>CANXME010000062.1:620000-1918682 GCA_948144175.1 Closterium sp. NIES-65 | reverse complement strand
AAACTGGAAAAGGGTCATCGAGTTTTTGGAACGTCTCAAAACAAGTGAATGAGACATACTGGGAAGGAATATCGGGTCTATATAGGTCTCACAACGAAGGAACGAGACATACCGCAAAGGGATATTGGGTTTTTGGAACATGTAAAAACAAAAAAAAAACAAAAAACCATTCTACCTAGAGTTCCTGGCTCTATTATTTTCTTTCTAGATGAGTTTCCTTCTCTTGTGTCAACGGCTTGCGGCGGCGGCTTTCGGCCGAGGGCACATTTCTTACTGCAGAGGGCGAAGTAGTCAGCAGCACCAAGCGGCACCTCACAGAGCTCAAAGAATTTGACTGCCGCCACTCCCTTGGCTGCTCGTTGCACCTGATGGTGGGGGAGGGAAGGGCAACAATGGGATCGAATGAGTAGTCAGCAGCTCCGAGAGGCACCTTGCGGCTCCGAACGGCACCCTGCAGCACCGAGAGGCACCTTGCGGCTCCGAACGGCACCCTGCAGCACGAGAGGCACCTCTCACAGAGCTCGAAGAATTTGACTGCCGCCACTCCCTTGGCTGCTCGTTGCACCTGATGGTGGGGATGTGGAGAAAGATTGGAATCAAGTGAGACAAGACAAGAGTCTGCAGCACCGAGAGGCACCTCACAGAGGTCAAAGAATCTGAGTGCTGTGACCCCCTTGCAGGAGGTGCAGAGGTTTCCGACAGGCTGCTCGTTGCACCTGATGGTGGAAATGTGGAGAGGAGGTGGAAAGGGGAGGAGGGGGGGGGGGGGAAGTAGAGGAGGGGTGGGACACATTGGAAGCAAATGAGAGAGTAGTCTGCAGCACCGAGAGGCACCTTGCAGCACCGAGAGGCACATCACAGAGCTCAAATAAGTGCACTGCTGCCAGTTCCCTGATGGTGGGGATGGGAAGGATGAAGGGAGTGAGGATGAAATGCTACTCACACCATAAATGGCCAGAGAACTTCCACGTCCACAGGGCCCATCTGATAAAAGTGTAGTTTTGAGAGAACCAAGAAGCACCAAGATTGGAGAAATTCCACCAAAAGTGCCCAACTCCAAACCACACTTTTATCAGAACACTTCCACGTCCACAGGGCCCATCCCCGCCCTTCCCATGATGAGAACAAAGGACCGAGAGTGGAGGAATGAGGAGTGAGAGCGAAGGGGTGAAAGAAAGGAAGTGCAAGGAGAAACAAGGAGACCAAGAGCCACTCACCCTGAGTTTCCTTCCCATAAGCACTTCAACGTCCACAGGGCCCAGGTCCGCCCCTCCCACCAGCAGCTCCACCTTCTTCCCCAGTAGCGCTGCCGCCCCTGTGCCTGTGAAGTACCACCCCTGCTCCACCTGCTCACACGGTGGAAGGGGAGAGGTTGGGGAGTGGGAACGGAGGGTGGATAGTGTGGCGAGTTACATTCCTCTTCACTCTCAGACTCAGCAGCTCCGCCCCTCCCACCAGCAGCTCCAACTTCTTCCCCAGCAGTGCTGCCTCCCAGCCCTGTGAAGTACCACCCCTGCTCCACCTGCAGATGGAAAGAGGGAGCAGAGGGTGTATTCCCATTGTGCTGCAGTAGGAAGGCTGAAACTAGGATAGGGAGGTAATCCTTTTTTTCCCTATAATCATTTAAATACTGGGAGCGCCAGTTCGCATAGTACTTAGCTGTTTCCCAA
This sequence comes from Closterium sp. NIES-65, assembly GCA_948144175.1. Lineage (NCBI taxonomy): Eukaryota > Viridiplantae > Streptophyta > Zygnematophyceae > Desmidiales > Closteriaceae > Closterium > Closterium sp. NIES-65. Next base: position 1,917,012 of record CANXME010000062.1, on the reverse strand, counting down.
GTAATACCTACCACAGGATAATCGTCAAAACCTGAATGTTCATAATAATTTTCTACTTGGATATCTGCAATATGGTGAGGGAAGGGAGGGTGGGGTTGATTGAGGGAAGGGAGGGTGGGGTTGATTGAGGGAACGGAGGGTGGGGTTGATTGAGGGAAGGGAGGGTGGGGTTGATTGAGGGAACGGAGGGTGAGCAATGAGGTGGGTTTCATTCGTTCTTTTCCCGCAAGTATCCCCGTTACATTTTATCTCAAGCGCACTCACGCACACACTCGAGTTGACTTTTGAGTCGACTCAAGAAGCAATGAGGTGGGTTACATTTGTTCTTCATCAGCAAGTATCGCCGTTCAATGTTAATCTCAAGTGCACTCACGCACACACTCACCGCTGTCAGCTACCTGTGGTCTCTGATTGACTCGACCTCATGCACCACACACTGGGCCTGGAACCATGGCCGCAGCCGTGTGTGTGCGCGCAGCTGTACATGCAGCTGTACATGCAGCTGTGCATACAGCCGTGCATGCACGCGGCTGTGTGTGTGCGCGCGTGCAGCACTATCAAGAGACCAATCAGTCACTGCTGCCAGCTTTCTGGAGTCCGTTACCTCGTCCACCACACACACACTGGGCCTGGAAGCAGGGGTGCAGCTGTGTGTGTGTGTGTGTGTGTGTGTGTGTGTGTTGTGTGTGTGTGTGTGTGTGTGTGTCTGTGTGTGTGTGTGTGTGTTTGCCTGTCTGTGTGTGTGGTGGTGTATGTGTATGTGTGTGTGGTTGTGGGTGTGCATGAGTGTGTGTGCAGCACTACCCGAGACAACACTCACCGCTGCCAGCTTTCTGTAGTCAGTCATTGACTGGATCTCATGCACCACACACTGAGACTGCAAAAAGCAAGAACAGAGTATGGGGATGGCAGGAGCACGTGTTGACTTCAGTTCAGGCACCACAGCATGCATGGTATGCCAAGCATGGGCCAGCAAAGGGCCAAAGTCCTGACCAACCTGTTTCACGCTGGTTCGTAATTCGTCCGGCCTGAAGCCCGAACCAAGCCTAGTTTTGAGGCGCCTCAAAACTAGCCCGAACCAAGCCACATGAATTGGTTCGGGCAGGGCCACATGGCTTGGGTTGGGCCGGCCCAGCCCGTCCCACCTACCCTTTGCTTGTACCATGCGTGTGCTTGCTTTATTTTCTGCATCGTGTGGCAAGCACTTTTGGATTTACAGTGTTTCGGACTGACTCTACCACAAACAAGCAGCTGTAGCAGAGGAGCCAGGGTCGGAACCTCCTCTTCCTCCCCTTCGCCTCCCCATACTTGCAAAGCCAAGGGGAGGCCGAGTGGAGGAAGAGGGGAGGAAGAGGTTCCTTGGAACCGGGGCGAGGAAGAGGTTCTTGCAAAGCCAGGAGGACGTGGTGTGGAGGGAAGGCGGGGTGGCGGCGGAATAGGTGTTTTGAAGCTAGCTGGTGGGGAAAGAGAGTAGGAGGTTACCTGCACTGCAAGGGAGAGGGGGTTCACCTGGAAGGGAGAAGCACCACCTGAATGGGAGCAATGGGGCACCTGAGAGGGAGCTGGGGCCCACCTGGAGGAGAGCGATGAAGGGGAGGAAGAGGTCCCGTTGAAGGCCGTTCTCGTAGAGGCGTATTGGGGGGCGGTTAGATGTTGCCACGAGCACCTGGAGAAACGACAGGTGTTGATGCATGGATAAAGTATGGATGAAGTTATGCAACGCCTCAGTGCTTGGTCCTGTTGGAGCCTCGTAGAGGCGTATAGGGGGGCGGTTGGATTGGATGTTGCTAGGAGCACCTGGAGATCATGGATACGAGTGGGATGACGGAAAAGACATGAGGGTACTGGTGGTGTGGGAAAAGGTTATGACACATCTCAAACCTGGGCTGATATGGAAGGACGTAACTCGCCAGTCGTCTGTCAAGCAGGTGCTCGAGGAGGCAGTTGAGACTCATGGCATTATGGAGGCTTTTGAGTCGACGCAGAAGTCGCCTCCGTATTGTAAGAGGGATTTAGGTAGCTTCTCACCAGTCGTCTGTCAAGCAGGTGCTTGAGAAGGCGGTTGAGGATCATGGCATCAAGACATCAGTGTCGCTAGCAAGGAAAACAGCTACGAGAAAAGAGTTAGAAAGGGAGGTAGCTACTTCCCAAGGCCTCTCACCAGTCCTCTGTCGAATAAATGCTTGAAGAGGCGGTTGAGAATCATGGCATCTGCAACGTCTGTTACCTGACAAGTGGTGGTTGGAGGGGTTGGGAGGGTTGCAGTGCGGGTCAGAGAGGCAGGGAGAGATATGGAGGAAGTGAGAAAGATTGGAGGAGTGTAAGGTGGTGAAGGCATGCAGAAAAGGAAAGAAATGGCAAGCCGCAAGCATGACAACAGCAGGAGCTCACCTCACACGACATTCACTACAAGTTCCACACATATTACGAAAACATTCAAACATTAACTCATCCATGCTTTTTCATAATGTTACTGCTTTGCACTCCAGTCACCATGAGCTCATTCACGCACAAAGCATTCGTTACAAAGGTAATTTCGTTAACCATCACCCCCAAGAGGTCAGATGTGCCGTTGTGACTTTAGCGAACGCAAAAGTCACCCCATGCTGCATGCATCATAAAATCACCAAGACATAAACTCCTGTTTCTGATGTGATCTCGTTCGCCACAGTTTTCAAGTGGCAAGACAAGCATTTGTTATTTTCTGTCATTCTGTGCAACACTCACCATAAACTCATCCAATCACAGAATTCTCCTTTCAGACGTGATTTTGGTAGCCACGACCTCCAAAGGATCAGATGTGCCCTTGTGACTTTCTAGTCGACTCAAAGCTCACCCCATGCAACACTCACCATAAACTCATCCAAGCACAGAACTCTCGTTTCAGACGTGATTTCGGTCGCCACAACCTCCAAGGGGTCGGACGTGCCCTTGTGTTTCTGCGAGGAGAGGAGAGGGAGAAGGCGGAGAGCAGGACATCAAGCCTTATCCAGAGGCAGCAACAGCAAATTGTCCTTTGAAAACAGAAAATGATCCTTCCAGAGGAATACAGAGAACTCTGCAGGGAGCTGCATACGTGGCCTCACTGCCTACGTGGCAAGACTTGCCTGCAGTCTGGAGTGCACTGAGAGCATGAAGTCGTGGTAGTGAATCCTCGACTTGGTGATCCACTCGGGGCTGACGAGAGGGAAAAACACAAGGGGGACGAATGGTGAACATGCATCAACCAAGCTGCTCGCAAGGCACTAAGAGCAGGGAGTGCACTGAGAGCACGGAGTGCACTGAGAGCACGGAGTGCACTGAGAGCACGGAGTGCACTGAGAGCATGGAGTGCACTGAGAGCATGGAGTGCACTGAGAGCATGGAGTGCACTGAGAGCATGGAGTGCACTGAGAGCATGGAGTGCACTGAGAGCATGGAGTGCACTGAGAGCATGGAGTGCACTGAGAGCATGGAGTGCACTGAGAGCATGGAGTCGTGGTAGAGGATCTTCAACACTCACAGCTCGTGGAAGAAGAGGTCCATCATCATGGTCTTGCCTGTGCCCACGCCGCCCCACAGGTACAGCCCCTCATGGGAGGGTGGCTCTGTGGTTTCCGCATGAACAGCGACCAGAAGGCCGGCCGCCGCTTCCTCCTGCCACAGGTTTCGGGAGAAAATGGGGATTATGGGGGGATTCTCAGAGAGGCCTTAAAGGACTACAGGCAAAGGCCCCTCATGGGCGGGTGGCTCTGTGGTTTCCACATGAACAGCGACCAGAAGGCCGGCCGCCGCTTCCTCCTGCGCGGTGTTGGGAGTGAATGGGGACGATGAGGTATATTATACACAGAGGGGCTATGGCGAGGGCAGGTAAAGCCCTCTCCTGGGCGGGTGGCTCTGCGGCTTGCGCATGAAGAGCGACCAGAAGGCCGGCCGCCTCTTCCTCCTGCTTGTTGTTGGGGAAGGGATGGGAATGGATGAATCATTTCCAGCGAGGCTTTAAAGAACTACAGGGAGAGGCTTTTTAGGAGGAAAGAACAACATGTGAACTGAAAGATGCTGGAAAGAAGAAACAATGGTGAAAGTGACGGTGGAGAGGTGGAGAACGGAGCACGCTAGAGAGGGAGGAGGGGAGGGAAGACGGGAGTAGGGGAAGGGGAAAGAAGGGGGGAAGGAGGAGAGGGGATGTAGAAGGAGAGGGAAGTGGGGGGGAATGGGGGGAAATGGGGAGAGAATGAGAGAGGAGGAGAAGGCGGAAGGAGTGGGATGGAAAAGGGAATGGGATGCTTACTTCTGCAGTTGGAACTCGGGGTGGCCTCCGAATCCGATCAGCACGTCGTAAAGCTTCTGGAGCGTCGCCACGGTTTCGTCCTGAAACGGATCGCCCGTTCGCAGCTCCCCCAGCTGCTTCCGCCGCTCGTACTCGCCTTGCGGGCCCGCTCGGAAGACCTTGACTTCAGGAGCCGAGGCTGGAAGAGCATCGCCAGACGACGCTGCCGAGCTCCAGAATCTTCGTTGACTGAACCCGCTATAAGACCACCGTTGATTCAACCCGTTATAAGACCACCGCTGACTCAACCCGTTAAGAGCGCACTCCGGTACAACTACAGCTGCACTTGTTCTACGGTCAGACAAGTTTGCCGGTACTAAGCTTCTCGTATGTCGCACTGTACAAGCTGAATGTTGACTCCATTCTTGCACTGCTTCTGGTCCGGCTATTGCTCTCTGGTCGGCGAGAATCAGCCTCCGGGGGGAACGTTATGCCCTCTATCAGCCTAGCTAATCTCCGAAATCTGGACATGACTGTTACAATGCAGGTCTTGATTGCGCTATAGTCCTGCGGTGGAGCCTGGTTTCGGTCTGTCGTTTCAACTGAAGCCTGATCACTATTGATCAGCCAGCGTTGTTCCCCGTAGCCCACAACCTATCCTAACGAGCAGCATGATGGTAACGGGTCGATGGATGACCGTCAGCGGCGTCAGAAATGACGAGCTTCAACAAACACTTAGCTAACAAAACCGTTTATAATAGCGGAACGGATGTGGTGCGATGGCATTTGTGCATAGAGCGAATCCGCAATTCGGCTGCAAGCAGTTGTGAGTGTCCTACAATGAACGACGCAGCTGTGAACGAGCCGTGGAAGCACGGAGCGACAATGTATGTGATGAGTGATGTTATTGCAGCCTGACAGGCGACGGTACAGTATGAGAAACTCGCCAGTCCTAGGCTCAAAATGCTCAATCAAGCTCGCGCTAGCCCCATGGTCCGTCACAAAACGAGCGTCAGGAAGACTAGGCGCTTGTGAATCAGAACTAGCTGCAATTATGGCTCCAGGTGGTTCACAAAACAGCATCGCGCCATTGTTTCAGATTCAGGGCGTCGGGAAAGGGGCAGTTGTTGCGGGAAACAATTCCCTTTGGTCAAGTCGGCGGATGACGTGGATGCGAGAGCCCATGTGACGCAAGCACCAGATCAGCAATAGGCTGCAAAATGTCAGCACACCTCCTGGTTGGCTGGAGCCCCTTCAACGAAGCTGCAAAGCCGAGCCCCCAACATCCAAGTATTCAAACTTGATATTACACCGTAAATGTTTGCCATTATTTCAATGCAACGCGTATTTGCAACGCATATTACAAGAAGTCATCTAAAACAGATTCAGAATATTATAGACTATTTATTAAGGGAAAGAAAACTATTTTGAGTTTTATAAATTAAAATACATCATGAAACATGGCGAAATGTTCGCTATGCATGGAACGGGACTTGTATTTATTATATTCACTTCATTGGTTTAAGGGTCTACACTCTTTGCTTATAGCAGATGCGCCACTCATGCAGCGTTCTCTTGAATTCTCTGGACTGTTGTCGAGCCAGTAAGTTGACGAGTCAAACACGCCCAGTCAGCTATTCTCAAGGTTGCGATGACGAGGGTCAGCGCACTTCTGAATCCGTCGTCAAGCAATTTCTCCGAATCAGGATCGCAGCGCTCGCAGAGAGTTATCAGAAGGTTTGCGAGTTTCGCGAGCTCGGTTTGGAGCTTTTCGCCCACGTTTGTCTCCCGAACGACCTGTTATGCGCAGTCGCCGGTGTTCGCAGTACGATTTCTCTCCTGTCAGTTTTGCAGAGGGGCACTCCACGTAGATAAATTGAACAGAATGCGAAAATCAATACACAACACAGAGACAGCAACAGACATTCTACGGCTACTATAAATTTATTGCTTGCTGCACATTTTTCCTACAAAAAGGCGTGACACTTGCTTCGCTGATTTTGTTCAGCGGCTACTCTCCCTTCGCAATGCATCGACGCAAGGCGATAGCGCCTGCTAGTATAGCAGACAGCAGCGGCGTGATTCTTCTACTGCTGCTGGGCTCTGCGTTGCTCTGCTTTCCAAGCGCCACAGACGGCGCGAGACACAAGACGCTTCGGTCGCAGGGAGTGGTATCGAGCAGCCGGACCATAGCGCACACGATATGGACGTCAGGAAGCACGATTCTTCGTGGCAATGTCAACGCCGGTAAAAGGAGCAACACTGGCAGCACTACAGTTCCTGCCACTACCGCCGGTGCTACAACCGCCGCTGCTGGCTCCGCGGCTGCTACAGCCGCGGCGGCGGGCGCGGGGGTGCGCGGCGTCGGCGCTGGAGGGGTTCGCGTGGTCGGCGGCTCTGGGGTCCACTGGAATGACGCTGCATTGGCGCGCAGTGGACTCGTCGCGCCTCGCCTTGGCGCTAGAAGCGGCGGGCGGCAGCGCGGCGGCGGCGGGGTGGTTCGCCGTGGGGTGGTCGGCGACGGGCCGCATGGCGGCGTCCGACGCCGTGGTGGGCAATCTGGCGGGCGGCGCCGCCGTCCAGGCGGTGTACATGAGCGGCACGGCGCAAAGTGACGTTCAGCCCACAAGCAGCTTCGATATCGGCAACGCGCAGCTCGCCACGTCACCCTCGGGATCCACCATTTTCAAGTACGTCGGGGCGCGTGTGAGATGTTGTCGGCTTTTTTGTTGTCGTTATGTCAGAGAAATCTACTTTGCAAAAATGAGGCTCAGGGTTTCGGTTCAGGGTGTGAGTTCTTTTTTTTGCTTACATCTTTTCCTCTCGGAGGCTCGGACCCACACACTCATTACTATCCCATCCCCTCTCACACCCTCCCTCCTATTAACAGGTTCAACCGCTCTGCAGGTGACGGCTCAGTGCCGGTGAGCGTGCAGGGCAGCAACACACTCGTGTGGGCGCACTCCCCCGATGGCTCGCAGTCGCTCGGCTTCCACGCCGGATATGAGTGAGTGTTCCAGTCCAGAAAGGGTGAGAGAGCGAGTGCAGATCCATTATGTTCCAAGCCAGCGATGAGTGAGTGCAGTCCCGTGCATATAACTTCAGCCTTCAAATCTTCCCATCTTTCATTTGTTTTCTTAGTTTCATCTTTTCCCATGCTCCTGCTTTCCCGTCTCCCTCTCTCCCTCTCCCTCTTTCCCCCTCCCGTTCTTCCCCTCTTAACCCTCCTCCCAGTGGAGCGCTGCAAGTGGACTTCGCGTGCTCCTCTGCCTCGTCCGGAGGGGGAGGGGGGTGGCGGCACTGGTGGGGGCGCGGGGGGAGGCACTGGCGGAGGTGGGGGCGACTACGGGGGTGACTACAACGGGGGGAACAATGGGGGTGGTGATTACGGTGGTGGTAATGGCGGCGGTGATTATAACGGGGGGAATGGAGGGGACTACAATGGTGGAGGTGACAATAATGGGGGGGAGCGGTGGTGACTATGGGGGTGGCAGCGGTGGTGGGGGGAGTGGTGGTGGCGGAGGTAGAGGTGGTGGGGGTGCTGGAGGCGGAGGAAGGGGAGGCGGTGGGGGGGACTGCAGAAGAGGGCCTGGGGGCGGACGTGGGGACCTGGTGGGGGACAGGGAGGGCCTGGGGGCGGGCAAGGCGGATTCGGTGGGGACAGGGGGGATTTGGAGGAGGACAGGGCGGACCTGGGGGCGGGCAGGGCGGAACTGGTGCTGGGGGCGGGCAAGGGGGAGCTGTGGGCGGCAATGGTGGTGACTACAGCAACGGAGGGGGCTACAGCGGCGGCAATGGCGGTAATGGTGGGAGGAACACAGTCGGACAAGGTGGGTACTACAGCGGTGCAGGAGGGGGGGGAGGGGCTGGTGGTGCTGCTGCTGCTGGTGGGGGCTGTGGGGGAGGGCAAGGCAAGGCGGGGGGCCTGGGAATGGGCAGGGCGGACCCTGGGAGCGGGCAAGGGGGAGCTGGAGGAGGGCAGGGGGGACCTGGGGGGGATTATGGTGGGGGAAGCAATGGCGGAGACTATGGTGGTGGGAATGGTGGTGGTGACTATAGTGGGGGGAATGGAGGGGATTACAACAATGGTGGTGACTACAGCGGGAGGACCACTGGAGGGGGCAATGGTGGTGGCAATGGTGGTGACTATAACGGAGGGAGCTACACTGGGGACTACAGTGGGATTACAGCGGAGGGACGGGTGGCAGTCAGGGCGGCAGTCAGGGAGGCCCATCTGGGGGCGGTATGAGTGGAGGCGGAGGCATGGGCGGTGGAGGCATGGGCGGGAGGCATGGGCGGCGGAGGCAATGGGCGGCGGAGGCATGGGCGGCGGAGGCATGGGCTGGCGGGGAGGCATGGGCGCTGGCGGCGGCGGAGGCATGCGGCGTGGCGGGGCATGGGCGCGGAGGCATGGGCGGCGGAGGCATGGGCGGCGGAGGCATGGCGGCGGAGGCATGGCGGCGGAGGCATGGGCGGCGGAGGCATGGGCGGCGGAGGCATGGGCGGCGGAGGCATGGGCGGCGAAGGCATGGGCGGCGGTGCTGCTGGCGGGGGAATGGGAGGGCCTGGGGGAGTGACTGGCGGAGGAGGCATGGGCGGTGGTGCTGCTGGTGGTGGCATGGAAGGGTCTGGGGGGATGGGCGGAGGCGGAGGGATGGGCGGTGGTGGGGGGGATGGGAGGAGGCGTGGGCATGGGAGGAGGCGGGGGGCATGGGGAGGGGGCGGAGGAATGGGAGGGCCTGGGGTGGCATGGGCGGAGGAGGGATGCAGGGGAGGGGGGAGGGATGGGCGGAGGTGGAGGAGGCATGGGGGAGGAGGCATGGGGGAGGAGGCATGGGGGGGAGGAGGCATGGGGGGAGGAGGCATGGGGGGAGGAGGCATGGGAGGGGGCAGGCCTTAGCGGTTCACAGTGGACAGGCAGGCAGGAAACCAAGTGCCTCAAGCAACTCAGTCTCAGTCAAGGCACAGAGGCGGAGAAAGCCGAGGGACAAGAAACTAGTGAAGGGAATGGCAAAGGGAATGATAAGGGAATGCCAATGGGAGTGATAAGGGAATGTCAAGGAGATGACCAGGGGAGGGGACTAGCCAGTGAATGGATGAGCTTTGATTCACCTCAAGCCCCATTGCACGTGCTGCTGAGGTGCATCAAAGCCCATCCTCCCACTCCATGCTTGTTTGTGATTACTGGCTTTTTTGTTGTAGCTGGTTCTAGATCGTTCTTCTATTGCTGTCTGCTTGTTCTTGAAGTGAGAAATTTATGTGTGTGCTTTCATCCATGAAATATGAATGCATTTATCTTATAAGTAATAAGTTTACACATGGTTGAATTACTTTGTCCCCGTCAGCACCAATTAAACTTGGTGGGAATGCAGGAAATGCGATACCGTAAGTTGCTCGCATTGCACAGAAACTGTACACGCTTCGACACGGTCCATGAAATCCTATTGTGAGCTTCAGTGCACTACATTGTAGCGAAGAAGCCATGGAGTGAGCTTTCTTTAGTTACCACCTGTAACCTCCTGCAGCCACTCGTACTTGGGCCACTTGGGTCCTTTATTCCCACAGGCACTGGTATTCTTGCAGCGCAGCATCCAGGAGTTGGGCCACAGCCAGGCTAGCTGCAGGCAGCGCATGACATGAGGCACATCAGCACTTTTGAGAATTCTCAAAAGTGACTCCCAAAGAGGCACATGAGCAGCATTTCATCAGCTGCAGTCACTGGGCCACTTGGGCTCGGCACACCAGCAGTTCATTCATCAGCTGCAGTCACTGGGCCACTTGGGCTCGGCACACCAGCAGTTCATTCCTGTTGCATAAGACTTCCTGCAGTGATCCCTTTCCGCCTTTCTCCCTCACTCGTCTCGAAATCGCACCCTCTCATTGCTTGGCTTGAACACTTCTATCCCCTCTAAGAGCTCCCCCGATAGCCACTTCCACTTGCTCTCGTCGTCCAAGTACCCGATACAGTAATAAGTACACTCCGGCTGGTTGGGGACCTCGTCTTTTGTACCACACCAGGGCGGCCACACGGCTGGCATCTTTTGTCTCAAGTGCCGCGTGGCCTTGCTGGGCTTCTCTACGTCGGCTTGAGTAGGAGGAGAGGAGCAGGGGTGGAGAGGCGGGGCTGTGATGCTGGCGCTGTCCTCTAGGGCACTGGTGGCGTACTTAGCGAGCAGGATAGCCCAGAAGAGACGCCGTCCCTCCCATGTGCAGAGAGTGCTGCATGAGGGGAGAGGATAAGAGAAGCCCGAGACGAAGTGAGGAATAGAGAAGAAAGTTGTGTGAGAGTGGGAGAAGTACCCTCAAGGGGATCGGAGGAGCTGTGATGCACAGGGTGCTGCAGGGAGGAGAAGGATAAGAGAGGAAACAGGGGGGGAAAGACATGAGAAAATGGTTAGAGAGGGGGGGGAACGACCCAGGGGCATCAGGGGAGGCGGAGCTGTGATGCTGGCGCTGTGCTCTAAGGCACTTTGGGGTACTTGACGAGCAAAATAGCCCAGAATAGCTGGCACCCCTCCCACGTGCACAGGGTGCTGCAGGATAGGAGCGGGATGAGAGAGCAGGGACGAGAGAGGAGGGATGAGAGAGGAGGAATGAGAGAGGAGGGATGAGAGACGAAACAAGTGTGGGAAGAAATGAGAGAAATTGAGGGGGAATGGTGCGGGGAGAAACTGCGATGAACCGGGCAAAGTTAGTTACAGGACGGAGAGGGTGTGTGGGGGAGGGGAAGGGAGGGGCAAGGAGACTGAGAAGACAACAGGGATGGAGGGGAGGAAAACGACCCCTATCACTGCATGTTAGTAAATAGGCGACTTACCTGGCAAAGTCATTTGCGGCAGCAACAATCTCTCGTGCCCGTTGGTTGTTGGCGCGGGGCCCACTGGATTTGCGAGTAGGGGTTGCTGAAGTAGCGGTGGGTGGGCAGGAAGTGCTTCATTGGAAGTAATAGGTATCGGTTGTGTGACTTACCTGGCAAAGTCATTGGCAGCCGCAACAATCTCCCGTGCCCGTTGGTCGTTGGCGCGGGCCCACTGGATTTGCGAGTAAAGGTTGTTGAAGTAGCGGTGGGTGGGGAGGAAGTGCTTCATAGGGCACAGCAGCGGGTCGAAGAACTGATAGTACTCGCTGGCCTGGCGGATCAGAACCTGTGCGCACATCAGAAAAGGTGGAGGAAGGAAAAGGAAGTGAGAAGTGGCGGTGGGTGGGAAGGGTGGGAGTCATGTGGCACAGCAGCGGGTGGAACAACTGATAGTACTCGCTGGCTTGGCAAATCAAAACCTGTAAACACGTTATGAAGGGTGGGGGAGGGAAGCAGGAGGGATACGGGTTGGAACAAGAGGAGGAGATGGAGGAGAAGAGGAACGAAGGAGGGAGGGGGGGGAAATGGGGTTGTAGGAGGATGAGGTTACTGGCATGAATGAGTAGGGCTTTTGATACTTGTCAAGCACTCTGGTAGTGCTATCTGGCTTGGCACATGAGTACATGTGGGGAGAGGAGAGAGAGGTGACACACCATGAATATGTGTGTGGGAGCGAGTGTGCATGAGAGAGGAAGCAATTATGGGGGAGAGGGGGGATGGGAAAATGGGGCGAGGAGCAAAATAGAGAGCACTACAACAGGGAGCCAAAATGAGACTACTTGAATACCTGATTGCTCGCCAGAATCCCACACGTCCGGCCGCTCCCTGTCCCGCCGTCCACATCCAGCTCATACTTAAACCCCTGCAGCTCCTCGGGCTTTAATCTCCCGCCCAGCCGCACCCCATCCGCCTCCAAGCTCTCACGCCATCTCACATCCACACCGCTCATGACGCGCGCGTCTAGCAGATCCGGGCGGGCATCTGCCATGCGGTGCACGCGGAAGCGAGGGCTGGCGCGCCAGTGCATGGGCATGGCGATGTGGTAGTTTGTCATCCCGCCCCGGAACACCGCCCGGCCCTGCTTTTGCTCCCAAGGGACCTGAGGTGTGGGGGTGGGGAAAAGGGAGGGGAGGATAGTCCGTTAATGAGGCTCTGATTTGCCCTTTGCATGGATATGAAGCGATTGGAGATAGGGTGATTGATTGGAAATCGCACAATATTTACTGTGTTTGCTGAAGTATTCAAGCACTTTTGTCCAGTATACTCACCTGAACTGTACAGTGGAGTCGGGGTAGCGAGTATCGAGGTTTCAGGTTTAGCGGCGTGGGAAAGAACAGTCACAGATCCGTGCGCAAATATTTCCAGCTGACCAACTTCACTTCAGATCCACTGCGTAAAATACGGTCGCACGCACCTTATCCTCAACGTCTCGGAAGTAGCTCTTGGACAGATCGACGGGGTCGGGATACGGAATATCGAGCGAGCCGGGGACGACGTGCGGACTGAACAAAGGCATTCCCGCGCGATCCTGCCGCGCGACCGAGTCCGCCTTGCTGGTTGGCAGATCGCATGTGTTTATAAACAGCTCCGCGTTCAGGCTGTACAGTTTATACGCGCTAATGGCGTCCTGGATCATTTTGACGGTAAGGACGAATCGGCGCATGCGGTACCAGTCGAACTGGAAAGCCCCCAGGCGGAAGAAAAACTTTTCCGCGCACGATTCGAATGTGCCCGGAGCACGATAGGATCTGGTCGGACCCAAGGGAGGGGGAGGGATGGTAAAGGAGGAAACGGAATGAGACGCGGGGGTGCCGGGAGGGAGGGGAGAACGGGGAGGGAGAGGACGGGAGGAGAAGGGGGTGGTATTGGGAGAATAGAAGCAGAAGACGGTCGAGTAAGAAAATCATATAGTTTACAGCGTAGTAAGGAGAGGAGGGCGTGGCGGAATGCGAAATGAGAGCACCCTTTTTGAAGTTTCGAGAACACGTAGCGCTACTATTGTCACCGTTATGCTCGTGATCGCCCTCACATACATTTGCCATGGTTCCCATTTGGTGCAGAATTTCCGCGGATATCATTCCCCGCGCGCCCATCCCCGCGGTGACGCCCGGAATCCCCATCCACGGGCGCAGGTAGTTGTGCGCCAGGCACGCCAACTTCCGCACGGTGGCGGAACCACTGCGCGCGCTGAGTGCGGGAAACTCCGCCAGGTCCGCCACGCACTCGTCCGCGTCTGCGCGCGTGTCGGGGAAGCCGCACGAGCCCTGCCCCGACTCGAACACGCGGGGGAAGGCGGAGGAGGGGAAGCCAGCAGCGGCGGCGGAAGCGCCTTCCACCTTGGTGGCGCCTCCGCGTCTGCGGTCGGCGCTGCTGCCGGCGCTTTTCACGGCGCGGATGGCGGCGGTTGGAAGGGACTGCAGGATTGGGGTCTCATCGGACTGGAAGCGCTCTAATCGTCTTCGAGGGCTGTCGTCAGGCTGAAGGGATGTTGGGGGTTCGGGGAGAGGAAAAGCGAGGATTGTGGACTCAGGGAGAGTTCGACGAGCCAAGAGGAGGTGACGGTGGAGCTATTTGACGGGAACACGCGTGGAAGGCACGTGCACTCAAAATCATCGAAACGCGACGATAATTTCTCTACTTGCGTCACTTTTGAGATTTCTCAAAAGTGCTCAAACACTCGAGTGCGCTCTCTATGTCTGAACTGGTCCAGCTCGTTTTGAGGCCCCTATATTTGAGGAGCTAATTTGTAAAGCGCCTCAAGAGAAATTCGTTGTTCGAGAGCGAGCCGCTCCACAGCTCAAGAGCGCTCACCATGTCTGTGAAGCGGTACAGCTCGCCGAGCTGCTGCCAGAGCGACCCTCATGTGTTTTTCATTCAATGATTCAGAAAACACAGTCGGGGAGATAAACTTTTCCTGAAAAATGGTGTGTTTGAGTCGAGTCAGTACAAAACTGTCAGAATGTTTCACGCGTCCTGTGATAAGTTCGAGAGCGCTCACCATGTCTCTGAAGCGGGACAGCTCGCCGAGCTGCTGCCCGAGATGCTGCTCAAGTTGCTGCCCGAGGGACCGTCGCCAGTGCGACGCGGCGAGCGACAGCCATAGCAGCAGCGTCACTGGCACTAGCGCAGGCGATATTCGCGACATACTCCGCCCCGTTAAGCGGCGAAGTGGTGAGCAGGGCCGTCGCATGGTTCTTGCTGTGGATGCCTAATGACGCAGCGATGCACCGGATGTTAGGGGTCTCCGTGCCTTTCACGTAAAGACTCTGCGAACTGTCTTGGATTAATGCCTGTAAGTCGCGACAGGAAACTAAAATAACACTGTCGTGCTGACTGTCGTGCTTGTATCTATCTGTAGGTGCCTTCCTGAGATCGGGCCCCATTCGGCCCCATTCGGCCCCATCCGAAGTTCCGCGAGGTGCTTGAATCTGATGGAGGATCAATACTGTAGGTGCTATGGACCCAAACCGCGCGGCGCGCAGAAATTGCTTTCTCTTTCGTCGATATCTTCGCGAGATTCTCACGTGTGGTGGTAGCTGATTACGCCTACGCGAACTGTGCGGAGACAGTCACATTTCGCTGCGTCTGCTTTCGTTCTGCATCACTTTCTTTCGCCGTGCAGCCACTCGGTCTTGTAGTGCTGCCAGCCCACACGCAGGGGGATAGCTGGCGATTCAGGTGTTGGGGTTGTGGCGAGCCTGGCCCGACTGAGGTGTTTTGTTTGTCATGGGATTGAGGTGGGGAATATGCCAGCCTGCCCACACTTGGCCCCTCACTCCTCACCTTCACCAGCCTAACTCCACTAGAAGACCGCGCGATTGCTGGTAAAGATGAGATCGCCTTGCCCCTTGACTAGTAGGTTATATATGGCACATGTATGTTCCAACTGTTGAGTACTTCCCCTAGGTTCTAGGTTGAGAAGAAAATTATAGCATAATCAACTAAAGTGAAGCCCAGTTACAGTATTGGCATACACTGTTGGGAATAAATACATTATTGTGGGTAAACCAGAAATCAAAATGTAGATGCTTAGGGCGTGTTTTTACGGCATCTTATTGGGCAAACCTCTAATCAAAATTGTGTCTATCAAACAGAATTTCCCCTAAACCCCAGATTCTTTACCATGCCTGCGACAAGTGGGTGGTAAATAAGCGTATGCTTTGATGTGACAGGCTTCAACACAGTGAACATTAGGAAAATTCTGAAAACCGACTGTGCTTCATGATACGATCTGAAAATTGCTAGAGCGCAGCGGAAGGCTCTAGAGGAATAACGACGTCCCTAAGGCGGGGCAGTGGTCACTCAGAGGTAGCTTTCCTGGTTTGTAGCATGGTGCCAAAGTGTCAAACTCATATGCTATAGTCTGTGTAGGCTATAGTGGGTTAGGCAGTATAGGGTACAACACTTTTAGTTTTTCCTACTTGTACCCACCTGCTTGCTAGTTCATTCATTCCTCATTCTTCCACATGGTATAGAGCAGGTTCCCTAGTGGGAACGTTTCCTAGGGCCCACCAAATATCGATTTTTTTTCCTACCCAGAACGCGCTTCGCCCCTGCCTGAGTCGCGCCCCTTGTGCCTACCCTCCCGTCGCGTCCCCTACCCTTAGTGGCCCGTCGCGCTCCCCTACGGCCCCGTAGCGGCCCCTCTCACGGCCTCTCACGGCCCCTCTCACGCGGCAGCCTTGCAGCCCCCTCGCGGCCCCTTCGCGGCCCCTTAACGGCCCCTTCGCGGCCCCTTAACGGCCCCTTCGCAAGACCCTTCACGGCCCCCTCGCGGCCCCCCTTCGCGGCCCCTTCGCAGCCCCCTCACGGCTCCCTTCGCGGCCCCTTCGCGGCCTCACCCCGTCGCCAATCGCGGCCCCGCCCCGTCGCCAGGCGCGGCCCCGCCGCGTCGCCCCCGCCTCGTCGCGTCGCCCCTGTGGGACCCGCGAGGCGCGGCTCCTGTGCGTCGCGACGCCCCTGCGGGACCTGCGTGGCGTCACCCCTGCCCGCCGCGGCACCCTGCCCTAACCCGAACCTGGAGGAGCCGCCACTGCAGCAGCCGCCCCTGGAGCAGCCGCCACAGCAGCAGCCGCCCCTAGAGCAGCCTCCCCTGCAGCAGCCGCCCGTGGAGCAGCCGCCCTTGGAGCACCCGCCCCTGAAGCAGCCGCCCCGGAACACCTGCCACTGCAGCAGCCACCCCTGGAGCAGCCGCCCCTGCAGCAGCCGCCCCTGGAGCAGCCGCCCCTGCAGCAGTCGCCCCTAGAGCAGCCGCCACTGCAGCAGCCGCCCCTGGAGCAGCCGCCACTGCAGCAGCCGCCCCTGGAGCAGCTGCCACTGCAGCAGCCGCCCCTGGAGCAGCCGCCCCTGTAGCAGGCGCCCCTGGAGCAGCCGCCACTACAGCAGCCACCCTTGGAGCAGCCACCCCTGCAGCAGCCGCCCCTCGAGCAGCCGCCCCTGCAGCAACCGCCCCTGGAGTAGCCGCCACTGGAGCAGCCGCCACTGCAGCAGCCGCCCCTCGAGCAGCCACCCTTGCAGCAGCCGCCCCTGCAGCAGCCGCCCCTGCAGCAGCCGCCCCTGGAGCAGCCGCCACTCCAATAGCCGCCCCTGGAGCAGCCGCCACTGCAGCAACCGCCCCTGGAGCAGCCGCCACTGCAGCAGCCGCCCTTGGAGCAGCCTCCCCTGTAGCAGCCGCCCCTTAAGCAACCGCCCCAGGAGCAGCCGCCACAGCAGCAGCTGCCCCTAGAGCAGCCACCCCTGTAGTAGCCGCCCCTAGAGCAGCCGCCCCTGCAACAGCCGCCCCTGGAGCAGCCGCCCCTACAGCAGCCGCCCCTGGAGCAGCCACCCCTGCAGCAGCCGCCCTTGGAGAAGCCGCCATTGCAGCAGCCGCCCCTGGAGCAGCCACCCCTGCAGCAGCCGCCCCTAGAGCAGCCGCCCCTACAACTGCCGCCCCTGGAGCAGTTTCCCCTAGAGCAGCTGCCCCTACAACGGCCGCCCCTGCAGCTGCCGCGGAGCCCTCGCCCTACAGTGGTAGCTGCCTCGCCGTTGCCGCCATCGTACGCCTGCCCTTCTCGCCACTGGTGAGCACTGCCCTGCCCTTACTGCTGTTACTACTGCTCTTACTGCTACTAATCTTTCTACTGCTACTACTGCTCCTGGCGTGGCCAGATGCAGCTCCAGCGTCGTCCGCGTGAGTCCCTTACCCCCCAACAGCTTCGTGAGTGGTACGCTACTTGGGGTTATAGGGGTGGCCGCGCTGCGACTACTGCTATTGCTACTTCGGCTGCCATTGCTCCTGCTGCTCCTGGCGTTGACCAGATGCAGGTCCAGCGACGTCCGCATGAGTCCCTCACGCCCCAGCAGCTTCGTGAGTGGTACGCTACTTGGGGTTGTCGAGGTGGCCGTAGTGGGAGTCATCCTGGAGTGAGTAGTTTGGCAGCTGCTTGTAGTGGCCAGGTGCAGCTGTAGCGTCGTCCGTGCGCGGTCCTTTCGCCCCAGCAGCTTCGTGAGTGGTACGCACAGCGTGGCGGGTCACGGGGTACTGCTCGCTGTCCGTACGTCATTTGCACTGGTGCTCCGACTGGCCAGCCTTGCGGGACGTTTGGTCACGCAGAGTCCCGCTGCTTCGCCCGTCTGAGCGACGCCTGGCGTACATAGTTTGGCGACGCGGCTGAGCTCCCTGACAGGGTGGAGCTGCTTAGGCTGCGAGTAGATATCTATACTCTTGACTATGATGCTATCCTCACTGCCATGTATGCATTGCCTACTAGTGATGAGAATGACTGTTACCTGTGTGTTCCGCCTGACCCGGGCATTGAGGCTGCTCCTCTAGGTGCTGGTTAGGCTGCTGCTCTAGGTGCTAGTGCGTCTGCTGCCCCAGGTGCTGGTGAGTCTGCTCTCTCAGGTACCACGTCGGCTCAAGCCTTACACACCGTCACTCTTAACTCGGGTGCTTCCCGCTCCTTCTTTCGAGACCGCACCACGCTTATGCCGCTTAGTCGGCCAGTTGCGGTCTCCTTGGCGGACCCCTCTGGGGGTCCTGTCCTTGCTCGCTTCTCCACTGTCTTACCGTGCTCGGCAGCCCCCACTGGCACCTAGTCAGGTCTCTACCTCCCCTTGTTCTCTACGAACTTAGTGAATGGTGCTGATCTACATGATGGGGGGGTTGACCAGTTCACTCCTGCGAGTCAGCGAGTGACCCACTGCACGTGTGCTCGGACGGGCCGACACTTGGCCACGTTTACCCGTCGGCCGGGGTCGAGCCTATACACACTGACTACTGAGTCTCCTCCGGTTGTTGAGTCTGGTTAGGTAGCTGCGCCGGGTCAGGTGTTTGCTGCAGCGTCCAGGTCTGGTCCTGAGTCTACTCCGTGCTCGTGTCGTCTTCTGTCCCACCAGACTCTCCTATGGCACCACCGCCTTGGTAACCCCTCCCTACCTCGTCTCCAAGGCATAGCCTCCTGTAACCTTGTCTCTGGTCTCCCCCGGTCCCTCCCTCCCCTCCCTCCGAGGCCTGCCCCTACCTACGTTCCCTACGTCGAGGGGCGGCAGCGCGCCGCCCCTCACTCCTCCGACAAAGGCGCTGCTGCAGACTCTTCACATGGACGTGTGGGGCACCGCCAGCGTCCATGGCGAGGGTCACGAGCGTTACTTCCTGTTGGTGGTTGACGACTACTCGCGTTACACCACGATGTTCCCCTTGCGCAGCAAGGGCGACATCGCAGATGTGTTGATCGACTGGATCCACGCAGCTCGTCTCCAGCCCAGAGAGAGTTTCGGCTCGGACTTTCCTGTTATGCGTCTGCACTCTGACAGAGGCGGGGAGTTTTCCTCTGCCTTTCTAGGAGCCTTCTGTCGTGCACAGGGCATCCGCCAGACCTTCACGCTTCCGGCCTCTCCACAGCAAAATGGGATTGCTGAGCGCCGCATTGGCATGGTCATGGACGTTGCTTGTACGTCCATGATCCATGCGGTTGCTCCCCATGTTCTGTGGCCGTTTGCGGTTCAGTACGCCGCGCATCAG
The DNA here is from genome assembly GCA_948144175.1 of Closterium sp. NIES-65. NCBI lineage: Eukaryota > Viridiplantae > Streptophyta > Zygnematophyceae > Desmidiales > Closteriaceae > Closterium > Closterium sp. NIES-65. Next base: position 1,897,902 of record CANXME010000062.1, on the reverse strand, counting down.
CTCAACCTTCAGCTGGGTCTCCTTGCCAGAGACCTCCCCCGCCTTGCGGTGGACCGGGAAGGTTGGTAATGCGTCTGCGTTTCGTGTCTGGGGATCTCGGGCGTTTGTCTGCCACTTATCTGCGGACAAGCTGTCTCCCCGTGCTTTTCCCCGCGTCTTCCTTGGCTTCCCCCCCTGACGCGCCTGGTTGGGAGTTTTACCACCCCACCTCGCGCCATGTTCTGTCCTCCTAGGACGTCACCTTTGACGAGTCAGTGCCTAACTACCATTTCTTCCCCTACTGCACTGCGCCCCTCCCCCCGCCGCCGCTCTTCCTTGCGCAAGCTCCCTCCCGGTAGACCCTCTCCCCCCTCACGGTCTTGCCTCGTCAGGTGTGTCCGAGGTAGACGCAGTCGAGCCTGTCAAGGTAGCTGTTGACTCTGGTGCTTCTAGGGGTGTTGAGCCTGGGGGTGCTGAGCCTGTGGGTGCTGAGTGTGGGGGTGCTGAGCTTGGGGGTGCGGAGCGTGGGGGTGCGGAGCCTGGGGGTGCTGAGCCTGGGGGTACGGAGCCTGGGGGTGCTAAGTCTGGGGGATTGGAGCTTGGGGGTGCTGGGTCTACTCGTGTGGGCCACTGGCCGTGCTGGTTTTGGGGGCCCTTCGTGTGCTTCGTAAAGGCGGAAGCTACCCTCTCCACAGGAGCTGCGCGAGTGGTTTGCCCGGCGCTAGAGCCGTGCTGCTGGAGCTGGAGGTGCTACTCTTGCTGCTGACCCTGGGGTCGGCACTGGAGTTACTAGAGCCACTGGTCTTGGAGGTGCTCGTACTAGCGGTAGTGGAGCTGGTGGGACTTGGGGAGCTGCTGGGGCAGCTGGAGCTGGTGCTTCTGGAGGTAGTGGAGGTACTGGAGCTACTGGGCCTGGAGATGCTCCTTGTGCTGGAGCTGCTGGCGGTACTAGAGTTGGCGGTCCTGGTGGAGTTGGAGCTGCTGGAGCTGGAGCCGTTGGGGGTGCTGGCGCAGGAGGTGCTTCTCGTGCTGGTTCTTCTGAGGGTGCTGGAGTTGGCGCTGTTGAAGCTGGAGGTGCTGTTGGCGCTGGTGCTGTCGCTGGGGGTAGTGTTGCTGTCCCTGCTTGTCATGGAGGCGCTACGCGGCCGCGGCCGTACTTCATTCCGCTCCTTGACCAGGTTCTTCGTCTTCCGCCTTCTACTGGTCATGCTCCTCCCTTAGTGTGTCCACAGCCTGTCCTGTCGAAGTCACAATTACAGCCCGCCTCCCCCCTGCTTGCTCCTTCTCCCTACACTGGTCCTACTAGAGGTCTTGATGAGCGTCTTGAGCCTGCGTCTCGTCCTGCGTCGCCTGTTTGTGCTGCTCTCACTAGTAGTCGTGTTCCGCGTCTGCGTCCTCCTACGGTCCTAGGCACACACCAGATGGCACAGCGTCCTTCCACTGCTCCTCTGCGTGTCCCGTTGCCATCTCCTCCAGAGTCCTCTCTTACTATTCTTGCTAACCCGGAGTCCGACTCTCTTCGTGCTGCCATTCCTACTGTTACACGTCTCTTGGCTACTGTTGTCACTGACCCTTCCTTTGAGTCCACTACTGCGTCTGCCTTAGTTGCTGAGCTTGTCAACTTTGCTGCTCGCTGTTGTCTAGACTACGCCGCTAGTCTCGTTGCTGAGTCCGAGTCTGTCTGTCCTCCGTCCGTCGGGGGTGAGTGTGCTCTTAGGACGGACGTCCTCGAGGATAGGCAGGATGAGTTCCATTGTTTTGCTGCTGCTTTTTCTCATCTCGTGTCCACGCTGATTCCCCCTAAGGGAGACCCAGATGCACCAGACATCCCGACTGCTTGATCGTACGCTGAGGCGATCAAGGGTCCCTACTCCTCACAGTGGCATTCAATCATGGCAGGAGAGATGGCTTCCTGGAAGTCCACAGGCACCTACGTCGAGGAGGTTCCCCCACCTGGGGCAAACATCGTCAGTGGCATGTGGATCTATAGGGTGAAGCAGCCTCCAAGTTCTCCGCCTATCTTCAAGGCGCGTTACGTGGCTCGAGGCTTCAGTCAGCGGCAGGGAGTTGACTACTTTGAGACCTTCTCTCCCACCCCGAAGATGACCACTCTTCGGGTGCTGCTGCACATAGCCGCTCAGCGCGACTACGAGCTTCACTCTCTTGATTTGAGCACAGCTTTCCTGCAGGGTAGCCTGCACGAGGAGATCTGGCTGCGCCGCCCACCTGGCTTCACTGGGTCGTTTCCTCCTGGTACCCAGTGGAGCCTCGGGCGGCCAGTCTACGGTCTCCGCCAGGCGCCCCGTGAGTGGCACGACACACTGAGGACTACACTTGCGGCTCTTGGGTTTGCTCCTTCTAATGCCAACTCGTCGCTGTTTCTGCGCACTAACACCTCCTTGCCGCCGTTCTACATCCTCGTGTACGCCAACGACTTGGTCTTTGCCACTGCTGACACTACTGGACTAGCCGACGTGAAGTCCGAGCTGTAGAAGAGACACACGTGCACACACCTGGGTGAACTGCGCAGCTACCTTGGCTTGCAGATCACCCGGGACAGAGCACAGCGCACCATTGCCCTGTCTCAGTCACACATGGTGCAGCAGGTCCTTCAGCGCTTCGACTTCACGTACTCCTCGCCTCAGGCCACTCCTCTGTCTACTCAGCACTCGCTCTCAGCTTTTCCTTCGGATGAGTCCGTAGAGCCGAGTGGCCCGTACCTAGAGCTTGTTGGATGCCTCATATACCTGATGACCTGCACACGACCTGACCTTGCATACCCTCTTAGCATCTTGGCACGCTATGTTGCTTCTGGTAGACACAGGCCAGAGCACATGGCTGCAGCGAAGAGGGTGTTGCGCTACTTGTGGAGTACGTCGGGGATGGGGCTAGTGCTTGGAGGGCGACGTCGAGTGGTCCTCACAGGTCACGTAGACGCTTCTTGGCCCGACGACCAGGCTCTGCAGCGGTCGTTACAGGTTTACACCTTCAGCCTCGGCTCCGGCTCTATTTCGTGGCGGTCTACCCGCTCGTCTTCTGTTCTCAACTCCAGCTGTGAGGCTGAGATCTACGCGGGGGGCCATGGCTGCACAGGAGCTACGCCGGCTCACCTACCTGCTGATTGACCTAGGAGAGTCGCCTCGTTCTCCTCCAGTGCTGTATGTAGACAACAAGGCCATGCTGGCCTTGTGTCGGGAGCAGAGACTAGAGCACAGAACGAAGCACATTGCTCTTTGCTACTTCCTTGCTCGTGAGCTGCAGTAGCATGGTCAGCTGCGCCTTGCTTACGTGGCCTCTGAGGCCAACACTGCTGACATCTTTACAAAGGCACTTCCGCCTTGTGATCATCAGCGCTTCTGTACGATGCTAGGTCTTGTGCCTACTTGGCCTCACTTGCTCACTTCTTGACCTTGCTTGTACTGTAATCTTTCTATACCTGCACTTGCTTGTTTACCTTTATATATGATCTTGCATGTGAACTGGCCTTGTGGCCTTGAACTTGTGCTCAAAATGTGTGGTGACGTTGTGATCCACCCTGAGCTTGCTTTGCTTTGCTTGACTGGTCCTGTGACCTCTTGTTCTCCCCCACTTTGCCTATGGGGGTGTGTCAAAATCATATTATATAGCTTTTGTAGGTTATAGTGGGTATACAGTATGGGGTACAGTTTCCTAGGGTTTCGTACTTGTACCCAACTTTGTGCTAGTTCATTTCATTCCTCAATTCTCACAAAGGTCTGCCCGGAACTGCTACCACATGGTTTCACCCTCGAAAATTCTACTGTTGCTTTCGAGCCATTCGAGATCTGGACCGCACATTAATGTTGTCACGAGACGACACCGTCGTACTCCGTCATCGACCATCCGATCGCCGCGAAATAATTTTCAATCGTTGCGAGCCATCACCTGACATCGGATATCCTATCGCTAGGGTTGAACGATTCCGGCGAGCGAAGCTTCGGAACCTCAAATTGACGCTGTGACTGCTGCGAAGTTACCAAAGCAGGAATGTTCATGGTCGAGAGGAGTTGCGCAACGCGTTGGAGTTCATTTCGCAGCTGCGCGTTCTCCAATCGCGACCATTCGGTCGTCGCTCGCATCTCCGCTTCCATCTTGGTGATTTGTGCGAAGAGCTGTTGCATAATGTCGTTGGTCGCTGGCGAACCCATCCTGTTCAGAAACCACGCGAGGGGGTTGATTTGAAAAACGTTGAACTGGTACTTACCAGAAATCGGCGTCGAATCGGTCGCCACTGGCGGTTTTTTCGAGGCGATTGTTTCCGCGACCGATGCTTAGCCGAGAGTTGTCGAGTGAGAAAGGCTCTGATTACCAAGTGTCACAAGATCGAATTCTCAATCGAAACTTGTCACTAAAACTGAATACAAGGCGTTTTTATACTCGGAAAATACAAAGATAAACGAGATAAAATGAACTTTCGTAAACACGCCATTTCCCGAAACTACAATCACAAGTGCGCACAAGCACGCAAGGCTATTGGCACTTGGGATTACGCCCAGATTACACCGTATACACCACTGTCGGTGGTGTCGGTGCCGTATAATAGATATGTCGGTAGGAAAAGTAAGAAGTAAGAGGAATAAATAGAAGGCTCTAGAAAATTGAATAGTAAGCCGATTGAGATGAAATAAAGACCAAAATGAAGAGGAGAAAAGGGAGAATAAGATCAAGGAAATATATAATAATGATGAAGTATTATAACGGGGACGTCCTCTAACACTTCCCCCTTTCAAAGATGGGTGGTAGAAATAACACCCTGCTTGACAAGGTAGTCCCGGAGAGGACGACGGGCGTAATGTGATGCCATGTGGTGTCATGTGATTCTATGTGGTGCCCCACCCGTGCACACAGAATCGTGGGCTACCCCGCCTGTGCTTGGGGTAGATGACCTTGTGATTGGTTATGCCACGCTAGAACACAGCTCGGCCCTCCTTCAGCTCCCATGGAATCTACACGCTGGCAATGACATAGATTTCAATGCACACGCTGTTCTACACAAGGATATTGAATAATGATCGAGAGGAAAAGTCTGGAGGAGTGTAAGGACTGCTCCAGAGGAACATGAGACATGCACCAACAAGCACTAATCATATATTCAGGCTAAAGTAATGAGATAATTTTCTAGAACAACCGCCCTTTCCCTTGCTCTCCAACTTGTCCAATTCATGTTCACGTAGCATGTGCCATCACAAATCAGTTCGGCCTCACCTCATCTTCGGCTTTCCGGAAGTAGTTGCTGCTTAGGTCGACAGGGTCAAGATAACATATGTCGATGCTACCCAGTGCGCCATGCACAGTCAAAATGGGCAGTCTAGAAAGCTGCTTGGCGACGCCGCTGGCTTTGCTAATGTACATGTTGCATGTATTGAGGAAGAATTCGGCATTCAAGTTGTGTAGCTTGTATTCGCGTATTCCATCCTGATTGTATAACGGAGATGTGCAACGGGTTTCAGAGGTTGAGTTTTGGGTTTCAGGAGATTGATAAGCAAATTTTGGCTGGCGAAATGGATACGAGATGATGTGCCACTTGTGTTCGAAGCATCACACATAGGTTCGTTCAAATGAGCGTCATTAATGTTGTCTGCATAAAAGCATTATCTCCTTTGGCATACTGATATGTCACCGCTGTACAAACTACCACATCTTGCTCTTGCCACACTCGTGCTGACCTGGCTCATTTTCCCAAAGAAGATGAATCGTATGAGGCGGTACCAGTCAAACTAAAACTTTCCGAATTGGAATAATATCTTATTGCGAACGATACACGGCGTATAACAGGGCGCCATTAGGTTAAAGCTCGGAGTGTTGTACATCGAAACACGTGGCGTCCAGGCCCTTAACTCGGTTGAACAATATGTGAGGATCTAGGATCAAGCTCAGATTAGAGAGTTTGAATTCAATGATCCACCTGGGTACAACACGAGGCTATATATAGGCTCGACATAAGGCAAGTAACCCAGGTGTTACGCGAATGTTCTGTGGGTCGTGAAGCGTCCCGAACATAACCTCCCCGAACTTAGTAGCAAGCAATTCAATGGCAACCGAAAAGGCTTGAGTTCGGTACACGTAACCTGGTTCGGTGCTATAAATATAGGAATGCACCTAACCTAGGAAATCAAGCATATCTATGCTTGATAATCCCAAGCTAGATATAGCATAATAAAGTTCAGGCAAGCTAACAAGCCAGCATGGGCCGTCGTACTCTCACACGTCCCCCCCTCAAAGCTGGGTGGCGTGAGATACACCCTGCTTGACAAGATAGTCCTTGAGAGCACGACGTGCGTGTGAAACTCCTATGCTATAGTCTGTGTAGTCTATAGTGGGGTAGACAATATGGGGTACAACACTTTTAGGTTTTCCTACTTGTACCCACCTGTTTGCCAGTGCATTCATTCCTCGTTTCTTCACATGGTATAGAGCAGGTTCCCTAGTGGGAACGCTTCCTAGGGCCCACCACTGAAAATCGAAATACTTTTTTCTGATCGGAGCAAGAGTCGCCCCTACCCGAGGCGCGCCCCGTGGGCCACCCTCTCGTCGCGTCCCCTGCCCTTAGCGGCCAGCCGCACCCTCCTAGAGGCCCCTCTAGCAGCCCCGTTGCCACCCCTAGCGGCCCCATCGCCGCCCTTCGCGACCCCGTCGCCGCCCTTCGCGACCCCGTCGCCGCCTGTTACGGCCCTGGCGCCGCCCTTCGCGGCCCAGTCGCCGCCCTTAGCAGCCCTATCGCCGCCCTTCGAGGCCCCTCGCGTCCCCTTCGCGGCCCCGTCGCCACCCCTATTGGCCCCGACGCCGCCCTTCGCGGCCTTAACGCCGCCCCTAGCGGCCCCGTCGCCGCCCCTAGCGGCCCCGTCGCCGCCCTTCACGGCCCCGTCGCCGCCCCTAGCGGCCCCGTCGCCGCCCTTCTTGACCCCTAGCGGCCCCTTCTTGGCCCCGTCGCCACCCTTCCCGGCCCCTCCTTGGCTCAGCCGCCGCCAGCAGCAGCCGCCAGCAGCAGACGCCGCCGACAACAGCGGCGGCCGCCACCAGCAGCAGCCGTCGCCGCCGACAGCCGCGACTGCCGCTGCCACTGACAGCAGGAGCTGCCGCTGCGGTCGCGGCTCTGTCCCCGCCGACGCGCCTCGGCCCTGCCCCACCGCTTGCCGGCCCCTACCTACCAGCCCTGGTGAGAGCACTGCCGAACCACACCTACTACTCCTGCCCCTAGCCTGCTGCCACTGCTGTCATGGCTACCCCTAGCATTCTAGTCTTTGATGCTGAGGGTCGAGCTGTTGACTTTGAGGTTTGGGTCAATGCTCTACAGCTTTTCCTACAGTGCGATAGGAAGGATGGTCTCTCACTGTTCGATCTCACGTCTCGCGCCTCTGCTGCCCCTGCTGCTGATGGTGACAGCACTGTTCGCTCATAGTGGGCCACACGCGATGCTGCTGTCCGTCTTGTTGTGCGTAGTCACTTCCCGTCCACTGAGCGCGCGCACTTTAGTCAGTACAAGAGTGCTAAGACCTTGTATGATGCTGTAGTTGCACGCTACTCTTCCCTTGCCACTACTGCCCTTAGCCGCCTCATGCTGCCGTACCTGTTTCCTGACCTCGCCGCCTTTCCCATGGTCGCTGACCTCATTACGCACCTTCGCACTAGTGACACTCGCTACTGCGCTTCCTGCTGAGTTCTGCGCCAAGAACACCACCCCCCCCCCCCCAAGTACATCACCCTCTACAACATAGTCACCCGACTCCCTGACTCCCTTCGCTCGGTCAGGGACCACTTCCTCTCTGTTTGCCCCACCACACTCACTGTTGACCTCCTCGAGGAGCGCCTCCTGGCAGCTGAGAAAAGTATAGTCGCTGTAGGAGCCTCTCGTGGTGACCCTTGTGCCCCCATCTTTGAGGGGTGCTCCCCCTCCCCCCTTTTGCCCTCTGTTACCTCTGCTGCTGCCGTCGACTTGGTTGGCACCGAGTCGGTCGGTGCTGCGTCTGCCCCTAGCAAACGACGCCGCACCGGCAAGGGCAAGGGGGGCAAGGGTGCTGGAGGGGCTAGCGGGGGGGGTGGAGGTGGCGGTGGAGGCGGCGGAGGGAGTGGGGGTGGCGGTGGGAGTGGTGGCGGGGGTGGGGGCTTCGGTGGCGGCGGTGGAGGCGGAGGCGTTGGCGGCGGTGCCGATGGGAGCGGAGGAGGAGGCGATGGCGGCGGTGGCGGAGGTGGCGGCGGCGAAGGTGTCGGGGTGGCTCTGCATTGTGGGGCGGCTTCGGTGGTGGGCAGCGCCAGCAGCAGCAGCAGCGCACTCGTGAGGCCCCGCCCCCCCAGCAGCTTCGTGAGTGGTACACTGCGCGTCAGCGGGGTGGGGGTGCTGGTCCTTGTGCCTACGTCCTGCGTTCCGGCGACCGCACTGGTGAGCCATGCGGTGGCCCGCACTCCACCCAGCGCTGCTTCGGCCGCCTGACGGATGCTTGGCGTCTCCAGTTCCCTGACGCCACTGAGATCCCCCGCTGGGGAGAGCTGCTTAGGTCGGGGGTTGCTATCTTTGATCTCGATTATGATGCTATTCTTGCTGCCATGTATGCTGTGTCTACTAGTGATGAGGGTGACTGTTACCTGTGTGTTCCGCCTGACCCGGGCATTGAGGTTGCTGCTCTAGGTGCTGGTGAGGCTGTTGCTCTAGGTGCTAGTGCGTCTACTGCCCGAGGTACTGATGCGTCTGCTCTCTCAAGTACCACGTCGGCTCAGGCCTTACCCACCTACACCGTTGACTCGGGAGCTTCCCGCTCCTTCTTTCGCGACCGCACCACGCTTACGCCGCTTAGTCGGCCAGTTGCGGTCTCCCTGGCGGACCCCTTTGGGGGACCTGTCCTTGCCCACTTCTCCACTGTCTTACCGTGTCCGGCGGCCCCCTCTGGCACCCTGAGAGGTCTCTACCTCCACTCGTTCTCTACGAACTTGGTGAGTGGTGCTGATCTACATGATGGGGGGGCTGACCTGTTCACTCCTGCGAGTCAGCGGGTGACCCACTATACGTGTGCTCGGACGGGCCGACACTTGGCCACGTTTACTCGTCACTCGGGGTCGAGCTTGTATACACTGACTATTGAGTCTCCTCCGGTTGCTGAGTCTGTTCAGGTAGCTGCGTCGGGTCAGGTGTTTGCTGCAGCGTCCAGGTCTGGTCCTGACTCTGCTCCCTACTCATGTCGTCCCCTGTCCCACCAGACTCTCCTCTAGCACCACCGCCTTGGTCACCCCTCCCTGCCTCGTCTCCGAGGCATGGCGTTTGGTGTCCTTGTCTCTGGTCTCCCCCGGTCCCTCCCTCCCCTCCCTCCGGGGCCTGCCCCTTCCTATCGAGGGGCGGCAGCGCGCCACCCCTCACTCCTCCGAGTTTCCTTAGACAGAGGCTCCGCTGCAGACTCTACACATGGACGTGTGGGGCCTCGCCCGCGTCCGTGGCCAGGGTCATGAGCGTTACTTCCTGTTGGTGGTTGATGACTACTCGCATTACACCACGATGTTCACCTTGCGCAGCAAGGGTGACGTCGCTGAGGTGTTGATCAACTGGATCCGCGCAGCTCGTCTCCAGCTCAGAGAGAGTTTCGGCTCGGACTTTCCTGTTCTGTGTCTGCACTCTAAAGGAGGCGGGGAGTTTTCCTCTGCCCTTCTGTGAGCCTTCTGTTGTGCAAAGGGCATCCGCCAGACCTTTAGCTTCCGGCCTCTCCACAGCAAAATGGGATTGCTGAGCGCCGCATTGGCATGGTCATGGACGTCGCTCGTACGTCCATGATCCATGCGGCTGCTCCCCATTTTTGGTGGCCGTTTGCGGTTCAGTACGCTGCGCATCAGATCAACCTTCAGCCCTGAGTCTCCTTGCCAGAGACCTCCCCCACCTTGCGGTGGACGGGAAAGGTTGGCGATGCGTCTGCGTTTCGTGTCTAGGGATCTCGGGCGTTTGTCCGCGACTTGTCTGCGTCCAAAGCTGTCCCCTCGTGTTGTTCCCTGCGTCTTCCTAGGCTTCCCCTTTGATGCGCCTGGTTGGTAGTTTTACCACCCCACCTCGCGTCGTGTTCTGTCCTCCCAGAACGTCACCTTTGACGAGTCGGTGCCTTACTACCGTCTCTTCCCCTACTGCACTGCGCCCCCCCCCGCCGCCGCTCTTCCTTGCGCCAGGTCCCCCTCCGGTAGACCCTCTCCCCCCTAAGGGTCCTTCCCCGTCAGGTGTGTCCCAGGTAGACGCAGTCAAGCCTGTCGAGGTAGCTGTTGACTTTGTTGCTGCTAGGGGTGCTGAGCCTGGGGGTGCTGAGTCTGGGGGTGCTGAGTCTGGGTGTGCTGAGCTAGGGGGTGCGGAGCCTGGGGGTGCGCAGCCAGGGGGTGCTACGCCTGGGGGTGCGGAGCCTCGGGGTACGGAGCCTGGGGTTGCTGAGCCTGAGGGTGCGGAGCTTGGGGGTGATGGGTCTGCTCGTGTGGCCTCTGTCGGTGCTGGGTTTGGAGGCCCTTCGGGTGCTTCGTCGAGGCGGGAGCTACCCTCTCCACAAAAGCTGCGCGAGTGGTTTGCTAGGCGCTGGAGCCGTGCTGCTGGAGCTGGAGATGCTAGTGTTGCTACTGACCCTGGGTTCGGCACAAGGGTTACTGGAGCCACTAAACCTGGAGGTGCTCGTACTATCGGTACTGGAGCTGCTGGGGCTGGGGGTGCTCATGGGGCTGCTAGAGTTGGTCCTGCTGGAGGTGCTGCTGGAGCTGGTGGCGGTACTGGAGCTGCCGGCTCTGCTGGAGTTGGTGCTTCTGGAGCTGATGGAGCTGAAGCTGCTGGAGCTGGAGCTGCTGGGGGTGTTGGAGCTGGAGGCGCTGCTGGCGCTGGTGCTTCTGAGGGTGCTGGAGTTGGCGCTGTTGGAGCTGGAAGTGCTGCTGGGGCTGGTGCTGCCGCTGGGGGTACTGGTACTGTCCCTGCTGGTTCTGGAGGCGCTGCGCGGCCGCGGCCGTACTTCGTTCCGCTCCTTGAGCAGGTTCTTGGTCTCCCGCCCTCTACTGGTCCTGCTCCTCCCTTAGAGTGTCCACAGACTGTCCAGTCGCGGTCATTGTTACTGCCCGCCTCCCCTCTGCCTGCTCCTTCTTCCTACACTGGTCCTACTGAAGGTCTTGCTTAGCGTCGTGAGCCTGCGTCTCGTCCTGCGTTGCCTGTCCGTGCTGCTCGCAGTAGAAGTCGTGCTCCGCGTCCGCGTCCTCCTGCGGTCCCCGGCACGCACCAGATGGCACTGCGTCCTTCCACTGCTCCTCTCCGTGTCCCGTTGCTGTCCCTTCTCCTCACAGTGGTAGTCAGCCATGGACGCAGAGATGGCTTCCTGGAAGTCCACAGGCACCTACGTCGACGAGGTTCCCCCACCTAGGGCGAACATCGTCAACGGCATGTGGATTTTCAGGGTGAAGCGGCCGCCGGGTTCTCCGCCAGTCTTCAAGGCGCGTTACGTGGCTCGAGGCTTCAGTCGGCGGCAGGGAGTTGACTACTTTCAAACCTTCTCTCCCACCCAAAAGATGACCACTCATCGGGTGCTGCTGCACATAGCCGCTCAGCGCGACTACGAGCTTCATTCATTCTCTTGACTTCAGCACAACTTTCCTACAGGGCAGTCTGCACGAGGAGATCTGGCTGCGGTGCCCACCTGGCTTCACTGGGTCGTTTCCTCCTGGTACCCAGTGGAGCCTCGGCCGACCAGTCTACGGTCTCCGCCAGGCGCCCCGTGAGTGGCACGACACACTGAGGACTACACTTGCGGCTCTTGGGTTTGCTCCTTCTACTGCCGACCCGTCGCTGTTAATGCGCACGGACACCTCTTTGCTGCCGTTCTACATCCTCGTGTACGTCGATGACTTGGTCTTTGCCACTGCCGACACTGCTGGACTTGCCCACGTGAAGTCCGAGTTGCAGAAGAGACACACGTGCACATACCTGGGTGAGCTGCGCAGCTACCTTGGTTTGCAAATCACCCGGGACAGAGCACAGCGCACCATTACCCTGACTCGGTCACAGATGGTGCAGCAGGTCCTTTAGCGCTTCGACTTTACGTACTCCTCGCCTTAGGCCACTCCTCTGTCTACTCGCCACTCGCTCTCAGCTCTACTTTTGGATGAGTCCGTAGAGCTGAGTGGCCCGTACCCAAAGCTTGTTGGCTGCCTCATATACCTGATGACCTGCACACGACCTGACCTTGCATACCCTCTTAGCATTCTTGGCACGCTATGTTGCTCCTGGCAGACACCGACCAGAGCACATGGTTGCAGCAAAGAGGGTGATGCGCTACTTGTGCAGTACGTAGGGCATGGGGCTAGTGCTTGGAGGGCGACGTTCAGTGGTCCTCACAGGTCACGCAGACGCTTCTTGGGCCAACGACCAGGCTACGCAGCGGTTGTCACAGGGTTAGACCTTCAGCCTTGGTTCCGGCTCTGTTTCGTGGCGGTCTACCCACTCGTCTTCTATTCTCGGCTCTAGCTGTGAGGCTGAGATCTACGCGGGGGCCATGGCTGCACAGGATCTACGCTGGCTCACCTACCTGCTGACTGACCTAGGAGAGCCGCCTCGTTCTCCTCCAGTTCTGTACGTAGACAACAAGGCCATGCTGGCCTTGTGTTGGGAGCATACACTGGAGCACAGAACGAAGCACATTGCTCTTCGCTACTTCCTTGTTCATGAGCTGCACCAGCGTGGTCAGCTGCGCCTTGCTTACGTGGCCTCTGAGGCCAACACTGCTGATATCTTTACCAAGGCACTTCCGCCTTGTGATCATCAGCGCTGCTGTACGATGCTAGGTCTTGTGCCTACTTGGCCTCACTTGCTCACTTCTTGACCTTGCTTGTACTGTGATCTTTCTATACCTGCACTTGCTTGTCTACCTTTATATATGATCTTGCATGTGAACTGGCCTTGTGTCCTTGAACTTGTGCTCGGAATGTGTGGTGACGTTGTGATCCACCCTGAGCTTGGTTTGCTTTGCTTGACTGGTCTTGTGACCTCTTTTTCTCTTCCACTTGCCCTATGGGGGTGTGTCAAACTCCCATGCTATAGTCTGTGTAGGGTGTCGTGGGATAGACAATATGGGGTACAACACTTTTAGGTTTTCCTACTTGTACCCACCTGTTTGCGAGTGCATTCATTCCTTGTTTCTTCACAGTGCGTTGCCCATATCAGCTTCTGCAACCCAACTGTCCTTAGTGGGGTCATATCCCTTCCAGCGTATTACAGTTCATAAAGTTGGAATTACATAATGATACTGTTCATGATACAATTCTCCATCACGGGAGAAATTGGCAAGAGTTTCGACTGGCAAAGTTGTATCATTCTACAATTACGCAAGGGATACTGATGAGTCGTAGAGATTTCTTATGCACTCGTCTGTGGAACGACACGGGAAAGCTTAAGCATACGGCGGGGTGGCGAGCCGACGCTATTGCCACGAGGGAACCTAGGGCGCCAGCATTCGCGGAACCAGATACACCTAAATATTGGACGCCTCATCAACGAGCGCGCACGGCGGGGGATAGCATGGACCGAGACTGGATTGCCGTCTTGGACCTAGGAGATACGCCGCGGGACTCTCGCTGGACTGAAGGAGTAAGAGAGCGGTGGCGGAACGAAGCGGTATCGACCTCGCCGACTGGAATGCTTGGAATGACCACGAAGACAGGGGAGCTAGACCTGCACTGGACGCAGCACCGTGGTCGAACGACGGAACCGCGGCCAGAAGGAGCGATGGTGTCCATCGGCACCACGGAGATACCACGGGATTAGAAGGAAGCCTGCGATAGTCATGGAGGGCGATGGAAAGCGACAAACCTACCCAAGGTGGAGGTAGCGGAATGATACACGGGTATTCTTGGCGTGGGGCCAAGTCTGAAGAACGACCTTTTGCAGCTCGAGACGGTGCAGTACTGCTGGGAGCGCGACGGATATGACCCGGCGGAGTTTTTCCATAAAATGGTGGGAACCTTGGCAGGCGAAGCAGAGACGTTTTATCGCATGACTTGGGACGAGGTCCTAGAAGAACTAGTAGAAGGGGCGATCTCTAACCCTTCAGCTGCTAAAGAAAGAATTTGCCGGACAGACCAAGGCACGTGTAGAAGAGTTCAGAGACTTCTGGCGGAAGAAAGAGGAGTCAGTGCTAGCTTACCATTGCCGTCTCCAGGAGCTAGCCGAGGATTAGGAAAGCAAGGACGAGCGCTTGCTCGTGAGGAAGTTTATGAGGGGGCTGGAGGACGAGCTAAGGGAGGTGGTGCGGAGCACGGTGTATGGCGCAGGCGCAAACGTCACTCTCAAAGAAGTGTACGTGTTGGCCAAGAGGACGGAACAGGCGCAACGGCTATTGGATCTAGAGGATTCCGACGGAAGGAACCGAACGAGGACGAGCTGGGCCGCAGCGGCTATGCCCGAGACCTCCCCAGGGAGCAGCAGCCGCACGGGCCAGTGTCTCTGCCATACTTGCGGAGAACACGAGCACCTGAAGCGGGACTGCTCCAAGGCGCCGACCTACGAACAGTGCGGGAAGCGCGGGCATTGGAAGGACGAATGTTACAGCCGGCCAAGAGAGACGCCGGGAGCAACTAGGGAGGAGCTCCAAGCCGAAATCCGTTGTCTACAGCTGCGACTAGAACAGCTACCTAACCCAAAAGAAGTAAAAGCGCGGGCGCTGCTGGCCTATGAAGAGATCGACAAAGCCGAGGAAGAGGGCGATGAAGACTACAAGCGAGAGTACGCGGTGATGGCCTACCCCAGGGCTCGAGACAACATCCGGCTACGACCCAGGGCAAGTCAGTCCCAGGACATCGAGGTGATGAGCGAGACACGCCAACGAAGCAGCCAAATGGGAGAGACGGGGCCTCAGGACATGCGGCACCATCCGACCGAGCGGCTGGTGTGCCAAGCGTCTGTGCTGATTGCGGAGAGGGGAAGCATCACCGTGGGAGGCCTACCCGTGAAGCAGGCCATCATTGAGACGGGTGCGCACCATGTACGGATCGAGAAGGGACTCGCTAAGCAGCTGAAACTAGACGGGGCCGGAAGAACCATAGAGCGAGGGATATTACTCATGACGGCAAAGGGGGGAGCGCCTAAGTGGATGTCGAAGACGAGACAGCCGGTGGAAGTGGTGCTCTACCTGGGACGGAGAAGGAGTGTAGCCTCCGTCTGTAGTGTGGAGTCTCCGAATCCGAGGACTACGACGCCCTTGTCGGGATGGAGCTCTTATACCAAGTGGGAGCCACCATCTGCACATGGCAAGAGAAGGTGCTATTCAGGGTGCAGTACTGGGACCCCGAGAGCTCAGTGGGCACCCTTCTGGTGAGAGGCGTACTAAGCGCAGAAGCGGGATCTGACCAAGGAGCTGGAGGAATGGCCTTGGGAGAGGTACAAGGAGGAGTACGAACGACGGATCGAGGATCAGACCTTGGGACGGGGCGCACCGGACCTATCAGAGCGCATTAGCCGCGTCTGGGCCCTAGATGGGCCCCTCCGCCTAGTGGGGTTATATGGAGGAATCGGGACCGGCCTGACCACGGCGTTAAGGGCGGGGTGCACGATCAAGCGATGGATCCACGTGGAGCGCGATCCTGTGGTGCGGAAGATGGCACGTCACCACGCCTTGCTCCTAAGAGACGAGTACCCTGACCAGATGTGGGAAGATGCCATCCCGCAAGAAGATGAGCAGGAGATACACGACGTCAAGGAGATCTCCGAGCAGGTGCTAGACGACTGGGGGCAAGTGGACTTGGTTATCGCTGGATGGGAGTGCCAAGGGTACTTCAGGGCCGGGGAAGGGTTGGGGATGGAAGACGCCAGGGGAGCATCTTTCCGAGACCTCATATAGGTGTTGGAGATGATTCAGCGGCGCCAAGGGGAAGTCGCCTTCGTCTTGGAGAATGTGGACTTGGCAGAAGACCGGAGAGAGCCAGCAAAGCGAGCGTTCGAGGAGATAGCGGGGGTTCTGGGAAGAGGAGTACTTGTGGACGCGGCACAGCTAGGCTCTCGAGCACACCGTCCATGGAGGTACT
Source organism: Closterium sp. NIES-65 (assembly GCA_948144175.1). Classification (NCBI taxonomy): domain Eukaryota; kingdom Viridiplantae; phylum Streptophyta; class Zygnematophyceae; order Desmidiales; family Closteriaceae; genus Closterium; species Closterium sp. NIES-65. The sequence continues at coordinate 1,881,903 of CANXME010000062.1, read as the reverse complement.
AGCAGAACGTGCTGTCCACGGCGGCGCTGCGGCATTCGTTGGCGCTGATGCAACGCCCAGAGCCGCGCCTAGTGAGCGACATCTTGGAGCCGAACCGCCTGCCCGCCCTAGTGACCAGCCATAACCACCCCACGCAGTACCAATGCAATAAGCCGGGTAAACCCCGACAAGCACTGCCCACACTAGTGTCCTACGCTGAAGCACGCGGTTTTGTCATGGACGGAGACCTGCCGGGACCTGGGATGATCTACGACATGCGGAGAGGAGTCTGGGAACAGCCGACGACGAACGAGCGCGAAGCAGCCATGGGACACTTATGGGGAGCCACAGCACACCTCGAAGTGACGGAGCAGCAGTGGCACGCCGCTTTAGGCTGAGCCATGGATGCGAACGTGATGACGTGGCTATTGGATACCATGCAGATGCACCTGAAGGCGAAGGATTTACAAAGGGACATCGCGTGTAGCGAGCAGAACCGAGACCTGGAGGCAGCGGAATGGCATAAGAAGACATTGGCTAGGATAGAGGAGCAATACGAAGAGAGGATAGACAAAGGGTGGGCGGCATACATGGCCATGGAAGGGATGGAGGGAGAAACCGGAGGAGAGGCGGAAGCCGAGGGAGAGAAAGCAGAGCAGAGAGAGCGGGGGCCAAACGATGACTGGGTGTTCGGAGGAGGGATGGACGCGGCATCAGCGGCAGCTTTGCAAGACGTGCTGAGGCAACATCGCAGAACTTTTGCATACACCCTGTAGGAGCTGGGGAAATGTACTACGCACGAGATGAAGATTGAGCTCACCACTAACGTTCCGATATACCAGCAAAAACGGTGGATGAGCCTGGGGGACGTAGACATCTGCACTGAGAAATGCAACGAGCTGCTGGAAGCGGGGCTGATTCAGTGATCAGAGAGCGACTACGCCGCGGCGACGGTCTTGGCTTCCATGAAGGATCTCACGGGAGCCGTGTCCGCGAGGAGGATGTGTGGGGACTACCGGAGCTTGAACAAAGTTACGGTCGCAGATAGATATCCTATGCAGTAAGCGGAGGAGATTTTCGATAAGCTGCAGGGGGCGAAGGTGTTCTCCACTTTGGACTTGCGGCAGGGATTCAATCAGATCCCCATCCGGATGGCGGACCGCAAGAAGACGACGTTCTATGGGCCGGACTATTTGTACGAATGGCGGTTCATGCTATTTGGAACAAAGAACGCGCCGGCTCTGTTCTAGCGGATCATGGATACCATATTGCAAGAAGTGCCAGCGGCAGCCTGCTATATTGATGATGTGGTGATCTTCAGCCCAGACGCGGAGCAGCACGTGAAGGCTACACTAGACGCCATTCGGGGGGCCGGACTCATCTGCCATCCAAAGAAGTGCAGTTTTGGGAACACTGGGGTGAAGTACCTGGGTTTTGAGGTTCAGGGGGGGCAGCTGGAAATTCAGCAGGCGAAAGTGGAGGTTTTAGGTAGGGTACCGCAACCGAAGGACAGGAGCACGCTACGGGCGGTACTTGGGTTCCTTAACTACTACCGGAAGTTCATACCGAACTTCAGCAAGACCGCGACGGCCCTAAACCAGTTACTGAGAGAAGATCAGAAATGGGAATTGGGGGAGGCGGAGTAGGGGGCACTACAGGCACTGCTGTAAGTTGTAAAGATAGCCACCGTATTGACGCTGCCCAGCAAGGGAGACCCGTTCGTGCTCTACACGGACTGGAGTAGCGCGGGAATGGGGGCAATCCTGTGCCAGAAGAGGGAAGGCGATGAGAAGGTAGTGGCCTTCGCCAGTCGGAGCTGCAACCCCGCGGAAGCCAACTACAGCTCGTATGAGGGAGAGGGACTGGCAGCAGTATGGGCGATCACTCACTTTCGGGTGTACCTGCAGGGAAGACCGTTCGAGCTAGTGATGGATCATGAGCCGCTGACATGGCTGATGACCAACCAGGCGCTGACCGGAAGAAACGCGCGCTGGGCCATGCAGCTCCAAGAATATGACTTCTCCATTCGACACCGTGCGGGCAAAACTATGCAGCACGTAGATGGGCTGCCGCGAAACCCACCTATTACCCGCCCTACAGCATGCCTAGTGGCATTGGCAAGAGAAATAGATGCGCAGGGAGCTAGCCGTGAGAAGGGGAAGGGGACAACAGACGTCTGGGAGGACCGAGAAGTCCTAGATTGGGTGCAAGGAAAGACCTCCGAGGAGACTCCAGTTAGCGAGAGAGCCCGGGCCAGAGGAGCCCACTACCGGTGGCACCAAGAGCAGTTGCAGAAGAACATACGGGACGGGTGAAAGCTAGTTCCGCGGAAACACGAGCGAGAACCCATCATCCGTAGCGTCCATCGGCAGTTGGGGCACTACGGAAGCCTACGCACGGCCCAGCTCGTAGAGACTGGCTGGTTGTGGGAAGGGATGCGGAAGGAAATCAGGGAATGGGTGGACAGGTGCGAGCTGTGAAGTAGAAACAAAGCCGAGCTGGAAAGGGGCAAGTAGGAGCTGCAATCACTGCCCATCCAAGGGATCGGGTTTAGATGATCCTTGGACCTGGCGGGAGAGATGCCGTTGAGCTGACGAGGGAAGCGGTACATCCTGATCATGATAGAACACGACAGCAAGTGGGTCGAGGTGAGGGCTCTCCCTAGCAAGAACTCGGCCAAAGAGCCAAGGTATTTGAGGAGCAGGTCCTCACTAGATTTGGGGCGTGCGGGGAGGTCCTCACAGACCAGGGAACTGAGTTCATGGGGGAGTTAGATAAGCTACTACAGGCCACGGGCATCATACATCGGAGGACGTCCCGCTACCACCCGCAGAGTGACAGGCTCACGGAACGGTTCGTCCAGACTGTCAAACGGGGGCTCCGGGCTTACGGGGAGTGGTTCAAGCGAGACTGGGACGCGCGACTACCGTGGGTGGTGGCTAGATATAGATTCAGCAAGCAAGAAGCGCTACGGGACTTATCGCCATACTACCTCCTCTTGGGGCGAGAGCCCGTGCTACCAGTAGACGCGCCCAAGATACTCACGAGGTCAGTACAGGTGGAGAACGAAGCAGACTGGGTGGGACTGGCAGAGGCAAGAGCGCGGTATTTGAGAGAGTTACTACCAGCGGCGCTAGAGAACCTGCACGTGGCGCAGTTGCAGGACGCACAAAGATACAAGCGTCGGGGGGAGCAGCAAGGGGGGAAGAAGGACAGGGCCCTAGGGGTAGGGGAAGAAGTGTATCTAAAGCTGGCCAAACAGGAATTGATGGACATCGGGCTGAGCACGGAGTGCTGGAGAGTTAAAGAGGTGAAAGACTCAGGGGTGGTGGTACTAGTGAGTAAGCAAGGGCGGCGAAAGACAGACCATTGCACTAACGTGGCTCAAGCCAAGGCAAGGCCCAGGGGACGACAAGGAGCACCACCACACGGGGAAGAGATCCAGCGGAAGTCAGCAGGGGCGCCAGTCCAGCCGCGGAGGGGGCAAGTGGAGAGAGGGACCGGACTTAGGGGAGAGAGGAACAGAGAGCTGAGGAGCCTTCAGAAGCCGGACTGAGCGGAGGGAGAGAGAAGAAAGGGGCCACGAGGCAGGAGAGGAGTAGACAAGCCTAGTATGGAGGGCAGGGAGGCAAGAGCAGGAAGATTCCGACAGCTGTCACGATTCTAATCTTGGCGTAGGTGCCTTGGATATATATTCGTCACATATAATAGCAATAGAAAAATACTGTAGGTAGGATAAGACTGGATGGGCCGAAGGGCGAAATGAACTAGCAGGAAACAAGAAAGCGGCGGGCGAAATGGGACCGTTCATACAACGGTAACCCGCCGGTAGTACTTCAGAAAGTAGGCAACCTTAGAGATATGCTTGCGTAATTGTTTTCACACTTACGCTTACAATTCTCAACACATTTTCGTCCTGATTAAGCAAGAGGAACCAATCCGCACAAGCATTGGAGAACACGTTCATGCACTTCCTCAGCCTGCCAAGCTAGGGTTTGAGTTACCGCTGTGACCGGTGGCAGGGGACTTTTCAAGTGGAGAGAGGGACCGGACTTAGGGGAGAGAGTGTTGCGATCAGAAATTGATCGTGGCCTAGGATCTACTCAGGAAGGTTCGCACGCAGAGAAGTGATGTTGGTGGGCTCTTGACCTCAATAGCAGAATGAATGTAAATGCTTGAGATGAAATAAAACATGCAAATACAGCAAATATAAATATGAGTACAGGGGAGATGAAACGACCTAGCTAGCCATGTACTCTAAGGGGTACATTCCCTTATTCAAATACATTCCCAACCGCGCAGCGCGAACAGTTACGAAACTGTTCCTGTCAAACTCATATGCTATAGTCTCTGTAGGCTGTAGTGGGGTAGACAATATGGGGTACAACACTTTTAGGTTTTCCTACTTGTACCCACCTGCTTGCTAGTTCATTCATTCCTCAATTCTCACATTTCCCGCCAAAACCATCCTGTTTGCAGCTGTCTGATGCTGTCTGCTCCGACGGTTCAGATGCGTCCCAACTGTCTGACGCTTCAAGTCGTGTCCAACCGTCTGACACTTTGCGTTCATTCGCGATACTGCGTGCTTCTCTTTGCTGCGGTGAGGAGTGCACAGTAATATTCAAGTATTACTATTCGTAACACCCTCCTTCAGTCTTGGCCGCAGCTCGACTTGACCTGCTTGACCACGCCGCTGAGCTCGGAGCAGTGCTGATACTGCTGGCATGGCAGTCGCTTCGCGAGGAAGTCTGTTGCCATGTCACCGGCCGAGCAGTAGGTCAAGTTGACCTTGCCCTTGTCCGCCTCATCTTTCATAAAGAAGTACCACAGTGCAATGTGCTTGGTCCGGTTGACGAAACCAGGTTTGTTCGCGATGCGAATCGCGCTCTGGTTGTCACAATGAAGGCAAAATGTGGGTGAAGCTGGAATTTTTGCCTCTTGCAGGAGTTCCTGCAAGTAGAGGCCTTTGCGAACTGCTGCGGTTGCTGCGATGAATTCTGCTTCGGCTGACGACAAGGCAACCAGCTCCTGCTTCTGCGAGTTCCAGGAGATTGGTCCGTTGGCTCGAGTCAAAACAGGATGCCAGTCGTGGACCGCCAATTATTGGGGTCTGCTGCGTGATCGGTGTCCACATAGCCGATGAGGCTGAAGGATGGAGTTGGTGCAGTTGAGTAGCACAGCCCAATCTTGGGCGTTGAGACAAAGAACTGAAGGGCGCGCTGCAGATCCAAAAGATTCTCAGCCGTTGGTTTGCGTGAGTACTGCGCCAGCTGACTGGTGATGTATGAGAGGTCTGGCCTGCAGGTGACAGGTTCAGGTAAGTCTGAATCCCAGCAGGGGATAGGGGTTTATTGTCGGGTTTGTGGTTCGGTCCGGGAGTTCGGTAGGGAGTTGAGAGAGGTGCAGGTGGAATGTTGAACCGCTTCCCTAACTCCTCTGCATACTTAGCCGCTGAGAGATGAATGACCTCAGGCGCGTAGGAGATGTTGAGGCCTAGAAACTGCTTCACCACGTAGTTGCACGTGATGTCGACGCGCCCCGCCAAGGCCTTCTCGAACTGCTCGAGAAGCTCGTTGTTTGAGCCCGTGTAAAGCAGGTCGTCGACGTACACCGTGAGGAGAATGTATTCCCCCCGAAATTCGCGGCAATACATCCCAGGGTCGTGCGGCATCTGCTTGAATCCGATTTCAAGCAGGATGTTGTGCAGGTACTGCTGCCATAGCCTTAGAGCCTGTGTGATCCCGTAGAGTGACTTGCGCAGTTGGCACACGCGCGAGTCCCCTCCGCTGCTCCACGTAGATCACGGGGTCCACTAACGCGTACAGGAATGTGTTCTTCACATCGATCTGGCGGAGTGGTAGGTGCCTTGCAGCTGCGATGGCGAGCAGGATTCGAACGGAGGTATGGCGGCTAACTAGGGCGAACATCTGGTCGAAGTCGATGCCATGCCTCTGATCATAGCCGCGAACCACCCAACGTGCCTTGAAGCGCTCGATCGTTCCGTCCGCTACGGTTTTCACGCGGAAGACCCACTTCCCCGAGAGGATTATTGCGCCTTTGATCGCTGTGTGGTCGACTAGCACCCAGGTGTCTCGTGACTCCAGCGCCTTGATCTCTGCGTTCACTGCTTCGCGCCATTCCTTGCTGTGTGGTCCAGAAAGAGCTTTGCGCGGATTGTCAGAACATTATAGCTTATGCTGTTGTGTAGGCTATAGTGGGGTATCCCATAGGGGGTACAACCCAATTAGGGTTGGTACTTGTACTCACACATTTCATAGTTCATTCATTCACGTTCCTATTGTCACATGGAATCAGAGCAGGTCCCATCCTAGGGACTGTTCTCTAGGGCCCACCGAAGCGCGCCCCGAGGCGCGCGTTCTTCTTTTTTTCTCGCGACCCTCCGTGTCGCCCTTCCCCTCGCGGCCCCGCCGCCCTGCTCTCGGCCCCGCCGACCTTCAGTTGCGGCCCCGCCGCCCTCTAGTCGCGGCCCCGCCGCCTCCTCCTCGCGGCCCCGCCGCTTCCTCGTCGCGGCCCCGCCGCCTCCTAGACGCGGCCCCGCCGCTTCCTCGTCGCGGCCCCGCCGCCTCCTCCTCACGTCCCCGCCGTTTCCTCGTCGCGGCCCCGCCGCCTCCTCGTTGCGGCCCCGCCGCTTCCTCGACGAGGCCCCGCCGCTTCCTCGTCGCGGCCCCGCCGCCTCCTCGTCGCGGCCCCGCCGCTTCCTCGGCGCGGCCCCGCCGCTTCCTCTTCGCGGCCCCGCCGCCTCCTACTTACGGCCCGAACGCCGCCCTACCTGCGGCCCTACCGCCGCCTTACCTGCGGCTCACCGCCGCCCTACCTGCGGCCCTGCTGCCGCCCTACCTGTGGCCCACCCGCCACCCTACCAGTGGCCCACCAGCCGCCCTACCTGCGGCCCTACCGCCGCCCTACCTGCGGCTCTTTGCTGCCCTACCTGCGGCCCACCCGCTGCCCTACCTGCGGCCGTCCCGCCGCCCTACCTGCGGCCCACCCGCCGCCCTACCTGCGGCCGTCCCGCCGCCCTACCTGCGGCCAACCCGCCGCCCTACCTGCGGCCGTCCGCCTTCCTACCTGCGGCCTGCCCGCCGCCCTACCTGCGGCCAACCCGCCGCCCTACCTGCGGCCCACCCGCCGCCCTACCTTCGCGGCCAAGCCGCCCTACCTACGCGGCCCAGCGGCAGCCAAGCCGCCTAGCAGCAGCCGAGCCGCCCAGGAGCCACTGAGCAGCCCAGCAGCAGCCGAGCCGCCCCACAGCAGCCGAGCCGCCCAGGAGCCGCCGCGCCGCCGGGCAACCTTCCTGCAGCAGCCGAGCCGCCCAGGAGCAGCCGAGCCGCCCAGGAGCCGCCGAGCCGCCCAGCAGCAGCCGAGCCGCCCAGCAGCAGCCGAGCCGCCCGGGAGCCGAGCCGCCCAGCAGCCTAGCCGCCGAGTCGCCAGGCAACCTTCCTGCCGAGCCGCCCGACCTGCCCTGCCCGGTGAGCACCATACCGCTGTCACTGCGTGCCCTTCCCCTACTGCTTGCACTGCTCCACTGTCGTCGTCATGGCTACCCCCAGTGTCCTCGCTTTTGACGCTGAGGGTCGAGCCATTGACTTTGAGGTCTGGGTCGACGACCTGCAGCTGTTTTTACAGTGCGATAGAGCTGATGGCCTTTCCCTCTTTGACCTCACCTCTGGCGCCTCTCCTGCCCCTGCTGCTGATGCTGACCCCACTGTTCGCTCTCAGTGGGCCACTCGCGATGCTGCTGCACGTCTTGCTGTGCGTCGCCACTTGCCCAACACTGAGCGCGCGCACTTTAGTCAGTACAAGAGTGCTCAGACCTTGTACGACGCTGTCATTGCGCGCTACTCTTCCCCTGCCACAGCTGCACTGAGCCGTCTCATGCTTCCCTACCTCTTTCCTGATCTCACTGCCTTTCCACTGTCGCTGACCTCATTACGCACCTCCGCACTAGTGACACTCGCTACCGCGCCGCCCTTCCTGCTGAGTTCTGCGCCAAGAACCCCCCCCCCCCATGTACATCGCTCTCTATTACATAGTCACTCGTCTCCCTGACTCCCTTCGCGTAGTCAGGGACCACTTCCTCTCAGTCTGTCCCACCACCCTCACTGTCGACCTCCTCGAGAAGGCCCTCCTAGCGGCGGAGAAGAGCATAGTCGCTGTAGGAGCCTCTCGTGGTGACCCGCGCACCCCCATCTTTGAGGGGTGTTCTCCTCCCCCCCTGCTGCCCTCTGTTGCCTCTGCTGCTGCTGCCGACCTGCTTGGTCTTGAGTCGGTCGGCGCGGCGTCTGCCCCTAGCGGGAGACGCCGCCCTGGCAGGGGCAAGGGGGGCAAGGGCGCGGGTGGAGCTGGCGGGGGGGTGGAGGTGGCAGTGGAGGCGGCGGAGGGAGTGGGGGTGGCGGTGGGAGTGGTGGCGGGAGTGGTGGCGGTGGCGGCGGCAGCGGCGGCGGAGGTGGTGGGGGCGGAGGCGGTGGGAGCGGAGGCGGTGGTAGTGGCGGAGGAGGAGGCGGTGGTGGTGGAGGAGGTGGAGCTGGTCGGGGTAGTGCCCCGCAGCGGAGCGGCCCTGGTGGTGGTCCGCGTCAGCAGCAGCAGCAGCAGCAGCGTTCTCGGGACATCCCCCCGCCTCAGCAGCTCCGTGAGTGGTACGCGCAGAGTCAGCGTGGTGGAGGTTTTGGCCCGTGCACCTACGTTCTTCGCAGTGGCGACCGCGCGGGTGAGCAGTGTGGGGGTGCCCACGCCACCCAGCGCTGCTTTGGCCGCCTGACGGACGCTTGGCGTCAGCAGTTCCCTGACGCCTTTGAGATCCCCCGCTGGGGAGACCTTTCTAGAGCCGGTGTAGCGATCTTTGAGCTAGACTTTGATGCTATCCTTACTGCCATGTATGCTGTGTCTATTAGTGATGAGGGTGACTGTTACCGGTGTTTCCCGCCCGACCCGGGCATTGGTACAGCTGCGCTAGGTGCCTGTGACACTGCTGCGCTCTCAGGTGCTGGTGAGGCTGAGCTCTCAGGTACTAGTGAGGCTGCGCTCTCAGGTACTGGTGATGCTGCGCTCTCAGGTACCGCGTCGGCTTCGGCCTCCCTCACCTTTACACTTGACTCTGGGGCTTCTCGCTCCTTCTTTTGGGACCGCACCACACTCACGCCGCTTGGCCGGCCGGTTGCGGTCTCCCTGGCTGACCCCTCTGGGGGTCCTGTCCTCTCTCACTTCTCCACTGTTCTACCGTGTCCAGCTGCCCCCTCGGGCGCCGTGTCAGGCCTGTACCTCCCCTCGTTCTCGATGAACTTGGTGAGTGGTGCTGCCCTACAGGATGCGGGGGTTCACCAGTTTACTCCTGCGAGTCAGCGGGTGACCCACTGCACGGACGCGCGCACACGTCGGCACCTGGCCACGTTCTCCCGTCGGCCGAGGTCGAGCCTCTACACCCTGACCACTGAGTCTCATCCTGTCCCTGTGTCTGGCCAGGTAGCTGCGTCTGGTCAGGTGTTTGCTGCTGCGTCCACGTTTGGTCCTGAGTCTGCCCCCTGCTCGTGTCGCCTCCTGTCTCACGAGACTCTCTTGAGGCACCACCATCTTGTCCACCCCTCCTTGCCACGTCTCAGGGACATGGCTTCCCGTGTCCTTGTCTCTGGTCTTCCCCAGTCTCTCCCTCCCCTTCCTTCGGGGCCAGGATCTTTCTGTGTCCCTTGTGTCGAGGGGCGCCTCCGGGCTGCCCCCCACTCCTCCCAGTTTCCTCCGACAGAGGCTCCTCTGCAGACGCTTCACATGGACGTGTGGGGCCCGGCCCGCGTCCGTGGACAGGGTCACGAGCGCTACTTCCTGTTGGTGGTTGACGACTACTCGCGTTTCACCACAGTCTTCCCCTTGCGCAGCAAGGGTGATGTCACTGAGGTGTTGATCCACTGGATCCGCGCGGCTCGTCTCCAGCTAAGGAGGAGCTTCGGCTCGGACTTTCCCGTTCTGCGTCTGCACTCTGACCGAGGTGGAGAGTTTTCCTCTGGCCTTCTGCGAGCCTACTGTCGTGCACAGGGCATCCGCCAGACCTTTACGCTTCCGGACTCTCCACAGCAAAATGGGATTGCTGAGCGCCGCATTGGCATGGTCATGGACGTCGCCCGTACGTCCATGATGCATGCGGCTGCCCCCCATTTTCTGTGGCCGTTTGCGGTGAGGTACGCGGCGCATCAGATCAACCTTCACCCCGGGGTTTCCCGGCCGGGGAAGGTCCGTACCTCCCCGGCCCTCCTGTGGACTGGGAAGGTCGGTGATGCGTCTGCGTTCCGTGTCTGGGGATCTCGGGCGTTTGTCCGCGACTTGTCTGCGGACAAGCTGTCCCCCCTAATGCTCCAGGGTGGCAGTTCTACCACCCCTCCTCTCGTCGTGTTCTGTCCTCCCAGGACGTCACGTTCGACGAGTCAGTCCCCTTCTACCGCCTCTTCCCCTACCGCACTCCTTCCCTCCCCCCGCCACCGGACTTCCTTGTGCCAGGTCCCCCCCCGGTAGACCCCCTCCCCCCTCAGGTTCCTGCCCCTTCAGGTGTGTCCCAAGTAGACGCCGTCGAGCCGGTCGAGGTTGCTCTGGTCCTGCTGAGGGTGCTGAGCCTGGGGGTTCCGACTCTAGGGGTGCTATCCGCGTGGGTGCTGAACCTGGGGGTGACGAGCCTGGGGGTGCTGAGCCTGCGGGTGCTGTGCGCGTGGGTGCTGAGCCCGGGGGTGACGAGCCTGAGGTTGCTGAGTCTGTGGTTGCTGCGCCGGAGGGTTTTGAGCCTGGAGGTGCTGCGTCTAGAGCTGCTGAGCCGGGGAGTGCGGAGCCTACGGCCACCGGACCTCCCGTTGTGGCGTCTGGCGGTGCTGGGCCTGGAGTTTCTCCGGGTGTTCCATCTTGGCGGGAGCCCCTCTCTCCACAGGAGCTGCGCGAGTGGTTTGCTCGCCGCTGGAGGTGTACTACTGGAGTTGGAGCTTCTTCGGTCGCTGAGGGTGCTGGTGCCGCCGGTCCTGGAGCTGCTGGGCCTTCGGGTCCTACTGGAGCTGGAGCTGCTCAGGGTGTTGGTGCTGAGACTGCTGCTGTTTGTCCTGGAGGTGGTCGTGCTGCTGGTGGTGCTGTTGACGCTGGTGCTGCCGCTGAGGGTTCTGGTGCTGTCCCTGCTGGGCCTGGAGTCCCCGCGCGGCCTCGGCCACACTTCGTTCCGCTCCTGCAACAGGTTCTTGGTCTTCCTCCTTCTGTAGAGTGTCTGCCGTCTATCCTGTCGCCGTCACTGTTAGAGCCAGCCTCCCCACTGCCTGCTCCCTCTCCTTACACTGGCCCTATTGGAGGTCCTGCTGAGCGTTGTGAGCCTGCGTCTCGTCCCGTGTCGCCAGTTCGAGCAGCTCGCGCTAGTGGTTGCAGTTCGCGTCAGCGTCCTCCTCCTGTCCCTCGCATGCACCGGATGTCTCTGCATCCGTCCACTGCTCCTCTGCGTGCCCCTTTGCCTTCTCCTCCTGAGTCCTCTCTTCCCGCGCTTTCCGACCCAAAGTCGGTCTCTCTTCGTGCTGCCAGTCCTACTGTCACGCGTCTTCTTGCTACTGTTGTCACTGACCCCTCTTTTGAGTCCACTGCTGCGTCTGCTCTTGTCGCTGAGCTCGTCGACTTTGCTGCTCGCTGTCGTCTAGACTACGCTGCTAGTCTTGTAACACGGATTTCGGGGCTCGATGACACGTGGCGCCTTCGAAGTTGCGGTGTGAAGCCCGAGCAGCTGCAGTCCTGAGATAGTGCTGTCATGGCGACGTTGCGGGATGACTTCCTGTTCGTCGTCGTCATCGCTTTCTGGTTCAAGAGGCGCTGGTGGTGCTGTGCCTCTGCCGGTTCCGCCTGTTCCGCTTCCGCCTGCTGCGCCCATTCCTCCTCCCGAGGAATCGTCGTCGTCGCTGCTCCGTTGTTCTTCCCACACGAACTCGCCCCTCGTATCCTGCTCCAAGATTGATGCAGCGGCTTCGTCTTCGAGCGTTGCGTAGCTGTGCTCGTCGTTCGCGTAGACGCGGTTCGCGTTCGTTTCTTTGTCGCGGCGGAACTGGTCGAGGAAGAGGCGCTCGTAGAAGATGACATCGCGAGCGTAAGCGATTTTCTGACTTAGGAGGTCCAGCACGATCCACGCCTTGTACTCATGACTGATGCCGAGATGGATCCCCCAGCCTGCGCGGCTGGCAAATTTGCCGATGGTTGAGGTTGACGGGCGGTATTGAACCATGCACCCCCATACGCGCAGCATGGAGATATCCCCTTTGGTCTCGGTCCATTTGACGTGCGGGGACAGATTTCCGGTGATGGCGGTGGTCGAGAGTAGGTGGTGCACCCGCACTGCGTGGTGCATCGCGTAGGTCCACTAGATCGGCGGCAATTTCGACTGCTTCATAAGTGCGCGCACCTTCGTCATTAGCGTGCGGTTCGTCCACTCAGCTACGCCCAGTTGCTAGTGTGCGTAGGGGAGAGAAATGTGGTGCTCCATCCCTTTTTGCGTGAGGTAGGTTTGCATCTGGTTGCTCGTGAATTCTGCCGCGCCGTCAGATTGCCATGTTTTCAGCTTCTTCCCAGACTGTCGCTCTACGTGCGCCAGCCAGAGGCGAAACACCTCGTAGGCTCTGTCGCGTCACTCCACGTTTACGACCCACACGTAGCGCGTTCCAGCGTCGATGAAGGTGAGCGTGTACATTTCGTCCTCGGCTCCGCAATGCCCCACGTTCAGGAAATCGCTGCACACCTTGTGTAGCTTGGGGTAGCGGTTCGTTCCAGGTTCGAGCAGCAAGAACGTTTGGTGGCTCAGCGCAGCTTCGAGGCAGACGGTGGAGTTGCGCGGATGTGTCGTGCCTCTCACTTTGGAGCCATCAGGGCGCAGGAGTGCGCGAGGAGCGAAGAAGCCTACGTCGATGTAGTTTTTCAGCGTCGCGCGTGAAGGGTGTCCGAGGCGCTGGTGCCAGAGAGTATCATCAGCGCGAAAGCTGGAGGTGCGTATGTATCATGCGCGTGCTTCTTCAGGGTCTTCGTCAGGTACAGGAGCAGGTTCTGCTGCTACTCCCTCTGCTTCTTCTTCTTCCGGCGCGGTGGTAAGCATCAGCGCCAAGAACTCTCTGTCGCGAATCTCAGAGAGCAGAATGTTGGTCCCAGGGATGGTTCCAGGGACGAAGGTGGGTTCGCGTGGCTCAGGGGCAGGCCCGTAGACGGTGCGATGCGGGGTTGACAGCTCGTTGCCCCAGATGATGGTATCCCATGGATCGCGACGCAAGGGGTTGTTAGGAGGAGGTGGTGCGAGTGGAATGTGACGCGGGGGGCGTGTAAGAATTGATGAATAAAACGAACTAGCACAAAGTTGGGTACAAGTAGGAAACCCTAGGAAATTGTACCCCATAGTGTCTACCCCACTAAAGCCTACACAAGCTATATAATATGAGTTTGACACACCCCCATAGGCAAAGTGGGGGAGAACAAGAGGTCTCAAGGCCAGTCAAGCAAAGCAAAGCAAGCTCAGGGTGGATCACAAAGTCACCACACAATCCGAGCAGAAGAGCAAGGCCAAAAGGCCAGTTCACATGCAAGATCATATATAAAGGCAAACAAGCAAGTGCAGGTACAGAAAGATCACAGTACAAGCAAGGTCAAGAAGTGAGCAAGTGAGGCCAAGTAGGCACAATACCTAACATCATACAGAAGCGCTGATGATCACAAGGCGGAAGTGCCTTGGTAAAGATATCAGCACTGTTGGCCTTAGAGTCCACGTAAGCAAGGCGCAGTTGACCACGCTGTTGCAGCTCAAGAGCAAGGAAGTAGCAAAGAGCAATGTGCTTCGTTATCTGCTCCACTCTGTGCTCCCAACACTTGTCTACGTACAGAACTGGAGGAGAACGAGGCGACTCTCCTAGGTCAGTTAGCAGCTCGGTGAGCTAGCATAGCTCCTGTGCAGCCATGGCCCCTGCGTAGATCTCAGCCTCACAGCTGGAGCTGAGAACAGAAGACGAGCGGGTAGACCGCCACGAGAAAGAGCCGGAACCAAGGCTGAAGGTGTAACCCTGTAACGACCGCTGCAGAGCCTGGTCGTCAGCCCAAGAAGCGTCTGCGTGACGTGTGAGGACCACTCGACGTCGCCCTCCAAGCACTAGCCCCATGCCTGGCGTACTGCACAAGTAGCGCAACACCCTCTTCGCTGCACCCATGTGCTCTGGTCTGTGTCTGCCATGAGCAACATAGCATGCCAAGATGCTAAGAGGGTATGCAAGGTCAGGTCGTGTGCAGGTCATTCGGTACATGAGGCAGCCAACAAGCTCTGGGTACGGGCCACTCAGCTCTACGGACTCATCCGAAGGCAGAGCTGAGAGCGAGTGGCGAGTAGACAGAGGAGTGGCCTGAGGCGAGGAGTACGTGAAGTCGAAGCGCTGAAGGACCTGCTGCACCATGTGTGACTAAGTCAGGGTAATGGTGCGCTGTGCTCTGTCCCGGGTGATCTGCAAGCCAAAGTAGCTGCGCAGTTCACCCAGGTCTGTGCATGTGTGTCTCTTCTGCAGCTCGTACTTCACGTGGGCTAGTCCAGCAGTGTCAGCTGTGGCAAAGACCAAGTTGTCGACGTACACGAGGATGTAGAACGGCGGCAAAGAGGTGTCGGTGCGCAGAAACACCGACGGGTCGGCAGTAGAAGGAGCAAACCCTAGAGCCGCAAGTGTAGTCCTCAGTGTGTCGTGCCACTCACGGGGCGCGTGGCGGAGATCGTAGACTGGCCGCCGGAGGCTCCACAGGGTACCAGAAGGAAACGACCCAGTGAAGCAAAGAGGGCGGCGCAGCCAGATCTCCTCGTGCAGGCTGCCCTGCAGGAAAGCCGTGCTGAAGTCAAGAGAGTGAAGCTCGTAGTCACGCTGAGCGGCTATGTGCAGCAGCACTCGAAGAGTGGTCATCTTCGGGGTGGGAGAGAAGGTCTGAAAGTAGTCGTCTCCCTGTCGTTGAGTGAAGCCTCGAGCCACATAACACGCCTTGAAGAAAGGCGGAGAGCCCGGCGGCCGCTTCACCCTGAAAATCCACATGCCACTGACGATGTTCGCCCCAGGTGGGGGAACCTCGTCAACGTAGGTGCCTGTGGATTTCTAGGAAGCCATTTGTGCGTCCATGGCCGACTACCAGTGAGAGCAGTAGGGACCCTTGATTGCCTGAGCGTACGATCGAGGAGTCGGGATGTCTGGTGCATCCGGGTCTCCCTCAGGGGCAATCACCGTAGACACGAGATGGGGCAAAGCAGCAGCAAAGCACTGGAACTCCTCCTGCGTGTCCTCAAGGACGTCTGTGCTAAGAGCACACTCACCCTCGACGGACGGTGGACAGACAGACTCACACCCCGCAACTAGACTAGCAGCGTAGTCTAGACGACAACGAGCAGCGAAGTCGACAAGCTCAGCGACTAGGACAGACGCGGGAGTGGACTCAAAGGAAGGGTTAGTGACAACAGTAGCCAAGAGACGCGTATCAGAAGGACTGGCAGCACAAAGAGAGTTAGACTCCGGATCAGCAAGAGTAGGAAGAGAGGACTCTGGAGGAGACGGCAACGGGACACGCAAAGGAGCAGTGGAAGGACGCAGCGCCATCTAGTGTGTCCCTGGGACCGTAGGAGGACGCGGACGCGCAGTACGACCACTAGTGCAAGCAGCACGAACAGGCGACACAGGGCGAGACGCAGGCTCAGGACGCTCAGCAAGACCTCGAGTAGGACGAGTGTAGGGAGAAGGAGCAGGTAGGGGGGAGGCGGGCTGTAACAGTGACTGTGACTGGTCAGGTTGTGGACACTCTAATGGAGGACCAGGACGAATAGAGGGCGGGAGATCAAGAACCTGCTCAAGGAGCGGAACGAAGTACGGCCTCGGCCGCGTAGCGCCTCCAAAACCAGCAAGGACAGCATCAGTACCCCCAGCGGCAACACCAGCGCCAGCTGCACCTCCAGCTCCAACAGCGCCAACTCCAGCACCCCCCCGCACCAGCGCCAGCAGAAACACCAGCGCCAGCAGAAACACCAGCGCCAACACCCCCAGCAGCTCTAGCTCCAGCAGCACCAGTACTGCCAGTAGCTCCAGCAGGACCAACTCCATTAGCCTCAGCAGCACCCCCAGTCCCAGCAGCTCCAGGACCGCCAGTACGAGCACCTCCGGGACCAGCAGCAACAGTAGTACCTCCAGCGCCAGCAACACGGCTCAAGCGGCGGGCAAACCATTCGTGCAGCTCCTGTGGAGAGAGTGGCTCCCGCCTCGACGAAGTACCGCCGGCAGCCACACGAGCAGACCCAACGCCCCCAGGCTCAGCACCCCCAGGTTCCGCACCCCCAGGCTCAGCACCCCCAGACCCAGCACCCCTGGGCTGAGCACCCCCAAACTCAGCACCCCGAGTCTCAGCACCCCCAGACCCAGCACCTCCAAACTCGGCACCTGCAGGCTCAGCACCTCTAGCAGCACCAGAGTCAACAACTACCTCGATAGGCTCGACTGCGTCTACCTGGGACACACCTGACGGGGCAGGACCCTGAGGGGGGAGGGGGTCTACCGGGGGAGGACCTGGCGCAAGGAAGAGCGGCGGCCGGGGGAGGGGCGCAGTGCGGTAGGGGAAGAGACGGTAGTAAGGCACCGACTCGTCAAAGGTGACGTCCTAGGAGGACAGAACACGTCGCGAGGTGGGATGGTAAAACTGCCACCCAGGCGCGTCAGGGGGGAAGCAAAGGAAGACGCAGGGAACAGCACGGGGGGACAGCTTGCCCGCAGACAAGTCGCGGACAAATGCCCGAAATCCCCGTATAGGAAACGCAGACGCATCTCCAACCTTCCCCGTCCACCGCAAGGTGGGGGAGGTCTCTGGCAAGGAGACCCGGGGCTGAAGGTTGAGCTGATGCGCGGCGTACTGAACCGCAAACGGCCACAAAAAATGGGGGGCACCCGCATGCATCATGGACGTACGAGCAACGTCCATGACCATGCCAATGCGGCGCTCAGCAATCCCATTTCGCTTTGGAGAGGCCGGAAGTGTGAAGGTTTGGCGGATGCCCTGTGCACGACAGAAGGCTCCCAGACGGGTAGAGGAAAACTCCCCGCCTCTGTCAGAGTGCAGACGCATAACAGGAAAGTCCGAGCTGAAACTCTCTCTGAGCTGGAGACAAGCTGCGCGGATCCAGTCGATCTAAACCTCAGTGACATCACCCTTGCTGCGCAAGAGGAAGACTGTGGTGTAACACGAGTAATCGTCAACCACCAGCAGGAAGTAACGCTCGTGCCCCTGCCCACAGACGCGGGCGGGGCCCCACACGTCCATGTGGAGGGTCTGTAGCGGAGCCTCTGTCGGAGGAAACTTAGAGGGTTGAGGGGCGGCACGCTGTCGCCCCTCGACGCAGGGGACGCAGGTAGGGCCAGGCCCCAAAGATAGGGGAGGGAGAGACCGAGGGAGACTAGAGACAAGGACACGGGAGGCCATGCCTCGGAGACGAGGCAGGGAGGGGTGACCAAGGCGGTGGTGCCAGAGGAGAGTCTGGTGGGATAGTAGACGTTACGAGCAAGGAGCAGACTCAGGACCAAACCTGGACGCTGCCGCAAACACCTGACTCGACGCAGCTACCTGACCAGACTCTGCAGCCGGAGGAGACTCAGTAGTAAGGGTGTACAGGCTCGACCCTGGCGGACGGGTGAACGTGGCCAAGTGTCCGCTTGTCCGAGCACACGTATAGTGGGTCACCCGCTGACTCGCAGGAGTGAACTGGTCAACCCCCCTATCCTGTAGGTCTGCTCCACTCACCAAGTTCGTAGAGAACCACGGGAGGTAGAGACCTGACAGGGTGCCAGAGAGGGCTGCCGGGCACGGTAGGACAGTGGAGAAGCTAGCAAGGACACGACCCCCAGAGGGGTCTGCCAGAGAGACTGCAGCCGGCCGACTGACCAGCGTAAGAGTGGTGCGGTCTCGAAAGAAGGAGCGGGACGCACCCGAGTCAAGGGTGAAGGTGTGTAAGGCCTGAGCCAACGTAGTACCTGAGAGAGCAGACTCACCAGCACCTGGGGCAGCACACGCACTAGCACCTAGAGCAGCAACCTCACCAGCACCTAGAGCAGTGGCCTTAATGCCCGGGTCAGGCGGTACCCACAGGTAATAGTCACCCTCAACACTAGTAGTCACGGCATACATGGTAGCAAGGATAGCATCATGGTCAAGATCAAAGATGGCAACCCTCGCCCTAGACAGATCTCCCCAGCGAGGGATCTCTAACGCCTCAGGGAACTGGTGACGCCACGCGTCCGTCAGGCGGCCGAAGCAGCGCTGGGTGGAGTGTGGGCCCCTGCACTGCTCACCAGCTCGGTCGCCGGTACGGAGGACGTAAGTGCTGGGACCAGTACCCCCACCACGTTGACGCGCAGCATACCACTCACGAAGCTGCTGAGGGGATCGAGTTGCACCACTCCGCTGCTGCTGGCGCGGACCAGCACGTGACCCACTCCTCTGCGCAGAGCCGCGATCCGCTGCACCACCGCCGCCGCCGCCGCCTTCGCTGCCTCCTCCACCTCCGCCTCCTCAGCCACCTCCGCCGCCTCCGCTCCCTCCGCCACCACCGCCGCCTCCTCCGCCTCCACTGCTACCACCGCTGCTGCCACCCCCGCCACCACTCCCACCACCACCCCTGTGAAAGTTAGAACGAGGGAATGAATGAACTATGAAACAGTCGGGTACAAGTGCTAACCCTAATTGGGTTGTACCCCTTATAGGCTACCCCACTACAGCCTACACAAATGTATATGCTATGATGTTCTGACAACCCCCACCCCCTCCACTGCCTCCACCACCACCTCCACCGCCTCCGCCAGCCCCTCCAGCGCCCTTGCCCCCCTTGCCCTTGCCGGTGCGGCGTCTCTCGCTAGGGGCAGACGCAGCGCCAACCGACTCGAAACCAACGAGGTCAGCCGTAGCAGCAGAAGCAACAAAGGGCAAGAGGGGGGAGGGGGAATACCCCTCAAAGACGGGGGTGCAAGGGTCACCACGAGAGGCTCCTACAGCGACTATGCTCTTTTTTGCTGCTAGGAGGCCCTTCTCGAGGAGGTCAATGGTGAGAGTGGTGGGGCAAACTGAGAGGAAGTGGTCCCTGACTACGCGGAGAGAGTCAGGGAGCCGGGTGACTATGTAATAGAGGGTGATGTACATGGGGGGGGGGGTCTTGGTGCAGAACTCAGCAGGAAGCGCAGCGCAGTAGCGAGCGTCACTAGTGCGGAGGTGCGTAATGAGGTCAGCGACTATGGGAAAGGCAGCAAGGTCAGGGAAGAGGTACGGTAGAATGAGGCGGCTCAGTGCAGCAGTGGCAGGGGAAGAGTAGCGTGCAACTACAGCGTCGTACAAGGTCTGAGCACTCTTGTACTAGCTAAAGTGTGCACGCCTAGAGGTCGGTAAGTGGCGACGCACAGAAAGAGGGGCAACAGCATCGCGTGTTGCCCACTGTGAGCGAACAGTGCTGTCAGCAGTAGCAGGCGGGGCAGGGGAGGCACCAGAGGTGAGGTCAAAGAGATAGAGGTTGTCTCTCCTAGCGCACTGGAGGAACAGCTGGAGGTCATCGACCCAGACCTCAAAGTCAACAGGAGGGCCCTCACTGTCAAATGTAAGAACACTGGGGGTAGCCATGACCGCAAAGGTCTAGCAAGTAGTGGGCTCACTAGTACGAGTAAGTAGGACCTGGGCGCGTAGATAGGACTAGTAGCGGCTCAGCGGCTTGGCTGGTGGGCGGCTCGGCGGCCGGGCGGCTCGGCGACTCGGCTGCTGGGCGGCTAGGTGGCTCGGCTGCTGGGCGGCTCAGCTGCTGGGCGGCTCGGTGGTCGGGCGGCTCGGCGGCTCGGCTATCAGGCGGCTTGGCTACTGGGCGGCTCGGCGGCTCCGCTGCTGGGCGGTTCGGTAGAGGCGGCGTCGGGGCCGCTTAGTAGCGGTAGCGGGGCCGCGGAGGGGCGGCGACGAGGTCGCACGAGGGCGGCGACGGGGGCCGCTAGAGGGCGGCGACAAGGCCGCAAGAGGGGGGGGACGGGGGCCGCTAGAGGGCGGCGACACGGCCGCGAGAGGGCGGGGACAAGGCCGCGAGGGGCGGCTGTAGGGCCGCTACGAGCGGCAACGGGGTCGTGAACGGCGGTGACGGGGCCACGAGAGGGAGGCGACGTGGCTGCGATAGGGCGGCGACGGGGCCTCGAGAGGGCGGCGACGGTGCCACAAGAGGGCGGCGACGGGGCCGCGATAGAGCGGCGACGGGGCCGCAGGAGTGCGGCGACAGGGCCGCAATAGGGCGGCGACGGGGCTGCGATAGGGCGGTGACGGGCCTTTGGAGAAGGGGCCGCTGAGGGCGGTGCGACGGGCCGCTAGGAGAGCGGCGACGGGGTCGCGAGGGGCCGTGAGAGAGGGGGAGGGCCGCTGAGGGCGGCGCGACGGGTCGCTAAGGGGAGGGCGGCACACTGGGCGCGACTTGGTCTTGAGCGACTCGATCCCAGGGCAGGAAAATTTTTTTGAAGTTCAATGGTGGGCCCTAGGAAGTTCCCATGAGGGAACTTGCTCTATACCATGTGAGAATTGAGGAATGAAATGAACTAGCACAAAGTTGGGTACAAGTAGGAAACCCGAGGAAACTGTACCCCATAGTGTCTGCCCCACTATAGCCTACACAAGCTATATAATATGAGTTTGACAGGACGGCCAAAAGGAACGACTGCAGGCGTTGCCTCGGTTTCCTCAGTTTCATCCTCTCCCCCCTTTCGTTCTTCGCGGAAAGTACTCCGGCCGCTATTGTCGGGGCTAGTTGCGGCGCCCCATCCGCCGTTCGCGTTGGCCCAGGTTCCGCCGGTGTCTCCCCAACCGCTAGTGTCACTTATTCCCCATCCTCCAGCGCTCCCCCACCCCCCTTCATTGGAGGCACTTTCTTCAGCCTCAGCTCCCCATGTGGTGCAAGCGAAGGTCCCACGTGCTTCTGCAAGGCTTTCCTGGCAAAGTTCCTCAGCTTCGTGGCGCGCCAATTCTTCCTCTTGCTTCTCGGTAAGTTTCTTCGATGAGTCGCGTCGATGAGAGTAGATGGCCAGAAACTTCTCGTAGGTGTAGGGTCGCGTCTCGCCATGGGCATCAAAGGTGCCGACGCCGGTTCCGCGAAACATGCCTTGAAGGTGCTGTGAGGGGGGACCGATGAGGGGATGCTCTGGCGTGCCGAAAATGCCGTGGGTGGTAACTTCAAGCTCGAGCTGCCACATCCCTTCCTCTGGGGGCGCGTGGCGCTCTGCTTCAGCGATGGCGGCGAGTCCGCGGCCGGCAATCGCGCTCGTTGATGTCGTCGGCGTGTAACAATCCCTGCAGATGTCTGGTGCATCCGAGTCTACCTCAGGGGCAACAAGCATAGACACAAGATGGGGCAAAGCGGCAGCAAAGCACTCAAACTCCTCCTGCCTGTCCTCAAGGACGTCAATGCCAAGAGCACACTCACCCCCGACGGACGGAAGACAGACAGACTCAGACTCACCAACCAGGCTAGCAGCGTAGTCTAGACATAGCGTGCAAGAATGCTAAGAGGGTATGCAAGGTCAGGTCGAGTGCAGGTCATCAGGTACATGAGGCAACCCACAAGCTCTAGATACAGGCCACTCGGCTCTACGGACTCATCCGAAGGCAGAGCTGAGAGCGAGTGACCGGTAGGCAGAGGAGTGGGCTGAGGCGAGGAGTACGTGAAGCCGAAGCGCTGAAGGACCTGCTGCACCATGTGTGACTGAGTCAAGGTGATGGTGCGGCGTGCTTTGTCCCGGGTGATCTACAAGCCAAGATAGCTTGTCAGTTCACCCACGTCTGTACACTTGTGTCTCTTCTGCAGCTCCGACTTCACGTCGGCGAGTGCAACAGTGTCAGCAGTGGCAAAGACCAAGTCGTCAACGTACACGAGGATGTAGAACGGTGGAAAAGAGGTGTCGGTGCGTAGAAACGGCGACGGGTCAGCAATAGAAGGCGCGAACCCAAGAGCCGCAAGTGTAGTCCTTTGTCTGTCGTGCCACTCACGTGGCGCCAGGCGGAGACCGTAGACTGGCCGTCGGAGGCTCCACTGGGTACCAGGAGGGAACGACCCAGTGAAGCCACGTGGACGGCGCAGCCAGATCTCCTCGTGCAGGCTGCCCTGTAGGAAAGCAGTGCTGAAGTCAAGAGAGTGGAGCTCGTAGTCACGCTGAGCAGCGACGTGCAGTAGAACCGAAAGAGAGGTCATCTTTGGGGTCGGGGAGAAGGTCTGGAAGAAGTGAACTCCCTCTCGCTGACTGAAGCCTCGTGCAACGTAACGCGCCTTGAAGACAGGCGGAGAGCCCGGCGACCGCTTCACTATGAAAATCCACATGCCACTGACGATGTTCGCCCCAGGCGGGGGAACCTCGTTGACGTAGGTGCCTGTGGACTTCTAGGAAGCCATCTCTGTGTCCATGGCCGACTGCCACTAAGAGGAGTAGGGACCGGCCATCGCCTTTGCGTAAGAGCGTGGGGTCGGGATGTCTGGTGCATCCGGGTCTCCCTCAGGGGCAACAAGCATGGACACGAGATGGGGCAAAGCGGCAGCAAAGCACTCAAACTCCTCCTGCCTGTCCTCAAAGACGTCAGTGCCAAGAGCACACTCACCCCCGACGGACGGAGGACAGACAGACTCAGACTCAGCAACCAGGCTAGCAGCGTAGTCTAGACGACAGGTGGAAGCAAAGTCGACAAGCTCAGCAACTAAGGCAGACGCAGCAGCGGACTCAAAGGAAGGGTCAGTGACAACAGTAACCAGGAGACGCGTGTTAGTAGGACTGGCAGCGCGAAGAGAGTCAGACCCAGGGTCAGCAAGAGCAGGAAGAGAGGAAGCAGGAGGAGACGGCAGTGGGACACGCTGTGGAGCAGTGGACGGACGAAGCGCCATACGGTGAGTGCCTGGGACAGCAGGAAGATGCGGACGCTGGACACGACTACTAGAGAGAGCAGTGCGGATAGGCGACTCAGGACGAGACTCAGGTGACGCAGGACGAGACTCGGGCTCATGAAGCTCAGTAAGACCTCCACTCGGACCAGTGTAAGGAGCAGGACCAGGGAGAGAGGAGGCAAACGGTAACGGCGACTGCAGCTGGACAGACGGAGGACACGCTACAGAGGGAGGAGGGCAAGGAGGAGGAAGCTGACCATGAACCTGCTGAAGGAGCGGAACAAATTACGGCCGAGACCGTGTTGCGACACCAGAGCCAGCAGGGACACCCGCACTAGGGTCCGCAGCACCAGCAGCAGCTCCAACGCCCGAGTCCTCAGCACCAGCAGCAGCTCCAACGCTTGGGTCCGCAGCACCAGCAGCAGCTCCAACGCCCGGGTCCTCAGCACGAGCGGCAGATCCAACGCCCGGGTCCTCAGCACCAGCAGCAGCTCCAACGCCAGCGGGGTCCGCAACACGAGGCACGCCACTCCGAAGAGTGTAGCGCCGCTCGTACCACTCACGGATCCACTCGCGGAATATAAAAAAACTAGAACGGGAGAAGAAGCACCAGTACCAGTCCCAGCAGTACGTCCGGCACGAGCAGAACCCCTCCGGAGGGTGCAGTACTCTAGGTACCACGTACGCAGCTGCTCCGAGGAGAGGACTCCTCCACGTGAAGGACTCCCAATCCCAGTACCTCCAGACCCAGAACCCCCAGACTCTGGACTCTGCAGCTCAGCACCACGAGGCTCCACACCCCCAAGCTCAGCACCCCCACACTCCACACCCCCAGGCTCCACACCCCCAGGCTCCACACCCCCAGGCTCAGCACCTCCAGCAGGACGAGAGTCGACAGCTACCTCAACAGGCTCAACCGGGTCTACCTGAGACACACCTGAGGGAGCGGCACCCTGAGGGGGGAGGGGGTCTGCAACAGCAGCACCTGGCGCGAGGAAGAGAGGTGGGGGGGGAAGCGGGGCAGTGCGGTAAGGGAAGAGGCGGTAGTAGGGGACGGACTCGTCAAAAGTGACGTGCTGAGAGGGCAAGACTTGGCGCGAGGTGGCGTGGTAAAACAGCCAACCAGACGCGTCCAGGACAAAGCCGAGGAAGACACAGGGAACAGCACGGGAGGAGAGCTTGTTCGCAGACGTATCGCGAACAAAAGCTCGAGACCCCCAGACCCGGAAACGCGACGCATCGCCAACCTCCCCCGTCCACAACAGTGTGGGCGAGGTCTCCGGCAAGGAGACACGGGGCTAGAGGTTGAGCTGATGCGCAGCGTACCGGATTGCAAACGGCCACAGAAAGTGGGGGGCAACCGCATGGATCAAGGAGGTACGAGCGACCTCCATGACCAAGCCAATGCGGCGCTCCGCAACCCCATTCTGCTGAGTAGAGGCCGCAAGCGTGAACGACTGCTCAATGCCGTGCTCAGCACAGTAGGCTGCCAAGAGGTCGGAGGAGAACTCACCACCTCTGTCTGAGTGCAAGCGCAGGACAGGGAAGTCCGAGTGAAAACGCTCGCTGAGCTGGAGACCGGTTCTGCGGATCCAAGGGATCAAGACATCAGGGACCTCACCCTTGGTGCGCAAGGGGAAGACCGAGGTGTAGCGCGAGTAGTCGTCAACAACTATCAGGAAGTACCTCTCCTGACCCTGACCACGGACGCGGGCTGGGCCCCACACGTCCATGTG
Organism: Closterium sp. NIES-65; assembly: GCA_948144175.1. Classification (NCBI taxonomy): domain Eukaryota; kingdom Viridiplantae; phylum Streptophyta; class Zygnematophyceae; order Desmidiales; family Closteriaceae; genus Closterium; species Closterium sp. NIES-65. Next base: position 1,857,267 of record CANXME010000062.1, on the reverse strand, counting down.
GAGCGTCTGCAAGGGAGCAGTCGTCGGGGGAAACGAGGAGGAGTGAGGAGCGGCGCGCTGCCGTCCCTCGACACAGGGGAGACAGGAAGGAGCAGGCGAGGGTGGGAGGGCAGGAAGGACTCTGGGCAAGCCAGAGACAAGGTACCTGGAGTGCATGGCACGAAGCCGCTGCACAGACGGGTGGCCAAGGCGGTGGTGCCAGAGCACAGTCTCGTGTGCCAAAGAGCGACACGAGCAGGGGGCGGAGAGCTGACCTGACGCGGACGCAGACGCAGACGCAGCAACTTGAGGGGACTCAATAGTCAGTGTGTACAGGTCCGACCCAGGCTGCCGAGCGAAGGTAGCCAAGTGACGGCCCGTACGAGCACACGTGCAGTGTGTCACGCGCTCGTAGGCAAGGGTGAACTGGTGAACACCCCCGTCTTGGAGCGCACATCTTGCCACCAAGTTCGTAGAGAACGAGGGGAGGTGGAGACCTGACAGTGTGCCCGACGGGACCGCAGGGCAGGGGAGGACAATGGAAGAGGTCGCAATGACCGGACCCCCAGAGGGGTCAGCAAGGGAGACAGCAACTGGCCGAGCAAGCGGCTCAAGGGCAGTGCGGTCACGAAAGAAGCAACGAGAAGCACCTGAGTCCAGTGTGAAGGTGTGCAGTGCGGCAGACGACGCAGTACCAAGGGAGGGAGACACAGTAGCACCTAAAGCAGCAGCCTCGCCAGCACCTGGGGTAGCCGACACGCGAGTACCTGGAGCGGCAGACGCACTGGCCTTGATGCCCAGGTCGGGCGGCACACACAAGTACCCTGCACCCTCTCCACTAGTAGACATCACATACATGGCAGATAGAATAGCATCAAAGTCTAAAGCATAGATATCAATCCCCTTCTTCAGGAGATCAAGCCAGCGGGGCAGCTCAGTGGCCTGAGGGAACTGAACACGCCAAGCGTCGTCGAGACGAGAGAAGCAGCGCTGTGTGGCCGTCCACACTGCTGACCAATGACGTACGTGTAGCCAAGACCACCCCCACCCCGGTGCTGAGAGTACCACTCACGGACCTCCTGGGGCGAAGGAGTGTGCTGCTGGCCCTGGCCACCGCCAGCACCTCCACGGCCACCACCACCGCTGCCACCTCCTCGACCACCCCAACCCTTGCCACCGCCTCGTCCACCGCCATCCCAACCGCCGCCTCCACTCCTGCCACCGCCCCCGCCGCTGCCACCACCACCCCCACCGCTACCACTCGTCCCTCCAGCCGAGCCACCACCCCCACTGCCTTTACCGCCCCCACCGCCGCCTCCCCCGCCGTCATCGCCACCACCCTTGCCCCCATTGCCCTTGCCGCTGCGGCGCCCGCTCGAGGCAGACGCAGGGCCGACCTTCTCAGTACCGAGAAGGTCGACAGCAGCAGCTGAGGCGAGAGAGGGAAGAAGGGGGGAAGGAGAACACCCCTCAAAGAACGGGGTGCGGGGGTCGCCACGAGAGGCACCTACAGCGACTATGCTAGTCTTAGCTGCAAGGAGCTCCTTCTCAAGCAGGGTAATGGTGAGCTCAGTGGGGCAACGAGCTAGGAAGTGGTCCATGACAGCACGCAGTGTGTCAGGGAGGCGGGTGACTAGGTGGTAGAGAGTGAGCCAGAGTGGAGGGGGGTGCGTGGCAAGGAACTCAGCAGGCATGGCGGCACGGAAGCGGGCCTCACTAGTACGGAGGTGCGTGGTGAGGTCAGCGACTGTGTGAAAGGAGGACAGGTCGGGAAACAGGTAGGGGAGGGAGAGACAGCCTAGCGCGGCAGAGGCAGGTGAGGAGTAGCGAGCAACTACGGCTGTGTACAGTGCCTGTGCAGTCTTGTGCTGGCCAAAGTGCTCGCGTTCGTCTATTGGCAGGGAGTTGTGAATAGCGAAGCGAGCGTGGGCATCACGAGTCTGCCACTGTGAGCGAGCAGTGCTGTCAGCAGTAGCAGCAGGGGCAGTGACATGGCCTAGGGCGTGATCGTACAGTGAGACATCATCCTTGGCTGTGAGCTGTAGGTAGAGGTGCAGGTCATCGAGCCATGTATCAAAGTTCACAGGGCGGCCCTCAGTATCGAACACAAGAACCTGTGGGCTAGCCATAGGAATAGTAGAAATAGCAGCAGTAGCAGTAGGAGAAGCAGGTAGGACGAACCAGGTGGGGCAGGGCGGCGCAGCTCGGTTCAGGTCGGGGCGCGGCTCGGCTGGGTGGCGCGGCTCGGCTCGGGGCGCGCGGCTCGGGTCGCGCGGTTCGGGTCACGGCGGGAATGGGCCGCCCGGGGCCTCCAGGTGGTGGGCACAGGTCGGCGAGGTCGGCGTGGGGCCGGTCGGGGCCCTAGAGGGGCGAGCACGGGGCCGATCGGGGCCTGAGCGGGGCTGGCGCGGGGCCGACAGGGCCTGAGCGGGGCTGGCGCGGGGCCGACAGGGCCTGAGCGGGGCTGGCGCGGGGCCGACGGGGCCGACGGGGCCTGAACGGGGCTAGCGCGGGGCCAAACGGGGCCGTGGCGGGGCTAGCAGTGGGGCTGACGGGGCCTGAAAGGGGGGCCGCTAGGGAGAGCGGGCGTGGGGCCAACGGGGCCTAAACGGGGCTAGCGCGGGGCCGTCAAGAGGGGCCTCCCTAACCCTAGAATTGTGTACCCCCTATAGGCTAACCCACTGAAGCCTAAACTAACACAACATATATAATGTTTGACAATGCCATCTGGATCGGGGTTGTCTAACGCCGTTTTACGTGGGTGGGGATGATGCGGAACCCACGGTCTGCCGTCAGGGTGCTTCCAATCCCTGCGGTGGATGTGCTCGAAGCGTAGTGGCACGAGATCAATCAACTCGTGCGAGTCGCCGCTGCAGTCGGGAATGTCGAAATCTAGGACATACACTCCATTATCGGGGTGCGCTCGACCGATCTGCCTGCGGGGAAATGTGTGCGATTTGTAGTGCAGCAGGATGTCTCACGTCTCGCGATCCGTGGTGAGGTCAACGCCGCAGTCCATGAGCTGTGCGGCGGACAGGAGATTGAAGCCAGGCTCTAGACGATCAGGTCCATGAGCTGTGCAGCGTGATGTGCGTGTGGCTTCCACGTGCTTTGAGCACGACAATGCCTTGTGCGCTTGCGCGCAGGCGTGTGTTGTTCGCCATAGTGACGTAAGTGACTGTAGGGGTGGGGACGGCGTTGGATATGTAACGCTCGGAGCCCACCATATGCTGGCCGCAGCAGCTGTCCAGGTACCAGGTGTTGTAGCGCTTGTTGTCATCACGTGCAAGCAGCGCCAATCGCGGTGTGAGGATGTGCGGGGTGTCGAACTTCAGAAATTGCTCGCGCGAGAGCCAATCAAGTGGCGCCACCCGCATGTCTTGTATGTGCAGGGGACTTTCAAGCAGCGGGACAGGGAGGTTCCAGTTCTGGTCGTCGTTGTCGTTGAAGTCGCGGCGCGGGCTGAACGGGTTGTTGTTGTTGAATGCGCCGATGGGGTGCGGTGCTGGCTCAAGTGAGGGTGAGCGAACACGGCAACGACGTGACTTGCCTGTCATGGCCATGTTGCTCATGGCGTTGCGCGTAGGGGCAGTTGATGGCTGCTGATGCTGATGCTGAACGATTGAGTTCAGATTGCGCGCGGGTGGGGGTTGATACTCTTGGGCTGGACGCACATCGCCTCGTGCGTCTTGTCGGCCGGAGCAGTTGCTTGGATTGGTTTGGCAAGGGCGAGATCAGAACTTACATTGATCCGCCAAATGCCCGAAGTTTCTGCAGATTTTGCAGTAGAGGCGCCGCGGTCGTCGCTCTTCGTTGTTGTCGGCGTAGAAAGCGAGCCGTTCGTGTTCTCGTCGTGGTGCTGGTCGCTGGTGATCCATATACCGTTGTTCGACGAGAAGGGCGGCGCAAAGGGCGGCCTCCGAGATGACCCCCTGCTGTCGGAGGAGCGCCTTGCAGGGCCGCCACTTTGGGCCAAGCCCTTGAAGCACAATGTTCACGAAGATTTCCTCGGAAATCGAGCTTCCTAACTTCACGATTTGATCGCGAAGGCTCCGACAGCGGTTGATGTAGCTGTTGACCTTCTCCCCTGAGGTAATCTTAGTTTCCCGCAGTTGCTGGAGTAGTCGGCTCGAGGAGACGGAGTCCTTGGGCTGATACACGTCGTTCAGGTGGCACCAAGCGTCGAGGGCTGGGGTAGCCGATGTCTTGTATGAACGAATGTTCAGCTGCTCCGCCGGCAACATGTTACGCCATCAGGGACTCGATATAATAGCGAGACCTTGCGTCGTCGGTGTCCTCAGCAGGTCCCGAGTGGCTCCCGTCGAAATAATGATAAATCTGCGCGTATTGCAGCAGCAGCTGCAGCTCGAAGCTTCAAGTGTAAAAGTCTCTACCGTCAAAGCACACACTTGTCTTTATTTTTTATATGCTCAAAAACCTTGATTGCGCGGAGAGAATTGCTTCATCGGTGGGACAGAGAGTCTTGGGGGTTGAGCCGTTCGTATCTAGGGAGAAGCCTTGCACTATGAAAGTTGGAAACCCTAACTTTGTGTAGCCTCTAAAGGCTAACCCGCTATAGCCTACACAATAATAACACATATAGTGTTTGACACACCCCCATAGGCAAAGTGGGTTAGAACAAGGGGTCACAAGACCAGTCAAGAAAGGCAAGTAAGCTCAGGGTGGATCACAACGTCACCACACACTCCGAGCACAAGCAAAGGGCCACAAGGCCAGTTCACATGCAGAATTATATATAAGTAGTACAGACAGCAAGGGTGATCTCAACCTAGCAGAGCAAATAGACAGGAGTATATATAGAGATCACAGTACAGGCAAAGCCTACAACAAGTGAGACAAAGTGGGCACTAGCCCCAACAAAGTACAGAAGCGCTGATGATCACCAGGCTGAAGTGCCTTGGTGAAAACATCAGCGGTGTTGGCCTAAGAGGCCACGTAGCGCAGACGAAGCTGACCACGCTGCTGAAGCTCACGAGCAAGGAAGTAACGGAGAGCGATGTGCTTCGTTCTGTGCTCCAGTCTGTGCTCCCAACACAAGGCAATGGCAGCCTTGTTGTCGACGTACAGCACTGGAGGAGAACTAGGCCGCTCTCCAAGGTCAATCAGCAGGTAGGTGAGCCAGCGTAACTCCTGTGCAGCCATGGCTGTGAAGGTGTAACTCTGTGACGACCGCTGAGTAGTCTGGTCGTCAGCCCAAGAAGCGCCTGAGTGCCTAGTGAGAACAACTGAGCTCCCTCCTCCAAGCACGATCCCCATGCCTGATGTACTGCACAAGTAGCGCAATACCCTCTTTGCAGAATCCGAGTGCACCTTTCGGTGACGACGAGGAGCCACGTAGTGAGCCAGAAGGCCAAGAGGGTATGCTAAGTCAGGAAGAGTGCAAGTCATCAGGAGTGCAAGAGTACATGAGGCAACCAACTAGCTCTGGGTAAGGACCAGTCGACTCTACGGACTCATCCGAAGGCAGGGCTGAGAGCAAGTGACCTATAGCCAAAGGAGTGGCCTGTGCTGAGGACCAGGTGAAGCCGAAGCGCTAAAGAGCCTGCTGCACCATGTGTGACTGAGTCAGGGTAATGGTGCGCTTTCCTCTGTCCCGGGTGAACTGCAAGCCAAGGTAGCTGCGCATTTCACCCAGGTCTGTGCACATGTGTCTCTTCTGCAGCTCCGACTTCACGTGGGCAAGGACTCAGTGTTAGGTGTGGCAAAGACCAAGTCGTCGATGTACATGAGGATGTAGAACGGCGGCAGCGAAGTGTCGGTGCGTAGAAACAGCAACGGGTCAGCAGTAGAAGGAAGAGAGGACTCACGAGGAGACGGCAGAGGGACATGCTGTGGAGCAGTGGAGGGACGCAGTGACATCCGGTGTGTGCCAGGGACTGGTGGCCGACGCTCATGCGGAGTATGGCGACCGGTGGAAGTAGTACGAACAGGCAACTCAGGACGGGACACAGCCGACACAGGGCGAGACTCAGGCTGACGACGCTCTGTGAGACCGCCTGTAGGACCAGTGTAGGGAGAAGGACGAGGAAGTGGCGAGGCAGGCGGTAGCTGTGACTGCGACTAGACCGGCGGTGGACACTCTACAGAGGGAGGGGAACAAGGCGGAGGTGACTGACCAAGAACCTGCTGAAGGAGTGGAACAAAGTACGGCCGCGGCCGTGAGGTGCCCCCTGCAGCAACAGAGACAACACCAGAACCTCCAGAGCTCCATCAGCACCCCCAGCACCTCCAACGCCCGGGGCTGCAGCACTACTAGCAGCTCCAACGCCTGGGTGTGCAGCACCAGCAGCAGCTCCAACGCCCGGGTCCGCAGCACCAGAAGCATCTCCAACGCCCGGGTCCGCAGCACCAGCAGCAGCTCCAACGCCCGGGTCTGCAGTACCAGCAGCAGCTCCAACGCCCGAGTCTGCAGCACCTGCAGCAGCTCCAACGCCCGGGTTGGCAGCACCAGCAGCAGCTCCAACGCCCGGGTCCGCAGCACCAGCAGCAGCTCCAACTCCAGGGTCCACAGCACCAGTAGCAGGGTCCGCGACACTAGGAGCGCCACTCCTGATACTGCAGTGCCGTGCGTACCACTCTCGAAGACGCTGGGGAGAGGGCAGCTCCCGCCTAGGCGAGGAAGCACGAGCACCAGCTCCAGCAGTACCCCTCATTCCAGAGGCACCTCTCTTGAGGGCGAAGTACTGTAAGTACCACTCACGCAGCTGCTGTGAGGAGAGAGCTCCTCCAGGCGTTGCACTCCCAGGCTCAGCACCCCCAGACTCAGCACCAGCAGGCTCCGTACTCCCACGCTCAGCACCCCCAGACTCCGCATCCCCAGGATCAGTACCCCCAGACTCTGCACCCCCAAGCTCAGCACCCCCAGGCTCAGCAACCCCAGGCTCCTCACACTCAGGCTCAGCACCCCGAGAAGGATGAGAGTCGACAGCTACCTCGACAGGCTCAACTGGGTCTACCTGGGACACACCTGAGGGAGCAGCACCCTGAGGGGTGAAGGGGTCTACTACAACAGCACCTGGCGCGAGGAAGAGAGGCGGGGGAGGGAGCGGGGCAGTGCGGTAGGGGAAGAGGCGGTAGAAGGGTACCGACTCGTCAAAGGTGACGTCCTGAGAGGCGACGACACGGCACGATGCGGCGTGGTAAAACTGCCAACCAGACGCGTCCGGGACAAAGCCGAGGAAGACATACGGAACAGCATGGGAGGAGAGCTTGTCCGCTGACGTATCGCGGACAAAAGCCCGAGATTCCCAGACCCGAAAACGCGACGTATCGCCAACCTCTCCCGTCCAACGCAGTGTCGGGGAAGTCTCTGGCAAGGAGACACGGGGCCAGAGGTTGAGCTGATGCGCAGCGTATCGGACTGCAAACGGCCACAGAAAGTGGGGGGCAGCCGCATAGATCAAGGAGGTACGAGCGACCTCCATGACCAAGCCAATGCGGTGCTCAACAACTCCATTCTGCTGTGGAGAGGTCAGAAGCGTGAACGACTGGCGGATGCCGTGCTCCGCACAGTAGGCTGCCTAGAGGTCAGAGGAGAACTCACCACCTCTGTCAGAGTGCAAGTGCAGGACAGGAAAGTCCGAGTGGAAACGCTCGCTGGGCTGGAGACGAGAAGCGCGGATCCAAGGGATAAAAAAATCAGGGACCTCACCCTTGGTGCGCAAGGGGAAGACCGTGGTGTAGCGCGAGTAGTCGTCAACAACTATCAGGAAGTACCTCTCCTGACCCTGACCACGGACGCGGGCTGGGCCCCACACGTCCATGTGGAGCGTCTGCAAGGGAGCAGTTGTCGGGGGAAACGAGGAGGAGTGAGGAGCAGCGCGCTGTCGCCCCTTGAAACAGGGAAGACAGGGAGAAGCAGGCGAGGGTGGGAGGGGAGGGAGAACCCTGGGAAGACCTGAGACAAGGTACCGTTTGTGCATTGCCCAAAGGCGCTGCACGGACGGGTGACCAAGGCGGTGGTGCCAGGGGACTGTCTCGTGCGCCAGAGAGCGGCACGAGGAGGGGGCCGACAGCTGACCTGACGCAAACGCAGACGCAGCTACCTGAGGGGACTCAGTGGTCAGTGTGTACTGGTCCGACCCCGGCTACCGTGTGAAGTTCGCCAGGTGACGGCCCGTTCGAGCACACGTGCAGTGTGTCACACGCTCGTAGGCAGGGGTGAACTGGTGGACACCCCTGTCCTGGAGCGCACTACGCACCACCAAGTTCGTAGAGAAGGAGGGGAGGTAGAGACCGGATAGTGTGCCCGACGGGACGGCCGGACAGGGGAGGACAGTGGAGGAGGTCGCAAGGACTGGACCCCTAGAGGGGTCAGCGAGAGAGACTGTAACGGGCCGAGAAAGCTGCTCAAGAGCCGTGCAGTCACAAAAGAAACAGCGAGAGGCACCTCTGTCTAGTGTAAAGGTGTGCAGTACCTCAGACGACTCAGTAACAGAGGACGCAGACGCACCAGCACCTAGAGCAGCAGCCTCACCAGCACCTGGGGTAGCAGACACTCTAGCACCTAGAGCGGTAGCCTCACCGGGTCGAATGCCCGGATCGGGCGGAACACTCAAGTACTGGGCACCCTCTACACTTATAGACATCACATACATGGCAGAGAGAATAGCATCAAAGTCTAGAGCAAAGATATCAATGTTTTGCTTCATCAGATCAGCCCAGCGGGGCAGCTCAGTGGCGTCCAGGAACTGAGTACGCCAAGCGTCGTCAAGGCGTGAGAAGCAGCGCTGCGTCGGGTGTGCCCTCCCACACGTCTGACCAGTGCGGTCACCAGTGCGGATGACGTACGTGCAGCTAAGGCCACCACCCCCCCCGTGCCGAGTGTACCACTCACGGAGCCCTTGGGGCGACGGAGAGTGCTGTAGGCTCTGGCCACCGCTAGTGCCTCCACGACCACCACTGCCGCCACCACCGTCTCGACCACCTCCTCCCCTGCCACTGCTGCATCCACCACCGCCCCCACCACCGCCCCCACCCCTGCCACTGCCCCCGCCGTTGCCGCCACCACTCCCACTGCTGCCACTAGCCCCACCAGTCCCACCACCACCCCCACCGCCGCCACCACCCCCACCACCGCCTCCCCCGCCGTCACCTCTGCCTCCCTTGCCCCCTTTGCCCTTGCCGCTGCGACGCCCGTCCGAGGCTAACGCGGCCCCGACCTTCTCAAAACCAAGGAGGTCGACAGCAGAAGCAGAGGCTACAGAGGGAAGAAGAGGGGAAGGGGAACACCCCTCGAAGAAAGGGGTGCGGGGGTCGCCACGAGAGGCACCTACATCGACTATGCTAGCCTCAGCTGCAAGTAGTTCCTTCTCTAGGAGGGCAATGGTGAGCTCAGTGGGGCAGCGAGCTAGAAAGTGATCTCTGACAGCACGCGGAGTGTCAGGGAGGCGGGTGACTAGGTGGTAGAGAGTGAGTCAGAGCGGGGGAGGGTTCTGGGCAAGAAACTCATCGGGCATGGCGGCACGGAAGCGAGCCTCACTAGTACGGAGGTGCGTGATGAGGTCAGCGACTGTGTGGAACGAGGCCAGGTCGGGAAACAGGTAGGGGAGTGAGAGACAGCCTAGCGCGGCAGAGGCAGGTGAGAAGTAGCGGGCAACGAAAGCGGCGTACAGTGCCTGTGCAGTCTTGTGCTGGCCAAAGTGCTCGCGCGCGTCTATCGGTAGGGAGTTGCGAATAGCGAAGCGAGCGTGGGCGTCACGAGTCTGCCACTGTGAGTGGGTAGTGCTGTCAGCAGTAGCAGTAGGAGCAGTAGCATGGCCTAGGGCGTGATCGTACAGTGAGATGTCCTCCTTTGCAATGAGCTGTAGGAAGAGGTGTAGGTCATCTAGCCAGGTATGGAACTTCACTTGGCGGCCCTCAGCATCGAAAGCTAGCACAGGAGGGCTAGCCATAGTAGTAGTAGGAGTAGCAGTAGAGTAGCAGTAGTAGCAGTAGGTGCACCCTCAAAACAGTAGGCAGTGCGACTCAGGTAGGGCGGCTCGGTCCAGTACGGGCCGTGCGGCTCGGTTCAGGTAGGGCGGCTCGGCTCGGGTAAGGCGGTGCGGCTGGGTTCGGGCGGCGTGGCTTGGTTCGGGCTGGGCGGTTCGGGTCGGGCGGCTCGGTTCGGGCTGGGCGGCTCGGTTTGGTCGGCTCGTGCTGGCGGGGCCGTGGGTGTCGCGGTGGGGTGCTAAGGGGCGGTGCGTGGGTCGAGAGGGCCGACGGGGCCGCTAAGGGGTGGGCGCACGGGGTCGACGGGGCCAGCGGGGCCGCTAAGGGGCGGCGTGCGCGGGGCATACGAGGCCGACGGGGCCGCTAAGGGGGTCGCGCACGGGGTCGACGGGGCCAGCGGGGTCGCTAAGGGGCGGCGCGTGGGGTCGACGGGGCCACTAAGGGGTGAGCGCGCGGGGTCGACGGGGCTAGCGGGGCCGCTAACGGGCGGCACGTGGGGTCGACGGGGCCGACGGGGCCACTAGGGGGTGTGCGCGCGGGGTCGACGGGGCCAGCGGGGCCGCTAGGGGGGGCGGTACGTGGGGTCGACGGGACCGACGGGGCCACTAGGGCGTGGGCGCGTGGGGCAACCGGGGCCGACTGGGCCTCTAAGGGGCTTCTAGGGGGCGGCTCGTGGGGTCGATGGGGCCTCTAAGGGGCGGCGCGCGAGTCACTAAGGGCCTTAGGGGGCCGTGAAAACGAGGCGCACGAGGGCGCTAGGGGGGGGAGGCGCTCGAGGGCGCTCCGTCAGTAGGGCGCACGAGGGCGCTAGTAACTAGCAGTAGTGGTGGGCCCTAGGAATCGGTCCTAGCGGAGGACGTGCTCTGATTCCATGTTATGAACAAGAAGTGATTGCACTATGAAAGTTGGTGTACAACACTTTTTCTGTAGGTTGTAGAGGGGTAGACAATATGGGGTATAACACTTTTAGGTTTTCCTACTTGTACCTGTCAAAAGTTAGAAGAAGAAAGAGGGATGAACTAGCTGAAATGGGGACACAAATAGCAAACCCTAGAAGGGTTGTACTCGCTATAGAGCACCCCACTACAGGCTAGAACATAAGAATAACATTCTGACACACCCCCATAGCCAAAGTGGGGTGTAATCAGCAGAGCAAGCAAAGCAGTACAAGCTCAGGGTGGATCACAATGTCACCACACATTCTGAGCACAAGTTCAAGAAGCAAGTTCAAGTGCACAATTATCAGCAAAGCTAGTGGTGGTCACAACGGGCAAGTGAGGAGGAGGAGTGAGAGCGAGAGGAGTTGGGAGGCGACGGCTGAAGCTGCAGACACACGGGCAACAGGAGGCACACTGGCACAGCGGCTACCGGGCGAAGCCCCCGGACTACTGGAGTAACTGGCCCCGCGGCTAAAGTAGCGGCAGACGAGCAACGGACCCACGGGCGGCTGGCACAGCTGGCTACGACTGGGCTACCGGGCGAAGCCCCCGGAATACAGGTGCTGCTGACGACACGACGGCAACCTCCATGCAGCTTCCCTAACTATCCAACTCCCCCAACACACACCCGCTGATACACCCCTAGCTCCACTCCCACGCACCCCCCTTAAACCTTAAACCCGAGTCTCCCACACAACCACCCCCCTCAGCGACAGCTGCAGCAGTGGGAGACGGAGGAGGAGGAGGAGCAAAGGGAGGAAGGCCCACCGAGCACCCCCATACCCGCCACCCAACAGCTCGCCCCTCCCGTCGTCCGTCGTGGCGACCTGAGGGGGCCGCTTGCGGCCCCCGAAGGAGCCGCGACGGGCGACGGGAAATGGCAGGGAGGGGAGAAAAGGGGGGAGGGGGGGGGGGGGGGGGGGGGGGGCCGATGCCGCGACGAGGGGCGGGGCCGCGACGGTCGGGGCCGCGACATAGGGCGGGGCCGCAAAGGTAGGGCGGGGCCGAGCCGGGCAGGCGCACGGGCGGCGACGGGCCGGGGCGGGGCCGCGACGTAGAGCGGGGCCGAGCCGGGCAGGCGCACAGGCGGCGACGGGCCGGGGCGGGGCCGCGACGATCGGGGCGGGGCCGCGACGTAGGGCAGAAGCCCGCCGCGCGCCTCGGGGCGCACAGCGGGCAAAGAACCGCCGCGCGCCTCGGGGCGCACGGCGGGCAGAAAACCGCCGCGCGCCTCGGGGCGCACGGCGGGAGGAAAAAAAAGTAGCAGCGGAAGCGAGGTGGGGACACACCCACAGGATCGATCCAAAGGGATCGACCTGCTCTGATAGCATGTCAAAAGTTAGAAGAAGAAAGAGGGATGAACTAGCTGAAATGGGGACACAAATAGCAAACCCTAGAAGGGTTGTACTCGCTATAGAGCACCCCACTACAGGCTAGAACATAAGAATAACATTCTGACAGTACCCACCTGCTTGCTAGTTCATTCATTCCTCAATTCTCACAGTTCCCGCCAAAACCATCATGTTTGCAGCTGCCTGATGCTGTCTGCTCCGACGGTTCAGATGCGTCCCAACTGTCTGATGCTTCGAGCCGTTTTCAGCCGTCTGACGCTTCGCGTTCATTCGCGATACTGCATGCTTCTCTTTGCTGCGGTGAGGAGTGCACAATAATATTCAAGTATTTCTATTCGTAACAGAGAGGAACAGAGAGCTGAGGAGCCTTCAGAAGCCGGACTGAGCGGATGGAGAGAGAAGAAAGGGGCCACGAGGAAGGAGAGGAGTAGACAAGCCTAGTGTGGAGGGCAGGGAGGCAAGAGCGGGAAGATTCCGACGAAGGAAAATATTTTCAGCAAAGAAATTCAAAAAATATTTTCACTAGAAAGGATTGAGGACAATCAAGCACAAGCACACGTTTTATATTTAGTCTCACATACAAGAAAAGGAAAATAGCGAAACAGTTATTTAACTGCATTCTTCAAATTCCACATATGACAATAACCTTGTTGACTCAAATGAGTGCACTCATGAGTTCCAATCAGGGCTGTCGCTTGCAGGGCGTTTGCCCTGCTGGACCTTGAATTCCAGGGCTGGGTTTCCCTTGAAAACTGAAATTGATGGGCTGGAAATATTCTGGCCCTGATTCTTTACAGGGCTGATTTCGGGTTCAGGCCCGGTGTGTAAAGGGCAGATTTTAGGCGAGCTCTGGAACAAAATCTCTCGAGACCCCCCTTCCACTCCCCTTCCCCCCCCCAACACTCCTCCCTCTCCTTTCCCCGTCGTTTCTAGCCTGATTGCATCCAACAAGGCAATTTTGAGTTGCTTGGTTGGGCCACAAATTCAACTCAGCCTAGAACTTGTGCTTAAACCAATCACAGCTCGCTCTCTTTGGAGTGGGTACGGTTAAGGTTGGGTAGAATTGCACAAGAACTACCCTGAAGGTTGGGTCGTAGATGTGCAGACGATCATCGGTTCTGCAAAGGCTAGGAAGCCTGCAAAGCGTGCGTAGTGATATGACGCTAACTATTTCTCTTTATGTCGTGTTTGCTTGCTTGTCGTTGATCTCAAACGTAGTTGTACGCTTGAGTTGAAATGAGGCTCCCGATTTTTTCGCGCCAAACGTGATTCAAGGGAGGAAAATTTTCCAGCCCTGAAGCCTAAAGGGCCGAGATTTGTCCCAACCCTGCTAAATACAGGATCATACATGCCGGGCCCCCTGATTTGTCAGGGGGGCCCAAAACGAAACAACAGGCCTGGTTCCAATGAAGCTCCAATTTGGCACTCATGAATATCATGCGAGCAAACAGTTGTAAAACGGTATTTACCGTTGAGAAATTGGAATGACCGTTTTGCATCTGCGTCGAAATCATTCCGCAAAGCGGTGTGACTTTCGTGCGCAATTTCTTGTTCCGTGAGTCAACTCTGAAAAACAGTTTTTCAACTGTATTTCCGAGCACCCTTCGGAATCCCGCAGCACCCACTTGAAACACACGCACACCCCACAATCATGCACGACCAGACAAACGGGTCGTGCTGTTCTGCGCGTGGGCAGGGCGATTATTCGCCCTGTCTTGTTGCGATCGTGGGCCCTGCCACGCTCGGGCCCTCAGCGACCACACGCTCGGGCCCTCAGGATCCACATCAGGACCACAAGCGCGGTCAAGTTTTCGCGTGCTTGACCAGCGTGAAACTCAACAGCACCCCCTTTCACCAGTCAAAGTATCAAGCCCCACAAACATCCCAAGATACAATACTCACTCGTTTGAGGCTCATTGGAGCTTCATGAGAGCTTTCATTTGAGGCTGAAACATTACACACAAATGGGACCTTCATGAGAGCTCTCATGTGCCACGCATGAAACATTACACACAAATGGGACTTTCATGGGAAGCTCATTTGAGGCTCATTGGAGCTTCATGAGAGCTTTCATTTGAGCTTCATTTGAGCGCGCCATGGGAGCCTCATTTGAGCGCTTCATGAGAGCTTCATTTGAGCGCATCATATGAGCCTCATTTGAGCGCATCATGAGAACAATGAACACGAAAGTGAAAATGCACAAACACAAAATGCAATTATAAATGAAAACGAAACACACAAAATGCAAGGACGAATGCGCACATGATACAGACAAAATGCGCACACACAAAATGCAAATTGAAATGACATTTCTCATGGCACAAATCACCTTCAAACAAAATTCCCCCTTTTTTTTACCGTCGGCGAATAGGCGGTAGTTTGCCGTGCAAACCATGTATTGCACTCAACAAATTCAAATGCCTTAAACCAACACACGGTAGGCACGTGTTCACCTCCGTTATTCGGCCAAATAGGTTGAGTGCATGCGACAGAACCAGGATTTGGTGGGGATGGTGCGGTTCGGGCGAAGTAGGCCGTAGGTCGGTTCACCAGCTTTTAATCTGCTCCCCACGACGTTCTTCAACCCCCGCTTAGCTGTTGGGCCATTTCTTCCCGTGCGTCCCGACAGCCTATACCGACCCCTCCGATCTTTTCGGACGGTACCTTGGACGCCGTTTAATCGTAGGTTGTCAGCAACTGTCCTCGAAAACAAATTCCTTGGTAAGGAGAAGCTGCTATCGATATTGCCAGCCAGCTTGCAATAACACTAGGCATGCATTGTTGCACGAGTTGTTTCCGAGGTGTAACTGCCTTGATTTCCCTCGCCGCATGCGTTCCACTTCTGCTAAGTGCGATATGGCCACTCCGTTTTCCGTGGCAGCCCGTGAGTGTCGGCGAGTCTGAAGTCCCGTCTGTCCACGAGCACTTCTATCGAAATATTCAATGACACGCCTGCCAATGCAGTAAAAGCTGCAGCACTTCAGGTCCAGCTCGACGGCAGTTGACCCCTCATAAATGGGACAGTTCGCGTGCCGTTCTTCGGTGCCACCGACATTTTCGGACGCAAAACTCTATTTGCGCCTAGCGAGTTCCCAAGCCAAATGTTTCTCTACAGTAGCTCCGAAAATGTTGCCCATGCTGACGCTGGCGTGTTGTCGCCAGCTGCCGAAGATCCTTCCGAGAATCTCGTACACAAGATGACGGCGAACCACCGACGTCAACTTGTCGCGTAACGACGGTCCCAAAATCGCCGCGCAGCCGTTGACTCAAGTTTGCCAACATCAACAGCTACAGACAGTGACTACGTTGATGCTGTTCATGTCAAACTCATATGCTATAGTCTGTGTAGGCTCTAGTGGGGTAGACAATATGGGGTACAACATTTTTAGAATTTCCTACTTGTACCCACCTGCTTGCTAGATCATTCATTCCTCATTTCTTCACATGGTATAGAGCAGGTTCCCTAGTGGGAAATTTTCCTAGGGCCCACCATTGAAAATCGAGTTTTTTTTTTTTCCTGCCCTGAGATTGAGTTGCCCCTGACCGAGGCGCACCATGTGTGACGCCCTCCCCTTAGCGACCCGTCGTGCCGCCCTTAGCGGCCCCCACCCTCTCACAGCCCCTCGCGACCCTATCGCCCACCCCTAGCGGGCCGTCGCGCCGCCCTGAGCAGCCCGTCGCGCCGCCCTCAGCGGCCCCTTGCGGCCCCACCTCCACGACCCTGTCGCCGCCCTCTCGCGGCCCCGTCGCCGCCCTCTCGCGGCCCCGTCGCCGCCGTTCGCGACCCCGCTGCTGTCAAACATATATGTTATGGTCTATCTAGGCTGTAGTGGGGTAGACACTATAGGGTACATTTCTAGGTTTCCTACTTGTACCCACATTCTCCTTAGTCATTCATTCCTCATTTCTTCACATGGTATAGAGCAGGTTCCCTTGTGGGAACATTTCCTAGGGCCCACCACTGAAAATCGAGTGTTTTTTTTTTTTTTTCTCCTGCCCTGAGATCGAGTCGCCCCTGACCGAGGCGCGCCCTGTGTGCCGCCCTCCCCTTAGCGACCCGTCGCGCCGCCCTTAGCAGCCCCCACCCTCTCATGGCCCCTTGCGACCCTGTCGCCGCCCCCTAGCGGCCCGTCACGCCGCCCTGAGCGGCCCGTCGCGCCGCCCTCAGCGGCCCCTTGCGGCCCCACCTCCACGGCCCTGTCGCCGCCGTCTCGCGGCCCCGTCCCCGCCCTCTCGCGGCCCCGTCGCCGCCGTTCACGGCCCCGCCACCACCCTTGCCGCCTCGTCGCTGCCCTCTCGCAGCCGCGTCGCTGCCCTCTCGCGGCCCCAATGCCGCCCTCTTGCGGCCTTGTCGCCGCCCTTCGCGGCCCCGTCGCCGCCCCTTGCGGCCCCGTCACCGCCCCTTGCGGCCCGTCGCCGCCCCTTGCGGCCTCGTTGCCGCCCTGAGCGGCCCCGTCGCTGCCCCTTATGGCCCCGTCACCGCCCTTTTCGGCCCCTCCCCAGCCCCTTCACCGCCGAGCCGCCGAGCCGCCAAGCAGCCGAGCCGCCGAGCCGCCGAGCAGCCGAGCCGCCAAACCGTCGAGCCGCCAAGCCGCCGAACAGCCGAGCCGCCGAAGCCGCCGTCGAGCCGCCACTACCGAGCCGCTGCCGCCGAGCCGCCGTCGAGCCGCTACTGCCACTGCCGAGTCGCTACCACCACGATTGCAGTCTTGTTCCTACCGGCGCGCCCTGACCCTACCCACCCGTGTTAGAATGTTATCTTTGTTCTCTAGCCTGCAGTGGGGTACTCTATAGCGAGTACAACCCCCTAGGGTTTCCTATATTGTATCCTGTTGCTTGCTAGTGCAACCCTCCTCTTTTCTAAACTATTCTTGCCTAACTAGGGCTTTCCTAGCCATGGCTCCTACCTCCTAATTACCATTCTCGTTCCTACTTCCACATGGTGATCAGAGCAGTAAGCTCCTGGCCTGTGGGCCCCACCACGCTCCTTCCGCTGCAACTTCCACTGCTACTCTCTGTGCCGCACGCCCCGTGGCGTGTGGCAGTTTTTCTTCCCGCTGTGCGCCCCGAGGCGCGCGGCGGTTTTCTGCCCACCGTGTGCCCCGTGGCGCGCGGTGGTTCTCTGCCCGCTGTGCGCCCCGAGGCGCGCGGCGGGCTTTCGCCCCGTCCCTCGGCGCGTCGCCCTCGGGAGGCGCTGCGACGGGCGACGGGACCTCCGCGTGGCCCCCCGTCGCCCGTCGTGGCCTGTGCGCGGCCCGTACAGGCTGCGCGCGGCCCGTAAGGGCTGCGCGAGGCCCGGACACGGCCCGTATGGGCTGTGCCAGGCCAGCGCGCGGCCTGTACGGGCTGCGCCAGGCCCACGCGCGACCCGTACAGGCTGCGCCAGGCCCGCGCGCGGCCCGTACGGGCTGCGCCAGGCCCGCACGCGGCTCGGGCCGCCTGCGCGCGGTTCGGGCGGCTGTGCCAGGCCCGTGGGCGGCCCTTTCCTTGCTGCCCCTGCCCTCCCCGCTGTCCCCCGTGCTTCTACAGGTGCCCCACCCCTCCTACAGCCCGTTCTCCTGAATTAGGGTTTGGGGGTGAGGGGTATGGGGGTGAAGCCACTGTGTGCTGTTCCCTGCTCCTCCTCCTCCTCCGTCTCCCTGTGCTGCAGCTGCCGCTGAGGGGGGGTGGACTAGTTGGAGCCATTGGAGTGGTACTAAGGGGGAGTGAAGGGGGAGTGGAGTTAGCGGTGTAGCAGCGGGTGTTTGTCAGTGGGAGTGGGATGGTTTGGGGAGGTTGAAGGGGGTGGCCACCGTTAAGCCAGCAGCTCCAGTCGCCCGTGAGCCCGTTGCGCCAGTCCCCCATGAGTCCGTTGCGCCAGTCGCCCGTGAGCGCGTTGCTCCAGTCGCCCGTGAGTCCGTTGCTCGTCTGCCTCTACTTTTAGCCGCGGAGCCAGCTACTCCAGTAGCCCGTGTGCCAGTTGCTACAGTTGCTAGTGTGCCACTTGCTCCAATTGCCCGTGTGCGAGTTGCTCTAGTTGCGCCGTGTGCCAACAGCTTCAGCTGCCGCGCACTACCTCCTCTCCTCTCATAGTCTCTTTCCTCCTCCTCACTTGCTCGTTGTGACTACCACTAGCTTTGCTCATAATTGTGAACTTTACACTATTTCTTCTTGAACTTGTGCTTAGAATGTGTGGTGACAATGTGATCCACCCTGAGCTTGTTCTGTTTTGCTTGCTCTGCTGATTACACCCCACTTTGGCTATGGGGGTGTGTCTGAATGTTATCTTTGTTCTCTAGCGTGCAGTGGGGTACTCTATAGAGAGTACAACCCCTTAGGGTTTCCTATATGTACCCTGTTGCTTGCTAGTGCAACCCTCCTCTTTTCTAAACTATTCTTGCCTAACTAGGGCTTTCCTAGCCATGGCTCCTACCTCCTAATTACCATTCTCGTTCCTGCTTCCACAACCCGGACTAGTGAGAGCTCTCCCTGCTAGACCACTACAGTCATGGCTACCCGCAGTGTCCTTACCTTAGATGGTGAGGGTCGTGCTGTTGACTTCGAGGTCTGGGTCGAGACCTGCAGCTCTTCCTACAGTGCGATACGGCAGACAGACTCTCCTTGTTTGATCTCACCTCTGGTGCCTCTCCTGCCCCGCCTGCTGATGCTGACACCACTGTTCGCTCGCAGTGGGCCACACGCGATGCTGCTCCCCGTCTTGCTGTGCGTCGCCACTTACCGACCGCTGAGCGTGTGCACTTTAGTAAGTACAAGAGTGCTAAGACCTTGTACGACACTGTAGCCGCACGCTACTCTTCCCTTGCCACTACTGCTCTTAGCCGCCTCATACTGCCGTACCTGTTTCCTGACCTCGCCGCCTTTCCCACTGTCGCTGACCTCGTTACACACCTTCACACTAGTGACACCCGCTACCGCGCTGCGCTTCTTGCTGAGTTTTGCGCCAAGAACCAACCCCCCATGTACATCACCCTCTACTACATAGTCCATCGGCTCCTTGACTCCCTTCGCTCGGTCAGGGACCACTTCCTCTCTGTTTGCCCCACCACACTCACCGTTGACCTCCTCAAGGAGCGCCTCCTTGCAGCTCAGAAGAATACAGTCACTGTAGGAGCCTGTCGAGGTGACCAGCGTGCCCCTGTCTTTGAGGGGTGCTCCCCCTCCCCCCTTTTGCCCTCTGTTGCCTCTGCTGCTGCCGTCGACTTCGTTGGCACCGAGTCGGTCGGCGCTCCGTCTGCCCCTAGCGGGCGACTCCGCACCGGCAAGGGCGCTGGAGGGGCTTGCGGGGGCGGTGGAGGTGGAGGTGGAGGAGGCCGAGGGAGTGGGGATGGTGGTGGGAGTGGTGGCGGGGGTGGGGGCTTTGGTGGCGGCGACGGCGTTGGCGGTGGGAGCGGAGGAGGAGGCGGTGGCGGCAGTGGCAGAGGTGGCAGCGGAGGAGGTGGAGCTAGTAGGGGTGGCTCTGCGCAGTGGGGCGGCTTAGGTGGTGGTCAGCGCAAGCAGCAGCAACGCACTCGTAAGACCCCGTCCCCCCAGCAGCTTTGTGAGTGGTACGCTGAGTGTCAGCGAGGTGGGGGTACTGGTCCCTGTACCTACGTCCTCCATACCGGCGATCGCGCTGGTGAGCAGTGCGGGGGCTCGCACTCCACCCAGCGCTGCTTCGGCCGCCTGACGGACGCTTGGCGTCACCAATTCCCTGACGCAAGTAAGATCCCTCGCTGGAGAGAGCTTTCTAGGGCGGGGGTTGCTATCTTTGATCTTGACTATGATGCTATTCTTATTGCCATGTATGCTGTGTCTACTAGTGATGAGGGTGACTGTTACCTGTGTGTTCAGCCTGACCCGGGCATTGAGGCTGCTGCTATAGGTGCTGGTGAGGCTGCTGCTCTAGGTGCTAGTGCGTCTGCTGCCCTAGGTGCTGGTGAGTCTGCTCTCTCAGGTACCACGTCGGCTCAGGCCTTACACACCTTCACCCTTGATTCGAGTGCTTCCCGCTCCTTCTTTCGAGATCGCACCACGCTTACGCCACTTAGTCGGCCGGTTGCGGTCTCCCTGGCGGACTCCTTTAGGGACCCTGTCCTTGCTCGCTTCTCCACTGTCTTACTCTGTCCGGAAGCCCCCTCTGGCACCCTGTCAGGTCTCTACGAACTTGGTGAGTGGTGCTGATCTACAGGATCGGGGGGTTGACCAGTTCACTCCTACGAGTTAGCGGGTGACCCACTGCATGTGTGCTCGCATGGGCCGACACTTGGCCATGTTTACCCGTCGGCCGGGGTCGAGACTGTACACACTTACTACTGAGTCTCCTCCTATTGCTGAGTCTGGTCAGGTAGCTGCGTCGAGTCAAGTGTTTGCTGCAGCGTCCAAGTCTGGTCCTGAGTCTTCTCCCTGCTTGTGTCATCTACTGTCCCACCAGACTCTCCTCTGGCACCACCGCCTTGGTCACCCCTCCCTGCCTCGTCTTCGAGGCATGGCCTCCCATTACCCTGTCTCTGGTCTCCCCCGGTCCCTCCCTCCCCTCCCTCCGGGGCCTGCCCCTACTTGCGTTCCCTGCGTCGAGGGGCAGCAGCGCGCCGTCCCTCACTCCTCTGAGTTTCCTCCGACAGAGGCTCCCCTACAGACTCTTCACATGGACGTGTGGGGCCCCGCCCGCGTCCGTGGCCAGGGTCACGAGCGTTACTTCCTGTTGGTGGTTGACGACTACTCGCGTTACACCATGGTGTTCCCCTTGCAGAGCGAGGGTCACGTCACTGAGGTGTTGATCGATTCGATCCAAGCTGAAGTCCAAGCTGCAGAAGAGACACACGTGCACAGACCTGGGTGAACTGCGCAGCTACCTTGGCTTGCAGATCACCCGTGACAGAGCACAGCACACCATTACCCTGACTCAGTCACACATGGTGCAGCAGGTCCTTCAACGCTTCGACTTCACGTACTCCTCGCCTCAGGCCACTCCTCTGTCTACTCGCCACTCGCTCTCAGCTCTGCCTTCGGATGAGTCTGTAGAGCCGAGTGGCCCGTACCCAGAACTTGTTGGCTACCTCATGTACCCGATGACCTGCACACGACCTGACCTTGCATACCCTCTTAGCATCTTGGCACGCTATGTTGCTCCTGGGAGACACAGACCAGAGCACATGGCTGCAGCGAAGAGGGTGTTGCGCTACTTGTGCAGTGCGTCGGGCATGGGGCTAGTGCTTGGAGGGCGACGTCGAGTGGTCCTCACAGGTCACGCAGACGCTTCTTGGGCTGACGACCAGGCTACGCAGCGGTCGTCACTAGGTTACACCTTCAGCCTTGGTTCCGGCTCTATCTCGTGGCGGTCTACCCGCTTGTCTTCTGTTCTCGGCTCCAGTTGTGAGGCTGAGATCTACGCGGGGGCCATGGCTGCACAGGAGCTACGCTAGTTCACCTACCTGCTGAGTGACCTAGGAGAGCCGCCTCGTTCTCCTCCAGTTCTATACGTAGATAACAAGGCCATGCTGGCCTTGTGTCGGGAGCACAGACTCGAGCACAAAACGAAGCACATTGCTCTTCGCTACTTCCTTGCTTGTGATCTGCAACAGCGTGGTCAGCTGCGCCTTGCTTACGTGGCCTCTAAGGCCAACACTGCTGATATCTTTACCAAGGCACTTCTGCCTTGTGATCATTAGCACTTTTGTACGATGCTAGGTCTTGTGCCTACTTGGCCTCACTTGCTCACTTCTTGACCTTGTTTGTACTGTGATCTTTCTATACCTGCATTTGCTTGTTTACCTCTATACATGAACTTGCAGGTGAACTGGCCTTGTGGCCCTGAACTTGTGCTTGGAATGTGTGGTAAGGTTGTGATCCACCCTGAGCTTGCTTTACTTTGCTTGACTGGTCTTGTGACCTCTTTTTCTCCCCCACTTTGCCTATGGGGGTGTGTCAAACTCATATGCTATAGTCTGTGTAGGTTGTAGTGGGGTAGACAATACGGGGTACAACACTTTTAGGTTTTCCTACTTGTACCCACCTCCTTGCTAGTTCATTCATTCCTCATTTCTTCACAGTTCATGCAGATGTCGACGCAGGTCTGCTGAGGCTAGCTGCCAGACGAATCAAGCTCCAAAATCGGGAAGAACGGATTGGAATAGTAACTCACGTTTGATGTCGCGACAGTCCAAAATCGCGAAGAACGCAACGGAAGCTACAGCTTTCCGTTGCGCGGGGGGAGGGAGGCGACGGTCGATTGCGACTGTTCGAGGCAAGGATTTGGCGGTTCCAAAGGAGTGCTTTGTAAAAACATGGCTGCGATGAGCAACTAACTTTTGTTAAGAAAATACAAGCAGGAATGATTGCATTGAATGAATTGTGGTTACAAGTACTAACCCTAATATTGGGTTGTACCCCACATGGGCTACCCCACTATAGCCTTCACACAACTAGCACAGATATGGTGTGACACACCCCCCATAGGCAAAGTGGGGGAGAACAAGGGGTTACAAGACCAGTCGGGAAAAAGCAAAGCAAGCTCAAGGTGGATCACAACGTCACCACACACTCCGAGCACAAGCAAAGGGGCCACGAGGCCAATTCACATGCAGAGGTATATATGCAACAACAACAGTACAGTGATCACTACCTAGCAAGAGTAAACATGCAAGTATATATATGTATATATATACATATATATACATATCATTGTACAACCAGAGTCTACAGCAAATGAGGAAACATAAGCACTAGGCCTAGAGCGGTGTAGAAGCGCTGATGATCACCAGCTGGAAGGGCCTTGGTGAACACATCAGCCGTGTTCGCCCTGGTGGGCACGTGAGCGACACGAAGCTGACCACGCTGATACAACTCTCGAGCAAGGAAGTACCGCAGAGCGATGTGCTTCATTCTGTACTCCAGTCTGTGGTCCTAACACAAGGCAATGGCAGCCTTGTTGTCAACGTACAGAACTGGAGGAGAACGAGGCCTCTCTCCCTAGTCCGTCAGCAACTAGGTGAGCCAGCGTAGTTCCTGTGCAGCCATGGCTGTGGCGTGGATCTCAGCCTCACATCTGGAGGTGAGAATAGAAGACGAGCGTGTATACCGCCAAGAGACAGAGCCAGAGCCAAGGTTGAACGTGTAACCGTGTGACGACCGCTGCGTAGCCATGTCGTCAACCCAAGAAGGGTCTGAGTGCCACATGAGGACAACTGAGCTCTGCCCTCCAAGCACGAGCCCCATGCTCGATGTAGCGCAGTGCCCTCTTCGCAGCATCCCAGTATACCATTCGGTGCCTACCAAGAGCCACGTAGCGTGCCAGAAGGCCAAGAGGGTATGCAAGGTTAGGATGAGTGCCGGTCATCAGGTACATGAGGCAGCCCACTAGCTCTGAGTATGGACCACTCGGCTCTACGGAATCATCCAAAGGTGGAGGTGAGAGCGAGTGGTTTGTAGCCAGGGGAGTGGACGAAGGCAAGGACCAAGTGAAAGCCGAAGCGTTGAAGGACCTGCTGCACCATGTGTGGCTGAGTCAGTGTGATGGTGCGCCGTGCTCTGTCCCGGGTGATCTGCAAGCCAAGGTAGCTACGCAGCTCACCCATGTCTGTGCATGTGTGTCTCTTCTGCAGCTCCGACTTCACAAGGGCTAGAGCCTCAGTGTCAGCAGTGGCAAAGACCAAGCCGTCGCTGTACACGAGGATTTAGAACGGTGACAACGAAGTGTCGATGCGCACAAACAACGACGGGTCAGCAGTAGAAGGTGCAAACCCAAGAGCCAAGAGTGTCATCCTTAGTGTGTCGTACCACTCTCGAGGCGCCTTACGGAGACCGTAGACTGGCCTGCGGAGGCTCTACTGGGTACCAAGAGGGAATGACCCAGTGAAGCCAGGTGGGCGGCGCAGCCAGATCTCCTTGTGCAGACTGCCCTATAAGAACGCTGTGGAGAAGTCAAGGGAGTGAAGCTCGTAGTCACGTTGAGCGGCAACGTGCGGCAGAACCCGAAGAGTGGTCATCTTCGGGGTGGGGGAGAAGGTCTAAAAGAAGTCAAATCCCTGTCGCTGTCTGAAGCCTCGTGCAACGTAATGAGCCCTGAAGACAGCGAAGAACCCGGCGGCCGCTTCACTCTAAAAATCCACATGCCATCAACTACGTTTGCCCGAGGAGGGTAAAATGCATCGACGTAAGTGCCTGTGGACTTCCAGGATGCAATCTCTGCGTCCATGGCTGTCTGCCACTGAGAGGAGTACTCACCCACGATCGCCTCAGCGTAAGAGCACTGGGTCGGGATGTCTGGAGCATCCGGGTCTCCCTCAGGGGCAAGCAGCATGGCCACGAGATGAGGCGCAGCGGCGCAAGATGTTGGTGCAACCCTACGGTTTGCACTCGGCTTGTTGTCCGTGTGCGTGCATGTGTATGTGTATGGAATGGTATGTGAGAAGAATAGAACGAGAATGGAATGAAGTGAGTACATATAGGAAACCCTAGTTGGGTCGTACCCCCTATGGGATACCCCACTACAGCCTACACAATAGCATAAGCTATATATATGTTCTGACACACCCCCATAGGCAAAGTGGGGGAGAACAAGGGGTCACAAGACCAGTCAAGCAAAGCAAAGCAAAGCTCAGGGTGGATCACAAAGTCACCACACAGTCCGAGCACAAGAGCAAAGGCCACAAGGCCAGTTCACATGCAGGAGTACACACATATATATAAAGCTAGACAAGCAAGAGCCGGTATATATATGTGACAGTACAAGTAAAGTCAAGAGGAGAGCAAGTGAGGCAAGACAGGCACAAGACCCAGCTGGGTGCAGAAGCGCTGATGGTCACAAGGCGCGAGTGCCTTGGTGAACACATCAGCAGTGTTGGCCTCAGAGGCCACGTACGCAAGCCGCAACTGACCACGCTGCTGTAGCTCACGAGCAAGGAAGTAGCGAAGAGCAATGTGCTTCGTTCTGTGCTCCAGACGCTGCTCTCGACACAAGGCCAGCATGGCCTTGTTGTCTACGTACAGCACTGGAGGAGAACGAGGCGGCTCTCCAAGGTCAGTCAGCAGGTAGGTGAGCCAGCGAAGCTCCTGTGCAGCCATGGCCCCTGCGTAGATCTCAGACTCACAACTGGAGCTGAGAACCAAATACGAGCGAGTAGCCCGCCACGAGACAGAGCCGGAACCAAGGCTGAAGGTGTAACCCTGTGACGACCGCTGCGTAGCCTGGTCGTCAGCCCAAGAAGCGTCCGCGTGACCTGTAAGGACCACTGGACTCCGCCCTCCAAGCACTAGCCCCATGCCCGACATACTGCACAGGTAGCGCAATACCCTCTTCGCTGCAGCCATGTGCTCTGGTCGGTGTCTCCCAGGAGCAACATAGCGTGCAAGAATGCTAAGAGGGTATGCAAGGTCAGGTCGTGTGCAGGTCATCAGGTACATGAGGCAGCCAACAAGCACTGGGTACGGGCCACTCTACTCTACGGACTCATCCGAAGGCAGAGCTGAGAGCGAGTGATGAGTAGACAGAGGAGTGGCCTGAGGCGAGGAGTACGTGAAGCCGAAGCGCTGAAGGACCTGCTGCACCATGTGTGACTGAGTCAAGGTAATGGTGCGGCGTGCTCTGTCCCGAGTGATCTGCAAGCCAAGGTAGCTGCGCAGCTCACCCAGGTCTGTGCACGTGTGTCTCTTCAGCAGCTCGGACTTCACGTAGGCGAGTCCAGCAGTGTCCGCTGTGGCAAAGACCAAGTCGTCGACGTACACGAGGATGTAGAACGGCGGTAGAGAAGTGTTGGTGCGCAAAAACAGCGACGGGTCAGCAGTAGAAGGAGCAAACCAAAGAGCTGCAAGCGTAGTCCTCAGTGTGTCGTGCCACTCACGCAGTGCCTGGCGGAGACCGTAGACTGGCCGTCGGAGGCTCCACTGGGTGCCAGGAGGGAAAGTCCCAGTGAAGCCAGGTGGACGGCGCAGCCAGATCTCCTCGTGCAGGCTACCCTGCAAAAACGCAGTGCTTAAGTCGAGAGAGTGAAGCTCGTAGTCGCGCTGCGCGGCTATGTGCAGCAGCACCAGAAGAGTGGTCATCTTCGGGGTGGGAGAGAAGGTCTGAAAGTAGTCAACTCCCTGCCGCTGACTGAAGCCACGAGCGACGTACCGCGCCTTGAAGACAGGTGGAGAGCCCGGCGGCCGCTTCACCCTGAAGATCCACATGCCACTGACGATGTTCGCCCCAGGAGGGGGAACCGCATCAACGTAGCTGCCTGTGGACTTCTTGGAAGCCATCTCTGCATCCATAGCTGCCTGCCACTGAGAGGAGTAGGGACCCTCTACGGCCTCCGCGTAAGAGCGCGGAGTCGGGATGTCTAGTGCATCCGGGTCTCCCTCACGAGCAAGCAGTACAGACGCAAGATGAGGTGAAGAAGCAGCCAGACACTGGAACTCCTCCTGCCTATCCTCTAGGACGTCCGTGCCAAGAGCACACTCACCCCCGACGGACGGAGGACAGACAGACGCAGACTCAGCAACAAGACTAGCAGCGTAGTCTAGACGTCAGCGAGCAGCAAAGTCGACGAGCTGAGCGACAAGAGCAGACGCAGCAGTGGACTCAAAAGAGGGGTCAGTGACGACAGTAGCAAGCAGACGCGTGACAGTAGGACTGGCAGCATGAAGGGAGTCCGACTCTGGGTCGGTAAGCACAGGAAGGGAGGACTCGGGAGGAGAAGGAAAAGGGGCACGCAGAGGAGCAGTGGACGGACGCAGAGACATCCGGTGCGTGCTAGGGACAGGAGGAGGACGCTGACGCGAACTACGACCACTAGCGCGAGCAGCACGAACAGGCGACGCGGGACGAGACGCAAGCTCACGACGCTCAGCAAGACCTCCTGTAGGACCAGTGTAAGGAGAGGGAGCAGGCAGTGGGGAGGTGGGCTCCAACAGTGACTGCGACTGGAAAGGGTGTGGAGACTCTACCGGAGGAGAAAGACCAAGAACCTGCTGCAGGAGCGGAACGAAGTACGGCCGAGGCCGCGCGGCAGCTCCAGACTCAGCAAGGACAGCACCAGCACCCTCAGCGGCAGCACCAGCGCCACCAACACCTTCAGCGACAGGACCTCAAGCAGCACCAGCAGCAGAACCACCGCCAGGAGAGACAGCAGTAGTCTCAGCACCAGCACCCTCAGCAGCTCCAGCTCCAGGAGGACCCGCAGGCCCAGCAGCTCCGGGACCAGCGGCACCAGCACCCTCGACGGTGGAAGAAGCTCCAACTCCAACAGTACGCCTCCAGCGGTGAGCAAACCACTCGCGTAGCTCCTGTGGAGAGAGGGGCTCCCGCTGAGACGCAGCACCAGGAGAAACCCCAGGCTCAGCAGCACCAGACGCAGCACCCCCAGGCTCATAAGCTCCAGACTCAGCACCCCCAGGCTCAGCAGCTCCAGACCCAGCACCCCCAGGCCAAGCAGCTCCAAACTCGGTATCCCCAGACTCAGCACCCCCTAGCTCAGCAGCTCTAGGCACAGCACCCCCTGGCTCAGCACCCCCTGGCTCAGTACCCTAAGCAGTAGCACCCCCAGGCTCAGCACCCCTAGTAGCAGCACCCCCAGGCTCGACACCCCCGCGGACAGCACCTCCAGAGTCAGCACCCCCAGGCTCAGCACCCGCAGCAGCACCAGAGTCACCAGTAACCTCGACCGGGTCAACTGCGTCTATTTGGGACACACCTGAGGGGGCAGGAACCTGAGGGGGGAAGGGGTCTACCGGGGGGGGAACCGGCACAAGGAAGTCCGGTGGCGGGGGGAGGGAAGGAGTGCGGTAGGGGAAGAGGCGGTAGAAGGGGACTGACTCGTCGAACGTGACGTCCTGGGAGGACAGAACACGACGAGAGGAGGGGTGGTAGAACTGCCACCCTGGAGCGTCAGGGAGGAAGCCAAGGAAGACACAGGGAGCAGCACGAGGGGACAGCTTGTCCGCAGACAAGTCGCGGACAAACGCCCTAGATCCCCAGACACGGAACGCAGACGCATCGCCGATCTTCCCCGTCCACAGCAAGACTAGGGACATCGCGGGACGAGAGACCCTGGGGTGAAGGTTGAGCTGATGCGCCGCATACCGCACCGCAAACGGCCACAGAAAATGGGGGGCAGCCGCATGCATCATGGACGTACGAGCGACATCCATGACCATGCTAATGCGGCGCTCAGCAATCCCATTTTTCTGTGGAGAGTCCGGAAGCGTGAAGGTCTAGCGGATCCCCCGTGCACGACTGTAGTCTCGCAGAAGGCGAGAGGAGAACTCCCCGCCTCGGTCAGAGTGCAGACGCAGAACAGGAAAGTCCGAGCCGAAGCTCCTCCTGAGCTGGAGACGAGCCTCGCGGATCCAGTCGATCAGCACCTCAGTGACAGCACCCTTGCTGCGCAAGGGGAAGACGGTGGTGTAACGCGAGTAGTCGTCAACCACCAACAGGAAGTAGCGCTCGTGACCCTGCCCACGGACGGGGGCTGGGCCCAACACGTCCATGTGAAGTGTCTGCAGAGGAGCCTCCGTCGGGGGAAACTGGGGGGAGTGAGGAGCAGCCCGGAGGCGCCCCTCGACACAGGGGACACAGGAAGGTCCTGGTCCCGAAGGAAGGGGAGGGAGAGACTGGGGAAGACCAGAGACAAGGACACCGGAAGCCATGCCCCGAAGACGAGGCAAGGAGGGGTGGCCAAGACGGTGGTGCCACAGAAGGGTCTCGTGAGACAGGAGACGACACGAACAGGGGGCAGACTCAAGGCCAGACCGGGACGCAGCAGCAAACACCTGACCTGACGCAGCTACCTAACCAGACGCAGGGACAGTAGGAGACGCAGTGGTCAGGGTGTAGAGGCTCGACCCCGGTCGACCCGAGAACGTGGCCAGGTGCCGGCCGGTGCGTGCGTCTGTGCAGTGGGTCACCCGCTGACTCGCAGGAGTGAACTGGTGAACCCCCGCATCCTGTAGGTCCGCACCACTCACCAAGTTCGTCGAGAACGAGGGAAGGTACAGACCAGACAGTGTGCCCGAGGGGGCAGCCGGAGACGAGAGGACAGTGGAAAAGTAAGAGAGGACAGGACCCCAGAGGGGTCAGCTAGGGAGATCGCAACCGGCCGGCCAAGCGGCGTGAGGGTGGTGCGGTCTCGAAAGAAGGAGCGAGAAGCCCCGGAGTCAAGTGTGAAAGTGAGGGAGGACGAAGGCGACGCAGTACCTGAGAGCGCAGTCTCACCAGTACCTGAGAGCGCAAACGCACTGGCACCTAGAGCAAGAGCCTCACAAGCACCTAGTGCAGCAGTACCAATGCCCGGGACAGGCGGGAAACACCGGTAACAGTCACGCTCCTCACTAATAGTCACAGCATACATAGCAGCAAGGATCGCATCAAAGTCAAGATCAAAGATCGCTACACCAGCCCTAAGAAGCTCATCCCAGCGAGGGATCTCACTAGCCCGGGGGAACTGCTGACGCCAAGCGTCCGTCAGGCGGCCAAAGTAGCGCTGGGTGGGGTGGGCACCCCCACACTGCTCACCCGCGCAGTCGCCGGAGCGAAGGACGTAGGTACACGGACCAGTACCCCCACCCCTCTGACGCCGAGTGTACCACTCACGGAGCTGCTGGGGCGGAGGGATGTCCCGCGAACGCTGCTACTGCTGCTGCTGCTGGCATTGGCCACCACCAGTGCCGCTCCGCTGCGGGGTACCACCCCAACCAGCTCCACCCCCTCCGCCGCCACCGCCTCCTCCACCGCCTCCTCCGCCGCCTCCACCTCCACCGCTGCCACCACCACCACCGCTGCCGCCACCACCGTCGCCCCCGCCGCCGCTGCCACCACCACCACCACCACCGCCACCACTCCCGCCGCCACCCCCACTCCCTCCGCCGCCTCCACCGCCACCTCCACCGCCCCCTCCAGCTCCACCCGCGCCCTTGCCCCCCTTGCCCCTGCCAGAGCGGCGTCTCCCACTAGGGGCAGACGCCGCGCCGATCGACTCAAGACCAAGCAGGTCGGCAGTAGCAGCAGAGGCAACAGAGGGCAGCAGGGGGGAAGGAGAGCACCCCTCAAAGATGGGGGTGCGAGGGTCACCACGAGAAGCTCCTACAGCGACGATGCTCTTCTCCGCCGCTAGGAGGGCCTTCTCGAGGAGGTCGACAGTGAGGGTGGTGGGACAGACTGAGAGAAAGTGGTCCCTGACTACGCGAAGAGAGTCAGGGAGGCGTCCGACTACGTAGTAGAGAGTGATGTACATGGGGGGGGGGGGGTTCTTGGCGCAGAATTCAGCAGGAAGGGCGGCGCGGTAGCGAGTGTCACTAGTGCGGAGGTGCGTAATGAGGTCAGCGACAGTGGGAAAGGCAGAGAGGTCAGGGAAGAGGTAGGGAAGCATGAGACGGCTCAGTGCAGCAGTGGCAGGGGAAGAGTAGCGCGCAACTACAGCGTCGTACAAGGTCTGAGCACTCTTGTACTGACTAAAGTGCGCGCGCTCAGAGGTAGGGAGGTGGCGACGCACAGCAAGACGTGCAACAGCATCGCGGGTGGCCCACTGAGAGCGAACAGTGGGGTCAGCATCAGCAGCAGGGGCAGGAGAGGCGCCAGAAGTGAGGTCAAAGAGAGAAAGGCCGTCTGCTCTATCGCACTGTAAGAACAGCTGCAGGTCGTCGACCCAGACCTCAAAGTCAATGGCGCGACCCTCAGCGTCAAAAGCTAGGACACTAGGGGTAGCCATGACAGCAGTCGACGGTCTCACCAGACAGGACGGGTCGGGCAGCGCAGTAGCACAGCAGCACAGCAACACAGCAGCTCAACCGGCTCAGCAGCAACAGCAGCTCCGCGGGACAAGCGGCTCGGCTCCTCAGGCGGTGCAGGTGGCTCGGGCGGCTTGGGCGGTCAGCGGCACAGGCGGGTCGGGCGGCTCGGGCAGGTAGCGGCATAGGCGGCACGGGCGGCTCGGCTCCTCAGCTGCGCAGACGGCTCGGGCGGCTCGGGTTGCACGGCGGCTTACGGGCGGCGTGGGGCCGGGACGGCGGCGTGCGGCAGGGACGGGCGGCGCACAGGCGGTGTGAGGCCGGGACGGCGGCGCACGGCTGGGACGGGAGGCGCACGGGCGGCTGGGAGCGGGGCCGGGACGGGCGAGGGGCCAGGACGGTCGGCGTCCTGGCGCCGAGGGGCCGAGATGGCAGAGCGCGGCCGGGGCGGGCGGCGCACGGGCGGCTTGGGGCCGGGGCGGGCGGCGCACGGCGTCGCGAGACCGGGAGGGGCGGCGCACAGCACCGACGGGCCGGGACGGGCGCCGCACGAGCGCCTAGGGGTGGCGCGGCGGCGGCTCGGGGCCTGACGGGCGGCGCGCGAGCGGCTAGGGCGGCGCGCGAGCGGCGTGGGGCCGGGACGGGCGGCGCGCGGGCGGCTAGGGGCCGGGACGGGCGGCGCGCGGGCGGCTAGGGGCCGGGACGGGCGGCTAGGGGCCTGGACGGGCGGCGCGCGGGCGGCTAGGGGCTGGGACGGGCGGCGCGCGGGCGGCTAAGGGCGGCGCGCGGGCATCTAAGGGGGCCGCAGGGCAGGCCGACAGAGTGAGAGTGAGGGCCCGGAGCGTGCTCCAGGCAGAAAAAAAAAGTTCAAAGTGGTGGGCCCTAAGCACAGTTCCCACAGGGGAACCTGCTCGATACCATGAGAAGAAAAGAACGAGAATGGAATGAACTATGAATGAAGTGAGTACATATAGGAAACCCTAGTTAGGTTGTACCCCCTATGGGATACCCCACTACAGCCTACACAATAGCATAAGCTATATATATGTTCTGACAGTATGAGGGCATGGGATAATATATATTTCATGCTTATAATTGTGTGTGAATGTTGAGTCATGATGTCGAGTGTGTGTGTCGAGTCAATAGCGAGATATCGCTAGACGCGTGTTACGCGGTCGTTTGTGTCTCGCGCGCGGTTTCTATTTTGTCCTGTGTCGAACGTTCGGCGTGTCGCAGGTGTGTGCAAAAGACCCATCAAGAACCCAAGGATGAGTTTGTGATGAAGAGCCCGAGCCTTTGTGTCAGGCCTCGAGTGATTTCGAAGCTCGCCAAAAGGGTGCACCTCAAGATATTGAAGATAGTTACATTACTTTGTGTAGTGTAACATTTCACTTGGTGTAGGCCCTAGTGAAGGGTAGTTTCGAGACCCTTCGTGGTTGGGGACAGTGTGGCACTGTTCCACATCACTGTACCTTGGCTCTTGGGGTTTGTAGGAGCTGGGAGTCATTCCCAACTCGTAACTCTTCCTAACTGCTTCCTATCTTGTGTTCTAAGACTATAGTGGCTGCCATAGTGCCGTTCGTTCAAACAAGCGTTGTGTCGTCAATACTTGGTCAAATCGTGCGATCTAAATTGCCTATTGTAGGCGACAATAAGACGCTCTAGATCCAAGTTGAATCAAGTCATTTGAAGCTGTGACCAGAACGATATGAACGTTTGAAGCCGCTATGCAGAAATCCGACTATGCACTCTATCTTTCGTTTTAGGCACATTGGAGCCTACTGTGATTATAACACAAGACACTCAAAGTCCTCCTGCTTGACCTCAAGGACGTCCGTGCACACTCACCCTCGACGGACGGAGGATAGAGAGACTCAGACTCAGCAACAAGACTAGCAGCGAAGTCTAGACGTCAGGCAGCAGCAAAGTCAACAAGCTCAGAGACTAAGGCAAACGCAGCAGCAGACTCAAACGACAGGTCAGTGACAATAGTGGCGAGCAGACGCGTGACAGTAGGGTGAGCAGCACAAACCAGATCAGACTCAGGGTCCTAGACGTTAAGAAGAGAAGACACACGAGGAGACGGCAAGAAAAGACGATGTGGAACAGAGGAAGGACGAAGTGCCGTAGCGTGCGTGCCAGGGACAGGAGGCGGACGCTCATGGGGAACACAACTACCAGAGCGACGCGCTCGAACAGGCAAGGCAGGACGAGACGCAGGCTCACGATGCTCTGTAAGCGAGTTTGAGTGCTCAGTGTAAGGAGAAGGAGCAGGCAGTGGTGCGTTGGGCGGTAACGGGAGGCCAGTTGAAGACGGTAGGCTAAGAACCTTGCGAAGCACGGAGTCAGGCGGTGGCAGAGACAACGGTGACGGTAGAGCGAAAAAACAATCGCGGCGGTGCAGTGCCACCAGTACCAGTAGCTCTAGTGCCTCCGTCAGCTCCAGATTCTCCAGCCTCATGGCCTCCAGCAGCAGCACCTCCAGCTCTAGTGACTCCAGCAGTAGTACCTCCAGCTCCAGCGACTCCAGCATTTGAAGAACCTCCAGCTCCAACGCCTCTAGCAGCAGCACCTCCAGCTCCTGTGACTCCAGTAGCAGCATGTCTAGCTCCAGCTCCTCCAGCAGCTCCAAAACCTCCAGCTCCAGTGCCACCAGTAGCAACACCCCCAGAACCGGCACCTCCAGCCTCAGGGTCTCGAACTCCAGAGTTGACAGTACCAGCTCTAGGGCCTCCAGCAGCAGCACCCCCAGAACCAGCACTCCAGCTCCAGGGTCTCCAATGCTAGGGTTGACAGCACCAGCTCCAGGGCCTCCAACCCAAGTACCGCCAGCAGCAGCACCCCCAGAGCCGACACCTCTAGCTTCGGGAGTCGTACTAGTCCCGGCAGCTCCATCACTACCAGTACGAGCACCTCCAGGACCAGAGACGTTAGCACTCCCAGCGCCTCCACGACAAGCAGCTCCAGCAGCACGACTCCTCAGGCGGGTACGCGACGCAAGCCACTCTCGTGCCTGCTGTGGTGAGACAGGCCCGCGTCGTGAAACAAGACCCAGAGGAACGCCAGCAGACTCAGGACCCCCCGACCCGGCACCCTCCGGCTCAGCACCCCTAGACTCCGCAGCCGCTGGCTCGGCATCCCCAGGCTCCACACTTCCCAGCACCTCACGCGCAGGCTCAGCACCCCCAGCACCAGCACCCCCAGCAGCACCTCCCGCAGCAGCAACTGAGTCGATAGTGACCTCTACAGGCTCAGCCACGGAGGGCAGGTCTACCTGAGACACACTTGAAGGAGCAGGACCCTGAGGGGGGAGGGGGTCTACCGGAGGGGGACCGAAAGGACTTAGCAAGGAAAAGCGGAAGGGGAGGGAGAGGGGCAGTGCGGTAGGGGAAGAGACGGTAGAAGGGAACTGACTCGTCAAAGGTGACGTCCTGAGAGGGGAAGACATGGCGCGAGATGGGGTGGTAAAACTGCCAGCCAGGAGCGTTAAGGACAAAGCCAAGGAAGACACAGGGAATGGTGCGGGAGGAGAGCTGGTCCGCGGACGTATCGCGGACAAGGGCACGAGCACCCCAGACCCGGAAACGCGACGCATTGCCAACCTCCCCCGTCCAACGCAGTGTGGGCGAGGTCTCCGGCAAGGAGACACGGGGCCAGAGGTTGAGCTGCTGCGCGGCGTACCAGACCGCAAATGGCCACAGAAAATGGGGAGCCACCATATGGATCAAGGAGGTACGAACGACCTCCATGACTAAGCCACTGCGGCGCTCGGCAACCCTAAACCTTAAACCCTAAACTCTAAAGCCCAGAAGCATGAACGACTGCTCGATGCCCTCCCCTAGACAGAAAGCCCGCAAGAGGTCGG
Source organism: Closterium sp. NIES-65 (assembly GCA_948144175.1). Classification (NCBI taxonomy): domain Eukaryota; kingdom Viridiplantae; phylum Streptophyta; class Zygnematophyceae; order Desmidiales; family Closteriaceae; genus Closterium; species Closterium sp. NIES-65. The sequence continues at coordinate 1,822,501 of CANXME010000062.1, read as the reverse complement.
AGGTGAACTCACCACCTCTGTCAGAGTGCAGACGCAGGTCATGAAGGTCCTGGCGGAACCTGTGGTGGAGCTGGAGACGAACTGCTCAGATCCAAGGGATCAGGACAACAGGGACCTCACCCTTGGTGCGCAAGGGGAAGACCGTGGTGTAACGCGAGTAGTTGTCGACAACCAGCAGAATTTACCGCTCACCGCCCTGTCCACAAACGCAGGCTGGGCCCCATACATCTAGGTGGAGGGTCTGCAGAGGAGCCTCTGTTGGGGGAAACGAGGAGTGAGGAGCGGCGCGCTGCCACCCCTCAACGCAAGGAAGGCAGGGCGACGCAGGCGAGGCAAGGAGGGGAGGGAGAGACCTGGGAAGACCATACTCAAGGAGGCGACGGTGCATGCCATGGAGACGTGGCAAGGAGGGGTGACCCAGACGGTGGTGCCAGAGAAGAGTCTGGTGCGACAGGGAGCGACACTCAGAGGAGGAGGCTACCAGACCTGACGCAAACACCTGACCGACAGTAGCTACCTAAGGAGACACAGTCGTCAGTGTGTAAAGACTCGACCCTGGCCGACGGGTGAACGTGGCCAGGTGACGGCCAGTCCTCGAGCACGAACAGATCGCCAAACACTGTCCTCCAGAAGTAAAGGTGTCAACCCAATGATCCTGGAGGATAGCGTTGCCCACCAAGTTCGTCGAGAACGAGGGGAGGTGGATTCCCGACAGTGAGCCAGACGGAACCGCCGGGCACGGAAGCACAGTGGTGGACCGTGCAAGAAATTGGGCCCCTTAAGGGGTCAGCCAGAGAGACTGCAACAGGTGTTGGGAGTTGTGTGAGTGCGGTACTGTCTCGGAAGAAGCAGGGGAAGCACCTGCGTCAAGTGTGAAGGTGTGCAAGGCTTCAGGAGGCGCAGTTCCTGAGAGAGCAGACTCACCAGCACCTAAGGCAGCAGCCACACTAGCACCTAAAGTAGCAACCTCTATACCGGGGTCGTACAGCACACACAGGTAGCAATCACTCTTAGCACCACCAGGCGAAGCAGACATGGCAGTAAGGATGGCGTCATAGTCTTCTGCAAAGACATCAACGCCCGACCTAAGCAGCTCAAGCCAGTGGGGGGTCTCAGTCTCGTCGCCAAACTCTGCGTGCTAGGCGTCAGTCAAATAGGCGAAGCAGCGGGACTGTGCGTGACCAGGTGTCCTACAGGTCTGACCAGCTCGACGATCTGTGCGAATGACATACAGAGAGCGACCAGGACTCGGAGACGTCCCACGCTGGTAAAGCATCTGACGAAGCTGCTGGGGCGTAAGGTTCGGACGCCGCCGTAGCTGCATCTGGCCACCGCCAGAGACTCCACACCACACAGCTCCACAGTGACTACTACTACAGCCGCCACGACTCCCAGTGCTGCCACCACTGCCGTCACCACTCCCACCGCAACTACAAAGTGAAGTCATGGCGGGCAAGCTAGGAGGAGCGCGACCTCTAGGGCAGTATGGAGTGAAGGCAGTAGTGTCAGAATCAGAAGTGTGTGAACTATGAAAAGATGGAGTGCAAGTCGTGAACCCTAGTTTTGTGTACCCCCTAAAGGCTAACCCACTATAGCCTACACAACAACAACACATATAGTGTTTGACACACCCCCATAGGCAAAGTGGGGGAGAGCAAGGGGTCACAAGACTAGTCAGGAAAGGCAAGCAAGCTCAGGGTGGATCACGACGTCACCACACATTCCGAGCACAAGCAAAGGGCCGTATGGCCAGTTCACATGCAGAAGTATATATGTAGTACAAACAATAAGGGTGATCTCAGCCTAGCAGAGCAAACAGGCAGGAGTATATATCGAGATCATAGTACAGGCAAGTCCTACAACAAGTGAGGAAAGGTGGGCACTAGCCCCAGCAAAGTACAGAAGCACTGATGATCACCAGGTTGAAGTGCCTTGGTGAATATCTCAACGGTGTTGGCCTGAGAGGCCACGTAATGCAGACGAAGCTGACCATGCTGCTGCAGCTCTCGAGTAAGAAAGTAATGGAGTGCGATGTGCTTCGTTCTGTGCTCCAGTCTATGCTCCTCACACAAAGCAATGGAAGCCTTGTTGTCGACGTACAGCACTGGAGGAGAACTAGGCCTCTCTCCAAGGTCGATCAGCAGGTAGGTGAACCAGCGCAACTCCTGTGCAGCCATGGCTCTGGCGTAGATCTCAGCCTCACAAATGGAGCTGAGAACTAAAGACGAACGTGTACGGTGCCACGAAACTGAACCAGAACCAAGGCTGAAGGTGTAACCCTATGACGACCGCTGAGTGGCCTGGTCGTCAGCCCAAGAAGCGTCTGACAGCCCAGTGAGAACAACTGAGCTCCCTCCTCCAAGCACGAGCCCCATGCCCGATGTACTGCACAAGTAGTGCAACACCCTCTTTGCAGCATCCCAGTGCACCTTTCGATGCCTTCCACGAGCTACGTAGCGGGCCAGAAGGCCAAGAGGGTATGCTAGGTCAGGACGAGTGCAAGTCATCAGGTACATGAGGCAACCAACTTGCTCACTTCTTGATCTTGTTTGTACTGTACTCTTTCTATACCTACACTTGCTTGTTTACCTTTATATATATGATCTTGCATGTGAACTGGCCTTGTGGCCTTACTCTTGTGCTCGAACTGTGTGGTGACTTTATGATCCACCATAAGCTTGCTTTGCTTTGCTTGACTGGTCTTGTGACCGCTTGTTCTCCCCCACTTTGCCCATGGGGTGTTGAAATGAACGAACACGAATGAATGAACTAAGAGTGAAAACAATACAAATACCTAACCCTAGAATTGTGTACCCCCTATAGGCTAACCCACTGTAGCCTAAACAAGCACAACAACATATATAATGTTTGACACACCCCCATAGGCGAAATGGAGGAGAACTAGGGGTCACAAAACCAGTCAAGGCAAAGCAAGGCAGAACAAGCTCAGGGTGGATCTCAAGGATACCACACAAATTCCGAGCACAAGCAAGTGGTCACAAGACCAGTTCACATGCAAGTTGATAATAGAACAAGCGGTACAATTATCACAACCTAGCAAGAGTAAACATGCACGTATATATATAGAGAGAGATCAGAGTACAAAAAGACTCAAGAAGTAAGCAAGTGAGGTACAGTAGGCACAAGGCCTAGAAGAGTGCAAAAGCGCTGATGGTCACAAGGCTGAAGCGCCTTGGTGAACACATCAGCAGTGTTGGCCTCAGAGGCCACATAAAACAGAAAAAGCTGACCACGCTACTGCAGCTCTCGAGCAAGGAAGTAGCGCAGAGCAATGTGCTTCGTTCTGTGCTCCTAACACAAGGCAATGGCTGCCTTTTTGTCGACGTACAGCACTGGAGGAGAACGAGGCTGCTCTCCAAGGTCGGTCAGCAAGTAGGTGAGCCAGCGTAGCTCCTGGGCCATCATGGCTGTGGCGTAGATCTCAGCCTCACAACTGGAGCTGAGAACAGAAGAAGAGCGCGTAGAACGCCAAGAAACTGAACCAGAGCCAAGACTAAAGGAGTAACTCTGAGACGACCGCTGAGTAGCCTGGTCGTCTGCCCAAGAAGCGTCTGAGTGTCCAGTGAGAACAAGTGGGACTCGCCCGCCAAGCACTAGCCCCATGCCCGACGTACTGCACAAGTAGCGCAACACCCTCTTAACTGCATCCATGTGCTCCTTCCCTTGACGGCCGGGAGCGACATAGCGTGCAAGAATGCTAAGAGGGTATGCAAGGTCAGGTCGAGTGCAGGTCATCAGGTACATGAGGCAACCCACAAGCTCTGGATACGGGCCACTCGGCTCTACGGACTCATCCGAAGGCAGAGCTGAGAGCGAGTGACCGGTAGGCAGAGGAGTGGGCTGAGGCGAGGAGTACGGGAAGCGGAAGCGCTGGAGGACCTGCTGCACCATGTGTGACTGAGTCAAGGTGATGGTGCGGCGTGCTCTGTCCCGGGTGATCTGCAAGCCGAGGTAGCTGCGCAGTTCACCCAGGTCTGTGCACGTGTGTCTCTTCTGCAGCTCCAACTTCACGTCGGCGAGTGCCACAGTGTCAGCAGTGGCAAAGACCAAGTCGTCAACGTACACGAGGATGTAGAATGATGGCAAAGAGGTGTCGGTGCGTAGAAAAGGCGACGGGTCAGCAATAGAAGGCGCGAACCCAAGAGCCGCAAGTGTAGTCCTCAGTCTGTTGTGCCACTCACGTGGCGCCTGGCGGAGACCGTAGACTGGCCGTCGGAGGCTCCACTGGGCACCAGGAGGGAACGACCCAGTGAAGCCAGGTGGACAGCGCAGCCAGATCTCCTCGTGCAGGCTGCCCTGTAGGAAAGCAGTGCTGAAGTGAAGAGAGTGGAGCTCGTAGTCACGCAGAGCAGCGATGTGCAGCAGAACCCAAAGAGTGGTCATCTTCGGGGTCGGGGAGAAGGTCTGGAAGAAGTGAACTCCCTCTCGCTGACTGAAGCCTCGTGCAACGTAACGCGCCTTGAAGACAGGCGGAGAGCCCGGCGACCGCTTCACTCTGAAAATCCACATGCCACTGACGATGTTCGCCCCAGGCGGGGGAACCTCGTCGATGTAGGTGCTTGTGGACTTCTAGGAAGCCATCTCTGTGTCCATGGCCGACTGCCACTAAGAGGAGTAGGGACCGGCCATCGCCTTTGCGTAAGAGCGTGGGGTCGGGATGTCTGGTGCATCCAGGTCTCCCTCAGGGGCAACAAGCATGGACACGAGATGGGGCAAAGCGGCAGCAAAGCACTCAAACTCCTCCTGCCTGTCCTCAAGGACGTCAGTCCCAAGAGCACACTCACCCCCGACGGACGGAGGACAGACAGACTCAGACTCAGCAACCAGGCTAGCAGCGTAGTCTAGACGACAAGCGGAAGCAAAGTCGACAAGCTCAGCAACTAAGGCAGACGTAGCACTGGACTCAAAGGAAGGGTCAGTGACAACAGTAGCCAGGAGACGCGTTATAGTAGGACTGGCAGCACGAAGGTAGTCTGACCTCGGGTCAGCAAGAGCAGGAAGAGAGGAAGCAGGAGGAGACGGCAGTGGGACACGCTGTGGAGCAGTGGATGGACAAAGCGTCATCCAGTGAGAGCCTGGGACAGCAGGAAGACGCTGACGCGGGACACGACTACTAGTGAGAGCAGTACGGACAGGCGACGCACGACGAGGCTGAGGCGATGCAGGACGAGACTCAGGCTCACGACGCTCAGTATGACCTCCAGTCGGACCAGTGTAAGCAGCAGGACCAGGGAGAGAGGAGGCAGACGGTAGCTGCGACGGAGGACACCCTAAGTAGGGAGGAGGACACAGAGGAGGGAGCGGACCAAGAACCTGCTGAAGGAGCGGAACGAAGTACGGCCGCGGTCGTGCAGCGACACCAGAACCAGCAGAGACACCCGCGCCAGGGTTTGCAGCACTAGCAGCAACTCCAACACCTGGGTCCTCAGCACCAGCAGCAGCTCCAACGCCCGGGTCCGCAGCACCAGCAGCAGCTCCAACACCTGGGTCCTCAGCACCAGCAACAGCTCCAACGCCCGGGTCCGGAGCACCAGCAGCAGCTCCAACACCTGGGTCCTCAGCACCAGCAGCAGCTCCAACGCCCGTATGCGCAGCACCAGCAGCAGCTCCAACACTCGGGTCCTCAGCACCAGCAGCAGCTCCAACACCTGGGTCCTCAGCACTAGCAGCAGCTCCAACGCCCGGGTCCTCAGCACCAGTAGTAGCACCCACGGCAGCAAGGTCCGCGACAGGAGGCGCGCCACTCCGAAGAGTGCAGCGCCGCTCATACCACTCACGGATCCGCTCACGGGAGGGGAGCTCCCGACTAGGAGGAGAAGCACTAGCACCAGTCCTAGTAGCACGCCTGGCTCTAGAGGTACCTCTCCTGAGGCTGCAGTACTGTAAGTACCACTCACGCAGCTGCTCTGAGGAGAGGGCTACTCCAGGTGTAGGACTCCTAGGCTCAGTACCTCTAGACTCAGAATCCCTAGACTCCGGACTCTGCAGCTCAGCACCCCCAGGCTCAGCACCCCCAGGCTTAGCACCCCCAAACTCCGCACCCCCGGGCTCCACACCCCCAGGCTCCGCACCCCCAGGCTCAGCTACCCCAGTCCCTGCACCCCCAGGCTCACCACCCCCAGTAGGACGAGAGTCAACAGCCACCTCAACATGCTCGACCGGGTCTACCTGAGAAACACCTGAGGGAGCAGCACCCTGAGGGGGGAGGGGGTCTACAACAGCAGCACCTGGCGCGAGGAAGAGAGGCGGGGGAGGGAGCGGGGCAGTGCGGTAGGGGAAGAGGTGGTAGTAGGGGACGGACTCGTCAAAAGTGACGTGCTGAGAGGGCAAGACTCGGCGCGAGGTGGCGTGGTAAAACAGCCAACCAGACGCGTCCAGGACAAAGCCGAGGAAGACACAGGGAACAGCACGGGAGGAGAGCTTGTTCGCAGATGTACCGCGGACAAAAGCTCGAGATCCCCAGAATCGGAAACGCGACGCATCGCCAACCTCCCCCGTCCACAACAGTGTGGGCGAGGTCTCCGGCAAGGAGACACGGGGCCAGAGGTTGAGCTGATGCGCAGCATACCGGACCGCAAACGGCCACAGAAAGTGGGGGGCAGCCGCATGGACCAAGGAGGTACGGGCGACCTCCATGACCAGGCCAATGCAGCGCTCCGCAACCCCATTCTGTTGTGGAGAGGCCGGAAGCGTGAACGAGTGCTCAATGCCGTGCTCACCACAGTAGGCTGCCAAGAGGTCAGAGGAGAACTCACCACCTCTGTCAGTGTGCAAGCGCAGGACATGAAAGTCCGAGTGGAAACGCTCGCTGAGCTGGAGACGGGCTCTGCGGATCCAAGGGATTAAGACATCAGGGACCTCACCCTTGGTGCGCAAGGGGAAGACTATGGTATAGCGCGAGTAGTCGTCAACAACTATCAGGAAGTACCTCTCCTGACCCTGACCACGGACGCAGGCTGGGCCCCACACGTCCATGTGGAGCGTCTGCAAGGGAGGAGTCGTCGAGGGAAATGAGGAGGAGTGAGGAGCGGCGCGCTGCCGTCCCTCAACACAAGGGAGACAGGTAGGAGCAGGTGAGGGAGGGAGGGGAGGAAGGACCCTGGGAAGGCCAGAGACAAGGTATGGCATGGCACGAGTGCATGGCACGAAGCCGCTGCACAGACGGGTGGCCAAGGCGGTGGTGCTAGAGGACAGTCTCGTGCGCCAGAGAGCGACACGAGCAGGGGGCTGACAGCTGACCTGACGCGGACGCAGACGCAGACGCAGCAACCTGAGGGGACTCAGTGGTTAGTGTGTACAGGTCCGACCCCGGCTGCCGAGTGAAGGTAGCCAAGTGACGGCCCGTACGAGCACACGTGCAGTGTGTCACGCGCTCTTAGCTAGGGGTGAACTGGTGAACACCCCCGTCCTGGAGCACACATCCTGCCACCAAGTTCGTAGAGAACGAGGGGAGGTGGAGACCTGAGTGTGTGCCCGACGAGACCGCAAGACAAGGAAGGACAGTGGAAGAGGTCGCAATGACCGGACCCCAAGAGGGGTCAGCAAGGGAGACAGCAACTGGCCGAGCAAGCAGCTCAAGGGCAGTGCGGTCACGAAAGAAGCAGCGAGAAGCACCTGAGTCTAGTGTGAAGTTGTGCAGTGCTGCAGTCGACTTAGTACCAAGGGGGGCAGACGCACAAGCACCTAGAGCAGCTGCCTCACCAGCACCTGGGGTAGCCGACACGTGAGTACCTGGAGCTGCAGACGCACTAGTCCTAATGCTCGGGTCGGGCGGCACACATACATAGCAGATAGAATAGCATCAAAGTCTAGAGCATAGATATCAATCCCCTTCTTCAGGAGATCAATCCAGCGAGGCAGCTCAGTGGCCTGAGGGAACAAAACATGCCAAGCGTCGTCGAGACGAGCGAAGCAGCGCTGTGTGGCGTGCGGTTGTCCACATTGCTGACCAGTGCGGTCACCAGTGCGAATGATGTGCGTGCAGCTAAAGCCAACCCCCCCCCCCCCGTGCAGAGAGTACCACTCACGGACCTCCTGGGGCGACTGAGTGTGCTGCTGGCCCTGGCCACCGCTAGCGCCTCCACGACCACCACCGCCGCCGCCACCTCCTCGACTACCCCAACCCCTGCCACCGCCTCGTCCACCGCCACCCCAACCACCGCCTCCGCCCCTGCCACCTCCCCCGCCGCTGCCGCCACCACCCCCACCGCTGCCACTAGCCCCTCCAGTCGCGCCACCACCTCCACCGCCTCCACCGCCCCCACCACCGCCTCCCCCGCCATCACCGCCACCACCCTTGCCCCCTTTGCCCTTGCTGCTGTGGCGCCCGCTCGAAGCAGACGGAGTACGGACCTTCTCAGCACCAAGGAGGTTGACAGCAGCAATAGAGGCGAGAGAGGGAAGAAGGGGGGAAGGAGAACACCCCTCAAAGAACGGGTTACGGGGGTCGCCACGAGAGGCGCCTACAGCGACTATGCTAGTCTCAGCTGCAAGCAGTTCCTTCTCGAGGAGGGCAATGGTGAGCTCAGTGGGGCAGCGAGCTAGGAAGTGGTCCCTGACAGCACGCAGAGTGTCAGAGAGGCGGGTGACTAGGTGGTAGAGAGTGAGCCAGAGTTGGGGGGGGTGCGTGGCAAGGAATTCAGCGGGCATGGCGGCACGGAAGCGGGCCTCACTAGTACGGAGGTGCGTGATGAGGTCAGCGACTGTGTGGGACAAGGCCATGTCGGGAAACAGGTAGGGGAGGGAGAGACGGCCTAGCGCGGCAGAGGCAGGTGAGGAATGGCGAGCTACGTCTGCTGTGTACAGTGCCTGTGCAGTCTTGTGCTGGCCAAAGTGCTCGCATTTGTCTATCAGCAGGGTGTTGCGAAGAGCGAAGCGAGCGCGGGCGTCACGAGTCTGCCACTGTGAGCAGGCAGTGCTGTCACCAGTAGTAGTAGGAGATGTCCTCCTTGGCAGTGAGCCGTAGGAAGAGGTGTAGGTCATCTAGCCAGGTATCGAACTTCACTGGGTGGCCCTCAGCATCGAAAGCTAGCACAGGAGGGCTAGCCATAGGAGCAGTAGAGTAGCAGTGGTAGGGTAGGAACAGGAACAGGAGCCACTGCAGGTGGGGCACAGTAGGGAGGCGCAGTTCGATTCGGGCGGTAAGCGAGCGCAGGTGTGCGGGAACCGTGCACAAGTGTGCGGGAAGCGAACTCGGGTGTGCGGTAAGCGAACTCAGGTATGCGGGAAGCGTGCACAAATGTGCGGGAAGCGTGGGTGTGCGGTAAGCGAGCGCAAGTGTGTGGGAAGCAAACTCGGGTGATACGGAGCGGCGCGCGGGTCGAGAGGGGGGGGGGGCGACGGGGCCGCTAAGGGGCGGCTAGTGGAGGTGACGGAGCCTGCTGGGGCCTCTAAGGGAGTCTCGCGTGGTCGACGAGGCCAGCGGGGCCGCTAAGGGGCGGCTCGTGGGGTCGACGGGGCCGGCAGGGGCCTCTAAGGGTGGGACGCGCGGGGTCGACGGGGCCAGCGGGGCCGCTAAGGGGCGGCGCGCGGGGTCGACAGGGTCGCTAAGGGGCGAGCGCGGGGGCCGACGGGGCCTTAAGGGGCGGCTCACAGGTCGCTAAGGGGCGGGTCGCGGGTCGCGGGGCCTTAGAGGGCTGTGAAAACCGAGGCGCCCTAGGGCGCAGGTAGGCGTTAGGTAGGTAGGTAGTGGTGGGCCCTAAAAAAACGGTCCTAGGAAGGACCTGCTCTATACCATGTTGAAATGAACGAGCACGAATGAATGAACTAAGAGTGAAAACAGTACAAATACGTAACCCTAGAATTGTGTACCCCCTATAGGCTAACCCACTGTAGCCTAAACAAGCACAACAACATATATAATGTTTGACATGGGGGTGTGTCAGAACATTATAGCTTATACATTTGTGTAGGCTGTAGTGGGGTAGCCCATAAGGGGTACGACCCACTTAGGGTTAGTACTTGTACCCACCTGTTTCATAGTTCATTCATCCATTCTCATTTCTCGTCACCGCTCGTGTCTAGTCCAAGCCGTTGTGTAACTTCGTAATTTTTCGTATGGAATCATCACCATTTTCCTCCATTTGGCGACTTACAAGAAGATTTTGTGACAAAAATAATTGAATTTTAGGCGTTGGTCGTCTTACTGTGAGTCGAATCGAGTGTAGAAATGACAAGCGCTGATTCTGTACGCCGCGTAGTTCTCCCCTAGTCGAAAATCGCGTCCGATCTCGACCATTGAGAAGAAATTCGATCCGAATCTCCAAATTCCAACGTTTTTGGGCGAAATTCTCAGGGCAGTTAAGATTCGAATCGAAACGAAAGTCGAAATTCCAACTTTTTCGCCACTGGACCTGAGGAGTGTTCGAAAACTAGTTCAAGGGGAAGTTTACGTTCCTGAAATCGACGCTTTCCGTCATCGCCCCCGCGGTTTTAAAAGCTAGGTTTTAGCGGTCGAAAAACTTCGCGTGCAAACAGGCTCTGATACCAAGTGTGAGGATCTAGGATCGAGCTCAGAAGAGAACGTTTGAATTGAATGATCCAAAACCCAAATGTTACGCGAATGTTCTGTGGGTCGCGAAGGGTCTGGAGCAGTGTCAGATTTGTATGACATAGCTGTTGAAGGCAAAAGTGGGGTAGCACATATGGGGTACAGCTTTCTAGGGTTGTATTTGTACCCAACTTTCACTTAGTCATTTCATTCTTGTTTCAGTTTTCTCATGGTATCGAGCAGGTTCCCTAGTGGGAACTGTGCCTAGGGCCCACCAAGTCGAAATTTTTTTTCCTACCCGGAGCGCGATCAGCCCGAGTCGCGCTCCTCTCTCTCATTTCGTCGAGCCGCCCTAGCAGCCCCCATCGCCCTAGCGGCCCCATAGCCCTAGCGGCCCCGTCGCCTAGCCCTACGGCCCCGTTGCCCTAGCCCTACGGCCTCGGCGCCGCCCTGTCCCGGCCCCGCCGCCCTTCGCTGCGGCCCCGCCGCCCTTCGCTGCGGCCCCGTCGATCTTCGCTGCGGCCCCGCCGCCCTTCGCTGCGGCCCCGCCGCCCTTCGCTGCGGCCTCGCCACCCTTCGCTGCGGCCCCGCCGCCCTTCACTCCGGCCCCGCCACCCTTCGCTATGGCCCCGCCGCCCTTCGCTACAGCCTCGCCGCCCTTCGCTGCGACCCCGCCGCCCTTCTCTGCGGCCCCGCCGCCCTTCGCTGCGGCCCCGCCGCCTCTCTTCGCTGCGGCCCTGCCGCCCCTCTCGTTACGGCCCCACCGCCCCTCTCGCTGCGGCCTCGCCGCCTACCTTGCGGCCCTGCCGCCCTTCGCTGCGGCCCTGCCGCCCCTCTCACTATGGCCCCGCCTCCTACCTTGCGGCCCTACCGCCCTACCAGCGGCCCTGCCGCCCTACGCCACCGAGCGTTCGCACCGCTACGCAGCCCGAGCCGCCCGTTCCGCCCGAGCCGCCCAAACCGCCCGAGCCGCCCGAGCCGGCCGACCCGCCCAAGCTGCCCGAGCCGCCCGAGCCGCCTGAGCCGCTGAGGAGCCGAGCCGCTGGTGCCGCAGAGCCGCAGTTGCTGCTGAGCCGTCCGAGCCGCCCGAGCCGCCGTGTTGCCGTCCTTCTGTGCTGCTGAGCTGCCCGACCCGCCTTGTCTAGTGAGAGCAGCGCTTCTGTCACTGCACTGCCCCTGTCCTACAGTTGGTACTGCTAGTCTACTGCTGTCATGGCTACCCCCAGTGTTCTCGCTTTTGACGCTGAGGGTCGAGCCATTGACTTTGAGGTTTGGGTAGATGACCTGCAGCTTTTCCTACAGTGCGATAGGGCAGACGGTCTCTCCCTCTTTGACCTCACCTCTGGCACCTCCCCTGCCCCGGCAGCTGATGCTGACGCCACTGTTCGCTCCCAGTGGGCCACGCGCGATGCTGCTGCACCTCTTGCTGTACGTCGCCACCTGCCTACCACTGAGCACGCGCACTTTAGTCAGTACAAGAGTGCTCATACCTTGTACGACGTTGTAGTTGCGCACTACTCTTCCCCTGCCATTGCTGCACTGAGCCGCCTCATGCTACCGTACCTCTTCCCTGACCTTGCTCCCTTTCCCACAGTCGCTGGCCTCATTACGCACCTCCGCACTAGTGACACTCGCTACCGCGCTGCGCTTCCTACTGAGTTCTGCGCCAAGAACCCCCCCCCAATATACATCACTCTCTATTACATAGTCACCCGGCTCCCTGACTCCCTTCGTGTAGTCAGAGACCACTTCCTCTCAGTCTGTCCCACCACTCTTACTGTCGACCTCCTAGAGAAGGCCCTCCTAGCAGCAGAGAAGTGCATTGTTGCTGTAGGAGCCTCTCGTGGTGACCCTTGCACCCCCATCTTTGAGGGGTGTTCCCCTTCCCCCCTTTTGCCCTCTGTCGCCTCTGATGCTGCGGCCGTCCTCGTTGGTCTTGAGTCGGTCGATGCGGCGTCTGCCCCTAGAGGGAGACGCCGCTCTGGCAAGGGCAAGGGGGGTAAGGGCGCGGGTGGAGCTAGCGGGGGTGCTGGAGGTGGCGGTGGAGGCGGCGGAGGGAGTGCGGGTGGCGGTGGGAGTGGTGGAGGGGGTGGAGGTGTCGGTGGCAGCAGTGGAGGCGGAGGCGGCGGAGGCGGTAGCGGTGGTAGCGGAGGCGGCGGTGGTGGTGGAGGTGGAGGAGGCGGTGGTGGAGGAGGTGGAGCTGGTCGGGGTGGCGCTTCGCAGCGGAGCAGCTCCGGTGGTGGTCAGCGCCAGCAGCAGCAGCAGTGTTCTCGGGACATCCCCCCCCCTCAGCAGCTCCGTGAGTGGTACGCGCTGCGTCAGCGTGGTGGGGGTTTTGGTCCGTGCACCTACGTCTTTCGCTCTGGCGACCGCGCGGGTGAGCAGTGTGGGGGTGCCCACCCCACCCAGCGTTGCTTTGGCCGCCTGACGGGCGCTTGGCGTCAGCAGTTCCCGGAGGCTAGTGAGATCCCCCGCTGGGGAGAGCTGTCTAGGGCAGGTGTAGCTATCTTTGATCTTGACTTTGATGCTATCCTTGCTGCCATGTATGCTGTGACTATTAGTGATGAGGGTGATTGTTACCGGTGTTTCCCGCCCGACCCGAGCATTGGTACTGCTGCTCTAGATGGTGGTGAGGCTGCTGCTCTAGGTGCTAGTGCGTCTGTGCCCTCAGGTGCTGGTGAGTCTACGCTCTTAAGTACCACATCGGCTTCGGCCTCCCTCACCTTCACACTTGACTCAGGGGCTTTTCGCTCCTTCTTTCGAGACCGCACCACACTCACGCCGCTTGGTCGGCCGGTTGCAGTCTCCCTGGCTGACCCCTCTGGGGGTCCTGTCCTCTCTCACTACTCCAGTGTCCTCTCGTGTCCGGCTGCCCCCTCTGGCACCTTGTCTGGTCTTTACCTCCCCTCGTTCTCTACGAACTTCGTGAGTGGTGCTGACCTGCAGGATGCGGGGGTTCACCAGTTTACTCCTCCGATCAGCGGGTGACCCGCTGCTCGGACGCTCGCATAGGCCGGCACCTGGCCACGTTTACGCATCCGCCGGGGTCAAGACTCTACACCCTGACCACTGGGTCTCCTCCTGTCCCTGCGTCTAGCCAGGTAGCTGCGTCGGGTCAGGTGTTTGCTGCAACGTCCAGGTCTGGTCTTGAGTCTGCCCCCTGCTCTTGTCGCCTCCTGTCTCACGAGACTCTCCTGTGGCACCATCGTCTTGGTCACCCCTCCCTGCCTCGTCTCCGAGGCATGGCTTCCCGTGTCCTTGTCTCTAGTCTTCCCCGTTCCCTCCCTCCCCTTCCTCCGGGGCCTGGTCCTTCCTGTGTCCCCTGTGTCGAGGGGCGGCTACTGGCTGCCCCTCACTCCTCTCAGTTTCCCCCGACAGAGGCCCCGCTTCAGACGCTTCACATGGACGTGTGGGGCCCGGCCCGCGTCTGTGGACAGGGCTACGAGCGCTACTTTCTACTGGTGGTTGACGACTACTCGCGTTACACCACAGTCTTCCCCTTGCACAGCAAGGGCGATGTCACTGAGGTGTTGATCGACTGAATCCGCGCAGCTCATCTCCAGCTCAGGAGGAGCTTCGGCTCGGAATTTCCTGTTCTGCGTCTGCACTCTGACCAAGGCGGAGAGTTCTCCTCTGGCCTTCTGCGAGCCTACTGCCGTGCGCAAGGCATCCGCCAAACCTTTACGCTTTCGGACTCTCCACAGCACAATGGGATTGCTGAGCGCCGCATTGGCATGGTCATGGATGTCGCTCGTATGCCCATGATGCATGCGGCTGCCCCCCATTTTCTGTGGTCGTTTGCGGTTCGGTACGCGGCGCATTAGATCAACCTTCACCCCAAGGTCTCCATGCCGGAGACCTCCCCAGCTTTGCTGTGGACGGGGAAGGTCGGCGATGCGTCTGCGTTCCGTGTCTGGGGATCTCGGGCGTTTGTCCACGACTTGTCTGCGGACAAGCTGTCCCCTCGTGCTGCTCCTTGTGTCTTCCTTGGCCTCCCCCCTGATGCCCCAGGGTGGCAATTCTACCACCCCACCTCTCGTCGTGTTCTGTCCTCCCAGGACGTCACATTCTACGAGTCAGTCCCCTACTACCGCCTCTTCCCCTACCGCACTCCTTCCCTCCCCCTGCCACCGCACTCCTTCCCGGTGGACCTGCTAGTGTGGCGTCTGGCGGTGCTGGGCCTGGAGGTTCTTCGGGTGCTTCGTCTTGGCGGGAGCCACTATCTCCATAGGAGCTGCGCGAGTGGTTTGCCCGGCGCTGGAGGCGTACTGCTGGAGCTGGAGCTTCTTCGGCTGCTGAGGGTGCTGGTGCAGCCGGTCCCGGAGGTGCTCGTCATGGGAGTGCTCGAGCTGCTAGGCCTGCGGGTACGACAGGAGCTGGAGCTGCTGAGGGTGTTGGCGCTGAGGCTACTACCGTCCGTCCTGGCGGTTGTCTTGCTGTGGGTGTTGCTGGTGGTGCTGGAGGTCCTGCAACTGGAGGTGCTATTAGCGCTGGTGCTGCCGCTTAGGGTGCTGGTACTGTCCCTGCTGTGACTAGAGTCGCCGCGCGGCCTCGGCCGTACTTCGTTCCGCTCCTTCAACAGATTCTTGGTCTTCCTCCTCCCTTAGAGTGTCCACCGCCTGTCCAGTCACAGTCATAGTTACCGCCGGCCTCCCCGCTGCCTGCTCCTTCTCCCTACACTGGTCCTACTACAGGTCTTGTTGAGCGTCATGAGCCTGCGTCTCGTCCTGCGTCGCCTATTCGTGCTGCTCGCCCTAGTGGTCGCGGTTCACGTCAGCGTCCTCCTCCTGTCCCTGGCACGCACCGGATGTCTTTGCATCCGTCCACTGCTCCTCTGTGTGTCCCTTTGCCTTCTCCTCCTGCGTCCTCTCTTTCTGCCCTTGCCGACCCGGAGTCGGACTCTCTTCGTGCTGCCAGTCCTACTATCACGCATCTCCTTGCTACTGTCGTCACTGACCCCTCCTTTGAGTCTACTGCTGCGTCTGCTCTGGTTGCTGAGCTCGTTGACTTTGCTGCTCGCTGTCGTCTAGACTACGCTGCTAGTCTTGTTGCTAAGTCTGCGTCTGTCTGTCCTCCGTCCGTCGGGGGTGAGTCTGCACTTGGCACGGACGTCCTTGAGGACAGGCAGGAGGAGTTCCAGTGTCTGGCTGCTGCTTCACCCCATCTCGTGTCCGTACTGCTTACCCCTGATGGAGACCCGGATGCACTTGACATCCCGACTCCGCGCTCTTACGCGGAGGCCGTCGAGGGTCCCTACTCCTCTGAGTGGCAGGCAGCTATGGATACAGAGATGGCTTTCTGGAAGTCCACAGGAACCTACGTTGACGCGGTTCCCCCATCCCGAAGATGACCACTCTTTGGGTGCTGCTGCACATAGCCGCTCAGCGTGACTACGAGCTTCACTCCCTTGACTTCGGCACTACTTTCTTGCCCAGTAGCCTGCACGAGGAGATCTGGCTGCGCCGTCCACCAGGCTTCACTGGGACTTTTCCTCCTGGCACCCAGTGGAGCCTCCGGCGGCCAGTCTACGGTCTCCGCCAGGCACCGCGTGAGTGGCACGACACACTGAGGACTACGCTTGCGGCTCTTAGGTTTGCTCCCTCTACTGTCGACGCGTCGCTGTTTCTTTGCACCGACACCTCTTTGCCGTCGTTCTACATCCTCCTGTACGTCGACGACTTGGTCTTTGCCACTGCTGACACTGCTGGAGTCGCCCACGTGAAGTCCGAGCTGTAGAAGAGACACACGTGCACTGACCTGGGTGAACTGCGCAGCTACCTTGGCTTGCAGATCACCCGGGACAGAGCACGCCGCACCATTACCCTGACTCAGTCACACATGGTGCAGCAGGTCCTTCAGCGCTTCGACTTCACGTACTCCTCGCCTCAGGCCACTCCTCTGTCTACTCGCCACTCGCTCTCAGCTCTGCCTTCGGATGAGTCCGTAGAGTCGAGTGGCCCGTACCCAGAGCTTGTTGGCTGCCTCATATACCTGATGACCTGCACACGACCTGACCTTGCATACCCTCTTAGCATTCTTGCACGCTATGTTGCTCCTGGGGGACACAGACCAGAGCACATGGCTGCAGCAAAGAGGGTGTTGCGCTACTTGTATAGTACGTCGGGCATGGGGCTAGTGCTTGGAGGGCAGAGTCGAGTGGTCCTCACTGGGCACGCAGACGCTTCTTGGGCTGACGACCAGGCTACATAGCGGTCGTCACAAGGTTACACCTTCAGCCTTGGTTCCGGCTCTGTTTCGTGGTGGGCAACTCGCTCGTCTTTTGTTCTCGGCTCTAGTTGTGAGGCTGAGATCTACACCGGAGCCATGGCTGCTCAGGAGCTACGCTGGCTCACCTACCTGCTCACTGACCTCGGAGAGCCGCCTCGTTCTCCTCCAGTGCTGTACGTAGACAACAAGGCCATGCTGGCCTTGTGTTGGGAGCAGCGCTTGGAGCACAGAACGAAGCACATTGCTCTCCGCTACTTTCTTGCTCGTGAGCTGCAGCAGCAAGGTCAATTGCGACTTGCGTACGTGGCCTCTGAGGCCAACACTGCTGATATCTTCACTAAGGCTCTTGCGCCTTGTGATCATCAGCGCTTCTGTACTCAGCTTGGTCTTGTGTCTGTCTTGCCTGACTTGCTCACTTCTTGACTTTGCTTGTATTGTCACATATATATACTCCTGCTTTTGCTTGTTCAGGCTTTTATACATATGTGTGTGCTCCTGCATGTGAACTGGCCGTCTGGCCTTGAACTTGTGCTCGGAATGTGTGGTGACTTTGTGATCCACCCTGAGCTTTGCTTTGCTTTGCTTGACTGGTCTTGTGACCCCTAGTTCTCCCCCACTTTGCCTATGGGGGTGCGTCAGATTTGTATGACATAGCTGTTATAGGCTATAGTGGGGTAGCACATATGGGGTACAGCTTTCTAGGGTTGTATTCGTACCCAGCTTTCACTTAGTCATTTCATTCTCGTTTCAGTTTTCTCAAACAGAACCTTCTCGAACTCAGTAGAAAGCAATTTGCTAGAAACCGATTAGGCTTAAGTGCGGTATACGTAACCTGGTCCGGTGCTATAACTATAATAATATATAGGAGTGCACCTAACATAGGAAATCAAACATAACTATGCATGATAAAATATAACCAAGCTAGTAATAGCATAATAAAGTCCAGGCAAGCTAGCGAAGCCAGCATAAGCCATAGGGGGTACATCCCAGCTAGGGTTTCCTATTTGTACTCACTTCGTTCATAGTTCACACATTTCTCTCGTTCACTTCTTCACATGGAATCAGAGCAGGTTCCCCTGTGGGAACTGTGCTTCGGGCCCACCACCTAGAACTTTTTTTTTCTGCCCTGGCGCCCGCCCTAGTGCCCGCCCTAGCGCCCGCCCTAGCGCCCGCCCTTTCGAGCCGCCCGTTCGCGCCGCTCGTTAGCGCCGCCCGTTAGCGCCGCCCGTGCGGCTGCCCGTTCGCGCCGCCCTTTGCGCAGCCCGTAGCGCCGCCCGTGCGGCCGCCCGTTAGCGCCACCCGTGCGGCCGCCCGTAGCGCCCCCCGTGAGCCGCCGCCCGTAGCGCCGCCCGTGAGCCGCCGCCCGTCGCCACCCTTTAGCGCCGCCCGTGAGCGCCGCCCGTGACGCAGCCGCCCGTGAACCGCCGCCCGTGACGCCGCCGCCCGTGACGCCGCCGCCCGTCCTATCGCCCCCCCCCCCGTGACGCCGCCGCCCGTCCCGCCGCCTGCCCGTCACGCCGCCCGCCCGTGAGCCGGCGCTGCCCGCGAACCGCCCACCCGTGGGCCTTCAGCCCGCCCGTGAGCTGCCGACGCCGCCCGTGAGCAGCCGACGCCGCCGCCGCCACCCGTGAGCCGCCGACGCCGCCGACGCCGCCCGTGAGCCGCCGACGCCACTGCCGCTGCCGTCGCCCGTGAGCCGCCGACGCCGCCGCCGCCGCCCGTGAGCCGCCGACGCCGCTGCCGCTGCCGTTGCCCGTGAGCCGCCGACGCCGCCGCCGCCGCCCGTGAGCCGCCGACGCCGCTGCCGCTGCCGTCGCCCGTGAGCCGCCGACGCCGCCGCCGCCGCCCATGAGCCGCCGACGCCGCCTCCGCCGCCCGTGAGCCGCCGTCGCCCGTGAGCCGCCGACGCCGCCGCAGCCGCCCGTGAGCCGCCACCAAGCTGCCCCAGCCGCCCGTGCCGCCGCCCGAGCCGCCTGAGCCGCCCGAGCCGCCCGGGCCGCCCGCGCCGCCCTAGCCACCTGAGCCGCCCGAGCTGCCCTAGCCGCCCGAGCCGCCCGCGCCGCCCGAGCCGCCCGAGCCGCCCGAGCCGCCCGAGCTGCCCGAGCCGCCAGAGGAGCTGCTCTCCTGCTCCTGTCGGGCTGCTGCTGCTCCTGGGCTGTGTACCTGCGCTGCTGACCTACCCGACTCTTCCTGCCCGGTGAGACTGTCAGCTGCTGTCATGGCCACCCCCAATGTCCTAGCTTTTGACGCTGAAGGTAGAGCCATTGACTTTGCAGTCTGGATTGAGGACCTGCAGCTGTACTTACTGTGTGATGCGGTCGATGAGGTCTCTCTCTTTGACTTTGTCTCTGGCGCTGTCCCTGCCCCTCCTCCTGATGCTGATTCCGCCGTTCGCTCCAAGTGGGCGACCTGCGATGCTGCTGCACGTCTTGCTGTGCGTCGCCACCTCCCTTCCTCCGAGCGTGCCCACTTTAGTCAGTGCAAGACCGCTCAGGCCTTGTACGACGTTGTAGTTGCACGCTACTACTCCCCTTCCTCAGGGCCCTGGCCCTGCCTGTATCCCCTGTGTCGAGGGGCGCCAGCGTGCTGCCCCTCACTCCTCCCAGTTTCCTCCGACAGAGGCCCCGCTGCAGACACTTCACATGGACGTGTGGGGCCCAGCCCGCGTCCTTGGACAGGGTCAGGAGCGCTACTTCCTGCTCGTTGTTGACGACTACTCGCGTTACACCACAGTCTTCCCCTTGCGCAGCAAGGGTGAGGTTACTGAGGTGCTGATCGACTGGATCCGCACAGCTCGTCTTCAGCTCAGGCAGAGCTTTGGCTCCGACTTTCCTGTGTTGCGTGTGCACTCTAACAGAGGCGGAGAGTTCTCCTCTAGCCTTCTTCGTGCCTACTGTCGGGCGCGAGGCATCCGCCAGTCCTTCACGCTTCCGGACTCCCCACAGCAAAATGGGATTGCTGAGCGCCGCATTGGCATGGTCATGGACGTCGCCCGTACGTCCATGATGCATGCGGCTGCCCCCCATTTTCTGTGGCCGTTTGCGGTCAGGTACGCAGCGCATCAGATCAACCTCCACCCCAGGGTCTCCAGGCCGGAGACCTCCCCAGCCCTGCTGTGGACGAGGAAGGTTGGCGATGCGTCGGCGTTCCGGGTCTGGGGATCTCGGGCGTTTGTCCGCGACTTGTCTGCGGACAAGCTGTCCCCTCGCGCTGCTCCCTGCGTCTTCCTAGGGTTCCCCCCCGACGCCCCTGGGTGGCAGTTCTACCACCCCTCCTCTCGACGTGTTCTGTCCTCCCAGGACGTCACGTTCGACGAGTCGGTACCCTACTACCGCCTCTTCCCCTACCGCACTCCGTCCCTCCCCCCACCCCCGCTCTTCTTGGTACCAGGTCCCCCCCCGGTAGTCCCCCTCCCCCCTCAGGGTCCTGCCGCGTCAGGTGTGTCCCAGGTAGACGCGGTCGAGCCTGTCGAGGTCACTGGTGACTCTGGTGCTGCTGCGGGAGCTGAGCCTGGGGGTGCGGAGTCTGGGGGTGCTGAGCCTGGGGGTGCGGAGTCTGGGGGTGCTGAGTCTGGGGGTGCTGAGCCTGGGGGTGCTGAGCCTGGGGGTGCTGAGCCTGGAGGTGCTGTGCCTGGGGGTGCTGTGCCTGGGACTGCTGTGCCTAGGGGTGCTGAGCCTGGGGGTGCTTCGTCTCGCCGGGAGCCACTCTCCCCACAGGAGCTGCGTGAGTGGTTTGCCAGGCGCTGGAGGCGTGCTGCTAGTGCTGGTGGTTCTTCGGCTGCAGAGGGCACTACTGCCGCGCGTCCCGGCGGTGCTCGTCCTGTGGGTGCTGGAGCTGTTGGGTCTGCGAGTTCTCCTGGAGCTGGTGCTGCTGAGGGTGTTGGCGCTGAGCCTGCTGCTGGCGGTCCGACTGACAGTGCTCCTGGTGCTGCTGCTGGAGGTTCTGGAGCTTCTGGTGGTGCTGCTGGAGGTGCTACTGGAGTGGGTGCTCTTGCCGAGGGTGCTGGTGCTGTTCCTGCTGTTTCTAGAGTCGCCGCGCGGCCCCGACCGTACTTCGTTCCGCTCCTGCAGCAGGTTCTTGGTCTTCCACTTTCTCCTCCTCCCTTAGAGGGTCCGCAGCCTGTCCGGTCACAGCCACAGCTACAGCCTGCCTCCCCTTTGCCTGCTCCTTCTCCCTACGCTGGTCCGACTGGAGGTCTTACTGAGCGTCGTGAGCCTGCGTCTCGTCCTGCGTCGCCTGTTCGTCCAGAGCGCGCTAGTGGTCGCGGTTCGCGTCAGCGTCCTCCTCCAATCCCTTGCACGCACCGGATGTCTCTGCGTCCGTCCACTGCTCCTCTGCGTGCCCCTTTGCCTTCTCCTCCTGCTTCCTCTCTTCGTGCTCTTGCCGACCCGGAGTCGGACTCTCTTCGTGCTGCCAGTCCTACTGTCACGCGTCTCCTTGCTACTGCTGTCACTAACCCTTCCTTCGAGTCGTCTGCTGCGTCTGCCCTTGTCACTGAGCTTGTCGACTTTGCTGCGCGCTGTCGTCTAGACTACGCTGCCAGTCTTGTCGCTGAGTCTGAGTCTGCCTGTCCTCCGTCCGTCGGGGGTGAGTGTGCCCTCGGCACGGACGTCCTTGAGGACAGGCAGGAGGAGTTCCAGTGTCTGGCCGCCGCTTCACCACATCTCGCGTCTGTACTGCTAGCCCCTGAGGGAGACCCGGATGCACTAGACATCCCGACTCCGCGCTCTTACGCGGAGGCGATAGAGGGTCCCTACTCCTCTCAGTGGCAGGCAGCTATGGACGCAGAGATGGCTTCCTAGAAGTCCACAGGCACCTACGTCGACGCTGTCCCCCCTCCTGGGGCGAACATCGTCAGTGGCATGTGGATTTTCAGGGTGAAGCGGCCGCCGGGTTCTCCGCCTGTCTTCAAGGCGCGTTACGTGGCTCGTGGCTTCAGTCAGCGGCAGGGGGTTGACTACTTTCAGACCTTCTCCCCCACCCCGAAGATGACCACTCTTCGGGTTCTGCTGCACGTTGCTGCTCACCGTGACTACGAGCTGCACTCTCTCGACTTCAGCACAGCTTTCTTGCAGGGCAGTCTGCACGAGGAGATCTGGCTGCGCCGCCCACCTGGCTTCACTGGGTCTTTCCCTCCTTGTACCCAGTGGAGTCTCCGGCGTCCAGTCTACGGTCTCCGCCAGGCGCCACGTGAGTGGCACGACACACTGATGACTACGCTCGCGGCACTTGGGTTTGCTCCGTCTACTGCCGACCCGTCGCTGTTTCTGCGCACCGACACCTCTCTGCCGCCGTTCTACATCCTCGTGTACGTCGACGACTTGGTCTTTGCCACAGCTGACACTGCTGGACTCGCCTACGTGAAGTCCGAGCTGCAGAAGAGACACACGTGCACTGACCTGGGTGAACTGCGCAGCTACCTTGGCTTGCAGATCACCCGGGACAGAGCACGCCGCACCATTACCCTGACTCAGTCACACATGGTGCAGCAGGTCCTTCAGCGCTTCGGCTTCACGTACTCCTCGCCTCAGGCCACTCCTCTGCCTACTCGCCACTCGCTCTCAGCTCTGCCTTCGGATGAGTCCGTAGAGTCGAGTGGCCCGTATGCAGAGCTTGTTGGCTGCCTCATGTACCTGATGACCTGCACACGACCTGACCTTGCATACCCTCTTAGCATTCTCGCACGCTATGTTGCTCCTGGGAGACACCGACCAGAGCACATGGCTGCAGCGAAGAGGGTGTTGCGCTACTTGTGCAGTACGTCAGGCATGGGGCTAGTGCTTGGAGGGCGCAGTCCAGTGGTCCTCACTGGGCACGCAGACGCTTCTTGGGCTGCTGACCAGGCTACGCAGCGGTCGTCACAGGGTTACACCTTCAGCCTTGGTTCTGGCTCTGTTTCGTGGCGGGCTACCCGCTCGTCTTCTGTTCTCGGCTCCAGTTGTGAGGCTGAGATCTACGCTGGGGCTATGGCTGCACAGGAGTTACGCTGGCTCACCTACCTGCTGACCGATCTTGGAGAGCAGCCTTGTTCTCCTCCAGTCCTGTACGTAGACAACAAGGCCATGCTGGCCTTGTGTCGAGAGCAGAGACTGGAGCACAGGACAAAGCACATTGCTCTCCGCTACTTTCTTGCTCGTGAGCTACAGCAGCGTGGACAGTTGCGACTTGCGTACGTGGCCTCTGAGGCCAACACTGCTGATGTGTTCACCAAGGCACTTGCGCCTTGTGATCATCAGCGTTGCTGCACGCAGCTGGGTCTTGTGTCTGTCTTGCCTCACTTGCTCACTTCTTGACCTTCCTTGTACCGTCACATATATATAGTCTTGCTCTTGCTTGCTTGACTCTTGTATATCTCTATATATATGATCTTGCATGTGAACTGGCCTTGTGGCCCTTGAACTTGTGCTCGGAATGTGTGGTGACTTTGTGATCCACCCTGAGCTTTGCTTTGCTTTGCTTGACTGGTCTTGTGACCCCTTGTTCTCCCCCACTTTGCCTATGGGGGTGTGTCAGAACATCATAGCTTACTTATTTGTGTAGGCTATAGTGGGGTATCCCATAGGGGGTACAACCCAGCTAGGGTTTCCTATTTGTACTCACTTCGTTCATAGTTCACACATTTCTCTCGTTCACTTCTTCACAATACTCTCTCAAGTACGAGTACCGTCAGCCCCCGGATAGAAGCGCCTCTGGGGTTATAAAAAAACACGTTTTTTTAGGGGGTGCGCTTATAATTGAGGATTTTTATAAGCGCCGGTGCTTATATAATAGCATATATGAAATTCGTCGTTTTTCCACCAAATTGTAGATCCCGTTCTTGCGAATTGAATCGAGTCGAAACTATACAGAGTTCGATTGAGAATCTCGCTGTCAGAACATTATAGCTTATGCTGTTGTGTAGGCTATAGTGGGGTATCCCATAGGGGGTACAACCCAATTAGGGTTTCCTATATGTACTCACTTCATTCATAGTTGATTCATTCTCGTTCTATCTTTCACATGGTATAGAGCAGGTTCCCCTGTGGGAACTTCGCCTAGGGCCCACCACTCGATTTTTTTTTTTTTCCTGCCCGAAGCGCACTCGTTCCGAGTCGCGCCTCGGGCCTTTCTCTCACTGAGCCGCCCTAGCGGCCGACCCTACGATCGCGGCCCTGCCGCCCTACCAACTGCGGCCCCGCCGCCCTACACTCTTGCGGCCCCGCCGCCCATACATCGCGGCCTCGCCGCCCCTACTCTC
Organism: Closterium sp. NIES-65; assembly: GCA_948144175.1. NCBI lineage: Eukaryota > Viridiplantae > Streptophyta > Zygnematophyceae > Desmidiales > Closteriaceae > Closterium > Closterium sp. NIES-65. Next base: position 1,798,526 of record CANXME010000062.1, on the reverse strand, counting down.
TCGGCCCTGCCGCCCCTTAATCACGGCCCCGCCGCCCTTCACCTGAGCGGCCCCGCCGCCTTCACCTGAGCGGCCCCGCTGCCCCTTGATCGCGGCCCCGTCGCCCCTTGATCGCGGCCCCGCCGCCCTTTGATCGCGGCCCCAGCCGCCTCTGCTCTTGCGGCCCCGCCGCCCTTCCCTTGCGGCCCCGTCGCCTTGACGTCGCGGCCTCGCCGCCCCTGCTCTCGCGGCCCCGCCGCCCCTGCTCTCGTGGCCCCGTCACCCTGCTCCTGCGGCCCCGCCGCCCTCCTGTCGCGGCCTCGCCGCCCTGAGCCGTGCGGCCTCGCCGCCCTCACATACGCGGCCCCGCCGCCCTCTCCTACGCGGCCCCACCGCCCTCTCCTACGCGGCCCCGCCGCCTTCACCTGAGCGGCCCCACCGCCTTCACCTATGCGGCCCCGCCACCTCCACCTACGCGGCCCCGCCGCCGTCTCCTACGCGGCCCCGCCGCCCTCATCAACGCGGCCCCGCCGCCTTCACCTAAGCGGTCCCGCCGCCTTCACCTACGCGACCCCGCCACCTCCACCTACGCGGCCCTGCCGCCTTTTATCTACGCGGCCCCGCCACCCTCACTCACGCGGCCTCGCCGCCCACGCAATCGACCGCCACGCCGCCCGGTACCGGAGCAGCCGAGCCACCCAGCAGCAGCCGCCGGACTGCCGAGCCGCCCCGTCCCCGAGCCGCCGTGCAGCCGAGCCGCCCTGCACCCGAGCCGCCCGGCGGCCGAGCCGCCCTGCAGCCGAGCCGCCTAGCAGCCGAGCCGCCGAGTCGCCAGGTAACCTTACTGCCGAGCCGCCCGACCTGCCCTGCCCGGTGAGCACCGTACCGCTGTCACTGCGTGCCCTTCCCCTACTGCTTGCACTGCTCCACTGTCGTCGTCATGGCTACCCCCAGTGTCCTCGCTTTTGACGCTGAGGGTCGAGCCATTGACTTTGAGGTCTGGGTCGACGACCTGCACCTGTTCTTACAGTGCGATAGAGCTGACGGCCTTTCCCTCTTTGACCTCACCTCTGGCGCCTCTCCTGCCCCTGCTGCTGATGCTGACCCCACTGTTCGCTCTCAATGGGCCACCCGCGATGCTGCTGCACGTCTTGCTGTGCGTCGCCACTTGCCCACCATTGAGCGCGCGCACTTTAGTCAGTACAAGAGTGCTCAGACCTTGTACGACGCTGTCGCTGCGCGCTACTCTTCCCCTGCCACAGCTGCACTGAGCCGTCTCATGCTACCGTACCTCTTTCCTGATCTCACTGCCTTTCCCACTATCGCTGACCTCATTACGCACCTCCGCACTAGTGACACTCGCTACCGCGCTGCCCTTCCTGCTGAGTTCTGCGCCAAGAACACCCCCCCCATGTACATCGCTCTCTATTACATAGTCACTCGCCTCCCTGACTCCCTTCGCGTAGTCAGGGACCACTTCCTCTCAGTCTGTCCCACCACTCTCACTATTGATCTCCTCGAGAATGCCCTCCTAGCGGCAGAAATGAGCATAGTCGCTGTAGGAGCCTCCCATGGAGACCCGCGCACCCCCATCTTTGAGGGGTGTTCTCCTTCCCCCCTGCTGCCCTCTGTTGCCTCTGCTGCTGCTGCCGACCTACTTGGTCTTGAGTCGGTCGGCATGGCGTCTGCCCCTAGCGGGAGACGCCGCCCTGACAAGGGCAAGGGGAGCAAGGGCGCGGGTGGAGCTGGCGGGGGCGGTGGAGGTGGTGGTGGAGGCGGCGGAGGGAGTGGGGGTGGCGATGGGAGTGGTGGCGGGAGTGGTGCCGGTGGCGGCGGCAGCGGCGGCGGAGGTGGTGGCGGCGGAGGCGGTGGGAGCGGAGGCGGTGGTGGTGGCGGCGGTGGAGGTGGTGGTGGCGGAGGAGGTGGAGCTAGTCGGGGTAGTGCCCCGCAGCAGAGCGGCTCTAGTGGTGGTCCGCGGCAGCAGTAGCAGCAGCAGCAGCGTTCTCGGAAAATCCCCACGCCTCAGCAGCTCCGTGAGTGGTACACACAGAGTCAGCGTGGTGGAGGCTTTAGCCCGTGCACCTACGTTCTTCGCAGCGGCGACCGCGCGGGTGAGCAGTGTGGGGGTGCCCACTCCACCCGGCGCTACTTTGGCCGCCTGACGGACGCGTGGCGTCAGCAGTTCCCTGACGCTTCTGAGATCCCCCGCTGGGGAGAGCTGTCTAGAGCTGGTGTAGCGATCTTTGAGCTATACTTTGATGCTATCCTTGCTGCCATGTATGCTGTGTCAATATGTGATGAGGGTGACTGTTACCGGTGTTTCCCGCCCGACCCGGGCATTGGTACGGCTGCGCTAGGTGCCTGTGACACTGCTGCGCTCTCAGGTACTGGTGAGGCTGCGCTCTCAGGTACTGGTGAGGCTGCGCTCTCAGGTACTGGTGAGGCTGCGCTCTCAGGTACCGCGTCGGCTTCGGCCTCCCTCACCTTTACACTTGGCTCTGGGGCTTCTCGCTCCTTCTTTCGGGACCGCACCGCACTCACACCGCTTGGCCGGCCGGTTGCGGTCTCCCTGGCTGACCCCTCTGGGGGTCCTGTCCTCTCTCACTTCTCCACTGTTCTACCGTGTCCAGCTGCCCCTCGGGCGCCCTGTCTGGTCTGTACCTCCCCTCGTTCTCGACGAACTTGGTGAGTGGTGCTGCCTTACAGGATGCGAGGGTTCACCAGTTTACTCCTGCGAGTCAGCGGGTGACCCACTGCACGGACGCGCGCACAGGTCGGCACCTAGCCACGTTTTCCCGTCGGCCGGGTCGAGCCTCTACACCCTGACCACTGAGTCTCCTCCTGTCCCTGTGTCTGGCGAGGTAGCTGCGTCGGGTCAGGTGTTTGCTGCTGCGTCCAGGTCTGGTCCTGAGTCTGCCCCCTGCTCGTGTCGCCTCCTGTCTCACGAGACTCTCCTGTGGCACCACCGTCTTGGCCACCCCTCCTTGCCCCGTCTCAGGGACATGGCTTCCCGTGTCCTTGTCTCTGGTCTTCCCCGGTCTCTCCCTCCCCTTCCTTCGGGACCAGGACCTTCGTGTATCCCTTGTGTCGAGGGGCGCCTCCGGGCTGCCCCCCACTCCTCACAGTTTCCTCCGATAGAGGCTCCTTTGCAGACGCTTCACATGGACGTGTGGGGCCTGGCCCGCGTCCGTGGACAGGGTCATGAGCGCTACTTTCTGCTGGTGGTTGACGACTACTCGCGTTTCACCACTGTCTTCCCCTTGCGCAGCAAGGGTGATGTCACTGAGGTGTTGATCGACTGGATCTGCGCAACTCGTCTCTAGCTCAGGAGGAGCTTCGGCTCGGACTTTCCTGTTCTGCGTCTGCACTCTGACCGAGGCGCAGAGTTTTCCTCTGGCCTTCTGCGAGCCTACTGTCGTGCACAGGGCATCCACCAGACCTTTACACTTCCGGACTCTCCACAGCAAAATGGGATTGTTGAGCGCCGCATTGGCATGGTCATGGACGTCGCTCGTACGTCCATGATGCATGCGGCTGCCCCCCATTTTCTGTGGCCGTTTGCGGTACGGTACGCGGCGCATCAGATCAACCTTCACCCCGGGGTTTCCCGGCCGTGGAAGGTCCGTACCTCCCCGGCCCTCCTGTGGACAAGGAAGGTCGGCGATGCGTCTGCGTTCCGTGTCTGGGGATCTCGGGCGTTTGTCCGTGACTTGTCTGCGGACAAGCTGTCCCCCCGTGCTGCTCCCTGTGTCTTCCTTGGCTTCCCCCCTGACGCTCCAGGGTGGCAGTTCTACCACCCCTAACTCTCGTCGTGTTCTGTCCTCCCAGGACGTCACGTTCGACGAGTCAGTCCCCTTCTACCGCCTCTTCCCCTACCGCACTCCTTCCCTCCCCCCGCCACCGGACTTCCTTGTGCCATGTCCCCCCCCGGTAGACCCCCTCCCCCCTCAGGTTCATGCCCCTTCAAGTGTGTCCCAGGTAGACGCAGTCGAGCCGGTCAAGGTTACTGGTGACTCTGGTCCTGCTGCGGGTGCTGAGCCTGGGGGTGCTGACTCTGGGGGTGCTGTGCATGTGGGTGCTGAGCCTGGGGGTGACGAGCCAAGGGGTGCTGAGCCTGGGGGTGCCGAGCCTGGGAGTGCTGCGTCTGGAGGTGCTGAGTCTGGGGGTGCTACGTCGGGAGCTGCTGAGCCTGGGGGTGCTGCGTCTAGGGCTGCTGAGCCTGGCGGGGCGGAGCCTGCGGCCGCTCGACCTCCCCTTGTGGCGTCTGGCGGTGCTGGGCCTGGAGGTTCTCCGGGTACTCCGTCTCGGCGGGAGCTGCTCTCTCCACAGGAGCTCGTGAGTGGTTTGCTCGCCGCTGGAGGCGTACTACTGGTGCTGGAGCTTCTTCTGCCGCTGAGGGTGCTGGTGCCGCCGGTCTTGGTGCTGCTGGGCCTGCGGGTCCTACTCGAGCTGGAGCTGTTGAGGGTGTTGGTGCTGAGACTGCTGCTGTCTGTCCTGGCGGTGGTCCTGCTGCTGGTGCGGCTGGAGGTCCTGCCGCTGGAGGTGCTGTTGGCGCTGGTGCTGCCGCTGAGGGTGGTGGTGCTGTCCCTGCTGTGCCTAGAGTCCCCGCGCGGCGTCGGTCGTACTTCGTTCCGCTCCTGCAGCAGGTTCTTGGTCTTCCTCCTTCGGTTGAGTGTCCACCACCTTTCCCGTCCCAGTCACTGTTAGAGCCCGCCTCCCCACTGCCTTCTCCCTCTCCTTACATTGGTCCTACTAGGGGTCTTGCTGAGCGTCGTGAGCCTGCGTCTCGTCCCGCGTTGCCTGTTCGTGTTGCTCGCACTAGTGGTCGCGGTTTGCGTCAGCATCCACCTCCTGTCCGTGGCACGCACCGGATGTCTCTGCGTCCGTCCACTGCTCCTCTGCGTGCCCCTTTGCCTTCTCCTCCTGAATCTTCTCTTCCTGCACTTGCCGACCCGGAGTCGGACTCTCTTCGTGCTGCCAGTCCTACTGTCACGCGTCTTCTTGCTACTGTTGTCACTGACCCCTCTTTTGAGTCCACTGCTGCGTCTGCTCTTGTTGTTGAGCTCGTCGACTTTGCTGCTCGATGTCGTCTAGACTACGCTGCCAGTCTTGTTGCTGAGTCTGCGTCTGTCTGTCCTCCGTCCATCGGGGGTGAGTGTGCTCTTGGCACGGACGTCCTTGAGGACACGCAAGAGGAGTTCCACTATCTGGCTGCTGCTTCACCTCATCTTGCGTCTGTACTGCTTGCCCCTGAGGGAGACTCGGATGCGCTAGACATCCCTACTCCGCGTTCTTACGGGGAGGCTGTAGAGGGTCCCTACTCTTCTCAGTGGCAGGCAGCTATGGATGCAGAGATGGCTTCCTGGAAGTCCACAGGCACCTAAGTTGACGAGGTTCCCCCTCCTGGGGCGAACATCGTCAGTGGCATGTGGATCTTCAGGGTGAAGTGGCCGCCTGGCTCTCCACCTGTCTTCAAGGCGCGGTACGTCGCTCGTGGCTTCAGTCAGCGGCAGGGAGTTGACTACTTTCAGACCTTCTCTCCCACCCCGAAGATGACTACTCTTCGGGTGCTGCTGCACATAGCCGCTCAGCGCGACTACGAGCTTCACTCTCTTGACTTCAGCACTGCTTTCTTGCAGGGCAGCCTGCACGAGGAGATCTGGCTGCGCCGTCCGCCTGGCTTCACTGGGACTTTCCCTCCTGGCACCCAGTGGAGCCTCTGACGGCCAGTCTATGGTCTCTGCCAGGCACCGCGTGAGTGGCACGACACACTGAGGACTACGCTTGCGGCTCTTGGGTTTGCTCCCTCTACTGCTGACCCGTCGTTGTTTCTGCGCACCGACACTTCTCTGCCGCCGTTCTACATCCTCGTGTACGTCGACGACTTGGTCTTTGCCACTGCTGACACTGCTGGACTCGCCTACGTGAAGTCCGAGCTGCTGAAGAGACACACGTGCACAGACCTGGGTGAACTGCGCAGCTACCTTGGCTTGCAGATCACTCGGGACAGAGCACGCCGCACCATTACCTTAACTCAGTCACACATGGTGCAGCAGGTCCTTCAGCGCTTCGGCTTCACGTACTCCTCGCCTCAGGCCACTCCTCTGGCTACTCGCCACTCGCTCTCAGCTCTGCCTTCGGATGAGTCCGTAGAGCCGAGTGGCCCGTACCCAGAGCCCGCACCACGAGCATCATCCTTGTCCACCTTCTCTTTCCCCTTAGCACGAGGTTGCTTCTTTGGTGCTGCCACTGTTGTGATGGGCTTGCGCTTCTTGTACGCCCTCCAGATATTCACCACCTCCGCCCAGTCGGGCTCGTATGGCAGCAATGCCATGCACATGAGGTCCGACAGCCGCGCATCCTTGATGGCACCCCTCAGCCAGCTCTTGATGATGTTTTGACGCGAGAACCCCCGCTCGCACTCGACTGTGCTCAACGGTAGCACAGCGACAGCCATCCACAGCTTCACCAGGTTGGGGTACGCATCCTCCCAATCAGGAGACTTCAGCATCACCGAGAGACCCGGGTAGAACTTTCTCTCGGACTTCGGGGCTCCAGCGAGAACCGTGCAGAACGTGCGGAGCTCCTTGAAAGCCTTCTTCTTGTTGACACCCGGAGTCAGGGAGTGCGCAAGCACAAGGAAAAGAACAAGGTAAGCAAGGCTCACCAGACAAGTGGTGCCAGTGTTTAGGTGCTACACAACAAAGTAGCACAAACAACGATGCACAGACCAAAGAGAATTACGCACCTGGAACGATCTCATCGCTCTCTTGGGCCCTGAAGAGCATCGTGAGGGACTCTAGGTGCTCCGTGCAAACCATGGAATGCTCCTGCCGTCCATAGGGCCACTCGTCGGGCATGAACAGCTTCACACCGCTCAGCTTGTCGAGTGAACCCAATCGCTCATCCAGGTTATGCACGAGCGCCTCCGCCATCGCCGTGCACTGCTCCACGCATCGCTCATGGGTCCCTGCAATGGGGTAGCCTTCAAGGGGGGAATCATGCAGCACATAGCAGTGAGAAGTGGGCCGGCCATCGGAGTCAACCCACTCGACCTCCACTCTCCGCACCCCATTCGGTCCATGTCGTGCAATGAAGGGGGACAGCTTCTCGCTCAGGCCGCCGCCGAAGTCGTCGCCACAATCCACATAACGGCTGTTGATGTGGGTTGTCGTGCGACGGATCTGGCCTTGAATCGCCAGCAGGTCAATCTGCCAAACAAAAACAGTAGGGAAAGCACAACCATGTTTCAATCATGAAGCAGAACTAGCCGTAGCTAGCGGCCCTAAACCCACAGTCCTCACGGCACACAGGGATGCACAGGCAAAAGCAGGATCTCACCTGTCGATGCTGGAACGTCTTGCAGAGCACGTTCAGCTGTTCCAGCACGTCAGCGAGGAAGCGCAGCATGAACTGGAATCTGTAGCTAGTCACCATCTGGTACATGGGCTTGTTTCCCAGCTCGTGCACCATCACGACGACCCCCGGAAGGACTGCAAGGAGTCGGCAGACTGCATCGCCGCGTGAGAGCCAACGCACATCATTGATTCCTTGGAGCTCCAGGTTAGTCTGAGTGAAGACTTCCTGAAGGTCCAGGAAGCGCTGGTGCCAGGGTCCTGATGAGCCGAGGTAGGTGGAGAGCCAGCGGATGAAGCTGTCGACCATACCAAACTCCGGTAGGGACTCTGCCGCGTCCTTGGCCGCGAGTGCTTCCCTGCGATTAAAACAAAAAACAGTCGCATCTGGTTAAGTAGAAGGAAGGACACCATGTTCAAATAACAAATACCAGTCGCATCGGACACTGCATCAACCACCGTACCTGTGAGCGATGCAGTGGCAGGACACCAGATGCGGAACGCGCGTCCTCAGCCTCGCCACCAGCCCGTTTTTGGATCCGACCATGACGCTCGCCCCGTCGGTGCTGATGCCCGTGATTCGGCGCAGGTCAATGCTGATGGCATTGACATGGGATAAGAGCAACGCCACCAGCGATGCGGCGTCTTCTCTGTCCACGGTTAGGAGGGCAAAGAACTCGGTGACTACTGCCCCGTCGCGGATGAATGTGGCATAGATGATGAGATGCTTCCCACGGCATCTGTCCGTAGACTCGTCACAGCTGAGGCCGATGTAGTGGCTTTGTAGGACGTGTTCGAGTTGTGTTGTCTGCAGCCACACGGCCGTTGCCTGTGTTAGTTCCCCAAAGCCGTACCTGCATAGACACCGAACATATTTGCTTAGGGTTACGTGGTTGTGAACAGCAGAGGCTTTTAATGCATGCGCCCGTAACCACTGACGTGGTGTAGTAAGTGCCGTATCCCTTTATGGGAAAGCCGCGGACCTCGTTCTGAGCCATGTAGCGAACGAGGCGCACCCACGTCTCCATCGGCAGATGGTTCTGGGTGGTGAAGTGAAGGGAGTTCAGAAGGCTGATGACGCGGGTCGTCTCGTCATCTTTGCCGAGCGCATGCTCGTCAATTCGCGGCTGCTTCACAGCCTCAGCTAGCATCTGCTTCTGGTGATTGATGGCCAACTGGTGCTTGTTCGTCGCGGCATGCCGCTTGAAGGCTTGGGTCTGAAGATCGGTTGCACCGTGCCCACTCTTGCCACACTTGCCACTGTCACCTGCAAAGTCGATGCACAATCTGCACTTGAACGCAGGCATGCCAGTAGTGTTTTTTATGAGTATGAGCCATGGGTAGTCGGTCGACCACGTCGACTTGAACGTTTCAAGGGCCTCTTCATAAATCAGAGTGGTTAGTGACGGTTTTTTAGAGTTAGATGGCGTGGGCGTAACGTGGTTTACCGACTCGCCGGCATCAGCGAGAGGACGTCCAGGATCTGTAGGATCGGCCCAACGCAGCACGGCCTGTTTGTAACGAGGCGGAGGCTTCGACGACAACGCACGAGATGGCAAGTGGATGCTCGGTCCGGCTGCTGACGGCATGGCCGGCTTAGCAGTATGCGCGGGCTGGGGACGATCGTCTCCGCGGCAGAGGCCAGACGCTTCACCAGTGTTTGCTACTAAGGCGACGAGACCTGGCTTCTCTTTTTAATCGGAGAGCGCGGAAACTAGAAAATCTAGTCCCGTTCTAGCCTCCAGCATCTCGGTGGCGGCGTAAAGTGCATCGTCGTCATCATCACCGCAGCTGTTCTCACCGGTGATTGCCATGGCGCGTTCACGTCACCTTCCTGAATCGGTGAGTAGTAACGAGAAACCCTGGGAGAGAGAGAGCCTGCCGAGCAAGCTTCAGGGAGACTGTAGAGATTGATGTTTCGGAAAGGGATGGAGTCTGGAGAGCTGGAATGGCAGAATCACGAGACCCCCTGCGTGGGGTGCCTGAGCAGGCCGCCCCAGCACGCCCTGCCTTGGTGGAAAGAACAAGGCAGACCACTGGCCCACTGGGCCACTAGGCTTGGTTGTTTGTGCACATCAATGGAAAGTAATGACAAGTGTAGGTTATCCAACGTGACAACGGTACATTGCTTCAGTTGGGACAGCCGATCTCTTTACGCCGTTTTGCCAACACAGCCCGAAATTAACCCGTTCAACTGTATCTGGGCGCGTCGCAGGGTGGCGTCGGTGCAGAGTGGGTTCATGCACAATGACGGCGCACAAAACTGCGACAGTTTCCGGTTTCAGGGTCGTCTCCAATACAACACTGACTCGTCAGTGTCGACAAACTAGAAACACTGGAAAATCAGGATTAGGAAAAGAAAAACACTGATTCATCAGGGTTGTAAAAACAAAAAGGCTGATTCATCAGGGTTACAATAAAAAACCGAGGTCAAACATCAGGAAATCAGGGTAAAATTCTTGGAATCTGAGGACATGTCGAGGACTGGATATAAGCGTCCTCATCCTTTTATAAGCGCCGGCGCTTATCTGAGGCATGCGCTTCTATCCGGGGGCTTACGGTAGTAGCAGCAGTAAGCCAAACAGCAGCACAGATATGGTTTGACAACTAGTTCCCCTGGCCGGCTAGCTCACAACTCCTTGAGGGGTATTACACTATAAAAAGTTGGGTGAGCTAGGTGTTATGAATGAACTCGCAGAGTGCGCAGAATGTCAAACATTATAAATGTTATGCTTGTGTAGGCTACAGTGGGTTAGCCTATAGGGGGTACACAATTCTAGGGTTTCCTACTTGTACTCATTTCACTGCTAGTTCATTCATTCCTGTTCGCTTATTCTCACATGGTATAGAGCGGGTCCTTCTACGGACCGGTTTTTTTTTTTTTTTGGCCCACCGAAGCGCCCCCCCGAGGCGCGAGTTTTTTTTAGCGACCCCTCGGGTCGTCATTTCCCCTGCGGCCCCGCCGCCTTCACTGACGCGGCCCCGCCGCCCTCTCTGACGGGGCCCTGCCGCCGGCCCTTACGCGGTCCCGCTGCCTGCTCTCACGCGGCCCCGCCCCGGCTCCTTCGCGGCCCCGCCGCCGGCTTCTACGCGGCCCCGCCCCGGCTTTCACGCGGCCCCGCCGACGGCTTTGTCGCGGCCCCGCCCAGGCCCTTACGCGGCCCCGCCGCCTGCTCTCACGCGGCCCCGCCCCGGCTCCTTCGCGGCCCCGCCGCCTGCTCTCGCGCGGCCCCGCCCCGGCTTCTACGCGGCCCCGCCCCGGCTTTCACGCGGCCCCGCCGACGGCTTTGTCGCGGCCCCGCCCAGGCCCTTACGCGGCCCCGCCGCCTGCTCTCACGCGGCCCCGCCCCGGCTCCTTCGCGGCCCCGCCGCCTGCTCTCGCGCGGCCCCGCCCCGGCTTCTACGCGGCCCCGCCCCGGCTTTCACGCGGCCCCGCCGACGGCTTTGTCGCGGCCCCGCCCAGGCCCTTACGCGGCCCCGCCGCCTGCTCTCACGCGGCCCCGCCCCGGCTCCTTCGCGGCCCCGCCGCCTGCTCTCGCGCGGCCCCGCCCCGGCTTCTACGCGGCCCCGCCCCGGCTTTCACGCGGCCCCGCCGACGGCTCTGTCGCGGCCCCGCCCAGGCCCTTACGCGGCCCCGCCGCCTGCCCCCGTCGCGGCCCGGTCGCCTCCTGACGGCCCCACCGTCCCTTCGTGACGGCCCCGCCGTCCCTTCCTGATGGCCCCGCCGTCCCCTCATGACGGCTCCTGCCGTCCCCTTCTACCGGCCCCGCAACTGCACCTGCTGGCCCCGCCGCTGCACCTACCGGCCCCCACCACCCACCCCCCTTTTCCCGTCGCCTGTCGAGGCGACCTGAGAGGCCAGCAGAGGGGTGGCAGGTGTGTGGCCTCCCCTGCTTCTCCTCCTCCTTCATCGCTCACCTGCAGCAGCCGAGCCGCCCCACCGCCGAGCCGCCCTGCACCCGAGCCGCCCAGCAGCCGAGCCGCCCTGCCGCCGAGTCGCCGGGTCGCTGAGCTGCTGAGCTGCAGTTGCTGCCGAGCCGCCCTGCCGCCGAGCCGCCGAGTCACCGAGCTGCTGAGCTGCAGTTGCTGCCGAGCCGCCTTGCCGCCGAGCCGCCCGAGTCGCCCGAGCCGCCGAGCCGCCGAGCTGCCGAGCCGCTGAGTCGCCGAGCCTACTCTTCCCACCACTGGTGAGCTCTTGCCCTGCTAGCACGCTGCGCGTCGCCTGCTTGCCTGCCTGCCTGCCTTTTGGCTTGCCTGGCTGCCTGCCTTCCGGCTGCTAGTCCTGCTCCTGCTTCTACTTGCGGAGCCAGATGCAGCCCCAGCGACGCCTGCGTGAGTCCCTCACGCCCCAGCAGCTGCGTGAGTGGTACGCTGGTTGGGGCTGTAGGGGTGGCGACGCTACTCCTACTACCACTCCTGCTGCTTCTACTCGTGGTGGCGGCCAGATGCAGCTCCCGCGACCCTCTCGCGTGTCTCTCACGCCTCGCCAGCTTCGTGAGTGGTACGCTCAGAGTGGAGGGTCTCTCAGTGCTGTTCGCTGCTCTTACGTGATTCGCACTGGTACTCGGACTGGTCAGCCTTGTGGGACACGTAGTCATACACAGTCCCGCTGCTTCGCCCGCCTGAGCGACGCCTGGCGTACCGTGTTTGGCGACGAGGCTGAGCTTCCCGACTGGGTGGAGTTGCTTAGACAGAGGGTAGATATATATGCTCTTGACTATGATGCTATTCTCACTGCCATGTATGCATTGCCTACTAGTGCTGACCGTGCCGGTCACCTGTGCGTCCCGCCTAACCCAGGTATAGGACCTGCTGCTCTAGCTACTGGTGAGGCTGCTGCTCTGGGTGCTAGTGAGTCTCCTGCTCCACGTACAGGTGCGGCTGCTGCTCTAGGTGCTAGTGAGTCTGCTTCCTCAGGTGCGGGTGAGGCTGCGCTCTCAGGTACCGCGTTAGCTTCGGCCTCCCTCACCTTTACACTTGACTCTGGGGCTTCTCGCTCCTTCTTTCGGGACCGCACCACACTCACGCCGCTTGGTCGGCCGGTTGCTGTCTCCCTGGCTGACCCCTCTGGGGGTCCTGTCCTCGCTCACTTCTCCACTGTCCTCCCGTGTCCGGCTGCCCCCTCGGGCACCCTGTCTGGCCTGTACCTCCCCTCGTTCTCGACGAACTTGGTGAGTGGTGCAGACCTACAGGATGCGGGGGTTCACCAGTTCACTCCTGCGAATCAGCGGGTGACCCACTGCACGGACGCACGCACAGGCCGGCACCTGGCCACGTTCTCGCGTCGGCCGGGGTCGAGCCTCTACACCCTGACCACTGAGTCTCCTCCTGTCCCCGCGTCCGGTCAGGTAGCAGCGTCGGGTCAGGTGTTTGCTGCTGCGTCCAGGTCTGGTCCTGAGTCTGCCCCCTGTTCGTGTCGCCTCCTGTCTCACGAGACTCTTCTGTGGCACCACCGTCTAGGCCACCCCTCCTTGCCCCGTCTTCGGGGCATGGCTTCCCGTGTCCTTGTCTCTGGTCTTCCCCAGTCTCTCCCTCCCCTTCCTTCGGGACCAGGACCTTCCTGTGTCCCCTGTGTCGAGGGGCGCCTCAGGGCTGCTCCTCACTCCTCCCAGTTTCCCCCGACAGAGGCTCCTCTGCAGACGCTTCACATGGACTTGTGGGGCCCGGCCCATGTCCGTGGGCAGGGTCACGAGTGCTACTTCCTGTTGGTGGTTGACGACTACTCGCGTTACACCTCAGTCTTCCCCTTGCGCAGCAAGGGTGCTGTCACTGAGGTGCTGATCGACTGGATCCGCGAGGCTCGTCTCCAGCTCAGGAGGAGCTTCGGCTCGGACTTTCCTGTTATGCGTCTGCACTCTGACCGAGGTGGGGAGTTCTCCTCTCGCCTTCTGCGAGACTACTGTCGTGCACAGGGGATCCGCCAGACCTTACGCTTCCGGACTCTCCACAGCAAAATGGGATTGCTGAGCGCCGCATTGGCATGGTCATGGATGTCGCTCGTACGTCCATGATGCATGCGGCTGCCCCCCATTTTCTGTGGCCGTTTGCGGTTCGGTACGCGGCGCATCAGCTCAACCTTCACCCCAGGGTCTCTCGGCCCGATATGTCCCCAGTGTTACTGTGGACGGGGAAGGTCGGCGATGCGTCTGAGTTCCGTGTCTGGGGATCTCGGGCGTTTGTCCGCGACTTGTCTGCGGACAAGCTGTCCCCCCGTGCTGCTCCGTGTGTCTTCCTTGGCTTCCCCCCTGACGCTCCAGGGTGGCAGTTCTACCACCCCTCCTCTCGTCGTGTTCTGTCCTCCCAGGACGTCACGTTCGACGAGTCAGTCCCCTTCTACCGCCTCTTCCCCTACCGTACTCCTTCCCTCCCCCCCCCACCGGACTTCCTGGTACCAGTTCCCCCCCCGGTAGACCCCCTCCCCCCTCAGGTTCCTGCCCCTTCAGGTGTGTCCCAGGTAGACACGGTCGAGCCAGTCGAGGTTGCTGCTGTTTCTGGTCCTGCTGCGGGTGCTGAGCCTGGGGGTGCTGCTGCTGGGGGTGCTGAGCCTGGGGGTGCTGAGCCTGGGGGTGCGAGGCCAGGGGGTGCTGACTCTGGGGGTGCTGAGCCGGGGGGTGCTGAGCCGGAGGGTGCTACGTCAGGAGCTGCTGAGCCTGGGGGTGCTGGGCCTGGAGGTGCGGAGCCTGCGCCTGCTGGACCTGGGGGCTCTCCGGTTCTTCCGTCTCGGCGGGAGCCGCTCTCTCCACAGGAGCTGCGCGAGTGGTTTGCTCGCCGCTGGAGGCGTGCTGCTGGAGCTGGAGCTTCTTCGCCTGCGGAGGGTGCTGCCGGTCCCGGAGCTGCTGGGCCTGCGGGTCCTACTGGAGCTGGAGCTACTGAGTCTGGGGGTGCTGAGTCTGGAGCTGCTGAGCCTGGAGGTGCTGAGTCTGGAGCTGCTGAGCCTGGGGGTGCTACGTCTGGAGCTGCTGTGCCTGGGGGTGCTGAGTCTGGAGCTGCTGAGCCTGGGGTTTCTCCTGCTGCTGCGTCTCGCCGGGAGCCCCTCTCTCCACAGGAGCTGCGCGAGTGGTTTGCTCGCCGCTGGAGGCGTACTGCTGGAGCTGGAGCTTCGTCGACCGTCGAGGGTGCTGGTGCTGCCGGTCCCGGGGCTGCTGGGCCTGCGGGTACTACTGGAGCTGGAGCTGCTGAGGGTGTTGGTGATGAGACTACTGCTGTCTGTCCTGGCGGTGGTTCTGCTGCTGGTGCTGCTGGAGGTCCTGCCGCTGGAGGTGTTGGTGGCGCTGGTGCTGTCGCTGAGGGTGCTGGTGCTGTCCTTGCTGAGTCTGGAGCTGCCGCGCGGCCTCGGCCGTACTTCGTTCCGCTCCTACAGCAGGTTCTTGGTCTTTCTCCTCCAGTAGAGGGTCCACCGCCTGTCCAGTCGCAGTCCCTGCTGGAGCCTTCCTCTCCCCTGCCTGCTCCCTCTCCTTACACTGGTCCTACTGGAGGTCTTGCTGAGCGTCGTGAGCTTGCGTCTCGTCCCGCGTCGCCTGTTCGTGCTGCTCGCGCTAGTGGTCGCAGTTCGCGTCAGCGTCCTCCTCCTGTCCCTGGCACGCACCGGATGTCTTTGCGTCCCTCCACTGCTCCTCTGCGTGCCCCTTTGCCTTCTCCTCCGGAGTCCTCTCTTCCTGCGCTTGCCGACCCTGAGTCGGACTCTCTTCGTGCTGCCAGTCCTACTGTCACGCGTCTGCTTGCTACTGTCGTCACTGACCCCTCTTTTGAGTCCACTGCTGCGTCTGCTCTAGTCGCTGAGCTCGTCGACTTTGCTGCTCGCTGTCGTCTCGACTACGCAGCTAGTCTTGTTGCTGAGTCTGCGTCTGTCTGTCCTCCGTCCGTTGGGGGTGAGTGTGCTCTTGGCACGGACGTCCTAGAGGACAGGCAGGAGGAGTTACAGTGTCTAGCGGCTGCTTCACCTCATCTCGCGTCTGTACTGCTTGCCCCTAAGGGAGACCCGGATGCACTAGACATCCCGACTCCGCGTTCTTACGCGGAGGCCGTAGAGGGTCCCTACTCCTCTCAGTGGCAGGCAGCTATGGATGCAGAGATGGCTTCCTGGAAGTCCACAGGCACCTACGTTGACGCGGTTCCCCCTCCTGGGGCGAACATCGTCAGTGGCATGTGGATCTTCAGGGTGAAGCGGCCGCCGGGCTCTCCACCTGTCTTCAAGGCGCGGTACGTTGCTCGTGGCTTCAGTCAGCGGCAGGGAGTTGACTACTTTCAGACCTTCTCTCCCACCCCGAAGATGACCACTCTTCGGGTGCTGCTGCACATAGCCGCTCAGCGCGACTACGAGCTTCACTCTCTCGACTTCAGCACTGCGTTCCTGCAGGGTAGCCTGCACGAGGAGATCTGGCTGCGCCGTCCACCTGGCTTCACTGGGACTTTCCCTCCTGGCACCCAGTGGAGCCTCCGACGGCCAGTCTACGGTCTCCGCCAGGCACCGCGAGAGTGGCACGACACACTGAGGACTACGCTTGCGGCTCTTGGGTTTGCTCCTTCTACTGCTGACTCGTCGCTGTTTCTTCGCACCGACACTTCCCTGCCGCCGTTCTACATCCTCGTGTACGTCGACGACTTGGTCTTTGCCACAGCGGACACTGCTGGACTCGCCTACGTGAAGTCCGAGCTGCAGAAGAGACACACGTGCACAGACCAGGGTGAACTGCGCAGCTACCTTGGCTTGCAGATCACTCGGGACAGAGCACGCCGCACCATTACCTTGACTCAGTCACACATGGTGCAGCAGGTCCTTCAGCGCTTCGGCTTCACGTACTCCTCGCCTCAGGCCACTCCTCTGCCTACTCGCCACTCACTCTCAGCTCTGCCTTCGGATGAGTCCGTAGAGTCGAGTGGTCCGTATGCAGAACTTGTTGGCTGCCTCATGTACCTGATGACCTGCACACGACCTGACCTTTCATACCCTCTGAGCATTCTTGCACGCTATGTTGCTCCTGGGAGACACAGACCAGAGCACATGGCTGCAGCGAAGAGGGTATTGCGCTACCTGTGCAGTACGTCGGGCATGGGGCTAGTGCTTGAAGGGCGGAGTCCAGTGGTCCTTACCGGCCACGCAGACGCTTCTTGGGCTGACGACCAGGCTACGCAGCGGTCGTCACAGGGTTACACCTTCAGCCTTGGTTCCGGCTCTGTCTCGTGGCGGTCTACTCGCTCGTCTTTGGTTCTCGGCTCCAGTTGTGAGGCTGAGATCTACGCCGGGGCCATGGCTGCACAGGAGCTTCGCTGGCTCACCTACCTGCTGAGTGACCTTGGAGAGCCGCCTCGTTCTCCTCCAGTGCTGTACGTAGACAACAAGGCCATGCTGGCCTTGTGTCGAGAGCAGCGCTTGGAGCACAGAACGAAGCACATTGCTCTCCGCTACTTCCTTGCTCGTGAGCTGCAGCAGCGTGGTCAGTTGCGACTTGCGTACGTGGCCTCTGAGGCCAACACTGCTGATGTGTTCACCAAGGCACTCGCGCCTTGTGACCATCAGCGCTTTTGCACCCAGCTGGGTCTTGTGCCTGTCTTGCCTCACTTGCTCTCCTCTTGACTTCACTTGTACTATGACATATATATATATACCTGCTCTTGCTTGTCTAGTTTTATATATATGTCTGTACTCCTGCATGTGAACTGGCCTCTGGCCCTGCTCTTGTGCTCGGACTGTGTGGTGACTTTGTGATCCACCCTTAGCTTGCTTTGCTTTGCTTGACTGGTCTTGTGACCCCTTGTTCTCCCCCACTTTGCCTATGGGGGTGTGTCAAACATTATAAATGTTATGCTTGTGTAGGCTACAGTGGGTTAGCCTATAGGGGGTACACAATTCTAGGGTTTCCTACTTGTACTCATTTCACTGCTAGTTCATTCATTCCTGTTCGCTTATTCTCACACAGAATAACGAATAACGAGAATGGTTGATTACTGAATGCCCATACAATGAAATTGACATGACTAAATAGGGGAAAGGCAAGCTAGATATGGGGGGGGGGGGGGGGGGATTCAAGAAGGGATTGCTCGGTGATGTTGGGATTGGATCGGAGGCCGACTCAGGGGTGGTTCGGTGCGGCGAATCAGGCCGAACAGGTTCATCGGATGACCCTCGGGGTGACCTCGCTAACGAGTGCCTCAGTAAGGACTTGTAAACCCTTATACTAACTAAAGGATAAATAATTCGTTACACTTTGTTACAAGTGCAATTGAGTGAACGAACGAGAATTGCACTATCGAAGCAAGAGTACAATGAGCGAAGGCATGAGCGAACAATATATAGCGAACTACAGTGGTAACGGTAATGGTCGCGCGACGAGCCTGGGACTGAGGTTGGGAAAGTGTCGAAGCGTAGGCCCGGAGCGCGGGTTACCAGCCGAGCCGTGAGTTCGGGATGCGATGTGCGAAAATGGCGGGATGATGAATGATGCGATGGTCGCGAGTGGTAACGGTGCTGACTGAGGTGCTACAGTGATGTACGCGTTGAGCAGGGACGCGACGTAAGGAAAAGGGAATTTCCTTACACTACCCCCCTTCCTAAGGAGGTCCTCCTTACGAAAGCGCGTGGACGTCTCTGAAGCTTCAGCTGCGCAGATAGTCCGTGTTGACAGGGTGGTTTTCAACTTTGTCTAGGGGAACCTAGTTGTCCTCGGTGGGGGTACGATCTTTCCAGCGGATCAGAAACTCAACTTTTCGGGCTCCTCGAGGGTCGCGAACTCTGTGGCTCAAGATTTTGTCGGGGGTGATGACTGGTTCGGTTGGTGGTCGTGTCATGCTGGAGGGTCGATGTTGTGGGAGTTGGCTGGTGGATGGTACGTAAGGGCGAAGCAGGCTGACGTGGAACGAGGGGCTGACGTGCCAGTCAGCAGGGAGGAGGAGGTGCGCGGTGACAGGCGTAACCATGTGACTGATTCGAAATGGCCCACAGTATCGAGGGCGGAGTTTGGGAGTGATGGGCAGGCGGAGCTTCTGAGTGTCGAGTAAAACGAGGTCGTCGGGCTGATAAGTGACGGGTCTGCGGTGGCGATCGGCGTTGCGTTTAGCAATGATATTTGATTTTTTAATTGCTTTGGCTGCCCTGGTCCGTGCTGCTTGCAGTATCTCGGCGAACTGTTGTGCGCGTGGAACGGGGTTGTCGGGATTCGGTGTCATGGGTACTGTTGGGTCCTGTCCGTAGTTCAAGTAAAATGGCGACTATTGTGTCGTGGCAGATGGCGCGTTGTTGTATGCGAACTCGATGAGAGGCAGCTGCTGCTCCCATGTGTTTGGATCGTCGCACGTGGCTCGAATCAGCTGCTCCATGGTCTGGTTTGTCCGTTCCGTCTGTCCGTCGGTTTCGGGGTGATAGGATGAACTGAATTGAAGTCGCGTGCCGAACTGCTGCCACAGGTTCCGCCAGAAGTTACTGGTAAATTTCGTGTCCCTGTCGTTGATGATCGACGCTGGTATCCCGTGCAGTCGAACGACGGTGGTGATGAAGAGTCGGGCCGTTTCTTCGGCTGTGATTGCTTTCTTGTAGGCTGCGAAATGTGTCATTTTCGTCAGTCGATGGACGACGACCAGGATCGCGTCATTCCCACTCGTCCCAGCCGGTAACCCCGTGACGAAGTCCATCGTCACCTGCTGCCAAGCACGCTCTGGGGGTGGGATTGGTTGCAACTGTCCCGCCGGCCGTTTCCTGCTTGACTTCATGAGCTGGCAAGTGGGACACGATGCCACGTGTCGTTGCACGTCGGTCAACATTTCTGGCCAGTAGTAGTACCGCTGCAGCTGCTGCCATGTTTTTTCTACCCCGAAATGTCCCGAGGTAACTCCGTCGTGTGCTTCCTGTAACAGTAGTTCCCGTAGTAGCGTGTACCCTGGTACCCAGATGCGGTCGGTTCCAGCTTTTACGTAATAGACGCCCTTGGCTGCTGCGAATTGCTGCGAGTTTCCTCCTGTGAAGAATGGGTCTGTGTGATATCCGTGGGTAAATAGTCCTGTAAGTAGCGGGCTGGTCTGGGCGAGTAGTATCGCGTGGATCTGGGCAGTGGGGCGGGTCAGTGCGTCAGCGATATTCGAGGCTCCTTTTTTGTATGTGACCGTATAGTGAAAATTCGACTCGAGGAAGTCGAGCCACCGAATCTGTCGTGGGTTGAGGTGGGGCTGTGCGCGAAGGTACTGTAGAGATCGATGGTCTATCCGTACTGTCACGTCTACGCCGGTCAAGTAGCAGCGCCACACTTTGAATGCATGCACGATCGCGAGCATTTCGCGGTCGTGTATCGGGTAATTTCGCTCAGGCGGATGGAGCTTGCGTGATTCGTAGGCGATGGGTTGGAGGCCGTTGCCAAAGTCCTGTAACAGTACAGCTCCAATGGCGATGTCACTCGCGTCCGTAACCACTTCGAAGGGGCGGTGTGGGTCAGCGATGCGTAGGACGGGTGGTGAACAGAGAACATTTTTCAGGGCAGAGAAGGCAGCATGCTCTTTCTCCCCCCACGTAAAAGGGACCCCCTTCCGTAGTAAGTCAGTTAGCGGGGCTGTTAAACGTGCCATGTCGGGTACGAACCGTCCAACGTAATTAACAAATCCCAAAAAACTCTGCAGTTCCGTGATGTTCGTCGGTGGATGCCACGCTTTTACCGTATCTAGCTTCTTAGGGTCGATTTCAACCCCAGCCTCCGAAATAACGTGACCTAAAAACTCTAGCCTGTCCCGAAAAAACTCGCACTTGGAGCCCTTGGTGAGTAACCGATGTTCCTCTAAAACCTTAAAAACTGCTTCGAGATCTACTAAGTGCTGCTGCTTGTCCCGACTGTAAACGAGGATATCGTCGAGGTAAACTATCAAGCATTTATCTAAAAGTGGCCTAAACGCCTCGTTCTTGGTCAGCCCGAAAGGCATCACGATGTACTCGAATGACCCGTACCTAGTTCTAAATGCTGTTTTGGCGCAGTCCGATGGTTCGACCCGAATCTGATGGTAACCTCCCCGTAAATCTATTTTCGAAAAGACTCGTGCTGTTCTCAACTGGTCGATCAGTTCGTCGGCGTGAGGGATGGGGTATCGCGATTTGACTGTTACCCTGTTAAGCGCTCCGTAGTCGATGCACATGCGGAACCCTCCGTCTTTTTTCGGTGTGAACAGTATCGGTGCGGCGAACGGTGACGAGCTCGGTCGGATAAACTGCTTTTCTAACAGGTAATCTAACTGCTTCCTTAACTCGTCGAGCTCGGGCTGTGTCAGTCGAAATTGGCGCTGTACAGTTGGCTGTGCCCCCGGTTCTAACTCGATCCTATGGTCGTGCGCCCGCTGAGGTGGCAGTCCTTGTGGTAAATCATCCGGAAAAATCTTCGGGAACCGTTTCAGTAGTGCCTGTAGTTCGGGCAGTACGGCTGCCAACAGTTTCTGTAAATCACTCGGCTGCTCCTCTTTTTCTACTAGTGCGATATCCGTTGCGTACACGTCAGCTCCAGCAGCGACAGCCCGTTTCATCGTGATGGCGTTGACCTGGACCGTCAAAGATTCGGGTGGCTGCCAGCGAGGTAGAACGACCCAGTTACCACTACTTCGCACTGTGCAGCTTCCCGTCGTCCAGTCAATTCGTGGGTTGTACCGTCGCAGCCAATCACGTCCCAATAAAATGTCGTGCCCATCCAGTGTTGTTGCGAGCATTTCCTATGTAAACCCGTGTGAAGTTGAAAGAATAGGAATGAAATGACAAAGGAAAGATTGGGTACAAATACAACCCTAGAAAACCTGTACCCCATAAGTGCTACCCCACTATAGCCTACAGCAACTATGTCATATAAATCTGACACACCCCCATGGGCACAGTGGGGAAGAACAAGGGGTCACAAGACCAGTCAAGCAAAGCAAAGCAAAGCTCAGGGTGGATCACAAAGTCACCACACAGTCCAAGCACAAGGTCAGGGCCACAAGGCCAGTTCACATGCAAGACTAGACACATATATATATAAGACGAAACAAGCAAGAGCAGGTATATATATATGCAAGAGTACAAGCAAAGTCAACAGGTGAGCAAGTGAGGTAGGACAAGTACAAGTCCTAGCTGAGTGCAGAAGCGCTGATGATCACAAGGCGGAAGTGCCTTGGTGAAAACATCAGCAGTGTTGGCCTCAAAGGCCACGTACGCAAGTCGCAACCGACCACGCTGCTGCAGCTCACGAGAAAGAAAGTAGCGGAGAGCAATGTGCTTCGTTCTGTTCTCCAAGCGCTGCTGCCGACACAAGGCCAGCATGGCCTTGTTGTCCACGTATAGCACTGGAGGAGAACGAGGCGGCTCTCCAGGGTCAGTCAGCAGGTAGGTGAGCCAGCAAAGCTCCTGTGCACCCATGGCCCCGGCGTAGATCTCAGCCTCACAACTGGAGCCGAGAACAGAAGACGAGCGAGTAGCCCGCCAAGAGACAGAGCCATAACCAAGACTGAAGGTGTACCCCTGCGACGACCGCTGCGTAGCCTGGTCGTCAGCCCAAGAAGCGTCCGCAAGGCCAGTGAGGACCACTGGACTCCGCCCTCCAAGCACTAGCCCCATGCCCGACGTACTGCACAAGTAGCGCAACACCCTCTTCGCTGCAGCCATGTGCTCTGGTCGGTGTCTCCCAGGAGCAACATAGCGTGCAAGAATGCTAAGAGGGTATGCAAGGTCAGGTCGAGTGCAGGTCATCAGGTACATGAGGCAGCCAGCAAGCTCTGGGTACGGGCCACTCGGCTCTACGGACTCATCCGAAGGCAAAGCTGAGAGCGAGTGGCGAGTAGCCAGAGGAGTGGCCTGAGGCGAGGAGTACGTGAAGCCGAAGCGCTGAAGGACCTGCTGCACCATGTGTGACTGAGTCAAGGTAATGGTGTGGCGTGCTCTGTCCCGAGTGATCTGCAAGCCAAGGTAGCTGCGCAGTTCACCCAGGTCTGTGCACGTATGTCTCTTTAGAAGCTCGGACTTCACGTAGGCGAGTCCAGCAGTGTCAGCAGTGGCAAAGACCAAGTCGTCAACGTACACGAGGATGTAGAACGGCGGCAAAGAAGTGTCGGTGCGAAGAAACAGCGACGGGTCAGCAGTAGAGGGAGCAAACCCAAGAGCCGCAAGCGTGGTCGTCAGTGTGTCGTGCCACTTACGCGGTGCCTGGCGGAGACCGTAGACTGGCCGTCGGAGGCTCCTCTGGGTGCCAGGAGGGAAAGTCCCAGTGAAGCCAGGCAGACGGCGCAGCCAGATCTCCTCGTGCAGGCTGCCCTGCAAGAAAGCAGTGCTGAAGTCAAGAGAGTGAAGCTCGTAGTCGCGCTGAGCGGCTATGTGCAGCAGCACCCGAAGAGTAATCATCTTCGGGGTGGGAGAGAAGGTCTGAAACTAGTCAACTCCCTACCGCTGACTGAAGCCACGAGCAACGTACCGCGCCTTGAAGACAGGTGGAGAGCCAGGCGGCCGCTTCACCCTGAAGATCCACATGCCACTGACGATGTTCGCCCCAGGAGGGGGAACCGCGTCAACGTAGGTGCATGTGGACTTCTAGGAAGCCATCTCTGCATCCATAGCTGCCTGCCACTGAGAGGAGTAGGGACCCTCTACGGCCTCCGCGTAAGAGCGCGGAGTCGGGATGTCTAGTGCATCCGGGTCTCCCTCAAGAGCAAGCAGTACAGACGCAAGATGAGGTGAAGCAGCAGCCAGACACTGGAACTCCTCCTGCCTGTCCTCAAGGACGTCCGTGCCAAGAGCACACTCACCCCCGACGGACGGAGGACAGACACACGCAGACTCAGCGACAAGACTAGCAGCGTAGTGTGGACGACAGCGAGCAGCAAAGTCGACGAGCTGAGCGACAAGAGCAGACGCAGCAGTGGACTCAAAAGAGGGGTCAGTGACGACAGTAGCAAGAAGACGCGTGAGAGTAGGACTGGCAGCACGAAGAGAGTCCGACTCCGGGTCGGCAAGGCAGGAAGAGAGGACTCAGGAGGAGAAGGCAAAGGGGCACGCAAGTAGCAGTGGACGGACGCAGAGACATCCGGTGCGTGCCAGGGACAGGAGGAGGACGCTGACGCAAACTGCGACCACTAGCGCGAGCAGCACAAACAGGCGACGCGGGACGAGACGCAGGCTCACGACGCTCAGCAAGACCTCCAGTAGGACCAGTGTAAGGAGAGGGAGCTGGCAGTGGGGAGGCCGGCTCTAACAGTGACGGCGACTGGACAGACTGCGGGCACTCTACAGAAGAAGGAAGACCAAGAACCTGCTGCAGGAGCGGAATGAAGTACGACCGAGGCCGCGCGGGGACTCCAGGCACAGCAGGGACAGCACCAGAACCCTCAGCGGCAGCACCAGCGCCAACAGCACCTTCAATGGCAGGACCTCCAGCCGCACCAGCAGTACGACCACCGCCAGGACAGACAGCAGGAGTCTCAACACCAACACCCTCAGCAGCTCCAGCTCCAGGAGGACCCGCAGGCCCAGCAGCTCCGGGACCGGCGGCACCAGCACCCTCGGCGGTCGAAGAAGCTCCAGCTCCAGCAGCACGCCTCCAGCGGCGAGCAAACCACTCGTGCAGCTCCTGTAGAGAGAGGGGCTCCCGCCGAGACGGAGCAGCAGGAGAAACCCCAGGCTCAGCAGCTCCAGACGCAGCACCCCCAGGCTTAGCAGCTCCAGACTCAACACCCCCAGGCTCAGCAGCTCCAGACTCAGCACCCCGAGACTCAGCACCCCCTAGCTCAGCAGCTCAAGGCACAGCACCCCCCGGCTCAACACCCCCAAGCTCAGCACCCTCAGCAGTAGCACCCCCAGGCTCAGCACCCACGCGCACAACACCCCCAGAGTCAGCACCCCCAGGCTCAGCACCCGCAGCAGCACCAGAGTCACCAGTAACCTCGACCGGGTCAACTGCGTCTACCTGGGACACACCTTAGGGGGCAGGAACCTGAGGGGGGAGGGGGTCTACCGGGGGGGGAACCGGCACAAGGAAGTCCGGTGGCGGGGGGAGGGAAGGAGTGCGGTAGGGGAAGAGGCGGTAGAAGGGGACTGACTCGTCGAACGTGACGTCCTGGGAGGACAGAACACGACGAGAGGAGGGGTGGTAGAACTGCCACCCTGGAGCGTCAGGGGGGAAGCCAAGGAAGACACAGGGAGCAGCACGAGGGGACAGCTTGTCCGCAGACAAGTCGCGGACAAACGCCCGAGATCCCCAGACACGGAATGCAGACGCATCGCCGACCTTCCCCGCCCACAGCAAGATTGGGGACATCGCAGGCCGAGAGACCCTGGGGTGAAGGTTGAGCTGATGCGCCGCGTACCGGACCGCAAACGGCCACAGAAAATGGGGGGCAGCCGCATGCATCATGGACGTACGAGCGACATCCATGACCATGCCAATGCGGCGCTCAGCAATCCCATTTTGCTGTGGAGAGTCCGGAAGCGTAAAGGTCTGGCGGATCCCCCGTGCACGACTGTAGTCTAGTAGAAGGCGAGAGGAGAACTCCCCACCTCGGTCAGAGTGCAGACGTTGAACAGGAAAGTCCGAGCCAAAGCTCCTCTTGAGCTGGAGACGAGCCTCGCGGATCCAGTCGATCAGCACCGCAGTGACATCACCCTTGCTGCGCAAGGGGAAGACTGTGGTGTAACGCGAGTAGTCGTCAACCACCAACAGGAAGTAGCGCTCGTAACCCTGCCCACGGACGCGGGCCGGGCCCCACACGTCTATGTGAAGTGTCCGCGGAGGAGCCTCTGTCGGGGGAAACTGGGAGGAGTGAGGGGCAGCCCTGAGGCGCCCCTCGACATAGGGGACACAGGAAGGTCCTGGTCCCGAAGGAAAGGGAGGGAGAGACCGGGGAAGACCAGAGACAAGGACACGAGAAGCCATGCCCCGAAGACGGGGCAAGGAGGGGTGGCCAAGACGGTGGTGCCACAGGAGAGTCTCGTGAGACACGAGGCGACATGAACAGGGGGCAGACTCAGGGCCAGACCGGGACGCAGCAACAAACACCTGACCTGACGCAGCTACCTGACCAGACGCAGGGACAGGAGGAGACTCAGTGGTCAGGGTGTAGAGGCTCAACCCAGGCCGGCGCGAGAACGTGGCCAGGTGCCGGCCTGTGCGTGCGTCCGTGCAGTGGGTCACCCGCTGACTCGCTGGAGTGAACTGGTGAACCCCAGCATCCTGTAGGGCAGCACCACTCACCAAGTTCGTCGAGAACGAGGGGAGGTATAGGCCTGACAGGGCGCCCGAGGGGGCAGCTGGACACGGTAGAACAGTGGAGAAGTGAGAGAGGACAGGACCCCCAGAGGGGTCAGCAAGGGAGACCGCAACCGGCCAGCCAAGCGGCGTGAGTGTGGTGCGGTCCTGAAAGAAGGAGCGAGTAGCCCCAGAGTCAAGTGTAAAGGTGAGGGAGGCCGAAGCCGACGTGGTACCTGAGAGCGCAGCCTCACCAGTACCTGAGAGCGCAGCCTCACCAGTACATGAGAGCGCAGCCTCACTAGTACCTGAGAGCGCAGCCTCACTAGCACCTGAGAGTGCAGCAGTGTCACAAGCACCTAGCGCAGCCGTACCAATGCCCGGGTCGGGCGGGAAACACCGGTAACAAATACCCTCATCACCAATAGACACAGCATACATAGCACCAAGGATAGCATCAAAGTCTAGCTCAAAGATCACTTCACCAGCTCTAGAAAGGTCTCCCCAGCGGGGGATCTCAGAGGCGTCAGGGAACTGCTGACGCCTAGCGTCCGTCAGGCGGCCAAAGCAGCGTCGGGTGGCGTGGGCACCCCCACACTGCTCACCCGAGCGGTCGCCACTGCGAAGCACGTAGGTGCACGGGCCAAAACCTCCACCACGCTGACTCTGCGCGTACCACTCACGGAGCTGCTGAGGCGGGGGGATGTCCCGAGCACGCTGGTGCTGCTGCTGCTGCTGCCGCGGACCACCACTAGAGCCGCTCCGCTGCGGGGCACCACCTTGACCGGCTCCACCTCCCCCGCCACCACCTCCTCCACCACCGCCACCACCACCGCCTCCTCCGCCGCTGCCGCCGCCACCGCCACCACTCCCGCCACCACTCCCACCGCCACCCCCAGTCCCTCCGCCGCCTCCAGCGCCACCCCGACCGCCCCCGCCAGCTCCACCCGCGCCCTTGCCCCCCTTGCTCTTGCCAGAGCGGCGTCTCCCGCTAGGGGCAGACGCCGCGCCAACCGACTCAAGACCAAGCAGGTCGGCAGCAGCAGTAGAGGCAACAGAGGGCAGCAGGGGGGAAGGAGAACACCCCTCAAAGATGGGGGTGCGCGGGTCTCCCCGAGAGGCTCCTACAGCGACTATACTCTTCTCCGCCGCTAGGAGGGCCTTCTCGAGGAGATCGACAGTGAGGGTGGTGGGACAGACTGAGAGGAAGTGGTCTCTGACTACGCGAAGGGAGTCAGGGAGACGAGTGACTATGTAATAGAGAGCGATGTACATGGGGGGGGGTTTCTTGGCGCAGAACTCATCAGGAAGGGCGGCGCGGTAGTGAGTGTCACTAGTGCAAAGGTGGGTAATGAGATTAGCGACAGTAGGAAAGGCAGTGAGATCAGGAAAGAGGTACGGTAGCATGAGACGGCTCAGTGCAGCAGTGGCAGGGGAAGAGTAGTGCGCAACTACAGCGTCGTACAAGGTCTGAGCACTCTTGTACTGACTAAAGTGCGCGCGCTCAGTGGTGGGCAAGTGGCGACGCACAGCAAGACGTGCAGCAGCATCGCGAGTAGCCCACTGAGAGCGAACAGTGGGGTCAGCATTAGCAGCAGGGGCAGGAGAGGCGCCAGAGGTGAGGTCAAAGAGAGAAAGACCGTCCGCCCTATCGCACTGTAAAAACAAGTGCAGGTCGTCGACCCAGACCTCAAAGTCAATGGCTCTGCCCTCAGCGTCAAAAGCTAGGACACTGGGGGTAGCCATGACGACAGACTAGCAGTGCAAGCAGTGAGGAAGGGCACGCAGTAGCAGTAGGGCACTGCTGTGCTCACCAGACAGGGCAGGTCGAGCGGCCCGGTAGCAGGGCGACTCGACGGCTGCAGGACGGCTAGGCTGCTCCTGGGCGGCTCGGCTGCTCCCGGGCGGCTCGGCTGCTGCTGGACGGCTCGGCGGCTCCGGGCGGCTCGGCTGCTGCTGGGCGGCTCGGTTTTCGCTGGGCGGCTCGGCTGCTGCTGGGCGGCTTGGCTGCTGCTGGGCGGCTCGGCTGATGCTGGGCGGCTCGGCTGCTGCTGGGCGGCTCTGCTGCTGCTGGGCGGCGCGGCTGAGGCCAGGCGGCTCGGCTGGTGCTAGGCCGCAGGTAGAGCGGCGGTAGGGCCGCGTAGGTGAGGGCGGCAGGGGCCGCGAAGGTAAGGGCGGCGGGGCCGCTCAGGTAAGGGCGGCGGGGCCGCGTAGGTTGGGGCGGCAGGGCCACGAAGGTGAGGCGGCAGGGGGGCGCGTAGGTGAGGGCGGCGGGGCCGCTCAGGTGAGGGCGGCGAGGCCGCGTTGCTGAGGCGGCGGGGCCGCGATGTAGGGGCGGCTGGGCCGAGTAGGTGAGGGCGGCGTGGGACCGCGTAGGTCAAGGGCGGCGGGGCCGCTTAGGTAAAGGGCGGCGGGGCCGCTCAGGTAAGGGCGGCGGGGCCGCAACGGTAAGGGCGGCGGGGGCCGCGTTGCTGAGGCGGCGGGGCCGCAGAGGTAAAGGGCGGCAGGGCCGCGTAGGTGAAGGGCGGCGGGGCCGCGTGGAAAGGGCGGCGGGGCCGCTAGAAAGGGGCGGCGGGGCCGCGATCAAGGGGCGGCGGGGCCGCGATCAAGGAGGCGGCGGGGCCGCGATGAAGGGGCGGCGGGCCGCGATCAAGGGAGGCAACGGGGCCGCGATCAAGGGAGGCGGCGGGGCCGCGATCAAGGGGCGGCGGGCCGCGAGGTAAGGGCGGCGGGGCCGCAAGAGTGAAGAGCGACGTGGTCGCGATCGAAGGGTCAGCCGCTAGGGCGGCTCGGTGAGAGAGAAGCCCAAGGCGCGACTCGGAACGAGTGCGCTTCGGGCAGGAAAAAAAAGGTGTGTGGTGGGCCCTAGGCAAAGTTCCCACAGGGGAACCTGCTCTATACCATGTGAAGTTGAAAGAACAGGAATGAAATGACTAAGGAAAGATTGGGTACAAATACAACCCTAGAAACCTGTACCCCATAAGTGCTACCCCACTAAAGCCTACAGCAACTATGTCATATAAATCTGACAACCCGAAGTTCCCCCCGCAGCGGACTTTTACTCGCTCCACCTTTTCCCGTATGGCCAGGGGCGTGCCGTCGACTAAGCGTGCATCTATCTCAGGTAAGCATCGGTTAAGTGTTAACTGTAACTTCCGTGCGGTTGCGGTATTAACTAAGCTGTGACTTGCTCCTCCGTCAATGAAAATCTTCACTGCTGCTCCCTGTATTTTCCCGTAGATCAGTACCGGGCAATCCGTCGCTGTACCCTCCTTATTCATCCGAGCCCGATCGATGGCGTGAATCGGTACTGTGACTCGGTGAGGGTCGGTGTGGTTGGGCGAGCAGGCAGTCTCGCCAGTAGTTGGCCCAACTTCTACTGACTGCTGGCGTCTCCCTGCCAATGAGACTCCCTCCCCTTCTCTGCTCCTCGACGCCTCAGCTCCTCTGGGCATTCGCTCTTGCGATGGCCCGGCCTGTTGCAAGCAAAGCAGCGCCCTTAAACGGTGCGGCACCTGCATTCGTTGCAACGGCATGTACAGTGGCGTGCTCGGTCGGTCCCCGAGGACGATGTCCGTAATAGGACCCCGGTCTCGGTCGGCGTAGGATGTCGATCTTCTCGGCGAGCGCGAGAATCTCGTTGAAGTTAGAGAGTCCGCGTAGCATTATCTCGTGCGAGATGTCCGGCTTCAGCCCTCCGACGTAACGGTCCACCCGCTTCGCCTCGTGCATGTAGCCGACCCGTTCGCAAAGTGCGAGAAAACCACTAGTATAGTCTTGAACTGACCCGAGCTGGCGCCAAGTGCGCAGTTTCTGACGCGCCAAAATCGAAGCCGCGATTGGCTCAAAGCGCGCCCGAAGCCCTGCGCACCACGCATCCCACGTGCTGTATTGGGCGGTTTCGCAGAACGAACTCCATGTGACAGCTGGACCCGAGGGCCCTTCCTTGTGCGACGGTGGCTCGTAGGCGCGTGGCGACGTTACGATGACGCGCCACCAGTCCATGGCGGGGCCCCTTAGCAGTGAAACCGCATACCGGATCTTGGCGGCGTCCGACTCGACGTAATTGGCGTCGAAGAAAACGTTCATCGTGAAGACCCACGATTGAACTGTCGGACCGCCGCGTTGGCTTGGGTCGAAGCAGGGCGGGCGTTGCGGCTTAAGTGGCATTGGGGCCATTATGGCGTTTTCGCCACATGTCGCCGCAAACTCCACGTGCCGACGGGCTTCTCGGGGCTTTCGTGGGCTTGGCGCGCTCCTGTTCCCTCCCATGCCGGGCATCGGCTGGGCGACGCCTTCACTGGCTGCGCCTGAGCGTTGTCCCGTGCTGTCGTGTTGTGTTGGTGTGCCGCACGAGATGACAATTGGCTCATCCGAATGTGCAGATGCATTGGTTGGTGCATTTGATGTCGTCGGTATGTTCACCGTTGACTGTTGACGGGCAGAGTCAAGTTCCGCCGTGAGAGTCGCGATTTCGAGCGCCGAGTCCTCCAATTGACGCACGAGACGATCGAGTTGCTCCTGCGTCATCGTGGCGAGCTTGAAATCGGCCATGGCGGGGGTGTCGGGCAAGCTCAGCGAGAGCCTCGGTCGTGGCCGTGCGTGCTTGCGAGAGAGCACTACGAGCGGCGGTGCTGTATCGCTGAGAGACGTCTACCCCCCCCAAAAATTGAGATAGTGGGAAGCGAAGGTGTGGATGCGGTCCGAGATGAGATCGTAGGCTCTGAATACCAAGTGTTACGAGTGCAATTGAGTGAACGAACGAGAATTGCACTATCGAAGCAAGAGTACAATGAGCGAAGGCATGAGCGAACAATATATAGCGAACTACAGTGGTAACGGTAATGGTCGCGCGACGAGCCTGGGACTGAGGTTGGGAAAGTGTCGAAGCGTAGGCCCGGAGCGCGGGTTACCAGCCGAGCCGTGAGGTCGGGATGCGATGTGCGAAAATGGCGGGATGATGAATGATGCGATGGTCGCGAGTGGTAACGGTGTTGACTGAGGTGCTACAGTGATGTACGCGTTGAGCAGGGACGTAAGGATAAGGGAATTTCCTTACTCACTTCCATATTTCCAACACCCTAAATGCGTAAGCTGGCCGGAATTCCATGTCATCCATACAGTAGAGTAAGGTCGCCTTCCTGCGATGTCTGGACTGGGACAGCCCCAAAAGTGCAGATTTTTTTGTCCACGCTGGCAGCTTCCACGTCTACCCCATGTGCAAGCCGATTCTGATGTTTGTGATCGTTAGGAGTATGCGAAACCTAACGCCCAATCAGATTTGCATGCGCGACTCAATTTACAGTCAGCGTTCGCAACCCGAAACCCTCAACAGATTCTCGCCACACGTCAAATGGTCTCATCGTGGGGGGTCTTCGCACGTTCAGGGTCTGTGAACTCACTCGATGTCCAGATTCGTTGCCTTCCACCTCATCACAATGACTTGTACTCACCTGCACGTGCCGAGTGCACTTTCGCTGTCGGAACTTCGAACTTCGGACAGCCCAGGAAGGCGATCTAATTGATTTTGGTCAGCATGAGGGTGCGTTCTTGGCTGGTGTCTAGCTTCGGGTCAAGTTGCCTTGTGTCAGACCCCTCTAGGAACGTCTGACACAAGTCGAAAAATTCCCTCATGCCCGTCAATTTCACCTCGTGTCAGCAGCTTGGCCCGAAGCTAGACACCATCTAAGAACACGCCCCGAGACAGCCCACCCTGCACGCTGGTTCCACACACCACATCCTCGAATAAGAGCACGCCAATTGTGAAGCCTCAATCAGACAGCTGACGATTCACAGTCAATGAATCTTGTTCCTTTCCGACATTGGATTCGTCAGCCAGTACTGTACAGTATTATCTCTCTCCCCCCTGGGCTTCATCCCGCCGTTTCTCCCCTCCCCACGCCCACACCCGCCGCTCTGTCAGCCGTCTCTCGAACATAAACCGCATGTTTGCGGAGGGTAGTCCCCTGCTGTAGTCCACTTGTGGGCTGCTCACTAGCTCCCTCCACACAAATCTAGGCTCCTCCTTACCTTGGCCCTGCCGCATTTTGGTTCGGTATTCGGACCACGTGTCTGCTGCTTGTTTTGTAGCACCACCAGGAATGCGGGGTTCTCCCTACCAGCCCTGCCCAGCTCGGCACAAGCCCTGCCCTGCATGACTACACCACACAAGCCCCTCGGGCCTCGGTCCGAACCGAAGCCAGCCAGCCAGGGGCACAAGCACCACACAAGTTCCCCTTTCCTAGCTCCTGCGGGTGACCTGAAGCGGACTGCACCACCATCACCATGGCTCCTTCTTCCCCACTTCTACTTTACCCACTCTTCCCTGCACGAGAGGAGATGAGAGCTGCCTCTAACGAGTGTCAACCACGCCTGCTGCCTCTTGTGATAGCTAAAAGCAGGAGCAAACGCGCCTACACAACTGATTCAACGTGCCTGCTCCCCTATCCACAGATTCCATTCAACTTACGTCATCTCCGCACTCAACGTTGAGTTTTTGAAAACCGTATAATTCTCGCGTGCACTAAACGCTGCTCACGTTGCAGTGTGGTACTAAGTCGTAGTTGGGGCATTCTGAACAGATTGTGTCGATCCCAACCTCGGTGTGAGAATGGCAGCTTCACCGCTGTTACACTCCCTCCCAGTCGGTTACCGTTTTCGGCCGTCGGAAGAAGAACTCGTTTTCTCTTACCTCCTAAACCGCACATCCGGGCAAGCTTACGCTGCGCGTCCACTCCTTCAGCTGCCCGAGGTTAACGTTTTGCGGTGCGACCCGAGCAGCCTGCCTTCCGACGCGTGCTTCGACGGCGAATGGTTCTTCTTCTACCGCCCGTCGCAGCACGGCTCGAAGAAAGAACGCTCCGTGAAATGCGGCGAGACGGTCGTCGGGTTCTGGAAATCCACGGGAAACGACCACGCGGTGCGCCTCGGTGGGAGTAAGAGCAGCAGCAACAACGGCCAAAAGGCCCCTTCAGACGGCGGCGTAACGGGAATGAAGAAGAAATTAGTGTACTACTCGAAATCTGGACCGAGCGACCACAAGGGATCTAAGACGGACTGGATTATGGACGAGTATCGGCTAGAGGTGGAAACCGGAAGCGACCTCGCGGCGTTGGTGTTGTGCCGTGTCTTCATCAAGGGCAACGTCGCCCCGCCAAACGCGCCGCGTAACCCGCCGTCATTCGCGCCGGCTTCGCCGAACGTGAGCGCCGCGACGGTCTCACGACCGATGTCGCCCGCACCGTCGCTGACGCTCGGCGCCTTCGCGGAGCATGTGACTATGGCGAAGGGACAAATCGTGACGGACGATTACGATACTGTTAACAGTGTGATTCAAGCGAAGAAAATGTCTGCACCAGGCGCGGCGGCTTCTGCCGCGGCGATGGGTGGCGGCGACGCGGAGCGGTTCGTCGATCTTCTTCTCGCGAAAGACGAGGTTGAGAGTGGCACGACCGGTGGTGATAATCACGGATGTGCTGATGACGAGGAGCGCTTGCTGCTAAACACGATGATGGACGCGATTATAATCGACGACGGGGATCGGTCCGACAAATCTGGAAGCGACGACGTGACTGCATCGGTGCAGCTTGTATCGGAGGCTTTCGTCGACTCTTCGGTGGAGGATTCGGGAAGGTTCGTCTCGGGGAACGGCGCGGGCGCGATGGATGCGGAGGGGAGCGGGCAATTCGGGGGATTCCAGTCGCAGCACGGCAGCACCACGGACCTACCTGGTGCTTGCAACGGTAACAGCAGCATGGCGTTCGAGAAGTTAACGTCGGCGAGCTATGAGAACATAAGCATGGCTGAGTCTCAGTGCGCTCCGGCAGCTGCGGGAACCTGGAAAGTTCCTCGCAGTCCTCGAATGGTTTCCACTGACACTGTCGGCCCAAATGCTGGCGTAAATACTGGCGTAAATGGCGGCGCAACTGGCGGCGCCATTGGCGGCGCGGCCGCTGCTGCTGTCGCCACGCCATCACTCGCCTCGGGATTCTCGGCGGCGGATCTGGAGCAGCCTATGTATCTGCAAGGGGATGATGACGTCACCATCAAGGTCCCGGAGCATCCTAGCCAACGACACGGCTACACGTGGATGCACAAAGTTCTAGACTCGGCTGATATCTTCACGCCACATGTCAGTTCCGAAAACGGCTCGCCTGCAGACAAAAGCTCTGCAGAAAAGTCGGGAGCCGGGATTCACGGAGAGGGTAAAGGAAAGAGCGGATCACCAAATGGGGACGGGGGTTTTAAAGACATGTTTTCTGACATGTTCAGCGCGTTGACTCCTAGGGGGCTATCCTTCGGTAAGGGATTCACACCTAAGGCGTTCACGCCCATGGGATTTACGCCCAAGGGAGCTACGCCGAAGGGTGGCTCTGGTTACCCGTTTGCGACACCTAAAGCATTTTCGCCGGGTGTGGGACTGTGGCGGTTTCCGTCAATGACGAGGAATGGGAAGAAGCGGCCTGCGGTAACTCCAAGGAGCGAGTCCCGATTGGCGGAGGATCGCTTTGTGAGGGTGAAGCAGTGAGTGAAATCTCCAGCTGTGAATCCTGCTTGGGCGATGGTTCTGGTATGAGGAACTTATTTACTGAAATAGGGTGGGTCACGCCTAGTTCGTTTTTCAGTTCAGGGATCTCTGATCAGACTGGTGGATTGAGGTTCAGAGCATATTTTTCCACAGCTTGCTTACACTGAACTGAAAGTGAACTGAGTCTGACCTGCCTCTGGTGACCACCATTAGGCCCATTGGGCAAATACGATTGAGATGATTGCACCCTTTCGCCTTTGATTGATTTTGTTTTTGCTCTTATATATGTGGTATATCTCCAGTGATGACTGTTTGCATTGCCTCTAAATCTATGTGCACCCACCAACCATCCATCCCAAAATTGCTGTGAGCTGGAATATGGTACAAACTACTGTAGTTGGTTCAGAGGGTTTTCTACAGCATGAAGAATTCTGACCTAGAAATGAGCTATACCCATCATCAGCAAATAGGTTGTAAGTATCAGTAACCCTTACCTGAGTGCACACAGCCACACAGCAATAATTTATACACACAGGAGCACATACATACAGTACCGGTACAACAATACAAGCACTCCCGATTCAACCACTCCAGCTTCCCCAGTACAGTTCTCACTTGTGCTTCCTCCGATCCCCTAAGAGCTTCTTCACTGTTTCGGTTAGTAGCTTGCTGTCTATAGGTTTAGTGAGGTACCCATCCATGCCGGCATCGAGGCACTTGTGATGGTCCCCTGCCATGGCATTGGCTGTCAGCGCCACCACCGGAATGTGCACCTCTGCACCCCTCTCCACCTCTCTGATAGCCCGCGTTGCTGCGTACCCGTCCAACACAGGCATCTGCGGTGGGGTGGGGGGGAAGTGGGGGCAGGTGGGTGGTGGCAGGTTGGCGGCAGGTGGTTATGGGTGTGATGCCCAGGAGCACATACCTAGAAAGGTGGATGAGGAAGGTGCAGAGGGGGTGTGATGTCCACGAGCACACACACAGCGACGCACACGACCCGACCAGGAATGAAAGGTAAGGGCATGGAAAATCGCCCGGACACTCAATTCGGCCAGGTGGCCGAATTGGACGAACCCTTTCACGAGCTCCGCTGACGGTTCCGCAACCAAACAAATTGCATGGTCAAAATTTGCGAAGCTCGGTAACTGGTTACTTTCGCAACGGCCATCTGGCCGAATTGAGTTTTTTGGCGATTTTCCACGCCCTAACCCTTTCCAGCCAGAAACATTCACCACCTGCCACTTCTCACATCCTTCCACCACCATCATTACTGCCACCAACAATTGCCTCCTTTCCCTTCCCATCACTCCCCTTCTATCCGATCCTCTTTTCTCTCTCCTTCCCACCCACCCCCCACCCACCCACACACATCAGGCAGTCCATATCCCCCCTCCCTTCCCCCCAAAGTGCCTGCCCTATCTCTCCCAGTCTCCACGCATTTGGCAGTCAATGAGAACGTGGTCAAAGTTCAAACGCCTCTGGCAGTCCCTCTATCCCCACCCTTCTCCCCCTCCCTCCCCCCCTCCTCTCTCTGGCAGTCCAGCAGTCCCTCTGACCCTCCCTTCTCCTCCTACGACCTCCCCCCAACACACACGCACCTGGCAGTCCATAAGCACGAGGTCAAACGCCTCTCCCCCGTCCACCTCCCCTCGAATCTGCCTTGTCACCGCATCCAACGCCTCCTGACCGTTGCTCACCGCCACCACCGTCGCGCCCATCTTCTTCAGCATCAGCACCGCCACCCGCTGCAGCATCGCCACGTCCTCGGCCAATAGGATGTGCACACCTGGCGGGGGTGGTGGGATGGGCCGGGGGTGGGGAGTTTGTGTATGAGGTATGGCTTTGCACATTGAGTGCCAGTTGGTTAGTAAGATCCTGGATTTTATACAGACAGATGGGCATGCATGGCCACGGAAACAGACAGAAAAGCATGGAAAATTGTACACATACCTGCACACACAGTGACACATGCATGCCTGTGCCCGCGCGCACACGCTCACGCACTTACTCAAGCACTCACTCACTCACACACTCATGCACACACCCCCGCACCTGCCAGAGCTGACGCCGGGCCCAAAACAGCCTTCTGGTGGGCCGATGCAGCCGACGCACTTGCACCCCCTCCGCTCCTCTCCCTGCTTCTGCTGCCACTGCCGCTGCCACTACGCTTGGCATGAGACGAAGAGGACGAGGAGGCGGAGGCACGATGCGACTGCGAGTGTTTGCGAGGGGAGAAGAGCGAGTCAATGGCCGGCAAGAGCCGTCCACTAGCAGAGCGATCCATGGAGGGAGAAGAGGAGGAGGAGAGAGACGAGGGGGAGTGAGGCGAGATGAGTGAGAGTGAAGCCACCGAGTCTTTTCGGAAAGAACTGCGTCTGTGCTCCTCCTGCCCGCCCGCTTTGCTCCCGTCTTGAGACCCCCGGGATTCCGAGCGAGGGAACGGCACAAGAAGGTTTCGGGGCGTTCTGGGTGTGATTGCCCCTCCTGCCCCTCGTGAGTCCCCTGCTCCCTCGCCGTATCTGTCGCTATCACCACTCTCAGAACCCTCCTTCCTCCTTTGCGAACGATATTGGCCATCCCTTCTCTCTCCTCTTTCTGCTCTTTCCCCTCTCTCCCCTCTTTCTCTCCTCTCCACTCTTTCTGCTCTCTCCCCTCCTTCTCTTCTTTCTCCTCGCTCCCCTCTCTCCCATCTATCCCCTCTTTCTCCTCTTTCCCCATCGTCACCATCACTCTCATCATCCCTCTGCTCCCTCGCCTCTTCCCCATTTCTTCCTACCCTCCCTCCCATCTCCTCCCTCCTGTCTCTCCCATCCCTCCTGTCCCTCCCCTCTCTCCCTTCCCACGCCCCATCACCAGACCTCGGGGTAGTGAGGTCAAACTCAGAACTCCCAACAGGGGTGGAGAGGCAGGACTCATCCCCATTACTCATCTCGTCTGCATGACTCAACTCCTCATCCACTGCACTCAAACACCTCTGAATCCTCACATTCACATTTATACTCTTGCGCCCCTTCCCCTCCTTCCCTTCCTTCCCTCCTCCCTTCCCTCCCTTCTCCCTCCCTCTCTCTCTCCCTTTCTCCTTCCCCAACTCGTCCAGAACCCCCCACACCCCTCCTCCTCCACCTCCCTCACCTCCCCCACCATCCCCCTCTCCCTCCCCATCCCCACCTCTCTCCTCCCCTTCCTCACCCCCTCGCTCCCCTCCCACCCCCCCCTCCGCATTCCCCCCAATCCCATACTTAATATCCATAGCCAGATTCAACAGCTGCTCCATTCTAGTCGGATGCAGGGGCTTCGACACAATAGTATCGCACCCGGCCGCTCTCAACCGCTCACGCACAGAGGCAGGCGTGTTAGCAGCAACCAACCACATGACAGGCAGAGAGCTGTTGCCCCCACCCGCCCTGCAGATCTCCAGTAGCCCTAGCAGCTCGTTTAGAGGACCTAGGTCCGCCTCTGCTCCTGCCCCTGCCCCTCCCCCCGCCCCTGCTGCTCCCCCTGCCGCTGTTCCACCTGCTCCGCTCCCCCCTCCTGCTCCTCCTCCGCTGCCCACCCCTCCCGCCCCTGTAGTTGCAGCAGCGGCTGTGCCTAGAGCCTCTGCCTGCCCTGCTGCTGCCGAAGCAGCAGTGGCAGCGGCAGCAGCAGCAGCAGACGACGGCAGGGGCGGCGGGTTCTGAGCCGACCAATCACCAGGCTGCTTGTTGTCTGACGGTAACGGTAACGTCAGACCCGGAAGCATACACGTATCCACTACCACGAGTGCTACAGTAGCCTGTTTTTGCCCATGATTACTATTATTATCACCATTATTAGTATTATTTCCGTGATTGCTGATATCCTCGCCATCGCTGTTCTTGCTCGAAAACCCGCTGCTTTTCCGGTCGTTGCGCATTCCGGCCGAAAACGCATTCGAGAAAAGCCCTTCCATGCTGCTCTGCCGCCACACGCTCGTGCTGCTACTACTCCCGCTGCCGCCGCTGCTGCCCACACCCCCACCAGCCCCACCAGAGCTCGCATCACTGCCCCCACTGCCCCGCCGAAACACCTTCCCAAGAGTCAGGCTTCCTTGCTTCCACAGCCCACCACCAGCACCGCCCCCTGCTGCTCCTCCCCCTCCTAGAACCTTCTTATCAGACTGCAAACTCCCTGTTCTTTCCAGTCCTCTCCTTGGCCCCCCTCCTGGCCCCCCTCCTGCTCCCCCTCCTGCTCCCCCTCCTGCTCCCCCTCCTGCTCCCCCTCCTGCCCCTCCACCTCCCATCCCTTCCTTGGCTAAACCACTCTTACCAGGCGCCTCCCATCCAGCCACCCCTACCCCTCCTGCATCTTTTTCTCCCCCGCCCCCTGGTCCCCCCCCTGCGCCGCCAAAGAGTGCTCCGATTCGCTCCAGGCTGCTCTGTCGCCTGTGCCCGCTGCTCACACTGGCTATGCGCGCTAACCGCAGAGGAGAGCTGCCTGCACTGCGGATCCCACTCACACTACTGCTGCTGCTGCCCTTCTCCCCCGCTGCTCCTCCTCCTGCTGTTGCCTCACCTGTTGCTGTTGCTCCTCCTCCTGCTGCTGCCTCTACAGAAGCCACTCCAGGTATCCTCCCCCCTGCCTCCACCCCTGCTCCTGATATCTCACTCCCGAACCCATTCCTCATGCCATCACCACTCCCTCCCGCTCCCCCCGCTCCTCCTCCCCCTCCTCC
Organism: Closterium sp. NIES-65; assembly: GCA_948144175.1. Lineage (NCBI taxonomy): Eukaryota > Viridiplantae > Streptophyta > Zygnematophyceae > Desmidiales > Closteriaceae > Closterium > Closterium sp. NIES-65. The sequence continues at coordinate 1,759,811 of CANXME010000062.1, read as the reverse complement.
TCCACCTCCCCCAGTTCCACCTCCCCCACTACCTGCCGAGAGCAGAGACCCAGCACTGCCACCAGCGTCCCTGAGGCCCAGCGACAGGATACCCTTCTTAAAGCTTTCCAGATCCACCCCTCCTCCCCCCAAACCTCCCCCCAACGCTCCCCCTAATCCCCCCCCTCCCCCGAGAGCCACCCCCAGACTGGTTTGCCTGCGCAGCCCCCCTCCCAACCCTCCTCCCCCTCCCCCTCCCCCTGCCCCCAGACCCCCAACCCTCAGCCAGGGCGCCGCCGAACCTGGTCCCGAACCTTCCTTCCCTGCTTCTCCCGAACCTGCTGCCGCTGCTGGCGGATCTCCGAACCTTTGCAGGGCGGCAAAAGCATCGGCAGAGCTTAGGGGCTGGGCGGCAGTGGAGTCAGAATTAGGGTTAGGGTTAGGGTTGGCGTTGGGGAAGGATGGGAGGAGCAGCAACGGGTCGTCCATCCTCATGCGCTCGTATGCTGCCTCCGTTGCCCTTGCCTTCTCCTCCGCTGCTGTTGCTACCTGCATTGGGGGAGGAAGGCAGGCGAGAGGGGGAGAGGGGGAAGTTGGGACAAGGGGAAGGGGAGGGGAAATAATAGGGGATGGAACGCAACGGGTTGTCCATCCGCATGCGCTTGTATGCTGCCTCCGTTGCCCTTGCCTTCTCCTCCGCTGCTGTTGCTACCTGCGTTGGGAGAGGAGGGAAACGGGTGTGGTGAGAAGCGAGAGGGAGGCAGGGAAAGCAGGGCAGGAGGGTTGGAACAAGAAAATATGGTCTTTCTTTATAGATACCTGAAAGGAAAGAGGAGACGAGGGTCAAATGTCCACAAAGAAGGATGTCCGGGACAAGAGGACTGTTTCTGTGTACCCATCTGGCGAATGCGGTCGACCATCTCCTCCCACGCGCCCACCTCCACCACAGTTCACCCTCTCTGCCTCAACCCCAGCACGGTTATTGAGGCGCCTCAAAAATTGACCCCAGCACGGTTATTGAGGCGCCTAAAAAATCAACCCCAGCACGGCTATTGAGGCGCCTAAAAAATCAACCCCAGCACGGTTATTGAGGCGCCTAAACAATCAACCCCAGCACGGTTATTGAGGCGCCTAAAAAATCAACCCCAGCACGGTTATTGAGGCGCCTAAAAAATCAACCCCAGCACGGTTACCCCATGCACACCCCATCCCAGCAACACCCACACACCAGCGCAAACTCAAACCACCCACCCGCCCACCCACCCACCTGGCGAATGCGGTCGACCATTTCTTCCCACGCGCCCACCTCCACCACCGTCAGCCCTCGCTGCCTTAACCACTTCCCCGCCACCTCCCTCCCCGGGCACGCGCCCATCACCAGCAGCACGTCCCCGTCCCACAGCGCGCGCATCAGAGGCGCCTCCAGCCGCCAGCTCTCCTTCTCCTGTTCCTCCGCCTCGCCCCCCACGCGCACGGCTGCTGCTGCGGGGTCGGGGCAGTCCAGCGAGAGGTTGAAGCGGAACAGAGAGCCTGGACCGGCCGTGGGCTTGTCCACTACGGCTATCTTGCCCCCCATCATCTCCACCTGCGAGGAGAGAGGGAGACAGGACAGAGACGGAGGGAAGAAGGGAGGGAGACGGGAGAGAGGCAGGGGAGAGCAAGAGGTTGGAGCGGAAGAGTGACCCGGGGCCGACAATGGGCTTGTCGACTACGGCTATCTTGCCCCCCATCATCTCCACCTGTGAGGGGGAGGGCAGGGGAACAAGAGAAAAATGAGGGAGGTGGGGCTAGGTTGAATTTAACTGACAGATTGCACCAGCCCCCAGGCCCGTGCCAACCTGTCAGTGTGCCTTCCCCTTCCCCCATGCAAACACCAATCTCCAACACCACTCTCCAACACCAATCTCCAACACCACTCTCCAACACCAATCTCCAACACCACTCTCCAACACCAATCTCCAATACCACTCTCCAACACCACTCTCCAACACCATACCCTAACGCCAAACCCTAACGCCAAACCCTGAACCCAGGCCCCAGGCCTCACCAGTGATCGCACGATGGCCAGTCCCAGCCCCGTGCCGATCCGCCCATGCGCCTGGTCTGCCTGCCCGTACGTCTCAAAGATCGCCTCCCTCTTGTCCTTGGGCACACCACACCCCGTATCCTCCAGCTCAAACACCAGCTCCACCTTCCCCTTCCCCCTCTCCTTCTCCTCCCCCCCGCCCGGTTCCCCTCCCCCGTGCTGACTCCCCTCCATCGCCCCTGACCCTCCCCCTTGCAGCGCCACCCGCTCCCCTTCCGCCCATCCCAACTGCCCGTGCTGCTGCCCCTGCAACTGCCCATGCTGCTGCTGCTGCCCGTACTGCTGCCCATGCTGCTGACCATGAGCAGCGCGGTTCCAGGCGCGGATGACGATGTGGCCATTGGGGGTGAACTTGATGGAGTTGGAGAGCAGGTTGTTGAACACCTGCCGTACGCGGTGCGGGTCGCCCCGCACCATGCGGGTTAAATCATCTGAAAGGTCTAGAGAGATCTCCGTGCCTTTTGTTAAAGCCTGGGGAGAAAAGAGGGGAAGAGGGGGAGAGGGGACGGAGGGGGAGGGGGAGGGGTAGGGGGAGCGTGTGTGCGTCAACGGGGTGATACTGAAGCAAAGAACGAGTATGCAGGGACACTCTCAGATAGCTGAAATTACTTGGTTTTGATCCGCAGCAAGCCTACTAAGAGCGAACTATTTTTACTAATCTGAAAAGGCAAGTATGCAGTAACACTCTCAGATAGCAGACCGTGACCAGCGCATGTGCACCATTACCTGTAGCATTATCTTCAAACGCGTATAATTTCAACCTACGCGTCTGATATTATTGAGTCACACTTGCCAATATTATCTCACCTGCACGGAAAATATCTCCACGATAAGTTCGAGGTCTTTGCGGATGTCAAAGTCGACACACTCCAGCACCAGCTTGCCTGCTTCCACCTGCATGCATGCACGTGCACCACACACACAGTGTACACCCCCACGGACTGAGTCATTGATATGCCTTGACACACGGACAACAACTCACTCCAGCACCAGCTTGCCTGCTTCCACCTGCTCGTACTCCATCCCGTACACCAACATAGTGCACACACACGGAAGGTTGGTTTGGGAATTATTTAACACGCGGGCACCCACGCACACACACACCCGCACGCACGCACGCAAGCACGCACACATGCACCTCGGGCAGCAGGTCTTCACACAACACCAGGTGCACATACACGCGCTACTTTCTTGTTGTTACAGACCCTACAGCGCAGGCACACTGACCTTGCTAAGATCGAGAATCGAGTTGAGCAGGCCTAGCAGGGCCGTGGCCGCCAGTTTGATCTGCTGCACGTTCACATGCACCTCGGGCAGCAGGTCCTCGCACAGCACCAGGTCCAGCAGGCCCAGGATGGCCGCCATGGGTGTGCGCAGCTCGTGGCTCATGCTGGCTAGGAAGGCGCTCTGAGGATATAGCGTGGGCAGTGGGGTGGAGAGGGATTGGGGTGGGTGAGGAGGGGAGTGAGTCCAAGCACCAGGTCCAGCAGCCCCAGGATGACCGCCATGGGTGTGCGCAGCTCGTGACTCATGCTGGCTAGGAAGGCGCTCTGAGCGGGGAGGGGAAAGGGGTAAGGAGGGCACAGGGGACGTGGAGGGAGAGAGGGGCAGAGGCACAGAGGGATGAGAGAGCAGCAGTGAATCCGGCACAGAGCAAACAAAGCAAGCACCAGGTCCAGCAGCCCCAGGATGCCCGCCATGGGTGTGCGCAGCTCGTGACTCGGCTGGTTAGGAAGGCGCTCTGAGGGGAGGAAACAAGGGGGAGAGAAGGTTTAGGGGCAGGGGGGCTGAGCTGAGGGATGAAATAGCAGCAGCCCAGCAGGCACAGATTAAGCCAACACGAATGCTACAATCAGGAGCATGAGTGCTACCTGAGACATCTCGTTACCATCCCCACAACTGTCTGTTGCCACCGTCCATCACCACCGTACATCCCCACCACCCATCACCACCACCCATCACCACCACCCATCACCACCACCACCCATCACCACCACCCATCACCGTTACCTTGGTCTGGGACCTCGTTTCTGCCCTCTTGGTGAGCATCATCTGCCTCTGCACCTCATCCTGCAACCAAACCACAGAGGAGGGGGTATGGGAGAGAGAGGGTGTGGGATAATCTTTTAGGAGCCCTAAGTTTCTGCCCTCTTGGTGAGCATCATCTGCCTCTGCACCTCGTCCTGCCATCGCACCACAGAGGAGAGGGCGTGGGGGGAAGGGCGTGGAAGAGAGGGAATGAGATGCAAGGCACGAGAGAAAAGGTAATTGACGAGCGGCAGCGCGCAGGAGAAGAGAGCCGAGAGGGAGAGCAGCAGAGAGGCCTGACCTTCATGGGAACTAGTCCTCATCTTTACCTCTTCATTACCACTTCACCCCTCTTCAACCCTATTCACCCCTCTTCACCTTTTCCCCCCATGTTGATAGATACCTACCTGCAGGAAAGCAATGTTGCTGCTGCGCGTGCAAACAGCTAAGGCCAGAAGCAGCACGCAGGCGAGCAGAGCAGCAAGGGAGAGCAGCATAGAAGCCTGACCTTCAATTGTCCACTTCACCCCACTCCACCCCACTCCACCCCACTTCACCCCACTCCACCCCACTCCACCCCACTCCACCCAACTTCACCCCACTTCATCCCACCGCACCCCACTTCACCCCTATTCACACCTATCCATCTAGACACTAACCTGCAGAAAAGACACGTTGCCGCTGCGCCTGCAAACGGCGGAGACGAGCAGCACCGCGCAGGCGAGCAGAGCAGCGAGGGAGAGCAGCAGCAGCACGAGGGAGGCGATTTTTGTGGAGGTTGGGGGGGGTGTCTCGTACAGGGTCACTGCTGATGCATACACGATGGTCTGCCCAGAGGGAGGGGAGGGATGGGGAGGGATGGGGAGGGATGGGGAACGGTGGGGAGGGGTGGGGGATGAGACACTGGTGGAGGTTGGGGGTGATGTCTCATACAGGGCCACTGCTGATGCATACACAATGATCTGCAAGGGGAGAGCGGGGGAGGCGAGTGGGGGAGGGGAGGGTGAGAGGGACGCGAGGTGCACACGACAGTTTAGATGTAACGGGGTGGAGAGAGGAGTGGCGAGGGAGAGCAGATGCATGCGGAAAAGGATTGAAGGGGAGGCGGGGCGGAGGGAGAGAGCTCCAGGGCATGTGGTGGACTCACGTAATTGGCAGCAGTGCTGAAGACAAGAGGAAGAGAGTCAACGTAGTACTCCTGGCCGGCGATATTTGTCTGTAACGATCTCATTACGCTGCTGAACGCTGCTGCTGACGTGTTAACCGGAGCTGCTTCCACCACAGGCACTGCTGACTCAGCAGGTTTGCCTAACCCTAACGCAGACATTGCTGACGTCACTATGACATCATTGGGTGCTAAGGGCCCACCCGCTGCGCCAGAAGAGGACAGCAAAAGCCCTCCAGTGGCTGAAACAAGCAGCAGACGCGAAGGAAGCTTCTGGGTTTCTTCAGGACTGGCTGGCCTGCTGCCAGAGTTGATGCTGATGCCAGCCCATGCTGCTGCCACGTCAGCAAGGGATACAGCTGCCAGGCTAGCACCCACTGACGTGGCACTTGCTGAGCTGGCACTACCACCCAGAAAAACGGGAGAGAGCGCTGCTAAAAAGGCCAAAGGCCACTCAGGAGGGAGAGCTTTATCTGAGGGCGGGCAATCAGCAGGGAGTGCTGTATTGAATGTGTCTATGAAGGAGCCTGATTGTAGCGAGAGAGAGGCACTGTAGCCTGGTACAGTGCGCAGGTCAGGCAGCATGGCCGTACTCACTGCAGACTGATTCACTAATGATCCGTTTAGAAAAGTCCCCTCTAGAATGTAAGGTAAAAGTGTGCAAGGAGAAGGTGGGACGGTGGCTGCTGCTACTGTTACTGCTGCTACCGAGGCTGAAACTGAGGCTGGGCCCGAGCTTGGGATAAAGCTGGATCTGCTGCTGTGGCTGCTGCGTACAGTGCCTCTACTCTGGGTTGAGACAGCAGCAGCAGCAGCAGCAGCCGATGCAGCACTGGTCTGCTGCTCTGCTGCAGCATTGCCTGGTACCTTACTACCAGCAGAGTTTCTCGCCCCTTGCGGTCTATGAAACTCGGAATGGTGCGGTGCGGTGGAGATGGCAGACGAGACAGCAAGCCGTCTCGAAGGCACCCCAGACGGGGCGTTGGAGAGGGTAAGTGTGGGGTCAGAGACAGTCACAGTTGGCCGGTTGCTGTTGCGGTTACTGTTGCCGTTGCTGTTGCTGCTTCCCAAGCTCCGTTCCGCCCCAAGGCCTGGGCTGGTTCCTACAGCAGCATCTGGAGGAGCGAGGGGCAGGTTGATTGGCGATCGGATGCGGTACAGAGGAGCAGCAACGAGGCTGTTGCTGCTGTCAATGTTGCCCATACTGCTGCCTCTATCTTTATCACTACTGCTGCTCTCGCTACTGTGAGAGGGACCTAGCGAGGGGCGCAGGTAGCCGGTAAGAGAGCTGTCTGGGGCAACGAATGTGGCGATGTGGAGAGACGGATCAGGCCGAATGAAGGGGAAGGACGTGACCAGCAGGGCCTGCAGAGGTAAGGGGAGAGGGGACGGAGGAGCGGTTGGGTGGGAGCGGGAGGGAGGGGCATGGAGATGGTGGTGGTAGAGGGGACGATGGGGAAATATGGTGAGAGAAAGAACTGGACGGAGTTCCAGAGATGAGATAAGGTGCGTGGAAGGGAACGAACGGTGAAGATAAGATGGAGCAGGAACTCTCGTGGGAGAAAGCCATGTGTGTAGGGAGAGCAGAAAGGGATTTGTGGGGAGGTGGGGGAGGGGGAAGGAGAGGAGGGGTGGTTTCGAATTGGACTGTGTGGGGGAGGTGGAGGAGGGATACTGGGAATTCAAAAGATAATGTTGTCCACAATGAGGTTATGGCAGTAACGTAGTTCGCACCTCCTGGGCGTGTGCTAGAATGCTTGTTAGGTTGTTTCTGCTGCTCTGTGTGCCACCAGTGCTGACGTTGCTTCTGGTCACGGCGTTCAGCGCTGACGTCAGCGCCATTGCCTGCGCCACTGCCGCGTATTGCAACCTCTGTTGAATGCGGGAAGGCAGGAGCAGGGAGATGGGGGGGAAGGGGGGGAAAGTGGGGAAAACGGGAGGAGAGGGGGAAAACGAAGGAAAGGGAGAAAGGGAGGAAATGAAGGCACACTGGGGCCCGGGGATGGATGGGCGGATGAGCAAAGGGGGGAAGGGATCCCGATTAGGGCAACGAACTGATTGGGCACACAGAGGAAGGATTCTAGAGGAAGGGGGGTCAAGGGGACGACGAGTGGAAGGGCGGGGTTGGGAGATGAGGAGGGGGAGAGAGAACGGAGAGGGGGGGAGGGGCTTTTATGGATGTGAATGGCAGAGGAGCATTACCCAGAAGGTTATGCTGATGACCTTATGGTTTTTGTCTGTCATTTGGTGGATAGAGAGAACGGTGAGGTGTTGAATGCGCAGGTGGAAGGGGAGGGAGTGGAAGAGCGGCTACCCCGGTCTCGGGCTACGAGGGATACTGTTTTGAGACGTCTCAGAACACGGTTACCCAGGTCCCACGCTAGGAGGCATGCTGAGCAAATAGCGGCGAGAGCAGCGGGGCGTTGGGCGCACAGGCGGAGGGGGAGGGAGTGCAGGGCGGTTAACCAAGTCCCAGGCTAGGAGGCATATTGTGTGCAGTTACCTGTTGGATGGAGAGAACGGCGAGCGCGGCGGCGTCTAGGCGTTGTGTGCGCAGGTGGAGGGGGAGGGAGTTGTCCGGGGACTGCATGGCGGAGATGAACGCCCAGCACAGCACCGCCAGCAGCACCAGCGCGGAAAACGCTGCAGCCTGTGGCGCGGACGGTTTGAGTCCGTGCAAGGACCGCAAGGGTGGGACGGGGGGACGGGGAGGCGAGGGGGGATGGTGGAGTAGAGTAAAAGGAAGCGAACGGTTGGAATTATCTCCTATGTAAGGTTGAACTTGGAACAATCTAAACGAGTCGCGCTTTAGTGAAACCCTAGAGAACATCACGCACGTAAGAAGCCACGTGGCAGCAAGGCGTTTGCCGCGCTGACGACCCCTTCTACGCGCTCCGCACGGGCACACCACGAGGTGCGAAACATCGTCTACTTTGGCGAAATATGTAACCGCCAAGCCCGACGCGCTGTCATTCTGAGAACCTTAGGTGAGCTGCGTTGCCTCTTATAAGAAAATGACGCCAATCTCGCCGAGAGTCACTACAATGGCTATACGCAACGCCACGCCATGCCATCCCGTCAGTGCTTGGACCCATTCCGGACTGACGGCGACTGCTACTACGACGCCTCTAAGTACGACAGGCTCGGTCTCGAGCCGCGGCGCGACAGGTACCTGACGTGGCACAGAACTCGAGATCGCGATCGCTGAGTGACCTAGGTCTCGTGCGCGTAATTTTCAGAATCCCCCCAAAAGAAAATGACATTTCGAAGAACTCTCAAGCTGACTGAGCTAATCACCAGACGAAGCGGCTGTGCGTGGCAATAAGTGGCACTAGAACGGCGGGAGGCTTGGCGTGAAGAGCAAATGCAATCGCGAACGACGCGTTAAGATTTCTAGCGTTTCATGATCAAGCGAGAGCTCTGTGAGACCAATTGCACAGGAAACGGAACGGACCAATATCGCGTATGTAGTCCATTTGACGGGTTTCGCGGCCATGATCATCTGTAACTTCTCCTCGTGTCGCCGCCGCTCCTCCTCCTCCCTCTCCTCCTCCTCCATCTCCCCAAGCTCTAAGTCCTCTTCGCTTAGCCGCATCGGTCGGCAATACCAAGGCAGATACCGTCGTCTGTACGCGTGCCGCTTCTCCGAGTAGGATTCCATGATAAATATCGAACCGAGTTAGTGGTGTATAATGTTGATCAAATTTTGCTGTCAGGAGTAATTACCGAACGGAGTCGTGTTCAATCACCGAGTCACAAACAGTAATTGAAGCTAATGTATTGAGAATGGTACGTGGAACTTCTTTAGTTGCGACAGCGAGTTGTCCGTATTTGCCATGGCCGACTCGAAACGTATACCTGTGCGTTCCTCACACTCTCGCGATAGGTGCCGGCCTGAGCAGCGACGAGGCGATCAAATAGCGCGAACATAATTATTTTCTTAGAAAGGAAATCCTAGAATCAATCCGTACTAGCGCTCTCATTGGCTCTCAGTTCAAGAGAATGCTTCGACAGAACAGCCCACTCTCATGACATGAGCCTCCGTCATTTCAGCGGCAGGTTCACTTCTGGCAGCCTGATGAGAGCCAATGGCTGTCGTGTTGTCCGTCTCACACGGCTTCCGTTCCGTACTGAAGCTTCTGTCCTGCTGCTTGGGTCTTCGCCCGAAGTTCAAACAGAGGCTGCTTCGTTTGTCGCAGGCTCCCACAATTTGGGTCGTGAAGAGTGGCGCCCTTCGGCGACATGTCGCACTCACTCATGCGACAGCTTCATTTGCCGGGCATCGGTGTGAGACTGGTTACTCAGACGTTCACGAAACCGTTCTCGAATTCCGCCATGCCACCACCTGCCCTACCAATTTTGTGCTAACGGTCAGGATGTAACCCGCGAATGGACTTCCCACCGAACCGCACTGTAACGCAGTCAGTGACTGGTTGCTTCAGGTAAGGAACAGCGGCTCGCGTACACTAACGACACGTCGGATATGGGACAACTTTCAAAACAGTATTTGGTGGAAGTATGTGTACATACAGAACGGTGCTGTGCGTTTTAAGAGGTGTTTCTATTGCCCTCCAAAACCACGAGCCACCACGTCATGAAACGCACTTGTTCCTTGTGGTGCAGACAGCGCCACACGGACACGAATGGTTTGGTGGGTCCGAGAGCGTGGCGTTTCGTTTCTTCCAACTGCACTGTTACTCGCCACCACCAGCTGTACCAAGCGTACGTCATCGTGGATACAGTTCTGCATGAACACAGACTGTGCCATGAATACAGTGACCACTGACCACACTTCTTTGGGATGCTGCTGCTGCTGCTGCTGTTGAGTGCAGTGCTGACCGTTCCCCCAACCATAAACCTCGTCACGAGCACTGTGCAGTGAGCACAAACCTAGTTTTGCTTGGTTGGTGGCGGTGTGTGCAAGTGCGTCGGGAAGCACCACATTCGGCGGCGCACGCTGGGTTGCGGTTTCCTTCATTATAAGTGGCTGGTTGAGCTCCAGAAATAGTTGTTATGACACCTGAAGAGTTGTCACAAGTTATTACTAGTCAGTAACAAAGCTATGTGTTACGAGTGCAATTGATGAATTGAGCAAGGATTGTACTTAGGAGAAGAAGCAAATGGTTGAGCGGGCTTGCGAGCTAGTTAGTGCGATGATGGCAACGAGGCTCGGGCCAGTCTCAAAGCGTAGGCCGACTCGGCCAAGTCCAACACTAAGTGGTTTGACATGCAAAATAGCGACACTGTTAGGCTGTAACGGGCGATGAACGATTTGGTGTGGCACTCCTTGTGTTGGTGCGCATTAATGAACCTGTATTCTACCCCCTCTCCCCAATAAGCCATTCCGCTAAGTAAGCGCATCTACGTACTCCCCGGCTTCACAAGTACTTTAGGGCAGGGTGTATTTTAATGTTGCCCAGGGGCACCCAGCTGTCTTCCGTGGGGGTGCGATCCTTCAAGCGGGCGAAGATTCAATCCTCCGAGATCCGTGAGGGTCTTGAATCTAATTACACAGAAAAATTCTCACCTTCGAATATGGTCTCCAATGCAATCATTTACGTTGGTCGGTGTTGTGGCTGTTGACTGGTGGTTGGGATGTACGGACGGAACATGCGGACTTAGAATGGCGGGTTGTACCAGTCGGCGGGTAGCAGGAGGTGCGAAACGACGGGGGTGAACACGTGGATAATTTGAAACGGGCCATTGTCGCGGGGTTGTAATTTCAGCAGGACGAACAGTCGAAGTTTCCGAGTGTCAAGCAGCACGTAGTTTCCTAACTGGTACCTGACGGGCTGTTGGTGGAAATACCGGTAGGCGTTGCTTTTTGCTTTCTCAATTGCCTCTGTTGCGCGGGTTTGGGCAACTTGCAGTATTTCGACGAAATGTTGAGCGAGCGGTGGCGGGTTGTTCGGGCTCGATGATATGGCGTGTCTGTCCTTACTCCAGGTAGAACGGTGACTGTTGTGTCTTGGCTGATGTGGTATTGTTGTCAGAGGTCCACTGGTGATCCCCGATCGATCCTAGGGAAGGGTTACAGGCACATTTGCCTGGGGGGTTATGGGCGCACTGACCCGCTACTGAAACAAGCCCTTTTATCCCAATGGTCTAGTGGTTGGGATTCTGAGATGGTATCAGAGCGAAGGTCTCGGGTTCGAATCCCGGTGTATGCACTTCGGGCATCCCAGTGCGGGGGGGTGTCAGAGGTCCACTGGTGATCCCCGATCGATCCTAGGGAAGGGTTACAGGCACATTTGCCTGGGGGGTTATGGGCGCACTGACCCGCTACTGAAACAAGCCCTTTTATCCCAATGGTCTAGTGGTTGGGATTCTGAGAATTGTTGTAGGCAAACTCAATCAGTGGTAATTGTTGTTCACATGCTGCAGAGTCGTCACACGTGGCGCGAATTAACTGCTCTATGGTCTTGTCAAACTATAATGCTGCTTATGTGTTAAAATTCTAGCAAGGCTTAGGAGCCATAGCTAGTTAGATCAAATGAGTTGAGTTCGAGAAAGTTGAAAAGGAGAAAAGAGTCGAGAGAATGAGGGTTCAATAACAGCAAAGAGATACAACATATAGTAAAGAAACTAGAGGTGCACCACCGAACAGAAGACAAGATAAATACACTACACCTAAGCCACAAGCAGTTACATAAAATAACTTTGACACGCCCCCATAATTGCTTGTGGGAAGAAGTGTAATTATCGCCCCCTGAAGGGGTACACCAGTCAGAGTGCGCAGCAGAACGGGAGAGGGCAGGCAAGGAGGAGGAGAGAGAGAGGGAGAGAGAGGAGAGGAGGTGGTAGGCTCTGGTTGGTCACCCCCTCCATCCCCTCACCCTCCCCCTCCCCCTCCCCCTCCCCCACACACTGCTGCAGGAGCAGCAGAGGGGGGGAAGAGAGGAGAGGTGGAGGGACGGGTGCTGGTTGGTCTCACACCCGCCACCCCAGTGCCACTCCCCCGGCTCCCCCACACCCTCACACCCTCCCACCCTCCCCCCCAGCGGCAGCTGCAGTAGTGGGAACTAAAGGAGGAGGGGGGGGGGGGGGGGGGGGCCGACGCACGGCCTCCCCGGGCGCCAAAGCAGGCGGCAGAGGGGGCGACACCTGCCCCCCCCTTTCAGGTCGCCCGCGGCCCCCGAAGGAGCCGTGACGGGTGACGGGAAAAGGGGGGGGGGGGGGGGGCGGTGCACGTGCCCCCGGTGTGCCGCGGCTGGCGACGGGGCATGGCCGGGGCGGGGTCGGGGCCGCAAGTGGGCGGGGCCGTAGGTGGCATCGGGGCCGAAGTGGGCGACGGGGCCGCAAGGGTGGGCGGGGCCGCAAGTGGCGACGAGGCCGTAGGTAGGCGACAAGGCCGGGGCCGCAGGTAGGCGACAGGGGCCAGGGGCCGCAGGTAGGCGACAGGGGCCAGAGGCCGCAGGTAGGTGACGGGGCCGGGGCCGCAGGTAGGCGACGGGGCCGTAGGTAGGCGACGGGGCCGCAGGTAGGCGACGGGGCCGCAGGTAGGCGACGGGGCCGGGGCCGCAAGTAGGCGACGAGGCCTTAGGGCCGCAGGTAGGAGACGGGGCCGGGGCCGTAGGAAGGCGACGGGGCCGGGGCCGCAGGTAGGCGACGGGGCCGCAGGTAGGCGACGGGGCCACAGGTAGGCGACGGGGCCGCAGGTAGGCGACGGGGCCGGGGCCGCAAGTATGCGACGAGGCCTTAGGGCCGCAGGTAGGAGACAGGGCCGGGGCCGCAGGAAGGCGACAAGGCCGGGGCCGCAGGTAGGCGACGGGGCCGGGGCTGCAAGTAGGCGACGAGGCCGGGGCCGCAGGTAGGCGACGGGGCCGTAGGGCCGCAGGTAGGCGACGGGGCCGTAGGGCCGCAGGTAGGCGACGGGGCCGTAGGGCCGCAGGTAGGCGACCGGGCCGTAGGGTAAGGGGCACGTCACGGTGCGTGCCAAACACAGATTAGCAGCGGAAGCTGTAGGGTGGGCCCACAGGTCAGGACCTTGGTAGCTCTGATAGCATGTTAAAATTCTAGCAAGGCTTAGGAGCCATAGCTAGTTAGATCGAGTGAGTTGAGTTCGAGAAAGTTGAAAAGGAGAAAAGAGTCGAGAGAATGAGGGTTCAATATTAGCAAAGAGATACAACATATAGTCAAGAAACTAGAGGTGCACCACCAAACAGAAGACAAGATAAATACACTACACCTAAACCACAAGCAGTTACATAAAATAACTTTGACATTATGTTGTGTAGGCTGTAGTGGGGTAGCCTATATGGGGTACAACCCAATTAGGGTTAGCACTTGTACTACATTTCTGATCAACGCGTTCATTCCTGCTCCTTAGTTTCCTGACATGGTTTCAAAGAAGTAGGTCCGTAGGACCGTTTATTTCGGGCCCACCATTAGCTAGTGATCGACTGCAGTTACCGCCCTCCCCCGAGTTGCGCTGCCCTGCGCACGCCCTGCCCTGCCCCGCGTCGCGCTGCCCCGTGCATGCCCTGCCCTGCTCTGCGTCGCGCTGCCCCACGCACGCCCTACCCAACACCGCGTCGCGCCGCCCCGCGCACGCCCTGCCCTGCCCAGCGTTGCACAGCCCCGCGCATGCCCTGCCTTGCCCTGCGCCACCTGCGCGCTGCTTTTTGCAGCCCCACGCACCGCCCTGCAGCCCACGTGCCGCGCTGCCTGCCCGCGCGCCGTGCTGCCTGCCCACGAACCGCGCTGCTTGCTCGCGCGCCGCCCTTTGCAGCCCGCGTGTCGCCCTTCTGGCCGCACGTCGCCCTGCTGGCCGCGCGCCGCCCTTGCAGCTCGCGCGTTGCCCTTTGCAACGCCACGCACCACCTTGCAGCCCGCGCGCCACGCTGCATGTCCGCGCGCCGCGCAATCTGCCCGCGCGCCGCCCTCTGCAGCCCGCGCGCCGCCCTTGCTGGCCCGTGCGCTGCCCTTGCAGCCTGCGCACTGCCGTCGCGCAGCCCTTGCAGTCCGCGCGCCGCGCTGTTTGCCCGAGCGCCGCCCCTGCCTGCCAGTGCGCCGCCCTCTGCAGCCCGCGCACCGCCCTGCTGGCCGCGTGCTGTCACTGCCTGCCCGCGCGGTGCCCTTTCGTGTCAGCGCACCACCCTACTCTGGCTGCGCGCCGCCCTTCCGCAACCGTGTGCCGCACACCCTACCCTACACTCTACCCTAGGACCTACTCACCGCCCTGCCCTCACTGAGTGCTGCCCTGCTCGTCGCACGCCTCCTTACTTGGCTCGCTATGACTTCTCGTCGTGGTAGTGGTCGGAGCGGTGGCGGTAGTGGTGGCAGCAGTTGGAGTGGTGGCGGCGGCCGTAGTGGCAGTCGAGGTGGAGCTGTTCAGTGCGGAGTTTCTGGCAGTGGCCAGATGCAGCTGCAGCGGCGACCCCGCGAGACCCTTATGCCCCAGCAGCTTCGTGAGTGGTACGCTCAGAGTGGGGGGACTTGGAGTACTGTCCGCTGCCCGTACGTCATTCGCATAGGTGATCGGGCTGGTCATAATTGCGGGACAGTTGGTCACAAAAAGGCTCGCTGCATCGCCTGTCCGAGCGACGCTTGGCGTGCAGTGTTTGGCGACAAGGCTGAGCTTTCCCGCTGGCTAGAGCTGCTTCGGAACAAGGCCGATATCTTTGCTCTAGACTATGACAATATCCTCACTGCCATGTATGCTTTGACTATTAGTATTTTGGGTGACTGTTACCTGTGTGTGCCGCCTGACCCTGGTATAGCGACTATTGCATTAGGTGCCCCTGAGTCTGCTCAAGGTGCTAATGAGTCTGCTCTAGGTGCTGATGAGTCTGCTCTAGGTACTGGTGAGTCCGCTTTCTCTGGTACTGCGCCTGCTGAGGCCTTACACACCTTCATGCTTGACTCAGGTGCTTCCCGCTGCTTCTTTCGCGACAGCACCACAGTCACACCACTCGCAGCACCGGCTGCAGTCTCTCTGGCAAACCCCTTTGGGGGACCGTTTTGTGCATGTGCCTCCACTGTTCTCCCGTGTCCGGCGGTTCCGTCTGGCTCACTGAAAGGTTTTCACCTCCCCTCGTTCTCTATGAACTTGGTGAGTAGCGCCGCCCTTCGAGATGCTTGGGTTGATACCTTTATCCCTAGAGGACAGCGTGCGGGGATCTGCACGTGTGCACGGACGGGCCGTCACCTGGCCACGTTCACCCATCGGTCTGGGTCGAGCCTGTACACATTGACTCCTGAGCCTCCTCTGGTAGCTGCGTCTGCATCCACGTCAGGTCAGCTAGCAGCCCCCTGTTCGTGTCGCCTCATGTCGCACGAGACTCTCCTTTGGCACCACCGCCTAGGTCGCCCCTCCCTGCCACGCCTCCGTGGCATGCACTCTCGCCTCCTTGTCTCTGGTCTTCCCAAGTCTCTGCCTCCCCTCCCACCCTCGCCTACCCCTCCCTGCCTTCCCTGTGTCGAGGGGCAGCAGCGCGTCGCTCCTCACTCTTCATTTCCCCTGACGATTGCTCCCCTACAGACTCTCCATATGGACGTGTGGGGCCCAGCCCGCGTCCAGGGACAGGGCCGCGAGCGATACTTTCTGCTGGTTGTTGACGACTACCCGCGTTACACCACGGTCTTCCCCTTGCGCACCAACGGTGAGGTCCCTGATGTTTTGATCCCTTGGATCTGTGCTGTCCGTCTTCAGCTCCGCGAGCGGTTCAACACGGACCTTCTTGTCCCGCGTCTGCACTCTGACAGAGGTGGTGAGTTCTCCTCCGACCTCTTGCGGGAATTTTGTCATGGGGAGGGCATCCTCAAGTCGTTCACGCTTCCAGCCTCTCCGCACAAAAATGGGGTTGCTGAGCGCTGCATTGGCTTAGTCATGGAGGTCGCTCGTACCTCCATGATCCATGCGGCTGCTCCCCATTTTTTGTGGCCGTTTGTAGTCCGGTGCGCTGCGCATCAGCTCAACCTCTGGCCCCGTGTCTCCTTGCAGGAGGCCTCGCCTACACTGCGTTGGATGGGAGAGGCTGGCGATGCGTCGGTGTTCTGGGTTTGGGGCTGTCGTGCCTTTGTCTGCGATACCTTCGCGGACAAGCTCTCCTCGCGTGTCGTTCTCTCGTCTTCCTTGGCTTTCCCTCTGACGTGCCTGGCTGGCAGTTTTACCACCCCACCTCGTGCCGTGTCCTACCCTCTTAGGACGTCACGTTCGACGAGTCGGTTCCCTTTTACCGTCCCTTCCCCTACCGCACTGCCCCTCTCCCCCCCCCCCGCCGCTCTTCCTTGCTCGAGGTCCTCCTCCGGTAGACCCCCTCCCCCCTGAGGGTCCTGCTCCTTTAGGTCTGTCTCAGGTGTACCCAATCCCCTTGGTTGAGCCTGTCGAGGTCACCAGTGACTCTGGTGCTGCTCGGGGTGCTGCGTCTGGGGATGATGAGCTTGCTGTTGCTGAGTCTGAGCGTGCGGAGCCTAGGGGTGCTGAGCCTGCGGGTTTGGAGCTTTGGGGTGCTAAGCCTGAGCGTGGGGAGCTTGAGGGTGCTGAGTCTGGGAGTGCCGATCCTAGGGGTCCTGCGTCTACACTACGGGAGCCTCTCTCACCACAGGGTTGCGTGAGTGGTTTGCTCGGCGATGGAGCCTTCAGAGTGGCGCTGCTGGAGCTGGAGGCCCTGGAGCTGCTAGTCCTGAAGGTGCTAGAGGTACTGCTGGTACTGGAGGTACTAGAGGTGCTGGATTTACAAGTCTTGGTGGTCCCACCGGTGCCTCGCCCTAGCGGTCTAGCCGGCGGGAGCCTCTCTCACCATAGCAGCTACGC
Organism: Closterium sp. NIES-65; assembly: GCA_948144175.1. Classification (NCBI taxonomy): domain Eukaryota; kingdom Viridiplantae; phylum Streptophyta; class Zygnematophyceae; order Desmidiales; family Closteriaceae; genus Closterium; species Closterium sp. NIES-65. The sequence goes on along the minus strand of CANXME010000062.1, from coordinate 1,742,795 downwards.
GAGTGGTACGCTTGGCGCACCCGCCTTCGGAGTCGCGCTGCTGGAGCTGGAGGCCCTGCCGCTGGAGGCGCTGGCGCTGGAGGCACTGGTGCTGCTGGTGCTGGAGGTGCTGGTGGTGTTGGCACTGCTGGTCCCGGGGGTGCTCGTGCTGGTGGCGCTGGAGCTGCCAGAGCTGGTGGTGCTGCTAGTGCTGGAGGTGCTGGAGGTAGTGGAGTTTCTGGAGCTGCTGGAGCTGGTGGTGTTGCTGCTGCTGCTCGAGGTGCTGCAGCTTCTGATCCCGGAGGTGCTCGTACTGGAGCTGCTGGAGCTGGTGGTGGTGCTGCTGCTGTTGGAGGTGCTGGAGCTGCTGGTCCCAGAGGTGCTCGTATTGGAGGCACTGAAGCTGCCGGAAATGGTGGTGCTGCTACTACCGGAGGTACTGGAGGTGCTGGAGCTGTTGGTCTCGGAGGTGCTCGTGAAGGAGGTAGTGCAGGTGCTGGAGCTGCTGGTCCTGGAGGTGCTTGTGCTGGAGGCACTGGAGCTGCCGGAGCTGGTGGTACTGCTGGTGCTGGAGGTACTGGAGCTACTGGAGCTGGTGGTGTTGCTGTTGCTGGAGGTGCTGGAGGTGCTAGAGCTGGAGTCAGTGGAGCTGGGGGCGCTGGAGCTAGAGGTGCTGGAGCTGGGGGTGGTGAAGCTGTCGGTACTGGTGCTGGAGGCACTGTGCAGCGGCGACTGTTTCTCGTTCCGCCGTCGCCGTCGTCTCTGCCGCCACCTCGCTCGGTGCTTCGCCAGGTTCTTAGTCTCCCGTCTTCTACTGGCCTTACTCCTCCCTTGCTGTGTCCACCGCCTGACCAGTCGTAGCCACAGCTACAGCTAGACTCCCCACTACCTGCTCTTTCTACTTGCACTTAGCGGACACACTCTCTTACAGAGCGTTGTGAGCATGCGTCTCGCCCTGCCTCGCCTGTTTGCGCTATTCGCACTGGTCGTTGTGCTCCACCTCCGCGTCCTCCTTCTGTCCCCGGCACTCACAGTATGACACTTCGTCCTCCCTCTGTTCCACTGCGAGTTCCCCTGCCATCTCCTCCTGCGTCCTCTCTTCCTGACGGTCCGGACCCTGAGTCTAACTTAGTTCGTGCTGCCAATCCTACTGTCACGCGTCTCCTAGCCACTGTTGTCACTGACCCTTTATTTGAGTCCACTACTACGTCTGCCTTCGTTGCTGAGCTTGTTGATTCTGCTGGTGCTTGTCGTCTCGACTACGCTGCTAGTCTTGTTGCTGAGTCTGAGTCTGTCTGTCCTCCGTCCGTCTGGGGTGAGTGTGCTCTTGGCACAGACGTCCTTGAGGACAAGCAGGGGGACTTTGAGTGTCTTGAAGCTGCTGTACTTCATCTCGTGTCTATGCTGCTTGCACCTGAGGGAGACCTTGATGCTCCAGACATTCCGACCCCGCGCTCTTACGCAGAGGCGATAACGGGTCCCTACTCCTCTCAGTGGCAGACACCCATGGACGCAGAGATGGCATCATGGAAGTCCACAGGCACTTACGTCGACGCAGTTCCCCCTCCTAGGGCGAACTTAGTTGATGGCATGTGGATTTCAGGGTGAAGTGGCCGCCGGGTTTTCCGCCTGTCTTCAAGGCTTGTTACGTTGCACGAGGCTTCAGTCAGCGACAGGGAGTTGACTTCTTCCAGACCTTCTCCCCTACCCCGAAGATGACCACTCTTCAAGTGCTGCTGCACGTCGCCGCACAGCGTGACTACGAGCTTCACTCTCTTGACTTCAGCACAGTTTTCTTACATGGCAGCCTGCACGGGGAGATCTGGCTGCGCTGCCCACCTGGCTTCACTGGGTCGTTTCCTGCGGGTACCCAGTGGAGCCTCCGGCGGGTGTGAAACAAATGACCAGGAATGGGAATGACTAAGTCAGAGTTGGGTACAAATACAACCCTAGAAAGCTGTACCCCATATGTGCTACCCCACTATAGCCTACAAACATGCATCAGCTATAATAATCTGACACACCCCCATAGGCAAAGTGGGGGAGAACAAGGGGTCACAAGACCAGTCAAGCAAAGCAAAGCAGAGCAAGCTCAGGGTGGATCACAAAGTCACCACACAGTCCGAGCACAAGAGCAGGGCCAGAGGCCAGTTCACATGCAGGAGTACAGACATATATATATAAAACTAGACAAGCAGGAGAAGGTATATATATGTCACAGTACAAGAAAAGTCAAGAGGAGAGCAAGTGAGGCAAGACAGGCACAAGACCCAGCTGGGTGCAAAAGCGCTGATGGTCACAAGGCGCGAGTGCCTTGGTGAACACATCAGCAGTGTTGGCCTCAGAGGCCACGTACGCAAGTCGCAACTGACCACGCTGCTGCAGCTCACGAGCAAGGAAGTAGCGGAGCGCAATGTGCTTCGTTCTGTGCTCCAAGCGCTGCTCTCGACACAAGGCCAGCATGGCCTTGTTGTCTACGTACAACACTGGAGGAGAACGAGGCGGCTCTCCAAGGTCAGTCAGCAGGTAGGTGAGCCAGCGAAGCTCCTGTGCAGCCATGGCCCCGGCGTAGATCTCAGCCTCACAACTGGAGCCGAGAACCGAAGACGAACGAGTAGACCGCCACGAGACAGAGCCGGAACCAAGACTGAAGGTGTAACCCTGTGACGACCGCTGCGTAGCCTGGTCGTCAGCCCAAGAAGCGTCCGCGTGGCCTGTAAGGACCACTGGACTCCGCCCTCCAAGCACTAGCCCCATGCCCGACGTACTGCACAGGTAGCGCAATACCCTCTTCGCTGCAGCCATGTGCTCTGGTCGGTGTCTCCCAGGAGCAACATAGCGTGTAAGAATGCTCAGAGGGTATGCAAGATCAGGTCGAGTGCAGGTCATCAGGTACATGAGGCAGCCAACAAGCTCTGGGTACGGGCCACTCGACTCTACGGACTCATCCGAAGGCAGAGCTGAGAGCGAGTGGCGAGTAGGCAGAGGAGTGGCCTGAGGCGAGGAGTACGTGAAGCCGAAGCGCTGAAGGACCTGCTGCACCATGTGTGACTGAGTCAAGGTGATGGTGCGGCGTGCTCTGTCCCGAGTGATCTGCAAGCCAAGGTAGCTGCGCAGTTCACCCAGGTCTGTGCACGTGTGTCTCTTCAGCAGCTCGGACTTCACGTAGGCGAGTCCAGCAGTGTCCGCTGTGGCAAAGACCAAGTCGTCGACGTACACGAGGATGTAGAACGGCGGCAGTGACGTGTCGGTGCGCAGAAACAGCGACGGGTCAGCAGTAGAGGGAGCAAACCCAAGAGCCGCAAGCGTAGTCCTCAGTGTGTCGTGCCACTCACGTGGCGCCTGGCGGAGACCGTAGACTGGCCGTCGGAGGCTCCACTGGGTGCCAGGAGGGAAAGTCCCAGTGAAGCCAGGTGGACGGCGCAGCCAGATCTCCTCGTGCAGGCTACCCTGCAAGAACGCAGTGCTGAAGTCGAGAGAGTGAAGCTCGTAGTCGCGCTGAGCGGCTATGTGCAGCAGCACCCGAAGAGTGGTCATCTTCGGGGTGGGAGAGAAGGTCTGAAAGTAGTCAACTCCCTGCCGCTGACTGAAGCCACGAGCAACGTACCGCGCCTTGAAGACAGGTGGAGAGCCCGGCGGCCGCTTCACCCGGAAGATCCACATGCCACTGACGATGTTCGCCCCAGGAGGGGGAACTGCGTCAACGTAGGTGCCTGTGGACTTCCAGGAAGCCATCTCTGCATCCATAGCTGCCTGCCACTGAGAGGAGTAGGGACCCTCTACGGCCTCCGCGTAAGAGCGCGGAGTCGGGATGTCTAGTGCATCCGGGTCTCCCTCAGGAGCAAGCAGTACAGACGCGAGATGAGGTGAAGCAGCAGCCAGACACTGTAACTCCTCGTGCCTGTCCTCTAGGACGTCCGTGCCAAGAGCACACTCACCCCCGACGGACGGAGGACAGACAGACGCAGACTCAGCAACAAGACTAGCAGCGTAGTCTAGACGACAGCGAGCAGCAAAGTCGACGAGCTCAGCGACAAGAGCAGACGCAGCAGTGGACTCAAACGAGGGGTCAGTGACGACAGTAGCAAGGAGACGCGTGACAGTAGGACTGGCAGCACGAAGAGAGTCCGACTCAGGGTCGGCAAGCACAGGAAGAGAGGACTCAGGAGGAGAAGGCAAAGGGGCACGCAGAGGAGCAGAGGACGGACACAGAGACATCCGGTGCGTGCCAGGGACAGGAGGAGGACGCTGACGCGAACCGCGACCACTAGCGCGAGCAGCACGAACAGGCGACGCGGGACGAGATGCAGGCTCACGACGCTCAGCAAGACCTCCAGTAGGACCAGTGTAAGGAGAGGGAGCAGGCAGAGGAGAGGAAGGCTCCAACAATGACTGCGACTGGACAGGCCGTGGACACTCTACCGGAGGAGAAAGACCAAGAACCTGCTGCAGGAGCGGAACGAAGTACGGCCGAGGCCGCGCGGCAGCTCCAGACTCAGCAGGGACAGCACCAGCACCCTCAGGGACAGCACCAGCGCCACCAACACCTCCAGCGGCAGGACCTCCAGCAGCACCAGCAGCAGAACCACCGCGAGGACAGACAGCAGTGGTCTCAGCACCAACACCCTCAGCAGCGCCAGCTCCAGTAGGACCCGCAGGCCCAGCAGCTCCGGGACCGGCAGCACCAGCACCCTCGACGCTCGAAGAAGCTCCAGCTCCAGCAGCACGCCTCCAGCGGCGAACAAACCACTCGCGCAGCTCCTGTGAAGAGAGGGGCTCCCGTCGAGACGCAGCAGCAGGAGAAACCCCAGGCTCAGCAGCTCCAGACCCAGCACCCCCAGGCTCAGCAGTCCCAGACTCAGCACCCCCAGGCTCAGCAGCACCCACCTCAGCACCCCCAGGCTCAGCAGCTCCAGGCACAGCACCCCCCGGCTCAGCACCCCCAGGCTCAGCACCCTCCGCAGTAGCACCCCCAGGCCCAGCACCCCCAGGCTCAGCACCCCCAGTAGCAGCACCTCCAGGCCCGGCACCCCCGCGCACAGCACCCCCAGAGTCAGCACCCCCAGGCTCAGCACCCGCAGCAGCACCAGAGTAACCAGTAACCTCGACCGGGTCAACTGCGTCTACCTGGGACACACCTGAGGGGGCAGGAACCTGAGGGGGGAGGGGGTCTACCGGGGGGGGAACTGGCACAAGGAAGTCCGGCGGGGGGGGGAGGGAAGGAGTGCGGTAGGGGAAGAGGCGGTAAAAGGGGACTGACTCGTCGAACGTGACGTCCTGGGAGGACAGAACACGACGAGAGGAAGGGTGGTAAAACTGCCACCCTGGAGCGTCAGTGGGGAAGCCAAGGAAGACACAGGGAGCAGCACGAGGGGACAGCTTGTCCGCAGACAAGTCGCGGACAAACGCCCGAGATCCCCAGACACGGAACGCCGACGCATCGCCAACCTTCCCCGTCCACAGCAAGACTGGGGACATCGCGGGCCGAGAGACCCTGGGGTGAAGGTTGAGCTGATGCGCCGCGTACCTCACAGCAAACGGCCACAGAAAATGGGGGGCAGCCGCATGCATCATGGACGTACGAGCGACATCCATGACCATGCCAATGCGGCGCTCAGCAATCCCATTTTGCTGTGGAGAGTCCGGAAGCGTGAAGGTCTGGCGGATCCCCCGAGCACGACAGTAGTCTCGCAGAAGGCGAGAGGAGAACTCTCCACCTCTGTCCGAGTGTAGACGCAGAACAGGAAAGTCCGAGCCGAAGCTCTTCCTGAGCTGGAGACGAGCCTCGCGGATCCAGTCGATCAGCACCTCAGTGACAGCACCCTTGCTGCGCAAGGGGAGGACTGTGGTGTAACGCGAGTAGTCGTCAACCACCAACAGGAAGTAGCGCTCGTGACCCTGCCCACGGACGGGGGCTGGGCCCCACACGTCCATGTGAAGCGTCTGCAGAGGAGCCTCTGTCGGGGGGAACTGGGAGGAGTGAGGAGTAGCCCGGAGGCGACCCTCGACACAGGGGACACAGGAAGGTCCAGGCCCGGAGGGAAGGGGAGGGAGAGACTGGGGAAGACTAGAGACAAGGACACGGGAAGCCATGCTCCGAAGACGGGGCAAGGACGGGTGGCCAAGACGGTGGTGCCACAGGAGAGTCTCGTGAGACAGGAGGCGACAAGAACAGGGGGCAGACTCAGGACCTGACCGGGACGCAGCAGCAAGCACCTGACCTGACGCAGCTACCTGACCGGACGCAGGGACAGGAGGAGACGTAGTGGTCAGGGTGTAGAGACTCGACCCCGGCCGACGTGAGAAGGTGGCCAGGTGTCGGCCTATGCGTGCGTCCGTGCAGTGGGTCACCCGCTGACTCGCAGGAGTGAACTGGTGAACCCCCGCATCCTGCAGGTCCGCTCCACTCACCAAGTTCATAGAGAACGAGGGAAGGTACAGACCAGACAGGGTGCCCGAAGGGGCAGCCGGACACGGGAGGACAGTGGAGAAGTGAGAGAGGACAGGACCCCCAGAGGGGTCAGCCAGGGAGACGGCAACCGGCCTGCCAAGCGGCGTGAGGGTGGTGCGGTCTCGAAAGAAGGAGCGAGAAGCCCCAGAGTCAAGTGTGAAAGTAAGGGAGGACGAGGGCGACGCAGTACCTGAGAGCGCAGTCTCACCAGTACCTGAGAGCGCAGACGCACTGGCACCTAGAGCAGCAGCCTCACAAGCACCTAGCACAGCAGTACCAATGCCCGGGTCGGGCTGGAAACACCGGTAACCCTCAGTCTCCTCACTAATAGTCACAGCATACATAGCAGCAAGGATAGCATCAAAATCAAGATCAAAGATCGCTGCACCAGCCCTAAGAAGCTCATCCCAGCGAGGGATCTCACTAGCCCCGGGGAACTGCTGACGCCAAGCGTCCGTCAAGCGGCCAAAGCAGCGCTGGGTGGGGTGGGCACCCCCACACTGCTCACCCGCGCGGTCGCCGGAACGAAGGATGTAGGTGCAAGGACCAGTACCCCCACCCCTCTGACGCTGAGTGTACCACTCACGAAGCTGCTGAGGCGGAGGGATGTCCCGCGAACGCTGCTGCTGCTGCCGCTGCGAGCGCTGGCCACCACCACCGCCGCTCCGCTGCTGGGTACCACCCCGACCAGCTCCACCCCCTCCACCACCACCGCCTCCCCCGCTGCCTCCTCCGCCGCCTCCACCTCCGCCGCTGCCACCACCACCACCGCTGCCACCACCACCGCCGCCTCCGCCGCTGCTGCCACCACCACCACCACCCCCGGCACTAGTCCCGCCGCCACCCCCACTCCCTCCGCCGCCTCCGCCGCCACCGCCACCGCCCCCTCCAGCTCCACCCGCGCCCTTGCCCCCCTTGGCCTTGCCAGAGCGACGTCTCCCACTAGGGGCAGACGCCGCGCCGACCGACTCAAGACCAAGCAGGTCGGCAGCAGCAGCAGAGGCAACAGAGGGCAGCAAGGGGGAAGGAGAGCACCCCTCAAAGATGGGGGTGCGAGGGTCACCACGAGAAGCTCCTACAGCGACTATGCTCTTCTCCGCTGCGAGGAGGGCCTTCTCGAGGACGTCGACGGTGAGGGTGGTGGGACAGACCGCGAGAAAGTGGTCCCTGACTACGCGAAGGGAGTCAGGGAGGCGCGCGACTATGTAGTAGAGAGTGATGTACATGGGGGGGGGGGGTTCTTAGCGCAGAACTCAGCAGGAAGGGCAGCGCGGTAGCGAGTGTCACTAGTGCGGAGGTGCGTAATGAGGTCAGCGACAGTGGGAAAGGCAGAGAGGTCAGGAAAAAGGTAGGGAAGCATGAGACGGCTCAGTGCAGCAGTGGCAGGGGAGGAGTAGCGCGCAACTACAGCGTCGTACAAGGTCTGAGCACTCTTGTACTGACTAAAGTGCGCGCGCTCAGAGGTAGGGAGGTGGCGACGCACAGCAAGACGTGCAGCAGCATCGCGGGTGGCCCACTGAGAGCGCACAGTGGGATCAGCATGAGCAGCAGGAGCAGGAGAGGCGCCAGAGGTAAGGTCAAAGAGAGAGAGGCCGTCTGCCCTATCGCACTGTAAAAACAACTGCAGGTCGTCTACCCAGACCTCAAAGTCAACGGCGCGACCCTCAGCGTCAAAAGCTAGGACACTGGGGGTAGCCATGACGACGACAGCGAAGCAGTGCAAGCAGTAGGAGAAGAGCACGCAGTGACAGTGGGACTGTGCTCACCAGGCAGGGCAGGCCGGGCAACTCTGCAGAGGGGCGGCTCGGCGACTCAGCGACTCGGCTGCTGGGCGGCTCGGCTCCCGGGCGGCTCGGCGGCAAGGCGGCTCGGGTGCAGGGCGGCTCGGCTCCCGGGCGACTCGGCGGCAGGGCGGCTCGGGTCCCGGGCGGCTCGGCGGCAGGGCGGCTCGGGTGCGGGGCGGCTCGGCTGCACTGCTGCTCGGCTGCTGCAGGTAGGGTGGCGGGGCCGCGGGACCAGGGGCGGCGGGGCCGAAGTAGCAGGGCCGGCAGATGCAGCGGCGGGGACGGTGGGGCCGTCAAGTGTAGCGGCGGGGCCGCGGCTGGTGGAGCGGCGGGGCCGGCAGAGAGGGCGGCGGGGCCGCGGCTGAGCAGGCGGCGGGGCCTGCGTCGTAGCGGGCGGCGGGGCCGCGTCGTAGCCGGCGGCGGGGCCGCGTCGTAGCGGGCGGCGGGGCCGCGTCAGAGCAGGCGGCGGGGCCGCGTCAGATCAGGCGGCGGGGCCGCGTCAGAGGTGGCGGCGGGGCCGCGTAAGAGGTAGCGGCGGGGCCGCGTCAGAGGTGGCGGCGGGGCCGCGTAAGAGGTAGTGGCGGGGCCGCGTCAGATCAGGCGGCGGGGCCGCGTCGTAGCGGGCGGCGGGGCCGCGTCAGATCAGGCGGCGGGGCCGCGTCGTAGCGGGCGGCGGGGCCGCGTCAGAGCAGGCGGCAGGGCCGCGTCGAGCAGGCGGTGGGGCCGCTCCGTAGCGGGCGGCGTGGCCGCGTCAGAGCAGGCGGCAGGGCCGCGTCGAGCAGGCGGCGGGGCCGCGTCGTAGCTGGCGGCGGGGCCGCGACGTGGCGGCGGGGCCGCGATCGGGTGGCGGGGCCGCGATCAGAAGGGGTGGCGGGGCCGCGTCTGAGGGACGGCGGGGCCACGAGGGAAAGGGCGACTCGAGGGGTCGCTAAAAAAAAGGTGCGCGCCTCGGGGCGCGCTTCGGTGGGCCCTAGGCAACGTTCCCACAGGGAACTCGCTCTATACCATATGAAACAAATGACCAGGAATGGGAATGACTAAGTCAGAGTTGGGTACAAATACAACCCTAGAAAGCTGTACCCCATATGTGCTACCCCACTATAGCCTACAAACATGCATCAGCTATAATAATCTGACAGCGGGCAGTCTACGGTCTCTGCCAGGCGCCTCGTGAGTGGCACGACACACTGAGGACGACTCTTGCGGCTCTTGGGTTTGCTCCTTTGAGTGTTGACCCGTCACTGTTTCTGCGCACCGACACTTCGCTGCCGCCGTTCTACATCCTCGTGTACGTCAACGACTTGGTCTTTGCCTTTGCTGACACTCAGGGACTGGCCCTTGTGAAGTCGGAGCTACAGAAGAGACACACGTGCACAGATCTGAGTGAGTTGCACAGCTAACTTGGCTTACAGATCACCCGGGACAGAGCACGGCGCACCATCACGCTGACTCAGTCACACATGGCACACCAGGTCCTTCAGCGCTTCAACTTTACGTACTCCTCGCCACAGTCCACTCTTCTGGCTACCAGTCACTCGCTCTCAGCTCCACCTTTGGATAAGTCCGTAGAGCTGAGTGGCCCATACCCAGAGCTTGTGGGCTGCCTCATGTACCTGATGACCTGCACTCGACCTGTCCTTGCTTACCCTCTCAGCATCCTTGCACACTACATTGCGCCCAGGAGATATCGACCAGAGCACATGGATGCTGCTAAGAGGGTGTTACGCTACTTTTGCAGTACGTCGGGCATGGAGCTCGTGCTTGGAGGACGGAGTTGAGTTGTTCTCACTGGCCACGCAGACGCGTCTTGGGTTGACGACTTGGCTACGCAGCGGTCGTCACAGGGTTACACTTTCAGCCTTGGCTCCGGTTCTGTTTCTTGGCGGTCTACCCGCTCCTCTTCTGTTCTAAGCTCTAGTTGTGAGGCTGAGATCTACGTAGGGTCCATGGCTACACAGGAGTTATGCTGGCTCACCTACCTATTGACCGAATTGTGAGAGCGGCCTAGTTCTCCTCCAGTTCTGTACATAGACAACAAGGCCATGATTGCCTTGTGTAAGGAGCACAGAGTGGAGCACAAGACGAGACACATCGCTCTGTGTTACTTCCTTGCTTGAGAGTTGCAGTAGAGTGGTCAGCTTTGTCGTGCTTACGTGGCCACTCGGGCCAACACGACTGATATATTCACCAAGGCACTTCAGCCTCATGATTATCAGCGTTTCCCTACTGTTTTAGGCCTTGTGCCTACTTTGCCTCACTTTCTCACTTCGTGACTTTGCATGTACAGTGATTTATATACTTGTACCTACATGCTTATACTTGCTAGGTTGTAATTTCTGTACTGCTTGTTTCCATATATATAACTCTGCGTGTGGACTGGCCTTGTGGCCACTTGCTTGTGCTCAGAGTGTGTGGTGACTTCGTGATCCACCCTGAGCTTGGTTTGCTTTTCTTGAGTGGTCTTGTGACCCCTTGTTCTCCCCCACTTTGCCTATGGGGGTGTGTCAAACTATAATGCTGCTTATGTTGTGTAGGCTGTAGTGGGGTAGCCTATATGTGGTATAACCCAATTAGGGTTAGCACTTATACCACATAACTGATCAATGCATCATCCCTGCTCCTTAGTTTCTGACAGGTCTGGTTGGTCTATTATGTCTATCCATCGGTCTGGAGGTGATATGATGAACTGAATCGTAGGCGTGTGCCGAACTGCTTTAAGAGATCTTTCAAGAAGTTATTTGTGAACTTCATGTCGCAATCTCTGATGTCTACTAGTGATATCTTGTGAAGTCAAACAACAACTGCTATGAACATGCGGGCAGTCTATTTGGCTGAGATGAATTTTTTGCATGCAGCAAAATGGGCCATTTTTGTCAACCGGCCGACGACGACCAGGACCGCGTTGTTACCACCAGGACGTGCTGGTAACCTTGTGACGAAATCCATGGTCACTTGCGGGCAGGCACATTCGAGTGGCGGTATCGGCTGCTGTTGCCCCAATTGTTTTTCAGTAATGACTTCATCACTTGGCATGTGGGGCATGATTATACATGGTGTTGTACGCCCGTTAATAGCTCCGGCTAGTAGTAATACCGTTGCAGGAATGGTTGTGTTTTCTCTGCCCCGAAGTGGCTCGAGGTAACTCCGTCGTGTGCCTCTTGCAGTAATGACTTACGTAGCAGTGAATATGCTGGAACCCATATGCTGTTGGTACCTGCTCTAGGTGACTGGCGGCTGGAGGTTGCGGAGGAGGCTCGTTGACTCTGGGTGAGTTCACTCATTCGGAGTTCCTGTCTAGTGAATCCCATAGAAATACCGGTTATTCACAAGCTCAACTTCGGATGATAGGAGTGAAGAAAAGAAAATTATAGACACTTCAATACAAAAGCTTTTACTTCAGTTCGCACACATGAAATTGTTTAGCACAAACTCAACTTTCCCACCCATTTTCAAATGCATATGCAAGCTTTGATACCGCGTAGAGAAGCCTCACATGATTCATACAATGAAGAGCATGCGACAAGGCATAGACGATCCATAGAATATGAAACCATAGATATCATGGCGCTTTGGCTAATCCTTCTGCATTTGGTTTCAGAGGAATCACAAACCATTGTACAACCCACCTTGCATATTTGCATCTTGCAAGATACACTATGCTTGACTTGCTGTAGCGGTTGAAAGAAACCCCGACCTCCATGCTTTGCATGCGACTCCCCTCTCCCCCCCACCCCACTCCCCAACCACCCATCATCACAACCACGTATCCCTAGCCAAACCAAACTGCATTCCATCCGTTCCCACTCCCCATCTCCCACCACATCCCCCACCCAATCCTCCGCCCCCCCGTCCCTGAATTACCCCCACTCCTGCACTAAACAGGTGAGACTTGGCAGAGCTCCATCCCCTCCTGCTAGTTGGCGAAGGTTGCGGCTCCTTATGTCTCCGTTGCATGTTCAGGAATATCCAGACGAGAGACGGGCCGTCTAGTGATGTTGGTGGTGACGAGAGATGACCCTGCATGCTACTGCTGGTGGTGGTGGCAGTGGCGCTGGTGGTGGTGGCAGTGGCGCTGGTGGTGGTGGTGGCGGCGGCGGCGGCGGCGGTGGTGGTGGTGGTGGTGGTGGTGGTGGTGGTGGTGGTGGTGGTGGTGGTGGTGGTGGTGGTGGTGGTGGTGGTGGTGGTGGTGGTGGTGGTGGTGGTGGTGGTGCTGCTGCTGCTGGAACTGGTGGTGGTGTTGGGAAAGGTGGTATTAACACTGAACTTGTTCATCATCGCTGCTTGTGCTGCTCGTGCTGCTCGTGGTAGAGCTATACTTGCTACAACTTTTGCCGGTTCTGCTTCAGGAGATGCTGGCCTTGATGGGCCTCAGGGCCAACTGCCTGATCTTACAGCTGAAGAAATGGCTGAAGCAGCGGCTGAAGAAAACGTTGAAAGTAGAACTGCACATGCGGGGAGCTGGGAATGCTGAGGGAATGGCAGGAAACAGAAGCAAGAGCAGTTAGGCTGAAGCAGAGTGGAGGATATGGTAGTGAGGAATACGGCAGTGAGGGATGTGGGACAGTTAGGGATATGGGAGTGAGGGATATGAGAGTGAGGGATATGGGTATGAGGGATATGGGAGTGGTGGATATGGGAGTGAGGGATATGGGAGTGAGGGATATGGGAGTGAGGGATATGGGTGTGAGGGATATAGGAGTGATGGATATGGGTGTGAGGGATATGGGAGTGGGGGATATGGGAGTGGGGGATATGGGAATGAGGGACATGGGAATGAGTGATATGGGAGTGAGTGGTATTAGAGATAGGGATATGGGAGTGAGTGGTATTAGAGATAGGGATATGGGAGTGAGGGATATGGGGAGTGAGAGGTATGGGAATGAGTGATGTGGGAGTAATGAGAGGGTGCGATTTCGAAACGAGTGAGGGAGAAAGGCGAAAAGGGATCACTGCAGGAAGTCGTACGCAACAGGGATACTAGATGCAAGATACTGGGCATGGCATGTCAAGCCTTAGAAACGGTCCCTCCTCGCTCCAGTGTGGGCACTTGCAGCTGCTGCTGCTGCTGCTGGTCACTCCTGCTGTGACCTGTCTGTGACTGCAGCCGATAAAATGCTGCGCATGAGGCACGCGATTTTCGTGGTTCCGCACCACCAAACGTAGTCTCATGCGCTGCCTGCAGTTAGCCTGGCTGTGACCCGAGTGCTGAGTGCTGCGCTGCAAGAATATGAGCCTGCGGGAATAAAGGACCCAAGTGGCCCAAGTACAAGTGCATGCAGGAGGTTACAGGTGGTACATGTAACTAACTATGGTGCTCTGAAACCCACGATAGGAATTCATGAACAGTGTAGAAGCGTGTACAGTTTCTGTGCAATGCGAGCAACTTACGGTATCGCATTTCCCATATTATCACCAAGGAGGAGGTAGAGATTCAACCATGTGTATACTTACGGTAGTTAAACAGTAAGTGCATGCATATTTCGTTGTTGAAAAGCACACTCATGAATTGCTAACTTCAAGAACAAGCAGACAGCTATAGAAGTACGATCTAGAACCAGCTACAACAAAAAAGCCAGAAATCACAAACAAGCATGGAGTGGGAGGATGGGCTTTGATGCACCTCAGCAGCACGTGCAATGGGGCTTGAGATGAATCAAAGCTCATCCATTCACTGGCTAGTCCCCTCCCCTGGTCATGCCCTTGACATTCCCTTATCACTCCCATTGGCATTCCCTTGGTCATTCCCTTCACTAGTTTCTTTTCCCTCAGCTTTCTCCGCCTCTGTGCCTTGACTGAGACTGAGTTGCTTGAGGCACTTGGTTTCCTGCCTGCCTGTCCACTGTGAACCGCTAAGGCCTGCCCCATCCCATGCCTCCTCCTTCCCCCATGCCTCCTCCTCCCCCCATGCCTCCTCCTCCCCCCATGCCTCCTCCCCCCATGCCTCCTCCCCCCATGCCTCCACCTCCGCCCATCCCTCCCCCTCCCCTCATCCCTCCTCCTCCGCCCATGCCACCCCCAGGCCCTCCCATTCCTCCGCCCCCTCCCATTCCTCCGCCCCCTCCCATGCCCCCGCCTCCTCCCATCCCCCCATCACCGCCCATTCCTCCGCCTCCGCCCATCCCCCCAGACCCTCCCATGCCACCACCAGCAGCACCACCGCCCATGCCTCCTCCTCCCCCCATGCCTCCTCCGCCAGTCACTCCCCCAGGCCCTCCCATTCCCCCGCCAGCAGCACCACCGCCCATGCCTCCGCCGCCCATGCCTCCGCCTCCCATGCCTCCACCACCCATGCCTCCGCCACCCATGCCTCCGCCGCCCATGCCTCCGCCGCCCATGCCTCCGCCGCCCATGCCTCCGCCGCCCATGCCTCCGCCGCCCATGCCTCCGCCGCCCATGCCTCCGCCGCCCATGCCTCCGCCGCCCATGCCTCCGCCGCCCATGCCTCCGCCGCCCATGCCTCCGCCGCCCATGCCTCCGCCGCCCATGCCTCCGCCGCCCATGCCTCCGCCGCCCATGCCTCCGCCGCCCATGCCTCCACCTCCACTCATACCGCCCCCAGATGGGCCTCCCTGACTGCCGCCCTGACTGCCGCCCATCCCCCCGCTGTAATCCCCACTGTAGTCCCCAGTGTAGCTCCCTCCGTTATAGTCACCACCATTGCCGCCACCATAGCCCCCTCCAGTGTTCTCCCCGCTGTAGTCACCACCAGTGCTGTAGTCCCCTCCATTCCCCCCGCTGTAGTCACCACCGCCATTACCACCACCATAGTCCCCGCCATTGTTGCCCCCACCATAATTACCCCCTTGACCGCCCTGCCCGCCTCCAGCTCCCCCTTGCCCGCTCCCAGGTCCCCCCTGTCCCCCAGGCCCCCCTTGCCCGGCCCCAGGGCCTCCCTGTCCCCCGCCTTGCCCTTGCCCTCCCCCACAGCCCCCACCAGCAGTACCTGACCCTCCTCCTCCCGAGCCACTGCTGTAGTAAGCAGCACCTCCGCCTGTGTTGCCCCCGCCATTACCGCCGCTATAGCCCCCGCCATTGCTGTAGTCACCACCGCCATTACCAACACCATAGTCCCCGCCATTGCTCCCCCCACCATTACCACCCCCTTGTCCTCCCTGTTCCCCACCAGGTCCACCCTGCCCACCGCCAAGACCCCCCTGTCCGCCTCCAGGTCCGCCCTGCCCGCCCCCAGGTCCCCCCATTCCGCCCCCAGCTCCCCCCTGTCCGCCTCCAGGCCCTCTCCTGCAGTCCCCCCCACCGCCTCCCCTTCCTCCGCCTCCACTTCTGTTACCTCCGCCGCCATTGCCCCCACCGCCACTGCCACCCCCATAGTCTCCTCCGTTCCCCCCGTTATAATCACCGCCGCCGTTCCCACCACTGTAATCACCACCCCCGTTGTTCCCCCCGTTGTAGTCACCCCCATAATCCCCCCCCGTGCCTCCGCCAGTGCCCCCCCCCGCACCCCCACCAGTTCCGCCACCCCCTCCCCCTCCGGACGAGGCAGAGGAGCACGCGAAGTCCACTTGCAGCGCGCCACTGGGAGGAGGGGCGAGGGGGAGAAGGGGAGAGAGAGTGAGAGTGAGAGAGAGAAAGGGTGATAGGAACAAAGTGGGAAAGGAAGTGGATGAGTGTGGAGAAACGGAAAAGCAGGAGCATGAAAAGAATCATCAGCGGGTAAACTTGGAAGGAAATCCGAGATGAAATGTACTGCCAAGGGTCTGCAGCCACTCACCCTTGCCCTTCACAAGTTCACTCATGCCCTGCATTTAACTGCTGCACTCTCTCACTCACTCCCTCATCCTTGTCAGAGATGCACTCACTCACTCACTCCCTCATCCTTGTCAGAGATGCACTCACTCACTCACTCCCTCATCCTTGTCAGAGATGCACTCACTCACTCACTCCCTCATCCTTGTCAGAGATGCACTCACTCACTCACTCCCTCATCCTTGTCAGAGATGCACTCACTCACTCACTCCCTCATCCTTGTCAGAGATGCACTCACTCATATCCGGCGTGGAAGCCGAGGGACTGCGAGCCATCGGGGGAGTGCGCCCACACGAGCGTGTTGCTGCCCTGCACGCTCACCGCCACTGAGCCGTCACCTGCAGAGCGGTTGAACCTGCAACGAGAGAGAGGGGAGGAAGGAGGGGGAGAGAGATGGCAGCAGAGAATGAGTGTGTGGGTGGGAGAGTCAAACCGGAGCCCAAACCCTAAAAAAGGCTGACACTCACCCTGAATCCTAAACCATGAGTCCTCCTTCCAAATCCGCAAATATAGATTTCTCAGAAAACCATCGTTGCGTACTTGAGAACGGTGGATCCCGAGGGTGACGTGGCGAGCTGCGCGTTGCCAATATCGAAGCTGCTTGTGGGCTGAACGTCGCTCTGCGCCGTGCCGCTCATGTACACCGCCTGGACGGCGCCGCCCGCCAGATTGCCCACCACGGCGTCGGACGCCGCCATGCGGCCCGTCGCCGACCACCCCACGGCGAACCACCCCGCCGCCGCCGCGCTGCCACCCGCCGCTTCCAGCGCCAAGGCGAGGCGCGACGAGTCCACTGCGCGCCAATGCAGCGTGAGTCCAGTGGACCCCAGCGCCGCCGACCACGCGAACCCCTCCAGCGCCGACGCCGCGCAACCCGAGCCCGTCGCGGCGGTTGTAGCAGCCGCGGAGCCAGCAGCGGCGGTTGTAGCGCCGGTGGTTGTAGCAGCAACTGCAGTGCTGCTACTCCTTTTGCCGGCGTTGATATTGCCACGAAGGAACGTGCTTCCTGATGTCCATATGTGCGCTATGGTCCGGCTATTCGATACCAATCCCTGTGACCTAAGCGCCGCGTGCCTCGCGCCGTTTGTCGCGCTTGGGAAGCTGAGCAGCGCAGCGCCTAGCAGCAGGAGAAGCGTGAGTAGGGCATTGGTGCCCTTGCGGCGCGAGCCAGGCGAACCCGCCATCATGCGCCGATGCATCAGGCGGTTGAGAGAAGCGGAAAATGATCTCCTGCGACTCATTCACAGGCTCGTCACGTGTGCTGCTGTAGCAATAGCTGTTCAAACAAACCCTGGTACCTTGATGCAGGACAGGGTGGGATACAAGGTAGAAGGATCTCCCAACAATTTTGACCGATGAGATGAGTATTGTGGCAGCACAATTTATGTGTGCTGAATACCGAAGCGCACGAGGAGACCACAGGAACATCCACACCCTCAGATTTCTGGGCGATCAGCGATTATCGCGAGCTCTTGCGAGATGATTTTCTTTCGCTGAAGCCAAAGGTTCAGCAGAAAATGCTCGAACTCACGACAAAAGTGGTAACGCGACACTCCTTCGTCAAGACCAGGCTCACCATTCGTGCCTGTTGACTGCTGAAGCTTGATTCACGCTGACTGTCGGCTGGAGTGTTCGGGGGAGACTGGTTGACTCTGGAGCGTTTGACTCGTTGGCTTCCTCCGTCAAGAGAATTCCAGAGAAATCCCTGGTATTGACAGGCTCGATTTTGGAAACATTCACATATAGATGCATTGTGTGTTTAGCGTAGTTCCTCACTACAATCCATGTTATCCGCAGATACATCAGAACTTTTCTGCTTGGTCAGATTAGAAAACCTGACCTAGCAGAAAATTCGATTTCCTGATTCCATCCTAGTAATATTGAAAACCACACTCGAAAAACATAGTCATTCGCCAATGTATCGTAGGAGAGGCCCTGATCTGAATATGATGAGATGCATTCGCTCATAAGATAAGCCTCATATCCTTCACTTGCGTGCTATGACGCACATAGGCAGACAATCAAAACAGTGTGCGATTAAGCACTATACAGCGTTGCCACTAATCTTATTGTATATGGTCACTTAACAGAGTAACCACACCACAAATTGTTGTACCTCTACGCAGATTGCAAGCAAATGCTCTCCTTCTCCTATTGTAGCCATTGAAAGAACCCCCCACCTCCATGCTGTAAATGCAACTACCCCCCTCTCCCCACCCCACTCCCCAACCGCCCATCATCACCACCAACCACCCCCAACCTACCCTCACCAATTATACCACCCATTCTCACTCCCCCTCCCCCCCATCTCCACCCTCTCCTCCTCTGCCTCCTCCTCCCTGAAAACCCTAAACGTGTTGGACCCTACAGTGCTCCAGCCTTGCCAGATGACGAGGCTTTCGGCTCCTTGTGTCTCCGCTGCATGTCCAGGTCTATTATGAAGAGAGCCAGGCCGTCGCCTGATGAAGCGCTTTTGTCCATGCTGCTGCTGGTGATGGTGGTTGTGGTGGTGGCGGTTGTTTTGGCAGAGGTGCTGTTGGGAAAGGCTGCATTAGCAACGAATATGTTCATCATCGCCATTTGTGTGGTGCATGGTATGTGGTGCCTGTGCGGAGGCAGCAGGTGCAGCAGCGTCTGAAGCAGTTGGATTTGGTGCAGCGGGGGGAACAGAGGAAATGACTCATTGAAAGAGGCACTGAGAATTCAGCAGCAGCGTTGGGGAAGGCTACTGAAGGAATTGCTGGATAAGCAGCATGTTGAAGGAAATTGGCCCCGCCCTCGCATGGGCGAATTGACTTTGTGGTTGGGTGCGTGGGAGGTGCAGCCGACCTTCCGTAGAGGCTGACGAAGGTGGTCATCGACCTGCGCGGAACCAGTGTGACTTCGTCGACGAAGGAGTTCAACGAGGATGGTCGATGAAGCAGTTTGTCGACCAGAGTGGCGCAACTGGTGCAGAAGTTCATGGGTGTTCGTCAGCGCAGCGTCGCATCTGACCCTGCGCAACCTTGAGACTCCACAGGCGAATTTTGGCCAGAAATTCGAATGTGCCCTAATTTCGACCAATCAGGGGCTGAAATTTTGAAATGTCAACCGAGGTGCTCAACGAAGGTGCTCGACGAAGGTCATCGAGCAGCGACGACGAAGGTCGTCAACCCGCGACGACGAAGGTCGTCAACCGGTGATGACGACGGTCATCATCCTGCAGAGATGTCAGGGACTTCGTTTGGTTGACCAAGTTACCTGCTCGACGAGTGCGCGAAGGTGTGCGAACGTCGTCGAAGCGGTTGTGGCGAAGTCGACCGGCATGGCAACATGTGGTCGACGTGGCTCATCATGTGCAACCGTCAGCATGTGGCTGACAACCTGTGCAATGTGTGTGACAGTGCACGTCGTGCATAACTGTCTACAAGCACCTGCGAAGTAGGTGCTTGCACATGCGCTTACAATCACCTGCGGATGCAATGTTGGCAAGCCGCGCGGATGCTGCATTGGCAAGTCGTGCGGGTGCAGCGTTGGCAGGCCTCCATTTGCAGCGTTGGCAAGTCGCACATAAGCTGCGTTGGCGGGCCGCAGACTTGCTACGTTGGCAGGTCGACAACTCTGTCACGCTGGCAGTCGACCTGCCTGGGCACTAGCAAACCTTGCATATGATGTAGTCAATCCTTTGCCATTGCTTATTATCATTCCGAACTCTGTTATTCTCATCTTTCCTTAGTGAAACTCTTGCTGTTTTGCCCTGTAAAAACACAAGTCCTAGAGAACACTGACAGAGCTACGATCACTCTACCAACTCGTGCCTACCCTGCAGTCTAGCTCCCACCGTTGTAGAGTTAATCTCCTCACAGCAGTAGCGGTGAAGGTGTGACCCTGTGGGGAGGAGTGGTTGGAGTGTGAAGATTGAGAGTGAGGGATATGGGAGTGAGGGATATGGGGGTTACTTCGAGTGAGTTATTGAGAGTGAGGGATTGACAGGGAGGGATGTGGGAGTGAGGCATATGGGAGTGAGGGATTGAGAGTTAGGGACTGAGACGGAAAGATTGAGAGTGAGGGATTGAAAGTGAGGGATATGAGAGTGAGGGATATGGGAGTGAGGGGTATGGGAGTGAGGGGTATGGGAGTGCGGGATATGGGAGTGAGGGATAAGGAAGTGAGGGATTTGGGAATGAGTGAGATAGGAGTGAGTGATTCAGGAGTGAAGGAATCGCAGATGTGGAATATGGGAGAGAGTGTGTGGTTTGGGAGTGAGAAATATGGGAGGGCGATTCGGGAGTGAGGGATTTGGTAGTGAGGGATATGGGAGTGAGTGATATGGGAGAATGATTCGGGAGTGAGGGATTCGGGATTGAGTGGTTTGTGAGTGAGGGATTCTGGAGTGAGGGACTTAGGAGTAAGGGCTTTGAAAGAGAGATTCGGGAGTGAGTGCTTTGGGAGTGAGGGATTTGGGAATGAGAGATTTGGGAGTGAGGGATTTGGAAATGAGAGTTTTGCGAGTAAGAGATAGGGGAGTAAGGGATTTGGGAATGTGGGGAGTAAGTGATATGGGAGTGAGGGAAATGGGAGTGAGGGATATTGGAGGAAGGGATATAGGTGTGAGTGATTTGGGAATGAGAGATTTGGGAGTGAGGGATTTGGAAATGAGGGTTTTGCGAGTAAGAGATAGGGGAGTAAGGGATTTGGGAATGTGGGGAGTAAGTGATATGGGAGTGAGGGAAATGGGAGTGAGGGATATTGGAGGAAGCAAATTGAAGACATGGGAGTGTGGATTTTGGGGTTTAGGGTGAGAGACATGGGAGAGTGGTTTGGGAGTGAGTGATTTGGGTTGGGAGTGAGTGATTTGGGTGAGAAATATGGGATACTGATGTGGGAGTAAAGGATTTGGTAGTGAGGGGTTTGGGAGTGAGGGATTTGGGTGTGAGGGATGTGGGAGAGAGGGATTTGAGAATGAGGTATTTGGTAGTGAGGGGTTTGACAATGAGGCATTCAGCAGTCAGTGTTATGAGAGTGGGTGATATGGGAGTGAGTGATACGGGATTGAGGGATGTGGGAGTGGGTGATACGGGAGTGAGGGATTTGGGGGTGAGGGATACGGGAGTGAGGGATTTGGGAGTGATGGGTATGGGAGTGATATCAATATGCTACAGAAACGTCTTGAGCTCAATGCCCGATTGTGAAGTGCTGCAATGTAAGGTAGAACACGTGCACAGCACATATACGTTGCATGATACAAAGTGAAGGAGCCACTGAATGCCCATGAGGGGTGTGGGATATTAAATACGTCGCATCTTTTTAATCACCCAGAAACATAGACGTACCTTTTTAGTCACCCAGAAACATATATGCCTGAAGTACATACTACTCACAAAATGGTGCTCGGAAATGAAGGAACCGGTGAGTGAACAACAAGGTGGCTGATATTTACGTTGATGGCTTATTGTGTGCCATTAAGGTTCCTACTGGTTGCTTCTTTGCAAAACCAATTGTTTACGCAATAACCACAACTGGAATGCTTGTGAAGGACAGTGTTGTCTGAAAAAAAAGAAAGAAATCCGAGACAGTGAGGTGAAATACATTTGCATCCTTTCTCAACATGCAGATTACAAAACATTTTTACTAACACCTACACTGATTAGGCTTTGATGTACCTCAGAATCACGAGCCACTTTGAGGTAAATCAAAGCTAAACCAACTTGCACCCTAGAGCCACCTTCCTTTGCACCTCTGATTGGAGTTGCTGTGCCTGCCTCAGCCACACCTCCCCAGTCAGCAAGCCTCAATGCCTTCCACGACCGCCAGGCCCTCCCCCCATGCCTCCTCCCCCGATGCCTCCTCCCCCCATGCCTCCTCCCCCCATGCCTCCTCCCCCCATGCCTCCTCCCCCCATACCCCCACCTCCGCCGGTCCCTCTCCCTCCCCTCATCCCTCCTCCTTCGCCCATACCACTCCCAGGTCCTCCCATTCCCCCGCCCCCTCCCATTCCCCCGCTCCCTCCCATTCCTCCGCCCCCTCCCATACCCACACCTCCGCCCATTCCCCCAGGCTCTCCCATGCCACCGCCAACAGTACCACCGCCCATGCCTCCCCCGCCATTTAAACCCTCAGATGGGCCGCCCTGGCTGCCGCCCTGACTGCCGCCCTGACTGCCGCCCATCCCCCCGCTGTAATCCCCACTGTAGTCCCCAGTGTAGCTCCCTCCATTATAGTCACCACCATTGCCGCCACCATAGCCCCCTCCAGTGTTCCCCCCGCTGTAGTCATCACCAGTGTTGTAGTCCCCTCCATTCCCCCCACTATAGTCACCACCGCCATTACCAGCCCCGTAGTCACCACCATTGCTCCCCCCACCATAATCCCCCCCAGGTCCCCCCTGCCCGCCTCCAGCTCCCACTTGCAAGGCCCCCCTGTCCCTCACCAGGTCCGCCCTGCCCTCCCCCACCTTCCCCGTGTCCCCCAGGTCCCCCGCCTTGCCCTTGTCCTTCCCCACATCCCCCACCAGCACCCCCACCAGCCCCTCCTCCTCCACCTCCTGCGCTGTAGTAACCACCTTGTCCGCCAGTGTTGCCTCCGCTATAGTCACTTCCGCCATTACCACCGCTGTAGCTCCCCCCATTGCTGTAGTCACCACCATTGCCGTCCCTAGCTCCCCCCTGCCCGGCCCCAGGTCCGCCCTGTTCCCCAACAGAACCGCCCTGTCCGCCCCCAAATCCCCCCTGTCCCCCACCACGCCCCACTTGCCCGCCCCCAGGT
Source organism: Closterium sp. NIES-65 (assembly GCA_948144175.1). Lineage (NCBI taxonomy): Eukaryota > Viridiplantae > Streptophyta > Zygnematophyceae > Desmidiales > Closteriaceae > Closterium > Closterium sp. NIES-65. The sequence continues at coordinate 1,720,073 of CANXME010000062.1, read as the reverse complement.
CCGCCCTGCCCTCCCCCAGGCCCCCCCTGTCCCCCACCAGGCCCCCCACGTCCGCCCCCAAGCCCTCTCCTGCAGTCCCCCCCACCGCCTCCCCTTCCGCCGCCTCCTCCGCCACCACCACTGCTACCTCCGCCACCACCACTCCCCCCACCGCCGCTGCCACCCCCATAGTCCCCACCACTCCCCCCGTTATTGTCACTTCCACCATTGTAGTCCCCTCCATTCCCTTTGTTATAATCACCGCCACCATTACCATCGCTGTAATCACCACCCCCATTGTTCCCCCCGCTGTAGTTACCCCCAGAGTCGCCCCCACCTCCGCCAGTGCCTCCCCCCGTGCCCCCGCCAGTGCCGCCACCCCCTCCCCCTCCGGACGAGGCAGAGGAGCACGCGAAGTCCACTTGCAGCGCGCCACTGGGAGGAGGGGCGAGGGGGAGAAGGGAAGGGGGAGAGGGGAGAGGGAGCATGAGAAGAGGGAATCAAGAGAAGGAAAACGGAAGCTGCGAGATGGGTTGGAATGAAATGAAACGATGAGATGAGTTGGCTCGGGAATTTACCACTCGCTTATTGAGATCGTGGAAGCCGAAGGTCCGAACTTACTTTCTCACAGTTTACTCTCTCACACTTTGTCTGAGCTGGATGAGGTGAAGTCTTAGGAAATAGAGGTTGGGATGAGGGGCAGTACTTATACTATCACCCATGCCTGTGCTGGGCTGGAATACCCTGCCTTAAAGAACTAAACGATGAGATGAGGGGCGGCACTCATACATAGTCGGCGTGGAAGCCGAGGGACTGCGAGCCGTCGCTAGAGTGCGCCCACACGAGTGTGTTGCTGCCCTGCATGCTCACCGCCACCGAGCCATCTCCCGCCGACCGGTTGAACCTGATTGAGGGAATGTGGGGTGAGAGGGGAGGGAATAGTGAGTGTGTGGGTCCGAGAGGAAAAGTAGTAAAAAATAAAGACATGAACTTACACCCTGCATCCGAAACCCTAAGCCTCATTTTCTCAAAGATATTTTTCCTGAAACAACCGACAACAACAAACCGCAACATCACAAACCAGCGCCCGACGTACTTGAGAACGGTGGATCCCGAGGGTGACGTGGCGAGCTGCGCGTTGCCAATATCAAAGCTGCTTGTGGGCTGAACGTCGCTCTTGTTGTGTCAGATTTATATGACATAGCTACTGTAGGCTATAGTGGGGTAGCACATATGGGGTACAGCTTTCTAGGGTTCATACTTGTACCCAACTGTCAGAACATTATAGCTTATGCTTTTGTGTAGGCTGTAGTGGGGTATCCCATAGGGGGTACAACCCAATTAGGGTTAGCACTTGTACCCACTTCATTAATAGTTCATTCATTCTCGTTCATACTTTCTCATGGTATCGAGCAGGTTCCCTCGTGGGAACTGTTCCTAGGGCCCACCGATCCCTTTTTTTTCTGCCTGGGGCGCGTCCTGCCCCTGCCCGAAGCGCGCCTAGGGTCGCGCCCTTCTTAGCGGCCCCGTCGCGTCACCTTAGCGGCCCATCGAGTCGCCCTTAGCGGCCCGTCGCGACGCCCTTACGGTAGCGTCGCACAGCCCTAACGGCCGCGTCGCGCCGCCCCTTTCACAAGCGGCCCGTCGCCGCCCTAGCAGCGGCCCGTCGCCGCCCTAGCAGCGGCCCATCGCCGCCCTAGCAGCGGCCCGTCGCCGCCCTAGCAGCGGCTCGTCGCCGCCCTAGCAACGGCCCGTCGCCGCCCTAGCAGCGGCCCGTCGCCGCCCTAGCAGCGGCCCGTCGCCGCCCTAGCAGCGGCCCGTCGCCGCCCTTTCACCAGCGGCCCGTCGCTGCCCTAGCAGCGGCCCGTCGCCGCCCTTCTCACCTGCGGCCCGTCGCCGCCCTAGCAGCGGCCCGTCACCACCCTTTCACCTGCGGCCCCGTCGTCGCCCTAGCAGCGGCCCGTTGCCGCCCTTCTCACCTGCGGCCCGCCGCTCTCAATTGCGGCCCCGCCGCCCTAATCTGCTGCGGCCCCGCCGCCCTCATCTGCGGCCCCGCCGCTCTCTGCTGCGGCCTCGCCGCCCTCTGCTGCGGCCTCGCCGCCCTCTGCTGCGGCCTCGCCGCCCTCTGCTGCGGCCTCGCCGCCTCTCACCTACGGCCCCGCCGCTCTCCTCTGTGGCCCCGTCACCTGCTGCAGCGCCGCCCGCCACCAGGGCTGCCTGAACCGCCCCACCCAGCCGAGCAGCCGACCGCCGCGCCGCCCTGCAGCAGCACCGCCGAGCCGCCCGGGCGACGGAGCAGCCGGACAGCCGAGCCGCCAGGCCGCTCAGCAGCCGAGCCGCCTCGCAGCCGAGCCACCCATCAGCCGAGCCGCCCTGCAGCCGAGCCGCCCAGCAGCCGAGCTGCCCTGCAGCCGAGTCGCCCTGCTGCCAGCCGCCCGAGCTGCCCCGTCCGGTAAGCACTGCGTCTCCCTCACCCTACTGTTTGCACTGCTAGTCTACTGTGGTCATGGCTACCCCTACTGTCCTTGCTTCTGACGCTGAGGGTCGGGCCATTGACTTTGAGGTCTGGGTAGATGACCTGCAGCTGTTCTTATAGTGCGATAGGGCAGACGACCTCTCTCTCTTTGACCTCACCTCTGGCGCTTCCCCTGCCCCTGCTGCTGATGCTGACGCCACTGTTCGTTCCCAGTGGGCCACGCGCGACGCTGCTGCACGTCTTGCTGTGCGTTGCCACCTCCCTACCTCCGAGCGTGCACACTCTAGTCAGTACAAGAGTGCTCAGACCTTGTACGACGCTGTAGTTGCACGCTACTCCTCCCCTGCCACTGCTGCACTGAGCCGTCTCATGCTGCCCTACCTCTTCCCTGACCTTGCTGCCTTTCCCACTGTCGCTGACCTCATTACGCACCTCCGCACTAGTGACACTCGCTACCGCGCTGCGCTTCCTGCTGACTTTTGCGCCAAGAACCCCCCCCCCATGTACATCACCCTCTACTTCATAGTCACCCGACTCCCTGACTCCCTTAGAGTAGTCAGGGACCACTTCCTCGAAGTGTGCCCCACCACTCTCACCATTGACCTCCTCGAGAAGGCCCTCCTAGCGGCGGAGAAGAGCATAGTCGCTGTAGGAGCCTCTCGTGGTGACCCCCGCACCCCTGTCTTTGAAAGGTGTTCTCCCTCCCCCCTCTTGCCCTCCGTTGCTTCTGCTGCTGCGGCCGACCTCGTTGGTTTCGAGTCGGTCGGCGCTGCGTCTGCCCCTTCGGGGAAGCGCCGCACAGGCAAGGACAAGGGGGGCAAGGGCGCTGGAGGAGCTGGCGGGGGCGGTGGAGGTGGCGGTGGAGGCGGCGGAGGGAGTGGGGGTGGTGGTGGGAGTGGTGGAGGGGGTGGGGGTACCGGTGGCAGCAGTGGTAGCGGGGGCGGCGGCGGTGGCGGAGGGAGCGGAGGCGGCGGTGGTGGTGGCGGAGGTGGCGGAGGCGGCGGAGGCGGCGGAGGAGGCGGAGGTGGCGGTGGAGCTGGTCGCGGGTCTACGCAGAGGAGTGGCTCCGATGGTGGTTCGCGCCAGCAGCAGCAGCGCGGTCGTGAGACCCTGTCCCCTCAGCAGCTCCGTGAGTGGTACACTGCACGCCAGCGGGGTGGGGGTTTTGGTCCGTGCACCTACGTCCTGCGCACCGGCGACCGTGCGGGTGAGCAGTGTGGGGGTGCGCACCCCACCCAGCGCTGCTTTGGCCACCTGACGGACGCGTGGTGTCACTAGTTCCCTGAGGCCACAGAGATCCCTCGCTGGGGCGAGCTGTCTAGGGCGGGAGTTGCCATCTATGATCTTGATTTTGATGCTATTCTTTCTGCCATGTATGCTGTGACTATTAGTGATGAGGGTGACTGTTACCGGTGTTTCCCGCCCGATCCGGGCATTTAGACTGCTGCTCTAGGTACTGGTACGGCTGCTGCCCTAGGTACTTGCGACGGTGCTGCTCTAGGTGCTAGTGCGTCTGCGTCCTCAGGTACTGGTGAGTCAGCGCTCTCAGGTACTGCGTCGGCTTTGGCCTCCCTCACCTTCACCCTTGACTCCGGGGCTTCTCGCTCCTTCTTTCGGGACCGCACCACACTAACGCCGCTTCGTCGGCCGGTTGCGGTGTCTCTGGCTGACCCCTCTGGGGGTCCTGTCCTGTCTCACTTCTCCACAGTCCTCCCGTGTCCGGCAGCCCCCTCTGGCACCCTTTCTGGTCTCTACCTCCCCTCGTTCTCTACGAACTTGGTGAGTGGTGCTGACCTACAGGATGGGGGAGTGCACCAGTTCACTCCTGCGCGTCAGCGAGTGACGCACTGCACAGAGGCTCGCACAGGCTGCCACTTGGCTACGTTTACACGTCAGCCGGGGTCGAGCGTGTACACACTGACCACTGCGTCTCCTCCAGTCACTGAGTCTGGTCGGGTAGCTGTGTCGGGTCAGGTGTTTGCTGCAGCGTCCAGGTCTGGCCCTGAGTCTGCCCCCTGTTCGTGTCGTCTCCTGTCTCACGAGACTCTCCTCTGGCACCACCGCCTTGGTCACCCCTCTCTGCTTCGTCTCAGAGGCATGGCCTCCCGTCTTCTTGATTCTGGTCTCCCCCGGTCCCTCCCTCCCCTTCCTCAGGGGCTTGGCCCTACCTGTGTCCCCTGAGTCGAGGGGCGCCAGCGGGCTGCCCCTCACTCCTCCCAGTTTCCTCCGACAGAGGCCCCGCTGCAGACGCTTCACATGGACGTGTGGGGCCCAGCCCGCGTCCGTGGACAGGGTCACGAGCGCTACTTCCTGCTCGTTGTTGACGACTACTCGCGTTACACCGCGGTCTTCCCCTTGCGCAGCAAGGTTGATGTTACAGAGGTGCTGATCGACTGGATCCGCGAAGCTTGTCTGCAGCTCAGGCAGAGCTTTGGTCCGAACTTTCTTGTCCTGCGTCTGCACTCGGACAGAGGCGGAGAGTTTTCCTCTGGCCTTCTGAGAGCCTACTGTCGCGCACGAGGCATCCGTTAGACCTTCACGCTTCCGGATTCTCCGCAGCAAAATGGAATCGCTGAGAGCCGCATTGGCATGGTCATGGACGTCGCTCGTACGTCTATGATGCATGCGGCTGCCCCCCATTTTCTGTGGCCGTTTGCGGTGAGGTACGCGGCGTATCAGATCAACCTTCACCCCAGGGTCTCCAGGCCGGAGACCTCCCCAGCCTTGCTGTGGACGGGGAAGGTTGGCGATGCGTCGGCGTTCCGGGTCTGGCGATCTCGGGCGTTTGTCCGCGACTTGTCTGCGGACAAGCTGTCCCCTCGTGCTGCTCCTTGCGTCTTCCTGGGGTTCCCCCCGGACGCGCCTGGGTGGCAGTTCTACCACCCCACCTCTCGCCGTGTTCTGTCCTCCCAGGACGTCACGTTTGACGAGTCGGTCCTCTACTACCGCCTCTTCCCCTACCGCACTCCGTCCCTCCCCCCGCCCCCGCTCTTCCTTGTCCCAGGTCCCCCCCCGGTAGACCCCCTCCCCCCTCAGGGTCCTGCCCCTTCAGGTGTGTCCCAGGTAGACGCAGTCGAGCCTGTCGAGGTTACTGGTGACTCTGGTGCTGCTGAGGGTACTGGGCCTGGGGGTGCTGAGCGTGAGGGTGCTACTCCTGGGGGTGCTGAGCCTAGGGGTGCTGAGACTGAGGGTGCTGAGCCTAGGGGTGCTAAGCCTGGGGGTGCTGAGCCTGGGGGTGCTGAGCCTGGGGGTGTTGTGCCTGGGGGTGCTGCGCAGGGGGTGCTAAGCCTGAGGGTGCTGAGCCTGGGGGTGCTGAGCCTGAGGGAGCTGGCCCTGTTCGTGTGGAGTCTGGTGGTGCTGGGCCTGGAGGTTCTCCGGGTGCTTCGTCTCGGCGGGAGCCACTCTCTTCACAGGAGCTGTGCGAGTGGTTTGCCCGGCGGTGGAGCCGTGCTGCTGGGGCTGGAGGTTCTTCGGCTACTGAGGGTGCTGCTGTTGCGGGTCCCGGAGGTGCTCGTACTGGGAGTACTGGAGCTCTTGGGCCTGCGGGTTCGACTAGAGCTGGTGCCGCTGAGGGTGTTGGCCATGAGCCTACTGCTTGCGGTCCTGTTGGAGGTTCTGGAGCTGCTGGAGGTGCAGCTGGGGCGGGTGCTCGTGCTGGGGGTACTGGTGTTGTCCCTGCTGTGTCTGGCGTCGCTGCGCGGCCTCGACCATACTTCGTTCCACTCCTGCAAGAGGTTCTTGGTCTTCCGCCTTCTACTGGTCCTCCTCCTTCTTTAGAGTGTCCACAGCCTGTCCAGTCACAGTTACAGTTGCAGCCTACCTCCCCACTGCCTGCTCCTTCTCCCTACACTGGTCCTACTGGAGGTCTTGCTGAGCGTCGTGAGCCTGCGTCTCGCCGTGCGTCGCCTGTCCGTGCTGCTCGCACTGGTGGTCGTGGTTCGCGTCAGCGTCCTCCTCCTGTCCCTGGCACGCACAGGATGTCTCTGCGTCCGTCCACTGCTCCTCTGCGTGCCCCTTTGCCTTCTCCTCCTGAGTCCTCTCTTCCTACTCTTGCCGACCCGGCGTCGGACTCTCTTCGTGCTGCCAGTCCTACTATCACGCGTCTCCTTGCTACTGTTGTCACTGACCCTTCTTTCGAGTCCACTACTGCGTCTGCCCTAGTTACTGAGCTCGTCGACTTTGCTGCTCGCTGTCGCCTACACTACGCTGCTAGTCTTGTCGCTGAGTCTGGGTCTGTCTGTCCTCCGTCCGTCGGGGGTGAGTGTGCCCTTGGCACGGACGTCCTTGAGGACAGGCAGGAGGAGTTCCATTGCTTGGCCGCTACTTCACCTCATCTCGTGTTCGTACTGCTTACCCTTGAGGGAGACCCGGATGCACTTGACATCCCAACTCCGCGCTCTTACGCGGAGGCGATAGAGGGTCCCTAATCTTCTCAGTGGCAGGCAACTATGGATGCAGAGATGGCTTCCTGGAAGTCCACAGGCACCTACGTTGACGGTGTCCCCCCTCTTGGGGCGAACATCGTCAGTGGCATGTGGATTTTCAGGGTGAAGCGGCCGCCGGGTTCTCCGCCTGTCTTCAAGGCGCGTTACGTGGCTCGTGGCTTCAGTCAGCGGCAGTGAGTTGACTACTTTCAGACCTTCTCTCCCACCCCGAAGATGACCACTCTTTGGGTACTGCTGCACGTAGCTGCTCACCGTGACTACGAGCTACACTCTCTTGACTTCAGCACTGCTTTCCTGCAGGGCAGCCTGCACGAGGAGATCTTGCTGCGTCGCCCACTTGGCTTCACTGGGACGTTTGCTCCTGGCACCCAGTGGAGCCTTTGGCGGCCACTCTACGGTCTCCGCCAGGCACCGCGTGAGTGGCACGACACACTGAGGACTAAGCTTGCGGCTCTTGGGTTTGCTCCCTCTACTGCCGACCCGTCGCTATTTCTACGCACCGACACTTCTCTGCCGCCGTTCTACATCCTCGTGTACGTCGACGACTTGGTCTTTCCCACAGCTGACACTGCTGGACTCGCCTACGTGAAGTCCGAGCTGCAGAAGAGACACATGTGCACAGACCTGGGTGAACTGCGCAGCTACCTTGGCTTGCAGATCACCCTGGACAGAGCACGCCGCACCATTACCCTGACTCAGTCACACATGGTGCAGCAGGTCCTTCAGCGCTTCGGCTTCACGTACTCCTCGCCTCAGGCCACTCCTCTGCCTACTCGCCACTCGCTCTCAGCTCTGCCTTCGGATGAGTCCGTAGAGTCGAGTGGTCCGTACCCAGAGCTTGTTGGCTGCCTCATGTACCTGATGACCTGCACACGACCTGACCTTGCATACCCTCTTAGCATTCTTGCACGCTATGTTGCTCCTGGGAGACACCGACCAGAGCACATGGCTGCAGCGAAGAGGGTGTTGCGCTACTTGTGCAGTACGTTGGGCATGGGGCTAGTGCTTGGAGGGCGCAGTCCAGTGGTCCTCACTGGGCATGCAGACGCTTCTTGGGCTGACGACCAGGCTACGCAGAGGTTGTCACAGGGTTACACCTTCAGCCTTGGTTCCGGCTCTGTCTCGTGGCGTGCTACTCGCTCGTCTTCTGTTCTCGGCTCCACTTGTGAGGCTGAGATCTACGCTGGGGCCATGGCTGCACAGGAGCTTCGCTGGCTCACCTACCTGCTGACTGACCTCGTAGAGCCGCCTCGTTCTCCTCCAGTTTTGTACGTAGACAACAAGGCCATGCTGGCCTTGTGTCGAGAGCAGCGACTGGAGTACAGAACAAAGCACATTGCTCTCTGCTACTTCCTTGCTCGTGAGCTACAGCAGCGTGGACAGTTGCGGCTTGCGTACGTGGCCTCTGAGGCCAACACTGTTGATGTCTTCACCAAGGCACTTCTGCCTTGTGATCATCAGCGCTTCTGCACTCAGCTGGGTCTTGTCCCTGTCTTGCCTCACTTGCTCACCTCTTGACCTTGCTTGTACTGTTACATATATATATACCTGCTCTTGCTTGTCTAGCTTTATATATATGTGTAGTCTTGCATGTGAACTGGCCTTGTGGCCTTTGAACTTGTGCTCGGAATGTGTGGTGACTTTGTGATCCACCCTGAGCTTTGCTTTGCTTTGCTTGACTGGTCTTGTGACCCTCTGTTCTCCCCCACTTTGCCTATGGGGGTGTGTCAGAACATTATAGCTTATGCTTTTGTGTAGGCTGTAGTGGGGTATCCCATAGGGGGTACAACCCAATTAGGGTTAGTACTTGTACCCACTTCATTCATAGTTCATTCATTCTCGTTCATACTTTCTCACCAACTTTCACTTAGTCATTTCATTCTCGTTTCACTTTTCTCAAGCGCCGCCCCTGCCTGCCAGTGCGCCGCCCTCTGCAGCCCGCGCACCGCCCTGCTGGCCGCGCGCCGTCACTGCCTGCCCGCGCGGTGCCCTTTCGTGTCAGCGCACCACCCTACTCTGGCTGCGCGCCGCCCTTCCGTAACTGTGTGCCGCACACCCTTCTCTACACTCTACCCTAGGACCTGCTTGCCGCCCTGCCCTCACTGAGTGCTGCCCTGCTCATCGCACGCCTCCTTACTTGGCTCGCTATGACTTCTCTTCGTGGTAGCGGTCGGAGCGGTGGCGGCAGTGGTGGCAGCCGTTGGAGTGGTGGCGGCGGCCGTAGTGGCAGTCGAGGTGGAGTTGTTCAGTGCGGAGTTTCTGGCGGTGGCCAGATGCAGCTGCAGCCGCGACCCCGCGAGACCCTTATGCCCCAGCAGCTTCGTGAGTGGTACGCAAGTAGGTGTGGTGGCGGCGGCCGTAGTAGCAGTCGCGGTGGAGCTGTTCAGTGCGGTGTTTCTGGTGGTGGCCAGATGGAGCTGCAGCGCCGTCCGCGCGAGACCCTTATGCCCAGCAGCTTCGTGAGTGGTACGCTCAGAGTGGGGGGACTTGGAGTACTGTCCGCTGCCCATATGTCATTCGCATAGGTGATCGGGCTGGTCATAATTGCGGGACAATTGGTCACAAACAAGCTTGCTGCATCGCCTGTCTGAGCGACGCCTGGCGTGCAGTGTTTGGCGACAAGGCTGAGCTTTCCCGCTGGCTAGAGCTGCTTTGGAACAAGGCCGATATCTTTGCTCTAGACTATGACAATATCCAAACTGCCATGTATGCTTTGACTATTAGTATTTTGGGTGACTGTTACCTGTGTGTGCCGCATGACCCTGGTATTGCGACTGCTGCATTAGGTGCCCCTGAGTCTACTCTAGGTGCTAATGAGTCTGCTCTAGGTGCTGATGAGTCTGCTCTAGGTACTGGTGAGTCCGCTTTCTCTGGTACTGCGCCTGCTGAGGCCTTACACACCTTCATGCTTGACTCAGGTGCTTCCCGCTGCTACTTTCGCGACAGCACCACAGTCACACCAGTCGCACCACCGAATGCAGTCTCTCTGGTACACCCCTCTGGGGGACCGTTTTGTGCACGTGCCTCCACTGTTCTCCCATGTCCGGCGGTTCTGTCTGGCTCACTGAAAGTTTTCACCTACCCTCATTCTCTACGAACTTGGTGAGTAGCGCCGCCCTTTGGGATGCTTGGGTTGATACCTTTATCCCTAGAGGACAGCGTACGGGGATCTGCACGTGTGCACGGACGGGCCGTCACCTGGACACGTTCACCCATCGGTCTGGGTCGAGCCTGTACACACTGACTCATGAGCCTCCTCTGGTAGCTGCGTCTGCATCCACGTCAGGTCAGCTAGCAGCCCCCTGTTCGTGTCACCTCATGTCGCACCAGACTCTCCTTTGGCACCACCGCCTAGGTCGCCCCTCCCTGCCACGCCTCCGTGGCATGCACTCTCGCCTCCTTGTCTCTGGTCTTCCCAAGTCTCTGCCTCCCCTCCCACCCTCGCCTGCCCCTCCCTGCCTTCCCTGTGTCGAGGGGAAGCAGCGCGTCGCTCCTCACTCTTCATTTCCCCCGACGATTGCTCCCCTACAGACTCTCCATATGGACGTGTGGGGCCCAGCCCGCGTTCAGGGACAGGGCCGCGAGCGATAATTTATGCTGGTTGTTAACGACTACCCGCATTACACCACGGTCTTCCCCTTGCGCACCAAGGGTGAGGTCCCTGATGTTTTGATCCCTTGGATATGCGCTGTCCGTCTTCAGCTCCGCGAGCGGTTCAAGACGGACCTTCCTGTCCTGCGTCTGCACTCTGACAGAGGTGGTGAGTTCTCCTCCGACCTCTTGCGGGAATTTTGTCATGGGGAGGGCATCCTCAAGTCGTTCACGCTACCGGCCTCTCCGTACAAAAATGGGGTTGCTGAGCGCTGCATTGGCTTAGTCATGGAGGTCGCTCGTACCTCCATGATCCATGCGGCTGCTCCCCATTTTTTGTGGCCATTTGCAGTCCGGTAAGCTTCGCATCAGCTCAACCTCTGGCCCCGTGTCTCCTTGCAGGAGGCCTCGCCTACACTGCGTTGGATGGGAGAGGCTGGCGATGCGTCGGTGTTCCGGGTTTGGGGCTGTCGTGCCTTTGTCTGCGATACCTCCGCGTTACAAGCTCTCCTCGCGCGCCGTTCCCTCGTCTTCCTTGGCTTTCCCCCTGACGCGCCTGGCTAGCAGTTTTACCACCCCACCTCGTGCCGTGTCCTACCCTCTTAGGACGTCACGTTCGACGAGTCGGTTCCCTTTTACCGTCCCTTCCCCTATCGCACTGCCCCTCTCCCCCCCCCCCCCGCCGCTCTTCCTTGCTCGAGGTCCTCCTCCAGTAGACCCCCTCCCCCCTGAGGGTCCTGCTCCTTTAGGTCTCAGGTGTACCCAATCCCCTTGGTTGAGCCTGTCGAGGTAGCCAGTGACTCTGGTGCTGCTCGGGGTGCTGCGTCTGGGGGTGATGAGCTTGCTGCTGCTGAGTCTGAGCGTGCGGAGCCTGGGGGTGCTGAGCCTGCGGGTTTGGAGCTTTGGGGTGCTAAGCCTGAGCGTGGGGAGCTTGGGGGTGCTGAGTCTGGGAGTGCCAATCCTAGGGGTCCTGCGTCTACACTACGGGAGCCTCTCTCACCACAGCAGTTGCGTGAGTGGTTTGCTCGGCGCTGGAGCCTTTAGAGTGGCGGTGCTGGAGCTGGAGGATCTGGAGCTGCTAGTCGTGAAGGTGCTAGAGGTACTGCTGGTACTGGAGGTACTAGAGGTGCTGGATTTACAAGTCCTGGTAGTCCCACCAGTGCCTCGCCCTAGCGGTCTAGCCGGCGGGAGCCTCTCTCACCATAGCAGCTGCGCGAGTGGTACGCTTGGCGCACCCGCCTTCGGAGTCGCGCTGCTGGAGCTGGAGGCCCTGCCGCTGGAGGCGCTGGCGCTGGAGGCACTAGTGCTGCTGGTGGTGGAGGTGCTGGTGGTGCTGGCACTGCTGGTCCCGGGGGTGCTCGTGCTGGTGGCGCTGGAGCTGCCAGAGCTGGTGGTGCTGCTAGTGCTGGAGGTGCTGGAGGTAGTGGAGTTTCTGGAGCTGCTGGAGCTGGTGGTGCTGCTACTGCTGCTCGAGGTGCTGGAGCTGCTGATCCCGGAGGTGCTCGTACTGGAGCTGCTGGAGCTGGTGGTGGTGCTGCTGCTGTTGGAGGTGCTGGAGCTGCTGGTCCTGGAGGTGCTCGTATTGGAGGCACTGGAGCTGCCGGAGCTGGTGGTGCTGCTACTACTGGAGGTACTGGAGGTGCTGGAGCTGATGGTCCCGAAGGTGCTCGTGATGGAGGTAGTGCAGGTGCTGGAGCTGCTGGTCCTGGAGGTGCTTGTGCTGGAGGCACTGGAGCTGCCGGAGCTGGTGGTACTGCTGGTGCTGGAGGTACTAGAGCTACTGGAGCTGGTGGTGCTGCTGGTGCTAGAGGTGCTGGAGGTGCTAGAGCTGCTGGTCCTGGAGGTGCTCGTACTGGAGGTACTGGAGCTATTGGAGCTGGTGGTGCTGCTGGTGCTGGAGGTGCAGGAGGTGCTGGAGCTGGAGTCAGTGGAGCTGGAGGCGCTGGAGCTGGAGGTGCTGGAGCTGGGGGTGGTGAAGCTGTCAGTACTGGTGCTGGAGGCACTGTGCAGCGGCGACTGTTTTTCGTTCCGCCGTCGCCGTCATCTCTGCCGCCACCTGGCTCGGTGCTTCGCCAGGTTCTTAGTCTCCCGTCTTCTACTGGCCTTACTCCTCCCTTGCTGTGTCCACCGCCTGACCAGTCGCAGCCACAGCTACAGCTACACTCCCCACTACCTGCTCTTTCTACTTGCACTTAGCGGACACACTCTTACAGAGCGATGTGAGCATGCATCTCGCCCTGCCTCGCCTGTTTGCGCTATTCGCACTGGTCGTTGTGCTCCGCGTCCGCGTCCTCCTCCTGTCCCCAGCACTCACAGTATGACACTTCGTCCTCCCTCTGTTCCACTGCGAGTTCCCCTGCCATCTCCTCCTGCGTCCTCTCTTCTTGACGGTCCGGACCCTGAGTCTAACTTAGTTCGTGCTGCCAATCCTACTGTCACGCGTCTCCTAGCCACTGTTGTCATTGACCCTTCATTTGAGTCCACTACTACGTCTGCCTTCGTCGCCGAGCTTGTTGATTCTGCTGCTGCTTGTCGTCTCGACTACGCTGCTAGTCTTGTTGCTGAGTCTGAGTCTGTCTGTCCTCCGTCCGTCGGGGGTGAGTGTGCTCTTGGCACAGACGTCCTTGAGGACAAGCAGGGGGACTTTGAGTGTCTTGAAGCTGCTGTACTTCATCTCGTATCTATGCTGCTTGCACCTGAGGGAGACCTTGATGCTCAAGACATTCTGACCCCGCGCTCTTACGCAGAGGCGATTACGGGTCCGTACTCCTCTCAGTGGCAGACAGCCATGGATGCAGAGATGGAATCCTGGAAGTCCACAGGCACTTACATTGACGCAGTTCCCCCTCCTGGGGCAAACACAGTCAATGGCATGTGGATTTCAGGGTGAAGTGGCCGCTGGGTTTTCCGCCTGTCTTCAAGGCTTGTTACGTTGCACGAGGCTTCAGTCAGCGACAGGGAGTTGACTTCTTCCAGACCTTCTCCCCTACCCCGAAGATGACCACTCTTCAAGTGTTGCTGCACGTCGCCGCTCAGCGTGACTATGAGCTTCACTCTCTTGACTTCAGCATAGTTTTCTTACATGGCAGCCTGCACGAGGAGATCTGGCTGCGCTGCCCACCTGGCTTCACTAGGTCGTTTCTTGCGGGTACCCAGTGGAGCCTCCGGCGGCCAGTCTACGGTCTCTGCCAGGCGCCTCGTGAGTGGCACGACACACTGAGGACAACTCTTGCGGCTCTTGGGTTTGCTCCTTTGAGTGTTGACCCGTCACTGTTTCTGCGCACCGACACTTCGCTGCCGCCGTTCTACATCCTCGTGTACATCGACGACTTGATCTTTGCCTCTGCTGACACTCAGGGACCGGCCCTTGTGAAGTCGGAGCTGCAGAAAAGACACACGTGCATAGATCTGGGTGAGTTGCACAGCTAACTTGGCTTGCAGATCACCCGGGACAGAGCACGGTGCACCATCACCCTGACTCAGTCACACATGGCACACCAGGTCCTTCAGCGCTTCAACTTTACGTACTCCTCGCCACAGTCCACTCTTCTGGCTACCAGTCACTCGCTCTCAGCTCCACCTTTGGACAAGTCCGTAGAGCTGAGTGGGCCATACCCAGAGCTTGTGGGCTGCCTCATGTACCTGATGACCTGCACTCGACCTGACCTTGGTTACCCTCTCAGCATCCTGGCACACCACATTGCGCCCAGGAGACACCGACCAGAGCACATGGATGCTGCTAAGAGGGTGTTACGCTACTTGTGCAGTACGTCGGGCATGGAGCTCGTGCTTGGAGGACGGAGTCGAGTTGTTCTCACTGGCCACGCAGACGCGTCTTGAGTTGACGACTTGGCTACGCAGCGGTCGTCACAGGGTTACACTTTCAGCCTTGGCTCTGGTTCTATTTCTTGGCGGTCTACCCGCTCCTCTTCTATTCTAAGCTCTAGTTGTGAGGCTGAGATCTACGCGGGGTCCATGGCTACACAGGAGTTATGCTGGCTCACCTACCTATTGACCGACTTGGGAGAGCGGCCTAGTTCTCCTCTAGTTCTGTACATAGACAACAATGCCATGATTGCCTTGTGTAAGGAGCACAGACTGGAGCACAAGACGAAACACATCGCTCTGTGTTACTTCCTTGCTCGAGAGTTGCAGTAGAGTGGTCAGCTTCGTCTTGCTTACGTGGCCACTCGGGCCAACACTGCTGATATATTCACCAAGGCACTTCAGTCTCATGATCATCAGCGTTTCCCTACTGTTTTAGGCCTTGTGCCTACTTTGCCTCACTTTCTCACTTCGTGACTTTGCTTGTACAGTGATTTATATACTTGTACCTAAATGCTTACAATTGCTAGGTTGTAATTACTATACTGCTTGTTCCCATATATATAACTCTGCGTGTGGACTGGCCTTGTGGCCACTTGCTTGTGCTCAGAGTGTGTGGTGACTTCGTGATCCACCCTGAGCTTGGTTTGCTTTTCTTGAGTGGTCTTGTGACCCCTTGTTCTCCCCCACTTTGCCTATGGGGGTGTGTCAAACTATAATGCTGCTTATGTTGTGTAGGCTGTAGTGGGGTAGCCTATATGTGGTATAACCCAATTAGGGTTAGCACTTATACCACATAACTGATCAATGCATCATCCCTGCTCCTTAGTTTCTGACAAGTCTGGTTGGTCTATTATGTCTATCCATCGGTCTGGAGGTGATATGATGAACTGAATTGTAGGCGTGTGACGAACTGCTTTCAGAGATCTTTCAAGAAGTTATTTGTGAACTTCATGTCGCGATCTCTGATGTCTACTAGTGATATCTTGTGAAGTCAAACAACAACTGCTATGAACATGCGGGCAGTCTGTTTGGCTGAGATGAACTTTTTGCATGCAGCAAAATGGGCCATTTTTGTCAACCGGCCGACGATGACCATGTCAGAATATTATCTTATTGTTCTAGCCTGTAGTGGGGTGCTCTATAGCGAGTACAACCCTTCTAGGGTTTGCTATTTGTATCCTCATTCTTGCTAGTTCAATCCTCTTTCTTTCTTCAAACTTTGTCAGACCAGGACCGCGTTGTTACCACCAGGACGTGCTGGTAACCTCGTGACGAAATCCATGGTCACTTGCGGGCAGGCACATTCGGGCGGCGGTATCGGCTGCTGTTGCCCCAATTGTTTTTCAGTAATGACTTCATCACTTGGCATGTGGGGCATGATTATACATGGTGTTGTACGCCCGTTAATAGCTACGGCTAGTAGTAATACCGTTGCAGGAATTGTCGTGTTTTCTCTGCCCCGAAGTGGCTCGAGGTAACTCCGTCGTGTGCCTCTTGTAGTAATGACTTACGTAGCAGTGAATATGCTGGAACCCATATGCTGTTGGTACCTGCTCTAGGTGACTGTCGGCTGGAGGTTGCGGAGGAGGCTCGTTGACTTTGGGTGAGTTCACTCATTCGGAGTTCCTGTCCAGTGAATCCCATAGAAATACCGGTTATTCACAAGCTCAACTTCGGATGATAGGAGTGGAGAAAAGAAAATGATAGACACTTCAATACAAAAGCTTTTACTTCAGTTCGCACACATGAAATTGTTTAGCACAAACTCAACTTTCCCACCTATTTGCAAATGCATATGCAAGCTTTGATACCGCGTAGAGAAGCCTCACATGATTCATACAATGAAGAGCATGCGACAAGGCATAGACGATCCATAGAATATGAAACCATAGACATCATGGCGCTTTGGCTAATCCTTCTGCATTTGGTTTCAGAGGAATCACAAACCATTGTACAACCCACCTTGCATATTTGCATCTTGCAAGATACACTATGCTTGACCTGCTGTAGCGGTTGAAAGAACCCCCGACCTCCATGCTTTGCATGCGACTCCCCTCTCCCCCCCACCCCACTCCCCAACCACCCGCCATCACAACCACGTATCCCTAGCCAAACCAAATTGCATTTCATCCATTCCCACTCCCCATCTCCCACCACATCCCCCACCCAATCCTCCGCCCCCCCGTCCCTGAATTACCCCCACTCCTGCACTAAACAGGTGAGACTTGGCAGAGCTCCATCCCCTCCTGCCAGTTGGCGAAGGTTACGGCTCCTTATGTCTCCGTTGCATGTTCAGGAATATCCGGACGAGAGACAGGCCGTCTAGTGATGTTGGTGGTGACGAGAGACGACCCTGAATGCCACTGCTGGTGGTGGTGGCGGTGGTGGTGGTGGTGGTGGTGGCGGTGGTGGTGGTGGTGGTGGTGGTGGTAGTGGTGGAGGTGGTGGTGGTGGTGGTGGTGGAGGTGGTGGTGGTGGTGGTGGTGGTGGTGGTGGTGGTGGTGGTGGTGGTGGTGGTGGTGGTGGTGGTGGTGGTGGTGGTGGTGGTGGTGGTGGTGGTGGTGGTGGTGGTGTTGGGAAAGGTGGTATTAACACTGAACTTGTTCATCATCGCTGCTTGTGCTGCTCGTGCTGCTCGTGGTAGAGCTATACTTGCTACAACTTGCAAGATAGGGATATGGGAGTGAGGGATATGGGGAGTGAGAGGTATGGGAATGAGTGATGTGGGAGTAATGAGAGGGTGCGATTTCGAAACGAGTGAGGGAGAAAGGCGAAAAGGGGTCACTGCAGGAAGTCGTACGCAACAGGGATACTAGATGCAAGATACTGGGCATGGCATGGCAAGCCTTAGAAACGGTCCCTCCTCGCTCCAGTGTGGGCACTTGCAGCTGCTGCTGCTGCTGCTGGTCACTCCTGCTGTGACCTGTCTGTGACTGCAGCCGATAAAATGCTGCGCATGAGGCACGCGATTTTCGTGGTTGCGCACCACCAAACGTAGTCTCATGCGCTGCCTGCAGTTAGCCTGGCTGTGACCCGAGTGCTGAGTGCTGCGCTGCAAGAATATGAGCCTGCGGGAATAAAGGACTCAAGTGGCCCAAGTACAAGTGCCTGCAGGAGGTTACAGGTGGTACATGTAACTAACTATGGTGCTCTGAAACCCACGATAGGAATTCATGAACAGTGTAGAAGCGTGTACAGTTTCTGTGCAATGCGAGCAACTTACGGTATCGCATTTCCCATATCATCACCAAGGAGGAGGTAGAGATTCAACCATGTGTATACTTACGGTAGTTATACAGTAAGTGCATGCATATTTCGTTGTTGAAAAGCACACTCATGAATTGCTCACTTCAAGAACAAGCAGACAGCTATAGAAGTACGATCTAGAACCAGCTACAACAAAAAAGCCAGAAATCACAAACAAGCATGGAGTGGGAGGATGGGCTTTGATGCACCTCAGCAGCACGTGCAATGGGGCTTGAGGTGAATCAAAGCTCATCCATTCACTGGCTAGTCCCCTCCCCTGGTCATGCCCTTGACATTCCCTTATCACTCCCATTGGCATTCCCTTGGTCATTCCCTTCACAAGTTTCTTGTCCCTCAGCTTTCTCCGCCTCTGTGCCTTGACTGAGACTGAGTTGCTTGAGGCACTTGGTTTCCTGCCTGCCTGTCCACTGTGAACCGCTAAGGCCTGCCCCCTCCCATGCCTCCTCCCCCCATGCCTCCTCCCCCCATGCCTCCTCCCCCCATGCCTCCTCCCCCCATGCCTCCTCCCCCCATGCCTCCTCCCCCCATGCCTCCTCCCCCCATGCCTCCACCTCCGCCCATCCCTCCTCCTCCCCCCATGCCTCCTCCTCCCCCGATGCCTCCTCCCCCCATGCCTCCTCCCCCCATGCCTCCACCTCCGCCCATCCCTCCCCCTCCCCTCATCCCTCCTCCTCCGCCCATGCCACCCCCAGGCCCTCCCATTCCTCCGCCCCCTCCCATTCCTCCGCCCCCTCCCATTCCTCCGCCCCCTCCCATGCCCCCGCCTCCTCCCATCCCCCCATCACCGCCCATTCCTCCGCCTCCGCCCATCCCCCCAGACCCTCCCATGCCACCACCAGCAGCACCACTGCCCATGCCTCCTCCTTCCCCCATGCCTCCTCCGCCAGTCACTCCCCCAGGCCCTCCCATTCCCCCGCCAGCAGCACCACCGCCCATGCCTCCACCGCCCATGCCTCCGCCTCCCATGCCTCCGCCACCCATGCCTCCGCCGCCCATGCCTCCGCCGCCCATGCCTCCGCCGCCCATGCCTCCGCCGCCCATGCCTCCGCCGCCCATGCCTCCGCTGCCCATGCCTCCGCCGCCCATGCCTCCGCCGCCCATGCCTCCGCCGCCCATGCCTCCGCCGCCCATGCCTCCGCTGCCCATGCCTCCGCCGTCCATGCCTCCGCCGTCCATGCCTCCGCCGCCCATGCCTCCGCCGCCCAAGCTTCCGCCGCCCATGCCTCCGCCGCCCATGCCTCCGCCGCCCATGCCTATGCCGCCCATGCCTCCGCCGCCCATGCCTCCACCTCCACTCATACCGCCCCCAGATGGGCCTCCCTGACTGCCGCCCTGACTGCCGCCCATCCCCCCGCTGTAATCCCCACTGTAGTCCCCAGTGTAGCTCCCTCCGTTATAGTCACCACCATTGCCGCCACCATAGCCCCCTCCAGTGTTCTCCCCGCTGTAGTCACCACCAGTGCTGTAGTCCCCTCCATTCCCCCCGCTGTAGTCACCACCGCCATTCCCACCACCATAGTCCCCGCCATTGTTGCCCCCACCATAATTACCCCCATGACCGCCCTGCCCGCCTCCAGCTCCCCCTTGCCCGCTCCCAGGTCCCCCCTGTCCCCCAGGCCCCCCTTGCCCGGCCCCAGGGCCTCCCTGTCCCCCGCCTTGCCCTTGCCCTCCCCCACAGCCCCCACCAGCAGTACCTGACCCTCCTCCTCCCGAGCCACTGCTGTAGTAAGCAGCACCTCCGCCTGTGTTGCCCCCGCCATTACCGCCGCTATAGCCCCCGCCATTGCTGTAGTCACCACCGCCATTACCAACACCATAGTCCCCGCCATTGCTCCGCCCACCATTACCACCCCCTTGTCCTCCCTGTTCCCCACCAGGTCCACCCTGCCCACCGCCAAGACCCCCCTGTCCGCCTCCAGGTCCGCCCTGCCTGCCCCCAGGTCCCCCCATTCCGCCCCCAGCTCCCCCCTGTCCGCCTCCAGGCCCTCTCCTGCAGTCCCCCCCACCGCCTCCCCTTCCTCCGCCTCCTGCGCCTCCACCTCTGTTACCTCCGCCGCCATTGCCCCCACCGCCACTGCCACCCCCATAGTCTCCTCCGTTCCCCCCGTTATAGTCACCGCTGCCGTTACCACCACTGTAATCACCACCCCCGTTGTTCCCCCCGTTGTAGTCACCCCCATAATCACCCCCCGTGCCTCCGCCAGTGCCCCCTCCCGCACCCCCACCAGTTCCGCCACCCCCTCCCCCTCCGGACGAGGCAGAGGAGCACGCGAAGTCCACTTGCAGCGCGCCACTGGGAGGAGGGGCGAGGGGGAGAAGGGGAGAGAGAGTGAGAGTGAGAGAGAGAAAGGGTGATAGGAACAAAGTGGGAAAGGAAGTGGATGAGTGTGGAGAAACGGAAAAGCAGGAGCATGAAAAGAATCATCAGCGGGTAAACTTGGAAGGAAATCCGAGATGAAATGTACTGCCAAGGGTCTGCAGCCACTCACCCTTGCCCTTCACAAGTTCACTCATGCCCTGAGCATAACTGCTGCACTCACTCACTCACTCCCTCATCCTTGTCAGAGATGCACTCACTCATATCCGGCGTGGAAGCCGAGCGACTGCGAGCCATCGGGGGAGTGCGCCCACACGAGTGTGTTGCTGCCCTGCACGCTCACCGGCACTGAGCCGTCACCTGCAGAGCGGTTGAACCTGCAACGAGAGAGAGGGGAGGAAGTGGGGGGAGAGAGATGGCAGCAGAGAATGAGTGTGTGGGTGGGAGAGTCAAACCGGAGCCCAAACCCTAAAAAAGGCTGACACTCACCCTGAACCCTAAACCATGAGTCCTCCTTCCAAATCCGCAAATATAGATTTCTCAGAAAACCATCGTTGCGTACTTGAGAACGGTGGATCCCGAGGGTGACGTGGCGAGCTGCGCGTTGCCAATATCGAAGCTGCTTGTGGGCTGAACGTCGCTCTGCGCCGTGCCGCTCATGTACACCGCCTGGACGGCGCCGCCCGCCAGATTGCCCACCACGGCGTCGGACGCCGCCATGCGGCCCGTCGCCGACCACCCCACGGCGAACCACCCCGCCGCCGCCGCGCTGCCACCAGCCGCTTCCAGCGCCAAGGCGAGGCGCGACGAGTCCACTGCGCGCCAATGCAGCGTGAGTCCAGTGGACCCCAGCGCCGCCGACCACGCGAACCCCTCCAGCGCCGACGCCGCGCAACCCGAGCCCGTCGCGGCGGTTGTAGCAGCCGCGGAGCCACCAGCGGCGGTTGTAGCGCCGGTGGTTGTAGCAGCAACTGCAGTGCTGCTACTCCTTTTGCCGGCGTTGATATTGCCACGAAGGAACGTGCTTCCTGATGTCCATATGTGCGCTATGGTCCGGCTATTCGCTACCACTCCCTGTGACCTAGGCACCGCGTGCCTCGCGCCGTTTGTCGCGCTTGGGAAGCAGAGCAGCGCAGCGCCTAGCAGCAGGAGAAGCGTGAGTAGGGCATTGGTGCCCTTGCGGCGCGAGCCAGGCGAACCCGCCATCATGCGCCGATGCATCAGGCGGTTGAGAGAACCGGCAAATGATCTCCTAAGTCCTGCGACTCATTCACAGGCTCGTCACGTGTGCTGCTGTAGCAATAGCTGTTCAAACAAACCCTGGTACCTTGATGCAGGACACGGTGGGATACAAGGTAGAAGGATCTCCCAACAATTTTGACCGATGAGCTGAGTATTGTGGCACCACAATTTATGTGTGCTGAAGACCGAAGCGCACGAGGAGACCACAGGAACATCCACACCCTCAGATTTCTGGGCGATCGGCGATTACCGCGAGCTCTTGCGAGACGATTTTCTTTCGCTTACGCCAAAGGTTCTGCAGAAAATGCTCGAACTCACGACAAAAGTGGTAACGCGACACTCCAGGCTCACCATTCGTGCCTGTTGACTGCTGAAGCTTGATTCACGCTGACTGTCGACTGGAGTGTTCGGGGGAGACTGGTTGACTCTGGAGCGTTTGACTCGTTGGCTTCCTCCGTCCAGAGAATTCCAGAGAAATCCCTGGTATTGACAGGCTCGATTTTGGCAACATTCACATATAGATGCATTGTGTGTTTAGTGTAGTTCCTCACTACAATCCATGTTATCCACAGATACATCAGAACTTTTCTGCTTGGTCAGATTAGAAAACCTGACCTAGCAGAAAACTCGATATCCTGATTCCATCCTATTAATCTTGAAAACCACTCTCGAAAAAAGCATAGTAATTCACCAATGTATTGTAGGAGAGGCCCTGATCTGAACATGATGAGATGCATTCGCTCATAAGATAAGCCTCATATCCTTCACTTGCGTGCTATGACGCACATGGGCAGACAATCAAAACATTGTGCGATTAAGCACTATACAGGGTTGCCACTAATCTTATTGTATATGGTCACTTAACAGAGTAACCACACCACGAATTGTTCTACCTCTACGCAGATTGCAAGCAACTGCTGTCCTTCTCCTATTGTAGCCATTGAAAGAACCCCCCACCTCCATGCTGTAAATGCAACTACCCCCCTCTCCCCACCCCACTCCCCAACCGCCCATCATCACCACCAACCACCCCCAACCTACCCTCACCAATTATACCACCCATTCCCACTCCCCCTCCCCCCCATCTCCACCCTCTCCTCCTCTGCCTCCTCCCTGAAAACCCTAAACGTGCTGGACCCTACAGTGCTCCAGCCTTGCCAGATGACGAGGCTTTTGGCTCCTTGTGTCTCCGTTGCATGTCCAGGTCTATTATGAAGAGAGCCACGCCGTCGCCTGATAAAGCGCTTCTGTCCATGCTGCTGCTGGTGATGGTGGTTGTGGTGGTGGCGGTTGTTTTGGCAGCGGTGCTGTTGGGAAAGGCTGCATTAGCAACGAATACGTTCATCATCGCCATTTGTGTGGTGCATGGTATGTGGTACCTATGCGGAGGCAGCAGGTGCAGCAGCGTCTGAAGCAATTGGATTTGGTGCAGCGTGGGGAACACGGGAAATGACTCGTTGAAAGAGGCACTGAGAATTCAGCAGCAGCGATGGGGAAGGCTACGGAAGGAATTGTTGGATAAGCAGCATGTTGAAGGAAATTGGTCCCGCCCTCGCATGGGCGAATCGACTTTGTGGTTGGGTGCGTGGGAGGTGCACCGACCTTCCGCAGAGGCCGACGAAGGTGGTCAACGACCTGCGCGGAACCAGTGTGACTTCGTCGACGAAGGAGTTCAACAAGGATGGTTGACGAAGCAGTTCGTCGACCAGAGTGGCACAACTGGTGCAGAAGTTCGTCGGTGTTCGTCAGCGCAGGGTCGCATCTGACCCTGCGCAACCTTGAGACTGCACAGGCAAATTTTGGCCAGAAATTCGAATGTGCCCTAATTTCGACCAGTCAGGGGCTGAAATTTTTGAAATGTCAACCGAGGTGCTCAACGAAGGTGCTCGACGAAGGTCGTCGAGCAGCGACGACGAAGGTCGTCAACCCGCGACGACGAAGGTCGTCAACCGGTGATGACGAAGGTCATTATCCTGCAGAGATGTCAGGGACTTCGTCTGGTTGACCAAGTTACCTGCTCGACGGGTGCGCGAAGGTGTGCGAACGTCGTCGAGGCGGCTGTGGCGAAGTCGACCGACGTGGCAGCACGTGGTCGATGTGGCTCATCATGTGCAACCGTCAGCATGTGGCTGACAACCTGCGCAATGTGTCTGACAGTGCACGCCGTGCATAACTGTCTACAAGCACCTGCGAAGTAGGTGATTGCACATGCGCTTACAATCACTTGCGGATGCAATGTTGGCAAGCCGCGCGGATGCTGCGTTGGGAAGCCGTGCGGGTGCAGCATTGGCATGCCTCCATCTGCAGCGTTGGCAAGTCGCACATAAGCTGCGTTGGCGGGCCGCAGACTTACTACGTTGGCAGGTCGACAACTTTGTCACGCTGGCAGTCGACCTGCTTGGGCACTAGCAAACCTTGCATATGATGTAGTCAATCTTTTCTCATTGCTTGTTATCATTCTGAACTCTGTTATTTTCAACTTTCCTTAGTGAAACTCTTGCTGTTTTGCCCTGTCAAAACACAAGTCCTAGAGAACACTGACAGAGCTACGATCACTCTACCAACTCGTGCCTACCCTGCAGTCTAGCTCCCACCGTTGTAGAGTTAATCTCCTCACAGCAGTAGCGGTGAAGGTGTGACCCTGTGGGGAGGAGTGGTTGGAGTGTGAAGATTGAGAATGAGGGATATGGGAGTGAGGGATATGGGGGTTACTTCGAGTGAGTTATTGAGAGTGAGGGATTGAGAGGGAGGGATGTGGGAGTGAGGCACATGGGAGTGAGGGATTGAGAGTTAGGGACTGAGATTGAAAGATTAAGAGTGAGGGATTGAAAGTGAGGGATATGAGAGTGAGGGATATGGGAGTGAGGGGTATGGGAGTGAGGGGTATGGGAGTGCGGGATATGGGAGAGAGGGATAAGGAAGTGAGGGATTTGGGAATGAGTGAGATAGGAGTGAGTGATTCAGGAGTGAAGGAATCGCAGGTGTGGAATATGGGAGCGAGTGTGTGGTTTGGGAGTGAGAGATATGGGAGGGCGATTCAGGAGTGAGGATTTGGTAGTGAGGGATTGGGAGTAAGGGATTTGGGAGTGAGGGATATGGGAGTGAGTGATATGGGAGAATGATTCGTGAGTGAGGGATTTGGGATTGAGTGGTTTGTGAGTGAGGGATTCTGTAGTGAGGGACTTAGGAGTAAGGGCTTTGAAAGAGAGATTCGGGAGTGAGTGCTTTGGGAGTGAGGGATTTGGGAATGAGAGATTTGGGAGTGAGGGATTTGGAAATGAGGGTTTTGCGAGTAAGAGATAGGGGAGTAAGGGATTTGGGAATGTGGGGAGTAAGTGATATGAGAGTGAGGGAAATGGGAGTGAGGGATATTGGAGGAAGGAAATTGAAGACATGGGAGTGTGGATTTTGGGGTTTAGGGTGAGAGACATGGGAGAGTGGTTTGGGAGTGAGTGATTTGGGTTGGGAGTGAGTGATTTGGGTGAGGAATATGGGATACTGATCTGGGAGTAAAGGATTTGGTAGTGAGGGGTTTGGGAGTGAGGGATTTGGGTGTGAGGGATGTGGGAGAGAGGGATTTGGGAGTGATGGGTATGGGAGTGATATCAATATGCTGCAGAAACGTCTTGAGCCCAATGCCCGATTGTGAAGTGCTGCAATGTAAGGTAGAACATGTGCACAACACATATACGTTGCATGATACAAAGTGAAGGAGCCAGTGAATGCCCATGAGGGGTGTGGGATATTAAATACGTCGCATCTTTTTAATCACCCAGAAACATAGACGAACCCTTTTAGTCACCCAGAAACATATATGCCTGAAGTACATACTACTCACAAAATGGTGCTCGGAAATGAAGGAACCGGTGAGTGAACAACAAGGTGGCTGATATTTACGTTGATGGCTTATTGTGTGCCATTAAGGTTCCTACTGGTTGCTTCTATGCAAAACCAATTGTTTACGCAGTAACCACAACTGGAATGCTTGTGAAGGACAGTGTTGTTTGAAAAAAAAGAAAGAAATCCGAGACTGTGAGGTGAAATACATTTGCATCCTTTCTCAACATGCAGATTACAAAACATTTTTACAAACACCTACACTGATTAGGCTTTGATGTACCTCAGAATCACGAGCCACTTTGAGGTAAATCAAAGCTAAACCAACTTGCACCCAAGAGCCACCTTCCTTTGCACCTCTGATTGGAGTTGTTGTGCCTGCCTCAGCCACACCTCCCCAGCCAGCAAGCCTCAATGCCTTCCACGACCGCCAGGCCCTACCCCCATGCCTCCTCCCCCCATGCCTCCTCCCCCCATGCCTCCTTCCCCCATGCCTCCTCCCCCCATGCCTCCTCCCCCCATGCCTCCTCCCCCCATGCCTCCTCCCCCCATGCCTCCTCCCCCCATGCCTCCTCCCCCCATGCCTCCTCCCCCCATGCCTCCTCCCCCCATGCCTCCTCCTCCCATACCTCCACCTCCGCCGGTCCCTCTCCCTCCCCTCATCCCTCCTCCTCCGCCCATACCACTCCCAGGTCCTCCCATTCCCCCGCCCCCTCCCATTCCCCCGCTCCCTCCCATTCCTCCGCCCCCTCCCATACCCCCACCTCCGCCCATTCCCCCAGGCCCTCCCATGCCACCGCCAGCAGCACCACCGCCCATGCCTCCCCCGCCATTTAAACCCCCAGATGGGCCGCCCTGGCTGCCGCCCTGACTGCCGCCCTGACTGCCGCCCATCCCCCTGCTGTAATCCCCACTGTAGTCCCCAGTGTAGCTCCCTCCATTATAGTCACCACCATTGCCGCCACCATAGCCCCCTCCAGTGTTCCCCCCGCTGTAGTCATCACCAGTGTTGTAGTCCCCTCCATTCCCCCCACTATAGTCACCACCGCCATTACCAGCCCCGTAGTCACCACCATTGCTCCCCCCACCATAATCCCCCCCAGGTCCCCCCTGCCCGCCTCCAGCTCCCCCTTGCCCGCTTCCAGGGCCCCCCTGTCCCTCACCAGGTCCGCCCTGCCCTCCCCCACCTTCCCCCTGTCCCCCAGGTCCCCCGCCTTGCCCTTGTCCTCCCCCACAGCCCCCACCAGCACCCCCACCAGCCCCTCCTCCTCCACCTCCTGCGCTGTAGTAACCACCTTGTCCGCCAGTGTTGCCTCCACTGTAGTCACTTCCGCCATTACCGCCGCTGTAGCTCCCCCCATTGCTGTAGTCACCACCATTGCCGCCCCCAGCTCCCCCCTGCCCGGCCCCAGGTCCGCCCTGTTCCCCAACAGAACCGCCCTGTCCGCCCCCAAATCCCCCCTGTCCCCCACCACGCCCCCCTTGCCCGCCCCCAGGTCCGCCCTGCCCTCCCCCAGGCCCCCCCTGTCCCCCACCAGGCCCCCCACGTCCGCCCCCAAGCCCTCTTCTGCAGTCCCCCCCACCGCCTCCCCTTCCTCTGCCTCCTCCGCCACCACCACTGCTACCTCCGCCACCACCACTCCCCCCACCGCCGCTGCCACCCCCATAGTCCCCACAACTCCCCCCGTTATTGTCACTTCCACCATTGTAGTCCCCTCCATTCCCTTCGTTATAATCACCGCCGCCATTACCATCGCTGTAATCATCACCCCCATTGTTCCCCCCGCTGTAGTCACCCCCAGAGTCGCCCCCACCTCCGCCAGTGCCTCCCCCCGTGCCCCCGCCAGTGCCGCCACCCCCTC
The DNA here is from genome assembly GCA_948144175.1 of Closterium sp. NIES-65. NCBI lineage: Eukaryota > Viridiplantae > Streptophyta > Zygnematophyceae > Desmidiales > Closteriaceae > Closterium > Closterium sp. NIES-65. The sequence goes on along the minus strand of CANXME010000062.1, from coordinate 1,693,229 downwards.
CCCCTCCGGACGAGGCAGAGGAGCACGCGAAGTCCACTTGCAGCGCACCACTGGGAGGAGGGGCGAGGGGGAGAAGGGAAGGGGGAGAGGGGAGAGGGAGCATGAGAAGAGGGAATCAAGAGAAGGAGAACGGAAGCTGCGAGATGTATTGGAATGAAATGAAACGATGAGATGAGTTGGCTCGGGACTGTACCACTCGCCTATTGAGATCGTGGAAGCCGAAGGTCCGAACTTACTTTCTCACACTTTACTCTCTCACACTTTGTCTGAGCTGGATGAGATGAAGTCTTAGGAAATAAAGGATGGGATGAGGGGCAGTACTTATACTATCACCCATGCCTGTGCTAGGCTGGAATACCAGCCCAGTGTACAGTGTAGAAGCGTGTACAGTTTCTGTGCAATGCGAGCAACTTACGGTATCGCATTTCCCATATTATCACCAAGGAGGAGGTAGAGATTCAACCATGTGTATACTTACGGTAGTTATACAGTAAGTGCATGCATATTTCGTTGTTGAAAAGCACACTCATGAATTGCTAACTTCAAGAACAAGCAGACAGCTATAGAAGTACGATCTAGAACCAGCTACAACAAAAAAGCCAGAAATCACAAACAAGCATGGAGTGGGAGGATGGGCTTTGATGCACCTCAGCAGCACGTGCAATGGGGCTTGAGGTGAATCAAAGCTCATCCATTCACTGGCTAGTCCCCTCCCCTGGTCATGCCCTTGACATTCCCTTATCACTCCCATTGGCATTCCCTTGGTCATTCCCTTCACTACTTTCTTGTCCCTCAGCTTTCTCCGCCTCTGTGCCTTGACTGAGACTGAGTTGCTTGAGGCACTTGGTTTCCTGCCTGCCTGTCCACTGTGAACCGCTAAGGCCTGCCCCCTCCCATGCCTCCTCCCCCCATGCCTCCTCCCCCCATGCCTCCACCTCCGCCCATCCCTCCTCCTCCCCCCATGCCTCCTCCTCCCCCGATGCCTCCTCCCCCCATGCCTCCTCCCCCCATGCCTCCACCTCCGCCCATCCCTCCCCCTCCCCTCATCCCTCCTCCTCCGCCCATGCCACCCCCAGGCCCTCCCATTCCTCCGCCCCCTCCCATTCCTCCGCCCCCTCCCATTCCTCCGCCCCCTCCCATGCCCCCGCCTCCTCCCATCCCCCCATCACCGCCCATTCCTCCGCCTCCGCCCATCCCCCCAGACCCTCCCATGCCACCACCAGCAGCACCACTGCCCATGCCTCCTCCTTCCCCCATGCCTCCTCCGCCAGTCACTCCCCCAGGCCCTCCCATTCCCCCGCCAGCAGCACCACCGCCCATGCCTCCACCGCCCATGCCTCCGCCTCCCATGCCTCCGCCACCCATGCCTCCGCCGCCCATGCCTCCGCCGCCCATGCCTCCGCCGCCCATGCCTCCGCCGCCCATGCCTCCGCCGCCCATGCCTCCGCTGCCCATGCCTCCGCCGCCCATGCCTCCGCCGCCCATGCCTCCGCCGCCCATGCCTCCGCCGCCCATGCCTCCGCTGCCCATGCCTCCGCCGTCCATGCCTCCGCCGTCCATGCCTCCGCCGCCCATGCCTCCGCCGCCCAAGCTTCCGCCGCCCATGCCTCCGCCGCCCATGCCTCCGCCGCCCATGCCTATGCCGCCCATGCCTCCGCCGCCCATGCCTCCACCTCCACTCATACCGCCCCCAGATGGGCCTCCCTGACTGCCGCCCTGACTGCCGCCCATCCCCCCGCTGTAATCCCCACTGTAGTCCCCAGTGTAGCTCCCTCCGTTATAGTCACCACCATTGCCGCCACCATAGCCCCCTCCAGTGTTCTCCCCGCTGTAGTCACCACCAGTGCTGTAGTCCCCTCCATTCCCCCCGCTGTAGTCACCACCGCCATTCCCACCACCATAGTCCCCGCCATTGTTGCCCGCACCATAATTACCCCCATGACCGCCCTGCCCGCCTCCAGCTCCCCCTTGCCCGCTCCCAGGTCCCCCCTGTCCCCCAGGCCCCCCTTGCCCGGCCCCAGGGCCTCCCTGTCCCCCGCCTTGCCCTTGCCCTCCCCCACAGCCCCCACCAGCAGTACCTGACCCTCCTCCTCCCGAGCCACTGCTGTAGTAAGCAGCACCTCCGCCTGTGTTGCCCCCGCCATTACCGCCGCTATAGCCCCCGCCATTGCTGTAGTCACCACCGCCATTACCAACACCATAGTCCCCGCCATTGCTCCGCCCACCATTACCACCCCCTTGTCCTCCCTGTTCCCCACCAGGTCCACCCTGCCCACCGCCAAGACCCCCCTGTCCGCCTCCAGGTCCGCCCTGCCCGCCCCCAGGTCCCCCCATTCCGCCCCCAGCTCCCCCCTGTCCGCCTCCAGGCCCTCTCCTGCAGTCCCCCCCACCGCCTCCCCTTCCTCCGCCTCCTGCGCCTCCACCTCTGTTACCTCCGCCGCCATTGCCCCCACCGCCACTGCCACCCCCATAGTCTCCTCCGTTCCCCCCGTTATAGTCACCGCTGCCGTTACCACCACTGTAATCACCACCCCCGTTGTTCCCCCCGTTGTAGTCACCCCCATAATCACCCCCCGTGCCTCCGCCAGTGCCCCCTCCCGCACCCCCACCAGTTCCGCCACCCCCTCCCCCTCCGGACGAGGCAGAGGAGCACGCGAAGTCCACTTGCAGCGCGCCACTGGGAGGAGGGGCGAGGGGGAGAAGGGGAGAGAGAGTGAGAGTGAGAGAGAGAAAGGGTGATAGGAACAAAGTGGGAAAGGAAGTGGATGAGTGTGGAGAAACGGAAAAGCAGGAGCATGAAAAGAATCATCAGCGGGTAAACTTGGAAGGAAATCCGAGATGAAATGTACTGCCAAGGGTCTGCAGCCACTCACCCTTGCCCTTCACAAGTTCACTCATGCCCTGAGCATAACTGCTGCACTCACTCACTCACTCCCTCATCCTTGTCAGAGATGCACTCACTCATATCCGGCGTGGAAGCCGAGCGACTGCGAGCCATCGGGGGAGTGCGCCCACACGAGTGTGTTGCTGCCCTGCACGCTCACCGGCACTGAGCCGTCACCTGCAGAGCGGTTGAACCTGCAACGAGAGAGAGGGGAGGAAGTGGGGGGAGAGAGATGGCAGCAGAGAATGAGTGTGTGGGTGGGAGAGTCAAACCGGAGCCCAAACCCTAAAAAAGGCTGACACTCACCCTGAACCCTAAACCATGAGTCCTCCTTCCAAATCCGCAAATATAGATTTCTCAGAAAACCATCGTTGCGTACTTGAGAACGGTGGATCCCGAGGGTGACGTGGCGAGCTGCGCGTTGCCAATATCGAAGCTGCTTGTGGGCTGAACGTCGCTCTGCGCCGTGCCGCTCATGTACACCGCCTGGACGGCGCCGCCCGCCAGATTGCCCACCACGGCGTCGGACGCCGCCATGCGGCCCGTCGCCGACCACCCCACGGCGAACCACCCCGCCGCCGCCGCGCTGCCACCAGCCGCTTCCAGCGCCAAGGCGAGGCGCGACGAGTCCACTGCGCGCCAATGCAGCGTGAGTCCAGTGGACCCCAGCGCCGCCGACCACGCGAACCCCTCCAGCGCCGACGCCGCGCAACCCGAGCCCGTCGCGGCGGTTGTAGCAGCCGCGGAGCCACCAGCGGCGGTTGTAGCGCCGGTGGTTGTAGCAGCAACTGCAGTGCTGCTACTCCTTTTGCCGGCGTTGATATTGCCACGAAGGAACGTGCTTCCTGATGTCCATATGTGCGCTATGGTCCGGCTATTCGCTACCACTCCCTGTGACCTAGGCACCGCGTGCCTCGCGCCGTTTGTCGCGCTTGGGAAGCAGAGCAGCGCAGCGCCTAGCAGCAGGAGAAGCGTGAGTAGGGCATTGGTGCCCTTGCGGCGCGAGCCAGGCGAACCCGCCATCATGCGCCGATGCATCAGGCGGTTGAGAGAACCGGCAAATGATCTCCTAAGTCCTGCGACTCATTCACAGGCTCGTCACGTGTGCTGCTGTAGCAATAGCTGTTCAAACAAACCCTGGTACCTTGATGCAGGACAGGATGGGATACAAGGTAGAAGGATCTCCCAACAATTTTGACCGATGAGCTGAGTATTGTGGCACCACAATTTATGTGTGCTGAAGACCGAAGCGCACGAGGAGACCACAGGAACATCCACACCCTCAGATTTCTGGGCGATCGGCGATTACCGCGAGCTCTTGCGAGACGATTTTCTTTCGCTGACGCCAAAGCTTCAGCAGAAAATGCTTGAACTCACGACAAAAGTGGTAACGCGACACTCCAGGCTCACCATTCGTGCCTGTTGACTGCTGAAGCTTGATTCACGCTGACTGTCGGCTGGAGTGTTCGGGGGAGACTGGTTGACTCTGGAGCGTTTGACTCGTTGGCTTCCTCCGTCAAGAGTATTCCAGAGAAATCCCTGGTATTGACAGGCTCGATTTTGGCAACATTCACATATAGATGCATTGTGTGTTTAGCGTAGTTCCTCACTACAATCCATGATATCCACAGATACATCAGAACTTTTCTGCTTGGTCAGATTAGAAAACCTGACCTAGCAGAAAATTCGATATCCTGATTCCATCCTATTAATCTTGAAAACCACTCTCGAAAAAAACATAGTAATTCACCAATGTATCGTAGGAGAGGCCCTGATCTGAACATGGTGAGATGCATTCTCTCATAAGATAAGCCTCATATCCTTCACTTGCGTGCTATGACGCACATGGGCAGACAATCAAAATATTGTGCGATTAAGCACTATACAGGGTTGCCACTAATCTTATTATATATGGTCAGTTAACAGAGTAACCACACCACGAACCACACCACGAATTGTTCTACCTCTACGCAGATTGCAAGCAACTGCTGTCCTTCTCCTATTGTAGCCATTGAAAGAACCCCCCACCTCCATGCTGTAAATGCAACTACCCCCCTCTCCCCACCCCACTCCCCAACCGCCCATCATCACCACCAACCACCCCCAACCTACCCTCACCGATTATACCACCCATTCCCACTCCCCCTCCCCCCCATCTCCACCCTCTCCTCCTCTGCCTCCTCCCTGAAAACCCTAAACGTGCTGGACCCTACAGTGCTCCAGCCTTGCCAGATGACGAGGCTTTTGGCTCCTTGTGTCTCCGTTGCATGTCCAGGTCTATTATGAAGAGAGCCAGGCCGTCGCCTGATGAAGCGCTTCTGTCCATGCTGCTGCTGGTGATGGTGGTTGTGGTGGTGGCGGTTGTTTTGGCAGCGGTGCTGTTGGGAAAGGCTGCATTAGCAACGAATACGTTCATCATCGCCATTTGTGTGGTGCATGGTATGTGGTGCCTATGCGGAGGCAGCAGGTGCAGCAGCGCCTGAAGCAGTTGGATTCGGTGCAGCGTGGGGAACAGGGGAAATGACTCGTTGAAAGAGGCACTGAGAATTCAGCAGCAGCGATGGGGAAGGCTACGGAAGGAATTGTTGGATAAGCAGCATGTTGAAGGAAATTGGTCCCGCCCTCGCATGGGCGAATCGACTTTGTGGTTGGGTGCGTGGGAGGTGCAGCCGACCTTCCGTAGAGGCCGACGAAGGTGGTCATCGACCTGCGCGGAACCAGTGTGACTTCGTCGACGAAGGAGTTCAACAAGGATGGTTGACGAAGCAGTTCGTCGACCAGAGTGGCACAACTGGTGCAGAAGTTCGTGGGTGTTCGTCAGCGCAGGGTCGCATCTGACCCTGCGCAACCTTGAGACTGCACAGGCAAATTTTGGCCAGAAATTCGAATGTGCCCTAATTTCGACCAATCAGGGGCTGAAATTTTGAAATGTCAACCGAGCTGCTCAACGAAGGTGCTCGACGAAGGTCGTCAACCGGTGATGACAAAGGTCATTATCCTGCAGAGATGTCAGGGACTTCGTCTAGTTGACCAAGTTACCTGCTCGACGAGTGCGCGAAGGTGTGCGAACGTCGTCGAGGCGGCTGTGGCGAAGTCGACCGACGTGGCAGCACGTGGTCGATGTGGCTCATCATGTGCAACCGTCAGCATGTGGCTGACAACCTGCGCAATGTGTCTGACAGTGCACGCCGTGCATAACTGTCTACAAGCACCTGCGAAGTAGGTGATTGCACATGCGCTTACAATCACTTGCGGATGCAATGTTGGCAAGCCGCGCGGATGCTGCGTTGGGAAGCCGTGCGGGTGCAGCATTGGCATGCCTCCATCTGCAGCGTTGGCAAGTCGCACATAAGCTGCGTTGGCGGGCCGCAGACTTACTACGTTGGCAGGTCGACAACTTTGTCACGCTGGCAGTCGACCTGCTTGGGCACTAGCAAACCTTGCATATGATGTAGTCAATCTTTTCTCATTGCTTGTTATCATTCTGAACTGTGTTATTCTCAACTTTCCTTAGTGAAACTCTTGCTGTTTTGCCCTGTGAAAACACAAGTCATAGAGAACACTGACAGAGCTACGATCACTCTACCAACTCGTGCCTACCCTGCAGTCTAGCTCCCACCGTTGTAGAGTTAATCTCCTCACAGCAGTAGCGGTGAAGGTGTGACCCTGTGGGGAGGAGTGGTTGGAGTGTGAAGATTGAGAGTGAGGGATATGGGAGTGAGGGATATGGGGGTTACTTCGAGTGAGTTATTGAGAGTGAGGGATTGAGAGGGAGGGATTGTCAGATTTATATGACATAGTTGCTGTAGGCTATAGTGGGGTAGCACATATGGGGTACAGGTTTCTAGGGTTGTATTTGTACCCAATCTTTCCTTAGTCATTTCATTCCTGTTCTTTCGCTTCACATGGTATAGAGCAGGTTCCCTGTGGGAACTTCGCCTAGGGCCCACCGAAGCGCGCCCCGAGGCGCGCGATTTTTTTTTTTTTTTTTTTTTTCTGCGACCCTCCGTGTCGCCCTTCCCCTCGCGGCCCCGCTGCCCTTCTCGCGGCCCCGCCGCCCTTCAGACGCGGCCCCGCCGCCCTTCCTAGCGGCCCCGTCACCCCTTCGAGCGGCCCCGCCACTCCGTCGCGGCCCCGCCGTCCAGTAGCGGCCCCGCCACCCCGTAGCGGCCCCGCCACCCAGTCGCGGCCCTGCCGCCTCTTCCTCGCGGACCCGCCGCTCCGGCGCGGCCCCGCCCCTCCGTCGCGGCCCCGCCGCCCCTTCGCGGCCCCGCCGCCTCTTCCTTGCGGCCCCGCCGCCCAGTCGCGGCCCCGCCACCCAGTCGCGGCCCCGCCGCGCTGCCTGCGGCCTCGCCACCCAGTCGCGGCCCCGACGCCCTACTTGCGGCCCTGCGCCGCCCTTCCTGCGGCCCACCCGCCGCCCTACCTGCGGCCGTCCTGCCACCCTACCTGCGGCCGTCCCGCCGCCTTTCCTGCGGCCCACCCGCCCCCCTACCTGCGGCCGTCCTGCCGCCCTGACTGCGGCCGTCCCGCTGCCCTACCTGCGGCCCGACGCCGCCCTACCTGCAGCTCACCAGCCGCCCTACCAGCGGCCCTACCGCCGACCTACTTGCGGCCACCTGCCGCCCTACCTTCGCGGCCCCACCTGCCGCCCTACCTTCGCGGCCCAGCCGCCCTACCTACACGGCCCCTGCAGCAGCCGAGCCGCACCGCAGCAAACGAGCCGCCCAGCTGCAGCCGAGCCGCCCCGCAGCAGCCGAGCCGCCCAGCATCACCCGAGCCGCCCAGCAACAGCCGAGCCGCCCAGCAGCAGCCGAGCCCCCCAGAGCCGCCGAGCCGCCCAGCAGCAGCGAGCCGCCCGGGAGCAGCCGAGCTGCCCAGGAGCCGCCGAGCCGCCCAGCAGCAGCCGAGCCGCCCCGCAGCGGCCGCGCCGTCCTGCAGCCGTCGAGTTGCCCTGCTACTGAGCCGCTCGACCTGCCCTGTCTGGTGAGCACAGCACTGCCCTACTGCTACTGCGTGCCCTTTCCCCACTGCTTGCACTGGCAGTCTGTCGTCATGGCTACCCCCAGTGTCCTAGCTTTTGACGCTGAGGGCAGAGCCATTGACTTTGAGGTCTCGGTCGATGACCTGCATTTGTTTTTACAGTGCAATAGGGCAGACGGCCTTTCTCTCTTTGACCTCACCTCTGGCGCCTCTCCTGCTCCTGCTGCTGATGCTGACCCCACTGTACGTTCTCAGTGGGCCACCCGCGATGCTGCTGCACGTCTTGCTGTGCGTCGCCACTTGCCCACCACTGAGCGCGCGCACTTTAGTCAGTACAAGAGTGCTCACACCTTATACGACGCTGTAGTTGCGCGCTACTCTTCCCCTGCCACTGCTTCACTGAGCCGTCTCATGCTACCCTACCTCTTCCCTGACCTCACTGCCTTTCCTACTGTTGCTGATCTCATTACGCACCTTCGCACTAGTGACACTCGCTACCGCGCCGCCCTTCCTGCTGAGTTCTGCGCCAAGAACCCCCCCCCCCCCATGTACATCGCTCTCTACTACATAGTCACTCGTCTCCCTGACTCCCTCCGCGTAGTCAGGGACCACTTCCTCTCAGTCTGTCCCACCACCCTCACTGTCGACCTCCTCGAGAAGGCCCTCCTAGCGGCGGAGACGAGTAAAGTCGCTGTGGGAGCCTCTCGTGGTGACCCGCGCACCCCCATCTTTGAGGGGTGTTCTCCTTCCCCCCTGCTGCCCTCTGTTGCCTCTGCTGCTGCTGCCGACCTACTTGGTCTTGAGTTGGTCGGCGCGGCGTCTGCCTCTAGCGGGAGACGCCGCTCTGGCAAGGGCAAGAGGGGCAAGGGCGCGGGTGGAGCTGGCGGGGGCGGTGGAGGTGGCAGTGGAGGCGGCGGAGGGAGTGGGGGTGGCAGTGGGAGTGGTGACGGGAGTGGTGGTGGTGGCGGCGCCAGTGGCGGCGGAGGTGGTGGCGGCGGAGGCGGTGTGAGCGGAGGCGGTAGCGGTGGCGGCGGTGGAGGCGGTGGTGGCGGCGGAGGTGGAGCTGGTCGGGGTGGTGCTCCGCAGAGGAGCGGCTCTGGTGGTGGTCCGCGGCAGCAGCGTGCTCGGGACGTCCTCACGCCTCAGCAGCTCCGTGAGTGGTACACGCAGAGTCAGCGTGGTGGAGGCCTTGGCCCGTGCACCTACGTTCTTCGCAGCGGCGACCGCGCGAGTGAGCAGTGTGGGGGTGCCCACGCCACCAGGCGCTGCTTTGGCCGCCTGACGGACGCCTGGCGTCAGCAGTTCCCTGACGCTTCTGAGATCCCCCGCTGGGGGGACCTAGCTAGGGCTGGTGTAGCGATCTTTGAGCTAGACTTTGATGCTATCCTTGCTGCCATGTATGCTGTGTCTATTAGTGATGAGGGTGACTGTTACCGGTGTTTCCCGCCTGACCCGGGCATTGGTACTGCTGCGCTAGGTACTTGTGAGGCGTCTGCTCTAGGTGCCAGTGCGTTTGCGCCCTCAGGTACTGGTGAGGCTGCGCTCTCAGGTACTGGTGAGGTGGCACTCTCAGGTACTATGTCGGCTTCGGCCTCCCTCACTTTCACTCTTGACTCAGGAGCTTCTCGCTCCTTCTTTCGAGACCGCACCACACTCACGCCGCTTGGTCGGCCCGTTGCAGTCTCCCTGGCTAACCCCTCTGGGGGTCCTATCCTCTCTCACTTTTCCACTGTCCTCCCGTGTCCGGCTGCCCCCTCGGGCACCCTGTCTGGCCTGTACCTCCCCTCGTTCTCGACGAACTTGGTGAGTGGTGCGGACCTGCAGGATGCGGGGGTTCACCAGTTCACTCCTGCGAGTCAGCGGGTGACCCACTGCACGGACGCACGCACAGGCCGGCACCTGGCCACGTTCTCTCGTCGGCCGGGGTCGAGCCTCTACACCCTGACCACTGAGTCTCCTCCTGTCCCTGCGTCTGGTCAGGTAGCTGCGTCAGGTCAGGTGTTTGCTGCTGCGTCCCGGTCTGGCCCTGAGTCTGCCCCCTGTTCGTGTCGCCTCCTGTCTCACGAGACTCTCCTTTGGCACCACCGTCTTGGCCACCCCTCCTTGCCCCGTCTTCGGGGCATGGCTTCCCGTGTCCTTGTCTCTGGTCTTCCCCAGTCTCTCCCTCCCCTTCCTTCGGGACCAGGACCTTCCTGTGTCCCCTGTGTCGAGGGGCGCCTCAGGGCTGCTCCTCACTCCTCCCAGTTTCCCCCGACAGAAGCTCCTCTGCCGACACTTCACATGGACGTGTGGGGCCCGGCCCCCGTCCGTGGGCAGGGTCACGAGCGCTACTTCCTGTTGGTGGTTGACGACTACTCGCGTTACACCACAGTCTTCCCCTTGCGCAGCAAGGGTGCTGTCACTGAGGTGCTGATCGACTGGATCCGCGAGGCTCGTCTCCAGCTCAGGAGGAGCTTCGGACTTTCCTGTTCTGCGTCTGCACTCTGACCGAGGTGGGGAGTTCTCCTCTCGCCTTCAGCGAGACTACTGTCGTGCACGGGGGATCCGCCAGACCTTTACGCTTCCGGACTCTCCGCAGCAAAATGGGATTGCTGAGCGCCGCATTGGCATGGTCATGGATGTCGCTCGTACGTCCATGATGCATGCGGCTGCCCCCCTTTTTCTGTGGTCGTTTGAGGTTCGGTACGCGGCGCATCAGCTCAACCTTCACCCCAGGGTCTCTCGGCCCGCGATGTCCCCAGTCTTGCTGTAGACAGGGAAGGTCGGCGATGCGTTTGCGTTCCGTGTCTGGGGATCTCGGGCATTTGTCCGCGACTTGTCTGCGGACAAGCTGTTCCCTCGTGCTGCTCCCTGTGTCTTCCTTGGCTTCCCCCCTGACGCTCCAGGGTGGCAGTTCTACCACCCCTCCTCTCGCCGTGTTCTGTCCTCCCAGGACGTCACGTTCGACGAGTCGGTCCCCTTCTACCGCCTCTTCCCCTACCGCACTCCTTCCCTCCCCCCTCCACCGGACTTCCTTGTCCGAGGTCCCCCCCCAGTAGACCCCCTCCCCCCTCAGGCTCCTGCCCCTTCAGGTGTGTCCCAGGTAGACGCCGTCGAGCCGGTCGAGGTTGATGGTGACTCTAGTCCTGCTGCGGGTGCTGAGCCTGGGGGTGCTGACTCTGGGGGTGCTGCGACTGGGGGTGCTGAGCCTAGGGGTGCTGTACGCGTAGGTGCTGCGCCTGGGGGTGCTGCGTCTGGAGCTGCTGCGCCTGGGGGTGCTGCGTCTGGAGCTGCTGAGCCTGGGGGTGCTACGTTGGGAGCTGCTACGCCTGGGGGTGCTGCGTCTGGGGCTGCTGAGTCTGACTGTGCGGAACCTGCGGCCGCTGGACCTCCCCTTGTGGCGTCTGGCGGTGCTGGGCCTGGGCGTTCTTCGGGTGCTCCGTCTCGGCGGGAGCCCCTCTCTCCACAGGAGCTGCGCGAGTGGTTCGCTCGCCGCTGGAGGCGTACTGCGGGTGCTGGAGCTTCTTCGGCCGCTGAGGGTGCCGTCGGTCCTGGAGCTGCTGGACCTTTGGGTTCTACTGGAGCTGGAGCTAATGAGGGTGTTGGTGCTGAGACTACTGCTGTCTGTCCTGGCGGTGGTCCTGCTACTGGTGCAGCTAGAGGTCCTGCCGCTGGAGGTGCTGTTGGCGCTGGTGCTGCCGCTGAGGGTGCTGGTGCTATCCTTGCTGAGCCTGGAGTCCCCGCGCGGCCTCGGCCGTACTTCGTTCCGCTCCTACAGCAGGTTCTTGGTCTTCCTCCTTCCGTCGAGTAACCGCCGTCTGTCCAATCGCCGTCACTGTTGGAGCCAGCCTTCCCACTGCCTGCTCCCTCTCCTTACACTGGTCCTACTAGAGGTCTTGCTGAGCGTCGTGAGCTTGCATCTCGTCCCGCGTCGCCTGTTCGTGCTGCTCGCGCTAGTGGTCGCAGTTCGCGTCAGCGTCCTCCTCTTGTCCCTGGCACGCACCGGATGTCTCTGCGTCCGTCCACTACTCCTCTGCGTGCCCCTTTGCCTTCTCCTCCTGAGTCCTCTCTTCCTGCGCTTTCCGACCCGGAGTCAGACTCTCTTCGTGCTGCCAGTCCTACTCTCACGCGTCTTCTTGCTACTGTTGTCACTGACCCCTCTTTTGAGTCCACTGTTGCGTCTGCTCTTGTCGCTGAGCTCGTCGACTTTGCTGCTCGCTGTCGCCTAGACTACGCTGCTAGTCTTGTTGCTGAGTCTGCGTCTGTCTATCCTCCGTCCGTCCGGGGTGAGTGTGCTCTTGGCACGGACGTCCTTGAGGACAGGCAGGAGGAGTTCCAGTGTCTGGCTGCTGCTTCACCTCATCTCACGTCTGTACTGCTTGCCCCTGAGGGAGACCCGGATGCACTAGACATCCCGACTCCGCGTTCTTACGCAGAGGCTGTTGAGGGTCCCTACTCCTCTCAGTGGCAGGCAGCTATGGATGCAGAGATGGCTTCCTGTAAGTCCAAAGGCACCTACGTTGACGAGGTTCCCCCTCCAGGGGAGAACATCGTCAGTGGCATGTGGATCTTCAGGGTGAAGCGGCCGCCTGGCTCTCCACCTGTCTTCAAGGTGCGGTACGTTGCTCGTGGCTTCAATCAGCGGCAGGGAGTTGACTACTTTCAGACCTTCTCTCCCACCCCGAAGATGACTACTCTTCGGGTGCTGCTGCACATAGCCGCTCAGCGCGACTACGAGCTTCACTCTCTTGGCTTCAGCACTGCTTTCTTGCAGGGCAGCCTGTACGAGGAGATCTGGCTGCGCCGTCCGCCTGGCTTCACTGGGACTTTCCCTCCTGGCACCCAGTGGAGCCTCCGACGGCCAGTCTACGGTCTTTGCCAGGCACCGCGTGAGTGGCACGACACACTGAGGACTACGCTTGCGGCTCTCGGGTTTGCTCCCTCTACTGCTGACCCGTCGTTGTTTCTGCGCACTGACACTTCTATGCCGCCGTTCTACATCCTCGTGTACGTCGACGACTTGGTCTTTGCCACTGCTGACACTCCTGGACTCGCCCATGTGAAGTCCGAGCTGCTGAAGAGACACACGTGCACAGACCTGGGTGAACTGCGCAGCTACCTTGGCTTGCAGATCACTCGGGACAGAGCACGCCGCACCATTACCTTTACTCAGTCACACATGGTGCAGCAGGTCCTTCAGTGCTTCGGCTTCACGTTCTCCTCGCCTCAGGCCACTCCTCTGGCTACTCGCCACTCGCTCTCAGCTCTGCCTTCGGATGAGTCCGTAGAGTCGAGTGGCCCATACCCGGAGCTTGTTGGCTGCCTCATGTACCTGATGACCTGCACACGACCTGACCTTGCATACCCTCTTAGCATTCTTGCACGCTATGTTGCTCCTGGGAGACACCGACCAGAGCACATGGCTGCAGCGAAGAGGGTGTTGCGCTACTTGTGCAGTACGTCGGGCATGGGGCTAGTGCTTGGAGGGCGGAGTCCAGTGGTCCTCACTGGGCACGCGGACGCTTCTTGGGTTGACGACCAGGCTACGCAGCGGTGGTCGCAGGGGTACACCTTCAGTCTTGGTTCTGGCTCTGTCTCTTGGAGGGCTACTCGCTCGTCTTCTGTTCTCGGCTCCAGTTATGAGGCTGAGATCTACGCCGGAGCCACGACTGCTCAGGAGCTACGCTGGCTCACCTACCTGCTGACTGACCTTGGAGAGCCGCCTCGTTCTCCTCTAGTGCTGTACGTAGACAACAAGGCCATGCTAGCCTTGTGTTGAGAGCAGCGCTTGGAGCACAGAACGAAGCTTATTGCTCTCCGCTACTTCCTTGCTCGTGAGCTGCAGCAGCGTGGTCAGTTGCGACTTGCGTACGTGGCCTCTGAGGCCAACACTGCTGATGTTTTCACCAAGGCACTTCCACCTTGTGATCATCAGCGCTTCTGCACTCAGCTGGGACTTGTACCTGTCTTACCTCACTTGCTCACCTCTTGACCTTGCCTGTACTCTTGCATATATATATACCTGCTCTTGCTTGTTTAACCTTATATATATATGCCTTCTCTTGCATGTGAACTGGTCTTGTGGCCTTGACCTTGTGCTCGGACTGTGTGGTGACTTTGTGATCCACCCTGAGCTTTGCTTTGCTTTGCTTGACTGGTCTTGTGACCCCTTGTTCTCCCCCACTTTGCCTATGGGGGTGTGTCAGATTTATATGACATAGTTGCTGTAGGCTATAGTGGGGTAGCACATATGGGGTACAGGTTTCTAGGGTTTTATTTGTACCCAATCTTTCCTTAGTCATTTCATTCCTGTTCTTTCGCTTCACAGGGATGTGGGATTGAGGCACATGGGAGTGAGGGATTGAGAGTTAGGGACTGAGATTGAAAGATTAGGAGTAAGGGATTGAAAGTGAGGGATATGAGAGTGAGGGATATGGGAGTGAGGGGTATGGGAGTGAGGGGTATGGGAGTGCGGGATATGGGAGAGATGGATAAGGAAGTGAGGGATTTGGGAATGAGTGAGATAGGAGTGAGTGATTCAGGAGTGAAGGAATCGCAGGTGTGGAATATGGGAGCGAGTGTGTGGTTTGGGAGTGAAAGATATGGGAGGGCGATTCGGGAGTAAGGAATTTGGTAGTGAGGGATTGGGAGTAAGGGATTTAAGAGTGAGGGATATGGGAGTGAGTGATATGGGAGAATGATTCGTGAGTGAGGGATTTGGGATTCAGTGGTTTGTGAGTGAGGGATTCTGGAGTGAGGGACTTAGGAGTAAGGGCTTTGAAAGAGAGATTCGGGAGTGAGTGCTTTGGGAGTGAGGGATTTGGGAATGAGAGATTTGGGAGTGAGGGATTTGGAAATGAGGGTTTTGCAAGTAAGAGATAGGGGAGTAAGGGATTTGGGAATGTGGGGAGTAAGTGATATGAGAGTGAGGGAAATGGGAGTGAGGGATATTGGAGGAAGGAAATTGAAGACATGGGAGTGTGGATTTTGGGGTTTAGGGTGAGAGACATGGGAGAGTGGTTTGGGAGTGAGTGATTTGGGTTGGGAGTGAGTGATTTGGGTGAGGAATATGGGATACTGATCTGGGAGTAAAGGATTTGGTAGTGAGGGGTTTGGGAGTGAGGGATTTGGGTGTGAGGGATGTGGGAGAGAGGGATTTGAGAATGAGGTATTTGGTAGTGAGGGGTTTGACAATGAGGTATTCAGCAGTCAGTGTTATGGGAGTGGGTGATATGGGAGTGAGTGATACGGGATTGAGGGATGTGCGAGTGGGTGATACGGGAGTGAGGGATTTGGGGGTGAGGGATACGGGAGTGAGGGATTTGGGAGTGATGGGTATGGGAGTGATATCAATATGCTGCAGAAACATCTTGAGCCCAATGCCCGATTGTGAAGTGCTGCAATGTAAGGTAGAACACGTGCACAACACATATACGTTGCATGATACAAAGTGAAGGAGCCAGTGAATGCCCATGAGGGGTGTGGGATATTAAATACGTCGCATCTTTTTAATCACCCAGAAACATAGACGAACCCTTTTAGTCACCCAGAAATATATATGCCTGAAGTACATACTACTCACAAAATGGTGCTCGGAAATGAAGGAACCGGTGAGTGAACAACAAGGTGGCTGATATTTACGTTGATGGCTTATTGTGTGCCATTAAGGTTCCTACTGGTTGCTTCTTTGCAAAACCAATTGTTTACGCAGTAACCACAACTGGAATGCTTGTGAAGGACAGTGTTGTTTGAAAAAAAAGAAAGAAATCCGAGACTGTGAGGTGAAATACATTTGCATCCTTTCTCAACATGCAGATTACAAAACATTTTTACAAACACCTACACTGATTAGGCTTTGATGTACCTCAGAATCACGAGCCACTTTGAGGTAAATCAAAGCTAAACCAACTTGCACCCAAGAGCCACCTTCCTTTGCACCTCTGATTGGAGTTGCTGTGCCTGCCTCAGCCACACCTCCCCAGCCAGCAAGCCTCAATGCCTTCCACGACCGCCAGGCCCTACCCCCATGCCTCCTCCCCCCATGCCTCCCCCCATGCCCCCTCCCCCCATGCCTTCTCCCCCCATGCCTCCTCCCCCCATGCCTCCTCCCCCCATGCCTCCTCCCCCCATGCCTCCTCCCCCCATGCCTCCTCCTCCCATACCTCCACCTCCGCCGGTCCCTCTCCCTCCCCTCATCCCTCCTCCTCCGCCCATACCACTCCCAGGTCCTCCCATTCCCCCGCCCCCTCCTATTCCCCCGCTCCCTCCCATTCCTCCGCCCCCTCCCATACCCCCACCTCCGCCCATTCCCCCAGGCCCTCCCATGCCACCGCCAGCAGCACCACCGCCCATGCCTCCCCCGCCATTTAAACCCCCAGATGGGCCGCCCTGGCTGCCGCCCTGACTGCCGCCCTGACTGCCGCCCTGACTGCCGCCCATCCCCCTGCTGTAATCCCCACTGTAGTCCCCAGTGTAGCTCCCTCCATTATAGTCACCACCATTGCCGCCACCATAGCCCCCTCCAGTGTTCCCCCCGCTGTAGTCATCACCAGTGTTGTAGTCCCCTCCATTCCCCCCACTATAGTCACCACCGCCATTACCAGCCCCGTAGTCACCACCATTGCTCCCCCCACCATAATCCCCCCCAGGTCCCCCCTGCCCGCCTCCAGCTCCCCCTTGCCCGCTTCCAGGGCCCCCCTGTCCCTCACCAGGTCCGCCCTGCCCTCCCCCACCTCCCCCCTGTCCCCCAGGTCCCCCGCCTTGCCCTTGTCCTCCCCCACAGCCCCCACCAGCACCCCCACCAGCCCCTCCTCCTCCACCTCCTGCGCTGTAGTAACCACCTTGTCCGCCAGTGTTGCCTCCACTGTAGTCACTTCCGCCATTACCGCCGCTGTAGCTCCCCCCATTGCTGTAGTCACCACCATTGCCGCCCCCAGCTCCCCCCTGCCCGGCCCCAGGTCCGCCCTGTTCCCCAACAGAACCGCCCTGTCCGCCCCCAAATCCCCCCTGTCCCCCACCACGCCCCCCTTGCCCGCCCCCAGGTCCGCCCTGCCCTCCCCCAGGCCCCCCCTGTCCCCCACCAGGCCCCCCACGTCCGCCCCCAAGCCCTCTTCTGCAGTCCCCCCCACCGCCTCCCCTTCCTCTGCCTCCTCCGCCACCACCACTGCTACCTCCGCCACCACCACTCCCCCCACCGCCGCTGCCACCCCCATAGTCCCCACCACTCCCCCCGTTATTGTCACTTACACCATTGTAGTCCCCTCCATTCCCTTCGTTATAATCACCGCCGCCATTACCATCGCTGTAATCATCACCCCCATTGTTCCCCCCGCTGTAGTCACCCCCAGAGTCGCCCCCACCTCCGCCAGTGCCTCCCCCCGTGCCCCCGCCAGTGCCGCCACCCCCTCCCCCTCCGGACGAGGCAGAGGAGCACGCGAAGTCCACTTGCAGCGCACCACTGGGAGGAGGGGCGAGGGGGAGAAGGGAAGGGGGAGAGGGGAGAGGGAGCATGAGAAGAGGGAATCAAGAGAAGGAGAACGGAAGCTGCGAGATGTATTGGAATGAAATGAAACGATGAGATGAGTTGGCTCGGGACTGTACCACTCGCCTATTGAGATCGTGGAAGCCGAAGGTCCGAACTTACTTTCTCACACTTTACTCTCTCACACTTTGTCTGAGCTGGATGAGATGAAGTCTTAGGAAATAAAGGATGGGATGAGGGGCAGTACTTATACTATCACCCATGCCTGTGCTAGGCTGGAATACCAGCCCAGTGTACAGTGTAGAAGCGTGTACAGTTTCTGTGCAATGCGAGCAACTTACGGTATCGCATTTCCCATATTATCACCAAGGAGGAGGTAGAGATTCAACCATGTGTATACTTACGGTAGTTATACAGTAAGTGCATGCATATTTCGTTGTTGAAAAGCACACTCATGAATTGCTAACTTCAAGAACAAGCAGACAGCTATAGAAGTACGATCTAGAACCAGCTACAACAAAAAAGCCAGAAATCACAAACAAGCATGGAGTGGGAGGATGGGCTTTGATGCACCTCAGCAGCACGTGCAATGGGGCTTGAGGTGAATCAAAGCTCATCCATTCACTGGCTAGTCCCCTCCCCTGGTCATGCCCTTGACATTCCCTTATCACTCCCATTGGCATTCCCTTGGTCATTCCCTTCACTACTTTCTTGTCCCTCAGCTTTCTCCGCCTCTGTGCCTTGACTGAGACTGAGTTGCTTGAGGCACTTGGTTTCCTGCCTGCCTGTCCACTGTGAACCGCTAAGGCCTGCCCCCTCCCATGCCTCCTCCCCCCATGCCTCCTCCCCCCATGCCTCCACCTCCGCCCATCCCTCCTCCTCCCCCCATGCCTCCTCCTCCCCCGATGCCTCCTCCCCCCATGCCTCCTCCCCCCATGCCTCCACCTCCGCCCATCCCTCCCCCTCCCCTCATCCCTCCTCCTCCGCCCATGCCACCCCCAGGCCCTCCCATTCCTCCGCCCCCTCCCATTCCTCCGCCCCCTCCCATTCCTCCGCCCCCTCCCATGCCCCCGCCTCCTCCCATCCCCCCATCACCGCCCATTCCTCCGCCTCCGCCCATCCCCCCAGACCCTCCCATGCCACCACCAGCAGCACCACTGCCCATGCCTCCTCCTTCCCCCATGCCTCCTCCGCCAGTCACTCCCCCAGGCCCTCCCATTCCCCCGCCAGCAGCACCACCGCCCATGCCTCCACCGCCCATGCCTCCGCCTCCCATGCCTCCGCCACCCATGCCTCCGCCGCCCATGCCTCCGCCGCCCATGCCTCCGCCGCCCATGCCTCCGCCGCCCATGCCTCCGCCGCCCATGCCTCCGCTGCCCATGCCTCCGCCGCCCATGCCTCCGCCGCCCATGCCTCCGCCGCCCATGCCTCCGCCGCCCATGCCTCCGCTGCCCATGCCTCCGCCGTCCATGCCTCCGCCGTCCATGCCTCCGCCGCCCATGCCTCCGCCGCCCAAGCTTCCGCCGCCCATGCCTCCGCCGCCCATGCCTCCGCCGCCCATGCCTATGCCGCCCATGCCTCCGCCGCCCATGCCTCCACCTCCACTCATACCGCCCCCAGATGGGCCTCCCTGACTGCCGCCCTGACTGCCGCCCATCCCCCCGCTGTAATCCCCACTGTAGTCCCCAGTGTAGCTCCCTCCGTTATAGTCACCACCATTGCCGCCACCATAGCCCCCTCCAGTGTTCTCCCCGCTGTAGTCACCACCAGTGCTGTAGTCCCCTCCATTCCCCCCGCTGTAGTCACCACCGCCATTCCCACCACCATAGTCCCCGCCATTGTTGCCCGCACCATAATTACCCCCATGACCGCCCTGCCCGCCTCCAGCTCCCCCTTGCCCGCTCCCAGGTCCCCCCTGTCCCCCAGGCCCCCCTTGCCCGGCCCCAGGGCCTCCCTGTCCCCCGCCTTGCCCTTGCCCTCCCCCACAGCCCCCACCAGCAGTACCTGACCCTCCTCCTCCCGAGCCACTGCTGTAGTAAGCAGCACCTCCGCCTGTGTTGCCCCCGCCATTACCGCCGCTATAGCCCCCGCCATTGCTGTAGTCACCACCGCCATTACCAACACCATAGTCCCCGCCATTGCTCCGCCCACCATTACCACCCCCTTGTCCTCCCTGTTCCCCACCAGGTCCACCCTGCCCACCGCCAAGACCCCCCTGTCCACCTCCAGGTCCGCCCTGCCCGCCCCCAGGTCCCCCCATTCCGCCCCCAGCTCCCCCCTGTCCGCCTCCAGGCCCTCTCCTGCAGTCCCCCCCACCGCCTCCCCTTCCTCCGCCTCCTGCGCCTCCACCTCTGTTACCTCCGCCGCCATTGCCCCCACCGCCACTGCCACCCCCATAGTCTCCTCCGTTCCCCCCGTTATAATTACCGCCGCCGTTACCACCACTGTAATCACCACCCCCGTTGTTCCCCCCGTTGTAGTCACCCCCATAATCACCCCCCGTGCCTCCGCCAGTGCCCCCCCCCGCACCCCCACCAGTTCCGCCACCCCCTCCCCCTCCGGACGAGGCAGAGGAGCATGCGAAGTCCACTTGCAGCGCGCCACTGGGAGGAGGGGCGAGGGGGAGAAGGGGAGAGAGAGTGAGAGTGAGAGAGAGAAAGGGTGATAGGAACAAAGTGGGAAAGGAAGTGGATGAGTGTGGAGAAACGGAAAAGCAGGAGTATGAAAAGAATCATCAGCGGGTAAACTTGGAAGGAAATCCGAGATGAAATGTACTGCCAAGGGTCTGCAGCCACTCACCCTTGCCCTTCACAAGTTCACTCATGCCCTGCATTTAACTGCTGCACTCTCTCACTCACTCCCTCATCCTTGTCAGAGATGCACTCACTCATATCCGGCGTGGAAGCCGAGCGACTGCGAGCCATCGGGGGAGTGCGCCCACACGAGCGTGTTGCTGCCCTGCACGCTCACCGGCACTGAGCCGTCACCTGCAGAGCGGTTGAACCTGCAACGAGAGAGAAGGGAGGAAGGGGGGGGAGAGAGATGGCAGCAGAGAATGAGTGTGTGGGTGGGAGAGTCAAACCGGAGCCCAAACCCTAAAAAAGGCTGACACTCACCCTGAACCCTAAACCATGAGTCCTCCTTCCAAATCCGCAAATATAGATTTCTCAGAAAACCATCGTTGCGTACTTGAGAACGGTGGATCCCGAGGGTGACGTGGCGAGCTGCGCGTTGCCAATATCGAAGCTGCTTGTGGGCTGAACGTCGCTCTGCGCCGTGCCGCTCATGTACACCGCCTGGACGGCGCCGCCTGCCAGATTGCCCACCACGGCGTCGGACGCCGCCATGCGGCCCGTCGCCGACCACCCCACGGCGAACCACCCCGCCGCCGCCGCGCTGCCACCCGCCGCTTCCAGCGCCAAGGCGAGGCGCGACGAGTCCACTGCGCGCCAATGCAGCGTGAGTCCAGTGGACCCCAGCGCCGCCGACCACGCGAACCCCTCCAGCGCCGACGCCGAGCAACCCGAGCCCGTCGCGGCGGTTGTAGCAGCCGCGGAGCCAGCAGCGGCGGTTGTAGCGCCGGTGGTTGTAGCAGCAACTGCAGTGCTGCTACTCCTTTTGCCGGCGTTGATATTGCCACGAAGGAACGTGCTCCCTGATGTCCATATGTGCGCTATGGTCCGGCTATTCGATACCACTCCCTGTGACCTAAGCGCCGCGTGCCTCGCGCCGTTTGTCGCGCTTGGGAAGCAGAGCAGCGCAGCGCCTAGCAGCAGGAGAAGCGTGAGTAGGGCATTGGTGCCCTTGCGGCGCGAGCCAGGCAAACCCGCCATCATGCGCCGATGCATCAGGCGGTTGAGAGAAGCGGAAAATGATCTCCTGCGACTCATTCACAGGCTCGTCACGTGTGCTGCTGTAGCAATAGCTGTTCAAACAAACCCTGGTACCTTGATGCAGGACAGGATGGGATACAAGGTAGAAGGATCTCCCAACAATTTTGACCGATGAGCTGAGTATTGTGCCACCACAATTTATGTGTGCTGAAGACCGAAGCGCACGAGGAGACCACAGGAACATCCACACCCTCAGATTTCTGGGCGATCAGCGATTACCGCGAGCTCTTGCGAGACGATTTTCTTTCGCTGACGCCAAAGGTTCGGCAAAAAATGCTCGAGCTCACGACAAAAGTGATAACGCGACACTCCTTCGTCAAGACCAGGCTCACCATTCGTGCCTGTTGACTGCTGAAGCTTGATTCACGCTGACTGTCGGCTGGAGTGTTCGGGGGAGACTGGTTGACTCTGGAGCGTTTGACTCGTTGGCTTCCTCCGTCAAGAGAATTCCAGAGAAATCCCTGGTATTGACAGGCTCGATTTTGGGAACATTCACATATAGATGCATTGTGTGTTTAGCGTAGTTCCTCACTACAATCCATGTTATCCACAGATACATCAGAACTTTTCTGATTGGTCAGATTAGAAAACCTGACCTAGCAGAAAATTCGACTTCCTGATTCCATCCTAGTAATCTTGAAAACCACTCTCGGAAAAGCATAGTAATTCACCAATGTATCGTAGGAGAGGCCCTGATCTGAATATGATAAGATGCATTCGTTCATAAAATAAGCCTCATATCCTTCACTTGCGTGCTATGACGCACATAGGCAGACAATCAAAACAGTGTGCGATTAAGCACTATACAGCGTTGCCACTAATCTTATTGTATATGGTCACTTAACAGAGTAACCACACCACAAATTGTTGTACCTCTACGCAGATTGCAAGCAACTGCTGTCCTTCTCCTATTGTAGCCATTGAAAGAACCCCCCACCTCCATGCTGTAAATGCAACTACCCCCCTCTCCCCACCCCACTCCCCAACCGCCCATCATCACCACCAACCACTCCCAACCTATCCTCACCAATTATACCACCCATTCCCACTCCCCCTCCCCCCCATCTCCACCCTCTCCTCCTCTGCCTCCTCATCCCTGAAAACCCTAAACGTGCTGGACCCTACAGTGCTCCAGCCTTGCCAGATGACGAGGCTTTCGGCTCCTTGTGTCTCCGCTGCATGTCCAGGTCTATTATGAAGAGAGCCAGGCCGTCGCCTGATGAAGCGCTTCTGTCCATGTTGCTGCTAGTGATGGTGGTTAAGGTGGTGGCGGTTGTTTTGGCAGCGGTGCTGTTGGGAAAGGCTGCATTAGCAACGAATACGTTCATCATCGCCATTTGTGTGGTGCATGGTATGTGGTGCCTGTGCGGAGGCAGCAGGTGCAGCAGCGTCTGAAGCAGTTGGATTTGGTGCAGCTGGGGGAACAGGGGAAATGACTCGTTGAAAGAGGCACTGAGAATTCAGCAGCAGCGATGAGGAAGGCTACGGAAGGAATTGTTGGATAAGCAGCATGTTGAAGGAAATTGGCCCCGCCCCCGCGTGGGAGAATTGACTTTGTGGTTGGGTGCGTGGGAGGTGCAACCGACCTTCCGCAGAGGCCGACGAAGGTGGTCATCGACCTGCGCGGAAACAGTGTGACTTCGTCGACGAAGGAGTTCAACGAGGATGGTCGACGAAGCAGTTCGTCAACCAGAGTGGCGCAACTGGTGCAGAAGTTCGTGGGTGTTCGTCAGCGCAGGGTCGCATCTGACCCTACGCAACATTGAGACTGCACAGGCGAATTTTGGCCAGAAATTCGAATGTGCCCTAATTTCGACCAATCAGGGGCTGACATTTTGAAATGTCAACCGAGGTGCTCAACGAAGGTGCTCGACGAAGGTCGTTGAGCAGCGACGACGAAGGTCGTCAACCCGCGACGACGAAGGTCGTCAACCGGTGATGACGAACGTCAAAATCCTGTAGAGATGTCAAGGACTTCGTGTGGTTGACCAAGTTACCTGTTCGACGAGTGCGCAAAGGTGTGTGAACGTCGTCGAGGCGGCTGTGGCGAAGTCGACCGACGTGGCAGCACGTGGTCGACGTGGCTCATCATGTGCAACCGTCAGCATGTGGCTGACAACCTGCGCAATGTGTGTGACAGTGCTCGTCGTGCATAACTGTCTACAAGCACCTGCGAAGTAGGTGCTTGCACATGCGCTTACAATCACCTACGGATGCAATGTTGGCAAGCCGCGCGGATGCTGCGTTGGCAAGCCGTGCGGGTGCAGCGTTGGCAGGCCTCCATCTGCAGCGTTGGCAAGTCGCACAAAAGCTGCGTTGGCGGGCCGCAGACTGTGAAGAAAGCAACGTGAATGAATTGACTACGAACGAGGTGAGTACAAATAGGAAACCCTAATTGGGTTGTACCCCCTATGGGATACCCCACTATAGCCTACACAAACAAGTAAGCTATAATGTTCTGACACACCCCCATAGGCAAAGTGGGGGAGAACAAGGGGTCACAAGACCAGTCAAGCAAAGCAAAGCAAAGCTCAGGGTGGATCACAAAGTCACCACACATTACGAGCACAAGGTCAAGGGCCACAAGGCCAGTTCGCATGCAAGATCATATATAGAGATATACAAGAGTCAAGCAAGCAAGAGCAAGAGTATATATAGGTCAAGGTACAAGCAAGGTCAAGAAGTGAGCAAGTGAGACAAGACAGGCACAAGACCCAGCTGCGTGCAGCAACGCTGATGATCACAAGGCGCAAGTGCCTTGGTGAAGACATCAGCAGTGTTGGCCTCAGAGGCCACGTACGCAAGTCGCAACTGTCCACGCTGCTGCAGCTCACGAGCAAGAAAGTAGCGGAGAGCAATGTGCCTTGTCCTGTGCTCCAGACGCTGCTCTCGACACAAGGCCAGCATGGCCTTGTTGTCTACGTACAGGACTGGAGGAGAACGAGGCGGCTCTCCAAGGTCGGTCAGCACGTAGGTGAGCCAGCGAAGCTCCTGAGCAGCCATAGCCCCGGCGTAGATCTCAGTCTCACAACTGGAGCCGAGAACAGAAGACGAGCGAGTAGCCCGCCACGAGACAGAGCCGGAACCAAGGCTGAAGGTGTAACCCTGTGACGACCGCTGTGTAGCCTGGTCGTCAGCCCAAGAAGCGTCCGCGTGCCCAGTGAGGACCACTGGACTGCGCCCTCCAAGCACTAGCCCCATGCCCGACGTACTGCACAAGTAGCGCAACACCCTCTTCGCTGCAGCCATGTGCTCTGGTCGGTGTCTCCCAGGAGCAACATAGCGTGCGAGAATGCTGAGAGGGTATGCGAGGTCAGGTCGTGTGCAGGTCATCAGGTACATGAGGCAGCCAACAAGCTCTGCATACGGGCCACTCGACTCTACGGACTCATCCGAAGGCAGAGCTGAGAGCGAGTGGCGAGTAGGCAGAGGAGTGGCCTGAGGCGAGGAGTACGTGAAGCCGAAGCGCTGAAGGACCTGCTGCACCATGTGTGACTAAGTCAGGGTAATGGTGTGGCGTGCTCTGTCCCGGGTGATCTGCAAGCCAAGGTAGCTGCGCAGTTCACCCAGGTCAGTGCACGTGTGTCTCTTCTGCAGCTCGGACTTCACGTAAGCGAGTCCAGCAGTGTCCGCTGTGGCAAAGACCAAGTCGTCGACGTACACGAGGATGTAGAACGGCGGTAGAAAGGTGTCGGTGCGCAGAAACAGCGACGGGTCGGCAGTAGAAGGAGCAAACCCAAGTGCCGCAAGCGTAGTCCTCAGTGTGTCGTGCCACTCACGTGGCGCCTGGCGGAGACCGTAGACTGGACGTCGGAGACTCCACTGGGTACCAGGAGGGAAAGACTCAGTGAAGCCTGGTGGGCGACGCACCCAGATCTCCTCGTGCAGGCTGCCCTGCAAGAAAGCTGTGCTGAAGTCGAGAGAGTGCAGCTCGTAGTCTCGGTGAGCAGCAACGTGCAGCAGTACCCGAAGAGTGGTCATCTTCGGGGTGGGGGAGAAGGTCTGAAAGTAGTCAACCCCCTGCCGCTGACTGAAGCCACGAGCCACGTAACGCGCCTTGAAGACAGGCGGAGAACCTGGCGGCCGCTTCACCCTGAAAATCCACATGCCACTGACGATGTTCGCCCCAGGAGGGGGAGCAGCGTTGACGTAGGTGCCTGTGGACTTCCAGGAAGCCATCTCTGCATCCATAGCTGCCTGCCACTGAGAGGAGTAGGGACCCTCTATCGCCTCCGCGTAAGAGTGCGGAGTCGGGATGTCTAGTGCATCCGGGTCTCCCTCAGGGGCTAGCAGTACAGACGCGAGATGAGGTGAAGCGGCGGCCAGACACTGGAACTCCTCCTGCCTGTCCTCAAGGACGTCCGCTCACCCCCGACGGACGGAGGACAGGCAGACTCAGACTCAGCGACAAGACTAGCAGCGTAGTCTAGGCGACAGCGCGCAGCAAAGTCGACGAGCTCAGTGACAAGGGCAGACGCAGCAGAAGACTCGAAAGAAGGGTCAGTGACAGCAGTACCAAGAAGACGCGTGACAGTAGGACTGGCAGCACGAAGAGAGTCCGACTCCGGGTCGGCAAGAGCAGGAAGA
Source organism: Closterium sp. NIES-65 (assembly GCA_948144175.1). Lineage (NCBI taxonomy): Eukaryota > Viridiplantae > Streptophyta > Zygnematophyceae > Desmidiales > Closteriaceae > Closterium > Closterium sp. NIES-65. Next base: position 1,667,422 of record CANXME010000062.1, on the reverse strand, counting down.
GAGGAAGCAGGAGGAGAAGGCAAAGGGGCACGCAGAGGAGCAGTGGACGGACGCAGAGACATCCGGTGCGTGCCAGGGATAGGAGGAGGATGCTGACGCGAACCGCGACCACTAGCGCGCGCAGTACGAACAGGCGACGAAGGACGAGACGCAGGCTCACGACGCTCAGTAAGACCTCCAGTCGGACCAGCGTAGGGAGAAGGAGCAAGCAAAGGGGAGGCAGGCTGTAGCTGTGACTGTGACGAGACAGGCTGTGGACCCTCTAAGGGAGGAGGAGGAGGACCAGGAGAAGGTGTAAGACCAAGAACCTGCTGCAGGAGCGGAACGAAGTACGGCCGGGGCCGCGTGGCGACGCCAGAATCAGCAGGGACAGCACCAGTACCCCCAGCAGGAGTACCCGCTCCAGCAGCACCACCAGGAGCACCGCCAGTCGGACCTCAAGTGGCAGTCTCAGCGTCAAAACCCTCAGCAGCACCTGCTCCAGGAGAAACCTCAGACCCAGCAGCTCCAGCACCCACAGTACGAGCACCGCCGGGACGCTCGGCAGTAGTACCCTCTGCAGCCAAAGAACCTCCAGCACCAGCAGCACGCCTCCAGCGTCTGGCAAACCACTCACGTAGCTCCTGAGGGGAGAGTGGCTCTCGGCGAGACGAAGCACCTCCAGGCGGAGCACCCCCAGTCTCAACACCCCCAGGCTCAGCACCCCCAGGCTCAGTACCCCCAGGCTCAGCACCCTTACGCACAGCACCCCCAGGCTCAGCACCTCCAGGCACAGCACCCCCAGGCTCAGCACCCCCAGGCTCAGCACCCCCAGGCTCAGCACCTCCAGACTCCGCACCCCCAGGCTCAGCACCCACAGGCGTAGCACCTCCAGTCTCAGCACCCCAAGGCTCAGCTCCCGCAGCCGCACCAGAGTCACCAGTGACCTCGACAGGCTCGACCGCGTCTACCTGGGACACACCTGAAGGGGCAGGACCCTGAGGGGGAAGGGGGTCTACCGGGGGGGGACCTGGTACCAAGAAGAGCGGGGGCGGGGGGAGGGACGGAGTGCGGTAGGGGAAGAGGCGGTAGTAGGGTACCGACTCGTCGAACGTGACGTCCTGGGAGGACAGAACACGTCTAGAGGTGGGGTGGTAGAACTATCACCAGGGGGCGTCGGGGGGGAACCCCAGGAAGACGCAGGGAGCAGCGCGAGGGGACAGCTTGTCCGCAGACAAGTCGCGGACAAACTCCCGAGATCCCCAGACCCGGAACGCCGACGCATCGCCAACCTTCCCCGTCCACAGCAGGGCTGGGGAGGTCTCCGGCCTGGAGACCCTGGGGTGGAGGTTGATCTGATGCGCTGCGTTCCTGACCGCAAACGGCCACATAAAATGGGGGGCAGCCGCATGCATCATGGACGTACGAGCGACGTCCATGACCATGCCAATGCGGCGCTCTGCAATCCCATTCTGCTGCGGCGAGTCCGGAAGCGTGAAGGTCTGGCGAATGCCACGCGCACGACAGTAGGCACGGAGAAGGCCAGAGGAGAACTTTCCGCCTCTGTCCGAGTGCAGACGCAACACAGGAAAGTCCGAGCCAAAGCTCTGCCTGAGCTGGAGACGAGCTGCGCGGATCCAGTCGATCAGCACCTCAGTGACATCACCCTTGCTGCGCAAGGGGAAGACTGTGGTGTAACGCGAGTAGTCGTCAACCACCAGCAGGAAGTAGCGCTCGTGACCGAGTCCACGGACGCGGGCAGGGCCCCGCACGTCCATGTGAAGCGTCTGCAACGGAGCCTCTGTCGGAGGAAACTGGGAGGAGTGAGGGGCAGCACGCTGACGCCCCTCTACACAGGGGACACAGGCAGGGCCAGGGCCCTGAGGAAGGGGAGGTAGAGACCGGGGGAGACCAGACATAAGAAGACGGGAGGCCATGCCTCTGAGCCGAAGCAGAGAGGGGTGGCCAAGACGGTGGTGCCAGAGGAGGGTCTTGTGAGACAGACGGCGACATGAACAGGGGGCATACTCAGGACCAGACCTGGACGCTGCAGCAAATACCTGACCAGACGAAGGGACTCTACCAGACTCAGCACCTGGAGGAGAAGCAGTGGTTTGTGTGTACAGGCTCGACCCTGGTTGACGTGTAAACGTAGCCAGGTGACGACCCGTGCTAGCCTCCGTGCAGTGCGTCACTCGCTGTCTAGCAGGGGTGAACTGGTGGACTCCCCCATCCTGTAGGTCAGCACCACTCACCAAGTTCGTAGAGAACGAGGGGAGGTAGAGACCAGACAGGGTGCCAGAGGGAGCCGCCGGACACGAGAGGACCGTGGAGAAGCGAGTCAGGACAGGACCCCCAGAGGGGTCAGCCAGGGAAACCGCAACCGGCCGACTAAGCGGCGTAAGTGTGGTGCGGTCCCGAAAGAAAGAGCGAGACGCTCCAGAGTCAAGAGTGAAGGTGTGGGAGGCCGAAGCCGACGCAGTACCTGAGAGCGCAGACGCACTAGTACCTGAGAGAGCAGTCTCACGAGTACCTGAGAGTACAGACGCACTGGCACCTAGAGCAGAAGCCTCACCGGCACCTGGAGTAGCAGTACCAATGCCCGGGTCGGGCGGGAAACACCGGTAACAGTCACCCTCCTCACTAGTGGTCACAGCATACATGGCAGCAAGGATAGCATCAAAATCAAGATCAAAGATAGCTACACCAGCCCTAGACATCTCTCCCCAGCGGGGGATCTCCGCGGCCTCCGGGAACTGCTGATGCCAAGCGTCTGTCAGTCGGCCAAAGCAGCGCTGAGCGGGGTGGGCACCCCCACACTGCTCTCCAGTGCGGTCGCCAGTGCGGAGAACGTAGGTGCAGGGACCAAAACCCCCACCGCGCTGACGCTGCGTGTACCACTCACGGAGCTGCTGAGGGGTGAGGACGTCGCGAGAACGTTGCTGCTGCTGCTGCTGCTGCTGTTGGCGCTGATCGCCACGAGTGCCGCTCCGCTGCGAAGCCCCACTCCGACCACCTCCACCTCCGCCACCCCCGCCTCCGCCTCCACCGCCCCCGCCTCCACCTCCACCGCCGCCACCTCCGCCACCTCCGCTACCACCGCCACCGCCGCCGCCACTCCCGCCGCCACCGCTGCCACTAGCACCCCCACCCCCACTACCACCTCCACCGCCACCCCCACTCCCTCCGCCGCCTCCACCTCCACCGCCACCGCCCCCACTGGCCCCACCCGCTCCCTTGCCCCCCTTTCCCTTGCCAGAGCGGCGTCTCCCGCTAGGGGCAGACGCCGCACCGACCGACTCAAGACCAACGAGGTCGGCCGCAGCGGCAGAGGCAACAGAGGGCAGGAGAGGGGAAGGAGAACACCCCTCAAAGATGGGGGCGCGGGGTTCACCTCGAGAGGCTCCTACAGCAACTATGCTCTTCTCTGCTGCAAGAAGGGCCTTCTCGAGGCTGTCGACTGTGAGGGTGGTGGGACAGACCGCAAGGAAGTGGTCCCGGACTACACGAAGGGAGTCAGGGAGGCGAGTGACTAGGAAGTAGAGAGTGATGTACATGGGGGGGGGGTTCTTGGCGCAGAAGTCAGCAGGAAGTGCAGCGCGGTAGCGAGTGTCACTAGTGCGGAGGTGCGTGATGAGATCAGCGACAGTGGGAAAGGCGGCAAGGTCAGGGAAGAGGAAGGGGAGCATGAGGCGGCTCAGTGCAGCAGTGGCAGGGGAGGAGTAGCGCGCAACTACAGCGTCGTACAAGGTCTGAGCACTCTTGTACTGGCTAAATTGCGCGCGCTCAGCAGTAGGCAGGTGGCGACGCACAGCAAGACGTGCAGCAGCATCGCGTGTGGCCCACTGAGAGCGAACAGTGGCGTCAGCATCAGCAGCAGGGGCAGGGACAGCGCCAGAGGTGAGGTCAAAGAGAGACAGACTGTCGGCCCTGTCGCACTGTAAAAACAGCTGCAGGTCGTCGAGCCAGACCTCAAAGTCAATGGCTCGACCCTCAGCGTCAAAAGTGAGGACAGTGGGTGTAGCCATGACGACGACAGTGGCGCAGTGCAAGCAGTAGGGGAAGGGTACGCAGTGACAGCAGTGCAGTGCTCACCGGGCAGGGCAGGTCGGGCGGCTCGGGAGGAAGGTCGCCAGACGACACGGCCGCTAGGCTGCTGGGCGGCTCGGCTCCCGGGCGGCTCGGCTGCTGCTGGGCGGCTCGGCTGCTGCTGGGCGGCTTGGCGGCTCCTGGGCGGCTCGGCTGCTGCTGGGCGGCTCGGCTGTTGCTGGGCGGCTCGGTGGCTCCTGGGCGGCTCGGTTGCTGCTGGGCGGCTCGGCGGCTCCGGGCGGCGCGGCTGCTACTGGGCGGCTCGGTGGCTGCTGGGCGGCTCGGTTGCTCCGGGCGGCTCGGCTGCTACTGGGCCACGTAGGTAGGGCGGCCGGGCGGGCCGCAGGTAGGGCGGCGGGTAGGCCGCAGGTAGGGCGGCGGGACGGCCGCAGGTAGGGCGGCGGACGGCCGCAGGTAGGGCGGCGGGTAGGCCGCAGGTAGGGCGGCGGGTAGGCCGCAGGTAGGGCGGCGGGACGGCCGCAGGTAGGGCGGCGGACGGCCGCATGTAGGGCGGCGGGTAGGCCACAGGTAGGGCGGCGGGACGGCCGCAGGTAGGGCGGCGGACGGCCGCAGGTAGGGCGGCGGGGAGGCCGCAGGTAGGGCGGCGGGTGGGCCGCGACTGGTTGGCGGGGCCGCGACGGAGTGGCGGGGCCGCTCGAAGGGGTGGCGGGGCCGCGACGGAGTGGCGGGGCCGCTCGAAGGGGTGGCGGGGCCGCGACGGAGTGGCGGGGCCGCGACGTAGGGGCGGGGCCGCTCGAAGGGGGTGGCGGGGCTGCTACGGAGTGGCGGGGCCGCGCTTAGGGGTAGCGGGGCCGCGACTGGGTGGCGGGGCCGCGACGGGACGGCGGGGCCGCTAGCGAGGGCGGCGGGTGGGCCGCTAAGGTAGGGCGGCGGCCGGGCCGCGAGTAGGAACAGGGCGACTCGAAGGGTCGCTAGAAAAAAAAAGCGCGCGCCTCGGGCGCGCTTCGGTGGGCCCTAAAGAACAGTCCCTAGGATGGGACCTGCTCTCATGCCATGTGAAGAAAGCAACGTGAATGAATTGACTACGAACGAGGTGAGTACAAATAGGAAACCCTAATTGGGTTGTACCCCCTATGGGATACCCCACTATAGCCTACACAAACAAGTAAGCTATAATGTTCTGACACAGACTTGCTACGTTGGCAGGTCGACAACTCTGTCACGCTGGCAGTCGACCTGCCTTGGCACTAGCAAACCTTGCATATGATGTAGTCAATCCTTTGCCATTGCTTGTTATCATTCTGAACTCTGTTATTCTCAACTTTCTTTAGTGAAACTCTTGCTGTTTTGCCCTGTAAAAACACGAGTCCTAGAGAACGCTGACAGAGCTACGATCACTCTACCAACTCGTGCCTACCCCGCGGTATAGCTCCCACCGTTGTAGAGTTAATCTCCTCACAGCAGTAGCGGTGAAGGTGTGACCCTGTGGGGAGGAGTGGTTGGAGTGTGAAGATTGAGAGTGAGGGATATGGGAGTGAGGGATATGGGGGTTACTTCGAGTGAGCTATTGAGAGTGAAGGATTGAGAGGGAGGGATGTGGGAGTGAGGCATATGGGAGTGAGGGATTGAGAGTTAGGGACTGAGATTGAAAGATTGAGAGTGAGGGATTGAAAGTGAGGGATATGAGAGTGAGTGATATGGGAGTGAGGGGTATGGGAGTGAGGGGTATGGGAGTGCGGGATATGGGAGAGAGAGATAAGGAAGTGAGGGATTTGGGAATGAGTGAGATAGGAGTGAGTGATTCAGGAGTGAAGGAATCGCAGGTGTGGAATATGGGAGCGAGTGTGTGGTTTGGGAGTGAGAGATATGGGAGGGCGATTCGGGAGTGAGGGATTTGGTAGTGAGGGATTGGGAGTAAGGGATTTGGGAGTGAGGGATATGGGAGTGAGTGATATGGGAGAATGATTCGGGAGTGAGGGATTTGGGATTGAGTGGTTTGTGAGTGAGGGATTCTGTTGTGAGGGACTTAGGAGTAAGGGCTTTGAAAGAGAGATTCGGGAGTGAGTGCTTTGGGAGTGAGGGATTTGGGAATGAGAGATTTGGGAGTGAGGGATTTGGAAATGAGGGTTTTGCGAGTAAGAGATAGGGGAGTAAGGGATTTGGGAATGTGGGGAGTAAGTGATATGGGAGTGAGGGAAATGGGAGTGAGGGATATTGGAGGAAGGGATATAGGTGTGAGTGATTTGGGAATGAGAGATTTGGGAGTGAGGGATTTAGAAATGAGGGTTTTGCGAGTAACAGATAGGGGAGTAAGGGATTTGGGAATGTGGGGAGTAAGTGATATGGGAGTGAGGGAAATGTCAGAATATTATAGCTTACTTATTTGTGTAGGCTATAGTGGGGTATCCCCTAGGGGGTACAACCCAACTAGGGTTTCCTATTTGTACTCACTTCGTTCATAGTTCACCCATTCTCTAGTTCACTTCTTCTCATGGTACCGAGCAGGTTCCCCTGTGGGAACTTTGCTTAGGGCCCACCACTTCGGAAAACTTTTTTTTCTGCCCTAGCGCCCTAGCGCCCTAGCGCCCACCCTTGCGCCCGCCCTAGCGCCCTAGCGCCCGCCCTAGCGCCCGCCCTAGCGCCAGCCCTAGCGCCCTAGCGCCCGGCGCCTGCCCTAGCGCCCGTGAGCCGCCGCCCACGGCCTGCCCTAGCGCCCGTGAGCCGCCCGCGGCCTACCCGTGAGCTGCCCGCGGCCTGCCCGTGAGCCGCCGCCCGTGAGCGCCGCCCGTCAGCCGCCGCCCGTAAGCAGCCGCCCGTCAGACGCCGCCCGTGCGCCGCCGCCCGTGAGCCGCCGCCCGTGAGCCGCCCACCCGAGCGCCGCCCGACCGTGAGCCGGCGCCGCCCGTGAGCCGCCCGCCTGTGCGCCACCTGCCCGCCCGTGAGCCGCTGGCACCGCCCGTGCGCCGCCCGTCCGTGAGCCGCCCGCCCGTGCGCCGCCCGTCCGCGAGCCACCCACCCGCCCGTGCGCCGCCCGCGCCGCCCGTGCACAGCCCGCGAGCCGCCCGCGAGCAGCCCGCAAGCCGCCCCAGCCGCCCGTGCAGCCGCCCGTGAGCCGCCCCAGCCGCCCGTGAGCCGCCCGCGCGCCGCCTGTGACCCGCCCCGGCCGCTCGTGCAGTCCGAGCCGCCCGAGCCGCCCGAGCCGCCCGAGCCGCCCGAGCCGCCCGAACCGCCCGAGCCGCCCGAGCCGCCCGAGCCGCCCGAGCTGCCCGAGCCGCCCGAACCGCCCGAGCCGCCCGAGTCGCCCGAGCCGCCCGAGCCGCCCGAGCAACCTGAGGTGCCGAGCTCCTGCTCCTGTGGGGCTGCTGCTGCTCCTGGACCGGCACAGCCGCTGTGCTGCCGTGTTGCTGTACTACTGAGCTACCCGACTCTTCCTGCTCGGTGAGACTGTTAGCTGCTATAATGGCCACCCCCAGTGTCCTGGCTTTTGATGCTGAGGGTCGCGCCATTGACTTTGCAGTCTGGGTCGAGGACCTGCAGCTGTACTTACTGTGCGATGCGATAGATGAGGTTTCTCTCTTTGACTTTGTCTCTGGCGCTGTCCCTGCCCCTCCTGCTGATGCTGACCCCACTATTCGCTCCAAGTGGGCCACACGCGATGCTGCTGCACGTCTTGCTGTGCGTCGCCACCTCCCTTCCTCCGAGCGTGCGCACTTTAGCCAGTGCAAGACCGCTCAGGCCTTGTACGACGCTGTAGTTGCGCGCTACTCCTCCCCTTCCTCCGCTACGCTGAGCTGCCTCATGCTACCGTACCTCTTCCCTGACCTCGCTGCCTTTCCCACAGTCGCTGACCTCTTTACCCACCTCCGCGCTAGTGACACTCGCTACCGCGCTGCGCTTCCTGCTAACTTCCGCGCCGCAAACCCTCCTCCAATGTACATCACTCTCTACTTTTTAGTCACCCGTCTCCCTGAGTCCCTTCGTGCCGTTAGGGACCAGTTTCTCTCTGTCTGTCCCACCACACTCATTGTCGATGTCACAGGATCGAATTCTCAATCGAAACTTGTCACTAAAACTGAATACAAGGCCTATTTATACTCAGAAAGTACAAGGATAAACGAGATAAAACGAACCTTCGGGAACACACCCTTCCCGATACTACAATCACAAGTGCGCATAAGCACGCAAGTCTATTGGCACTTGGGATTACGCCCAGATTACACCGTATACACCACTGTCGGCGCTGTCGGTGCCGTATAATAGGTATGTCGGTGGGAAAAGTAGGAAATATGAGAAATAAATAGAAGGCTCTAGAAAATAGAATAGTAGGCCGATTGAGACGAGATAAAGACCAAAATAAAGAGGAGAAAAGGGAGAATAGGATAACGGAAAAATATAATAGTGAGAAAATATTATAACGGGGACGTCCTCTCACACTTCCCCCCCTCAAAGCTGGGTGGTAGAAGTAACACCCTGCTTGACAAGGTAGTCCTGCAGAGGACGGCGGGCGTTATCCATGTCGTGTTCAGGTACCCAGGTATCCTCGGAAGGATCATAGCCTTTCCAACGAATCAAGAACTCCAAGGTGCCGCTACATCGTCGTCGGTGCGCCAGAACGGCTTCGACTTCGTACTCGGGTTCCCCATTAACGACCACTGGCAGTGGCGGCGGCGGCTGGCGACCTTTGAAGACCGTGTTTGGGTCCCGATAGGGCTTGAGAAGTTGAACATGGAAGGCATTGTGAATTCTCCAGGTAGCTGGTAAACGCAAGCGGAAGGTTACTGGAGTGACCTGCGCCTCGACGAGAAAAGGTCCGCAGAAGCGAGGTCGGAGCTTAGACGGAAGATGGCTAATGTCGAGATTGCGTGTATCCAGAAGCACCTGATCGCCAATCTGGATGGAATGATCGTTGCGACTTCGATCAACGAGCTTCTTTTGTTGCTGCTGGATAGTCAGAAGACGTTTATGCGTGCGCTCCCACAATTGGTGCATAGTGGAAATGAAGTCATGTGCGGGTTGCACCGTGGCGGGTACTGTTGGTTTCTGAGGCGTGAGTGGGTTGCGACCGTAACAGAGGAAAAAAGGAGTTTGCCCTGTTGCGGCGTGCGTGGCGTTGTTGTACGCCAACTCGAGAACCGCCAGATGTGCATCCCATTTAGAGATATCGTCCTTACACGCTGCTCGCAGAAGCTGTTCGACAATCTGGTTGAGGCGCTCTGTCTGACCATCCGTTTGGGGATGATAGGCTGATGACATGGCGAGTTTGGTCCCCATGAGCGACATGAGCTCCTTCCAGAATTTACTCGTGAATTTCGGGTCTCTGTCGGAGATCAGCGTGGTTGGAATGCCATGTTGTGAGATGATGTAGCGGAAGAATATTTGCGCTGTCTCCTCGACGCGAGCCGTTGTGTGTGTCGGAATGAAGTGTCCCATTTTGGAGAATTTGTCGATGACGACTAGAATGGCGTCGTAACCAGCTTTGGTAGGTGGTAACCCGGTGATGAAGTCGAGGCTAACCACTTGCCAAGGCTGTTCAGGGACTGGAAGAGGCTGTAGTAATCCTGCTTTCTTCTGTTTGCTACTCTTCATCCGTTGGCATGTGTCGCACGAGGTGACGAATTTTTGTACGTCATCCGCCATGTGGGGCCAATAATAATGCTTCGCAATACCGGCAAGCGTCTTGTTACTACCGAAGTGGCCTGCGTAGAGAACATCATGATATTCTTCGAGCAGTAACTGGCGTAAGGGAGGGTAATTAGGTACCCATATTTTTGTGGAGCCCTTGCGGTATGCGATGTCTTGATCCCAATGTAGAAGATGGCGCTTTTCTGCTACAGAGACTTCGGGGTCGATGGTGTATCCATGCGTGAAGAGTCCCTTCAGAAGTGGGTTCATGCCATCGATTTGTAAGGCGGCAACGTGTGCAGGGCGACTCAGTGCGTCTGCCTTGTTCTTGTGCCCCGGCTTATACACGATGTCGTAATGGAAGTGGGTTTCGAGAAAGTCAATCCACCGGACCTGCCGCCTGGAGAGTGTTGGTTGGGTCTTCAGGTACTTGAGGCTGCAGTGGTCGGTGTAGACAGTCGTTTTTCTTCCTTCGAGATAACACCTCCATGCCTTAAATGCGTTGACGATGGCGAGGGCCTCTTTGTCATGGATGGGGTAATTGAGTTCTGCCCCGTGAAGTTTTTTACTGAGGTATGCAATGGGTTGTAGTCCCTTCCCTTGATCCTGCATGAGTACTGCGCCCACTGCTTGATCGCTAGCATCGGCCTCGATGACATAGTCAAGTTCAGTGTCTGGCAGGATAAGAACAGGTGCGGACGTGAGTGCGGTTTTAAGTTGTTCCACGGCTTCCTGGTGCTTCGCCTCCCATTGATATGGTGTATTCTTCTTCAACAGGTTCGTTAATGGTGCGGCAATCTTGGCGTAGTTCGGTACGAACCGGTTGTAGTAGTTGGCGAATCCAAGGAACTGTTGTAACTCCTTCACGTTCTCAGGGGTCTTCCACGTTCGCACTGCTTCGATCTTCTTAGGATCCACGTGAACTCCTTGAGCGCTCACCATATGTCCAAGGAACTGGACTTTTTTCAACGCAAACTCGCTCTTGGATAGTTTCACGTAGAAGCGTTCTCGTCGAAGAATTTCAAACACCCGTCGTAGATGCTCAACGTGCTGCTTCATATCTTTCGAGTAGATCAGGATATCGTCCAAATATACCACCACGCACTCGTCCAGAAGGGGCCGAAGGATGTGGTTCATTTCCGCCTGAAATGTGGCTGGTGCGTTAGTGAGTCCGAATGGCATCATGAGATACTCGTATGACCCGTACCGAGTTCGAAAAGCGGTTTTGTGGATAGAGTTGTCCGCCATACAAATTTGCCAGTATCCCGATCTGAGGTCGAGCTTGGAGAATACCGTAGCACCGCGAAGTTGATCGAGTAAGTCGTCGATCCGTGGTATCGGGTATTTATTTTTTACAGTCTGCTTGTTCAAGGCTCGGTAGTCGATGCACATTCGCAGACTTCCGTCTGGCTTCGGAGTGAAGAGAACTGGAGCTCCGTACGGCGAAGTCGAAGGTCGAATCAGCCCTTTCTCCAGGAGATACTCTATTTGTTTTTTCATATCGGCAAGCTCTGTCGGGCTCAGCCGGTATGGTGCTCGAAATGTTGGCTTGGACCCCGGCTCTTCTACGATCTCGTGTTGATGTGTCCGGTATGGCGGTAGTTGATCAGGTAAATCGTCGGGGAGAACGTCATGGAACTCTTCAAGAATTTTCTTGACTGCTGGAGGGAGTTCCTGGGTCTGCTTCTCTCCGTTGTCTGCGTCGTTGACTATCGCCATGAATCCCGCCGTGGTCCGTTTGACGTCCTTTTCAAAGCGTGCGAGTGTCTCGACTGGAATATTTCCCGTGTCGTCCCATTTGGGAAGGCTGATTTTCCTCCCGTTGTTGTTGATGTTGGCTGTCTGGTTAACCCAGTTGATCTCGGGGTTGAACTTTTTAAGAAAGTCTCTCCCGAAGATTATGTCGAGTCCTTTGATATTTGTGACGGGGAGAGCAGGCTTCCATCGAAGGGGTCCAATCTGGAGTAGCAACCGTGTTTCCCCGTAGATAGGTAGCTTACTGCCATCCACCATCGTTGCAGAGAAGCTTGAGGACTTGATGTCACTTCCGAGTCGATCGATTGCCTTTTTGTCATAGACGCTGTGCGACGCCCCGCTGTCCACGAGTGCTTGGAGGCGCTGTCCGTTGCATATCACCTCGAGCAGGAGTGGTGAGCGTTGCTCGGAGTACCCAAAAATAGTCTCATTGATAGGATCATAGGGTATATCCCAATATTCAGTACACACCGTGGTTCCACTGCTTTCTTCTGGACAACTAGCTGGTCTGGGCTGCGTGGAGAAAGGCTCTTCTCCAACGCCAGGAGTAGAGGTAGTAACCGTACAAGTTGACCCTGAGGGGGTGGATCTGGTCGACGCCTGCGATCCACTGGATGCATCCTGGAGGGGTTTTCGGAGTTTCTGGAGCTTCTTTTGAACTCCCAGCTGCCTCTTCAGCTGCTTCAGCTCCATAGACTTCTTCCCTGGGGAGTGGAGAGTCGTCTTGGGCTGGTTCCGGGAGAGGACGTTGACGCCGTGAAAAGGTTTACTCCTTTCCACACTCCTTAATTTTTTCCCCAGCTCCGTAGGCACCGGTACCACTTCTTTAATTGTTTGCTTCCTCTGGAGTTCTTCCCGGAATTTGTTTATGGCTCCGGACACGCGAAAATTGCCAGTCTTCATTAAAGCATCTTTGAAAGATAACTTTAACGAATTCTGTTTTTTTCCGGGGTCGAATTGGAGAGTTCCCGTCTTGGTCGAGTCTGTTTTCGCGGAGGTTTTCTTTTCCTCGGCGAATTCCTCTGACAAATTTCGGTCAAGGGGCTTGGGATTTCGCCCTTGATTCTCCAAATCTCGCGCCCAATGCTGTCCTTCAATTTCGATTCGGTCCAGATTGCGCTGACGCTTTCGGATCTGTTTTTTCTCGCCAGCACGATCCGCAATCACTGGCGAGATCCGTTTTTTGACTTTTTGTCTTTAGTTTCGCCACTCCCATGAGCTCGGAATGCCGCACGTGCTGATTTCATGTGAAAACAGTCGACAATGCGATGTCCGTTTCCGCCGCAAAATTCGCAAAGTGTTTTGTTTTTTGCAGGACGTGAACTCGCGTCGAATTTGTCGACTTCCATGGGGTCGGCGAACGTGGTTGAAGCCGAGCGATCCCCTTGTCGTGATCCGACGACGTGGGGTCGTCGTGTCCCGGAGTTGACCAAGTCAAAACGCTCCGCGGCCGATACGATTTCGCTGTAGCTGCTGCAATTCGCTGCTGCAACCTGGCGCCGAATGTCAGTTTTCAGCCCCGCGATGTAGGACTGAATTTTTTCGCCCTCGGTAATGTCGGGAATGCGATTATAAAATTCCTCCATCTGCTGCGTGTATTGCGCGACACTCCCGTATTGCCTATGGTGATGTAATTTTTCGCGCGCAATATAAGTGGAATTAATCGGCTCAAAACGTTTGAGAAGTTCTGCCCGGAACTGCTGCCACGTGGCTTCGCCCTGGAAAATGTTACTGTTGCTTCCGAGCCACTCGAGAGCTGGACCGCGCATCAACGTTGTCGCGAGACGAATTTTCTCGCCGTCGTACTCCGTCGTCGTCCATCCGATCGCCGCGAAATAAATTTCCATCGTCGCGAGCCACCGCCTGACGTCGGATTTTCGATCGCTAGGGTCGAACGATTCCGGCGAGCGAAGTTTCGGAACCTCGAACTGACGCTGCGACTGCTGCGAAGTCGTCGAAGCAGGAATGTTCATGGTCGAGAGGAGCCGCGTAACGCGCTGCAGTTCGTTTCGCATCTGCTCGTTCTCCAATCGCGACCGTTCAGTCGTCGCTCGCATCTCCGCTTCCATCTTGGCGATTTGCGCGAAGAGCTGCTGCGTAACGTCGTTGGTCGCCGGCGAACCCATCCTGTTCAAAAACCACGCGAGGGGGTTAATTCGAAAAGCGCGGAACTGGTACTTACCAGAAATCGGCGTCGAATTGGTCGCCCCCGGCGGTTTTTCGAGGCGATTTTTTCCGCGACCGCTGCTTAGCCGAGAGTTGTCGAGTGAGAACGGCTCTGATTACCAAGTGTCACAGGATCGAATTCTCAATCGAAACTTGTCACAAAAACTGAATACAAGGCCTATTTATACTCAGAAAGTACAAGGATAAACGAGATAAAACGAACCTTCGGGAACACACCCTTCCCGATACTACAATCACAAGTGCGCATAAGCACGCAAGTCTATTGGCACTTGGGATTACGCCCAGATTACACCGTATACACCACTGTCGGCGCTGTCGGTGCCGTATAATAGGTATGTCGGTGGGAAAAGTAGGAAATATGAGAAATAAATAGAAGGCTCTAGAAAATAGAATAGTAGGCCGATTGAGACGAGATAAAGACCAAAATAAAGAGGAGAAAAGGGAGAATAGGATAACGGAAAAATATAATAGTGAGAAAATATTATAACGGGGACGTCCTCTCACAGTTGACCTCCTTGAGAAGTCCCTGCTAACGGCTGAGAAGAGTATAGTCGCTGTAGGGGCCTCTCGTGGTGACCCTCACACCCCCATCTTTGAGGGGTGTTCTCCCTCCTCCCTGTTACCCTCTGTCGCCTTTACTGCTGCGGCCGACCTCGTTGGTTTGGAGTCGGTCGGTGCGGCGTCTGCCCCCAGCGGTAGGCGCCGCTCTAGCAGGGGCAAGGGGGGCAAGGGAGCGGGTGGAGCTAGCGGGGGCGGTGGCGGAGGAGGTGGGGGCGGCGGAGGGAGTGGGGGTGGCGGTGGAGGTGGTGGCGAGAGTGGAGGTACTGGTGGCGGCAGTGGAGGCGGAGGCGGCGGCGGAGGTGGTGGTGGAGGTGGCGGTGGGAGCGGCGGGGGCGAGGGTGGCGGTGGCGGCGGTGGCGGCGGTGGCGGTGGTGGCGGTGGTGGAGGTGGTCGGAGTGGCTCGTCCCAGCGGAGCAGCACTGGGGGTGGTCAGCGCCAGCAGCAGCAGCAGCAGCAGCAGCAGCAGCAGCGCTCTCGCGACGTCCCCACCCCTCAGCAGCTCCGTGAGTGGTACTCGCAGCGTCAGCGTGGTGGGGCGTTCGGTCCCTGCACCTACGTCCTTCGCACCGGCGACCGCGTGGGTTAGCAGTGTGGGGGCACCCACACCGCCCGCCGTTGCTTTGCCCGCTTGACCGACGCTTGGCGCCAGCAGTTTCCGGAGGCCTCTGAGATCCCCCGCTGGGGAGAGCTGTCTAGGGCTGGTGTAGCTATCTTTGATCTTGACTTTGATGCTATCCTTGCTGCCATGTATGCTGTGACTGTTAGTGATGAGGGTGACTGTTACCGGTGTTTCCCGCCCGACCCGGGCATTGGTACTGCTGCGTCAGGTGCCAGTGAGGCTGCTGCTCTAGGTGCTAGTGCGTCTGTGCTCTGAGGTACTAGTGAGTCTGCACTCTCACGTACTGTGTCGGCTTCGGCCTCTCACACCTTCACCCTTGACTCTGGGGCGTCTCGCTCCTTCTTTCGGGACCGCACCACTCTCACGCCGTTCAGTCGGCTGGTTGCGGTGTCCCTGGCTGACCCCTCTGGGGGTCCTGTCCTGTCTCGTTTCTCCACAGTCCTCCCGTGTCCGGTGGCTCCCTCTGGCGCCCTGACTGGTCTCTACCTCCCCTCGTTCTCTACGAACCTGGTGAGTGGTGCTGACCTACAGGATGTGGGTGTCCACCAGTTCACTCCTGCTCGTCAGCGGGTGACACACTGCACAGAGGCTAGCACAGGTCGCCACCTGGCTACGTTTACACGTCAGCCAGGGTCAAGCCTGTACACACTGACCACTGCTTCTCCTCCCGGTGCTGAGTCTGGTAGAGTCGCTTCGTCTGGTCAGGTGTTTGCTGCAGCGTCCAGGTCTGGTCCTGAGTCTGCCCCCTGTTCGTGTCGCCGTCTGTCTCACGAGACTCTCCTCTGGCACCACCGCCTTGGCCACCCCTCTCTGCTTCGGCTCAGAGGCATGGCCTCCCGTCTTCTTGTGTCTGGTCTCCCCCGGTCCCTCCCTCCCCTTCCTCAGGGCCCTGGCCCTGCCTATGTCCCCTGTGTCGAGGGGCGCCTGCGCGCTGCCCCTCACTCCTCCCAGTTTCCTCCGACAGAGGCTCCGTTGCAGACGCTTCACATGGACGTGTGGGGCCCTGCCCGCGTCCGTGGACTCGGTCACGAGCGCTACTTCCTGTTGGTGGTTGACGACTACTCGCGTTACACCACAGTCTTCCCCTTGCGCAGCAAGGGTGATGTCACTGAGGTGCTGATCGACTGGATCCGCGCAGCTCGTCTCCAGCTCAGGCAGAGCTTTGGCTCAAACTTTCCTGTGTTGCGTCTGCACTCGGACAGAGGCGGAGAGTTCTCCTCTGGCCTTCTCCGTGCCTTCTGTCGTGCGCGAGGCATCCGCCAGACCTTCACGCTTCCGGACTCGCCGCAGCAAAATGGGATTGCAGAGCGCCGCATTGGCATGGTCATGGACGTTGCTCGTACGTCTATGATGCATGCAGCTGCCCCCCATTTTCTGTGGCCGTTTGCGGTCAGGTACGTGGCGCATCAGATCAACCTCCACCCCAGGGTCTCCAGGCCGGAGACCTCCCCAGCCCTGCTGTGGACGGGGAAGGTTGGCGATGCGTCGGCGTTCCGGGTCTGGGGATCTCGGGCGTTTGTCCGCGACTTGTCTGCGGACAAGCTGTCCCCTCGCGCTGCTCCCTGCGTCTTCCTGGGGTTCCCCCCCGACGCCCCTGGGTGGCAGTTCTAGCACCCCACCTCTCGACGTGTTCTGTCCTCCCAGGACGTCACGTTCGACGAGTCGGTACCCTACTACCGCCTCTTCCCCTACCGCACTCCGTCCCTACCCCCGCCCCCGCTCTTCTTGGTACCAGGTCCCCCCCCGGTAGACCCCTGTCAGAATATTATTCTTATGTTCTAGCCTGTAGTGGGGTGCTCTATAGCGAGTACAACCCTTCTAGGGTTTGCTATTTGTATCCCCATTTCTGCTAGTTCATCCCTCTTTCTTTCTTTCTAATTTTGTCATGGTATCAGAGCAGGTCGATCCCCTTGGATCGATCCTGTGGGTGGGTTACCACCTCGCTTCCGCTGCTACCTTTCTCCTCCCGCCGTGCGCCCCGAGGCGCGCGGCGGTTTTCTGCCCGCCGTGCGCCCCGAGGCGCGCGGCGGCTCATTGCCCGCTGTGCGCCCCGAGGCGCGCGGCGGGCTTCTCCCCTACGTCGCGGCCGCGCCCCGATCGTCGCGGCCCCGCCCCTCGACGCGGCCCCGCTCTACGTCGCGGCCCCGCCCTGGCCCGTCGCCGCCCGTGCGCCTGCCCGGCTCGGCCCCGCCCTTCGTCGCGGCCCCGCCCCGGCCCGTCGCCGCCCGTGCGCCCGCCCGGCTCGGCCCCGCCCTTCGTCGCGGCCCCGCCCCGGCCCGTCGCCGCCCGTGCGCCCGCCCGGCTCGGCCCCGCCCTTCGTCGCGGCCCCGCCCCGGCCCGTCGCCGCCCGTGCGCCTGCCTGGCTCGGCCCCGCCCTACCTTCGCGGCCCCGCCCTACGTCGCGGCCCCGCCCTATGTCGCGGCCCCGCCCCGACCGTCGCGGCCCCGCCCCTCGTCGCGGCCCCGTCCCCCCCCCCCCCCCCCCCCCCTTTCTCCCCTCCCCCCCATTTCCCGTCGCCCGTCGCGGCTCCTTCGGGGGCCGCAAGCGGCCCCCTCAGGTCGCCACGACAGACGACGGGAGGGGCGAGATGTGGGGTGGCGGGTATGGGGTGCTCGGTGTGCCTTCCTCCCTTTCTCCTCCTCCTCCTTCGTCTCCCACTGCTGCAGCTGTCGCTGAGGGGGGTGGTTGTGTGGGAGACTGGGTTTAGGGTTTAAGGGGGGTGCGTGGGAGTGGAGCTAGCGGTGTAGCAGTGGGTGTGAATGAGGGGGGTGGGACTGTGTGTGGGAGGTTGAGCGGAGGTTGCCAGTTTGTCGTCCGCAGCACCTGTAGTCCGGGGCGCTGTCCCGGTAGCCCAGTGAGCTTGTCGCTGAGCCGGTCGCCTGTGGGTCCGTTGCCCGTCTGCCGCCACTTGAGCCGCGGGGCCTGTTACTCCCGTAGTCCGGGGCGCTGTCCCGGTAGCCACTGTGCTCGCCACTCCTGTTGCCCGTGTGTCTGCAGCTTCAGCCGCCGCCTTCTATCTCCTCTCCTCTCACTCTCCCTCCTCCTCCTCACTTGCCCGTTGTGACCACTGCTAGCTTTGCTCATAATTGTTAACTTTGAACTATTTCTTCTTGACCTTGTGCTCAGAATGCGTGGTGACATTGTGATCCACCCTGAGCTTGTACTGTTTTGCCTGCTCTGCTGATTACACCCCACTTTGGCTATGGGGGTGTGTCAGAATATTATTCTTATGTTCTAGCCTGTAGTGGGGTGCTCTATAGCGAGTACAACCCTTCTAGGGTTTGCTATTTGTATCCCCATTTCTGCTAGTTCATCCCTCTTTCTTTCTTTCTAATTTTGTCAACCCCCTCCCCCCTCAGGGTCCTGCCCCTTCAGATGTGTCCCAGGTAGACGCGGTCGAGGTCACTGGTGACTCTGGTGCTGCTGCGGGAGCTGAGCCTGGGGGTGCTGGGACTGGAGGTGCTACGCCTGGGGGTGCTGAGCCTGGGGGTGCAGAGTCTAGAGGTGCTGAGCCTGGGGGTACTGAGTCTGGGGGTGCTGAGCCTGGGGGTGCTGGGCCTGCGGGTAGTGAGCCTGGGGGTGTTGAGACTGGGGGTGCTCCGCCTGGAGGTGCTTTGCCTGAGGATGCTGAGCCTGGAGGTTCTTCGCCTGGAGGTTCTCCGCCTGGAGGTGCTTCGTCTCGCCGAGAGCCACTCTCCCCACAGGAGCTGCGTGAGTGGTTTGCTCGGCGCTGGAGGAGTGCTGCTGGTGCTGGAGGTTCTTCGACTGCAGAGGGTGCTGCTGGCACGCGTCCCGGAGGTGCTCGTGCTGTGGGTGCTGGAGCTGCTGGGCCTGAGGGTTCTCTTGGAGATAGAGCTGCTGAGGGTGTTGGCGCTGAGACTTCTGCTGGCGGTCCTACTGGCAGTGCTCCTGGTGCTGCTGGGGGTTCTAGAGCTACTGGAGGTGCTGCTGGAGGTGCTGCTGGAGCGGGTGCTCCTTCTTGGGGTACTTGTGCTGTCCCTGCTTTTTCTGGCGTCGCCACGCGGCCCCGGCCGTACTTCGTTCCGCTCGTGTAGCAGGTTCTTGGTCTTACACCTTCTCCTGGTCCTCCTCCTCCTCCCTTAGAGGGTCCACAACCTGTCCAGTCCCAGTCACAGCTATAGCCTGCCTCTCCTTTGCCTGCTCCTTCTCACTACGCGGGTCCGACTGGAGGTCTTACTGAGCGTCGTGAGCCTGCGTCTCGTCCTGCGTCGCCTGTCCGTCCTGCACGCACTAGTGGTCGCGGTTCGCGTCAGCGTCCTCCTCCTGTCCCTGGCACGCACCGGATGTCTCTGCGTCCGTCCACTGCTCCTCTGCGTGCCCCTTTGCCTTCTCCTCCTTCTTCCTCTCTTCCTGCTCTTGCCGACCCGGAGTCGGACTCTCTTCGTGCTGCCAGTCCCACTGTCACGCGTCTCCTTGCTACTGCTGTCACTGACCCTTCTTTCGAGTCGTCTGCTGCGTCTGCCCTTGTCACTGAGCTCGTCGACTTTGCTGCGCGCTGTCGTCTAGACTACGCTGCTAGTCTTGTCGCTGAGTCTGAGTCTGCCTCTCCTCCGTCCGTCGGGGGTGAGTGTGCCCTTGGCACGGACGTCCTTGAGGATAGGCAGGAGGAGTTCCAGTGTCTGGCCGCCGCTTCACCTCATCTCGCGTCTGTACTGCTCGCCCCTGAGGGAGACCCGGATGCACTAGACATCCCGACTCCGCGCTCTTACGCGGAGGCGATAGAGGGTCCCTACTCCTCTTAGTGGGAGGCAGCTATGGATGCAGAGATGGCTTCCTGGAAGTCCACAGGCACCTACCTTGACGCTGTTCCCCCTCCTGGGGCGAACATAGTCAGTGGCATGTGGATTTTCAGGATGAAGCGGCCGCCGGGTTCTCCGCCTGTCTTCAAGGCACGTTACGTGGCTCGTGGCTTCAGTCAGCGGCAGGGAGTTGACTAATTTCAGACCTTCTCTCCCACCCCGAAGATGACCACTCTTCGGGTACTGCTGCACGTTGCTGCTCACCGTGACTACGACCTTCACTCTCTTGACTTCAGCACTACTTTCCTGCAGGGCAGCCTGCACGAGGAGATCTGGCTGCGCCGTCCACCTGGCTTCACTGGGTCTTTCCCTCCTGGTACCCAGTGGAGTCTCCGGCGTCCAGTCTACGGTCTCCGCTAGGCGCCACGTGAGTGGCACGACACACTGAGGACTACGCTGGCGGCACTTGGGTTTGCTCCTTCTACTGCCGACCCGTCGCTGTTTCTACGCACCGACTCCTCTCTGCCGCCGTTCTACATCCTCGTGTACGTCGACGACTTGGTCTTTGCCACAGCTGACACTGCTGGACTCGCCTACGTGAAGTCCGAGCTGCAGAAGAGACACACGTGCACTGACCTGGGTGAACTGCGCAGCTACCTTGGCTTGCAGATCACCCGGGACAGAGCACGCCGCACCATTACCCTGTCTCAGTCACACAATGGTGCAGCAGGTCCTTCAGCGCTTCGGCTTCACGTACTCCTCGCCTCAGGCCACTCCTCTACCTACTCGCCACTCGCTCTCAGCTCTGCCTTCGGATGAGTCCGTAGAGTCGAGTGGCCCGTACCCAGAGCTTGTTGGCTGCCTCATGTACCTGATGACCTGCACACGACCTGACCTTGCATACCCTCTTAGCATTCTCGCACGCTATGTTGCTCCTGGGAGACACCGACCAGAGCACATGGCTGCAGCGAAGAGGGTGTTGCGCTACTTGTGCAGTACATCGGGCATGGGGCTAGTGCTTGGAGGGCGCAGTCCAGTGGTCCTCACTGGGCACGCGGACGCTTCTTGGGCTGACGACCAGGCTACGCAGCGGTCGTCACAGGGTTACACCTTCAGCCTTGGTTCCGGCTTTGTTTCGTGGCGAGCTACCCGCTCGTCTTCTGTTCTCGGCTCCAGTTGTGAGGCTGAGATCTACGCCGGGGCTATGGCTGCTCAGGAGCTTCGCTGGCTCACCTACCTGCTGACCGACCTTGGAGAGCCGCCTCGTTCTCCCCCAGTCCTGTACGTAGACAACAAGGCCATGCTGGCCTTGTGTCGAGAGCAGCGACTAGAGCACAGGACAAAGCACATTGCTCTCCGCTACTTTCTTGCTCGTGAGCTACAGCAGCGTGGACAGTTGCGACTTGCTTACGTGGCCTCTGAGGCCAACACTGCTGATGTCTTCACCAAGGCACTTGCGCCTTGTGATCATCAGCGTTGCTGCACGCAGCTGGGTCTTGTGCCTGTCTTGCCTCACTTGCTCACTTCTTGACCTTGCTTGTACCTTGACCTATATATACTCTTGTTCTTGCTTGCTTGACTCTTGTATATCTCTATATATGATCTTGCATGTGAACTGGCCTTGTGGCCTTTGAACTTGTGCTCGGAATGTGTGGTGACTTTGTGATCCACCCTGAGCTTTGCTCTGCTTTGCTTGACTGGTCTTGTGACCCCTTGTTCTCCCCCACTTTGCCTATGGGGGTGTGTCACAATATTATAGCTTACTTATTTGTGTAGGCTATAGTGGGGTATCCCATAGGGGGTACAACCCAACTAGGGTTTCCTATTTCTACTCACTTCGTTCATAGTTCACCCATTCTCTCGTTCACTTCTTCTCAGGAAATGGGAGTGAGGGATATTGGAGGAAGGAAATTGAAGACATGGGAGTGTGGATTTTGGGGTTTAGGGTGAGAGACATGGGAGCGTGGTTTGGGAGTGAGTGATTTGGGTTGGGAGTGGGTGATTTGGGTGAGAAATATGGGATACTGATCTGGGAGTAAAGGATTTGGTAGTGAGGGATTTGGGTGTGAGGTATGTGGGAGAGAGGGATTTGAGAATGAGGTATTTGGTAGTGAGGGGTTTGACAATGAGATATTCAGCAGTCAGTGTTATGGGAGTGGGTGATACGGGAGTGAGTGATACGGGATTGAGGGATTGTTAGGGTTGGTTCGCCCAACCACGGAACCTATGGCGAAAGTCTCTACGACGGCGGAATGACGGCGAAATGGAAGCGCGTGGATGATTCTAGGTGAAACAGTGGAAATCGGCCTACGGCGTGAGAAGGGAGAGAGAAATCAAGAAGGAATGTGTGAGAAGGTGGAAGAAGCATCGAGATTGAAGTTGGCGAAGGGAAATTGTGGTTCGAGCTCGAGGGGTGTTCGAGAAGGTTCCAGATTCGGTCTTGAGGAGTGTTCACCGAATTCGGTTCGGTTGCGTGTGTGACTCGGGGTGAAACGAAGCACACGCGGTTACTTGGGAAACAAGTGAAGTTACGAATCGCATTTTGTGTCTTGCCTGACTATAAAACTGCTTGTACTCATTCTGGAAATCATACCAATCAGATTCTGAAAATTGCTGAAGTGTGTATTGACAACTTCAAGCAGAGCTGCGCATATCATTGGATTCGGGAGATCGTGGAGAACACGATAGGCGATAGCAAGTAGACTATTGCCGACTAAGGTGCTTACGATCCTAAGAACGGGTATCAGAGCTTGGCGAACAGGCGCGTTGATCGTCGCGAATTCACTTGGTGCGCTAAGTGAAATTAGTGGAGAAGAGGAGTCGTTCACGCCTACGCTATGGGAGACGAGGCGAGTTCGGGTTCCAGTGTGAGTCTCGGAGACCCGCAGTTGAAGGCTCTTCTCGAGGCCCTTGCGAGTGGCCGATTGGTGGCGAAACCGATGATCGGGCTCAGTGAAGCTCAGCGCTTCAATGGAAGCAACTACAACGTGTGGCGGAAGAAGTTCATTCAGAGGGCAGAGGAAGTGGACCTCTTGCCGTACTACCGTCCCGACGAGGAGACGATGGAGGGAGTTGCGCCTTCCACGACGGATGCGAAGGAGAAATTTGCGCCGTTTAAAAAGCAAAGTAAGCAAGCGTTCTTTCAGCTTTGTCATTCAGTTGCCGATGGAATCGCGGTGGATTTGGACCAGTTTGCAGGGGAGTTGAACTCTGCACAGCGAGCATGGGAGTACCTGGAGTCCACATACATGGGTACGAACGATGTCAACAAGAAGGCGATTAGGAAGAAACTGCTGATGCTGAGCATGGAGAAAGGCGAGAAAATCATCACCTACATCAACAGGGCAAAAAGCTACAACGACGATTTGCGGGTGATGGGAGCCGCGGAGACGGAGAAAGCGATGATCGACTATATAGTCGATGGACTGCCTAAGGAGTGGGAATCCGACATCGGTATGTTTACGTACCAACCGCCGGAGAGTTTGATGAAGCTGCAGGAGATTCTGCAGTCGCTTGAGACGGTGAAGGAGATGAGGAAGAAGAAAGCAGCAGCGGCAGTTACAGAATTCGACGAGGAGAGGCCGGGTATGGTGAATGCCACGAAGGCGTTTGGAGCATGCTACCAATGTGGAAAGCGCGGGCATAAGGCGATAAATTGCTACGAGAGCCCGCGAAGCAGAAACTATAAGGGCAAAGCGATGGAGAACGAGAAAGAAGAAAATGAGGGAGCGGAGTGGCAGCAGAAACGAGGTTTTGGCGGCAAGTGCGATTATTGTGGGCGCTACGAGCATCGTGCCGCAGAGTGCTACTCCAACCCGAATTGTTGAGATTAGAGAGAGAATGAGTGCACTATGAAATTAAACAAGTACAAGTACCAACCCTAATTGGGTTGTACCCCCTATGGGCTACCCCACTACAGCCTAAATATATGCATCAGTAATATAATCATCTGACACACCCCCATAGGCAAAGTGGGGGAGAGCAAGGGGTCACAAGACCAGTCAAGCAAAGCAAAGCAAAGCAAAGCAAGCTCAGGGTGGATCTCAAGGATACCACACAAATTCCGAGCACAAGGTCAAGGCCACAAGGCCAGTTCACATGCAGCAGAGCATATATATATAGCAGTGCTAAACAAGCAAGAGCAAGGATATATATATGCAGCAGTACAAGCAAGGTCAAGAGGTAAGCAAGTGAGGCCCAGTGGGCACAAGGCCTAGCAGAGTGCAAAAGCGCTAATGGTCACGAGGCGGAAGTGCCTTGGTGAACACATCAGCAGTGTTGGCCTCAGTGGCCACGAAACGCAGGCGAAGCTGACCACGCTGCTGCAGCTCTCGAGCAAGGAAGTAGCGCAGAGCAATGTGCTTCGTCCTGTGCTCCAGTCTGTGCTCCTCACACAAGGCAATGGTTGCCTTGTTGTCGACGTACAGCACTGGAGGAGAACGAGGCCGCTCTCCAAGGTCAGTCAGCAGGTAGGTGAGCCAGCGAAGCTCCTGGGCAGCCATGGCCGTGGCGTAGATCTCAGCCTCACAGCTGGAGCTGAGAACCGAAGAAGAGCGAGTAGAGCGCCAAGAGACAGAGCCAGAGCCAAGACTGAAGGTGTAACCCTGAGACGACCTCTGAGTAGCCTGGTCGTCAGCCCAAGAAGCGTCTGAGTGCCCAGTGAGCACAGGCCGCTCACGCCCTCCAAGCACTAGCCCCATGCCCGACGTACTGCACAAGTAGCGCAACACCCTCTTAGCTGCATCCATGTGCTCCTTCCGGTGACGGCCGGGAGCAACATAGCGTGCTAAGATGCTGAGAGGGTATGCGAGGTCAGGTCGAGTGCAAGTCATCAGGTACATGAGGCAGCCCACAAGCTCTGGATACAGACCACTCGACTCTACGGACTCATCCGAAGGCAGAGCTGAGAGCGAGTGTCCCGTAGGTAGAGGAGTGGACTGAGGCGAGGAGTACGTGAAGCCGAAGCGCTGAAGGACCTGCTGCACCATGTGTGACTGAGTCAGGGTAATGGTGCGGCGTGCTCTGTCGCGGGTGATCCGCAAGCCAAGATAGCTTGTTAGTTCACCCAGGTCTGTGCACGTGTGTCTCTTCTGCAGCTCGGACTTCACGTGGGCGAGTGCGGTAGTGTCCGCAGTGGCAAAGACCAAGTCGTCGACGTACACGAGGATGTAGAACGGCGGCAGCGAGGTGTCGGTGCGCAGAAACAGCGACGGGTCAGCAGTAGAAGGAGCAAACCCAAGAGCCGCAAGTGTAGTCCTCAGTGTGTCGTGCCACTCACGAGGCGCCTGGCGAAGACCGTAGACTGGCCGCCGGAGGCTCCACTGGGTACCAGGAGGGAACGACCCAGTGAAGCCAGGAGGGCGGCGCAGCCAGATCTCCTCGTGCAGGCGGCCCTGCAGGAAAGCAGTGCTCAAGTCAAGAGAGTGTAGCTCGTAGTCACGCTGAGCAGCGACGTGTAGTAGAACCCGAAGAGTGGTCATCTTCGGGGTCGGGGAGAAGGTCTGAAAGAAGTCAACTCCCTGTCGCTGATTGAAGCCACGAGCCACGTAGCGCGCCTTGAAGACAGGCGGAGAACCCGGCGGCCGCTTCACCCTGAAGATCCACATGCCACTGACAATGTTCGCCCCAGGAGGGGGAACAGCGTCAACGTAGGTGCCTGTGGACTTCCAGGAAGCCATCTCTGCGTCCATGGCTGACTGCCACTGAGAGGAGTAGGGACTGGCCATCGCCTCTGCGTAAGAGCGTGGGGTCGGGATGTCTAGAGCATCCGGGTCTCCCTCAGGGGCAACAAGCATGGACACGAGATGGGGCAAAGCGGCGGCAAAGCACTGGAACTCCTCCTGCGTGTCCTCAAGGACGTCCGTGCCAAGGGCACACTCACCCCCGACGGACGGAGGACAGGCAGACGCAGACGCAGCAGACGCAGACTCAGCAGACTCAGCAACAAGACTGGCAGCGTAGTCCAGACGACACGCAGCAGCAAAGTCGGCCAGCTCAGCAACTAGGGCAGACGCAGCAGCGGACTCAAAGGAAGGGTCAGTGACAAGAGAAGCAAGAAGACGCGTGACAGTAGGACTGGCAGCACGGCGAGAGTCCGACTCCGGATCGGCAAGTGTAGGAAGAGAGGACTGAGGAGGAGAAGGCAAAGGGGCACGCAGAGGAGCAGTGGACGGACGCAGAGACATCTGGTGTGTGCCAGGGACAGGAGGAGGACGCTGACGCGAACCGCGACCACTAGAGCAAGCAGCTCGGACTGGCGACGCAGGGCGGGACGCAGGCTCACGACGCTCAGCAAGACCTCCAGTAGGACCAGCGTAGGGAGAAGGAGAAGGCAGGGGAGAGGCGGGCTGTAACAGTGACTGTGACGGGACAGGCTGCGGACACTCTACGGGAGGAGAAGGACCAGTGGAAGGCGGGAGACCAAGAACCTGCTCAAGGAGCGGAACGAAGTACGGCCGAGGCCGCGCAGCACCGCCAGAGACAGCAGGGACAGCACCAACACCTCCAGAGTCAGCACCAGCACCAGTAGCAGCTCCAACTCCAGCACCACCAGCAGCTGCAGAAGTACTCGCAGGAGGACCGACAGTCGTAGCCTCAGCGCCAGCACCCGCAGCAGCTCCAGCTCCAGAGGCACCCCCGGGCCCGGCAGCTCCAGTACCCTCAGTACGAGCACCTCTGGGACCCGTGGTACCAGCTCCCTCGGCAGCAACGGAACCTCCAGCACCCGCAGTACCCCCAGCTCCAGCAGCTCGCCTCCAGCGCCGGGCAAACCACTCACGCAGCTCCAGAGGAGAGAGCGGCCCGCGGCGCGAAGAACGGTCTGGAGAACCACCAGGAACAGAAGCAGCAGGCGCAGCACTCCTAGACGCAGTACCCCCAGGCACAGCACCCCCAGGCTCAGTACCCCCAGGCTCAGCACCCCCAGGCTCAGCACCCCCAGTCTCAGCACCCCCAGGCTCATCACCCCCAGTCTCAGCACCCCCAGGGTCAGTACCCCCAGGCTCAGCACCCCCAGGCTCAGCACCCCCAGTCTCAGCACCCCCAGGCTCAGCGCCCCCAGTCTCAGCACCCACAGGCTCAGCACCCCCAGTCTTAGCACCCCCAGTCTCAGCACCCCGAGGCTCCGCACCCGCAGCAGCACCAGAGTCACTAGTGACCTCGAGAGGCTCGACCGCGTCTACCTGAGACACACTTGAAGGGGCAGGACCCTGAGGGGGGAGGGGGTCTACCGGGGGGGGACCTGGGACCAGGAAGAGGGGCGGGGGGGGGAGGGACGGAGTGCGGTAGGGGAAGAGCCGGTAGAAGGGAACCGACTCGTCGAACGTGACGTCCTGGGAGGACAGAACACGACGAGAGGTGGGGTGGTAAAACTGCCACCCAGGTGCGTCAGGGGGGAAACCCAGGAAGACGCAAGGAGCAGCACGAGGGGACAGCTTGTCCGCAGACAAGTCGCGGACAAACGCCCGAGATCCCCAGACACGGAACGCCGACGCATCGCCAACCTTCCCCGTCCACAGCAAAGCTGAGGAGGTCTCAGGTCTGGAGACCCTGGGGTGGAGGTTGATCTGATGCGCGACGTACCGACCGAGGGAGGGCCCAGAACGAACGTCGCTCTGATAACATGTCGAGAAGTAGTTGAACGAGGAAATGTTAAGTTTAAACTAGGGCCTAGGCTTAGGAGCCTAGGCCCGAGATTAGGTGTCGCGCGGGTTTCTCCTAGGGTGAGTATCGAGTGAGTTGAAGAGAAGTTGAGGAGAATGTTTTCTTCACTATAGTTTCAAAGTACATATAGCAAGGAAACAAGTGAAGAGGCGCACCACCTACAAACTTAATAACTACACTACAGCTAGAACTTCATGCAGTTATAATAAATATAATTCTGACACGAATAGCATGAGCTACAAGGGTCCGTTGCAGCAGAGGAATGTGGCGACAAAGGCGAATGTAGTGGAAGCTGAAAAGGAGGATGTGATTTTGGGAGGAGCACATCTCGCGAACGTGGTGCGTTTACCGAAGGAGGCTCAGACAGATGGACGTGAGAAGAGGGCGTGGTTCATGGACAGCGGATGCACGCGTCACATGACATTCAGGTCAGATTGGATGGAGAATGTGAGGGAGTCGAGTGAGGATTATATACTACAAGGTAACAGTGGGAAGTTACCAGTGATAAGAGAGGGTGATGAGGTGCTGAAGAGTCCGTATGGAGAGGTGAAACTGGAGAGTGTGCTACTAGTTGAGGATTTGAAGTTGAACTTGGTCACTCAGTCACAGCTTGATGACTTGGGGTGCAAGATATTCTATGACAGTGGCAAGGTTACAGTGTTTGGTCCTGAGTGGGAGAAGTATGTGGATGGTTATTTCAGTGACGGTTTCTATGAGATGAACTTGGTCGCGATGAACGATAAGGATGAGATCTAAGAGGATCCTGGGTCTACTGAAGATGATGAGAGTGAGGACTCGGATGATATGGCTGTGATTGTGGAGGTAGCAGTGAAGCAGGAAGAGGAGATAGTGATCATGGAGGCCGCAGCAGTAAACGATGGAGATGGAGACGATGTCAACACTTTTGCAGCAGCGATCGTGGTTGAAGACGAAGCAGTAAATGCGAAGTGTGTGGGAGTTGAAGCTGTGAAAGGGGACATCATGGTGAAAGGATCAAAGGGGAATGCAACTGCAAAGGGGCAAGTGCTTAAGGAGGATGAACGCGATGAAGGGTACGAGACCCGAGAGGTGTTGGGTGTAAAGATGCCGAGTAGAAGCGAGAGGCATAAGAAAATCTCTCAAGGTTTGGATGTCAAGGCGCTCAACTTCAAGACACGTAAGCAGCGGTTCAAGGTGCAGGAGTTGCAGGGGAGCGTGAAGCCGACTTAGACCATGTGAAGGCTACAAGGAGCAGGGGAGGAGTGCGAGTGGAGTTCGTGGTTGACGAACCACAGGGGAGATTGTTAGGGTTGGTTCGCCCAACCACGGAACCTATGGCGAAAGTCTCTACGACGGCGGAATGACGGCGAAATGGAAGCGCGTGGATGATTCTAGGTGAAACGGTGGAAATCGGCCTACGGCGTGAGAAGGGAGAGAGAAATCAAGAAGGAATGTGTGAGAAGGTGGAAGAAGCATCGAGATTGAAGTTGGCGAAGGGAAATTGTGGTTCGAGCTCGAGGGGTGTTCGAGAAGGTTCCAGATTCGGTCTTGAGGAGTGTTCACCGAATTCGGTTCGGTTGCGTGTGTGACTCGGGGTGAAACGAAGCGCACGCGGTTACTTGGGAAACAAGTGAAGTTACGAATCGCATTTTGTGTCTTGCCTGACTATAAAACTGCTTGTACTCATTCTGGAAATCATACCAATCAGATTCTGAAAATTGCTGAAGTGTGTATTGACAACTTCAAGCAAAGCCGCACATATCATTGGATTCGGGAGATCGTGGAGAACACGATAGGCGATAGCAAGTAGACTATTGCCGACTAAGGTGCTTACGATCCTAAGAGGGATGTGGGAGTGGGTGATACGGGAGTGAGGGATTTGGGGGTGAGGGATACGGGAGTGAGGGATTTGGGAGTGATGGGTATGGGAGTGATATCAATATGCTGCAGAAACGTCTTGAGCCCAATGCCCGATTGTGAAGTGCTGCAATGTAAGGTAGAACACGTGCACAGCACATATACGTTGCATGATACAAAGTGAAGGAGCCAGTGAATGCCCATGAGGGGTGTGGGATATTAAATACGTCGCATCTTTTTAATCACCCAGAACCATAGACGTACCTTTTTAGTCACCCAGAAACATATATGCCTGAAGTACATACTACTCACAAAATGGTGCTCGGAAATGAAGGAACCGGTGAGTGATCAACAAGGTGGCTGATATTTACGTTGATGGCTTATTGTGTGCCATTAAGGTTCCTACTGGTTGCTTCTTTGCAAAACCAATTGTTTACGCAGTAACCACAACTGGAATGCTTGTGAAGGACAGTGTTGTTTGAAAAAAAAGAAAGAAATCCGAGACTGTGAGGTGAAATACATTTGCATCCTTTCTCAACATGCAGATTACAAAACATTTTTACAAACACCGACACTGATTAGGCTTTGATGTACCTCAGAATCACGAGCCACTTTGAGGTAAATCAAAGCTAAACCAACTTGCACCCTAGAGCCACCTTCCTTTGCACCTCTGATTGGAGTTGCTGTGCCTGCCTCAGCCACACCTCCCCAGCCAGCAAGCCTCAATGCCTTCCACGACCGCCAGGCCCTCCCCCCATGCCTCCTCCCCCGATGCCTCCTCCCCCGATGCCTCCTCCCCCCATGCCTCCTCCCCCCATGCCTCCTCCCCCCATGCCTCCTCCCCCCATGCCTCCTCCCCCCATGCCTCCTCCCCCCATGCCTCCTCCCCCCATGCCTCCTCCCCCCATGCCTCCTCCCCCCATGCCTCCTCCCCCCATGCCTCCTCCCCCCATGCCTCCTCCCCCCATGCCTCCTCCCCCCATGCCTCCTCCCCCCATGCCTCCTCCCCCCATGCCTCCTCCTCCCATACCTCCACCTCCGCCCGTCCCTCTCCCTCCCCTCATCCCTCCTCCTCCGCCCATACCACTCCCAGGTCCTCCCATTCCCCCGCCCCCTCCCATTCCCCCGCTCCCTCCCATTCCTCCGCCCCCTCCCATACCCCCACCTCCGCCCATTCCCCCAGGCCCTCCCATGCCACCGCCAGCAGCACCACCGCCCATGCCTCCCCCGCCATTTAAACCCCCAGATGGGCCGCCCTGGCTGCCGCCCTGACTGCCGCCCTGACTGCCGCCCTGACTGCCGCCCATCCCCCCGCTGTAATCCCCACTGTAGTCCCCAGTGTAGCTCCCTCCATTATAGTCACCACCATTGCCGCCACCATAGCCCCCTCCAGTGTTCCCCCCGCTGTAGTCATCACCAGTGTTGTAGTCCCCTCCATTCCCCCCACTATAGTCACCACCGCCATTACCAGCCCCGTAGTCACCACCATTGCTCCCCCCACCATAATCCCCCCCAGGCCCCCCCTGCCCGCCTCCAGCTCCCTCTTGCCCGCTTCCAGGGCCCCCCTGTCCCTCACCAGGTCCGCCCTGCCCTCCCCCACCTTCCCCCTGTCCCCCAGGTCCCCCGCCTTGCCCTTGTCCTCCCCCACAGCCCCCACCAGCACCCCCACCAGCCCCTCCCCCTCCACCTCCTGCGCTGTAGTAACCACCAGTGTTGCCTCCGCTGTAGTCACTTCCGCCATTACCGCCGCTGTAGCTCCCCCCATTGCTGTTGTCACCACCATTGCCGCCCCCAGCTCCCCCCTGCCCGGCCCCAGGTCCGCCCTGTTCCCCAACAGAACCGCCCTGTCCGCCCCCAAATCCCCCCTGTCCCCCACCACGCCCCCCTTGCCCGCCCCCAGGTCCGCCCTGCCCTCCCCCAGGCCCCCCCTGTCCCCCACCAGGCCCCCCACGTCCGCCCCCAAGCCCTCTCCTGCAGTCCCCCCCACCGCCTCCCCTTCCTCCGCCTCCTCCGCCACCACCACTGCTACCTCCGCCACCACCACTCCCCCCACCGCCGCTGCCACCCCCATACTCCCCACCACTCCCCCCGTTATTGTCACTTCCACCATTGTAGTCCCCTCCATTCCCTTCGTTATAATCACCGCCGCCATTACCATCGCTGTAATCACCACCCCCATTGTTCCCCCCGCTGTAGTCACCCCCAGAGTCGCCCCCACCTCCGCCAGTGCCTCCCCCCGTGCCCCCGCCAGTGCCGCCACCCCCTCCCCCTCCGGACGAGGCAGAGGAGCACGCGAAGTCCACTTGCAGCGCGCCACTGGGAGGAGGGGCGAGGGGGAGAAGGGAAGGGGGAGAGGGGAGAGGGAGCATGAGAAGAGGGAATCAAGAGAAGGAAAACGGAAGCTGCGAGATGGGTTGGAATGAAATGAAACGATGAGATGAGTTGGCTCGGGACTGTACCACTCGCTTATTGAGATCGTGGAAGCCGAAGGTCCGAACTTACTTTCTCACACTTTACTCTCTCACACTTTGTCTGAGCTGGATGAGATGAAGTCTTAGGAAAATAAAGGATGGGATGAGGGGCAGTACTTATACTATCACCCATGCCTGTGCTAGGCTGGGATACCCTGCCTTAAAGAACTAAACGATGAGATGAGGGGCGGCACTCACTCATAGTCGGCGTGGAAGCCGAGGGACTGCGAGCCGTCGCTAGAGTGCGCCCACACGAGTGTGTTGCTGCCCTGCATGCTCACCGCCACCGAGCCATCTCCCGCCGACCGGTTGAACCTGATTGAGGGAATGTGGGGTGAGAGGGGAGGGAATAGTGAGTGTGTGGGTCCGAGAGGAAAAGTAGTAAAAAATAAAAAACCTGAACTTACACCCTGCATCCGAAACCCTAAGCCTCATTTTCTCAAAGATATTTTTCCTGAAACAACCGACAACAACAAACCGCAACATCACAAACCAGCGCCCGACGCACTTGAGAACGGTGGATCCCGAGGGTGACGTGGCGAGCTGCGCGTTGCCAATATCGAAGCTGCTTGTGGGCTGAACGTCGCTCTGCGCCGTGCCGCTCATGTACACCGCCTGGACGGCGCCGCCCGCCAGATTGCCCACCACGGCGTCGGACGCCGCCATGCGGCCCGTCGCCGACCATCCCACGGCGAACCACCCCGCCGCCGCCGCGCTGCCACCCGCCGCTTCCAGCGCCAAGGCGAGGCGCGACGAGTCCACTGCGCGCCAATGCAGCGTGAGTCCAGTGGACCCCAGCGCCGCCGACCACGCGAACCCCTCCAGCGCCGACGTCGCGCACCCCGATCCCGTAGCTGCGGTGTTAGCAGCGATGGACCCAGCATCAGAGGTTGTAGCCGCGGCACCAGCAGTGGCGGTTGTAGCGCCAAGTGCAGTGCTGCCAGTGTTGGTCCTTTTACCGCGGTTGACATTGCCGCGAAGGATCGTGCTTCCTGACGTCCAGATCGTGTGCGCTATGGTTCGGCTGCTTGATAATTCTCCCTGAGACCGAAGCGTCATGTGCCTCACGGCGTCTGTGGCGCTTGGGAAGTAGAGCAGCGCAGCGCCCAGCAGCAGCAGAAGCGTGAGTAGACCATTGATGCCCTTGCGACGCGAGCCAGGCGAACCCGCCATCATGCGTCGATTCATCAGGCGGTTGAACAATGCGGGAATAGAGGAATGATACTAAATCCAGTGATTCATTCACAGGCTCGTCGCGTGTGCTGCTGTAATTATAGCTGTTCAAAAACAAGCTCTAGTACCTTGGCGCACGAATGGGTTAGACACTAGCTTAGAAGGATCTCCCAACAATTTTGACTTGGCTTAGCTGAGCAATGTGACAACTTTATGTGTGCTTTCACAAACCGAAGCGCACGAGTGGACCACAGCAACATCCCCACTCTCAGATTTCCAAGAGATTCATGATTCGTTGCGAGCGCTAGCGAAATGCTGGGCACCAAGGATCAGCACAAAATGATCGAAGTCACGTCAGAAATGGTAACGTGACATACTTTCGTCAAGATCAGCCTCAACATTTCGCGCCTGTTGACTGCTGAAGCTTGATTCACGCTGACTGTCGGCTGGAGTGTTTGGAGGAGACTCGTTGACTCTGAGGTTTGACTCGTTCGCTCGCATCGTAAATCGAATTAGGGCGTGTTCAGCGCGTTCATTTCGGGATTTTTAGAGCCCCACACACGTCTCAGGGTTCAAGACTGACCACTGTACCTCAAAACGAATGCCAACTGAGCCGAGTCCACAGTTTCTGGAATTTCCAGCGCGCGGACACATTTCCACCCACACAAAGATCAGCAGTGCCTAAAACAACCTGGAAACCGAGGTAACCGTTTCCCTCGTAAACAGTAGGGTTGGCAATTTCGCACATGCGCAATGTGTGTTGCCAGCGCGCAGGTGGTTTCGGCGAGAGTCGCGCGGCACTGGCGAAGTATTGCGAGCAATACAGGGGGGCACTTACTGTAGCTTGTTGGACGCGATACTACCCGAGTTCGCGCGCACGCTGTATGCAGTACCGTGAGTCACACGACTCGAGGTACGTGCAGCTGGCGTGCCGTCTCATGTACAATTGTTGGTCATGTCCACCCTTTCAGTAAAATGCAGTGTTACAACTCCAAATGTGGTAATTGATAGGATATATGAACGGCAAATGTACGCGCTAGACACCCCCTTTCAGAGAAACTCTTTGTAATGTGTAAGGAAAATTCATTTTTCCTTCCTTCGCATCCCTGCTCAACGCGTACACAACTATAGCACCACAGTCAGCACCGTTACCACTTGCAACCCTCGCATCGACAATCCGCCCGCCACCTTCGCACGTCGCACCCCGATCTCACGGCTCGGCGGGTAACCCGCGCTCCGGGCCTCCGCTTCGACACTTTTCCCAACCTCAGTCCCAGGCCCGTCGCGCAACAATTACAGTCCATTACCGTTACCACTGTAGTTTCGCTATATATTTTTTCGCTCATGCCTTCGCTCATTGGACTCTAGCTTTGATAGTGCGATTCTCGTTCGTTCACTCGATTGCACTCGTAACACTTGTATTCATAGCCTACGATCTCTTTTCGGACCGCACCCATACCTTCGCTTCCCCACTACCGTCAGCCCCCGGATAGAAGCGCCCCTGGGGGTGTAAAAAAGCACTGTTTTTTAAGGGGTGCGCTTATACTTGAGGATTTTTATAAGCGCCGTGGGCCGGGGCTTATATAATGATATATATGAAATCTAGATTTTTTGCACTTAAGTGTTCATCTCGTCCTTGCGATTTGAATCGAATCGATATTGTAGAGGTGTCAGAATGTTATTCTCTAGCCTGTAGTGGGGTGCTCTATAGCGAGTACAACCCATCTAGAGTTTGCTATATTTATCCTCATTGCTGCTAGTGAACCTCCTCTTTGCCTAAACTTTCACTTGCCTACCTAGGACTTACCTAGCTATGGCTCCTAACTATACCCACTACTATTACATGGTTTCAGAGCACTCACGCTCCCGGCCTGTGGGCCCTACTACTGCTTCCGCTGCCTTATTCTGTGTCGCGCGCCCCGTGGCGCGCGACCTCCAAGCGCGCGGCGGTTTTCTGCCCACCGTGCGCCCCGAGGCGCGCGGCGGTTTCGTGCCGTGGGGGAGCCCGCGCTCGCCCCGCCCGTCCCTCG
Source organism: Closterium sp. NIES-65 (assembly GCA_948144175.1). Lineage (NCBI taxonomy): Eukaryota > Viridiplantae > Streptophyta > Zygnematophyceae > Desmidiales > Closteriaceae > Closterium > Closterium sp. NIES-65. Next base: position 1,632,716 of record CANXME010000062.1, on the reverse strand, counting down.
CGACGCCCTGGGGAGCCCGCGAGCGCCCCGCCTGTCCCTCGCGACACCCTGGGGAGCCCGCGAGCGCCCCGCCCGTCCGTCGCGGGGCACTGGGTGTCAAACATTATATATGTTGTCTTAGTTTAGGCTACAGTGGGTTAGCCTATAGGGGGTACACAATTCTAGGGTTAGGTACTTGTACTCATTTCACTACTAGTTCATCCATTCCTGTTCAGTGATTCCAACATGGTATAGAGCAGGTCCTTCCTAGGACCGAAATTTTCTAAGGGCCCACCACTACGTAACTACCTACCTACCTACCTACCTGTGCCCTAGGGCGCCTCGGCGTGTCATGCCCCTAGAGGCCCCTCTTGACGGCCCCGCGCTAGCCCCGTTCAGGCCCCGTCGGCCCCACGCCCGCTCTCCCTAGCGGCCCCGTTCAGGCCCCGTCGGCCCCTTTAAGGCCCCGTTCAGGCCCCGCGCTAGCCCCGTTCAGGCCCCGTCGGCCCCGTTTCAGGCCCCGTCGGCCCCGCGCTAGCCCCTCTCAGGCCCCGTCGGCCCGCGCTAGCCCCGTTTCAGGCCCCGTCGGCCCCGTTTCAGGCCCCGTCGGTCCCGCGCTAGCCCCTCTCAGGCCCCGTCAGCCCGCGCTAGCCCCGTTTCAGGCCCCGTTGGCCCCGTTTCAGGCCCCGTCGGCCCCGCGCTAGCCCCTCTCAGGCCCCGTCGGCCCGCGCTAGCCCCGTTTCAGGCCCCGTCGGCCCCGCGCTAGCCCCTCTCAGGCCCCGTCGGCCCCACGCTAGCCCCATTCAGGCCCCGATCGGGCCCGCGCTAGCCCCGTTTCAGGCCCCGTCGGCCCCGTTTCAGGCCCCGTCGACCCCGCGCTAGCCCCGTTCAGGCCCCGTCGGCCCCTTGCTAGCCCCGTCAAGGCCCCGTTTGGCCCCGCGCTAGCCCCGCTCAGGCCCCGATCGGCCCCGCGCTCGCCCCTCTAGGGCCCCAACCGGCCCCGTGCCGACCTCGCCGACCCGTGCCCACCACCTAGAGGCCCCGGGCGGCCCTTTCCCGCCGCAGCACACGAGGGAGAGCGGGCGGCCCGTCCCCGCCGTGACCCGAGCCGCGCGACCCGAGCCGCGCGCCCCGAGCCGAGCCGCGCGCCCTGAACCGAGCCGCGCCACCCAGCCGAGCCGCGACCCGACCTGAACCGAGCCGCGCCGCCCTGCCCTACCTGGTTCGTCCTACCTGTTTCTCCTACTGCTACTGCTGCTATTTCTACTATTCCTATGGCTAGCCCACAGGTTCTCGTGTTCGATGCTGAGGGCCGCCCTGTGAAGTTTGACACCTGGCTCGATGACCTGCACCTCTACCTACAGCTCACAGCCAAGGATGACATCTCACTGTACGATCACGCCCTAGGCCATGTCACTGCCCCTGCTGCTACTGCTGATAGCACTGCTCGCTCACAATGGCAGACTCGTGATGCCCACGCTCGCTTCGCCATTCGCAACTCCCTGCCAATAGACGAACGCGAGCACTTTGGCCAGCACAAGACTGCACAGGCACTGTACACAGCTGTAGTTGCTCGCTACTCCTCACCTGCCTCTGCCGCACTAGGCCGTCTCTCCCTCCCCTACCTGTTTCCCGACCTGGCCTCCTTTCACACAGTCGCTGACCTCATCACGCACCTCCGTACTAGTGAGGCCCGCTTCCGTGCCGCCATGCCTGCTGAGTTCCTTGCCACGCACCCCCCTCCACTCTTGCTCACTCTCTACCACCTAGTCACCCGCCTCCCTGACACACTGCGTGCTGTCAGGGACCACTTCATAGCTCGTTGCCCCACTGAGCTCACCATTGCCCTCCTCGAGAAGGAGCTACTTGCAGCTGAGACTAGCATAGTCGCTGTAGGTGCCTCTCGTGGCGACCCCCGTACCCCGTTCTTTGAGGGATGTTCTCCTTCCCCCCTTCTTCCCTCTGTCGCCTCTGCTGCTGCTGTCGACCTTCTTGGTACTGAGAAGGTCGGCGCTGCGTCTGCCTCGAGCGGACGCCGCAGCGGCAAGGGCAAAGGGGGCAAGGGTGGTGGCGGTGACGGCGGGGGAGGCGGCGGTGGGGGCGGTGGAGGCAGTGGGGGTGGTGGCTCGGCTGGAGGGGCGAGTGGTAGCGGTGGGGGTGGTGGCGGCAGCGGCGGGGGAGGTGGCAGGAGTGGAGGCGGCGGTTGGGGTGGCGGTGGACGAGGCGGCGGCAGGGGTTGGGGTGGTCGAGGAGGTGGCAGCGGTGGTGGTGGCCGTGGAGGCACTGGCGGTGGCCAGGGCCAGCAGCACACTCCCCCTCGCCCCAGGAGGTCCGTGAGTGGTACTCTCAGCACGGGGGTGGGGGTGGTCTTAGCTGCACGTACCTCGTTCGCACTGGTGACCGCACTGGTCAGCAGTGTGGACGACCGCACGCCACACAGCGCTGCTTCTCTCGTCTGAACGACGCTTGGCGTGTTCAGTTCCCTGAGGCCACTGAGCTGCCCCGCTGGCTTGATCTCCTGAAGAAGGGGATTGATATCTATGCTCTAGACTTTGATGCTATTCTATCTGCCATGTATGTGATGTCTACTAGTGGAGAGGGTGCTGAGTACTTGTGTGTGCCGCCCGACCCGGGCATTAGGACTAGTGCGTCTGCCGCTCCAGGTACTCGCGTGTCGGCTACCCCAGGTGCTGGTGAGGCTGCTGCTCTAGGTGCTCGTGTGTCTCCCCCCCTTGGTACTACGTCGACTGCCGCACTGCACACCTTCACACTGGACTCAGGTGCTTCTCGCTGCTTCTTTCGTGACCGCACTGCCCTTGAGCTGCTTGCTCGGCCAATTGCTGTCTCCCTTGCTGACCCCTCTGGGGGTCCGGTCATTGCGACCTCTTCCACTGTCCTTCCCTGCCCTGCGGTCCCGTCGGGCACACTGTCAGGTCTCCACCTCCCCTCGTTCTCTACGAGCTTGGTGGCAGGATGTGCACTCCAGGACGGGGGTGTTCACCAGTTCACCCCTGCCTACGAGCGCGTGACACACTGCACGTGTGCTCGTTCGGGCCGTCACTTGGCTACCTTCACTCGGCAGCCGGGGTCGGACCTGTACACACTGACTACTGAGTCCCCTCAGGTTGCTGCAACTGCGTCCGCGTCCACGTCAGGTCAGCTGTCCGCCCCCTGCTTGTGTCTCTCTTTGGCACACGAGACTGTCCTCTGGCACCACCGCCTTGGCCACCCGTCTGTGCAGCGGCTTCGTGCCATGCACTCCCGGTACCTTGTCTCTGGCCTGCCCAGGGTCCTTCCTGCCCTCCCATCCTCGCCTGCTCCTACCTGTCTCCCCTGTGTCGAGGGACGGCAGCGCGGCGCTCCTCACTCCTCCTCGTTCCCCCCGACGACTGCTCCCTTGCAGACACTCCACATGGACGTGTGGGGCCCAGCCCGCGTCCGTGGTCAGGGTCAGGAGAGGTACTTCCTGATATTTGTTGACGACTACTCGCGCTACACCTCGGTCTTCCCCTTGCGCACCAAGGGTGAGGTCCCTGATGTCTTGATCCCTTGGATCCGCAGAGCCCGTCACCAGCTCAGCGAGCGTTTTCACTCGGACTTTCCTGTCCTGCGCTTGCACTCTGACAGAGGTGGTGAGTTCTCCTCCGACCTCTTGGCCGCGTACTGTGCTGAGCACGGCATTGAGCAGACGTTCACGCTTCCGGCTTCTCCACAGCAGAATGGGGTTGCGGAGCGCCGCATTGGCCTGGTCATGGAGGTCGCCCGTACCTCCTTGATCCATGCGGCTGCCCCCCACTTTCTGTGGCCGTTTGCGGTCCGGTACGCTGCGCATCAGCTCAACCTCTGGCCCCGTGTCTCCTTGCCGGAGACCTCGCCCACGCTGCTGTGGACGGGGGAGGTTGGCGATGCGTCGCGTTTCCGGGTCTGGGGGTCTCGAGCTTTTGTCTGCGATTCGTCTGCGGACAAGCTCTCCTCCCGTGCTGTTCCGTGCGTCTTCCTCGGCTTTGTCCCGGACGCGTCTGGTTGGCAGTTTTACCACGCCACCTCGCGCCGAGTCTTGCCCTCCCAGGACGTCACTTTTGACGAGTCCGTCCCCTACTACCGCCTCTTCCCCTACCGCACTGCCTCGCTCCCCCCCCCGCCTCTCTTCCCCACGCCAGGTGCTGCTGTTGCAGACCCCCTCCCCCCTCAGGGTGCCGCTCCCTCAGGTGTGTCTCAGGTAGACCCGGTTGAGCCTGTTGAGGTAGCTATCGACTCTCGTCCTGCTGGGGGTGCTGAGCCTGGGGGTGCTGAGCCGGGGGGTGTGGAGCCTGGGGGTGTGGAGCCTGGGGGTGTGGAGCCTGGGGGTGTGGAGCCTGGGGGTGTGGAGCTTGAGGGTGCTGAGCTTGGGGGTGTGGAGCCTCGTGGTGCTGAGACGCGGAGTCCGGAGTCTGGGGGTTCTGAGTCTGGAGGTACTAGGCCTGGGAGTCCTGCACCTGGAGGAGCCCTCTCCTCGGAGCAGCTGCGTGCGTGGTACTTAGAGTACTGCAGCCTCCGGAGAGGTACCGCTCGAGCCGGACGTACTACTGGGACTGGTGCTAGTGCTTCTTCTCCCGTTCAGGAGCTCCCCTCCCGCGAGCGGATCCGTGAGTGGTACGAGCGGCGCTGCACTCTTCGGAGTGGCGTGCCTCGTGTTACGGACCCCGCTGCTGTTGGAGCTGCTGCTGGTGCTGAGGACCCGGGCGTTGGAGCTGCTGCTGGTGCTGAGGACCCGGGCGTTGGAGCTGCTGCTGGTGCTGAGGACCCGGGCGTTGGAGCCGCTGCTGGTGCTGAGGACCCGGGCGTTGGAGCTGCTGCTGGTGCGAAGGACCCAGGCGTTGGAGCTGCCGCTGGTGCTGCGGACCCGGGCGTTGGAGCTGCTACTGGTGCTGAGGACCTGGGCGTTGGAGCTGCCGCTGGTGCTGAGGACGTGGGCGCTGGAGCTGCTGCTGGTGCTGCGGACCCTGGTGCGGGTGTCCCTGCTGGCTCTGGTGTCGCTGCTCGGTCTCGACCGTACTTTGTTCCGCTCCTTCAGCAGGTTCTTGGTCAGCTTCCTCCTCCTTTTCCTCCTCCCTCCTTAGCGTGTCCTCCGCCTGTCCAGCTGCAGTCGGCGTTACCGTCTGCCTCCTCTCTCCCTGGGCCTGCTCCTTACACTGGTCCGACTGGAGGTCTTACTGAGCGGCGTGAGCCTGCGTCTCGTCCTGCGTCGCCTAAGTCTCGTCCTGAGTCGCCTATCCGCACTGCTCTCTCTAGTAGTCGAGTCCAGCGTCAGCGTCTTCCTACTGTCCCAGGCACTCAACGGATGGCGCTTCGTCCGTCCACTGCTCCACTGCGTGTCCCACTACCGTCTCCTCCTGCTTCCTCTCTTCCTGCTCTTGCTGACCCTGGGTCCGACTCTCTTCATGCTACCAGTCCTACTGTCACGCGTCTCCTGGCTACTGTTGTCACTGACCCTTCCTTTGAGTCTGCTGCTGCGTCTGCCTTAGTTGCTGAGCTTGTCGACTTTGCTGCTCGCTGTCGTCTAGACTACGCTGCTAGCCTAGTAGCTCAGTCTGAGTCTGTCTGTCCTCCGTCCGTCGGGGGTGAGTGTGCCCTTGGCACTGACGTCCTTGAGGACAGGCAGGAGGAGTTTGAGTGCTTTGCTGCCGCTTTGCCCCATCTCGTGTCCATGCTTGTTGCCCCTGAGGGAGACCCGGATGCACCAGACATCCCGACCCCACGCTCTTACGCAGAGGCGATGGCCGGTCCCTACTCCTCTTAGTGGCAGTCAGCCATGGACACAGAGATGGCTTCCTGGAAGTCCACAGGCACCTACGTCAACGAGGTTCCCCCACCTGGGGCGAACATCGTCACTGGCATGTGGATTTTCAGGGTGAAGCGGCCGCTGGGCTCTCCGCCTGTCTTCAAGGCGTGTTACGTTGCACGAGGCTTCAGTCAGCGAGAGGGAGTTGACTTCTTCCAGACCTTCTCCCCGACCCCGAAGATGACCACTCTTCGGGTTGTGCTGTACGTCGCCGCTCAGCGTGACTACGAGCTCCACTCGCTTGACTTCAGAACTTCTTTCCTGCAGGGCAGCCCTCACGAGGAGATCTGGCTGCGCCGTCCACCTGGCTTCACTCGGTCGTTCCCTCCTGGTACCCAGTGGAGCCTCCGACGGCCAGTCTACGGTCTCTGCCAGGCGCCTCTTGAGTGGCACGACACACTGAGGACTACGCTTGCGGCTCTTGGGTTCGCGCCTTCTTCTGCTGACGCGTCGCTGTTTCTACGCACCGACACCTCACTGCCGCCGTTCTACGTCCTTGTGTACGTCGACGACTTGGTCTTTGCTACTGCTGACACTGTGGCACTCGCCCACGTGAAGTCGGAGCTGCAGAAGAGACACACGTGCACAGACCTGGGTGAACTGACAAGCTATCTTGGCTTGCGGATCACCCGGGACATTGCACGCCGCACCATCACCTTGACTCAGTCACACATGGTGCAGCAGGTCCTTCAGCGCTTCCGCTTCACGTACTCCTCGCCTCAGCCCACTCCTCTGCCTACCGGTCACTCGCTCTCAGCTCTGCCTTCGGATGAGTCCGTAGAGCCGAGTGGCCCGTATCCAAAGCTTGTGGGTTGCCTCATGTACCTGATGACCTGCACTCGACCAGACCTTGCATACCCTCTCAGCATTCTTGCACGCTATGTCGCTCCCGGCCGTCACCGGAAGGAGCACATGGATGCAGCTAAGAGGGTGTTGCGCTACTTGTGCAGTACGTCGGGCATGGGGCTAGTGCTTGGAGGGCGAGTCCCAGTTGTTCTCACTGGGCACTCAGACGCTTCTTGGGCAGACGACCAGGCTACTCAGCGGTCGTCTCAGGGTTACTCCTTCAGTCTTGGCTCTGGTTCTGTTTCTTGGCGTTCTACTCGCTCTTCTTTTGTTCTCAGCTCCAGTTGTGAGGCTGAGATCTACGCCACAGCCATGGCGGCCCAGGAGCTACGCTGGCTCACCTACTTGCTGACCGACCTTGGAGAGCAGCCTCGTTCTCCTCCAGTGCTGTACGTCGACAACAAGGCAGCCATTGCCTTGTGTGAGGAGCACAGACTGGAGCACAGAATGAAGCACATTGCTCTGCGTTACTTCCTTGCTCGAGAGCTGCAGCAGCGTGGTCAGCTTCGCCTGCGTTACGTGGCCTCTGAGGCCAACACTGCTGATGTGTTCACCAAGGTGCTTCAGCCTTGTGACCATCAGCGCTTTTGCACTCTTCTAGGCCTTGTGCCTACTAGACCTCACTTGCTTACTTCTTGAGTCTGTTTGTACTGTGATCTCTATATATATACCTGCATGTTTACTCTTGTTAGGTTGTGATCATTGTACCTTTTGCTCTATTATAAACTTGCATGTGAACTGGTCTTGTGACCACTTGCTTGTGCTCGGAATTTGTGTGGTATCCTTGAGATCCACCCTGAGCTTGTTTTGCCTTGCTTTGCCTTAACTGGTCTTGTGACCCCTAGTTCTCCCCCACTTTGCCTATGGGGGTGTGTCAAACATTATATATGTTGTGTTAGTTTAGGCTACAGTGGGTTAGCCTATAGGGGGTACACAATTCTAGGGTTAGGTACTTGTACTCATTTCACTACTAGTTCATCCATTCCTGTTCAGTGATTCCAACACTGGGGAGCCCGCGAGCGCCCCGCCCGTTCGCAGCGACGTCCTGGGGAGCCCGCGCGCGCCCCGTCAGGTCGTCGCGGCGCCCTCGGGAGCCTGCGCGCGCCCCGTCAGGCCGTCGCGGCGCCTTGAGGAGCCGCGCGCGCGTCCCTTCTGCCCGTCCGTCGTGGTGCCCTGGGGAGCAGCGCGCGCCACCCCCCTCCACCCGCCCAGCTCGTCCGTTCTGGCGCCCTGGGGGTCGCGCGCTGTCCCCTCCTCACCACCCCCCGCGCTCGTGCCCTTATCCCACCCGTTTTAGGGTTTTGGGGGTGAGGAGTGTGGGGGTGATGTCTGTGGGGGTGTCGGTTGTGCGCGCCGTCCCCTTCTCCTCCTCCTCCTTAGTCTCCCACTGCTGCAGCTGTTGCTGAGGGGGATGGATGTGTGGGAGTCTGGGGTTTAGGGTTTAAGGGGGGTGCTGTGGGAGTGGAGCTAGGGTTTGAGCAGGGGGTGTGTGAGAGGGGAGTGGGGCAGCTGGGGAAGGTTGAGTAGAGGCAGGAGTCTTGTCGCCAGCAGCACCAGCAGTCCGGAGGCTACAATCTCCGGTAGTCGCCAGTCGCCTGTGGGTCAGTTGTTCCGGTCTGGAGGCTGCAATCTCCGCGGAGCCAGTTACTCCTGTAGTCCGGGCCTTTGCTTCGGTAGCCACTGAGCCAGCAGCTCCTGTGTGTCTGCAGCTTCAGCAGTCGCCTCCCATCTTCTCTCCCCCACAGTCTCTCCTCCTCCTCACTTGCCCTCTGTGATTAGCTCTAGCTTTGCTTACCTTTGTGAACTCCTGCTCTATACCTGCTTGCTCATTGTACTGATTACACCCCACTTTGGCTATGGGGGTGTGTCAGAATGTTATTCTCTAGCCTGTAGTGGGGTGCTCTATAGCGAGTACAACCCATCTAGGGTTTGCTATATGTATCCTCATTGCTGCTAGTGAACCTCCTCTTTGCCTAAACTTTGACTTGCCTACCTAGGACTTACCTAGCTATGGCTCCTAACTATACCCACTACTCTCACAAGAGGACATCGAATGTGAATTTCGCGTAAATCGGCAGTGGCTGATTCCCTGCCAACACACACAGTCAGAATGAGTCAGATTGACCCCATGACAGCTCATTCTGACTTGACGCGAAGGCATTGAGTCACGCGAAGGGGAAGGGTTTCGAAATTCTGAATGTGGGGATGCAATATTGTGTTTCGTTACAGCGTTTCCAGTAAAAATACAAGAAAAATTACAGAGGGTGGCGCTTATAATCCGTAAGCCTTCAGGGGTGCGCTTATAATCGAGGACCGGATATAAGCGCCCTCATCCTTTTATAAGCGCCGGCGCTTATCCGAGCCCTGCGCTTCTATCCGGGGGCTTACGGTATCTCAATTTTGGGGGGGGGTAGACGTCTCTCAGCAACACAGCACCGCCACTCGTAGTGCTCTCTCGTAAGCACGCACGGCCACGACCGAGGCTCTCGCTGAGCTCGCCCGACACCCCCGCCATGGCCGAATTCACACTCGCCACATTGACGCAGGAGCAGCTCGACCGTCTGGTGCGCCAACTTGAAGATTCGGCGCTCGAAATTGCAACGCTCACGGCGAAACGTGACTCCGCGCGTCAGCAATCAATGATGAACACTCCAGCGCCACTACACGCACCGACAAATGCATCTGCACAATCGGACGAGCTGATCGTCATTTCGTCCGGCACACCAACACAAAACAACAGCGTGGGACAACGCTCAGGCGCAGCCAGCGATGGCGCCGCCCAGCCGATGCCTGGCATGGGAGGAAATAGGGTCGCACCAAGCCCGCGGGAGCCTCGCGAAGCCCGTCGGCACGTGGAGTTCGCGGCGACAAGTGGCGAACAGGCCATTATGGCACCAATTGTGATAGTAGGAAAACAGGAATGGATGAACTATGAATGAAAGCAGTACAAATATGAAACCCTAACTGGGTTGTACCCCCTATGGGATACCCCACTACAGCCTACACAGCAGTATAAGCTATAGATATGTTCTGACACACCCCCATAGGCAAAGTGGGGGAGAACAAGGGGTCACAAGACCAGTCAAGCAAGACAAAGCAAAGCTCAGGGTGGATCACAAAGTCACCACACAGTCCGAGCACAAGAGTGAGGCCAAAGGCCAGTTCACAAGCAAGAGTACAGACATATATATAAAGCTAGACAAGCAAGAGCAGGTATATATATATATGTCACAGTACAAGTGAAGTCAAGAGGAGAGCAAGTGAGGCAAGACAGGCACAAGACCCAGCTGGGTGCAGAAGCGCTGATGGTCACAAGGCGCAAGTGCCTTGGTGAACACATCAGCAGTGTTGGCCTCAGAGGCCACGTACGCAAGTCGCAACTGACCACGCTGCTGCAGCTCACGAGCAAGGAAGTAGCGGAGAGCAATGTGCTTCGTTCTGTGCTCCAAGCGCTGCTCTCGACACAAGGCCAGCATAGCCTTGTTGTCTACGTACAGCACTGGAGGAGAACGAGGCGGCTCTCCAAGGTCAGTCAGCAGGTAGGTGAGCCAGCGAAGCTCCTGTGCAGCCATGGCCCCGGCGTAGATCTCAGCCTCACAACTGGAGCCGAGAACCGAAGACGAGCGAGTAGACCGCCACGAGACAGAGCCGGAACCAAGGCTGAAGGTGTAACCCTGTGACGACCGCTGCGTAGCCTGGTCGTCAGCCCAAGACGCGTCCGCGTGGCCGGTAAGGACCACTGGACTCCGCCCTCCAAGCACTAGCCCCATGCCTGACGTACTGCACAGGTAGCGCAATACCCTCTTCGCTGCAGCCATGTGCTCCGGTCTGTGTCTCCCAGGAGCAACATAGCGTGCAAGAATGCTCAGAGGGTATGCAAGGTCAGGTCGTGTGCAGGTCATCAGGTACATGAGGCAGCCAACAAGCTCCGCATACGGACCACTCGACTCTACGGACTCATCCGAAGGCAGAGCTGAGAGTGAGTGGCGAGTAGGCAGAGGAGTGGCCTGAGGCGAGGAGTACGTGAAGCCGAAGCGCTGAAGGACCTGCTGCACCATGTGTGACTGAGTCAAGGTAATGGTGCGGCGTGCTCTGTCCCGAGTGATCTGCAAGCCAAGGTAGCTGCGCAGTTCACCCAGGTCTGTGCACGTGTGTCTCTTCAACAGCTCGGACTTCACGTAGGCGAGTCCAGCAGTGTCCGCTGTGGCAAAGACCAGGTCGTCGACGTACACGAGGATGTAGAACGGCGGCAGGGAAGTGTCGGTGCGAAGAAACAGCGACGGGTCAGCAGTAGAAGGAGCAAACCCAAGAGCCGCAAGCGTAGTCCTCAGTGTGTCGTGCCACTCACGCGGTGCCTGGCGGAGACCGTAGACTGGCCGTCGGAGGCTCCACTGGGTGCCAGGAGGGAAAGTCCCAGTGAAGCCAGGTGGACGGCGAAGCCAGATCTCCTCGTGCAGGCTACCCTGCAAGAACGCAGTGCTGAAGTCGAGAGAGTGAAGCTCGTAGTCGCGCTGAGCGGCTATGTGCAGCAGCACCCGAAGAGTAGTCATCTTCGGGGTGGGAGAGAAGGTCTGAAAGTAGTCAACTCCCTGCCGCTGACTGAAGCCACGAGCAACGTACCGTGCCTTGAAGACAGGTGGAGAGCCCGGCGGCCGCTTCACCCTGAAGATCCACATGCCACTGACGATGTTCGCCCCAGGAGGGGGAACCGCGTCAACGTAGGTGCCTGTGGACTTCCAGGAAGCCATCTCTGCATCCATAGCTGCCTGCCACTGAGAGGAGTAGGGACCCTCTACGGCCTCCGCGTAAGAACGCGGAGTCGGGATGTCTAGTGCATCCGGGTCTCCCTCAGGGGCAAGCAGTACAGACGCGAGATGAGGTGAAGCAGCCGCTAGACACTGTAACTCCTCCTGCCTGTCCTCTAGGACGTCCGTGCCAAGAGCACACTCACCCCCGACGGACGGAGGACAGACAGACGCAGACTCAGCAACAAGACTAGCAGCGTAGTCGAGACGACAGCGAGCAGCAAAGTCGACGAGCTCAGCGACTAGAGCAGACGCAGCAGTGGACTCAAAAGAGGGGTCAGTGACGACAGTAGCAAGCAGACGCGTGACAGTGGGACTGGCAGCACGAAGAGAGTCCGACTCAGGGTCCGCAAGCGCAGGAAGAGAGGACTCAGGAGGAGAAGGCAAAGGGGCACGCAGAGGAGCAGTGGACGGACGTAAAGACATCCGGTGCGTGCCAGGGACAGGAGGAGGACGCTGACGCGAACTGCGACCACTAGCGCGAGCAGCACGAACAGGCGACGCGGGACGAGACGCAGGCTCACGACGCTCAGCAAGACCTCCAGTAGGACCAGTGTAAGGAGAGGGAGCAGGCAGCGGAGAGGAAGGCTCCAGTAGGGGCTGCGACTGGACAGGCGGTGGACCCTCTACTGGAGGAGAAAGACCAAGAACGTGCTGAAGGAGCGGAACGAAGTACGGCCGAGGCCGCGCGGCAGCTCCAGACTCAGCAGGGACAGCACCAGCACCCTCAGCGACAGCACCAGCGCCACCCACACCTCCAGCGGCAGGACCAACAGCAGCAGGCTCAGCACGAACGCCCTCAGCAGCTCCAGCTCCAGGAGGACCTGCAGGGCCAGCAGCTCCGGGACCGGCTGCACCCGCACCCTCGACGGTCGAAGAAGCTCCAGCTCCAGCTCCAGCAGCACCTCCAGACTCAGCAGCACGCCTCCAGCGGCGAGCGAACCACTCGCGCAGCTCCTGTGGAGAGAGGGGCTCCCGGCGAGACGCAGCAGCAGGAGAAACCCCAGGCTCAGCAGCTCCAGACGCAGCACCCCCAGGCTCAGCAGCTCCCGACCCAGCACCCCCAGACCCAGCACCTCCAGGCACAGCACCCCCCGGCTCAGCACCCCCAGGCTCCGCACCCTCCGCAGTAGCACCCTCAGGGTCAGCACCCCCAGGCTCAGCACCCGCAGCAGCACCAGAGTCACCAGTAACCTCGACCGGGTCAACGGCGTCTACCTGGGACACACCTGAGGGGGCAGGAACCTGAGGGGGGAGGGGGTCTACCGGGGGGGGAACCGGCACAAGGAAGTCCGGGGGAGGGGGGAGGGAAGGAGTGCGGTAGGGGAAGAGACGGTAGAAGGGGACTGACTCGTCGAACGTGACGTCCTGGGAGGACAGAACACGACGAGAGGAGGGGTGGTAAAACTGCCACCCTGGGGCGTCAGTGGGGAAGCCAAGGAAGACACAGGGAGCAGCACGAGGGGACAGCTTGTCCGCAGACAAGTCGCGGACAAACGCCCGAGATCCCCAGACACGGAACACAGACGCATCGCCAACCTTCCCCGTCCACAGCAAGGCTGGGGACATCGCTGGCCGAGAGACCCGGGGGTGAAGGTTGAGCTGATGCGCCGCGTACCTCACCGCAAACGGCCACAGAAAATGGGGGGCAGCCGCATGCATCATGGACGTACGAGCGACATCCATGACCATGCCAATGCGGCGCTCAGCAATCCCATTTTGCTGTGGTGAGTCCGGAAGCGTGAAGGTCTGGCGGATCCCCCGTGCACGACAGTAGTCTCGCAGAAGGCGAGAAGAGAACTCTCCGCCTCTGTCAGAGTGCAGACGCAGAACAGGAAAGTCCGAGCCGAAGCTCTTCCTGAGCTGGAGACGAGCCTCGCGGATCCAGTCGATCAGCACCTCAGTGACCGCACCCTTGCTGCGCAAGGGGAGGACTGTGGTGTAACGCGAGTAGTCGTCAACCACCAACAGGAAGTAGCGCTCGTAACCCTGCCCACGGACGGGGGCTGGGCCCCACACATCCATGTGAAGCGTCTGCAGGGGAGCCTCTGTCGGGGGGAAGTGGGAGGAGTGAGGAGTAGCCCGGAGGCGACCCTCGACACAGGGGACACAGGAAGGTCCTGGCCCGGAGGGGAGAGGAGGGAGAGACTGGGGAAGACCAGAGACAAGGACACGGGAAGCCATGCTCCGAAGACGGGGCAAGGAGGGGTGGCCAAGACGGTGGTGCCACAGGAGAGTCTCGTGAGACAGGAGGCGACAAGAACAGGGGGCAGACTCAGGACCTGACCGGGACGCAGCAGCAAGTACCTGACCCGACGCAGCCACCTGACCAGACGCAGGGACAGGAGGAGACTCAACGGTCAGGGTGTAGAGACTCGACCCCGGCCGACGTGAGAACGTGGCCAGGTGTCGGCCTGTGCGAGCCTCCGTGCAGTGGGTCACCCTCTGACGCGCAGGAGTGAACTGGTGAACACCCCCATCCTGCAGGTCCGCTCCACTCACCAAGTTCGTAGAGAACGAGGGAAGGTACAGACCCGACAGGGTGCCCGAAGGGGCAGCCGGACACGGGAGGACAGTGGAGAAGTGAGACAGGACAGGACCCCCAGAGGGGTCAGCAAGGGAGACCGCAACCGGCCTGGCGAGCGGCGAAAGGGTAGTGCGGTCTCGAAAGAAGGAGCGAGAAGCTCCGGAGTCAAGTGTGAAAGTGAGGGAGGACGAGGACGACTCAGTACCTGAGAGCGCAGTCTCACCAGTACCTGAGAGCGCAGACGCACTGGCACCTAGAGCAGCAGCCTCACAAGCACCTAGCGCAGCAGTACCAATGCCCGGGTCGGGCTGAAAACACCGGTAACCCTCATTCTCCTCACTATAATCCACAACATACATAGCAGTAAGGATAGCATCAAAATCAAGATCAAAGATCGCTACACCAGCCCTGAGAAGCTCATCCCAGCGAGGGATCTCACTAGCCCCAGGGAACTGCTGACGCCAAGCGTCCGTCAGGCGGCCAAAGCAGCGCTGGGTGGCGTGGGCACCCCCACACTGCTCACCCGCGCGGTCGCCGGAACGAAGAACGTAGGTGCAGGGACCAGTACCCCCACCCCTCTGACGCCCAGCGTACCACTCACGAAGCTGCTGAGGCGAAGGGATGTCCCGCGAGCGCTGCTGCTGCTGCCGGTGCGAGCGCTGGCCACCACCACCGCCGCTACGCTGCTGGGTACCACCCCGACCAGCTCCACCTCCTACACCACTACTGCCCCCTCCGCTGCCGCCTCCACTGCCTCCACCTCCGCCGCCTCCACCTCCGCCGCTGCCTCCACCACCACCGCTGGCACCACCACCACCGTCTCCGCCGCTGCTGCCGCCACCACCACCACCACCCCCGCCACTAGCCCCGCCGCCACCCCCACTCCCTCCGCCGCCACCGCCGCCACCGCCACCGCCCCCTCCAGCTCCACCCGCGCCCTTGCCCCCCTTGCCCTTGCTGGAGCGACGTCTCCCACTAGGGGCAGACGCCGCGCCGACCGACTCAAGACCAAGCAGGTCGGCAGCAGCAGCAGAGGCAACAGAGGGCAGCAAGGGGGAAGGAGAGCACCCCTCAAAGATGGGGGTGCGAGGGTCACCACGAGAAGCACCTACAGCGACTATGCTCTTCTCCGCTGCAAGGAGGGCCTTCTCGAGGAGGTCGACGGTGAGAGTGGTGGGACAGACTGCGAGAAAGTGGTCCCTGACGACGCGAAGGGAGTCAGGGAGGCGTGCGACTACGTAGTAGAGAGCGATGTACATGGGGGGGGGGTTCTTAGCGCAGAACTCAGCAGGAAGGGCGGCGCGGTAGCGAGTGTCACTAGTGCGGAGGTGCGTAATGAGGTCAGCGACAGTGGGAAAGGCAGAGAGGTCAGGAAAGAGGTAGGGAAGCATGAGACGGCTCAGTGCAGCAGTGGCAGGGGAGGAGTAGCGCGCAACTACAGCGTCGTACAAGGTCTGAGCACTCTTGTACTGACTAAAGTGCGCACGCTCAGAGGTAGGGAGGTGGCGACGCACAGCAAGACGTGCAGCAGCATCGCGGGTGGCCCACTTAGAGCGGACAGCGGGATCAGCATCAGCAGCAGGGGCAGGAGAGGCGCCAGAGGTGAGGTCAAAGAGAGAAAGGTCGTCAGCCCTGTCGCACTGTAAGAACAGCTGCAGGTCGTCTAACCAGACCTCAAAATCAATGGCGCGACCCTCAGCGTCAAAAGCTAGGACACTAGGGGTAGCCATGGTGACGACAGCGACGCAGTGCAAGCAGTAGGGAAAGAGCTCGCAGTGTCAGTGGGACAGTGCTCACCAGGCAGGGCAGGTCGTGCAGTCAGCAGAAAGGCGGCTCAGCGACCGGGCGGCTCGGGTGCACAGCTGCTCGGCTCCCGGGCGGCTCGGCGGCTGGGCGGCTCGGGCGCAGGGCGGCTCGGCTCCCGGGCGGCTCGGCGGCTGGGCAGCTAGGGTGCAGGGCGGCTCGGCTCCCGGGCGGCTCGGCGGCTGGGCGGCTCGGGTGCAGGGCGGCTCGGCTCCCGGGCGGCTCGGCGGCAGGGCGGCTCGGGTCCCGGGCGGCTCGGCTGCTGGGGCGGCTCGGCCGGGAGATGCAGCGTCGGGCCGGCAGGTGCAGCGTCGGGCCGGCAGGTGCAGTGGCGGGCCGGCAGGTGCAAGTGGCGGGCCGTAAGAGGCGGCGGGCCGATGGGTGCAGCGGCGGGCCGGTAGGTGCAGCGGCGAGCCGGCAGGAGCAGCGGCGGGCCGGCAGGGTGCAGCGGCGGGCCGGCAGGAGCAGCGACGGGCCGGCAGGGTGCAGCGGCGGGCCGTAGAGTGCAGCGGCGGGGCCGTCGGCAGTAGAGGCGGAGCCGCGTCAGAGGAGGCGGCTTGGCCGCGTCAGGGGAGGCGGCGGGGCCGCGTCAATGGAGGCGGCGGGGCCGCGTCAGGGGAGGCGGCGGAGTCGCGTCAGGGGAGGCGGCGGGGCCTCGGCAGGGGAGGCGGCGGGGCCGCGTCAGGGGAGGCGGCGGGGCCGCGTCAAGGGAGGCGGCGGGGCCGCGTCAATGGAGGCGGCGGGGCCGCGTCAGGGGAGGCGGCGGAGTCGCGTCAGGGGAGGCGGCGGGGCCTCGGCAGGGGAGGCGGCGGGGCCGCGTCAGGGGAGGCGGCGGGGCCGCGTCAAGGGAGGCGGCGGGGCCGCGTCAAGGGAGGCGGCAGGGCCGCGTCAGGGGAGGCGGCGGGGCCGCGTCAGGGGAAGCGGCGAGGCCGCGTCAAGGGAGGCGGCGGAGCCGCGTCAAGGGAGGCGGCGGGGCCGCGTTAAAGGAGGCGGCGGGGCCACGTCAGGGGAGGCGGCAAAGCCGCGTCAGAGGAGGCGGCGGGGCCGCGAGTGAAAAGGCGACCCGAGGGGTCGCTAAAAAAAGGGCGCGCCTCGGGGCGCGCGTCGGTGGGCCCAGACAACGGTCCTAAGGTAGGACCCGCTCTATACCATGTGATAGTAGGAAAACAGGAATGGATGAACTATGAATGAAAGCAGTACAAATATGAAACCCTAACTGGGTTGTACCCCCTATGGGATACCCCACTACAGCCTACACAGCAGTATAAGCTATAGATATGTTCTGACACCAATGCCACTCAAGCCGCAACGCCCGCCCTGCTTCGACCCGAGCCAGCGCGGAGGTCCGACGGTTCAATCGTGGGTCTTCACGATGAACGTCTTCTTCGACGCAAACTACGTCGAGTCGGACGCATCGAAGATCCGATATGCCGTTTCGCTGCTGAGGGGCCCCGCCATGGACTGGTGGCGAGTCATCGTGACATCGCCACGCGCCTACGAGCCACCGTCACAAGAGGAAGGGCCGACGGGTCCAGCTGTCACCTGGAGTTCATTTTGCGAGACCGCCCAGTACAGCACGTGGGATGCGTGGTGCGCAGGGCTTTGGGCGCGCTTCGAGCCAATCGCGGCTTCTATTTCGGCACGTCAGAGACTGCGTACTTGGTGGCAGCTCGGGTCGGTTCAAGACTATACGAGTGGTTTTCTCGCATCATGCGAAATCATGCTACGCAAGCTCTCAAACTTCAACGAGATTCTCGCGCTCGCCGAGAAAGTCGACATTTTACGCCGTCCGAGACCGGGGTCCTACTATGGACATCGTCCTCGGGGGCCGATCGAGCACGCCACTGTAGACGCTTTTGCGACGAATGCAGCTGCCGCGCCGTTTAAGGGGCGCTGCTTTTCTTGCAACAGGCCGGGCCATCGCAAGAGCGAATGCCCAGAGGAGCTAAGGCGCCGCGGAGCAGAGCAGGGAAGGGAGTCTCCAAGGCAGGGAAACGCCAATAATCAGTAGGAATCGGGCCAACTACTGGCGAGACTGCCTGCTCGCCCAACCCCACCGACCCTCACCGAGTCATAGTAACGGTTCTTGCTATTGATCGGACTCGGACGAATAAGGAGGGTACAGCGACAGATTGCCCAGTACTGATCCACGGGAAAATACAGGGAGCAACAGTGAAGATTTTTATCGACGGAGGAGCAAGCCACAGTTTAGTTAATACCGCAACCGCACGAAAACTGCAGCTGACACTTAGCCGTTGCTTACCAGAGATAGACGCACGCTTAGTCAACGTCATGCCACTGGCCATACGGGAAAAGGTAGAGAGAGTCAAAGTCTGTTGCGGGGGAAATTTCGGGTTTACACAGGAAATGCTCGCAACGACACTGGATGGGCATGATATTTTACTAGGACGTGATTGGCTGCAATGGTATAACCCGCGAATTGACTGGACGACGGGTAGCTGCACCGTGTGAAGTAGTGGTAACTGGGTCGAGCTACCTTCTGGCAGTCGCCCGAGTCTTCAACGGTACACGTCAACGCCATCGCAATGAAACGGGCTGTCGCTGCTGGAGCTGACGTGTACGCAGAAGACATCGCAGTAGTAGAGGAAGCAAAGCAACCGAGTGATTTCAAGAAACTGCTGGCAGCCGTACCGCCCGAATTACAGAAACTGTTGAAACGATACCCCGGGATTTTCCCCGACGACTTACTGGAAGGACTGCCACCTCAGCGAGCACATGACCACCGAATCGAATTAGAACCGGGGGCACAGCCAACCGATCAGCGCCAGTTCAGACTGACACAGCCCGAGCTCAACGAACTAAGGAAGCAGTTAGATTACCTGTTAGAGAAAAAATTCATCCGACCAAGCTCGTCACCGTTCGCCGCTACGATACTGTTCACGCCGAAAAAAGACGGGGGTTTTCGCATGTGTATCGACTACAGAGCACTGAACAGGGTAACAGTCAAGTCGCGGTACCCCATTCCCCGCGCGACGAACTGATCGACCAACTGCGAACAGCACGGGTTTTTTCGAAAATAGATTTACGGGGAGGTTACCATCAGATTAGGGTCGAACCATCGGACTGCGCCAAAACAGCTTTCAGGACGTACGGGTCGTTCGAGTACACTGTGATGCCATTCGAAATCGACCCAAAGAAGTTAGACACGGTGAAAGCCTGGCTCCCCCCGACGAATATCACGGAGCTACAAAGCCTTTTGGGGTTCGTAAACTACGTGCGACGGTTCGTCCCCGACATGGCACGGTTAACTGCGCCGCTGACGGACTTGTTACGGAAGGGGGTCGCTTCTACGTGGGGGGAGAAAGAGCATGCTGCCTTCTCTGCCCTGAAAAATGTTCTCTGTTCACCGCCCGTCCTGTGCATCGCCGAACCACACCGCCCATTCGAAGTAGTACCGACGCAAGCGATATCGCCATCGGAGCCGTACTGCTACATGATTTCGGCAATGGCCTACAGCCTATCGCATACGAGTCACGAAAACTGCATCCGCCCGAAAAAAGTTACCCGATACACGACCACGAAATGCTTGTGATCGTGCACGCGTTCAAAGTATGGCGCTGTTACTTGACTGGCGCGGACGTGATAGTACGGACAGACCATAAATCACTACAGTACCTTTGCGCACAGCCACACCTCAACCCACGACAGATTTGCTGGCTCGATTTCCTCGAGTCCAACTTTCACTACACGGTCACTTACAAAAAGGGAGCCTCGAACATCGCCGACGCACTGACCCGCCCCACTGCCCAGATCCACGCAATACTACTCGCCCAGACAAGCCCGCTACTGACAGGCCTATTCACCCACGGGTACCAAACGGATCCATTCTTCACAGGATGAAATTCGCAGCAGTTCGCAGCAGCAAGGGGAGTCTATTACGTAAATACCGGGACTGACCGCATTTGGGTGCCTGGGTATACACTGCTACAAGAATTACTGTTACAGGAGGCACACGACGGAGTTACCTCGGGGCATTTCGGAGTAGAAAAAACACGGCAGCAGCTCCAGCGGTATTATTACTGGCCCGAAATGTTGACCGGCGTACAATGACATGTGGCATCGTGTCCCACTTGTCAGCTCATGAAATCATCACGACAGCGGCCGGCGGGACAGTTGCAGCCGATACCACCCCCAGAGCGTGCTTGGCAGCAGGTGACGATGGACTTCGTCACGGGGTTACCAGCCGGGGCGAGTGGGAACGACGCGATTCTGGTCGTCGTCTATCGACTGACGAAAATGGCACATTTTGCAGCCTGCAAAAAATCAATCACAGCCGAAGAAACAGCACGCCTCTTCATCTCCACCGCCGTTCGACTGCACGGGATACCAGCCGCGATCATCAGCGACCGCGACACGAAATTCACTAGCAACTTCTGGCGGAACCTGTGGCAGCAGTTCGGCACGCGACTGCAGTTCAGTTCATCATACCACCCCGAAACTGACGGACAGACAGAACGGACAAATCAGACCATGGAACAGCTCATTAGGGCCACGTGTGACGACCCGACCACGTGGGAACAGCAACTGCCACTAATCGAATTCGCATACAACAACTCGCCATCCGCCACGACCCAACAGTCACCATTTTACCTAAACTACGGACAAGACCCGACAGTACCCATGACCCCGAATCCGGACAACCCAGTACCACGAGCACAATAGTTCGCCGAAATATTACAAGCAGCACGGACCCTGGCAGCAGACGCAATAAAAAAATCGAACATCATCGCTAAACGCAACGCCGACCGCCACCGCAGACCTGTCACTTACTAGCCCGACGACTTAGTTTTACTTGACACTCAGAACCTCCGACTGCCCATCACCCTGAAACTCCGCCCCCGATACTGCGGGCCATTTCGCATAAGCCACATGCTTACACCCGTCACCGCCCACCTCCTCCTCCCTGCTGACTGGTACGTCAGCCCCTCATTCCACGTCATCTTGCTTTGCCCTTACGTCCCGTCCACGAGCCAACTGCCACGCAAATGCCCAGCCAGCATGACAAGACCACCAACTGAACCAATCATCACCCCCGAGAAAATCCTGAGTCACAAAGTTCGCGACCCTCGAGGAGCCCGAAGGATCGAGTTCTTACTCCGCTGGAAGGACCGTACACCCACCGAAGACAATTGGGTTCCCCTGGACAGAATCGAAAATCACTGTAGCACCACAGTCAGCACCGTTACCACTCGCAACCCTCGCATCGATAATCCGCTCGCCACCTTCGCATGTCGCACCCCGACCTCACGGCTCGGCGGGTAACCCGCGCTCCGGGCCTCCGCTTCGACACTTTTCCCAACCTCAGTCCCAGGCCCGTCGCGCGACAACCACACTCCATTACCGTTACCACTGTAGTTTCGCTATATATTCTTCGCTCATGCCTTCGCTCATTGGACTCTTGCTTCGATGGTGCAATTCTCGTTCGTTCACTCAATTGCACTCGTAACATAATGACAGGCTCGATTTCGAATTCTTACACTTCAGATTGCTATGAATAGAAAACCAGACCAAACAGGACAGTTCTTTGTCAAGTTTATATGCTATGGTCTATCTAGGCTGTAGTGGGGTAGATACTATAGGGTACAACATTTCTAGGTTTTCTACTTGTACCCACATTTCACCTAGTCATTTCATTCCTCGTTCCTTCACATGGTATAGAGCAAGTTCCCTAGTGGGAACGTTTCCTAGGGCCCACCACGAAAATCGGATTTTTTTTGTTCCTGCCCGGAGCGCGCTTCGCCCCTGCCCGAGTCGCGCCCCGTGTGCTTGCCCTCCAGTCGCGTCCCCTGCCCTTAGCGGCCCGTCGCACCCTCTTACGGCCCTGTAGAGGCCCCTCTCACGGCCCCTTGTGGCCCCTTCGCGGCTCCCTCGCGGCCCCTCCACGGCCCTTCCCGGCCCCTCTCACGGCCCTTCGCGGCCCCTTACGGCCCTTCGCGGCCCCTTCGCCGCTCCTCGCGGCCCCTTCTCGGCCCCGTCGCCGCCCTTCGCGGCCCCTCACGGCCCCTTCTCGGCCCCGTCGCCGCCCTTCGCGGCCCCTCACGGCCCCTTCTCAGCCCCGTCGCCGCCCTTCACGGCCCCTTCACGGCCCTTCGTGGCCCCTTCGCCGCCCTTGGCGGCCCCTTCTCGGCTCCTTCACGGCCCTACCGCCCCGCCGTCGCGGCCCCAGCAGCAGCAGCCGTCGCTCCGTAACAGCCGCCGCCATCACTGCCGGGGCCGCCGCCGCCGCTGCCGACAGCAGGAGCCGTTGCTGCCGCTGCCCTGACAGCTGTCGCAGCCGCCGCCGACAGCAGCAGCCGCCGCCGCCGCTGCCGTGACAGCCGCCGCCGGGGCCGCAGCCGCCGACGCCGCCGACAGCAGGAGCCGCCGCCGCCGCCGTCCCGGCCCTACCCTGCAGAGAGGAGCGGCACTCCTCTGCCGCTCTGTCGCGGCCCTGTCCCTGCCGGCGCGCCTCGGCCGTGCCCCACCACTTGCGGACCTCTACCCACCCGCCCTAGTAAGAGCACCGCCGAGCCGCGCCTCTGCTACTGAGTTACTCCTACCTTGCTGCTACTGCTGCTAGACTGCTGCTACTGTTGTCATGGCTACCCCTAACGTTCTCACCTTTGATGCTGAGGGTCGGGCTGTCGACTTTGCGGTCTGGGTCGATGGTCTGCAGCATTTCCTGCAGTGCGATAGGAAAGACGGTCTCTCTCTGTTCGATCTCACGTCTGGCGCCTCTACTGCCCTTGCTGCCGATGCTGACAGCACTGTTCGCTCACAGTGGGCCACACGCGATGCTGCTGCCCGTCTTGCTGTGCGTAGTCACTTACCGTCCACTGAGCGCGCGCACTTTAGGGCGCTGGAGGAGCTGGCGGGGGCGGTGGAGGTGGCGGTGGAGGCGGCGGAGGGGATGGGGGTGGCGGTGGGAGTGGTGGCGGGTGTGGGGGCTTCGGTGGCGGCAGCGGAGGCGGAGGCGGCGGCGACGGTGGCGGTGGGAGCGGAGGAGGCGGCGGAGGCAGCGGTGGCGGAGGTGGCGGCGGCGGCGGTGGAGCTGGTCGGGGTGGCTCTGCGTAGCGGGGCGGATTCGGTAGTGGTCAGCGCCAGCAGCAGCAGCGCACTCGTGAGACCCCGCCCCCCCAGCAGCTTCGTGAGTGGTACGCTGCGCGTTAGCGGGGTGAGGGTGCTGGTCCCTGTGCCTACGTCCTGCGTACCGGCGACCACACTGGTGAGCTGTGCGGTGGCCCGCACACCACCCAGCGCTGCTTCGGCCGCCTGATGGATGCTTGGCGTCTCCAGTTCCCTGACGCCACTGAGATCCCCCACTGGGGCGAGCTGCTTAGGTCGGGGGTTGCTATCTTTGATCTGGATTATGATGCTATTCTTGCTGCCATGTATGTTGTGTTTACTAGTGATGAGGGTGACTGTTACCTGTGTGTTCCGCCTGACCCGGGCATTGAGGCTGCTGCTCTAGGTGCTGGTGAGGCTGCTGCTCTACGTGCTGGTGAGGGTGCTGCTCTAGGTGCTAGTTCGCCTGCTGCCCCAGGTGCTGGTGAGTCTGCTCTCTCAGGTACCATGTCGGCTCAGGCCATACACACGCGGGTGCTGTGTCTGGGGGTGCTGAGCCTTGGGATGCTGAGCCTGGGGGTGCTGAGTCTGGGGGTGCGGAGCCTGAGGGTGCTGGACCTGCTCGTGTGGAGTCTAGCGGTCCTGGGTTTGGAGGTCCTTCGGGTGCTTCGTCCCGGCGGGAGCTACCCTCTCCACAGGAGCTGCGCGAGTGGTTTGCTCGGCGCTGGAGCCGTGCTGCTGGAGGTGGAGGTTCTACTGCTGCTGAGGGTGCTGGTGCCACGGGTCCCGGAGGTGCTCGTACTGGAGGTACTAGAGCTGCTGGGCTTGGGGGTGCTCCTGCCGTTGGAGCTCCTGGTGGTGCTGGAGCTGGCGGTGCTTGTGGAGCAGGTGCTGCTGGAGGTGCTGGAGCTGGGGCTGTTGAGTCTTCCGGTGGTCCGGCTGGAGCTGGAGCTGCTGGGGGTGTTGGCGCTAGAGGTGCTGCTGGCGCTGGTGCTTCTGAGGGTGCTGGAGTTGGCGCTGCTGCAGCTGGGGGTGCTACTGGTGCTAGTGTTGCCGTTGGGGGTGCTGGTGCTGTCCCTGCTGGCTCTGGAGGCGATGCGCGGCCGCGGCCATACTTCGTTCCACTCCTTGAGTAGGTTCTTCGTCTCCCGCCTTCTACTGGTCTTGCTCCTTCCTTAGAGTGTCCGCCGCCTGTCCAACTTGAGTCGGAGTTACAGCCCGCCTCCCCACCGCCTGCTCCTTCTCCCTACATTGGTCCTACTGGAGGTATTGCTGAGCGACGTGAGCCTGCGACTCGTCCTGCGTCGCCTGTTTGTGCTGCTCGCACTAGTCGTCGTGTTCCGCGGCTGCGTCCTCCTGCGGTCCCAGGCACACACCAGATGGCACTGCGTCCTTCCACTGCTCCACTGCGTGTCCCTTTGCCGTCTCCTCTAGAGTCCTCTCTTCCTGCTCTTGCTGACCCGGAGTCTGACTCCCTTCGTGCTGTAAGTCCTACTATC
Organism: Closterium sp. NIES-65; assembly: GCA_948144175.1. Taxonomy (NCBI): domain Eukaryota; kingdom Viridiplantae; phylum Streptophyta; class Zygnematophyceae; order Desmidiales; family Closteriaceae; genus Closterium; species Closterium sp. NIES-65. The sequence goes on along the minus strand of CANXME010000062.1, from coordinate 1,608,371 downwards.
ACGCGTCTCCTGGCTACTGCTGTCACTGACCCTTCCGTTGCGTCCACAACTGCGTCTGCCTTAGTTGCTGAGCTTGTTGACTTTGCTGCTCACTGTCGTCGAGACTACGTTGCTAGTCTTGTTGCTGAGTCTGAGTCTGTCTGTCCTCCGTCCGTCGGGGGTGAGTGTGCTCTTAGCACGGACGTCCTTGAGGATAGGCAGGAGGAGTTCCAGTGTTTTGCTGCTGCTTTACCTCATCTTGTGTCCATGCTGATTGCCCCTGAGGGAGACCCTGATGCACTAGACATCCCGACTCCGCGCTCTTACGCAGAGGCGATAGAGGGTCCCTACTCCTCACAGTGGCAGTTAGCCATGGACGCAGAGATGGCTTCCTGGAAGCCCACAGGCACCTACGTCGACGAGGTTCCCCCACCTGGGGCGAACATCCTCAGTGGCATGTGGATTTTCAGGGTGAAGCGGCCACCGGGTTCTCCGCCTGTCTTCAAGGCGCGTTACGTGGCTCGAGGCTTCACTCAGCGGCAGGGAGTTGACTACTTTGAGACCTTCTCTCCCACCCGGAAGATGACCACTCTTTGGGTGCTGCTGCACATAGCCGCTCAGCGCGACTACGAGCTTCACTCTCTTGACTTCAGCACTGCTTTCCTACACGGCAGCCTGCACGAGGAGATCTGGCTGCGCCGCCCTCCTGGCTTCACTAGGTCGTTTCCTCCTGGTACCCAGTGGAGCCTCCGGCGGCCAGTCTACGGTATCCGCCAGGCATGACACACTGAGGACTACACTTGCGGCTCTTGGGTTTGCTCCTTCTACTGCCGACCCGTCGCTGTTTCTACGCAGCGACATCTCTTTGCCGCCGTTCTACATCCTCATGTACGTCGACGACTTGGTCTTTGCTACTGCTGACACTGCTGGACTCGCCCACGTGAAGTCCGAGCTGCAGAAGAGACACACGTGCACAGACCTGGGTGAGCTGCGCAGCTACCTTGGCTTGCAGATCACGCGGGACAGAGCACAGCACACCATTACCCCGACTCAGTCACACATGGTGCACCAGGTCCTTCAGCGCTTCGACTTCACTTACTCCTCGCCTCAGGCCACTCCTTTGTCTACTCGCCACTCGCTCTCAGCTCTGCCGTCGGATGAGTCCGTAGAGCCGAGTGGCCCGTACCCAGAGCTTGTTGGCTGCCTCATGTACCTGATGACCTGCACTCGACCTGACCTTGCATACCCTCTTAGCATCTTGGCACGCTATGTTGCTCCTGGGAGACAACGACCAGAGCACATGGCTGCAGCGAAGAGGGTGTTGCGCTACTTGTGCAGTACGTCGGGCATGGGGCTCGTGCTTGGAGGGCGGCGTTCAGTGGTCCTCACAGGTTACGCAGACGCTTCTTGGGCTGACGACCAGGCTACGTAGCGGCCATCAAAGGCTTACACCTTCAGCCTTGGTTCCGGCTCTGTTTCGTGGCGGTCTACTCGCTCGTCTTCTGATCTCAGCTCCAGCTGTGAGGCTGAGATCTACGCAGGGGCCATGGCTGCACACGAGCTACGCTGGCTCACCTACGTGCTGACTGACCTAGGAGAGCCACCTCGTTCTCCTCTAGCTCTGTACGTGGACAACAAGGCCATGATGGCCTTGTGTCGGGAGCACAGACTGGAGCACAGAACGAAGCACATTGCTCTTCGCTACTTCCTTGCTCGTGAGCTGCAGCAGCGTGGTCAGCTGCGCCTTGCTTACGTGGCCTCTGAGGCCAACACTGCTGATATCTTTACCAAGGCACTTCAGCCTTGTGATCATCAGCGCTTTTGTACGATGCTAGGTCTTGTGCCTACTTTGCCTCACTTGCTCACTTCTTGACCTTGCTTGTACAGTGATCTATCTATACCTGCACTTGCTTGTTTACCTTTATATATAGTCTTGCATGTGAACTGGCCTTTTGGCCTTGAACTTGTGCTCGGAATGTGTGGTGACGTTGTGATCCACCCTGAGCTTGCTGTGCCTTGCTTGACTGGTCTTGTGACCTCTTGTTCTCCCCCACTTTGCGTATGGGGGTGTGTAAAGTTTATATGCTATGGTCTATCTAGGCTCTAGTGGGGTAGATACTATAGGGTACAACATTTCTAGGTTTTCTACTTGTACCCACATTTCTCCTAGTCATATCATTCCTCGTTCCTTCACATTCTTTTCCCTAAGATTTTATGGACCATCATTGTGAATCTAAAAAACCTCTCTCGAAAAAGCTTAGTAATTCACGCATATATTGTCGGGCCTTATCTGAATATGATGAGATGCATTGTATTTTAAGATCTTAATATCCTTCGCTTACGACCTATGACGCAAATGTTGGGCTGAAAAAGCCCTTGGGATCGTTTCAAGATAAGACTTAAAGGGATGATGTATTTGCGGAAGCGTTGTAGTGAACTTGTTGAACCACCTTGCACTTGTGAGTAAAATGAGGAATGAATTGACTAGGAAACATGTGGGTACAAGTAAGAAACCTAAAAGTGTTGTACCCTATAGTATCTACCCCACTACAGCCTAGAGAGACCATAGCATATAAACTTGACACACCCCCATAGGCAAAGTGGGGGAGAACAAGAGGTCACAAGACCAGTCAAGCAAAGCACAGCAAGCTCAGGGTGGATCACAACGTCACCACACATTCCGAGCACAAGTTCAAGGCCATAAGACCAGTTCACATGCAAGATTATATATAAAGGTAAATAAGCAAGTGCAGGTATAGATAGATCACAGTACAAGCAAGGTCAAGAAGTGAGCAAGTGAGGCAAAGTAGGCACAAGACCTAGCATCGTACAAAAGCGCTGATGATCACAAGTCTGAAGTGCCTTGGTAAAGATATCAGCAGTGTTGGCCTGAGAGGCCACGTTAGCAAGGCGCAGCTGACCACGCTGCTGCAGCTCACGAGCAAGGAAGTAGCGAAGAGCAATGTGCTTCGTTCTGTGCTCCAGACTGTGCTCCCGACACAAGGCCAGCATGGCCTTGTTGTCGACGTACAGAACTGGAGGAGAACGAGGCGGCTCTCCCAGGTCGGTCAGCAGGTAGGTGAGCCAGCGTAACTCCTGTGCAGCCATGGCCCCTGCGTGGATCTCGGCCTTAGAGCTGGAGCCGAGAACAGAAAACGAGCGGGTAGACCGCCACGAAACAGAGCCGGAACCAAGACTGAAGGTGTAACCTTGTGACGACCGCTGCGTAGCTAAGTCGTCAGCCCAAGAAGCGTCTGCGTGACCTGTGAGGACCACTGAACGCCGTCCTCCAAGCACGAGCCCCATGCCTGACGTACTGCACAAGTAGCGCAACACCCTCTTCGCAGCAGCCATGTGCTCTAGTCGGTGTGTCCCAGGAGCAACATAGCGTGCTAAGATGCTAAGAGGGTATGCTAGGTCAGGACGAGTGCAGGTCATCAGGTACATGAGGCAGCCAACAAGCTCTGGGTACGGGCCACTCGGCTCTACGGACTCATCGGAAGGCAAAGCTGAGAGCGAGTGGCGAGTAGACATGTCTGAGAGCGAGTGGCGAGTAGACAGAGCTGAGAGCTGAGGCCAGGAGTACGTGAAGTCGAATTGCTGAAGGACATGCTGCACCATGTGTGATTGAGTCAGGGTAATGGTGCACCGTGCTCTGTCCCGGGTGATCTGCAAGCCAAGATAGCTGCGCACTTCACCCAGGTCTGTGCACGTGTGTCTCTTCTGCAGCTCAGACTTCACGTGGGCGAGTCTAGCAGTGTCACCAGTGGCAAAGACCATGTCGTCGACGTACACGAGGATGTAGAACGGCGGCAGAGAGGTGTCGGTGCGTAGAAACAACGACGGGTAAGCAGTAGAAGGAGCAAACCCAAGAGCCGCTAGCATGGTCCTCTGTGTGTCGTACCACTCGTGGGGAGCCTGGCGGAGACCGTAGACTGGCCGCTGGAGGCTCCACTGGGTACCAGGAGGAAACGACTCAGTGAAGCCAGGAGGGCGGCGCAGCCAGATCTCCTCGTGTAGGCTGCCCTGTAGGAATGCAGTGCTGAAGTCAAGAGAGTGAAGCTCGTAGTCGCGCTGAGTGGCTATGTGCAGCAGCACCCGAAGAGTGGTCATCTTCGGGGTGGGGGAGAAGGTCCGAAAGTAGTCAACTCCTTGCCGCTGACCGAAGCCTCGAGCCATGTAACGTGCCTTGAAGACAAGCGGAGAACCCAGCGGGCGCTTCACCCTGAAAATCTAACTGCCATTGACGATGTTCGCCTCAGGTGGGGGAACCTCGTCAACGTAGGTGCTTGTGGACTTCCAGGAAGCCATCTCTGCGTCCATGGCTGACTGCCACTGTGAGGAGTAGGGACCCTCTATCGCCTCTGCGTAAGAGCGCGGAGTCGGGATGTCAGGTGCATCCGGGTCTCCCTCAGGGGCAATCAGCATGGACACGAGATGAGGTAAAGCAGCAGCAAAACACTGGAACTCCTCCTGCCTGTCCTCTGGGACGTCCGTGCCAAGAGCACACTAACCCCCGACGGACGGAGGACAGACAGACTCAGACTCAGCAACAAGACTCGCGGCGTAGTCTAGACGACAGTTAGCAGCGAAGTCGACAAGCTCAGCAACTAAGGCAGACGCAGCAGTGGATTCAAAGGAAGAGAGGACGCAGGAGGAGATGGCAAAGGGACACGCAGTGGAGCAGTGGAAGGACGCAGTGCCATGTGGTGCGTGCCTGGGACCGCTCGAGGACGCTAGCGTGGAACACGGCGACTAGGGCGACCAGCACGAACAGGCGACGCAGGAAGAGCTCAGGCTCACGACGCTCAGCAAGACCTCTGGTAGGACCAGTGTAGGGAGGAGGAGCAGGCAGTGGGAGGCGAACTGTAACTGTGACTCGGAGTGGACAGGCGGTGGACCCTCTAAGGAAGGAGCAGGACCAGTAGAAGGTGGGAGACCAAGAACCTGCTGAAGGAGCGGAACGAAGTACGACCGCGACCGCGCAGCGCCTCCAGAACCAGCATAGACAGCACCAGCACCCCCAGCGTTAGCACCAGCGCCAGCAGCACCACCAGCTCTAGCAGCACCCCCAGTAGCTCCAGGAGCGCCAACTCCAGTACCCCCAGAAGTACCAGCTGCAGCCGCACCTCCAGCACCAAGACCTCCAGCAGCGCTAGCTCCAGCAGGACCACCGGAAGACGCAGTAGCACCAGCTCCAGGAGTACCTGCAGCAGCACCTACGCCAGCAGCACCTCTAGCTCCAGCACCAGCAGCACCACCAGGCCTAGCAGCTCCAGTACCGCCGGTACGAGCACCTCCGGGACTCGTGGCTCCAGAACCTCCAGCAGCCGTAGAACCTCCCGCACTGGTAGCACCACCACCTCTCCAGCGGCGAGCAAACCACTCACGTAGCTTTTGGGGAGAGGGCAGCTCCCGCCGGGACGAAACACCCGAAGGACCTCCAGGCCCAGCACCACCAGGCTCCACTCGAGCAGGCCCAGTACCCTCAGGCTCCGCACCCCCAGACTCATCACCCCCAGACTCAGCACCCCCAGGCTCCGCACGCTCAGACTTAGCACCCCCAGACCCGGCACCCGCAGGCTCAGCACCCCAAGACTCAGCACCCTCAGGCTCCGCACGCTCAAGCTCAGCACGCCCAGACCCGGCACCCACAGGCTCAGCACCCCCAGACTCAGCACCCCCAGGCTCCGCACGCTCAGACTCAGCACCCCCAGACCCGGCACCCACAGGCTCAGCACCCCCAGACTCAGCACCCTCAAGCTCCGCACGCTCAGGCTCAGCACCCCCAGACCCGGCACCCACAGGCTCGACTGCTTCTACCTGGGACACACCTGAGGGGGGAGGACCCTGAGGGGGTGGGGGGTCTACCGGGGGGGGACCTGGCGCAAGGAAGAGCAGCGGGGGGGGGGAGGGGGGCAGTACGGTAGGGGAAGAGACGGTAGTACGGAACCGACTCGTCAAACGTGACGTCCTGGGAGGACAGAACACGGCGCGAGATGGGGTGGTAAAACTGCCAACCAGGCGCGTCAGGGGGGAAGCCAAGGAAGACGCAGGGAACAGCACGAGAGGACAGCTTGTCCGTAGACAAGTCTTGAACGAAAGCCCGAGATCCCCAGACACGGAACGCAGACGCATCGCCAACCTTCCCCGTCCACCGCAGGGTGGGGGAGGTCTCCGGCAAGGAGACCCGGGGCTGAAGGTTGATCTGCTGCGCCGCGTACTGAACCGAGAACGGCCACAGAATATGGGGAGCAGCCGCATGGATCATGCCAATGCAGCGCTCAGCAATCCCATTTTGCTGTGGAGAGGCCGGAAGCGTGAACGTCTGGCGGATGCCCCTCGCACGATAGAAGGCTCGCAGAAGGTCGTAGGAAAACTCTCCACCTCTGTCGGAGTGCAGACGCAGAACAGGAAAGTCCGAGCCAATACTCTCTCTCAGCTGGAGGCGAGTAGCGCTGATCCAGTCGATCAACACCCCAGTGACCTCACCCTTGGTGCGCAAGGGGAAGACCGTGGTGTAACACGAGTAGTCGTCAACCACCGAGAGGAAGTAACGCTCGTGACCCTGTCCACAGACGCGGGCTGGGCCCCACACGTCCATGTGAAGAGTCTGCAGTGGAGCCTCTGTCGGCGGAAACTCAGAGGAGTGAGGAGCGGCCCGCTGCCGCCCCTCGACGCAAGGAACGCAGGTAGGGGCAGGCCCCCGGAGGAAGGGGAGGGAGGGACCGGGGGAGACCAGCGACAAGGTAACGGGAGGCCATGCCTCGGAGACGAGGCAGGGAGGGGTGACCAAGGCGGTTGTGCAAGAGGAGGGTCTGGTGGGACAGGAGGCGACACGAGCAGGTGGCAGACTCAGGACCAGACCTGGACGCTGCAGCAAACACCTGACCCGACGCAGCTACATGACCAGACTCAGTAACCGGAGGAGACTCGGTAGTCAGTGTGTACAGGCTCGACCCCGGATGACGGGTAAATGTGGCCAAGTGTCGGCCCGTCCGAGCACACGTACAGTGGGTCACCCGCTGACTCGCAGGAGTGAACTGGTCAACTCCCCCATCCTGCACGTCAGCACCACTCACCAAGTTCGTAGAGAACGAGGGGAGGTAAAGACCTGACAGGGAGCCAGACGGGGCCGCTGGACACGGTAGTACAGTGGAGAAGTGGGCAAGGACAGGACCCCCAGAGGGGTCTGACAGGGAGACCGCAACCGGCCGACTGAGCGGCGTGAGGGTGGTGCGGTCTCGAAAGAAGGAGCGAGAAGCACCCGAGTCAAGGGTGCAGGTGTGCAAAGCCTGACCAGACGTGGTACGTGAGAGAGCAGACTTACCAACACCTGGAGTAGCAGACTCACTAGTACCTGGAGCAACGCACTCGTGAGCACCTAGAGCAGCAGTTGCAATGCCCGGGTCAGGCGGAATACACAGGTAGTAGTCACCCTCATCACTAGTAGACACAACATACATGGGAGCAAGAATAGCATCATAGTCAAGATCAAAGATAGCTACACCCGTCTTATGCAAATCACCCGAGCGAGGGATCTCGGAGGCGTCAGGGAACTAGAGACGCCAGTCGTCAGTCAGGCGGCCAAAGCAGCGCTGGGTGGTGTGCGGCCCGCCGCACGGCTCCCCAGTGCGGTCACCAGTACGCAGGACGTAGGCACAGGGACCAGCACCCCCAGACCGCTGACGCGCAGCGTACCACTCACGAAGCTGCTTGGGTGGCGGGGTCTCACGAGAGCGCTGCTGCTGCTGACGCAGGCCACCACCGAAGCCTCCCCGCGGCACAGAGCCACCCCGACCAGCGCCACCGCCACCGCCGCCACCGCCGCCTCCTCCACTCCCACCGCCACCGCCGCCGCCGCCTCCGCCACCAGAGCCCCCACCCCTGACACCACTCCCACCGCCACCCCCACCCCCTCCGCCGCCCCCACCGCCACCACCACCGCCCCCGCCGCTCCCCCAGCACCTTTGCCCCCCTTGCCCTTGCCGTTTCGGCGCCTCCCGCTAGGGGCAGACGCAGCGCCGACCGACTCGGTGCCAACGAGGTCGACAGCAGTAGTAGAGGCAACAGAGGGCAAAAGGGGGACGGGGGAACACCCCTCAAAGAAAGGGGCACGAGGGTCACCACGAGAGGCTCCTACAGCGACTATACTCTTCTCAGCTGCAAGGAGGCGCTCATCGAGGAGGTCAACGGTGATTGTGGTGGGGCAAAAAGAGAAGAAGTGGTCCCTGACCGAGCGAAGGGAGTCAGGGAGTCGGGTGACTAGGTAGTAGAGGGTGATGTACACAGGGGGGGGGTTCCTGACGCAGAACTCAGCAGGTAGCGCAGCGCGGTAGCGGGTGTCACTAGTGCGGAGGTGCGTAATGAGGTCAGCGACTGTGGCAAAAGCGGCGAAGTTAGGGAACAGGTACGGCAGCATGAGGCGACTAAGGGCAGCAGTGGCAGGGGAGGAGTAGCATGCAACTACCGCGTCGTACAAGGTCTTCGCAGTCTTGTACTGGCTAAAGTGCGCGCGCTCAGTGGACGGCAGGTGACCACGCACAGCAAGACGGGCAACAGCATCGCGTGTGGTCCACTGTGAGCAAATAGTACTGTCTGCATCGGCAGCAGGGGCAGTAGAGGCGCCAGACGTGAGATCGAAAAGTGAGAGGTCGTGTTTGCTATCGCACTGCAGGAAAAGCTGCAGATCATCTATCCAGACCTCAAAGTCTACCGCTCGACCCTCAGAATCAAAGGTAAGAACGTTGGGACTAGCCATGACAGCAGCAGCAGCAGGCTAGCAGCAGCTGCAGCAGAAGCAAGTTAGCAATAGCAGCAGCAGGAGGTGCGCGGCTCGGCAGTGCGCTCACCAGGGGCGGGTGGGTAGAAGCCTGCAAGTGGTGGGGCAGGGCCGAGGCGCGCCGGCAGGATCAGGGCCGCAACAGGGCGGCAGAGGAGGGCCGCGACTCGGCTGCAGGGTAGGGCCGGGATGGCGGCGGCGGCTGTCACGGCAGTGGCAGCAGCGGCGGCAGCTGTCACGGCAGGAGCGGCGGCGGCTGTCACGGCAGCAGCGACGGCGGCTGTCACGGCAGCAGCGGCGGCGGCGAAGGGCCGTGGCGGAAGCGGCAGCGGCAGCAGGCGCGACGGCAGCTGCTGCTGGGGCGGCAACGACGGGGCGGCAGGGCCGCGAAGAGCCGCGGAGGGGCCGCGGAGGGGCTGTGAAGGGGCCGCGAAGGGCCGCGAAGGGTTGCGGAGGGGCCGCGAAGGGGGGCCGCGAAGGGCCGCGAAGGGCCGCGGAGAGGCCGCGAAGGGCCGAGAGGGGGGCCACGAGGGGCCGTAAGAGGGGCCGCGAGGGGCCGCTAAGGGGTCGCAACAGGGGCCGTGAAGGGGCCGCGAAGGGGGGCCGCTAAGAGGGCAGCAAAGGGGCCACTAAGGGGCCGTTAAGGGGCAGGCCACCGAGGGGCCGAGAGATTTTAGGGCAGGACGCGAAGCGCGCTTCGGGCAGGCTAAAAAAAAAATTCGAAGGTGGGCCCTAAGGAAGAAACGGTCCCACTAGGGAACCCGCTCTATACCATGTGAGAAAAATGAGGAATGAATTGACTAGGAAACATGTGGGTACAAGTAGGAAACCTAGAAGTGTTATACCCTATAGTATCTACCCCACTACACCCTAGATAGACTATAGCATATATGTTTGACAGCACTAGTGTTTGAGAGCAAGATAGATTGATTATGATAGCAAAGTTATACAAGGCTTTATATTGTTGGGCTGAGAAAAGCCCTTAGAATCTTTCAAGGCTAAAACTTATGTTAGGAATGTTGTAGTTGTGGAAGCGTTAATGATAAGTTGTTGAACCACCTTGCGCTGGTATGTGAGGGCAAGATAGATTAATTATGAAGATCTAATACAAAGGAATATGAAAGGATGCAATAACTGTTTTACTGTTGCTGTTGCGGTTCGATACAGTGACGACTCGGGAAACTGCTCAATACCGAGTCAGTTGTTTGTCCTTGCTGTCGCGCTGTATTTGTCGAGTCAAAGGTTGCTGACCTTTGACCTTCTCGTAACCTCCAGCTGTTACTTTTCTGTCAACCTCTTCAGTTGACTCGTTGTTGCTTCGTTGCTATTTGTTTCGTTTACAGTTCGATGTTCCGACACATCAGAAGCGTTACTTGTTTCCAACATATATGATTACAAGGGAATATGAAAAGACATAACTAATTGTTGCTGTTGCTGTTGCGATTTGATACAGCTGCGACTCGGGCAACTGCTCAGTAACGAGTCAGTTGTTTGTCCTTGTTGTCACGTTGCCTTTCGGTGAGTCAAAGGTCGCTGACCTTTGACCTTCGCTTAACCTCCTTGCTGTTACATTTTGTCAACCTCTTCGGTTGACTCGCTGTTGCTTCACTGTTGTCTGCGTTGTGTTCAAAGTTTCGACACATCACAAGCGCAAACTACATGTTTCCAACACTCCCCTTCGCTTCTGGAGTGTCGTTGCCGGTGACATGGCCTTGTTTAGTCAGCAGCATGCAGTGTTCGAACTTCTGCTTCCCGAGTTTCTTGGTCAAGTAATCTGCCATCTCAGATGTGGGGCAGTAGGATAGCTCGAGTCTTCCCTTCTCGATCTCTTCCTTTACGAAGAAGTATCGCAGGGCGATTTCTTCGTTCGGTTTGCGAACCCATTCTTGTTCGCTATGAGAATTACCGATTGATTAACGTAGAAGAGGGAGAAGCTGGGTAACTAGGCTAACTTTGCTTCTTCCAGCAATTCGCGAAGGTACAACCCCTCCTTGGTAGCTGAACAGAGTGCGATGTATTCTGCTTTGGCTGAGAAGAGGGCGATAAGTTCTTGCTTGCTCGACTGCCATGAGATAGGACCGATAGGCTCGAGTCGGTAGATGTAGCCAGTGCGTGACCGCCTGTTGTCAGAGTCGCCAGCGTGGTCAGCATCCACGTAGCCGATTAGTTTGGCCGTTGAGGTTCCGGTTTTGTGGTAGGTTAAGCTGACCGTTGGTGTGCTGACGAGGTAGTGTAGTGTGCAATCGAGTTCTGCCGTATGCTCTGCTTCGGGCTTCTTGAGATAGGTAGCAAGTTGGCTTGCTGGGTATGACAGGTCCGGTCGGCAGGTGACGGCTGCGAAGATTAGGCATCCCAGCTTTTGCTGGTAGTCGCGTATGCTGGCAAATCTGAGTGGAGCGGATGCTTCTTTGTGGTTTCCGGCGGTGTAGCGGTACGGCGTGGAGATGGCGGCCGGGGTTAGTCCGAAGCACTTTACGATAGTGTCGGCGTATTTTGCGGCGCTAAGGTAGATCGCATTCTTCCCGTCTTGTATGTTGAGTCCCGAGTACCGCGTTACGGTAGAGGAAACGGTGAGTATGATGTCCCGCTGCAGCTCCCCTTCGAACCAAGTCGTGATGCTGTCGGTGGAGCCTATGTAGAGTAGGTCTTCTACATAGAAGATAAGCAGGATGCATTCAGTAGCTTTTGTGAGTCGGTACATCTATTGTTCATGTGGTAGCTGCCGGAAGCCAATGCGGATTAGTCGGGCGTGTAGATACTACTGCTACAGTCGTGTAGCTTGCTTGATGCCTTACATGGACTTCAACAGTTGACAGACTTACTTAGGGCCTGTGTCGGATCCATGTGGTTGTTCGACAAAAATCTCGGTGTTGACTGGAGCGTAGAGAAATGCGTTAGCTACGTCGATTTGGCGAAGTTTCTTCCACTTCATGGCGGCTATCGCGAGGAGAATCCGTAGGGAGGTGTGTCGACTGACCGGTGCAAAGGTCTCGGTGAAGTCTTGACCGTGTTCTTGGTCGAAGCGGCGCACGACCCATCGTGCTTTAAACTTGTCAATCATTCCGTTTGCTTTTGTGTTTACTTGGAAGACCCATTTTCCAGTGCGTATGGTCTTGTTGCGTGCCACTCCGTTGAGTACTATCTTCCAGGTGTTGCGCTCTTCCAGCGCGTTTAATTCTCTGTCCATGGCTTCGCACCATTTTTCCCTGTGCTCCCCCCCCCCAGAGCCTGCTGAACTATGGCAGGCTCCTTTGGTGGCGAAGCCCCGTGGACGGCGTTGACGAGTCCGAGTATTTGTAGCCCACTCTGTGTGTTGCGAGGGAGATTTGGGTCCTCAGGATAGACTGCTTTGTCTCCCGCTTCTGGATCAGGTAAGAATTTGGGGCCTATGCATTCTGAATCATTTGTGTTGACCAGCTGAGGTGTAATGTAATTGAAGTCGACGAAGTGGTAGAAGACGTCGGCGTTGATGCTTTCGCGAGGGTCTTCGTCGTCCATCGGAACAGGTACCAAGTAGTAAGGAAGAGGTCTGGCTTCTTCCGATGCTCCGTCCACGTTTTGCTCGTCCCAGTCAGCCTCATCTGCTGCCGAAGCAAAGGCTCGGTCACCTGCCTGTGGGATCTTGTTATGCTTCTAGGTTGTCCAGGTACGTTTGAAGGGTGAGTCGTTCGTAGAAAATCACATCACGTGCTGCCACAGTTTCATTTGTGTGGACGTAAAAAATCTTCCACGCGTTGTAGTGTTTTTTTCATGAGTAGTCCCCACTGTGCGCGTTGGGAGAATCGGCCGGCTCGTGCAGTTGGGGGTCGGTAATGTACCATGCAGCCAAACATTCGTAACATTTTTGTGCTGCCAAATTTTCCTGTCCACAACAGATGCGGTGATGCGTTGTTCGGGAGCGATGATGTCGGAATCTTTCTTCTCCTCTGCCCTCGGGTGTCTGTGCTGTCCTCCAGGCCTCCCTCCTATATCTCATCAACCCATCAAGTTCCTCAGCTCCCTCCCCAAGCCTTGGGTCTTTGGCTCTGCCTTTCCTACTTTCAAGTCCCTAGCCACAAGATCTTGGCTAGGAAAACCTAACTCGGCTGACTGACGACCAAACTCTTGGGCAACAATTGACTTGGGCTTGCTGTGGTTGGCTCCTCTACGAAAGCAGCAATAGGGAGTAGCTAGGAGCAGATCTTTTGCTAAGAGTGGAAACAAACAAGCAAGTAATTGAACCTACTTCGGTTGCTTGCCTAAGTAGCAGGGTCGGGTTACCGTTGCTCCACAACGGATGCCCGCTTTCGCTACGTCTCCTCGTTTCCCCCGCCTTGACTACGCGGGGTTCCTTTAACTCATTTGTAACTCTACTCACTACTGTAATCCGTCATGGTTTTATATTGTCCCTGCCTACGCTGTTTAGCCATTAAAAACATGACAGCTGTCGGAATCTTTCTTCTCCTCTGCCCTCGGGTGTCTGTGCTGTCCTCCAGGCCTCCCTGCTATATCTCATCAACCCATCAAGTTCCTCATCTCCCTCCCCAAGCCTTGGGTCTTTGGCTCTGCCTTTCCTACTTACCCCCTCCTCGGCGCTGGTTCAGTCCCTTGTCGCCGATGGACGTCCTGGTAGAAAGGCTGCCCTCCCTTCTCCTTCCTGAGGCTCCTCCTTACTGATGGGGCCATTGTAAGGGGCCTGGCCCGCGCCACGTTCGTCCGATGGTCCCGCTTCTCCTGGTCCTTCTCCCCGACTAGCACCACCACGCCTGAATCTTTCACTTCTTTCACTCTCCACCGCTCGACACTCAGTCCTATGTCCAGCATGTCCTGCCTCGCCTGCTTGACATACACTTCCTCTCCCACCCCCAGCTGTGGCCCCCTTTTCTCTGTCTGCTCTTCTCTCCTCCGTTTGTATCGCTGGGCATCCCTGAGCTGTGCCACTTGCAGGTTCTCAAGTGCATCTCCCGCAGGTACCGCGCCCGCGCCTCAGCTAACCCCACCCAAGCCTCCGCTGTGTCGGCCCTGACCACCCCCGTCAAGAGCCGTGGCGCATCAACCGGTAAGATGGGTTCCCTTCCCAGCAGCAGGTAGTAAGGGGAGAAGTCTTTCAGGGCCGCTTGCTTACTGAATCGGTATCCCGCCGCCACCCAGGGTAGCCTTGCATCCCAATCTTGCTTGAACTTCTCTCCATATGCCCTTAGTCCCCGCTTCATAGTCTGCACGAACCTCTCTTTCAGGCCGTCGCTCTGCGGATGGTACCGTGAGGTCCGCCGGTGAGTAATGCCACTCGCCTTCAGCAACTTCTTAAATTCACCCAAGAACTCAGTGCCTTGGTCCGTCAGTACTTCTCCGCAGGCTCCAAAGCGTGTCAGCACTTGCTCCTCGAATGCCTTGGCTATCTTGGCTGAGCTCTTGCTCGGCAGGGCCTTGACTTCCACCCATTTGCTGCCGTGCTCAATCATGATCAGAATGAACCTCTTCCCCCTTTGGCTGAGCGGCATCTCTCCTGCCAGATCTAGGGACCAACGGAACCCTATTCCCCTGATAGGTAAAGACTGAAGCTCCTCCCTTCCCTTCTCGAGCTCCGCTTTGTTCCGGCTGCATAGCTCGCACGAGCTCACCCAAGCTTTGATGTCTCCTCTCATGCCTGCCCACCACCAGCCCGTCTCTATCAGCTGGCTTGTCTGCAGGCTGCCGTAATGCCCCAACTGCCGATGCACCTTCGCGATTATCTCCTCCCGCTCTTCTCGCCTAGGCACTAGCTTCCACCCTTCCTTGGTAGTCTTCTGCAGTTGACCTTGGAACCACCGATAATGCAGCCCTCTGGCCCTGGCTCTCTCACTCACTGTCTCTGCCTCGGACGTCTTTCCCTGGATCCACCGCAGGGTCTCGTCGTCTTCCCAGATGTCGTCAGCTCCTCGTTGTGCCTGCTGCTTCGCTCCTTCTCTGTCAATCTCGCGGGCCATTGCCACCAGGCACGCCTCTGGGCTCGTAGGGGGCGGGTTACGCGAAAGCCCGTCAACGTGCTGCAGCGTTTTCCCCGCTCGGTGCCGAATCGTGAACTCATACTCCTGCAATCTCATCGCCCATCGGGCATTCCTCCCTGTCAGAGCCTGGTTAGTCATCAGACATGTCAGAGGTTGATGGTCTGTGACTAATGTGAACGGTCTCTCTTGCAGGTATACCCGGAAATGAGTGATGGCCCACACCGCCGCTAGCCCTTCCCCCTCATAGGAACTGTAGTTGGCTTCTGCGGGGTTGCAGCTCCTGCTCGCGAACGCCACTACCATCTCCTGTCCTTCCCTTTCTTGGCATAGGATACCTCCCATGCCGGCACTACTCCAGTCTGTGTAGAGCGTGAAAGGATCCTCTTTGTTGGGCAGAGTGAGCACTGTCCCGGTCTTCACAGCCTTCAGTAGGGCTTTGAATGCCCCCTGCTCCGCCTCCCCCCACTGCCATGGCTGCTCCTCCCTCAACAACTTGTTCAATACCGCGGCTGTGCAACTGAAGTTAGGTACAAACTTGTGGTAGTAGTTGAGGAAGCCTAGCACTGCCCGCAGCGTGCTACGATCCTTGGGGGCGGGGACTCGGTCCAGCACCTCAACTTTCGCCTGTTGGATGCTCAGTCGCCCCCCTTGTACCTCGAACCCTAGATACTTCACGGTACTGTTGCCAAAACTGCACTTCTTCGGATGGCAGGTTAGTCCTGCCTCTCGTATAGCCGCCAGCGTGTCGCTCACGTCCTTCACATGCTGCTCATTGGAGGCGCTGAACACCACCACGTCGTCTATGTAGCACGCTGCCGCCGGGACATTCCTCAGCACTTAGTCCATCACCCTCTGAAACAAAGCCGGCGCGTTCTTCATGTCGAAGGGCATGAACTTTCACTCGTGTAATCCGTCCGGCCCATGGAAGGATGTCTTCTTGCGGTCTTCCTCCCGAATTGGTATCTGGTTGAACCCCTAGCGGAGATCCAGCGTGCTGAACACTACTGCCCC
Source organism: Closterium sp. NIES-65 (assembly GCA_948144175.1). Classification (NCBI taxonomy): domain Eukaryota; kingdom Viridiplantae; phylum Streptophyta; class Zygnematophyceae; order Desmidiales; family Closteriaceae; genus Closterium; species Closterium sp. NIES-65. The sequence goes on along the minus strand of CANXME010000062.1, from coordinate 1,592,633 downwards.
CTGCAGCCTATCGAATATCTCCTCGGCGGATTGCATGGGGTACCGATCCGCCACCGTCACTTTGTTAAGCCCTCGGTAGTCCCCACACATCCTCCTGGCCGACACCTCCCCCGTGAGATCTTTCCGTGCCGCCACCACCGTTGCGGCTGCATAGTCACTGTTCGAGTTCTGTATGAGGCCCGCAGCCAATAGCTCGGCACACTTCTCCCTGCAGATATCTAGGTCCCCGGGACTCATCCTCCGCTTCCTCTGGTATATGGGTACTTCTGTCGTCAGCTTCACTTGCATCTGATGCGTGTTGCACTGGCCCAGCTCTTGCAGGGTATAAGCGAACGTCTGCCGGTGCATTCTCAGCACCTCCTGCAACGCTCGCAACGCTTCTGCCCCCATTCCTGTGCCAATGGGCCAGTTGTCATCAGGGCCCCTTTTCTGACTTGGCCTCTCCGCGGGGGCTGGCAGTTCTCCGTCCAGAGGTAGTACCCCCTGATCCGCGCCTCTCTCCGTTACTCCCACGGCCATGTAGGCCCATCCTTCTAAAATCCGCGCCTCTTCCTGTTCTTCTATCGCTTGCAGCTGGCGCCGCTTCATCTCAGCCTCCTCCTCCTGCTGGTACAGCTCGCTGACCTCTATGCCGCGTTGCAGCTCCTTCTGCTTCAAGTGCATGCGTATAGTCTCCACTAGCCACGTCATGACGTTCAAATCCATAGCTCGGCCCAGTGCTGCGCGTCTCTGGGGCTCCGTCACTCGAGGATGGGCTGTGGCTCCCAGGCTGTGGCCCATGGCTAACTCCTGTTCGACAGCCGTAGGTTGCTCCCACTGCTTCCCCACTACGTCGTAGATCATTCCCGGACCTGGCAAATCCCCCTCCATCACGAACCCGTACGCGTCCACGTAAGACACGAGCGTAGGCAGCGCCTGCCTCGGCTTCTTTGGCACGTTGCACTGATATTGTGACGGATGGCTAGGAGTGGTGACTGGTGCGGGCAGCCGGTTGGGACCTAGGATGTCACTGACCAGCCTGGGTTCGGGCCGTTGCATCTACGTGAGCGCGTGACGTAGGCTCGCGTCCGAGATCCCGTTCTGCCAGTACCTTCTCGGTCGGTGGGCCTTGGACCCTAGCTGCGCTGCATCAACCGCCTGCCCCCTGCCTACGGCCGCCTCCACCTCCGCAAACGCCCTCCGCACGTGTTCCCGGCAATCCTCTGCGAAGTCCACGTTTTCCAGAATATACAACACTTCCCCTTGCCTCTTCTGGACCATTTCCAATACCCGCTTCAGATCCCGGAAAGAGGCCCCCCGGATATCTTCCATCCCCCACCCCGCTCCTGCGCGCGAGTACCCTTGACATTCCCATCCCGCGATGATGACGACGATCTGCCCCCACTGCTCCAGTTTCTCCATCGTAATGGTCCTCACGTCATCCACCACTTCTTCATCCTCGGCTGGGATAGTAGACTCCATTATCTGCCCCGGGTACTCTTCCAGTAGCAACCGTGCGTGATGCTGAGCCATCCGCCGCACCACTGGGTCTCGTTCCACATGAATCCATTTCCGCATTTTGCATCCCGCCTTCAGCACTGCCGCCAACCCGGTTTCGATGCCTCCGTAGAGCTCCATCACACACACCGACCCCTCGAGTGTCCATAGCCTGGAGATCCTCTCCTTCAGGGGCGGCGGCTCTCTCCCCTGATGTCTCCTTTCGATGCGGCGTTCGTACTCCTCTGCATATTTCTCCCAACTCCAGTCATCCAGCGCAGGGCTCAAGTCAGCAGGTCGCGCCCCGTAGGCCTCCCGCGGCTCTTGCCTGACAAACTTCGCAGGCAAGGTTCCGACCGAGCTGGCTGGATCCCAATAGTGTACTCGGTACATCACTTTCTCTTGCCAGGTACAAATGGTGGCGCCCACTCGGTACAACAGGTCCATGCCCAACAACACGTTGTAATCTTCCGACTCTGACACTCCGCAAGTCACGCGGATGCAGCATTCTTTCTCCGTCCCTGGGAGCAGTACGATTTCGATCGGCCTTACGGTCCGCGGCATCCATTTCGGCTCACCCCCTTCAGCGGTCATTAGCAGGATCCCCCTCTGTACCACCCTCCCCGGCAGGTACAGCTTCAGCTGCTTCGCTAGGCCCCGTCCGATCAACACATTGTGTGCGCCAGTGTCTACGATCGCCTGGCCGACGGGCAGCCCCCCTACGGTCAGGCTCCTCTTTTCCGCGATCAGCACGGACGCCTGGCACACCAACCGCTCGTTAGGATGGCGGCGCAGCTCCGAGGTACTACTCCCCTCGTGGAAGTTACCTCTCGGTCCTCTCACGCGGCCGGAGCAGCTTTCGGTCGAATGACTTCCCCGAGGCCGAAGGTCTATCTCCCCCCTCTCTCTGGGAAGCGCCATGAAGCCACTTGCAGTCAGGTACTCGGATTCTCCTTCCTCGTCCTCAGCAATCTCTTCGTATGCGAGCATGGCCCGAGCTTCTGCTCGACTCTCAGCTTTGCTTCCAACTTCAATTGCAGCTTCTTAATCTCCGCTTGCAACTCTTCCTTGCTCGGGTTCTCTTCCAAGCGGCGGCGGCTGTAGCAGGCGTCCTCTTTATGCCCTCTCTTCCCGCAGTTCCCGCACACCGGCAGCTTCGGGCAGTCACGCTTCAGATGACCCAGTTCTCCGCATTCGTGATACCGCCGTCCATCTGTCCGGGGCGCTCCTCCTTGCGCCGTCTCCACCAACGCTGTCGCCGCCCACGAGGACTTCGCTTTGGGACGGGCCTCTCCATCCTCCAAATCCAGCATCCGTTGCGTGTGCTCCGTACGTTTCGCCAGTCCATACACTTCCTTCAGTGTAATCTCCGCGTCGATGCCATATACCGTGTTCCGCACCACGTTCTGCAGGTCTTGCTCCAAGCCCCTGACGAACTTGCGTACAAGCAGTCGTTCGTCGCTACTCTCCAAGTCCTCGGCGAGCTCCCTCAACCTGCAATAGTAGGCCAGCAGGGATTCATCTCTTCCCCGGCGGAACTCGCGGAACTCTTCCACCCTCGCTTTGGTCTGCCCCAAGAGCTCTTTCTTTAGTAGTTCGATGAAGCGTGTGGTCGGATTGTCTGTCTCACCGCATTCCCATTCCTCGAGCACTTCACTCCGGGTCATCCGGTAAAAAGTCTCCGCTTCGCCCGCCAATGTCACTACCATCCGTCTGAAGAACTCTGCAGGGTCCAGTCCGTCCCGTTCCCAGCAGTACTGCACCGTCTTGAGCTGCATCAAGTAGTTCTTCAAGGTAGGGCCCACTCCGGGAATCCCTGTGAATCGCTCGGCCACTTCTAGGTTTGGGAGAGCGCCGCCTTGCCACCTTTTCTCATTTGGACGGGGAAGGAGCGCCACAGCCGCTGGTCGGCGTAGCCAAGGCGCGTGCACCTGCGTCCGGTCTGTCTCTATCCCCGGCATCTCTCTAGGAGAAGTAGTCGCGGGCCTCCGCTCCCATCTCGCCTGCGCTTCACGTGCCCATCGTATATCGTGGGGCGTTTCTCCTGGGTCTGACGCGACGGTGCGCCGCGGCTCCATCTCCTCTTCTCTGTCCCGTTCACGTTGATGCAGGGTGCGATAGGCCGCAGTTCTTGGCAGTGACGAACGCGACGCTTCAGTCGCAGTTTCTCCTTCCCGGATAAGGGTGGTAGCGGCGCGCCAGCTTGGCTCCGCGAGACGCTCTTCTCTACGATAGCTCTGTCCGGATCGTAGTTTAAACCTGTCGGTCATACTAACTCCGTGGCGACAGCGGGTCGCTATCTTGCTTGTTTGTTGCAAGTCCCTAGCCACAAGATCTTGGCTAGGAAAACCTAACTCGGCTGACTGATGACCAAAATCTTGGGCAACAATTGACTTGGGCTTGCTGTGGTTGGCTCCTCTACGAAAGCAGCAATAGGGAGTAGCTAGGAGCAGATCTTTTGCTAAGAGTGGAAACAAACAAGCAAGCAATTGAACCTACTTCGGTTGCTTGCCTAAGTAGTAGGGTCGGGTTACCGTTGCTCCACAATGGATACCCTCTTTCGCTACGTCTCCTCGTTTCCCCCGCCTTGACTACGCGGGGTTCCTTTAACTCATTTGTAACTCTACTCACTACTGTAATCTGTCATGGTTTTATATTGTCCCTGCCTACGCTATTTAGCCATTAAAAACATGACAATGATGATGAGAGCAAGTTGTGCAGCAGGACAGCATGATCCTTTGCCTCGAGCTACTGGTGGTTGGGTAGCCGGAAGCCACGTAGCAACTTGCGCATGGTGTTCTGGAGGGTCCTGTTCATTCTTTCTGCCACACCTTGCTGTTGATGGGCGTAGGGAAGAGAGATGAGGCATTTGATGTCTCTCTCTGCCAGGTACTGCTTGAACCGCTGTGATTTATATTCCCCTCCCCCGTCTGATTGGATGCTTTTTAGTTTCACTCCTGATTCTCGTTCCGCTACTGGAAGCCAGGAAACGAAAGCTTCAAAGGCCATGTTGCGACTCGGAAGGTTAAGATGCCAGACGTCTCGTGGCGGCGTCGATGAAGGTGATGACGTAGTTGTACGCCCCCTGTCCGCTTTCACGAGCGTCAAGTATGTTGCTGTAGACTTTCTCCTGGGGTGCGTATGCGAGTGCGCTTGTGTTGTGGTGAGAGACAAACGGTGTCAAATTATAATATTGTGTAGGCTATAGTGGGGTAGCCTATATGGGGTACACATTTCTAGGGTTGCATATTTGTATCACTTCCATTCCTTAGTCATTCATTCTCGTTCTACTTTCCTCATGGTATCGAGCAGGTTCCCCCTTCGAAACTGTGCCTAGGGTCCACCACATCGAGTTTTTTTTTTTTTTTTTTTTTTTTTTTTTTCCTCCTGCCCGAAGCGCGCCCCGCCCGAGTCGCGCTCCGGGCTCTCACCTCGCCGAGCCGCCCTAGCGGCCCCTACGCCCTAGCGGCCCTATCACCCTAGCGGCCCCTTCCCCTAGCGGCCCCGCCGCCCGTCGATTCGGCCCCGCCGCCCGTCTCCACGGCCCCGCCGCCCGTCGCTGCGGCCCCGCCCTTCTCGGCGGCCCCGTCGCCCCACATTGCGGCCCCGCCACCCATCTCAGCGGCCCCGCCGCCCTTCGCTGCGGCCCCGCTGCCTCCCCCGTTGCGGCCCCGCCGCCCTACTCAGCGGCCCCACCGCCCTTCTACTCAGCGGCCCCGCCGCCCTTCTACTCAGCGGCCCCGCGGTTCTACTCAGCGGCCCCGCCGCCTTACTCAGCGGCCCCTCCGCCCTAATCAGCGGCCCCGCCGCCCTTCTACTGCGGCCCCGCCGACCTTCTACTGCGGCCCCGCCGCCCTACTCAACGGCCCCACCGCCCTACTCAGCGGCCCTGCCGCCCTTCTCAGCGGCCCCGCCGCCCTACTCAGCGGCCCCGCCGCCCTTCCACTGCGGCCCCGCCGCCCTTCTCGGCGGCCCCGACGCCCCTCGCACCTGCGGCCCTCCCGCCCTACACCACCCACGCCGCCCGAGCCACCCGAACCGCACGAGCCACCCGAGCCGCCCGACCTGCCCGAGCTGCCCGAGCCGCCCGAGCCGCCCGACTCTCCTGAGCCGCCCGAGCCGCCCGACCAGCCTGAGCCGTCCGAGCCGCCTGAGCCGCCCGAGCCGCCTGAGGAGCCGAGCCGCTGGCACCACGGAGCCGCAGTTGCTACTGAGCCTTCCGAGCAGCCGTGTTGCCGTGTTGCCGTGTTGCTATACTGCTGAGCTGCCCGACCCGCCCTGTCCGGTGAGAGCAGCGCTTCTGTCACTGCACTGCCCCTGTCCTACAGTTGGTACTGCTGTCATGGCTACCCCCAGTGTTCTCGCTTTTGACGCTGAGGGTCGAGCCATTGACTTTGAGGTTTGGGTAGATGACCTGCAGCTTTTCCTACAGTGCGATAGGGCAGACGGTCTCTCCCTCTTTGACCTCACCTCTGGCGCCTCTCCTGCCCCTACTGCTGATGCTGACGCCACTGTTCGCTCCCAGTGGGCCACTCGCGATGCTGCTGCACGTCTTGCTGTGCGTCGCCACCTGCCTACCTCTGAGCGCGCGCACTTTAGTCAGTACAAGAGTGCTCAGACCTTGTACGACACTGTAGTTGCACGCTACTCTTCCCCTGCCACTGCTGCACTGAGCCGCCTCATGCTACCGTACCTCTTTCCTGACCTTGCTGCCTTTCCCATAGTCGCTGACCTCATTACGCACCTCCGCACTAGTGACACTCGCTACCGCGCCGCGCTTCCTGCTGAGTTCTGCGCCAAGAACCCCCCCCCCATGTACATCACTCTCTATTATATAGTCACCCGCCTCCCTGACTCCCTTCGCGTAGTCAGGGACCACTTCCTCTCAGTCTCTCCCACCACTCTCACTGTTGACCTCCTAGAGAAGGCCCTCCTAGCAGCGGAGAAGAGCATAGTCGCTGTAGGAGCCTCTCGTGGTGACCCTCGCACCCCCATCTTTGAGGGGTGTTCCCCTTCCCCCCTGTTGCCCTCTGTCGCCTCTGCTACTACGGCCGACCTCGTTGGTCTTGAGTTGGTCGGTGCGGCATCTGCCCTAGCGGGAGACGCCGCTCTGGCAAGGGCAAGGGGGGCAAGGGCGCGGGTGGAGCTAGCGGTGGTGGTGGAGGTGGCGGTGGAGGCGGCGGAGGGAGTGGGGGTGGCGGTGGGAGTGGTGGCGGGGGTGGAGGTGGCGGTGGCAGCAGCGGAGGCGGAGGCGGCGGCGGCGGTAGCGGTGGCAGCAGAGGCGGCGGTGGTGGCGGAGGTGGAGGCGGCGGTGGTGGAGGAGGTGGAGCTGGTCGGGGTGGTGCTTCACAGCGGAGCGGCTCCGGGGGTGGTCAGCGCCAGCAGCAGCAGTAGCAGCAGCAGCAGCGTTCTTGGGACATTCCCCCTCCTCAGCAGCTCCGTGAGTGGTACACGCAGCGTCAGCGTGGTGGGGGTTTTGGCCCGTGCACCTACGTCCTTCGATCCGGCGACCGCGCGGGTGAGCAGTATGGGGGTGCCCACCCCACCCAGCGCTGCTTTGGCCGCCTGACGGACGCTTGGCGTCAGCAGTTCCAAGAGGCTAGTGAGATCCCTCGCTGGGGAGAGCTGTCTAGGGAAGGCGTAGCTATCTATGATCTTGACTTTGATGCTATCCTTGCTGCCATGTATGCTGTGACTATTAGTGATGAGGGTGACTGTTACCGGTGTTTCCCGCCCGACCCGGGCATTGGTACTGCTGCTCTAGGTGCTGGTGAGGCTGCGGCTCTAGGTGCAAGTGCGTCTGCGCCCTCAGGTGCTGGTGAGTCTGCGCTCTCAGGTACCACGTCGGCTTCGGCCTCCCTCACCTTCACACTTGACCCAGGGGCTTCTCGCTCCTTCTTTCGAGACCGCACCACACTCACGCCGCTTGGTCGGCCGGTTGCAGTCTCTCTGGCGGACCCCTCTGGGGGTCTTATCCTCTCTCACTTCTCCACTGTCCTCCCGTGTCTGGCTGCCCCCTCTGGCACCTTGTCTGGTCTTTACCTCCCCTCGTTCTCTACGAACTTGGTGAGTGGTGCTGACCTGCAGGATACGGGGGTTCACCAGTTTACTCGTGCGAGTCAGCAGATGACCCACTTCTCGGACGCTCGCACGGGCCGGCACCTGGCCACCTTTACGCGTCGGCCGGGGTCGAGCCTCTACACCCTGACCACTGGGTCCCCTCCTGTCCCTGCTTTGGCCAGGTAGCTGCGTCGGGTCAGGTGTTTGCTGCAGCGTCCAGGTCTGGTCCTGAGTCTGCCCCCTGCTCGTGTCGCCTCCTGTCTCACGAGACTCTCCTCTGGCACCACCGTCTTGGTCACCCCTCCCTCCCTCGTCTTCGAGGCATGGCTTCCCGTGTCCTTGTGTCTGGTCTCCCCCGGTCCCTCCCTCCCCTTCCTCCGGGGCCTGGTCCTTCCTGTGTCCCCTGTGTTGAGGGGCGGCTCCGGGCTGCCCCTCACTCCTCTCAGTTTCCCCCGACAGAGGCTCCACTGCAGACGCTTCACATGGACGTGTGGGGCCCAGCCCGCGTCCGTGGACAGGGTCACGAGTGCTACTTCCTGGTGGTGGTTGACGACTACTCGCGTTACACCACAGTCTTCCCCTTGCGCAGCAAGGGTGATGTCACTGAGGTGTTGATCGACTTGATCCGCGCAGCTCGTCTTCAGCTCAGGAGGAGCTTCGACTCGGACTTTCCTGTTCTGCGTCTGCACCTTGACCGAGGCAGAGAGTTCTCCTCTGGCCTTCTGCGAGCCTACTGTAGTGCGCGAGGCATCCGCCACACCTTTACGCTTCCGGACTCTCCACAGCAAAATGGGATTGCTGAGCGCCGCATTGGCATGGTCATGGACGTCGCTCGTACGTCCATGATGCATGCGGCTGCCCCCCATTTTCGGTGGCCGTTTGCGGTTCGGTACGCGGCGCATCAGATCAACCTTCACCCAAGGGTCTCCAGGCCGGAGACCTCCCCAGCCTTGCTGTGGACGGGGAAGGTCGGCGATGCGTCTGCGTTCCATGTCTGGGGATCTCGGGCGTTTGTCCGCGACTTGTCTGCGGACAAGCTGTCCCCTCGTGCTGCTCCCTGTGTCTTCCTTGGCTTCCCCCCTGACGCCCCTGGGTGGCAGTTCTACCACCCCACCTCTCGTCGTGTTCTGTCCTCCCAGGACGTCACGTTCGACGAGTCAGTCCCCTACTACCGCCTCTTCCCCTACCACACTCCTTCCCTCCCCCCGCCACCGCACTTCCTTGTGCCAGGTCCCCCCCCGGTAGACCACCTCCCCCCTCAGGGTCCTGCCCCTTCAGGTGTGTCCCAGGTAGACCCAGTCGAGCCGGTCGAGGTTGCTGGTGACTCTGGTACTGCTGCGGGAGCTGAGCCTGGGGGTGCTGACTCTGGGGGTGCTGCGCGCGTGGGTGCTGAGCCTGGGGGTGCTGATTCTGGGGGTGCTGCGACTGGGGGTGCTGAGCCTGGGGGTGCTACGACTGGGGGTGCTGAGCCTGGGGGTACGGCGACTGGGGGTGCTGAGCCCGGGGGTGCTACGACTGGGGGTGCTGTGTTGGGGGGTGCTACATTAGGAGCTGCTGAGCCTGGGGGTGCTACGTCAGGAGGTACTAAGCCTGGTGGTGCGGAGCCAGCGGCCGCTGGACCTGCTCGTGTGGCGTCTGGCGGTGCTGGGCCTGGAGGTTCTCCGGGTGCTTCGTCTCGGCGGGAGCCACTCTCTCTACAGGAGCTGCGCGAGTGGTTTGCCCGGCGCTGAAGGCGTACTGCTGGAGCTGGAGCTTCTTTGGCCGCTGAGGGTGCTAGTGCCGCATGTCCCGGAGGTGCTCGTCCTGGGAGTGCTGGAGCTGCTGGGCGTGCGGGTACGACTGGAGCTGGAGCTGCTGAGGGTGTTGGCGCTGAGGCTACTGCAGTCGGTCCTGGCGGTGGTCCTGCTTCGGGTACTGCTGGTACTGCTGGAGGTCCTGCAGCTGGAGGTGCTGCTGGCGCTAGTGCTGACGCTGAGGGTGCTGGTGCTGTCCGTGCTGTGTCTGGAGTCGCCGCGCGGCCTCGGCCGTACTTCGTTCCGCTCCTTCAGCAGGTTCTTGGTCTCTCGCCTTCTACTGGTCCTCCTCCTCCCTTAGAGTGTCCACAGCCTGTCCAGTCACAGTCACAGTTACCGCTCGCCTCCCCACTGCCTGCTCCCTCTCCTTACACTGGTCCTACTGGAGGTCTTGCTGAGCGTCGTGAGCCTGCGTCTCGTCCCGCGTCGCCTGTTCGTGCTGCTCGCGCTAGTGGTCGCGGTTCGCGTCAGCGTCCTCCTCCTGTCCCTGGCACGCACCGGATGTCTCTGCGTCCGTCCACTGCTCCTCTGCGTGCCCCTTTGCCTTCTCCTCCTGCGTCCTCTCTTCCTGCGCTTGCCGACCCGAAGTCGGACTCTCTTCGTGCTGCCAGTCCTACCGTCACGCGTCTCTTTGCTACTGTCGTCACTGACCCCTCTTTTGAGTCCACTGCTGCGTCTGCTCTTGTTGCTGAGCTCGTCGACTTTGCTGCTCGCTGTCGTCTAGACTACGCTGCCAGTCTTGTTGCTGAGTCTGCGTCTGTCTTTCCTCCGTCCGTCGAGGGTGAGTGTGCTCTTGGCACGCACGTCCTTGAGGACAGGCAGGAGGAGTTCCAGTGTCTGGCTGCTGCTTCACCTCATCTCGCGTCCGTACTGCTTACCCCTGAGGGAGACCCGGATGCACTAGACATCCCGACTCCGCGCTCTTACGCGGAGGCCGTAGAGGGTCCCTACTCCTCTCAGTGGCAGGCAGCTATGGATGCAGAGATGGCTTCCTGGAAGTCCACAGGCACCTATGTTGACGCGGTTCCTCCTCCTGGGGCGAACATCGTCAGTGGCATGTGGATCTTTAGGGTGAAGCGGCCACCGAGCTCTCCACCTTTCTTCAAGGCGCGGTACGTGGCTCGTGGCTTCAGTCAGCGGCAGGGAGTTGACTACTTTCAGACCTTCTCTCCCACCCCGAAGATGACCACTCTTCGGGTGCTGCTACACATAGCCGCTCAGCGTAACTACGAGCTTCACTCCCTTGACTTCAGCACTGCTTTCCTGTAGGGTAGCCTGCACGAGGAGATCTGGCTGCGCCGTCCACCTGGCTTCACTGGGACTTTCCCTCCTGGCACCCAGTGCAGCCTCCGACGGCCAGTCTACGGTCTCCGCCAGGCACCGCGCGAGTGGCACGACACACTGAGGACTACGCTTGCGGCTCTTGGGTTTGCTCCCTCTACTGCTGACCCGTCGTTGTTTCTGCGCACCGACACCTCTCTGCCGCCGTTCTACATCCTCGTGTACGTCGACGACTTGGTCTTTGCCACAGCTGACACTGCTGGACTTGCCCACGTGAAGTCCGAGCTGCAGAAGAGACACACGTGCACAGACCTGGGTGAACTGCGCAGCTACCTTGGCTTGCAGATCACCCGGGACAGAGCACGCCGCACCATTACCTTGACTCAGTCATACATGGTGCAGCAGGTCCTTCAGCGCTTCGGCTTCACGTACTCCTCGCCTCAGGCCACTCCTCTGTCTACTCGCCACTCGCTCTCAGCTCTGCCTTCGGATGAGTCCGTAGAGTCGAGTGGCCCGTACCCAGAGCTTGTTGGCTACCTCATGTACCTGTCGACCTGCACACGACCTGACCTTGCATACCCTCTTAGCATTCTTGCACGCTATGTTGCTCCTGGGAGACACAGACCAGAGCACATGGCTGCAGCGAAGAGGGTGTTGCGCTACTTGTGCAGTACGTCGGGCATGGGGCTAGTGCTTGGAGGGCGGAGTCCAGTGGTCCTCACTGGGCACGCGGACGCTTCTTGGGCTGACGACCAGGCTACGCAGCGGTCGTCACAGGGTTACACCTTCAGTCTTGGCTCCGGCTCTGTTTCGTGGCGGGCTACTCGCTCGTCTTCTGTTCTCGGCTCCAGTTGTGAGGCTGAGATCTACGCCGGGGCCATGGCTGCACAGGAGCTTCGCTGGCTCACCTACCTGGTGACTGACCTAGGAGAGCCGCCTCGTTCTCCTCCAGTGCTGTACGTAGACAACAAGGCCATGCTGGCCTTGTGTCGGGAGCAGCGATTGGAGCACAGAACGAAGCACATTGCTCTCCGCTACTTTCTTGCTCGTGAGTTGCAGCAGCGTGGTCAGTTGCGACTTGCGTACGTGGCCTCTGAGGCCAACACTGCTGATGTTTTCACCAAGGCACTTCCGCCTTGTGATCATCAGCGCTTCTGCACTCAGCTGGGTCTTGTGCCTGTCTTGCCTCACTTGCTCACCCCTTGACCTTGCTTGTACTCTTACATATATATATATACCTGCTCTTGCTTGTTTAGCCTTATATATAAATGTGTACTCCTGCATGTGAACTGGCCTTGTGGCCTTGACCTTGTGCTCGGACTGTGTGGTGACGTTGTGATCCACCCTGAGCTTTGTCTGCTTTGTTTGACTGGTCTTGTGACCCCTTGTTCTCCCCTACTTTGCCTATGGGGGTGTGTCAGATTATAATATTGTGTAGGCTATAGTGGGGTAGCCTATATGGGGTACACATTTCGAGGGTTGCATATTTGTATCACTTCCATTCCTTAGTCATTCATTCTCGTTCTACTTTCCTCGAACAGCTGATGAGGTAATTCAGCTTCAGGGCAGGTAAAGCATGTTCCGCGAACCCGTTGAAGTTCTCTGCCGTCGGGTAGAAGAAGTGAATCCTTGTCGAGAACTCTTGCTCTTATCGTATTGTTCAGAGTTGTGTTGCTCGGGTGTCCCATCCTTGCATGCCATATTGATTCGCTGGCGCGATGTCTAGGAGATCGTTTGTAGAGGTTAGAGTTGGAGTAAAAATCGCGGTGATGTTGGCGCTTCTGTGGACTTCGCGTGGAGTGGGAGTTAGTGTCAAATGTTGTAGCCTTTAGTGAGGTGTGTCTCAGGGGGTACAGATGTTAGGGTTTGTTATATGTACCCCATCCCACATCAATGAACCAACACTTCTATTCTTGACATGGTATCACCTAGGCTAGGATCCTGTGGGATCCCGCTCCTCCCGTCCTCGTTCGTCTCCCCAGAGCCTGTCTCACTCTGTCGTACTAGCTGCACCCGTCTTGCCCAAGCCTAGAGCCGGCCCAATCTAGTCCCGTTCGTTCGTTACCGCCTGTTTTGCCGACCCACTTTCCTCGTAGCGTAGCGCCCTCCCCCTCCCCCCCCCCCCCCGCTGCCCGTCGCGTCGTGCTTTCCCCCTGCTGCCCGTCGAGTCGCGCTTTCCCCCCGCTGCCCGTCATCCCGCACCTTCCCCTCGCTGCCTGTCGCATCGCGCCTTCCCCTGCCCCCCGTCATGTCGCGCTCTCCCCCAGTTCCCGTCCCGTCGTCCCCTCCCCCGCTGCTCGTCGCGACGCGCCCTCCCCCCGCTGCCCTATACGCCCGTTCACGCGACGCGCCTGCCGCCGCGCCTGCCCGTTCCGCCCGCCGCGGACCTGCTAGTCCCGCCGCCGCGCCTACCCCTCCTGCCGGACGCCGCCGCGCCTACGCGTCAGGCCCGCCGTGGGCCCTCTCGTCCTGCCGCCGCGCCTTCCCATCCTGCCCGCCGTCGCGCCTCCTAGTTAGGCCCACCGTGGGCTTGCTCGTCCTGCCGCTGCGCCTTGCCCGTAATGCCCGCCGCGGACCCTCCCTTCTAGCCGCCACGGGCCCTCCCTTTCCGCTGTCGCGCCTGCGAGTTCAGACAGCCGCCGCGCCTCCTAGTTAGGCCCACTGCGGGCTCGCTCATTAGGCCCTCCCTTCACACTGCTGTGCCTACTCATTCAGTCCACAGTGGGACCACCCCATGCGCCTGTCGCGCCTGCGTTTTGCACCTGCCACGGACTTGCCCTAGCCGCCCTACCAGTGCCGCCTGCAGCCGGACTTGTCGTTTCCGCTTACGCTATAGCGACCCCTAGGATTCTTCGCTTTGACGCTGACGGTAGACCGCTCGAGTTTCCGGTCTAGCTCCTACGCGCGCGTCGCCTTTTAGAGAGTCAGGTCCAGGCGGGCGAGTCCCTCTAGGCGCACGCTACTGGTGACCTTCCTATGCCCGACGACCCTACGCCTTTAGGCCCTGCCCCTGACGACGCCGCCAGAGACCGCTTTACCCGCCAGCGTGCTGACCTGACGGCGTGGAAGTCGCGTGACGGTGCAGCCTGCATTGCTCTTAGCAGCCTCCTCCCTGAGTCTGAGGAGGCCCACTTCACTCAGGTTCGCAGTGCTAGTGAGTTCCTGACTGCGATCAAGGCCCGCTACGCTACTCCCACCACTGTCTCTTTTGGCCGCCTCTTCCTACCGTTCTTGTTCCGTGACCTTGCCTCATTTGAGCTTTCTGCTGACTTGATTGCTCACCTCCGCTCGCTCGGTTCTAGCTACCGCGCTGCTTGCACTGATGCACAGCTTGCACTGCTTCCCTCTCCCATGGCGATTACTATCTACTTCATTGCCACTAGCCTCCCTGACCGCCTTGCCTCGGTTCGTGACACGCTTCTTCGGAAGCACCCTAGTGAGCTCACTATCGAGGTCCTTGAGTCTGCTCTCAAGGACGTCGAGAGAGACCTCCGCTCCGTAGCCTCCACCTCTGGTGGTGTGCCCCCTCCACTGTTTCACGGGTGCACTTTCCCTCAGCTACCCACCTTTACTGCCTCACTAGCCATTGCCACTACTGACGTGACCGCAGCTGCTGTTACGAATTCGTCGCGGTCTCGAGGTAGGGGTGGCTAGGAGGGGCGGTCAGGGTGCAAGCGGCGGCGACGGTGGCGGCGTTGGTGGCGGAGGTGGTGGGGGTGGCGTGCCGACCGGTGGCGGCGGGAGCGCAGGGCCTGGAGAGGTGTCTCGTGCAGCGGCCAGTGACTCCCCTACTGCAGCTGGTGGAGGCGACACCCAGACTCGACAGCCTCCTCCTGGTCTGCCGGCCGCGGTGGGTGGAGCAGCAGCAGCAGTAGCAGCCCCTCCCCTTGTAGCAGCACCCGCAGCAACAGCGGTAGCAGTAGGTTTATGGGCCAGGACAGCGTCAGCCCCAGCGAGGTGTTGTTCACCCTTCGTGCACCTATCAGGTTCTTACAGGTGCTCGCCGAGGCCAGCCTTGTGGCCACACCCACCCTCCTGGTCAGTGCTTTGCTCAGCTCACTGACACGATTCGCTTGGCCTTCAGCGTTGGCGGCCCTGCCCGTGACTGGTTTCCTCTTGTTCAGACGTACGGCTCCACTCTTTGGGGCATGTCTGCTTCTCAGTTGCTTGATCTCTTAGGAACTCCTCATGCTATGTATGCTGTTGTTGACTCTAGTGCTTCTGACTGTGTTTAATCGAGTGTTGTTAGCTTAGGTACTAGTCTTGGTGAGTTGCCTGTTGCTAGTGTAGGCACTTGTATAGACACTAGTCCAGGCGCTACTTCGAAGGACGCTTTGCTGTCTTTCACTTTGGACTCTAGGGCTTCACATTGCTTCTTCCGCGACCACACCACACTTACTCCACTTCCTGCGCAAGTCTCTGTGGCGCTGGCTGATCACACCTTGGGACCAGTCACTGCTCGCTACACCACTACTCTTCTGTGCCCTGCTATTCCCTCTGGGTCTCTAACTGGCTTCCACGTCCCCTTGTTCTCAAGGAACTTGGTGGGCATGAGGCCTCTTTTGAGTCAGCACGTGGGTGTGTGGATTGAGCCCTCTGGTGAGACGGCGGTTTGTGTTGACGGTGACACTTACTTGCTCCTTGCCACCTTTACTGCCGAGCCGGGCTCTGGTCTCTACACACTTCACACTGGCTCTGGTGGGCAACAGCAGTAGCAGCAGCAGCGAATCCTGCCCCCGGCCCCGGTTACTTCCCCCAGTCTGGTCCCTGCGTCTCACCAGGTTGCTGCGTCCCCCCAGGTCGCTGTGTCTAGTCAGGTTCCCGTGTCTGGTCCAGTTGCTGCATCGTGCTCCTGCCGGTCACTTGCACACCCCGCCGTTCTGTGGCACCACCGGATGGGGCACCCGTCCCTCCCTCGTTTGCGTGCTATGTCTCGTCAGAGTCTTGTCTTAGGCCTCGTGTCTTGCCGTCGCTGCCGCCTTCGCTTGCACCGCCGTGCGGTCCCTACGTCAAGGGTCGGCTGCGCGCCACCCCTCACTCCTCCTCCCTTCGTCCGGCCACCGAGCCTTTTGAGACGCTCCACTTGGACGTCTGGGGTCCCGCCCCTGGCTTCGGCCCTGAGCGCGAGCGTTTCTTTGTGGTGGTCGTTGACGACTACTCCCGCTACACCACGGTGTTCCCCCTGGCGAAGAAGTCTGAGGTGACTTCTACGCTGATCAGGTGGTTGCTTACCATAGAGGACACTCGTGGTCGTCGTGCCAGCTGTCTTCACTCTGACTGTGGGGGTGAGTTTTGCTCTGGCATACTCGCTGAATTCTGTCGCGAGCAGGGCATTCGTCATTCCTGGACGCTTCCAGAGTCCCCACAGCAGAATGGGGTTGTTGAGCGCCGCATAGGCTTGGTCATGGAGATCGCCCACACCTCCTTGATGAGAGAAGTTGAACGAGAATGGAATGACTAAGTGAAAGTTGGGTACAAATACAAACTCTAGAAAACTGTACCCCATATGTGCTACCCCACTATAGCCTACAATAGCTATGTCATATATATCTGACACACCCCCATAGGCAAAGTGGGGGAGAACAAGGGGTCACAAGACCAGCCAAGCAAAGCAAAGCAAGCTCAGGGTGGATCACAAAGTCACCACACAGTCCGAGCACAAGGTCAAGGCCACAAGGCCAGTTCACATGCACGAGTGCACATATATATACAACACTAAACAAGCAAGAGCAAGTATATATATATATGCAAGAGTACAAGTAAGATCAAGAGGTGAGCAAGTGAGGTAAGACAGGTACAAGTCCCAGCTGAGTGCAGAAGCGCTGATGATCACAAGGCGGAAGTGCCTTGGTGAAAACATCAGCAGTGTTG
Organism: Closterium sp. NIES-65; assembly: GCA_948144175.1. Taxonomy (NCBI): domain Eukaryota; kingdom Viridiplantae; phylum Streptophyta; class Zygnematophyceae; order Desmidiales; family Closteriaceae; genus Closterium; species Closterium sp. NIES-65. The sequence continues at coordinate 1,576,152 of CANXME010000062.1, read as the reverse complement.
GCCTCAGAGGCCACGTACGCAAGTCGCAACTGACCACGCTGCTGCAGCTCACGAGCAAGAAAGTAGCAAAGAGCAATGTGCTTCGTTCTGTGCTCCAGGCGCTGCTCTCGACACAAGGCCAGCATGGCCTTGTTGTCTACGTAAAGCAATGGAGGAGAACGAGGCGCCTCTCCAAGGACAGTCAGCAGGTAGGTGAGCCAGCGAAGCTCCTGAGCAGCCATGGCCCCGGCGTAGATCTCAGCCTCACAACTGGAGCCGAGAACAGAAGACGAGCGAGTAGCCCGCCACGAAACAGAGCCGGAACCAAGACTGAAGGTGTAACCCTGTGACGACCGCTGAGTAGCCTGGTCGTCCGCCCAAGAAGCGTCCGCGTGCCCAGTGAGGACCACAAGGACTCCGCCCTCCAAGCACTAGCCCCATGCTCGACGTACTGCACAAGTAGCGCAACACCCTCTTCGCTGCAGCCATGTGCTCTGGTCGGTGTCTCCCAGGAGCAACATAGCGTGCAAGAATGCTAAGAGGGTATGCAAGGTCAGGTCGTGTGCAGGTCATCAGGTACATGAGGCAGCCAACAAGCTCTGGGTACGGGCCACTCGACTCTACGGACTCATCCGAAGGCAGAGTTGAGAGCGAGTGGCGGGTAGGCAGAGGAGTGGCCTCAGGCGAGGAGTACGTGAAGCCGAAGCGCTGAAGGACCTGCTGCACCATGTGTGACTGAGTCAAGGTAATGGTGCGTCGTGCTCTGTCCCGAGTGATCTGCAAGCCAAGGTAGCTGCGCAGTTCACCCAGGTCTGTGCACGTGTGTCTCTTCTGCAGCTCGGACTTCACGTAGGCGAGTCCAGCAGTGTCAGCTGTGGCAAAGACCAAGTTGTCAACGTACACGAGGATGTAGAACGGCGGCAGAGAAGTGTCGATGCCCAGAAACAACGACGGGTCAGCAGTAGAGGGAGCAAACCCAAGAGCCGCAAGCATAGTCATCAGTGTGTCGTGCCACTCGCGCGGTGCCTGGCGGAGACCGTAGACTGGCCGTCGGAGGCTCCCCTGGGTGCTAGGAGGGAAAGTCCCAGTGAAGCCAGGTGGACGGCGCAGCAAGATCTCCTCGTGCAGGCTACCCTGCAAGAATGCAGTGTTGAAGTCAAGAGAGTGGAGCTCGTAGTCGCGCTGAGCGGCTATGTGCAGCAGCACCCGAAGAGTGGTCATCTTCGGGGTGGGAGAGAAGGTCGGAAAGTAGTCAACTCCCTGCCGCTGATTGAAGCCACGAGCCACGTACCGCGCCTTGAAGACAGGTGGAGAGCCCGGCGGCCGCTTCACTCTGAAGATCCACATGCCACTGACGATGTTCGCCCCAGGAGGGGGAACCGCGTCAACGTAGGTGCCTGTGGACTTCCAGGAAACCATCTCTGCATCCATAGCTGCCTGCCATTGAGAGGAGTAGGGACCCTCTACGGCCTCCGCGTAAGAGCGCGGAGTCGGGATGTCTAGTGCATCCTGGGTCTCCCTCAGGGGTAAGCAGTACGGACGCGAGATGAGGTGAAGCAGCAGTCAGACACTAGGAACTCCTCCTGCCTGTCCTCAAGGACGTCCGTGCCAAGAGCACACTCACCCTCGACAGGACGGAGGATAGACAGACGCAGACTCAGCAACAAGACTAGCAGCGTAGTCTAGACGACAGCGAGCAGCAAAGTCGACGAGCTCAGCAACAAGAGCAGACGCAGCAGTGGACTCAAAAGAGGGGTCAGTGACGACAGTAGCAAGGAGACACGTGACAGTAGGACTGGCAGTACGGAGAGAGTCTGACTCTGGGTCGGCAAGTGCAAGAAGAGAGGACTCAGGAGGAGAAGGCAAAGGGGCACGCAGAGGAGCAGTGGACGGACGCAGAGACATCCGGTGGGTGCCAGGGATAGGAGGAGGACACTAACGCGAACCGCGACCACTAGCGCGAGCAGCACGAACAGGCAACGCAGGACGAGACGCAGGCTCACGACGCTCAGCAAGACCTCCAGTAGGACTAGTGTAAGGAGAGGGAGCAGGAAGTGGGAAGGCGGGCTCTAACTGTGACTGTGTACTGGACAGGCGGTGGACACTCTACAGAAGGAGAAAGACCAAGAACCTGCTGCAGGAGCGGAACGAAGTACGGCCGAGGCCGCGCGGCAACTCCAGACACAGCAGGGACAGCACCAGCACCCTCAGCGGCAGCACCAGCGCCAAGAGCACTTCCAGCTGCAGGACCTCCAGCAGCACCAGCAGCACCCGCAGCAGGACCACCGCCAGGAAGGACAGCAGCAGTCTCAGCACCAACACCCTTAGTAGCTCCAGCGCCAGGCGGACCCCAAGGCCCAGGAGCCCCGGGACCGGCGGCACAAGTACCCTCAGCGGGTGAAGAAGCTCCAGCTCTAGCAGTACACCTCCAGCGGCGAGCAAACCACTCGTGCAGCTCCTGCGGAGAGAGTGGCTCCCGCAGAGACGAAGCACCCGGAGAGCCTCCAGGCCCCGCACTGCCAGACGCCGGAAGGGGAGGTCCAGTGGCCGCGGGCTCCGCAACTCCAGGCTCAGCAGCACCCCCTGGCTCAGCACCTCCTGACAGTAGCACCCCCAGGCTCAGCACCTCCAGTCGCAGCACCCCTAGGCTCAGCACCCCCAGAGTCAGCACCCCCACGCTCAGCACCCCCAGACTCAGAACTCCAAGGCTCAGCACCCCCAGGCTCAGCACCCGCAGCAGTACCAGAGTTACCAGCAACCTTGACCGGCTCGAGTGCGTCTACCTGGGACACACCTGAAGGGGCAGGACCCTAAGGGGGAAGGGGGTCTAGCTGGGGGGGACCTGGCACAAGGAAGTGCGGTGGCGGGGGGAGGGAAGGAGTGCGGTAGGGGAAGAGGCGGTAGAAGGGGACTGACTCGTCGAACGTGACGTCCTGGGAGGACAAAACACGACGAGAGGAGGGGTGGTAGAACTGCCACCCTGGGGCGTCAGGGGGGAAGCCTAGGAAGACACAGGGAGCAGCACGAGGGGACAGCTTGTCCGCAGACAAGTCGCGGACAAACGCCCGAGATCCCCAGACACGGTACGCAAACGCATCGCCGACCTTCCCCGTCCACAGCAGAGCTGGGGAGGTCTCCGGACGGGAGACCCAGGGGTGAAGGTTGATATGATGCGCCGCGTACCGAACCGCAAACGGCCACAGAAAATGGGGGGCAGCCGCATGCATCATGGACGTACGAGCGACGTCCATGACCATGCCGATGCGGCGCTCAGCAATCCCATTTTGCTGTGGAGAGTCCGGAAGCGTAAAGGTCTGGCGGATGCCTCGTGCACGATAGTGAGCTCGCAGAAGGCCAGAGGAGAACTCTCCACCTCGGTCAGAGTGCAGACGCAAGACAGGAAAGTCCGAGCCGAAGCTCCTCCTGAGCTGGAGACGAGCTGCGCGGATCCAGTCGATCAACACCTCAGTGACATCACCCTTGCTGCGCAAGGGGAAGACTGTGGTGTAACGCGAGTAGTCGTCAACCACCAGCAAGAAGTAGCGCTCGTGACCCTGTCCACGGACGCGGGCTGGGCCCCACACGTCCATGTGAAGAGTCTGCAGAGGAGCCTCTATCGGGGGAAACTGGGAGGAGTGAGGGGCAGCCCGGAGCCGCCCCTCGACACAGGGGACACAGGAAGGTCCTGGTCCCGAAGGAAGGGGAGGGAGAGACCGGGGGAGACCAGAGACAAGGACACGGGAAGCCATGCCCCGAAGACGAGGCAAGGAGGGGTGGCCAAGACGGTGGTGCCACACGAGAGTCTCGTGAGACAGGAGGCGACACGAGGAGGGGACAGACTCAGGACCAGACCTGGACGTAGCAGCAAACACCTGACCCGACGCAGCTACCTGGCCAGAAGCAGGGACAGGAGGAGACTCAGTGGTCAGGGTGTAGAGACTCGACCTCGGCTGACGCGAAAACGTGGCCAGGTGTCGGCCTGTGCGGGCGTCTGAGCAGTGGGTCACCCGCTGACTCGCAGGAGTAAACTGGTGAACCCCCCCATCCTGCAGGTCAGCACCACTCACCAAGTTCGTCGAGAACGAGGGGAGGTACAGACCAGACAGGGTGCCCGAGGGGGCAGCCGGACACGGGAGGACAGTGGAGAAGTGAGAGAGGACAGGGCCCCCATAGGGGTCAGCCAGGGAGACTACAACCGGCCGACCAAGCGGCGTGAGTGTGGTGCGGTCTCGAAAGAAGGAGCGAGAAGCCCCTGAGTCAAGTGTGAAGGTGAGGGAGTCCGAAGCCGACGCAGTACCTGAGAGCACAGCCTCACCAGTACCTGAGAGCGCAGACGCACTGGCACCTAGAGCAGCAGCCTCACAAGCACCTAGCGCAGCAGTTCCAATGCCCGGGTCGGGCGGGAAACACCGGTAACAGTCACCCTCATCACTAATAGTCACAGCATACATGGCAGCAAGGATAGCATCAAAGTCAAGATCAAAGATAGCTACTCCAGCCCTAGACAGCTCTCCCCAGCGGGGAATCTCACTAGCCTCGAGGAACTACTGACGCCAAGCATCCGTCAGGCGGCCAAAGCAGCGCTGGGTGGGGTCCGCTCCCCCACACTGCTCACCCGCGCGGTCGCCGGAACGAAGGACGTAGGTGCATGGACCAAAACCCCCACCAAGCTGACGCTGCGCGTACCACTCACGGAGCTGCTGAGGCTGTTGGATGTCCCGAGAACGCTGCTGCTGCTGCTGGTGGCGCTGACCACCACCAGAGCCGCTCCGCTGCGGGGCACCACCCCGACCAGCTCCACCCCCTCCGCCACCGCCGCCTCCACCTCCGCCACCACCGCCGCCTCCGCTCCCACCGCTGCCGCCGCCACCGCCTCCGCCTCCACTGCCGCCACCACCACCACCACCCCCGCCACCACTCCTACCGCCACCCCCACTCCCTCCGCCGCCTCCACCGCCACCTCCACCGCCCCCGCCAGCTCCACCCGCGCCCTTGCCCCCCTTTCCCTTGCCAGGTCGGCGTCTCCCGCTAGGGGCAGACGCCGTGCCGGCCGACTCAAGACCAAGCAGGTCGGCAGCAGCAGCAGAGGCAACAGAGGGCAGCAGGGGGGAAGGAGAACACCCCTCAAAGATGGGGGTGCGAGGGTCACCCCGAGAGGCTCCTACAGCGACGATGCTCTTTCTCCGCCGCCAGGAGGGCCTTCTCGAGGAGGTCAACAGTGAGAGTGGTGGGACAGACTGAGAGAAAGTGGTCCCGGACTACGCGAAGGGAGTCAGGGAGGCGTGTGACTATGTAATAGAGAGTGATGTACATGGGGGGAGGGTTCTTGGCGAAGAACTCAGCAGGAAGTGCGGCGCGGTAGCGAGTGTCACTAGTGCGGAGGTGCGTAATGAGGTCGGCGACTGTGGGAAAGGCAGCAAGGTCAGGAAAGAGGTACGGTAGCATGAGGCGGCTCAGTGCAGCAGTGGCAGGGGAAGAGTAGCGTGCAACTACAGCGTCGTACAAGGTCTGAGCACTCTTGTACTGACTAAAGTGCGCGCGCTCAGTGGTAGGCAGGTGGCGACGCACAGCAAGACGTGCAGGAGCATCGCGGGTGGCCCACTGAGAGCGAACAGTGGGGTCAGCGTCAGTAGCAAGGGCAAGAGAGGCGCCAGAGGTGAGGTCAAAGAGAGAAAGACCGTCCGCCCTATCGCACTGTAAAAACAGCTGTAGGTTGTCGACCCAGACCTCAAAGTCAATGGCTCGACCCTGAGCGTCAAAAGTGAGGACACTAGGGGTAGCCATGACGAGGATAGACTAGCAGTGCAAGCAGTAGGGGAAGGGCATGCAGTGACAGTGGGGCTGCGCTCACCGGACAAGGCAGGTCGGGCGGCTCGGTAGTAGGGCGGCTCGGCTGCTCGGCGGCTCGGCGGCTGGGCGGCTCGGCGGCTCTGCGCTCGGCTGCTGGGCGGCTCAGCTGCACAGTGGCTCGGCGGCTGGGCGGCTCGGCGGCTCGGCGCTCGGCTGCGCGGCTCGGCTGCACAGCGGCCCGGCTGCCGGGCGGCTCGGCGGCTCTGCAGCTGGGCGGCCCGGCTCCTCCGTTACTCGGCGGCGCGGCGGTCGGCTGCTCGGGTGCATGCTGCAGGGTGGTGCTGCGGTCGGCGGCTCGGGTGGCGGGCAGGAGAGGAGAGTGGCAGGGCCGCAGCAGACGGGCGGCGGGGCCGCAGGAGAAGGGCGGCGGGGCCGGTAGAGTCGGGCGGCGGGGCCGCGAAAGCAGGGCGGCGGGGCCGCAAGGTGTAGGGCGGCGGGGCCGCTAAAGCAAGGCGGCGGGGCCGCGAAGTGTAGGGCGGCGGGGCCACTGAAGCAGGGCGACGGGGCCGCTAAAGCAGGGCGACAGGGCCGCTAAGGAAGGGCGGCGGGGCCGCTAAAGCAGGGCGGCGGGGCCGCGAAATGAAGGGCGGCGGGGCCGAGAAAGCAGGGCGGCGGGGCCGCGAGGTGTAGGGCGGCGGGGCCGCTAAAGCAGGGCGGCGGGGCCGCGAGGTGTAGGGCGGTGGGGCAGCTAAAGCAGGGCGGCAGGGCCGCGAAGTGTAGGGCGGCGGGGCCGCTAGGTGTAGGGCGACGAGGCCGCTAAAGCAGGGCGGCAGGGCCGGTAAAGCAGGGCGGCGAGGCTGCAAATCAGGGGCGGCGGGGCCGCGACAGTAGGGCGGCAGGGCCGCTAGGGGAGGGAAGGCCGCTAGGGCGGCTCGTCGAGTTAACAGCCCGAGGCGCGACTCGGGATGAGCGCGCTTCGGGCAGTAAAAAAAAGTCGAAGTGGTGGGCCCTAGGCGCAGTTCCCACAGGGGAACCTGCTCGATACCATGAGAGAAGTTGAACGAGAATGGAATGACTAAGTGAAAGCTGGGTACAAATACAAACCCTAGAAAACTGTACCCCATATGTGCTACCCCACTATAGCCTACAATAGCTATGTCATATATATCTGACACTTGACTCACGCCCGTGCCCCCCATTTTCTGTGGCCCTACGCGGCTAGGTACGCCGCTCACCAGCTGAACCTCTGGCCACGCGTAGAGGCAGAAGGCTTCACCGACCAGTCTTTGGACCAGATCCCCTGGTGTTGCGTCGAGGTTTCGTGTCTGGGGTTGCTTGGCTCTTGTCCGCGACACTTCCGCGGACAAGCTCTCACCTCGCCTCACCGGTTCTTTGACTCACGTGACGTCAGTTTCGAGGATTCCACCCCCTACTACGTCAGGTACCCCAGTTGAGGTCTCCCGGTTCCTCCTCCCCCTCTCTTCTTTACTTCCGCTCCCCCTCCTGCTCCCCCGGTACAGCCTCCCCCCCCTGGTCCAGCCTCGTTAGGTGTGTCCCAGGCTACCCCTCCCCCCTCGGTAGCCCCTCAGGTGCAGCCTCCTTCCCCACAGTCCTCCTCGCAGCCTGCTGCAGACCCTGCGGGAGCCGGTGCTCGTGGAGAGGGCCCTGCAGGTGCTAGCTCTAGAGGAGTTGGCGCTGGTGCTGAGAGCGTCCCTGTGTCGGTTTCTGGTTCTGGGGGTGCTGGAGTTGGAGCTGAGCCCGTGGTTGCAGGAGACTCTTGTCTTCCGGGAGCTGGTGTTGGTTGTGCTGACTCTGGGGGTGGTGCGCCAGGTGCTTTGGAGGGTGGTCCCGGGGCTGCCACAGCCCCGGACACTACTCCTCCCCCCCACCCCTACCCAACCCGGCACCAGGCTCGTGTTCACCGTGCCCGTGAGGAGCGGCTGGAGTTGGAGAGAGAGGAGAGAGAGTTGCAGCGGCTAGAGGAGCAGCAGCAGCAGCAGCAGCCGCAGCTGGAGCCGCCGCGGCAATAGGAGGTGCAGCAGCTGGAGCCGCCGCAGCAGCAGGAGGAGCAGCAGCTGCCGCCGCCGCAGCAGCAGCAGCCGCCGCCTCCTCCTCTTGTCTCTGGTCTTCGGGCCCTCGGTCTCCCCTCTCGCTCTCCTTCTTCCTCCCCCTCTCCTCCCGTCTCGGGTCCTCCACTTCCTCCTCCTGACCCCTCCCCGGCTGTTTTCCCTCATTCTCAGCCTCCGTTGTCCCCTCCTCCTTCTCAAACTTGGGCCTCTTGTCGCTCCCCTCGTGCTCGTCCCTCGTCTCCTGTTCTTGTTACTGACCTTCGTACTGCCCTCTTTCGTTCTAGTCCGCCTCGTTCGTCTCCGTCTCTCCTTCCGTCTCCTCCTGAGTCGGCCTTCACTGCTTCTCTCTCTACTCCTGACACTGACTACTACCGCATGTACCAACCTATTCTCTCTCATGTTCTCGCCACTCTTGTTACCGACCCTCCTGCCTCTGTCTCCGCCCTTACTGCCGCAGTCATTGAGTTTGCCTCCACTCGCCGCCTTTGTCAGATTTATATGACATAGCTGTTGTAGGCTATAGTGGGGTAGCACATATGGGGTACGACTTTCTAGGGTTTGTACTTGTACCCATCTTTCCCTTAGTCAATCGATTCTCGTTCATTTTCTTATGGTATCGAGCAGGTTCCCCTGTGGGAACTGTTCCTAGGGCCCACCATCTTTTTTTCCTGCCCGGAGCGCGCTCTACTCTGCCCGAGTCGCGCTCCCCTCTTTCGACCCTGTCGCGCCGCCTTAGCGGCCCCGTCGCGTCAAGCTTGCGGCCCCGTCGCGTCGCCCTCGCGGCCCCGTCACGTCGCGCCGCCCTAGCGGCCGCGTCGCGCCGCCCTCGCGGCCCCGATCCGCCGCCCTCGCGGCTCCGTCGCGTCGCGCCGCCCTCGCGGCCTGTTCGCGACGCCCTCGCGGCCCTTTCATGCCGCCCTCGCGGCCTCTTCAAGCCGCCCTCGCGACCCCCCGGCGCCGCCTCTACTAGCCCCGTCGCCTACCCTGCTTGCCCCGTAGCCTACCCTGCGGCCCTGTCGCTTACCCTGCTGGCCCTGGCGCCTACCCTGCGGCCTCGGCGCCTACCCTGCGGCCCCGTCGCCGACCCTGCTGGCCCCGTCCCCTACCATGCAGCCCTGGCGCCTACTCTACGGCCCCGTCGCCTACCCCTGCGGCCCCGACGCCGCCCTTCCCGGCCCCGGCGCCGCCCTTCCCGGCCCCGGCACCGCCCTTCCCGGCCCCGGCGCCGCCCTTCCCGGCCTCGGCGCCGCCTCTGCTGGCCTCGTCGCCTACCCTGCGGCCCCGGCGCTACCCTTCCCGGCCCCGACGCTGCCTCTACCGGCCCCGCCGCCGTCCCCACGCGGCCTCGCCATCACCACCGAGCCGCCGGCGCCGCCGACCTACTGCCGAGCCGCCCGAGCCACCTGAGCCGCCCGAGCCGCCGAGTCGCCGAGCTGCCGAGCCGCCGTACCGCCGAGCCGCCGAGCCGCCAGAGCCACCGAGTCGCCGAGCCGCAGTTGCTGTCGAGCCGCCGAGCTGCCGAGCCGCCGTACCGCAGAGCCGCCCCGCCCCCAGAGCCGCCGAGTCGCCGAGCCGCAGTTGCTGCCGAGCCGCCGAGCCGCCGAGTCGCCGAGCCGCCGAGCCGCCCGAGCCGCCGAGCCGCCGAACCGCCAAGCCGCCCGAGCCACCCTGTCCAGTAAGAGCAGCGCCTTTGTCACTGCACTGCCCTTACCCTACGGTTCGCGCTGCTAGTCTACTGCTGTCATGGCTACCCCTAGTGTCCTCGCTTTTGACGCTGAGGGTCGGGCCATTGACTTTGACGTCTGGGTAGATGACCTGCAGCTTTTCCTACAGTGCGATAGGGCAGACGGTCTCTCCCTCTTTGACCTCACTTCTGGTGCCTCTCCTGCCCCTACTGCTGATGCTGACGCCACTGTTCGCTCACAGTGGGCCACACGCGATGCTGCTGCACGTCTTGCTGTGCGTCGCCACCTCCCTACCTCTGAGCGTGCGCACTTTAGCCAGTATTAGAGTGCTCAGACCTTGTGCGACGTTGTAGTTGCACGCTACTCCTCCCCTGCCACTGCTGCACTGAGCCGCCTCATGCTACCGTACCTCTTCCCTGACGTTGCTTCCATTCCCACTGTCACCGACCTCATTACGCACCCCCGCACTAGTGACACTCGCTACCGCGCTGCGCTTCCAGCTAAGTTCTGCGCCAAGAACCCCCGCCCCCATGTACATCACCCTCTACGACAAAGTCACTCGGCTCCCTGACTCTCTCCGCGTAGTTAGAGACCACTTCCTCTCAGTTTGCCCCACCACTCTCACCGTTGACCTCCTCGAGAAGGCCCTCCTAGCGGCAGAGAAGAGCATAGTAGCTGTAGGAGCCTCTCGTGGTGACCCTCGCACCCCCGTCTTTGAGGGGTGTTCCCCCTCCCCCCTTTTGCCCTCTTTTGCCTTTGCTGCTGCGGCCGACCTCGTTGTTCTCGAGTCGGTCGGCACTGCGTCTGCCCCGAGCGCGAGACGCCGCACCGGCAAGGGCAAAGGGGGCAAGGGCGCTGGAGGGGGTGGCAAGGGCGGCGGAGGTGGCGGTGGCGGCAATCGAGGGGGTGGGGGTGGTGGTGGGAGTGGTGGCGGGGGTGGAGGTGTCGGTGGCAGCAGTTGAGGCGGAGGCGGAGGCGGCGGTGGCGGTGGGGGCGGAGGTAGCGGGGGTGGCGGCGGAGGAGGAGGCGGCGGCGGAGGAGGCGGAGTTGGTCGGGGTGGCGCTGCACAGAGGGTCGGCTCCGGTGGTGGTCAGCGCCAGCAGCAGCAGCGCACTCGTGACATCCCCCCCCCTCAGCAGCTCCGTGAGTGGTACGCTGCACGCCAGCGGGGTGGGGGTACTGGTCCGTGCACCTACGTCCTACGCACCGGCGACCGCGCGGGTGAGCAGTGCGGGGATGCGCACTCCACCCTGCACTGCTTTGGCCGCCTCACGGATGCTTGGCGTCACCAGTTCCCTGAGGCCACTGAGATCCCTCGCTGGGGCGAGCTGTCTAGGGCGGGAGTAGCTATCTTTGACCTTGACTTTGATGCTATTCTTGCTGCCAGGTATGCTGTGACTATTAGTGATGAGGGTGACTGTTAGTGGTATTTCCCGCCTGACCCGGGTATTGAGACTACTGCTCTAGGTACTGGTGAGGCTGCTGCTCTAGGTGCTAGCGAGGATGCTGCTCTAGGTGCCAGTGCGTCTGCTTCCACAGGTGCTGGTGAGTCTGCTCTCTCAGGTACCGCGTCGGCTTCGGCCTCCCACACCTTCACCCTTGACTCGGGGGCTTCTCGCTCCTTCTTTCGAGACCGCACCACACTCACGCCGCTTGGTCGGCCAGTTGCAGTCTCTCTGGCAGACCCCTCTGGGGGTCCTGTCCTTGCTCACTTCCCCACTGTCCTCCCGTATCCGGCGGCCCCCTCTGGCACCCTGTCTGGTCTTTACCTCCCCTCGTTCTCTACGAACTTGGTGAGTGGTGCTGACCTACAGGATGCGGGGGTTCACCAGTTCACTCCTGCGAGTCAGCGGGTGACCCACTACACGGACGCTCGGACAGGCCGACACCTGGCCACGTTTACACGTCGGCCGGGGTCGAGCCTGTACACACTGACCACTGAGTCTCCTCCTGTCACTGCGTCTGGTCAGGTAGCTGCGTCGGGTCAGGTGTTTGCTGCAGCGTCCAGGTCTGGTCCTGAGTCTGCCCCCTGCTCGTGTCGCCTCCTGTCTCACGAGACTCTCCTCTGGCACCACCGCCTTGGTCACCCCTCCCTGCTTCCTCTCCGGGGCATGGCCTCCCGTGTCCTTGTGTCTGGTCTTCCCCGGTCCCTCCATCCCCTTCCTCCGGGGCCTGCCCCTGCCTGCGTCCCCTGTGTCGAGGGGCGGCAGCGTGCTGCCCCTCACTCCTCCCAATTTCCTCCGACAAAGGCCCCGCTGCAGACGCTTCACATGGACGTGTGAGGCCCAGCCCGCGTCCGTGGACAGGGTCACGAGCGCTACTTCCTGCTGGTGGTTGACGACTACTCGCGTTACACCACAGTCTTCCCCTTGCGCAGCAAGGGTGATGTCACTGAGGTGTTGATCAACTGGATCCGCGCAGCTCGTCTCTAGCTGAGGCAGAGCTTTGGCTCGGACTTTCCTGTTCTGCGTCTGCACTCTGACAGAGGCGGAGAGTTCTCCTCTGGCCTTCTGCGAGCCTACTGTCGTGCACAAGGCATCCGCTAGACCTTCACGCTTCCGGAGTCTCCAAACCAAAATGGGATTGCTGAGCGCCGCATTGGCATGGTCATGGACGTCGCCCGTACGTCCATGATGCATGCGGCTGCCCCCCATTTTCTGTGGTCGTTTGCGGTTCGGTACGCGGCGCATCACATCAACCTTTAGCCCAGGGTCTCCATGCCAGAGACCTCCCCAGCTTTGCTGTGGACGAGGAAGGTTGGCGATGCGTCTGCGTTTCGTGTCTGGGGATCTCGGGCATTTGTCCACGACTTGTCTGCGGACAAGCTGTCCCCTCGTGCTGCTCCCTGCGTCTTCCTTGGCTTCCCCCCTGACGCGCCTGGGTGGCAGTTCTACCACCGCTCCTCTCGCCGAGTTTTGTCCTCCCAGGACGTCACGTTTGACGAGTCGGTCCCCTACTACCGCCTCTTCCCCTACCACACTCCGTCCCTCCCCCCGCCACCGCTCTTCCTTGTGCCAGGTCCCCCCCCCGTAGACCCTCTCCCCCCTCAGGGTCCTACCTCTTCAGGTGTGTCCCAGGTAGACGCAGTCGAGCTTGTCGAGGTTGCTGGTGACTCTGGTGCTGCTGAGGGTGCTGAGCCTGGGGGTGCTGACTCTGGGGGTGCTGAGCATGTGGGTGCTACGCATGGAGGTGCTGAGCCTGAGGGTGCCACTACTGGGGGTGCTGAGCCAGGGGGTGCTACGCCTGGAGGTGCTGAGCCTGGGGGTGCGGAGCCTGAGGGAGGTGAGCCTGCTCGTGTCGCGTCTGGCGGTAGTGTGCCTGGAGGTTCTCCGGGTGCTTCATCTCGGCGGGAGCCACTCTCTCCACAGGAGCTGCGCGAGTGGTTTGCCCGGCGCTGGCGGCGTGCTACTGGAGCTGGAGGTTCTTTGGCTACTGAGGGTGCTGGTGTCGCGTGTCCCCGAGGTGCTTGTACTGGGAGTAATGGAGCTGCTGGGCCTGCGGGTACGACTGGAGCTGAAGCTGCTGAGGGTGTTGGCGCTGAGGCTACTGCAGTCGGTCCTGGAGGCGGTCCTCCTGGGGGTGCTACTGGTGCTGCTGGAGGTCCTGGAGCTACTAGAGCTGCTGGGGGTGCTTGAGCTGGAGGTGCTGCTAGCATTGGTGCTACCAGTGGGGGTACTGGTGCTGTCCCTTCTGTGTCTGGAGTCGCCGCGCGGCCTCGGCCGTACTTCGTTCCGCTCCTTCAGTAGGTTCTTGGTCTTCCGCCTTCTACTGGTCCTCCTCCTCCCTTAGAGTGTCCACAGCCTGTCCCGTCACAGTTACAGTTACAGCCGGCCTCCCCACTGCTTACTCCTTCTCCCTACACTAGTCCTACTGGAGGTCTTGCTGAGCGTCGTGAGCCTGGGACTCGCCCTGTGTCGCCTGTCCGTCCTGCTCGCACTAGTGGTTGTGGTTCGCGTCAGCGTCCTCCTCCTGTCCCTGGCTCGCACCGGATGTCTCTGCGTCCGTCCACTGCTCCTCTGCGTTTTCCTTTGCCTTCTCATCCTGTGTCCTCTCTTCCTGCTCTTGCCGACCCAGAGTCGGACTCTCTTCGTGCTGCCAGTCCTACTGTCACGCGATCCTTGCTACTGTTGTCACTGACCCTTCCTTTGAGTCCACTGCTGCATCTGCCCTAGTTGCTGAGCTTGTCGACTTTGCTGCTCGCTGTCGTCTAGACTACGCTGCTAGTCTTGTCGCTGAGTCTGAGTCTGTCTCTCCTCCGTCCGTCGAGGGTGAGTGTGCCCTTGGCACGGACGTCCTTAAGGACAGGCAGCAGGAGTTCCAGTGTTTGGCTGCTGCTCCACCTTATCTCGTGTCCGTACTGCTTACCCCTGAGGGAGACCCAGATGCACTTGACATCCCGACTCCGCGCTCTTACGCGGAGGCGATAGAGGGTCCCTACTCCTCTCAGTGGCAGGCAGCTATGGACACAGAGATGGCTTCCTGGAAGTCCACAGGCACCTACGTTGACGAGGTTCCCCTGCCTGGGGCGAACATCGTCAGTGGCATGTGGATTTTCAGGGTGAAGCGGCCACCGGGTTCTCCACCTGTCTTCAAGGCGCGTTACGTGGCTCGTGGCTTCAGTCAGCGGCAGGGAGTTGACTACTTTCAGACCTTCTCTCCCACCCCGAAGATGACCACTCTTCGGGTACTGCTGCACGTTGCTGCTCACCATGACTACGAGGTGCACTCTCTTGACTTCAGTACTGTTTTCTTGCAGGGCAGCCTGCACGAGGAGATCTAGCTGCGTCGCCCACCTGGCTTCACTGGGTCTTTTTCCTCCTGGCACCCAGTGGAGCCTCCGGCGGCCAGTCTACGGTCTCCGCCAGGCACCGCGTGAGTGGCACGACACACTGAGGACTACACTTGCGGCTCTTGGTTTTGCTCCCTCTTTTGCTGACCCGTCGCTGTTTCTGCGCACCGACACTTCTTTGCCGCCGTTCTACATCCTCATGTACATCGACGACTTGGTCTTTGCCACAGCTGACACTTCTGGACTTGCCCACGTGAAGTCCGAGCTGCAGAAGAGACACACGTGCACAGACCTGGGTGAACTGCGCAGCTACCTTGGCCTGCAGATCACCCGGGACAGAGCACGCCGCACCATTACCCTGACTCAGTCACACATGGTGCAGCAGGTCCTTCAGCGCTTCGGCTTCACGTACTCCTCGCCTCAGGCCACTCCTGTGCCTACTCGCCACTCTCTCTCAGCTCTGCCTTTGGATGAGTCCGTAGAGCCAAGTGGCCCGTACCCAAAGCTTGTTGGCTGCCTCATGTACTGGATGACCTGCACACGACCTGACCTTGCATACCCTCTTAGCATCTTGGCACGCTATGTTGCTCCTGGGAGACACAGACCAGAGCACATGGCTGCAGCGAAGAGGGTGTTGCGCTACTTGTGCAGTACGTCGGGCATGGGGCTTGTGCTTGGAGGGCAGAGTCCAGTGGTCCTCACTGGGCACGCAGACGCTTCTTGGGCTGATGACCAGGCTACGCAGCGGTCCTCACAGGGTTACACCTTCAGCCTTGGTTCCGGCTCTGTTTCGTGGCGGGCTACCCGCTCGTCTTCTGTTCTCGGCTCCAGTTGTGAGGCTGAGATCTACGCAGGAGCCATGGCTGCACAGGAGCTTCGCTGGCTCACCTACCTGCTGACTGACCTCGGAGAGCCGCCTTGTTCTCCTCCAATGCTGTACGTAGACAACAAGGCCATGCTAGCCTTGTGTCGGGAGCAGAGACTGGAGCACAGAACGAAGCACATTGCTCTTCGCTACTTCCTTGCTCGTGAGCTACAGCAGCGTGGTCAGCTGCGCCTTGCGTACGTGGCCTCTGAGGCCAACACTGCTGATATCTTCACCAAGGCGCTTGCGCCTTGTGATTATCAGCGCTTCTGTACTCAGTTGGGTCTTGTGCCTGCCTTGCCTCACTTGCTCACCACTTGACCTTGTTTGTACTGTTACATATATATATAGACCTGCTCTTGCTTGTATAGCCTTATATATATATGTGTAATCCTGCATGTGAACTGGTCTTGTGGCCTTGAACTTGTGCTCGGAATGTGTGGTGACTTTGTGATCCACCTGAGCTTGCTTTGCTTTGCTTGACTGGTCTTGTGACCCCTTGTTCTCCCCCACTTTGCCTATGGGGGTGTGTCAGATTTATATGACATAGCTGTTGTAGGCTATAGTGGGGTAGCACATATGGGGTACGACTTTCTAGGGTTTGTACTTGTACCCAACTTTCCCTTAGTCAATCGATTCTCGTTCATTTTCTCAGCCTTGACTACGCCATTGGTCTTGTGGCTGCTCCCCCTACCAGTCCTCTGACCGTCGGGGGTGAGTCTGCCCTTGGCTGTGACGCCCTAGAGGACAAGCAGTTTGAGCTAGAGTTCCTTGCAGCCGCTTCCCCACATCTCCGTGCCATGCTGCTCGTCCCTGAGGGAGACCCCAACGCCCTTGACATACCGACTCCTCGCACTTACGCTGAGGCAGTGTCAGGGCCTTAGGCCTCTCAATGAAGAGCTGCCATGGACGCAGAGATGGCCTCCTACAGATCCACAGGCACCTACGTTGACGAGGTTCCCCCCCTTGGGGCGAACGTAGTCGATGGCATGTGGATCTACAGGGTGAAGCAGCCACCGTAATCTCCTCCGGTCTTCAAGGCGCGCTACGTGGCTAGAGGTTTCAGTCAGCGCAAGGGAGTTGACTTCTTTCAGACCTTCGTGCCTACCCTGAAGATGACCACTCTTCGAGTGTTACTGCACGTAGCAGCACAGAGAGACTACGAGCTACACTCTCTCGACTTCTCCACTGCTTTTCTTCAGGGTAGCCTACATGAGGAGGTCTGGCTGCGTCGTCCCTCTGCCTTCACTAGCACTTTCCCTCCTGGGACCCAGTGGAGGCTGAGGCGACCTGTCTACAGTCTTTGGCAGGCTCCTCGTGAGTGGCACGAGACTCTTCGTTCTACCCTCTCTGACCTTGGGTTCCAGCTGTCTTCTGTCGACCCGTCGCTGTTCGTTCGTCGTGGCTCCACACCGTTCTTTGTTATGGCCTTCATCGACGACCTAGTTTTCGCCACTGCTGACAAGGTTGCCTTGGCAGACGTGAAGTCCGAACTACAGAAGAGGCACACGTGCACTGACCTTGGTGAGCTGCGCCACTACCTTGGCCTGCAGATCACCAGGGACAGAGCTGCTCGCACCATTACATTCTCACATTCACACATGGTGCAGCAGGTCCTTCAGCGGTTCGAGCTTCAGCACTCCACAGTACAGCGCACACCTCTTGCTGTTGGCCACAGCCTCACTGGTCCCTTTTCTTGACGAGCCGTTTGAGTCTAGTGGTCCCTACGCAGAGCTGGTGGGCTGCCTCATGTACCTGATGACTTGCACTCGCACGGACCTCGCCTTCCCTCTCAGCATCCTTGCTCGCTTTGTTGCGCCAGGGAGACACCGTCCTGTTCACAGGACGGTAGCTGTGAGGGTGGCGAGGTACCTAGCAACGTCATCAGGCATGGGGCTAGTTCTTGGAGGGCAGGAGCCTATCGTACTTACTGGTCACTGTGACTCTTCTTACGCTGACGACGCTGAGACTCACATGTCTACTCAGGGGTACTGTTTCAGTTTGGGTTCTGGAGCTGTTTCGTGGCGGTCCACGCGCTCCTCTTCAGTCTCGACCTCTACAGCTGAGGTTGAGATCTGCGCTGGTGCCATGGCGGCACAGGAGCTGCGTTGGTTGACCTTCTTGCTCGCTGACCTTGGTGAGCAGCTGAGCTCTGCACCGACCTTGTTCACTGACAACAAGGCGTCGATTCTCCTTTGTCGAGAGCCGCGATTGGAGAGCAGAGTGAAGCACATTAACGTCAGGTACTTTCTTCTGCGAGAGTTGCAGAGATGTGGACATGCTCGCTTCGAGTTTGTGGAGTCCGAGGCCAGCATTGCAGACATCTTCACCAAGGCGCTTCCGCCTTGTGACCACCAGAGGTGTTGTGTGCAGTTAGGCCTTGTTGAGACAGGTTCTAGTCGTGTATAGGCTTGAGTTTAATGCTTGCTTTGCTTGTACTCTTGCTATACACACTTGTGAACTCTTGGACTAGCCTTGTTGCCCCTGTTGCTTGTGCTCAGAGTGTGTTGTGTTGTTGTGATCCACCCTGAGCTTTGTTTCTTTGTGACTGGTCTTGTGACTGTACACTTTTGGTTTTGCTTGACACCCCTCACTTAGGCTATGGGGGTGTGTCAAATGTTGTAGCCTTAGGGGATACAGATGTTAGGGTTTGTTATATGTACCCCAACCCACATCAATGAAACAACACTTCTATTCTTGACAGTTAGCTACTGGGCTGGGGTCGATGGAAGGTCGTCAGTGGGAACTGGTTGTGAGAGTACGACGGCTTATGCTAGCTTCGCTAGCTTGCCTGGACTTTATTACGCATTATCTAGCTTAGCTTTATTTTGCTTTGCTTGCTTTTGCTTGATTTCCTAGGTTCGTTGCTTTTACTAATGTTATTATAGTTAGAGCACCGAACTAGGTTGAGTGCACCGAACTCTAGGCTTTTCGGTTGCCACCGAATTGCCTTCTACCGAATTCGGGAAGGACTCGTTCGGGACGCTTCGCGACCCGCAGAACCTTCTAGTAACATCCGGGTTAGTGCCTTTGTGTCGAGCCTATATATAGCCTCGCCTTGTACCCAGGTGGAAGATTCAGTAGATTTATCTTTCCTGAACCGGATCCTCACAACGGTGCTGTCGAGGGACCAGTGATTGGTGTTGCCTCTACTTCGGCGGGTGTTGCTACTGCTTCTACCAATGTTGTCTCTGCTTCTGTCGGTGTTGTCTCTACTTCTGCTGGTGTTGTCTCTGCTTCTGCTGTTGTTGTCTGTCGAATTGTTGCTAAATCTCTCGTCCGTTCTGTTTCAGGTATGGTGTGCGAGTACCAGAAACCTCCGGGACTGAAGTCGGGGTCGAGATCCGGTGGGTGTGTCCATGTGGTGAAGTTGACTATCGCGTCGCTATCTGAAGTGCCTTGATTTGGAACAAAGTCGAGGACGAAGACGTTATTCTTCACGACTGCCTTCCCGATGTAGAGTCCACCCTTTCCGTTGTACAACTTGAATTCCTGAGTGGTGCTGTCAGCTTCAAGGTGAATTCCCTTCGCCATGAGTTGACTGACGTTGAGTAAGTTGTAGCTGAGTCCTTCTGCGATCAAAACCCTCGACATCTGTAGGATTACATTGGTCTTTCGTGATTCAAGTTGAATTATCCCTTGTCATCGTGTGCGCAGGTTCGGGTTGTTGGCGACGGTGATGACAACTTCGCGGTTAAGACGCTGTTCCCGTTGAACGAAGCGACCTGAAGAACACTTGTCCGCAACGACTGTCCAAGAACCAAGTGTCTTTCCCGGATGGTTCGCTTTGGGCCATGGTTGCGTACGTCGGATTTGGCTCCAGTGATTCGCGACGAGGCGTGCTTTCGTCGAGCTGTTCTTCGGGTGAGTAAGTTGGTGGTGAACCGGTGATGCAGGAGTCTGTTGTACTTGTCATGCATCTTATGATATTTCTTGTTCCTCGTGCAGGTTGGGGCATTGTTGTTGAAGACAACGCCTGGTTGGAAGGATGCTGTTGTGTTGAAGCCACTTGGCTGCTTGAAGGTTGAAGCTAACGTGGTGGTGTCGATCGCTGTTGATTCAGGCAGTGAACGCAGGAATGCCTAGATGTTTTGTAGGGGTGACAGAACGGTGGTACGTACCTTCGTGCCTGGTGCTCGTGTTGTCGGTTGTTGTTGTTGTTGCGCGGTTGAGTGTGGAAGGCGAATTCTGGTGCCGATACCTTCTTTTTGTGACGTTCTTTGTGCAGGTCCATGTCTTGTTGCTCGGCGTGAATTTCAGTGCAGAGGGCTGCTTCGGAGATTCTTCCGTGGGCTCGGAGGATGGCTCGGGTGGAGTGCCACTGAGGGCCGAGACCAGTGATGACGACAGTGACGAACACTCTTTGGATATTGATCCAACGCATCAAAGAAGTCTATCGCGCAGGCCTTAGCAGCGACTGATATATGCCATTCCTTTTTCGCCGGGTTGCATTTGCACTGTTGTCAGTTGTGCCATGAGATGACTCTGATTAACATTGTCAGTTGCCTGATACAGGTTCTTCAAGTGGTTGTACGCGAGCTCGGTGGATTTGCCAAACATTTTGCTGCTCGTTTGTTGTTGTGTTGCGCAAGAGTATGGTGTATGCCATTAGTGACTGGTACATGTATTGCTGCTTGTCGTACTGTGTCACGTGCGTTGGGCATGGCAGGGAATTGGCAAAGAAGCCAAGGATTTGAGCGCCTTCCATCATCAGCTCGAAATTGAATGACCAGGTATAAAAGTCATTGCCATCGAACGGTGTTGACGTTTGTAGTTTCAGAACATGTGCAAACTGCGACTGTATCTGAATTGCATCCAGTATCTATTCTTGTCCAGGTGGAGGCTGATTTGGTATGAAGCTGATGGAGCCGCGTTGAGGCTCATACGGTGCAAAGGTAGGCTGCTGCTGATTTCCGCGCGCAAAGGATGAGCCGTCAAGACTCATAGGGGTAACGCCGTTGTTGTTCTCGCTGCTGTTTGATTGCACAGGTGCTGCTTGCTGGTGTTGTTCGTAAAACGACATGAAGGAGATTAACCTCTCCATCATGCTTGGGTTGAAGCCAGTTGTTTGTTTTGCAGGGGTTTCACTAGATTCAGCAGCTGGTCTTGTCGTCGTACCTCCCTCTGTCTGTAGTCCAGAGGCTGGAGGTAGAGTAGGAGTAGTGCCGGGAGATCCGTTAGAGGAACTTCTCTCCTTCTGTGTTGCCATGTCTTGAGTTGTCGTAGAAAGTTGAACAGAGTTGAGTCTTGCCCTGTTAGCTCTCATACCATGTTGGGCTGAAAAAGCCCTTAGGATCGTTGCAAGGCTAAGACTCGAAGTGATAATGTAATTGCAGAAGCCTTATAGTGAGCCGGTTGAGCCACCTTGCACTAGTGTGTGAGAGCAAGATAGATTGATTATAGCAAAGTAATACAAGGCCTAATATGATTACAAGGGAATATGAAAAGACATAACAAACTGTTGCTGTTGCTGTTGCGATTCGATACAGCTGCAACTGGGGCAACTGCTCAGTAACGAGTCAGTTGTTTGTCCTTGCTGCCGCGCTGCCTTTCGGTGAGTCAAAGGTCTCTGACATTTGACCTTCGCTTAACCTCTTTGCTGTTACATTTTGTCAACATCTTCGGTTGACTCGCTGTTGCTTCGCTGAAGTCTGCCTCGCTTACGATACAATGTTTCGACACATCAGAAGCGCAAACTACATGTTTCCAACAGCAAATAGGCTGACAATCGAAAAAATGTGCGACCAAACACTATACGATGTTGATGCTAATCCTACTGTATATGGTTATAGAGTAACCACACCACAAATGATTGTACCTCTATTCAGATTGCAAGCAGATGCTATCCTAACTACTCCTGTTGTAACGATTGAAAGAACCCCCACCTCCGTGCAGTAAATGCGACAACCCCGCTCTCCCCACCCCACTCCCCTACCGCCTGCTCATCCCCAGCCCATCCCCCCCCCCCCCTCCCCCCTCCCCCCTCCTTGGAACTCCCCCATCACTCCACCAAATGTGCTGGACCGCACAGTGCTCCAGCACTTGTTTTCAGATGACGTGGATTCCGGTTCCTCATGTCTCCGCTGTATGTCCAGAAATAATCATGAGAAGAAACGTACCGTCTCGTGATGAACCGCTTCCAACTATGTTGTTGCTGTGATGGTGGCAGTGGCGGTTTTGTTGGCGGCGGTGGTGTTGGGAAAGGTCGCAATAGCAACAAATCTGTTCATCATCACCGTTTGTCGGGCCGAACCAGCACCATAACCTGGTGCTTCTACTGCTGCGACTATTCCTGCTGCTCTTCATGCTCCTCCTGGTAGGGCCATGCCTGCTCCTCCTGCTGTTCCTCCCAATGCCGTGGGAGGCACTGTTGCTGCCAAGCCACCGCACCAACTGCCTAATCACACTGCTGCTGCGGAGGGTAAACTACCCTGTGAAGTAAACGTTGGCGGGAATGCTGACCCATTGGCGGGAATGCTCAACCATTGGAACAGCCAGAGTGCAGGGTATGTGGTGCTTGGGCAGAGGCGGAAGGTGCAGCAGTGGTTGAAGCAGTGGCTGAAGTAGTTGGATTTGGTGAAGCGGGGACAACAGGGGAGGTGATTTGTTGAAAGAAGCGCAGATAATTTAGCAGCAGTGAGAAGAAGGGCTACGGAGGTAATTGCTGGATTAGCAGCAGTGGTGGTGAAGGTGTGGGGAGGAGTGGGTTGGAATGTGAAGAGCAGGAGGACGCTGGTAGGTGATGGGTGGGAAGGGGTGGGAGAGAAGAGAAAATTAAGAGTGGCGGGTCCACTGAGTGGTGGGAGTGAGGGATATGGGAGTGAGGGATTGAGAGTGAGGGATTAAGAGTGAGGGATATGCAAGGGGGAGATTGAGAGTGAGGGATAAGGGAGTGACGGATAAGGAAGTGAGGTTTATATGAGAATGAGTGGTATAGGAGTGAGTGACTCATGAGTGCAGGATTCACGGGTGTGGAATATGGGAGTGAGTGATTTGGGAGTGATTGGTTTGGGAGTGAGGGATTTGGGAGAGAGGGATTTGGGAGAGAGGGATTTGGAAGTGAGTCGGGAGTGAGGGGTTTGGGAGTAAGGGATATGGGAATGAGTGATACGGGAGTGAGGGATATGGGAATGAGGGATACATGAGTGAGGGATATGGGAATGAGTGATATAAGAGAATGATTTGGGAGTGAGGGAATTTGGATTGAGTGGCTTGTGAGTGAGGGATTTGAAAGAGAGAGAGATTTGGGAGTGAGGGGTTTGGGAATGAGGGATTTGGAAGTGAGGGATTTGGGAGAGAAGGATTTGGGAGTGAGGGGTTTGCAAATACGAGATAGGGGAGTGAAGGATTTGGGATGAGGGGTTTGTGAATAAGAGATAGGGGAGTGAGGGATTTGGGAATGTGGGGAGTAAGTGATATGGGAGTGAGGCAAAAGGGGGTGAGGGATATTGGAACGAGGGATACAGGTGTGAGTGATTTGGTAATTGAAGACATGGGAGTGTGGATTTTGGGGTTTAGGGTAAGAGACATGGGAGAGTGGTTTTGGAGTGAGGGATTTGGGTTAGGAGTGAGTGATTTGGGTGAGAAATATGGGATAGTGATTTGGGAGTAAAGGATTCGGTAGTGAGGGGCTTGGGAGTGAAGGATATGGGAGTAAAGGATCTGGTAGTGAGGGGATGAGGGGTTTGGGAGTGATGTATTTCACTAAGGGATTTGGCATTCAGGGGTATGGGAGTGAGTTAAATGGGAGTGAGTGATATGGGAGTGAGGGATGTGGGAGTGAGTGATATGGGAGTGAGGGATTTGCAGGTGAGGGATATGGGAGTGTTGGATGTCAAAACTGCATGTTTGTGTGTTGTCTCTAGGCTATAGCGGGGTAGCCTACGAGGAGTATAACCCATTAGGGTTAGGACTTGTACCCAACATTGTCATAATCCATTCATTTCCTGCTCGCTAGATTCTGACATGGTTTCAGAGCACGTAGGTCTCTAGGACCGATTGTTTCTTTTAGGGCCGACGGTTCGTTCTACCCTGCCCGTTAACGATTTCGACCCGGCCGCCCGCTTTAGCCGCCCTGCCCCACGCAGTCGCACCTGCCCCACACGCTGCTGGCGTGCAGCCGTAGGCGCTACCCGTGCGCGCAGCTGCCTGCGCTGCCCGCGACCTGCCCGCGCCCAGCGCGTCCGGCTACCTGCGCGCCTTGCAACCTGCGTGCGCATCTGCTGCCCGCGTTGCCTACTGCCCGCATGCGCTCTGCTGCTCGCGCGCACCTCTGCTGCAAGCGCGCCCTGCTACCCTGCGCCCCATGTGCATCTTGCTGCCCACGTCGCCTGCGTGTCCTGCAGCCCGGGCACGCCTACTCCTCTTCTTTGTTATTCTTCCTGTTGAGCTGTTGCATTACTTCGGTCGGTGACGAATCGTACATCTACCGTGAAGGCTCAGGTGGAGGCTTTGCGAAGATCAAGTTCCGGAACGCCGAGGACGTCGTTAGTGTCAACGGCATGAATTGAGTCGTCAAAGACCGGCAAAAGTTGTTGTGGCGCGTCAGGCCATTCCAAGGCGGGAAGTCCTTCCATCGGAACACGATAGCATACGTACTCATCTCTGGTGATAAAGAGGAGTTGAGGGCCTTCTTTTGGAGACGGCGACTCTTCGATGGGTGCGAGTAACTCTGCTGCTTATGTTTATTCGAAGTCAAGAATCATCCCTTATGATTCTTCTTCCTCTGGTGTTGGCTCGTAGGGTGCTTGGTCCGGAAGAGGAGGTTCATCCCAGCCGGTGCCACACGTTGCCCAGTAGAGATCTGCTTCTGCTACGGCTTCGAGAGGAAGTGCTGGAGCTTCAGTGAACGACAATGGTGTTTCCTAGCTAGTTGTTGGAGTGGAGGTTCCCCATCCGTCTGACATTGCTTGAGTGGGGAGAGGCTCCGGCAATCCCTATATGCCTATAGTTGTGCTAGTTCCCCAGCCAATAACAGGAGTTCTTGTGTATCCTCAACCTCTCTTGGCTTCTCTTCTGACGCACCATTATCTTCATCTTCCATTGTTCCAGGTCCAGTGTCACCAGACATAGAGGTTGAGGCGGCCAGAATGGCAAGGGTGCGGCATAGGCCATCTAGTCCAGGACGCTCAAGGTCTGTTTCTTCTAGATGGGACCACGTCGGGGGCGAGGAGGTGGTTGTTCTCAGCAGAAGCATTTGTTTGTGAAGAAATGAGGAATGAATGAACTAGCAAGCAGGTGGGTACAAGTAGGAAAACCTACAAGTGTTGTACCCCATATTGTCTACCCCACTACAGCCTACACAGACTATAGCATATGAGTTTGACACACCCCCATAGGCAAAGTGGGGGAGAACAAGAGGTCACAAGACCAGTCAAGCAAAGCAAAGCAAGCTCAGGGTGGATCACAACGTCACCACACAATCCGAGCACAAGAGCAAGGCCAAAAGGCCAGTTCACATGCAAGATCATCTATAGAGGTAAACAAGCAAGTGCAGGTATAGAAAGATCACAGTACAAGCAAGGTCAAGAAGTGAGCAAGTGAGGCCAAGTAGGCACAAGACCTAGCATCGTACAGAAACGCTGATGATCACCAGGCGGAAGTGCCTTGGTAAAGATATCAGCATTGTTGGCCTCAAAGGCCACGTAAGCAAGGCGCCGCTGACCACGCTGCTGCAGCTCACGAGCAAGGAAGTAGCGAAGAGCAATGTGCTTCGTTCTGTGCTCCAGTCTGTGCTCCCGACACAAGGCCAGCATGGCCTTGTTGTCTACGTACAGAACAGGAGGAGAACGAGGCGCCTCTCCTAGGTCAGTCAGCAGGTAGGTGAGCCAGCGTAACTCCTGTGCAGCCAAGGCCCCCGCGTAGATCTCGTCCTCACAGCTGGAGCCGAGAACAGAAGACAAGCGGGTAGACCGCCACGAAACAGAGCCGGAACCAAGGCTGAAGGTGTAACCCTGTGACGACCGCTGCGTAGCCTGGTCGTCAGCCCAAGAAGCGTCTGCGTGACCTGTGAGGACCACTCAACGTCGCCCTCCAAGCACAAGCCCCATGCCCGACGTACTGCACAAGTAGCGCAACATCCTCTTCGCTGCTGCCATGTGCTCTGGTCAGTGTCTCCCAGGAGCAACATAGCGTGTCAAGATGCTAAGAGGGTATGCAAGGTCAGGTCGTGTGCAGGTCATCAGGTACATGAGGCAGCCAACACGCTCTGGGTATGGGCCACTCGGCTCTACGGACTCATCCGAAGGCAGAGCTGAGAGCGAGTGGCGAGTAGACAGAGGAGTGACCTGAGGCGAGGAGTACGTGATGTCGAAGCGCTGAAGGACCTGCTGCACCATGAGTGACTGAGTCAGGGTAATGGTGCGCTGTGCTCTGTCCCGCGTGATCTGCAAGCCAAGGTAGCTACACAGTTCACCCAGGTCTGTGCACGTGTGTCTCTTCTGCAGCTCAGACTTCACGTGGGCGAGTCCAGCAGTGTCAGCAGTAGCAAAGACCAAGTCGTCGACATACACGAGGATGTAGAACAGCAGCAAAGATGTGTCGGTGCGTAGAAACAGCGACGGGTCAGCAGTAGAAGGAGCAAACCCAAGAGCCGCAAGTGTAGTCCCCAGTGTGTCGTGCCACTCACGGGGCGCCTGGCGGAGACCGTAGACTGGCCGTCGGAGGCTCCACTGGGTACCAGGAGGAAACGACCCAGTGAAGCCAGGAGGGCGGCGCAACCAGATCTCCTCGTGCATGCTGCCCTGTAGGAAAGCAGTGCTGAAGTCAAGAGAGTGAAGCTCGTAGTCGCGCAGAGAGGCTATGTGCAGCAGCACCCAAAGAGTGGTCATCTTCGTGGTGGGAGAGAAGGTCTGAAAGTAGTCAACTCCCTGCCGCTGACTGAAGCCTCAAGCCACGTAACGCGCCTTGAAAACAGGCGGAGAACCCGGCGGCCGCTTCACCCTGAAAATCCACATGCCACTGAGGATGTTCGCCCCAGGTGGGGGAACCTCGTCGACGTAGGTGCTTGTGGACTTCCAGGAAGCCATCTCTGCATCCATGGCTAACTGCCACTGAGAGGAGTAGGGACCCTTGATCGCCTCAGCGTACGATCGAGGAGTCGAGATGTCTGGTGCATCCGGGTCTCTCTCAGGCGCAATTAGCGTGGACACGAGATGAGGCAAAGCAGTAGCAAAATAATGGAACTCCTCCTGCCTGTCCTCAAGGACGTCCGTGCTAAGAGCACACTCACCCCCGACGAACGGAGGACAGACAGACGCAGACTCAGCAACGAGACTAGCAGCGTAGTCTAGACGACAGCTAGCAGCAAAGTCGACAAGCTCAGCAACTAAGGCAGATGCAGCAGTGGACTCAAAGGAAGGGTTAGTGACAACAGTAGCCAGGAGACGCGTGACAGTAGGACTGGCAGCACGGAGAGAGTCAGACTCCTGGTCTGCAAGGACAGGAAGAGAGGACTCTGGAGGAGACGGCAACGGAACACGCAAAGGAGCAGTGGACGGACGCAGAAGGACGCGGACGCGGAGCACGACGACTAGTGCGAGTAGCACGAACAGGCGAAGCAGGACGAGACGCAGGCTCACGACGCTCAGCAAGACCTCTAGTAGGACCAGTGTAGGGAGAAGGAGCAGGCAGGGGGGAGGCGGGCTGTAACTGTGACCGCTACTAGACAGGCTGTGGACACTCTAAGGGAGGAGCAGGACCAGTAAATGGCAGGAGACCAAGAACCTGCTCAAGTACGGCCGCGGCCGCGCAGTGCCTCCAGAACCAGTAGGGACAGCACCAATACCCCCAGCGGCAGCACCAGTGTCAGCAGCACCGCCAGCGCCAACGGCGCCAACTCCAGCACCCTCAGACGCACCAGCGCCAGCAGCACCACCAGCGCCAGCAGAACCACAAGCGGCGACACCCCCAGCAGCTCCAGCTCCAGTAACTCTAGCAGCTCCGGCTCCAGTAACTCCAGCAGCTTCAGCAGCACCAACTCTAGTAGGACCGGCAGCTCCAGTACCGCCAGCAGCTCCAACTGTACCTCCAGCAGCACCCCCAGCCCCAGCAACTCCAGTACCGCCAGTACGAGCACCTCCGAGACCAGCAGCAACAGTAGTACCTCCAGCTCTAGCAGCACGACTCCAGCGCCGGGCAAACCACTCGCGCAGCTCCTGCAGACAGAGTGGCTCCCGCCTCGACGAAGCACCGCGAGAGGTCACATGAGCAGACCCAGCACCCCCAGGCTCCACACCCCCAGGCTCAGAACCCCCAGGCTCAGCACCCCAATACTCAGCACCCCCAGGCTCAGCATCCCCAGACTTGGCACCCCCAGGCTCCGCACCCCTGGACTCAGCACCCCCAGGCTCCGCACCCCCGAACCCGGCACCCACAGGCACTGCACCTCGAGCAGCACCAGAGTCAACAGCTACCTCGACAGGCTCGACTGCGTCTACCTGGGACACACCTTACGGGGCAGGACCCTGAGGGGGGAGGGGGTCTACCGGGGGAGGACCTAGCGCAAGGAAGAGCGGCGGCGGGGGGAGGGGCGCAGTGCGGTAGGGGAAGAGACGGTAGTAAGGCACTGACTCGTCAAAGGTGAAGTCCTGGGAGGACAGAACGCGTCGCGAGATGGGGTGGTAAAACTGCCACCCAGGCGCGTCAGGGGGGAAGCCAAGGAAGACGAAGGGAACGGCAATGGGGGACAGCTTGTCCGCAGACAAGTCGCGGACAAACGCCCGAGATCCCCAGACCCGAAACGCAGATGCATCACCAACCTTCCCCGTCCACCGCAAGGTGGGGGAGGTCTCAGGCAAGGAGACCTGGGGCTGAAGGTTGAGCTGATGCGCTGCGTACTGAACCGCAAACGGCCACAGAAAATGGGGGGCAGCCGCATGGATCATGGACGTACGAGCGACGTCCATGACCATGCCAATGCGGCGCTCAGCAATCCCATTTTGCTGTGGAGAGGCCGGAAGCGTGAAGGTCTAACAGATGCCCTGTGCACGACAGAAGGCTCCCAGACGGGCAGAGGAAAACTCCCCGCCTCTGTTAGAGTGCAGAAGCAGAACAGGAAAGTCTGAGCCGAAACTTTCTCTGAGCTGGAGACGAGCTGCTCGGATCCAGTCGATCAACACTTCAGTGACGTCACCCTTGCTGCGCAAGGGGAAGACTGTGGTGTAACGCGAGTAGTCGTCAACCACCAACAGGAAGTAACGCTCGTGCCCCTGTCCACGGACGCAGGCGGGGCCCCACACGTCCATGTGAAGAGTCTGCAGCGGAGCCTCTGTTGGAGGAAACTCGGAGGAGTGAGGGGCGGCGCGCTGTCGCCCCTCGACGCAGGGGATGCAGGTAGGGGCAGGCCACGGAGGTAGGGGAGGGAGAGACCGGGGAAGACCAGAGACAAGGACACGGGAGGCCATGCCTCGGAGACGAGGCAGGGAGGGGTGACCAAGGCGGTGGTGCCAAAGGAGAGTCTGGTGGGACAGGAGACGACACGAGCAGTGAGCAGACTCAGGACCAGACCTGGATGCTGCAGCAAACACCTGACTCGACGCAGCTACCTGACAAGACTCCGCAGTCGGAGGAGACCCAGTAGTAAGTGTGTACAGGCTCGACCCCGGCCGACGGGTGAAGGTGGACAAGTGTCGGCCTGTCCGAGCACACGTGTAGTGGGTCACCCGCTGATTCGCAGGAGTGAATTGGTCAACCCCCCTATCCTGTAGATCAGCTCCACTCACCAAGTTCGTAGAGAACGAGGGGAGGTAGAGACCTGACAGGGTGCCAGAGGGGGCTGCCGGGCACGGTAAGATAGTGGATAAGCTAGCAAGGACAGGACCCCCAGAGGGGTCCGCCAGGGAGACCGCAACCGGCCGACTAAGCGGTGTAAGCGTGGTGCGGTCTCGAAAGAAGGAGCGGGAAGCACCCGAGTCAAGGGTGAAGGTGTATAAGGCCTGAGCCGACGTGGTACCTGAGAGAGCAGAATCACCAGCACCTGGGGCAGCAGACGCACTAGCACCTAGAGCAGCAGCCTCACCACCACCTAGAGCAGTAGACTAGATACCGGGGTCAGGCGGCACACACAGGTGACAGACTCCCTCGGCACTAGTAGACAATGCATACATTGCAGTGAGAATAGCATCATAGTCAACAGCAAAGATATCTACCCTCTGCCTAAGCAGCTCCACCCAGTCGGGGAGCTCAGCGTCGTCGCCTAACTGTGTACGCCAAGTGTCGCTCAGATGCGCGAAGCAGCGGGACTCTGTGTGACCACGCGTCCTGCAAGTCTGACCAGTCCGGACACCCGTGCTAATAACGTACGGGCAGCGAGCAGTACTCAACGACCCTCCACTCTGAGCGTACCACTCACGAAACTGCTGGGGTGAAAGAGTCTCGCGCGGACAACGCTTCTGCGGCACCGGGTCACTACAAGAAACTCCCGAACTACCCACTCCAGGACGACTCCCATTACTGCCAACCAAACAACCCCAACTAGTGTACCACTCACGAAGCTGTTGGGGGGTGAGGGACTCACGCGGGCGACGCTGGAGCTGCATCGGGCCACGCCAAGAGCAGCAGTAGCAGTAGAAAGAGCAGTAGTAGTAAGAGGAGCAATAACAGCAGTACGGGCAGGGCAGTGCTCACCAGTGGCGAGAAGGGCAGGCGTACAACGGCGGCAACGGTGATGCCGCTACCACTGTAGAGCGAGAGTTCTGCGGCAGCTGCAGGGTTGGCTGCTCCGGGGGCGGCTGCTGCAGTGGCGGCTGCTCCAGGGGCGGCTGCTGCAATGGCGGCTGCTCCAGAGGCGGGTGCTGCAGTGGCGGCTGCTCCAGGGGCGGCTGCTGCTGCTAGGCGGCTCGGCAGCTCGGCTGCCCGCTAGGGGCGGCGACGGGGCCGGGTAGGGGCGGCGACGGGGCGGCTAGGGGCGGCGTCGGGGCCGCGTAGGGAGGGGAGCGGCGACGGGGCCGCTAGGGGCGGCGACGTGGCCGCGTAGGGGCGGCTACGAGGCCGCGTAGGGGCGGCGACGGGGCCGCGTAGGGAGGGGAGCGGCGACGGGGCCGCGTAGGGGCGGCGACGAGGCCGCGTAGGGGCGGCAACGGGGCCGCGTAGGGAGGTCAGCGGCAACGGGGCCGCTAGGGGCGGCGACGGGGCCGCGTAGGGGCGGCGACGGGGCCGCGTAGGGAGGGGAGCGGCTACGGGGCCGCTAGGGGCGGCGACGGGGCCGCGTAGGGGCGGCGACGGGGCCGCGTAGGGGCGGCAACGGGGCCGCGTAGGGAGGTTAGCGGCGACGGGGCCGCTAGGGGCGGCGACGGGGCCGCGTAGGGGTGGCTACGGGGCCGCGTAGGGAGGGGAGCGGCTACGGGGCCGCTAGGGGCGGCGACGGGGCCGCGTAGGGGCGGCAACGGGGCCGCTAGGGGCGGCTACAGGGCCGTGTAGGGGCGGCAACGGGGCCGCGTAGGTAGGGAGGCGGCAACGGGGCCGCTAGGGGCGGCGAAAGGGCCGCTAGGGGCGGCGTCGGGGCCGCGTTGGGGCGGTGACGGGGCCGCTAGGGGCTGTTAGGGGCCTGGAAGGGCGGCTACGAGGCCGCTAGGGGCGGCGACGAGGCCGCTGAGGGTGGCGCGAGGGGTCGTGAGAGGGGCCTCTAAGAGAGGTCGACAGAAGGGCAGCCCACAAGGCGCGCCTCGGGGAGGAGCGACTGTCGCTTTGGTCAGAAAAAAAAGTTTTCATTGGTGGGCCCAAGGAAGCGATCCCACTAGGGAACCTGCTCTATACCATGTGAAGAAATGAGGAATGAATGAACTAGCAAGCAGGTGGGTACAAGTAGGAAAACCTAGAAGTGTTGTACCCCATATTGTCTACCCCACTACATCCTA
Source organism: Closterium sp. NIES-65 (assembly GCA_948144175.1). NCBI lineage: Eukaryota > Viridiplantae > Streptophyta > Zygnematophyceae > Desmidiales > Closteriaceae > Closterium > Closterium sp. NIES-65. The sequence goes on along the minus strand of CANXME010000062.1, from coordinate 1,545,121 downwards.
CACAGACTATAGCATATGAGTTTGACATTGTTAACTGTCGCCGTCGCTAATCTATGTCTGGAAGTTGAGGACGAAGACCCCGTCTTCATCAACTGCTTTGCCAATGTAAGTTTTCTTGTAAAAGAGTTCGAACCATATCTGATCGCAGTTGGTTCGGACTTCAACTCCGCATTTCATTAACTGTGCTGCAGACGACACCAACCACGCATTTCATGAACTGTGCTGCATAGAGTTGGTGAAGTTTGAACTGCAGACCGTCGACAACCAGTAAATTGTCAGAACATTATAGCTTATGCATATTGTGTAGGCTATAGTGGGGTAGCCCATAAGGGGTACAACCCAATTAGGGTTAGTACTTGTATCCAATTCATTCATAGTTCATTTCATCCTCGTTTCAATTCTCACATGGTATCGAGCAGGTTCCCTCGTGGGAACTGTTCCTAGGGCCCACCAATTCGACATTTTTCCTGCCCGGAGCACGCTCGGCCCTAGCCCGAGTCGCGCTCCCCCTTTTTTTTTTCTCGCCCCGTCGCGCCGCCCTAGCGGCCCTGTCGCCTGCCTTGCGGCCCTCGCGCCGCCCTTCCTGGCCCCGACCCGCCGCCCGGCGGCCTCGTCGCCTACCCCGCGGCCCTCGCGCCGCCCTTCCTGGCCCCAACCCTAAACCCTGCGGCCTTGTCGCCTACCCAGCGACCCTCGCGCCGCCCTGCAGCCCTGACGCCGCCCTTACCGGCCGCGACGCTTACCTGTGCGGCCCCGGCCCCTACCTGCTGGCTCCGCCACCTACCTGCGGCCCCGCCACCTACCAGCGGCCCCGCCACCTACCCGCGGCCCCGCCACCTACCTGTGCGGCCCCGCCACCTACCTGTGCGGCCCCGCCACCTACCTGCTGGCCCCGCCACCTACCTGCTGGCCCCACCACCTACCTGCGGCCCCGCCACCTACCAGCGGCCCCGCCACCTACCTGCGGCCCCGCCACCTACCCTCGGACCCGCCACCTACCAGGGCGGCCCCGGCGCCTACTTGCGGCCCCGCCACCTACCTGCGGCCCCGCCACCTACCTGCGGCCCCGCCACCTACCAGCAGCCCCGCCACCTATCTGCGGCCCCGCCACCTACCAACGGCCCCGCCACCTACCTGCGGCCCCGCCACCTACCTTTGCGGCCCCGCCGCCTCCTCTCAGCGGCCCCGCCGCCTCCTCCTAGCGGCCCCGGACGCCGCCCTCTCAGCGGCCCCGCCGAGCCGCCCAGCAGCCAAGCCACCCAGCAGTCCAGCCACCCAGCAGCCGAGCCGCCCAGCAGCCGAGCCGCCCAGCCGCCGAGCCGCCCAACAGCCGAGCCGCCCAGCAGCCGAGCCGCCGAGCCACCGAGCCGCCCAGCAGCCGAGCCGCCCAGCAGCCGAGCAGCCGAGCCGCCGAGCCGCCCAGCAGCCGAGCCGCCCTGCAGCCGAGCCGCCCGAGCCGCCCTGTCCGGTAAGAGCAGCGCCTCTTTCACTGCACTGCCCTCACCCTACTGTTTGCGCTGCTAGTCTACTGCTATCATGGCTACCCCTAGTGTCCTCGCTTTTGACGCTGAGGGTCAGGCCATTGACTTTGACGTCTGGATAGATGACCTGCAGCTTTTTTTACAGTGCGATAGGGCAGACGGCCTCTCCCTCTTTGACCTCACTTCTGGTGCCTCTCCTGCCCTCACTGCTGATGCTGACGCCGCTATTTGCTCATAGTGGGCCACGCGCGATGCTGCTGCACATCTTGCTGTGCGTCGCCACCTGCCTACCTCTGAGCATGCGCACTTTAGCCAGTACAAGAGTGCTCAGACCTTGTACGACGCTGTAGTTGCACACTACTCCTCCCCTGCCACTGCTGCACTGAGCCGCCTCATGCTACCGTACCTCTTCCCTGACCTTGCTGCCTTTCCCACAGTCGCTGACCTCATTACGCACCTCCGCACTAGTGACACTCGCTACCGCGCTGCGCTTCCTGCTGAGTTCTGCGCCAAGAACCCCCCCCCCTATGTACATCACCCTCTACTACATAGTCACCCGTCTCCCTGACTCCCTTCGCGTAGTTAGGGACCACTTCCTCTCAGTTTGCCCCACCACTCTCACCGTTGACCTCCTCGAGAAGGCCCTCCTAGAAGCAGAAAAGAGCTTAGTAGCTGTAGGAGCCTCTTGTGGTGACCCTCGCACCCCCATCTTTGAGGGGTGTTCCCCCTCCCCTCTTTTGCCCTCTGTTGCCTCTGCTGCTGCGGCCGACCTCGTTGGTCTGGAGTCGATCGGTGCGGCGTCTACCTCTAGTGGGAAGCGTCGCTCTGGCAAGGGCAAGGGGGACAGGGGCGCTAGAGGAGCTAGCCGGGGCGGTGGAGGCGGCGGTGGAGGCAGTGGAGGGGGTGGAGGTGACGGCGGCGGCAGTGGAGGCGGAAGCGGCGGCGGCGGTGGCGGTGGGAGCGGAGGTGGTGGAGGTGGCGGAGGTGGAGGAGGCGGTGGCTGAGGAGGAGGAGGAGGAGGAGGAGGTCGTGGCTCTTCGCAAAGGAGTGGCTCCGGTGGTGGTCAGCGCCAGCAGCAGCAGCGCAGTCGGGAGACCCTGTCCCCTCAGCAGCTCCGTGAGTGGTACGCTGCACGCCAGCGGGGTGGGGGTACTGGTCCGTGCACCTACGTCCTGCGCACCGACGACCGTGCGGGTGAGTAGTGTGGGGGTGCGCACCCCACCCAGCGCTGCTTTGGCCGCTTGACGAACGCTTGGCGTCACCAGTTCCCTGAGGCCACTGAGATCCCTCGCTGGGGCGACCTGTCTAGGGCAGGGGTAGCTATCTTTGACCTCGACTTTGATGCTATTCTTGCTGCTATGTACACTGTGTCTATTAGTGAAGAGGGTGACTGTTACCGGTGTTTCCCGCCCGGCCCGGGCATAGAGACTGCTGCTCTAGGTGCTGGTGAGGCTGCTGCTTTTGGTGCTAGCGAGGTTGCTGCTCTAGGTGCTAGTGCGTCTGCTTCCTCCGGTACAGGTGAGTCTGCGCTCTCAGGTACTGCGTCGGCTTCGGCCTCCCACACCTTCACACTTGACTCGGGGGCTTCTCGCTCCTTTCGAGACCGCACCACACTCACGCCGCTCGGTCGGCCAGTTGCAGTCTCCCTGGCACACCCCTCTAGGGGTCCTGTCCTTGCTCACTTCTCCACTGTCCTCCCGTGTCCGGCGGCCCCCACTGGCACCCTGTCTGGTCTTTACCTCCCCTCGTTCTCCACGAACTTGGTGAGTGGTGCTGACCTACACGATGCGGGGGTTCACCAGTTCACTCCTGCGAGTCAGCGGGTGACCCACTACACGGACGCTCGGACAGGCCGACACCTGGCCACGTTTACACGTCGGCCAGGGTCGAGCCTGTACACAATGACCACCGCATCTCCTCCATTCCCTGCGTCTGGTCAGGTAGCTGCGTCGGGTCAAGTGTTAGCTGCAGCGTCCAGGTCTGGTCCTGAGTCTGCCCCCTGCTCGTGTCGCCTCCCGTCTCACGAAACTCTCCTGTGGCACCACCGCCTTGGTCACCCCTCCTTGCTTCGTCTCCGAAGCATGGCCTCCCGTGTCCTTGTCTCTGGTCTTCCCCGGTCCCTCCCTCCCCTTCCTCCGGGGCCTGGCCCTACCTGCGTCCCCTGCGTCGAGGGGCGGCAGCGGACTACCCCTCACTCCTCTGAGTTTCCTCCGACAGAGGCCCCGCTGCAGACGCTTCACATGGACGTGTGGGGCCCAGCCCGCGTCCGTGGACAGGGTCACGAGCGCTACTTCCTGCTAGTGGTTGACGACTACTCGCTTTACACCACAGTCTTCCCCTTGCGCAGCAAGGGTGATGTCACTGAGGTGTTGATCGACTGGATCCGCGCAGCTCGTCTCCAGCTCAGGCGCAGCTTCGGCTCGAACTTTACTGTTTTGCGTCTGCACTCTGACAGAGGCGGAGAGTTCTCCTCTGGCCTTCTGCGAGCCTACTGTCGTGCACGAGGCATCCGCCAGACCTTCACGCTTTCGAACTCTCCACAGCAAAATGGGATTGCTGAGCGCCGCATTGGCATGGTCATGGACGTCGCCCGTACGTCCATGATGCATGCGGCTGCCCCCCATTTTCTGTGGCCATTTGCGGTTCGGTACGCGGCGCATCAAATCAACCTTCAGCCCAGGGTCTCCATGCCGGAGACCTCCCAAGCTTTGCTGTGGACGGGGAAGGTTGGCGATGCGTCTGCGTTCCGTGTCTGGGGATCTTGAGCGTTTGTCCGCGACTTGTCTACGGACAAGCTGTCCCCTCGTGCTGCTCCTTGCGTCTTCCTTGGTTTCCCCCCTGACGCGCCAGGGTGGCAGTTCTACCACCCCACCTCTCGCCGTGTTCTGTCCTCCCAGGACGTCACGTTTGACGAGTCGGTCACCTACTACCGTCTCTTCCCCTACCGCACTCCGTCCCTCCCCCCGCCACCGCTCTTCCTCGTGCCAGGTCCCCCCTCGGTAGACCCCCTCCCCCTCAGGGTCCTGACCCTTCAGGTGTGTCCAAGGTAGACGCTGTTGAGCCTGTCGAGGTCGCTGGTGACTCTGGTTTTGCTGAGGGTGCTGAGCCTGGGGGTGCTGACTCTTGGGGTGCTGAGCGTGTGGGTGCTACGCCTGGGGGTGCTGAGCCTGAGGGTACTACGACTGGGGGTGCTGAGCCTGGGGGTGCTGAGTCTTGGGGTGCTGAGCCTGGGGGTGCTACGCCTGGAGGTGCTGAGCCCGGGGTTGCTACGCCTTGAGGTGCTGAGCCTGAGGGTGCGGAGCCTGAGGGAGCTGGGCCTGCTGGTGCTGTGCGTGGCGGTTCTCCGGGTGCTTCTTCTCGCGGGGAACCACTCTCTCCACGGGAGCTGCGTGAGTGGTTTGCCCTGTGCTGGAGGCGAGCTGCTGGAGCTGGAGGTGCTGCGGATACTGGAGGTTCTGTTGCTGCTGAGGGAGTTGGTGCCACGGGTCCCGGAGGTGCTCGTACTTGGAGTACTGGGAGCTGCTAGACCTGCGGGTACTTCTGGAGCTGGAGCTGCTGCAGGTGTTGGCGCGGAGGCTTTTGCTATCGGTCTTGGAGGCGGTCCTGCTCGGGGTACTACTAGTGCTGCTGGAGGTACTGGATCTGGATTTGCTACTAAATCTTGTGCTGCCACTAGGGTGCTGGGGCTGTCCCTGCTGTGTCTGGAGTTGCAGCGCGGCCTCGGCCGAACTGCGTTCCGCTCCTTCAGCAGGTTCTTGGTCTCCCGTCTTCTACTGGTCCTCCTCCTCCCTTAGAGTGTCAACAACCTGTCCCGTCGCAGTTACAGTTACAGCCGGCCTCCCCACTGCCTGCTCCGTCTCCCTACACTGGTCCTACTGGAGGTCTTGCTGAGTGTCGTGAGCCTGCGTCTCGCACTGCGTCGCCTGTCCGTGCTGCTCGCACTTGTGGTCGCGGTTCGCGTCAGCGTCCTCCTCCTGTCCCTGGCACGCACCGGATGTCTCTGTGTCCGTCCACTGCTCCTCTGCGTGCCCCTTTTCCTTCTCCTCCTGAGTCTTCTCTTCCTGCTCTTGCCGACCCGGAGTCGGACTCTCTTCGTGCTGCCGGTCCTACTGTCACGCGTCTCCTTGCTACTGTTGTCACTGACCCTTCCTTTGAGTCCACTGCTGCGTCTGCCCTAGTTGCTGAGCTCGTCAACTTTGCTGCTCGCTGTCGCCTGGACTACGCCGCCAGTCTTGTTGCTGAGTCTGAGTCTGTCTGTCCTGCGCACTTCGGGGGTGAGTGTGCCCTTGGCACGGACGTCCTCGAGGACAGGTAGGAGGAGTTCCAGTGCTTGGCCGCTGCTTCACCTCATCTCGTGTCCGTATCGCTTACCCCTAAGGGAGACCCGGATGCACTTGACATCCCGAATCCGCGCTCTTACGCGGGGGGGATAGAGGGTTCCTACTCCTCTCAGTGGCAGGCAGCTATGGACGCAGAGATGGCTTCCTGGAAGTCCACAGGCACCTACGTTGACGCTATTCCCCCTCCTGGGGCGAAAATCGTCAGTGGCATGTGGATTTTCAGGGTGAATTGACCGCCGGGTTCTCCGCCTGTCTTCAAGGCGCGTTACGTGGCTCGTGGCTTCAGTCAGCGGCAGGGAGTTGATTACTTTCAGACCTTCTCTCTCACTTCGAAGATGACCACTCTTCGGGTACTTCTGCATATAGCTGCTCACCGTGACTACGAGCTACACTCTCTTGACTTCAGCACTGCTTTCTTGCAGGGCAGCCTGCACGAGGAGATCTGGCTGCGTCGCCCACCTGGTTTCACTGGATCTTTTCCTCCTGGCACCCAGTGGAGCCTCCGGCGGCCAGTCTACGGTCTCCGCCAGGCACCGCGTGAGTGGCACGACACACTGAGGACTATACTTGCGCCTCTTAGGTTTGCTCCTTCTACTGCTGACCTGTCGTTGTTTCTGCGCACCGACACTTCTTTGCCGCCGCTCTACATCCTCGTGTACGTCGACGACTTGGTCTTTGCCACAGCTGACACTGCTGGACTCGCCCACGTGAAGTCCGAGCTGCAAAAGAGACACACGTGCACAGACCTGGGTGAACTGCGCAGCTACCTTGGCTTGCAGATCACTCCGGACAGAGCACGCCGCACCATTACCCTGACTCAGTCACACATGGTGCAGCAGGTCCTTCAGCGCTTCGGCTTCACGTACTCCTCGCCTCAGGCCACTCCTCTGCCTACTCGCCACTCGCTCTCAGCTCTGCCTTCGGATGAGTCCATAGAGTCGAGTGGCCCGTACCCAGAGCTTGTTGGCTGCCTCATGTACCTGATGACCTGCACACGACCTGACCTTGCATACCCTCTTAGCATTCTCGCACGCTATGTTGCTCCTGGGAGACACAGACCGGAGCACATGGCTGCAGCGAAGAGGGTGTTGCGCTACTTGTGCAGTACGTTGGGCATGGGGCTTGTGCTTGGAGGGCACAGTCTAGTGGTCCTTACTGGGCACGCAGACGCTTCTTGGGCTGACGACCAGGCTACGCAGCGGTCGTCACAGGGTTACACCTTCAGCCTTGGTTCCGGCTCTGTTTCGTGGTGGGCTACTCGCTCGTCTTCTGTTCTCGGCTCCAGTTGTGAGGTTGAGATCTACGCAGGAGCCATGGCTGCACAGGAGCTTCGCTGGCTCACCTACCTGCTGACTGACCTCGGAGAGCCGCCTCGTTCTCCTCCAGTGCTGTACGTAGACAACAAGGCCATGGTGGCCTTGTGTTGGGAGCAGCGATTGGAGCACAGAACAAAGCACATTGCTCTCCGCTACTTTCTTGCTCGTGAGGTGCAACAGTGTGGTCAGCTGCGTCTTGCGTACGTGGCCTCTGAGGCCAACACTGCTGATATCTTCACCAAGGCGCTTGCGCCTTGTGACCATCAGCGCTTCTGTACTCAGCTGGGCCTTGTGCCTACCGTGCCTCACTTGCTCACCTCTTGACCTTGCTTGTACTGTTACATGTATATATACCTGCTCTTGCTTGTCTAGCCTTTTATATATATATATGTACTCCTGCATGTGAACTGGCCTTGTGGCCTTGAACTTGTGCTCGGAATGTGTGGTGACTTTGTGATCCACCCCGAGCTTGCTTTGCTTTACTTTGCTTGACTGGTCTTGTGACCCCTTGTTCTCCCCCACTTTGCCTATGGGGGTGTGTCAGAACATTATAGCTCATGCATATTGTGTAGGCTATAGTGGGGTAGCCCATAAGGGGTACAACCCTATTAGGGTTAGTACTTGTACCCAATTCATTCATAGTTCATTTCATCCTCGTTTAAATTCTCACATAAATCACCAACGTGGATAGTGAAGTTGGTGTCGTCTGACTGCAGAAGCACTTCTCTAATGTCGTGAGCTTGCAGTCGATTTTTGTTTGCAGCAGTTATTTCGACTGGATAGCGCAGGCGTCTTTTATTGGTGATGAATGTTCCCACCATGTATTGTCAGCAGCAACTGTCCAAGTACCATTTGTTAAAGTTGTCACGACTTCGTGGTGCGATGCTTGCGATCTTGGGAGTGAGGACGCGGTCAAAATTGATGTAGTAACACGAGAGGTCGTTCTCGTGGGTGGTGGAGAACGTAGGAGGAGACTCGGGTGTTCTTAGAGGCAACTCATAATTAGGTGAAAGCATCGTTGGTCTGTTGCTTTACAACCGAACATAGGGATCGTTGTTCGGATTTGGTTCAATGGCTTCGATTGGTCCAATGGTCGGCAATTGGACTTTGTTATAGTAGCGAATTCCTCTGCGACCCGTCATGCAGCTAAATATTGTCCTTTTCCCTTTTGTCCTTAGCATAAATGCGTGGACGGGTTTGCTAGGTGCTTGCGTCGGCAGGAGGCGACATCGTCGTTGTTGGTGTGGCTGCTGGTGCTGAAGGGTGAACTAAACTGAGTGAGTTGTCGTTGTGCTTTTCATCCGCGGTCTAGCGTTTGAAGCAACGATCAACGTATGGCCTATTTTCTTGCAGCAATTGCTGAACTACCCTTTCTTCTCGCGCAACTCCCTTTAAGATCTATCAGCCAAAAACACAAGTTTATCTCTCTTACCGTTTTTCTCGTCAGACAGGTCAATTTCTTGCTACTCGGTGAAGAGTGTGGTGCAGAGGGGGCTTTCGAAGATGGTTCCTTCAGCGTGAAGCAACGACATGCATTGATGCCACTCTGATCCTAGTCTCGAAAGGACTATGGTGACGAACATGTCGTCAGGGACGTTTCCGCCACACTTCTTAAATTGATGACGTAGATTTCGGCAACTATGGTCCCGCTTTCTCCCCTTGAGTCATTTGACTGGCGTCAGTTAGCTGAGCAGGCGACTCATTGTTACCGGGCCCATCGCCATGTACATGTTGCGCATATATTCCAACGAGGCTTGCGCGGGAGCCCACAGCGGATACCAAGCTGTTTGGTGGGAGAAAGGTTACGAAGAAGAACGTTGTATGCGAGGAGGGACTCGTGGTAGTAGAGGTTCTTTTCTTGAAACCAGGGTGCACATTCAGTTGAAAGTGCATCAAAGGTTAACATTTGACTTCCCAGGTTACAAGGGGTGATTTCGACCTGGGAAGTCAGGGTTCGCCCGATGTGCAACATTTGAAGTTGGCAAGGGTTTCGATTGTGTACTGATTCCCGTGTCAACTTTGTTCCCCCTCCCACGCTATTTTGTCCCCCCCCACTCCCCACCTCCCCGCCATTTCGTCTCAACCCTTCCCACCATTTTGTTTCAACCCCTCCCGCCATTTCGTTTCTTTCTGCCACTCTAGTTGCCCACCCCTCGCCCCCATCACTTTCCTTCAAATGTTATCACATTAGCGCCTGATAATTCCATATCCCCACCAACAAAAAAGCTCGAAGTCGGCGCGATTTCACAATTTTCTTGCCCCTCATCTACAATCGCAAATTTTTTTTTTCAGAGCCGCCCTCTCCAAATCCCTTGCCAAGCCGCGATGAATGTACACCCCAACTTTCGAGGAGTGCCTCAGTTCAAATATATGTCCCGTCGTAGTACACCCAGATCTGCGCGGCTGTCGCGAAGAGCTCGAACCCGAATCTCCACGTGTAAAAATACTTGATGTCAAACAAGGTTGATGCGTTCAGCTTTGATGTCGTAAAAAAAAAGTTAATGTCAGAATCCCAACCACTAGACCATTGGGATAAAAGGGCTTGTTTCAGTCGCGGGTCAGTGCGCCTATAACCCCCCAGGCAAACGCGCCTATAACCCTCTCCAGGATCAATCGGGCATCCACAGTGCAGATCTACTGACACCCCCCCACACTGGGAGGCCCAGGACTAAGCACAGCGGCAACGGCCTACATGTGCATACACCGGGAATCGAACCCGAGACCGCTCTGATACCATGTCAGAATCCCGAGCACTAGACCATTGGGATAAAAGGGCTTGTTTCAGTAGCGCGTCAGTGCGCCCATAACCCTCCAGGCAAACGCACCTGTAACCCTTGAGAAAACTGAAACGAGAATGATTGAACTATGAATGAACTGAGTACAAGTACTAACCCTAATTGGGTTGTACCCCTTAGGGGCTACCCCACTATAGCCTACACCATAAGCACAAGCTATATGTTCTGACACAAACCCAAAGGCAAAGTGGGGGAGAACAAGGGGTCACAAGACCAGTCAAGCAAAGCAAAGCAAAACAAGCTCAGGGTGGATCACAAAGTCACCACACATTCCGAGCACAAGTTCAAGGCCACAATGTTGGTTCACATGCAAGAGTACATATATACAAAGGACTAGACAAGCAAGAGCCGGTGTATATATATGCAACAGTACAAGCAAGGTCAAGAGGTAACTAAGTGAGGTAAGACAAGCACAAGACCCAGCTGCGTGCAGAAGCGCTGATGATCACAAGGCGCAAGTGCCTTGGTGAAGACATCAGCAGTGTTGGCCTCAAAGGCCACGTACGCAAGCCGCAACTGACCACGCTGCTGTAGCTCACGAGCAAGAAAGAAGCAAAGAGCAATAAGCTTTGTTCTGTGCTCCAGTCTCTGCTCTCGACACAAGGCTAGCATGGCCTTGTTGTCTACGTACAGGACTGGAGGAGAACGAGGCGACTCTCCAAGGTCGGCCAGCAGGTAGGTGAGCCAGCGAAGCTCCTATGCAGCCATGGCCCCAGCGTAGATCTCAGCCTCGCAACTGGAGCCGAGAACAGAAGACGAGCGAGTAGCCCGCCACGAAAAAGAGCCGGAACCAAGGCTGAAGGTGTAGCCCTGTGACGACCGCTGCGTAGCCTGGTCGTCAGCCCAAGAAGCGTCCGCGTGCCCAGTAAGGACCACTGGACTCCGCCCTCCAAGCACTAGCCCCATGCCCGACATACTGCACAAGTAGCGCAACACCCTCTTCGCTGCAGCCATGTGCTCCGGTCTGTGTCTCCCAGGAGCAACATAGCGTGCGAGAATGCTAAGAGGGTATGCAAGGTCAGGTCGTGTGCAGGTCATCAGGTACATGAGGCAGCCAACAAGCTCTGCATACGGGCCACTCGACTCTACGGACTCATCCGAAGGCAGAGCTGAGAACGAGTGGCGAGTAGGCAGAGGAGTGGCCTGAGGCGAGGAGTACGTGAAGCTGAAGCGCTGAAGGACCTGCTGCACCATGTGTGACTAAGTCAGAGTAATGGTGCGCTGTGCTCTGTCCCGGGTGATCTGCAAGCCAAGGTAGATGCGTAGTTCACCCAGGTCTATGCACGTGTGTCTCTTCTGCAGCTCCGACTTCACGTAGGCGAGTCCAGCAGTGTCAGCTGTGGCAAAGACCAGATCGTCGACGTACACGAGGATGTAGAACGGCGGCAGAGAGGTGTCGGTGTGCAGAAACAGCGACCGGTCGGCAGTAGAAGGAGCAAACCCAAGAGCCGCAAGCGTAGTCCTCAGTGTGTTGTGCCACTCACGTGGCGCCTGGCGGAGACCGTAGACTGGACGCCGGAGACTCCACTGAGTACCAAGAGGGAAAGACCCAGTGAAGCTAGGTGGGCGGCGCAGCCAGATCTCCTCGTGCAGGCTGCCCTGCAAGAAAGCTGTGCTGAAGTCAAGAGAGTGCAGCTCGTAGTCACGGTGAGAAGCAACATGCAGCAGTACCCAAAGAGTGGTCATCTTCGGGGTGGGAGAGAAGGTCTGAAAGTAGTCAACTCCCTGCCGCTGACTGAAGCCACGAGCCACGTAACGCGCCTTGAAGACAGGTGGAGAACCCGGCGGCCGCTTCACCCTGAAGATCCACATGCCACTGACGATGTTCGCCCCAGGAGGGGGGACAGCGTCAACGTAGGTGCCTGTGGACTTCCAGGAAGCCATCTCTGCATCCATAGCTGCCTGCCACTGAGAGGAGTAGGGACCCTCTATCGCCTCCGCGTAAGAGCGCGGAGTCGGGATGTCAAGTGCATCCAGGTCTCCCTCAGGAGTAAGCAGTACGGACACGAGATGAGGTGAAGCAGCTGCCAAGCACTGGAACTCCTCCTGCCTGTCCTCAAGGACGTCCGTGCCAAGGGCACACTCACCCCCGACGGACGGAGGACAGACAGACTCAGACTCAGCGACAAGACTAGCAGCGTAGTCTAGGCGACAGCAAGCAGCAAAGTCGACGAGCTCAGCAACTAAGGCAGACGCAGCAGTGGACTCGAAGGAAGGGTCAGTGACGACAGTGGCCAGGAGACGCGTGACAGTAGGACTGGCAGCACGAAGAGAGTCCGACTCCGGGTCGGCAAAAGCAGGAAGAGAGGACGCAGGACGACAAGGCAAAGGGGCACGAAGAGGAGCAGTGGACGGACGCAGAGACATCCTGTGCGTGCCAGGGACAGGAGGAGGACGTTGACGCGAACCACGACCACTAGCGCGAGCAGCACGGACAGGCGACGCAGGGCGAGACGCAGGCTCACGATGTCAGAATCCCAGCCACCAACCACTGGGATAAAAGGGCTTGTTTTAGTAGCGGGTCAGTGCGCCCATAACCCCCCAGGCGAACGCGCCTGTAACCCTCTCCAGGATCAATCGGGCATCCACAGTGCAGATCTACTGACACCCCCCCACACTGGGAGGCCGAGGACTAAGCACAGCAGCAACGGCCTACATGTGCATACACCGGGAATCGAACCCGAGACCGCTCTGATACCATGTCAGAATCCCAGCCACTAACCACGGGGATAAAAGGGCTTGTTTCAGTAGCGGGTCAGTGCGCCCATAACCCCCCAGGCGAACGCGCTTGTAACCCTCTCCAGGATCAATCGGGCATCCACAGTGCAGATCTACTGACACACGACGCTCAGCAAGACCTCAAGTAGGACCAGTGTAGGGAGAAGGAGCAGGCAAAGGGGAGGTAGGCTGCAGCTGTAGCTGTGACGGGACTGGCTGTGGACACTCTAAGGAAGGAGGAGGACCAGTAGAAGGCGGAAGACCAAGAACCTGCTGCAGGAGTGGAACGAAGTAAGGTCGAGGCCGCGCAGCGACGCCAGACACAGCAAGTACCGCACCAGCACCCCCAGCGGGAGCACCCGCTCCAGCTGCACCTCTAGTAGCGCCATAACCTCCAGCAGTACCAGGAGTACCCGCAGCAGGACCGCCAGCAGTAGTCTCAGCTCCAGCACCCTCAACAGCACCAGCTCCAGTAAAAAACGCAGGCCCAACAGCTCTAGTACTCCCAGTACGAGCACCTCCGGGACCCGCGACAGCAGCACCCTCAGTAGCCGAAGAACCTCCAGCACCAGCAGCACGCCTCCAGCGCCGAACAAACCACTCGCGCAGCTCCCGTGGAGAGAGTGGCTCCCGCAGAGACGAAGCACCCGGAGAACCCCCAGGCGGAGCACCTCCAAGCTCAGCACCCCCAAGCTCAGTACCCCCAGGCTCAGCAACCCCAGGCGCAGTACCCTCACACTCAGCACCCCCAGGCTCAGCACCCCCAGGCTCAGCACCCTTAGTCGCAACATCCCCATGCTCAGCAACCCCAGGCTCAGCACCCCCAGTCGCAGCACCCCCAGGCTCAGCACTCTCAGCAGCACCAGAGTCACCAGTGACCTCGACAGGCTCGACTGCGTCTACCTGGGACACACGTGAAGGGGCAGGACCCTGAGGGGGGAGGGACGGAGTGCGATAGGGGAAGAGGCGGTAGTAGGGGACCGACTCGTCAAACGTGACGTCCTGGGAGGACAGAACACGGTGAGAGGTGGGGTGGTAGAACTGCCACCCAAGCGCGTCAGGGGGGAACCCCAGGAAGACGCAAGGAGCAACACGAGGGGACAGCTTGTCCGCAGACAAGTCACGGACAAACGCCCGAGATCCCCAGACCCGGAACGCCGACGCATCGCCAACCTTCCCTGTCCATAGCAAGGCTGGGGAGGTCTCCGGCGTGGAGACCTTGGGGTGTAGGTTGATCTGATGCGCCGCGTACCTCACCGCAAACGGCCACAGAAAATGGGGAGCAGCCGCATGCATCATAGACGTACGAGCGACGTCCATGACCATGCCAATGCGGCGCTCAGCAATCCCATTTTGCTGCGGGGAGTCCGGAAGCGTGAAGGTATGACGGATTCCTCGTGCGCAACAGTAGGCTCTCAGAAGGCCAGACGAAAACTCTCCGCCTCTGTCCGAGTGCAGACGCAGAACAGGAAAGTCCGAGCCAAAGCTCTGCCTGAGCTGGAGACGAGCTGCGCGGATCTAGTCGATCAGCACCTCAGTGACATCACCCTTGCTGCGCAAGGGGAAGACTGCGGTGTAACGCGAGTAGTCGTCAATAACGAGCAGGAAGTAGCGCTCGTGACCCTGTTTACGGAGGCGGGCTGGGCCCCACACGTCCATGTGAAGCGTCTGCAACGGGGCCTCTGTCAGAGAAAACTGGGAGGAGTGAGGGGCAGCCCGCTGGCGCCCCTCGACACTAGGGACACAGGTAGGGCCAGGGCCCTGAGGAAGAGGAGGGAGGGACTGAGGGAGACCAGAAACAAGAAGACGGGAGGCCATGCCTCTGAGCCGAAGCAAAGAGGGGTGACCAAGGCGGTGGTGCCAGAGGAGAGTCTCGTGAGACAGGAGACAACACGAACAGGGGGCAGACTCAGGACCAGACTTGGACGCCGCAGCAAACACCTGACCCGACGCAGCTACCCTACCAGACTCAACAACTGGAGGAGACGCAGTGGTCAGTGTGTACAGGCTCGACCCTGGCTGGCGGGTAAACGTAGCCAAGTGTCGGCCTATGCTAGCCTCTGTGCAGTGGGTCAACCGCTGACGCGCAGAAGTGAACTGGTGTACTCCCCCATCCTGTAGGTCAGCACCACTCACCAGGTTCGTAGAGAACGAGGGGAGGTAGAGACCAGACAGGGTGCTAGAGGGAGCCGCCGGACACGAGAGGACCGTGGAGAAGTGAGACAGGACAGGACCCCCAGAGGGGTCAGCCAGAGACACCGCAACCGGCCGACTAAGCGGCGTGAGTGTGGTGCGGTCCCGAAAGAAGGAGCGAGAAGCCCCAGAGTCAAGGGTCAAGGTGAGGGAGGCCGAAGCCGACGTAGTACCTGAGAGCGCAAACTCACCAGTACCTGAGGACGCAGACGCACTAGCACCTAGAGCAGCAGTGTCGCAAGCACCTAGGGCAGCCGCCTCACCAGTACCTAGAGCAGCAGTCACAATGCCCGGATCGGGCGGGAAACACCGGTAACAGTCACCCTCATCACTAATAGACACAGCATACATGGCAGAAAGAATAGCATAAAAATCAAGATCATAGATGGCAACACCCGCCCTAGACAGCTCGCCCCAGCGAGGGAACTCGGAGGCCTTAGGGAACTGGTGACGCCAAGCGTCCGTCAGGCGGCCAAAGCAGCGCTGGGTGGGGTGTGCACCCCCACACTGCTCACCCGCACGGTCGCCGGTGCGCAGGACGTAGGTGCACGGACCAAAACCCCCACCCCGCTGGCGTGCAGTGTACCACTCACGGAGCTGCTGAGGGGATAGGGTCTCACGACCGCGCTGCTGCTGCTGGCGCGGACCACCATCGGAGCCACTCCTCTGCGTAGACCCGCAACCAGCTCCACCGCCACCCCCGCCGCCTCCGCTACTACCGCCGCCTCCGCCGCCTCCTCCACCGCCGCCACCTCCGCCGCCTCCGCTCCCACCGCCACCGCCGCCGCCGCCTCCACCTCCACTGCCGCCACCGACACCTCCACCCCCACCACCACTCCCACCGCCACCCGCACTCCCCCCGCCGCCTCCACCTCCACCTCCACCAACCCCGCTCGCCCCTCCAGTGCCCCTGCCCCCCTTGCCCTTGCCAGAGCGGCGTCTCCCGCTAGGGGCTGACGCCGCACCAACCGACTCAAGACCAAGGAGGTCGGCCGCAGCAGCAGAGGCAACAGAGGGCAGTAGGGGGGAGGGGGAACACCCCTCAAAGATGGGGATGCGCGGGTCACCACGAGAGGCCCCTACAGCGACTATGCTCTTCTCGGCCGCTAGGAGGGACTTCTCGAGGAGGTCAACAGTGAGAGTGGTGGGACAGACTGAGAGGAAGTGGTCCCTGACTACGCGAAGGTAGTCAGGGAGGCGAGTGACTATGTAGTAGAGAGTGATGTACATGGGGGGGGGGAGGGGGGTTCTTGGCGCAGAAGTCAGCAGGAAGCGCAGCGCGCTAGCGAGTGTCACTAGTGCGGAGGTGCGTAATGAGGTCAGCGACTGTGGGAAAGGCAGTAAGGTCAGAGAAGAGGTACGGTAGCATGAGGCGGCTCAGTGCAGCAGTGGCAGGGGAGGAGTAGCGCACAACTACAGCGTCGTACAAGGTCTGAGCACTCTTGTACTGACTAAAGTGCGCGCGCTCAGAGGTAGGCAGGTGGCGACGCACAGCAAGACGTGCAGCAGCATCGCGCGTGGCCCACTGGGAGCGAACAGTGGCGTCAGCGTCAGCAGCAGGGGCAGGGGAGGCGCCAGAGGTGAGGTCAAAGAGGGAGAGACCGTCTGCCTTATCGCACTGTAGGAAAAGCTGCAGGTCATCCACCCAGACCTCAAAGTCAATGGCCCGACCCTCAGCGTCAAAAGCGAGAACACTGGGGGTAGCCATGACAGCAGTAGACTAGCAGCACTAACTGTAGGACAGGGGCAGTGCAGTGACAGAAGCGCTGCTCTCACCAGACAGGGCGGTTCGGGCAGCTCAGCAGCACAGCAGCTCGGCAACACGGCGGCTCGGGCGACTCGGACGGCTCAGTAGCAACTGCGGCTCTGCGGCACCAGCGGCTCGGCTCCTTAGCGGCTCAGGCGGCTCGGGCGGCTTGGGCGGCTCGGGCGGCTTGGGCGGCTCGGGCGTCTCGGGCGGCTTGGGCGGCTTGGGCGGCTCGGGTGGAACGGGCGGCTCGGTGACGTAGGGCGCCAGGGCCACTGGTAGGGCAGCAGGGCCGCTGGGAGGGCGGCGGGGCCGCGAGGTAGGTGGCGGGGCCGCAGCGGGAGGGGCGGCGGGGCTGAAGCGAGGGGCGGCGGGGCCGCAAGGTAGGTGGCGGGGCCGCAGCGAGAGGGGCGGCGGGGCCGCAGCGAGAGGGGCGGCGGGGCCGCAGCGAAGGGCGGCGGGGCCGCAAGGTAGGCGGCGGGGGTCGCAGCGAGAGAGGCGGCGGGGCCGCAGAGAAGGGCGGCGGGGCCGCAGAGAAGGGCGGCGGGGCCGCAGCGAAGGGCGGCGGGGCCGCAGCGAAGGGCAGCGGGGTCGCAGCGAAGGGCGGCGGGGCCGCAGTGAAGGGCGGCGGGGCCGCAGCGAAGGGCGGTGGGGCCGCAGTGAAGGGCAGCGGGGCCGCAGCGAAGGGCAGCGGGGCCGCAGCGAAGGGTGGTAGGGCCGCAGTGAGGGGCGGCGGGGGGGGCCGCAGCGAAGGGCGGCGAGGCCGGGACAGGGCGGCGCCTGGGCCGTAGGGCTAGGCGACGGGGCCGTAGGGCTAGGCGACGGGGCCGCTAAGGCGATGGGGCCGCTAGGGCGACGGGGCTGCTAGGGCGGCGCGACGCAATCGCTAGGGCGGCTCGACGAGATGAGAGAGAGGAGCGCGACTCGGGCTGAGCGCGCTCCGAGCAGAAAAAAGTTTCAACTTGGTGGGCCCTAGGCACAGTTCCCACTAGGGAACCTGCTCAATACCATGAGAAAATTGAAACGAGAATGATTGAACTATGAATGAACTGAGTACAAGTACTAACCCTAATTGGGTTGTACCCCTTATGGGCTACCCCACTATAGCCTACACAATAAGCACAAGCTATATGTTCTGACAACCCTCTCCAGGATTAATCGGGCATCCACAGTGCAGATCTACTGACAGCCAATGCCTCTGTTTGTGCATGTTGTTGATTGTCTTGTGCAAGTGCTGAAGCTTGACGGTTGTCAAAGGTGAAGGACCTTTTGGAGTTGACGCGACGGTCTTCTCCTGAAAGAGGAAGTCCTATGACTCCTCTGGCATAGCTTAAGCCGTTAATGCTAATCGTTTGATTGCTCTCAAGAGCGCTAATGCGTGCGATGAGCTGCTCAACGACCGGGGCTGGGGTTTCATTTCGAGCCCCCCTGATTTCGGGAAAAAAAATCTCCCTGGATTATGAGGGCACATCTTTCGTAGGTTTGCTACTCTGATTGGTTAGTGTCCAATAACGACTTACTCTGAGTTGTTGCAGCCAATCACAGAAATTTCTCCCATTTCCCTCCCACGCCTCACTTCCCTGGCCGGTCGAAATCAAACAGAAAACACAACCAAGTTGGCAGTCGTGATTTTACTGTACTGAAGTCACACAAACTATTGGGTCGGATCACAGTTCTTCTGAAGTTCGCCCGCCATAAAATCTGGACAAGTGTACGCGAAAGTACACGTCAGTGTGACTTGGCACCACGCAGCCACGAATATCGCCTACAATGTGCCACCCATGCAAACTGACTGCCCAGTGCCACCCAAAGTACAATACACGTTCGCCGTCGACCACAGTGTATATTCGCAAACGGTGAGCGAAACACCTCGAATCAACCCCCAAAAAAAATTTGGCGCCAAGAAATGCGACAAAGCAGCACATCGCATATCAGATTGCTATCGCATGGGCAAATCTGCAGGCAAATCAGATTCGCCCTGTCAAAGCAAATTCGCATAAGAGATTTGCCCTGTCAAGGACAAGATATTCACTGTGAGGATCTAGGATCGAGCTCAGAAAAGAGAATATGAATTGAATGAATCACGTGGGTACAACACGAGGCTATATATAGGCTCGACACAAGGCCCCGTAACCAGATGTTACGCCAAGGTTCCACGGGCCGCGTAGCGTCCCGAACAGATCCTTACCGAATTCGGTAGAAGGCAATTCGGTGGCAACCGAAAAGCCAGAATTCGGTGCACGCAACCTAGCTCGGTGCTATAACTATAATAAAATATAGGAAAGCACCTAGCCTAGGAAATCAAGCAATTCATGCATGCATATAATTATCCTATGCTAGAAATAGCATAATAAAGTAAAGGCAAGCAAGCATAGCTGGCATAAACCGTCGTACTCTCACACGTCCCCCCCTCAAAGCTGGGTGGCGTGAGATACACCCTGTTTGACAAGATATTCCTTGAGAGCACGGCGTGCGTTGCCCATATCAGCTTCTGCAACCCAACTGTCCTCAGTGGGGTCGTATCCCTTCCAGCGTATCAGGAACTCGAGGGTCTTGCCGCCACGGCGCCGATGAGAGAGAACGCGCTCAATCTCGTACTCGGGTTCATCCTGCACAAGAACAGGTGGAGGTGGCGGTAGCTGCCGTCCCTAGAACTGGTTGGGGTCCTTGTAGGGTTTTAGTAGCTACACATGGAAAGCGTTGTGAAGCTTCTACGTATCTGGTAAGCGCAAGCGGAATGTAACTGGTGTCACCTGTGCCTCCACGAGAAACGGACCACAGAAGCGAGGCCGGAGTTTGGATGGGAGGTGAGACAGGTTCAAGTTGCGCGTGTCAAGAAGCACCTGATCTCCGACTGCTACTGAGTGATCACGTCGCTGACGATCGGCATATTGCTTCTGGGAGGTCTGCATCGTGGTGAGTCGTCGCTGAGTTTTCTCCCATAGTTGCTGCATGGTGGTGACGAAGTCATGTGCGGCTTGGACGTGTGCCGGTTTGGCTGCTGTGGTGTGAGTGGTTCCCGTCCGTAACACAGGAAGAAAGGAGTTTTCCCTATGGCCGCATGTGATGCGTTGTTGTAAGCGAACTCTAAGGTCGGTAACTGTGTGTCCCAGTGGCTGACGTCGTCCTTGCAAGCTGTGCGCAGTAACTATTCAACCACTTGATTGAGTCGCTCTGTCTGTCCGTCAGTCTGGGGGTGGTATGCTGAAGACATTGCAAGTTTTGTCCCCAACAGTCCCATGAGCTCCTTCTAGAACTTTCTCGTGAATTTGGGGTCTCTGTCTAAGATGAGGGTAGCGGGGATGCCGTGGATGGTGATGATGCGGTCGAAGAAGAGGCGAGCAGTTGCTTCAGCTGTAGCTGTGGCGTTGGTCGGTATGAAGTGACCCATTTTGGAGAACTTATCGATGACTACGAGGATGGAATCATGTCCCCGTAAGGTCGAGGGAAGTCCTGTGATGAAGTCGAGACTAACGACCTGCCATGGCTGCTCCGGTACGGGTAGGGGCTGAAGTAATCCTGCTTTTTTCTGTTTGCTGCTCTTCATCCGCTGGCACGTGCCGCAGGAGGTGACGAACTGCTGCACGTCTGCTGCCATCCGAGGCCACTAGTAATACTTCGCTATTCCCGCTAACGTCTTGTTGCTCCCGAAATGTCCCGCGTATGGTACGTCGTGAAATTCCTCCAGTAGGATCTGCCGTAGCGGGGCGTAATTCGGCACCCAAATCTTTCCTGAACCCTTCCTTACCGCTAGGTCTTTCTCCCACTGTAACAGCTTCTGGTTCTGTGCTGTAGTGATCTCTGCGTCCACGGAGTACCCATGTTGGAATAGACCCTTGAGCAGAGGGTTCATCCCGTTAAGCTGGATGCCTGCTACATGTCCGGGGCGGCTCAACGCGTTTGCCTTGTTGTGTAGCCCGGGCTTGTAGACAATGTCGTAGTGGAAGTGAGTTTCCAGGAAGTCCACCCACCGCACCTGTCGTCGTGAGAGCGTCGGCTGCGACTTCAGGTATTTGAGACTGCAGTGGTCAGTATAGATTGTAGTCTTGGCTCCCTCTAGGTAACACCTCCACGCCTTGAAGGCTATGACTATCGCTAAAGCTTCCTTGTCATGGATGGGGTAGTTTAGTTCTGCTCCGTGTAGCTTCTTACTGAGGTAGGCGATGGGCTGCAAACCGAGTGCGTGATCCTGCATTAGTACTGCTCCGACTGCTTGGTCACTAGCGTCTGTTTCCACCACGTAGTCTCTGTCTGGATCCGGTAAGATGAACACTGGCGCTGTAGTCACTGCTATCTGTTTGTTCAGTGCGCGGTAGTCAATGCACATCCGTAAACTACCGTCTGGCTTTGGAGTGAGGAGAACCAGTGCACCGTAGGGAGAGCTGGATGGGCGGATCAGTTGTCTGTCCAGTAGATACTCTATCTATTTTTTCATGTCTGTCAGTTCAGTCGGACTCAGTCGGTATGGTGCACGTGAGACGGGTTTCGCACCTGGTTCCTCCACGATCTCGTGCTCGTGGGTGCGTGCTGGAGGTACGCCTGCGGGTAGGTCGGCGGGCATTATATCCTTGTACTTCTCCAAGACCTTCTCCTCTGCTGCTGCCATAACCAGTGCAAGTAACCTGTGTAACTCTCGTTCACTCTCCGTTCGAACCGTGCTAGTGTCGTTTCAGGAATGCTCCCTGTATCTGTCCAGCTTCGCAGCTCCACTCCTTTCCCGTTGTTGTAGATGCACGTTTTCCGATTGACCCACTCGATCTCGGGGTTGAACCGCTTCAGAAAATCTCGCCCCAAGATGAAATCTAATCCCTTGATGTTCGTGATCAGCAACATCGGCTTCCACCTCAATGCCCCTATCTGCAGCTGCAGTGTTGACTTGCCGTGGATGGGAAGCTTCATACTGTCCACCATCGTTGCTGTAAACTGGGTTTCTTCTGAGGATTCTCCAATTTTCTCCAACGTCCCGCGGTCGCACACCGAGTGGGATGCACCACTGTCCACCACGGCCTGGAGGCGACGCCCGTTGCGGATCACCTTGAGTACTAGTGGTTCGTGTTGCTCCGAGTATCCGTAGATGGTATCGCTTATAGGATCGTAGGGTACGTCGAATATGTTATCCCTAGGTCCTGCGCTTGAAGATGCAGCTTCAGTATGCAGGTTAGAAGGATTTATCCGAGGCCGATTCGGCTTCTTTTGGGCCTGGAGCCTTCCACTAAGCCTTAGCAGTTATGTAGGCTTCATCTGTGGGGAACAGGGAGCCTTTAAACAGTGCTGCTGGGAGAGAATATTAACTCCTCGGAACGCTTGACCCGTATTAGCGCTCTGGAGTAGGGTCCCCATAATACCCGGTACCGGTTTAATTTCTGACTCTCCCTTAATAAAGGCTTGAAACCCACGAGAAGTAATATTCTTACTTGTCGGAGTATACGGCTGGAGTTTACCGGTCGGTGCAAGGTCTTGTTTCGCGGATCCTCCATTACTCTCGGCGATTTCCCCTGGTGCCGGCTGGTCGTGACGTTTTAAATTTGTGCCACCATATTCTCCTTTTTTCACCCTCTCCGAAGTTGCCACGTTGTCCATTTTCTGCTTCGGGGGTGCCGCACTGTTCTTGTCCTTCAGCTCCGCACACCTTCTCTTCATTTTCCAACACGCCAAGATACGATGTCCTGTATGTGAAAATGAACGAGAATGAATCCACTATGAAAGAGTTGGGAACAAGAACTAACCCTAATTGGGTTGTACCCCATATAGGCTACCCCACTACAGCCTACACAAAAGCATAAGCTATAATGTTCTGACACACCCCCATAGGCAAAGTGGGGGAGTACAAGGGGTCACAAGACCAGTCAAGCAAAGTAAAGCAAAGCAAGCTTGGGGTGGATCACAAAGTCACCACACATTCCGAGCACAAGGACAAGGCCACAAGGCCAGTTCACATGCAAGAGTACATATACATATAAAAGGCTAGACAAGCAAGAGCAGGTGTATATATATATATGTAACAGTACAAGCAAGGTCAAGAGGTGAGCAAGTGAGGCAAGGCAGGCACAAGACCCAGCTGAGTACAGAAGCGCTGATGATCACAAGGCACAAGCGCCTTGGTGTAGATATCAGCAGTGTTGGCCTCAGAGGCCACGTACGCAATACGCAGCTGACCACGTTGCCGCAGCTCACGAGCAAGGAAGTAGCGGAGAGCAATGTGCTTCGTGATGTGCTCCAGTCTCTGCTCTCGACACAAGGCCAGCATGGCCTTGTTGTCTACATACAACACTGGAGGAGAACGAGGCGGCTCTCCTAGGTCAGTCACCAGGTAGGTGAGCCAGCGAAGCTCCTGTGCAGCCATGGCCCCGGCATAGATCTCAGCCTCACAACTGGAGCCGAGAACAGAAGACAAGCGGGTAGCCCGCCACGAAGCAGAGCCGGAACCAAGGCTGAAGGTGTAACCCTGTGAGGACCGCTGCGTAGCCTGGTCGTCAGCCCAAGAAGCGTCTGCGTGCCCAGTGAGGACCACTGGACTCTGCCCTCCAAGCACAAGCCCCATGCCTGACGTACTGCACAAGTAGCGCAACACCCTCTTCGCTGCAGCCATGTGCTCCGGTCTGTGTCTCCCAGAAGCAACATAGCGTGCGAGAATGCTAAGAGGGTATTGAGGAAATTAGAACAAGAATGAAATTGACTATGGAATGAAAGTGATACAAATATGCAACCCTAGAAATGTGTACCCCATATGGGCTACCCCACTAAAGCCTAGACAACATTATAATTTGACACACCCCCATAGGCAAAGTGGGGGAGAACAAGGGGTCAGAAGACCAGTCAAGCAAAGCAAAGCAAAGCTCAGGGTGGATCACAAAGTCACCACACATTCCGAGCACAAGTTCAAGGCCACAAGGCCAGTTCACATGCAGCAGCACATATATGTATATAAGAGGCTAAGCAAACAAGAGCAGGTGTATATATATATGAGACTGTACAAGCAAGGTCAAGAAGTGAGCAAGTGAGGCAAGACAGGCACAAGACCAAGCTGAGTACAGAAGCGCTGATGATCACAAGGCGCAAGTGCCTTGGTAAAAACATCAGCAGTGTTGGCCTCAAAGGCCACGTACGCAAGCTGCAACTGACCACGCTGCTGTAGCTCACGAGCAAGGAAGTAGCGAAGAGCAATGTGCTTTGTTCTATGCTCCAGTCTCTGCTCTCGACACAAGGCCAGCATGGCCTTGTTGTCTACGTACAGGACTCGAGGAGAACGAGGCGGCTCTCCAAGGTCGGTCAGCTGGTAGGTGAGCCAGCGAAGCTCCTGTGCAGCCATGGCCCCGGTGTAGATCTCGGCCTCACAAATGGAGCGAAGAACAGAAGACGAGCGAGTAGCCCGCCACGAAACAGAGCCGGAACCAAGGCTGAAGGTGTAACCCTATGACGACCGCTGCGTAGCCTCGTCGTCAGCCCAAGAAGCGTCCGCGTGCCCAGTGAGGACCACTGGACTCTGCCCTCCAAGCACTAGCCCCATGCCCGACGTACGGCACAAGTAGCGCAACACCCTCTTCGCTGCAGTCATGTGCTCTGATCTGTGTCTCCCTGGAGCAACATAGCGTGCAAGAATGCTAAGAGGGTATGCAAGGTCAGGTTGTGTGCAGGTCATCAGGTACATGAGGCAGCCAACAAGCTCTGGGTACGGGCCACTCGACTCTACGGACTCATCCGAAGGCAGAGCTGAGAGCGAGTGGCGAGTAGGCAGAGGAGTGGCCTGAGGCGAGGAGTACGTGAAGCCGAAGCGCTGAAGGACCTGCTGCACCATGTGTGACTGAGTCAGGGTAATGGTGCGGCGTGCTCTGTCCCGGGTGATCTGCAAGCCAAGGTAGCTGCGTAGTTCACCCAGGTCTGTGCACGTGTGTCTCTTCTGCAGCTCGGACTTCACGTGGGCGAGTCCAGCAGTGTCAGCAGTGGCAAAGACCAAGTCGTCGACGTACACAAGGATGTAGAACGGCGGCAAAGAGGTGTCGGTGCGTAGAAACAGCGACGGGTCAGCAGGAGAGGGAGCAAACCCAAGAGCCGCAAGCGTAGTCCTCAGTGTATCGTGCCACTCGCGCGGTGCCTGGAGGAGACCGTAGATTGGCCGTCGGAGGCTCCACTGGGTGCCAGGAGGGAAAGTCCCAGTGAAGCCAGGTGGACGGCGCAGCCAGATCTCCTCATGCAGGCTACCCTACAGGAAGCAATGCGGAAGTCAAGGGAGTGAAGCTCGTAGTCACGCTGAGCGGCTATGTGTAGCACCACCCGAAGAGTGGTCATCTTTGGGGTGGGAGAGAAGGTCTGAAAGTAGTCGACTCCCTGCCGCTGACTGAAGCCACGAGCCACGTACCGCGCCTTGAAGACAGGCGTAGAGCTCGGCGGTCGCTTCACCCTGAAGATCCACATGCCACTGACGATGTTCGCCCTAGGTGGGGGAACCACGTCAATGTAGGTGCCTGTGGACTTCCAGGAAGCCATCTCTGCATCCATAGCTGCCTGCCACTGAGAGGAATAGGGACCCTCTACGGCCTCCGCGTAAGAGCGCGGAGTCGGGATGTCAAGTGCATCCGGGTCTCCCTCAAGGGTAAGCAGTACGGACACGAGATGAGGTGAAGCAGCAGCCAGACACTGGAAATCCTCCTGCCTCTCCTCAAGGACGTCCGTGCCAAGAGCACACTCACCCCCGACGGACGGAGGATAGATAGACGCAGACTCAGCAACGAGACTAGCAGCGTAGTCTAGACGACAGCGAGCAGCAAATTCGACGAGCTCAGCAACAAGAGCAGATGCATCAGTGGACTCAAAAGAGGGGTCAGTGAGGACAGTAGCAAGGAGACGCGTGACAGTAGGACTGGCATCACGAAGAGAGTCTGACTCCGGGTCGGCAAGGGCAGGAAGAGAGGACTTAGGAGGAGAAGGCAAAGGGGCACGCAGAGCAGTAGTGGACGGACGCAGAGACATCCGGTGCGTGCCAGGGACAGGAGGAGGACGCTGACGCGAACCGCGACGACTAGCGCAACGCAAGACGAGACGCAGGCTCACGACGCTCAGCAAGACCTCCAGTAGGACCAGTGTAGGGAGAAGGAGCAGGCAGTGGGGAGGCCGGCGGTAATTGTGACTGTGACTGGACAGGCGGTGGACACTCTAAGGGAGGAGGAAGACCAAGAACCTGCTGAAGGAGCGGAACAAAGTACGGCCGAGGCCGCGCGGCGACTCTAGACACAGCAGGAACAGCACCAGCACCCCTAGTGGCAGCACCAGCGCCAACAGCACCTCCAGCTCCAGTACCTCCAGCAGCACCAGCAGCACCCGCAGCAGGACCGCCGCTAGGACTGACACCAATAGTCTCACCGCCAACACCCTCAGCAGCTCTGACTCCACTCGCACTCGCAGGCCCAGCAGCTCCAGCACTCCCAGGGCCAGCACCTCCGAGAGCGGCGGCACCAGCACCCTCAGCAGCCGAAGAAGCACCAGCTCCAGTAGTACGCCTCCAGCGCCGGGCAAACCACTCGCGCAGCTCCTGTGGAGAGAGTGGCTCCCACCGAGACGAAGCACCCAGAGAACCACCAGGCCCAGCACCGCCAGACGCCACACGAGCAGGTCCTGCGGCCGCGGGCTCCGCACCCCCAGGCTCAGCAGCTCCAGACTCAGTACCCCGAGGCTCAGCAGCTACAGACGCAGCACCCCCAGGCTCAGCAGCTCCAGACGCAGCACCCCCAGGCGAAGGACCCCCAGGCTCAGCACCCTCAGTCGTAGCACCCCCAGTCTCAGTACCCCCAGGCTCAGCACCCACTCGCGCAGCACCCCCAGAGGCAGCACCCCCATGCTCAGCACCCGCAGCAGTTCCAGAGTCACCAGCAACCTCGACCGACTCGACTGCGTCTACCTGGGACACACCTGAAGGGGCAGGACCCTGAGGGGGGAGGGGGTCTACCTTGGGGGGATCTGGCACAAGGAAGTGCGGCGGCGGGGGGAGGGAAGGAGTGCGGTAGGGGAAGAGACAGTAGTAGGGGACCGACTCGTCAAACGTGACGTCCTGGGAGGACAGAACACGACGAGAGGAGGGGTGGTAGAACTGCCACCCTGGTGCGTCAGGGGGGAAGCCAAGGAAGACACAAGGAGCAGCACGAGGGGACAGTTTGTCCGCAGTCAAGTCGCAGACAAACGCCCGAGATCCCCAGACACGGAACGCAGACGCATCGCCTACCTTCCCCGTCCACAGCAGAGCTGGGGAGGTCTTCGGCATGGAGACCCTGGGGTGAAGGTTGATCTGATGTGCCGCGTACCGAACCGCAAACGGCCACAGAAAATGGGGGTAGCCGCATGCATCATGGACGTACGAGCAACATCCATGACCATGCCAATGCGGCGCTCAGCAATCCCATTTTGCTGTGGAGAGTCCGGAAGTGTAAAGGTCTGGCGGATGCCTCGCGCACGGCAGTAGGCTCGCAGAAGGCCATGGGAGAACTCTCCGCCTCGGTCAGAGTGCAGACGCAGAACAGGAAAGTCCGAGCCGAAGCTCCTCCTGAGCTGGAGACGAGCTGCGCGGATCCAGTCGATCAACACCTCATTGACATCACCCTTGCTGCGCAAGGGGAAGACTGAGGTGTAACGCGAGTAGTCGTCAACCACCAGCAGGAAGTAGCGCTCGTGACCCTGTCCACGGACGCGGGCCGGGCCCCACACGTCCATGTGAAGCGTCTGCAGCGGGGCCTCTGTCGGGGGAAACTGAGAGGAGTGAGGGGCAGCACGGAGCCGCCCCTCGACACAGGGAACACAGGAAGGACCAGGCCCTGGAGGAAGGGGAGGGAGGGACCGGGGGAGACCAGAGACAAGGACACGGGAAGCCATGCCTCGGAGACGAGGCAGGGAGGGGTGACCAAGACGGTGGTGCCACAGGAGAGTCTCGTGAGACAGGAGGCGACACGAGCAGGGGGCAGACTCATGACCAGACCTGGACGCTGCAGCAAACACCTGACCCGACGCAGCTACCTGGCTAGACGTAGGGACAGGAGGAGACCCAGTGGTCAGGGTGTAGAGGCTGGACCCCGGCCTACGTGTAAACGTGGCCAGGTGCCGGCCTGTGCGAGCATCCGAGCAGTGGGTCACCCGCTGAATCGCAGGAGTAAACTGGTGAACTCCCGTATCCTGCAGGTCAGCACCACTCACCAAGTTCGTAGAGAACGAGGGGAGGTAAAGACCAGACAAGGTGCCAGAGGGGGCAGCCGGACACGGGAGGACAGTGGAGAAGTGAAAGATGACAGGACCCCCAGAGGGATCTGCCAGGGAGACTGCAATCGGGCGACCAAGCGGCGTGAGTGTGGTGCGGTCTCGAAAGAAGGAGCGAGAAGCCCCTGAGTCAAGTGTGAAGGTGAGGGAGGCCGAAGCCGACGTGGTACTTGAGAGCGCAGACTCAACAGCACCTAAGGGCGCAGACGCACTGGCACCTAGAGCAGCAGCCTCACCAGCACCTAGAGCAGCAGTACCAATGCCCGGGTCGGGCGGGAAACACCGGTAACAGTCACCCTCATCACTAATAGTCACAGCATACATGGCAGCAAGGATAGCATCAAAGTCAAGATCATAGATAGCTACGCCTGCCCTAGAAAGCTCTCCCCAGCGGGGGATCTCACTGGCCTCCGGGAACTGCTGACGCCAAGCGTCCGTCAGGCGGCCAAAGCAGCGCTGGGTGGGGTAGGCACCCCCACACTGCTCACCCGCGCGGTCGCCGGAGCGAAGGACGTAGGTGCACGGACCAAAACCCCCACCACACTGACGCTGCGCGTACCACTCACGGAGCTGGTGAGGGGGGGGAATGTCCCGAGAACGCTGCTGCTGCTGGCGCTGACCACCACCAGGGCTGCTCCGCTGCGAAGCGCCACCCCGACCACCGCCACCTCCTCCACCACTGCCTCCTCCACCTCTGCCACCACCGCCGCCTCCGCTAGCACCGCCTCCGCCTCCGCCGCCTCCGCCTCCACTGCTGCCACCGACACCTCCACCCCCGCCACCATTCCCACCGCCACCCCCACTCCCTCCGCCGCCTCCACTGCCACCTCCACCACCCCGGCTAGCTCCACCCGCGCCCTTGCCCCCCTTGCCCTTGCCAGAGCGGCGTCTCCCGCTAGGGGTAGACGCCGCACCGACCGACTCTAGACCAACGAGGTCGGCCGCAGTGGCAGAGGCGACACAGGGCAAAAGGGGGGAAGGAGAACACCCCTCAAAGATGGGGGTGCGAGGGTCACCACGAGAGGCTCCTACAGCGACTATGCTCTTCTCCGCTGCTAGGAGGGCCTTCTCTAAGAGGTCAACAGTGAGAGTGGTGGGACAGACTGAGAGGAAGTGGTCCCTGACTACACGAAGGGAGTCAAGGAGGCGGGTGACTATATAATAGAGAGTGATGTACATGGGGGGGGGGGGGTTCTTGGCGCAGATTTCAGCAGGAAGCGCGGCGCGGTAGCGAGTGTCACTAGTGCAGAGGTGCGTAATGAGGTCAGCGACTGTGGGAAAGGCAGCAAGGTCAGGGAAGAGGTACGGTAGCATGAGGCGGCTCAGTGCAGCAGTGACAGGGGAAGAGTAGCGCGCAACTACAGCGTCGTACAAGGTCTGAGCACTCTTGTACTGACTAAAGTGCGCACGCTCAGTGGTAGGCAGGTGGCGACGCACAGCAAGACGTGTAGCAGCATCGCGCGTGGCCCACTGGGAGCGAACAGTGGGGTCAGCATCAGCAGCAGGGGCAGGAGAGGCGCCAGAGGTGAGGTCAAGGAGAGAGAGACCGTCTGCCCTATCGCACTGTAAGAACAGCTGCAGGTCGTTGATCCAGACCTCAAAGTCAATGGCTCGACCCTCAGCGTCAAACGCGAGGACACTAGGGGTAGCCATGACAACAGTAGACTAGTAGTACCAACTGTAGGACAGGGGCAGTGCAGTGACAGAAGCGCTGCTCTCACCAGACAGGGCGGTTCGGGCAGCTCAGTAGCACAGTAACACGGCAATACGGCTGCTCGGACGGCTCAGCAGCAACTGCGGCTCCGCGGCACCAGTGGCTCGGCTCCTCAGGTGGCTCGGGCGGCTCGGGCAGGTCGGGCGGCTCGGGCGGCTCGGCTCCTCAGCGGCTCAAGCGGCTCGGGTGGCTCGGGCAGGTCGGGCGGCTCGGGCTGCTAAGGCGGCTCGGCTCCTCAGCGGCTCAGGCGGCTCGGGCGGCTCGGGCGGCTCGGGCGGCTTGGGCGGCTCGCGCGGCGCAGGCGGTGTAGGGCGGTAGGGCCGCTGGTAGGGCGGCGGGGCTGCAAGGTAGGTGGCGGGGCCGCCGTGGGAGGGGCGGCGGGGCCGGAGTGAAGGGCGGCGGGGCCGCCGTGAAGGGCGGCGGGGCCGCTGAGAAGGGCGGCGGGGCCTCAGTGAGAGAGGCGGCGGGGCCGCAGAGAACGGCGGCGGGGCTGCTGAGAAGGGCGGCGGGGCCGCAGCGAGAGAGGCGGCGGGGCCGCAGCGAAGGGCGGCGGGGCCGCTGAGACGGGCGGCGGGACCGCAGCGAAGGGCGGCGGGGCCGCTGAGAAGGGCGGCGGGGCCGCAGCGAAAGAGGCGGCGGGGCCGCAGCGAGAGAGACGGCAGGGCCGCAGCAAAGGGTGGCGGGGCCGTTGAGACGGGCGGCGGGGCCGCAGCGAAGGGTGGCGGGGCCGCAGTGTTGGGCTTCGGGGCCGCAGCGAAGGGCGGCGGAGCCGCAGCGAAGGGCGGCGGGGCCGCTGAGAAGGGCGGCGGGGCCGCAGCGAGAGAAGCAGCGAGGCCGCAGTAAAGGGCGGCGAGGCCGCTAAGACGGGCACCGTGGCCGCAATGAAGGGCGGCGGGGCCGCAGTGAAGGGCTGCAGGGCCGCAACGAAGGGCGGCGGAGCCGCAGCAAAGGGCCACGGGGCCGCAGCGAAGGGCGGCGGGGCTAAATCAACGGGCTGCGGGGCCGCTAGGGCGTTGGGGCCGCTAGGGCGGCTCGACGAAGTGAGAGCCCGGAGTGCGACTCAGGCTGAGCGCGCTTCGGGCAGGAAAAAAAAACTAGATGTGATGGGCCCTAGGCACAGTTCCCACGGGGGAACCTGCTCGATACCATGAGGAAATTAGAACGAGAATGAAATTGACTATGGAATGAAAGTGATACAAATATGCAACCCTAGAAATGTGTACCCCATATGGGCTACCCCACTAAAGCCTAGACAACATTATAATTTGACAGGTATGCAAGGTCAGGTCGAGTGTAGGTCATCAGGTACATGAGGCAGCCAACAAGCTCTGGGTACAGGCCACTCGACTCTACGGACTCATCCGAAGGCAGAGCTGAGAGTGAGTGGCGAGTAGGTAGAGGAGTGGCCTGAGGCGAGGAGTACGTGAAGCCGAAGCGCTGAAGGACCTGCTGCACCATATGTGACTGAGTCAGGGTAATGGTGCGGCGTGCTCTGTCCCGGGTGATCTGCAAGCCAAGGTAGCTGCGCAGTTCACCCAGGTCTGTGCACGTGTGTCTCTTCTGCAGCTCGGACTTCACGTGGGCGAGTCCAGCAGTGTCAGCAGTGGCAAAGACCAAGTCGTTGACGTACACGAGGATGTAGAACGGCGGCAAAGAAGTGTCGGTGCGCAGAAACAGCGACGAGCCGGCAGTAGAGGGAGCAAACCCAAGAGCTGCAAGTGTAGTCCTCAGTGTGTCGTGCCACTCACGCGGTGCTTGGCGGAGACCGTAGACTGGCCGCCGGAGGCTCCACTGGGTGCCAGGAGGAAAAGACCCAGTGATGCCAGGTGGGCGGCGCAGCCAGATCTCCTCGTGCAGGCTGCCCTGCAGGAAAGTAGTGCTGAAGTCAAGAGAGTGAAGCTCGTAGTCACGGTGAGCAGCTATGTGCAGCAGTACCCGAAGAGTGGTCATCTTCGGGGTGGGAGAGAAGATCTGAAAGTAGTCAACTCCCTGCCGCTGACGGAAGCCACGAGCCACGTAACGCGCCATGAAGACACGCGGAGAACCCGGCGACCGCTTCACCCGGAAAATCCACATGCCACTGACGATGTTCGCCCCAGGCGGGGGAACCTTGTGAACCTAGGTGCCTGTGGACTTCCAAGAAGCCATCTCTGCATCCATAGCTGCCTGCCACTGAGAGGAGTAGAGACCCTCTATCGCCTCCGCGTAAGAGCGCGGAGTCGGGATGTCAAGTGCATCCGGGTCTCCCTCAGGGGTAAGCAGTACGGACACGAAATGAGGTGAAGCAGCAGCCAGACACTGGAACTCCTCCTGCCTGTCCTCAAGGACGTCCGTGCCAAGGGCACACTCACCCTCAACGGACGGAGGACAGACAGACTCAGACTCAACAACAAGACTAGGGGCGTAGTCTAGGCGACAGCGAGCAGCAAAGTCGACGAGCTCAGCAACTAGGGCAGACGCAGCAGTGGACTCAAAGGAAGGGTCAGTGACAACAGTAGCAAGGAGACGCGTGACAGTAGGACCGGCAGCACGAAGAGAGTCCGACTCCGGGTCGGCAAGAGCAGGAAGAGAAGACTCAGGAGGAGAAGGAAAAGGGGCACGCAGAGGAGCAGTGGACGGACGCAGAGACATCCGGTGCGTGCCAGGGACAGGAGGAGGACGCTGACGCGAACCGCGACCACAAGTGCGAGCAGCACGGACAGGCGACGCAGGGCGAGACGCAGGCTCACGACGCTCAGCAAGACCTCCAGTAGGACCAGTGTAGGGAGACGGAGCAGGTAGTGGGGAGGCCGGCTGTAACTGTAACTGTGATGGGACAGGCTGTGGACACTCGAAGGGAGGAGGAGGACCAGTAGAAGGCGGGAGACCAAGAACCTGCTGAAGGAGCGGAACGAAGTACAGCCGAGGCCGCGCGGCGACTCTAGACACAGCAGGGACAGCACCAGTACCCCCAGCGGCAGCACCAGCACCAGCACAACCTCCAGCTCCAGTACCTCCAGCAGCACCAGTAGCACCCCCAGCAGGACAGCCTCCAGGACCGACAGCAGTAGCCTCCGCGCCAACACCCGCAGCAGCTCCAACTCCAGAAGTACCCGCAGGCCCCGCAGCTCCAGTACTCCCAGTACAAGCACCTCCGGGACCCGCGGCACCAGCACCCTCAGCAGCAGCAGAACCTCCAGTACCCGCAGCACCTCCAGCTCTAGCAGCTCGCCTCCAGCGCCGGGCAAACCACTCACGCAGCTCCTATGGAGAGAGTGGCTCGCGGCGAGAACGAGGCACCCGGAGAACCGCCAGGCACAGCACCGCCAGACGCCACACGAGCAGGCCCAACTCCCTCAGGCTCAGCACCTCCACGCGTATCACCCCCAGGCTCAGCACCCTCAGCAGCACCAGAGTCACCAGCGACCTCGACAGGCTCAACAGTGTCTACCTGGGACACACCTGATGGGGCAGGACCCTCAGGGGGGAGGGGGTCTACCGAGGGGGGACCTAGCACAAGGAAGAGCGGTGGCGGAGGGAGGGACTGAGTGCGGTAGGGGAAGAGACGGTAGTAGTGGACCGACTCGTCGAACGTGACGTCCTGGGAGGACTGAACACGGCGAGAGGTGGGGAGGTAGAACTGCCACCCTGGCGCGTCAGGGGGGAAACCCAGGAAGACGCAGGGAGCAGCACGAGGGGGCAGCTTGTCCGCAGACAAGTCGCGGACAAACACCCGAGATCCCTAGACACGGAACACAAACGCATCGCCAACCTTCCCCGTCCACACCAAAGCTGGGGAGGTCTCCGGCATGGAGACCCTGGGCTGAAGGTTGATCTGATGCGGCGCGTACCGGACCGCAAACGGCCACAGAAAATGGGGGGCAGCCGCATGCATCATGGACGTACGGGAGACGTCCATGACCATGCCAATGCGCCGCTCAGCAATCCCATTTTGCTGTGGAGAGGTCGAAAGCGTGAAGGTCTGGCGAATGCCTCGTGCACGACAGTAGGCTCGCAGAAGGCCAGAGGAGAACTCTCCGCCTCTGTCGTCCTGCAGACGCAAAACAGGAAAGTCCGAGCCGAAGCTCCGCCTGAGCTGGAGACGAGCTGCGCGGATCCAGTCGATCAACACCTCAGTGACATCACCCTTTCTGCGCAAGGGGAAGACTGAGGTGTAACGCGAGTAGTCGTCAACCACCAGAAGGAAGTAGCGCTCGTGAC
This sequence comes from Closterium sp. NIES-65, assembly GCA_948144175.1. NCBI lineage: Eukaryota > Viridiplantae > Streptophyta > Zygnematophyceae > Desmidiales > Closteriaceae > Closterium > Closterium sp. NIES-65. Next base: position 1,511,382 of record CANXME010000062.1, on the reverse strand, counting down.
CGTGTCCACGGACGCGGGCCGGGCCCCACACGTCCATGTGAAGCGTCTGCAGCGGGGCCTCTGTCGGAGGAAACTCAGAGGAGTGAGGGGCAGCCCGTTGCCGCCCCTCGACACAGGGAACGCAGGTAGGGCCAGGCCCCGGAGGAAGGGGAGGGAGGTACCGGGGAAGACCAGAGACAAGGACACGGGAGGCCGTGCTTCGGAGACGAAGCAGGGAGGGGTGACCAAGGCGGTGGTACCAGAGGAGAGTCTCGTTAGACAGGAGACGACACGAGCAGGGGGCAGACTCAGGACCAGACCTGGACGCTGCAGCAAACACCTGACTCGACGAAGCTACCTGAACAGACGCAGTGACTGGAGGAGACGCAGTGGTCAGCGTGTACAGGCTCGACCCCGGCCGACGTGTAAACCTGGCCAGGTGTCGGCCTGTCCGAGCGTCCGTGTAGTGGGTCACCCGCTGACTCGCAGGAGTGAACTGGTGAACCCTCGCATCCTGTAGGTCAGCACCACTCACCAAGTTCGTAGAGAACGAGGGGAGGTAAAGACCAGACAGGGTGCAAGAGGGGGCCGCCGCACACGGGAGGACAGTGGAGAAGTGAGCAAGGACAGGACCCCCAGAGGGGTTTGCCAGAGAGACTGCAACTGGCCGACCAAGCGGCGTGAGTGTGGTGCGGTCTCGAAAGAAGGAGCGGGAAGCCCCCGAGTCAAGAGTGAAGGTGTGAGAGGCAGGAGCCGGCGCGGTACCTGAGAGAGCAGACTCACCCGCCCCTGAGGAAGCAGACTCACTAGCACCTAGAGCAGCAGCCACACCTGTACCTGGAGCAGGAGACTCACTAGCACCCACAGCAGCAGCCTCACCAGCAGCTAGAGCAGCAGGCTCTATACCCGGGTCAGGCGGTACGCACAGGTTACCGGCACGGTCAGCACTAGTAGGCAATGCATACATGGCAGTGAGAATAGCATCATAGTTAAGAGCAAATATATCTACCCTCTGCCTAAGCAACTCCACCCAGTCGGGGAGCTCAGCCTCTTCGCCTAACTCGGTACGCCTGGCATCGCTCAGACGGGCGAAGCAGCAGAATTGTGTGTAACTAGGTGTCCCACAAGGCTGACCAGTCCGAGCACCAGTGCGAATCACGTAAGAGCAGCGAACAGAACTGAGAGACCCTCTACTCTGAGCGTACCACTCACAAAGCTGCTGGGGCGTGAGAGACGCGCGTGGGCGTCGCTGGAGCTGCATCTTGCCGCCGCCAGTAGTAGTAGCAGCAGTAGTGGTAGCAGTAGCAGCGCCGCCACCCCTACAACCCCAACCAGCGTACCACTCACGCAGCTGCTGGGGCGTGAGGGACTCACGCGGACGTCAATGGGGCTGCATCTGGCTCCGCCAGTAGAAGCAGGAGCAGGAGTAGCAGCAGTAAGGCAGGGAGCCAGGCAGGCCTAAAGGCAGGCAGGCAGGCAAGCAGGCGCGTTAGCGCGCTAGAAGGGCAGGGGCTCACCAGTGGTGGGAAGAGCAGGCTCGGCGACTCTGCGGTGCGGGCGGCTCGGGCGGCTCGGCGTCACGGCGGCTCGGCAAGAACTGCGGCTCGGAGGCTCGGGCGACTCGGACGGCTCGGCAGCAACTGCGGCTCGGCGACTCGGCAACTCGGGCGGCTAAGGCGGCTCGGCGGTACGGCGGCTCGGCAGCAACTGCAGCTTGGCGGCTCGGCGACCCGACGGCTCGGGCGGCTCAGGTGGTGCTGCAGCTCGGGCGGCTCGGGTGGCTCGGGCGGTTTGGTAGCAGGTTGGCGGCGCCGGCGGCTCGGTGGTGACAGCGGGGCCGCTTGGGGACGGCGGCGGGGCCGGGTGGAGCGGCGACCGGGCCAGCAGAGGTGGCGCCGGGGCCGCAGGGTAGGTGACGGGGCCAGCAGAGGCGGCGCCGGGGCCGGGAAGGGCGGCGCCGGGGCCGCAGAGGTAGGCGACGGGGCCAGTAGAGGCGGCGCCGGGGCCGGTAAGGGCGGCGTCGGGGTCGCCAGGGTAGGCGACGGGGCCAGCCGAGGTGGCGCCGGGGCCAGGAAGGGCAGAGCCGAGGCCGCAGGGGCAGGCGACGGGGCCAGCAGAGGCGGGGCCGGGTCGGGAAGGGCGGCGTCGGGGTCGCCGGGGTAGGCGACGGGGCCAGCCGAGGTGGCGCCGGAGCCAACAAGGGCAAAGCCGAGGTCGCAGGGGCAGGCGACGAGGCCAGCAGAGGCGGGGCCGGGTCGAGAAGGGCGGCGCGACGGGGCCGCTAGGGCGACGCGACGAGATGGGGCAGCGAGGGGTCGCACGCCTAGAAGGAACGGGGCCGCGCGCCTCGGGGCGCGCGCCAGAGAGAAAATCGCTGCGCGCCGAAAAATAGGTCGCACGTCACGGGGCGTGCGACAGATCGAGTAGCAGCAGAAGCAGTAATTGTGAGAATTGAAACGAGAATGAGTGCACTAAGGAATGGAATGTGGTACAAATATGCAACCCTAGAAATGTGTACCCCATATAGGCTACCCCACTACAGCCTACAGAACATTATGATTTGACACACCCCCATAGGCAAAGTGGGGGAGAACAAGGGGTCACAAGACCAGTCAAGCAGAACAAAGTCACCACACATTCCAAGCACAAGTTCAAGGCCAGAAGACCAGTTCACATGCAGGAGCACACACACATATATATATATATATGTATAAGGCTAAACAAGCAAGTGCAGGAGTATATATATGTGACAGTACAAGCAAGGTCAAGAAGTGAGCAAGTGAGGCAAGGCAAGCACAAGACCAAGCTGAATACAAAAGCGCTGATGATCACAAGGCGCAAGTGCCTTAGTAAAGATATCAGCAGTGTTGGCCTCAGAGGCCACATACGCAAGTCGCAACTGACCACGCTACTGCACCTCACGAGCAAGAAAGTAGCGGAGAGCAATGTGCTTCGTTCTGTGCTCAAGGCGCTGCTCCCGACACAAGGCCAGCATGGCCTTGTTGTCTACGTACAGCACTGGAGGAGAACGAGGCGGCTCTCCGAGGTCAGTCAGCAGGTAGGTGAGCCAGCGAAGCTCATATGCAGCCATGGCTCCTGCGTAGATCTCAGCCTCACAACAGGAGCCGAGAACGGAAGACGAGCGAGTAGCCCTCCACGAAACAGAGCCAGAACCAAGGCTGAAGGTGTAACCCTATGACGACCGCAGTGTAGCCTAGTCGTCAGCCCAAGAAGCGTCCGCGTGCCCAGTGAGGACCACTGGACTCTGCCCTCCAAGCACTAGCCCCATGCCCGACGTACTGCACAAGTAGCGCAACACCCTCTTCACTGCAGCCATGTGCTCTGGTCTGTGTCTCCCAGGAGCAACATAGCGTGCAAGAATGCTAAGAGGGTATGCAAGGTCAGGTCGTGTGCAGGTCATCAGGTACATGAGGCAGCCAACAAGCTTTGGGTACGGGCCACTCGACACTACGGACTCATCCGAAGGCAGAACTGAGAGCGAGTGGTGAGTAGGCAGAGGAGTGGCCTGAGGCGAGGAGTACGTAAAGCCAAAGCGCTGAAGGACCTGCTGCACCATGTGTGACTGAGTCAGGGTAATGGTGCGGCGTGCTCTGTCCCGGGTGATCTGCAAGCCCAGGTAGCTGCGTAGTTCACCCAGGTCTGTGCACGTGTGTCTCTTCTGCAGCTCGGACTTCACGTGGGCGAGTCCAGCAGTGTCAGCAGTGGCAAAGACCAAGTCGTCGACGTACACGAGGATGTAGAACGGCGGCAAAGAGGTGTCGGTGCGCAGAAACAGCGACGTGTTGGCAGTAGAGGGAGCAAACCCAAGAGCCGCAAGCGTAGTCCTTGGTGTGTCGTGCCACTCACGCGGTGCCTGGCGGAGACCGTAGACTGGCCGCCGGAGGCTCCACTGGGTGCCAGGAGGAAAATTCCCAGTGAAGCTAGGTGGGCGGCGCAGCCAGATCTCCTCGTGCAGGCTACCCTGCAAGAAAGCAGTGCTGAAGTCAAGAGAGTGAAGCTCGTAGTCGCGCTGAGCGGCTATGTGCAGCAGCACCCGAAGAGTGGTCATCTTCGGGGTGGGAGAGAAGGTCTGAAAGTAGTCAACTCCCTGCCGCTGACTGAAGCCACGAGCGACGTACCGCGCCTTGAAGACAGGTGGAGAAACTGGCAGCCGCTTCACCCTGAAGATCCACATGCCACTGACGATGTTCGCCTCAAGTGGGGGAACCGCGTCAACGTAGGTGCCTGTGGACTTCCAGGAAGCCATCTCTGCATCCATAGCTGCCTGCCACTGAGAGGAGTAGGGACCCTCTACGGCCTCCACGTAAGAGCGCGGAGTCGGGATGTCAAGTGCATCCGGGTCTCCCTCAGGGGTAAGCAGTACGGACAGGAGATGAGGTGAAGCAGCAGCCAGACACTGGAACTCCTCCTGCCGGTCCTCAAGGACGTCCGTGCAAAGGACACACTCAACCCCGACGGACGGAGGACAGACAGACTCAGACTCAGCAACAAGACTAGCAGCGTGGTCTAGACGTCAGCGAGCAGCAAAGTCGACGAGCTCAGCAACTAGGGCAGACGCAGCAGTGGACTCAAAAGAAGGGTCAGTGAAGACAGTAGCAAGGAAACGCGTGACAGTAGGACTGGCAGCACGAAGAGAGTCCGACTCCGGGTCGACAAGAGCTGGAAGAGAGGACTCAGGAGGAGAAGGCAAAGGGGCACGCAGAGGAGCAGTGGACGGACGCAGAGACATCCGGTGCGTGCCAGGGACAGGAGGAGGACGCTGACGCGAACTGCGACGACTAGTGTGAGCAGCACGGACAGGCGACGCAGGCTCACGATGCTCAGCAAGACCTCAAGTGGGACCTGTGTATAGAGACGAAGCAGGCAGTGGGGAGGCCGGCTATAACTGTAACTACGACGGGACAGGCTGTGGACACTCCAAGGGAGGAGGAGAACCAGTAGAAGACAAGAGACCAAGAACCTGCTGAAGGAGCGGAACCAAGTACAGCCGAGGCCGCGCGGCGACTCCTGACACAACAGGGACAGCACCAGTACCCCCAGTGGCAGCACCAGCACCAGTAGCAGCTCCAGCTCCAGTACCTCCAGCAGCACTAGTAGTACCCCCAGCAGGACCGCCTCCAGGACCGACAGCAGGAGCCTCCGCGCCAACACCCTCAGCACCTGCAGCTCTAGAAGTACCCGCATGCCCAGCAGCTACAGTACTCCCAGTACGAGTACCTCCGAGACCCGTGGCACCAGCTCCCTCAGCAGCAACAGAACCTCCAGCACCTGCAGCACCTTTAGCTCCAGCAGCTCGCCTCCAGCGCCGGGCAAACCACTCATGCAGCTCCTGTGGAGAGAGTGGCTCTCGGCACGACGAAGCACCCGGAGAACCGCCAAGCACAGCACCAGCAGGCCCAGCTCCCTCGGGCTCCACACCCCCAGGCTCAGTACCTCCACGCGTAGCACCCCCAGGCTCAGCAACCCCAGGCTCAGCACCCCAAGGCGTAGCACCCCCAGGCTCAGCACCCCTAGACGCAGCACCCCCAGGAGTAGCACCCTCAGGCTCAGCACCCCCACGTGTAGCACCCACACGCTCAGCACCCCCAGATTCAGCACCCCCAGGCTCAGCACCCTCAGCAGCACCAGAGTCACCAGTAACCTCGACAGGCTCGACTGCGTCTACCTGGGACACACCTGAAGGGGCAGGACCCTGAGGGGGGAGGGGGTCTACCGGGGGGGGACCTGGCACAAGGAAGAGCGGTGGCGGGGGGAGGGACGGAGTGCGGTAGGGGAAGAGGCGGTAGTAGGGGACCGACTCGTCAAACGTGACGTCCTGGGAGGACAGAACACGACGAGAGGTGGGGTGGTAGAACTGCCACCCTGGCGCGACAGGGGGGAAGCCAAGGAAGACGCAAGGAGCAGCACGAGGGGACAGCTTGTCCGGAGACAAGTCGCGGACAAACGCCCGAGATCCCCAGACACGGAACGCAGATGCATCGCCTACCTTCCCCGTCCACAGCAAACCTGGACAGGTCTCTGGCATGGAGACCCTGGGGTGAAGGTTGATCTGATGCGCCGTGTACCGAACCGCAAACGGCCACAGAAAATGGGGGGCAGCCGCATGCATCATGGACGTACGGGCGACGTCCATGACCATGCCAATGCGGCGCTCAGCAATCCCATTTTGCTGTGGAGAGTCCGGAAGCGTAAAGGTCTGGCGGATGCCTCGCGCACGAGAGTAGGCTCGCAGAAGGCCAGAGGAGAACTCTCCGCCTCGGTCAGAGTGCAGACGCAGAACAGGAAAGTCTGAGCCAAAGCTCCTCCTGAGCTGGAGACAAGCTGCGCGGATCCAGTCGATCAACACCTCAGTGACATCACCCTTGCTGCGCAAGGGGAAGACTGTGGTGTAACGCGAGTAGTCGTCAACCACCAGAAGGAAGTAGCGCCCGTGACCCTGTCCACGGACGCGGGCCGGGCTCCACACGTCCATGTGAAGCGTCTGCAGCGGGGCCTCTGTCGGGGGAAACTGAGAGGAGTGAGGGGCACCCCGGAGCCGCCCCTCGACACAGGGGACGCAGGTGGGGTTAGGCCCCGGAGGAAGGGGAGGGAGGGACCGGGGAAGACCAGAGACAAGGACACGGGAGGCCATGCCTCGGAGACGAGGCAGGAAGGGGTGACCAAGGCGGTGGTGCCAGAGGAGAGTCTCGTGAGACAGGAGGCGACACGAGCAGGGGGCAGACTCAGGACCAGACCTGGACGCTGCAGCAAACACCTGACCTGACGCAGCTACCTGACCAGACGTAGGGACAGGAGGAGACTCAGTGGTCAGGGTGTACAGGCTCGACCCCGGCCGATGCGTAAACGTGGCCAGTGTCAGAACATTATAGTTTATGCTATTGTGTAGGCTATAGTGGGGTATCCCATTGGGGGTACAACCCAACTAGGGTTTCATATTTGTACTCGCTTCATTCATAGTTCATATCATTCTCTCGTTCTTTTTCTCACATGGAATCTGAGCAGGTCCCCTCCTAGGGACTGTTCCTAGGGCCCACCGAAGCGCGCCTCGAGTCGCGCTCTCCCCTTTTTTTTTCTAGCGTCCCGTCGTGCCGCCCTTACGGTCGCGTCGAGCTGCCCTAGCGGCCCCGCCGCCCTATCTAGCCGCCCCGCCGCCCTACCTAGCGGCCCCGCTGCCCTATCTCGCGGCCTCGCCGCCCCATTGCGCGGCCCCGCCGCCCTACCTAGCGGCCCCGCCGCCCTTACTTGCGGCCTCGCCCCCCCCATCGCGCGGCGCCGCCGCCCCATCGCGGCCCCGCCGCCCCTTCGCGCGGCCCCGCCGCCCTACCTAGCGGCCCTGCTGCCCTTCCTCGCGGCCCCGCCGCCCCATCGCGCGGTCCCGCCGCCCTACCTAGCGGCCCCGCCGCCCTACGTCGCGGCCCCGCCACTCTACCACGCGGCCCCGCCGCCCTATCTTGCGGCCCCGCCGACCTACCCAGCGGCCCCGCCGCCCTTCTGCAGCGGCCCCGCCGCTCCTCTGCAGAGGCCCCGCCGCCCAACCCAGCGGCCCCGCCGTCCTTCTGCAGCGGCCCCGCCGCTTCTCTGCAGCGGCCCCGCCGCCCTATCTAGCGGCCCCGCCGCCCTCTCTGCAGCGGCCCCGCCGCTCCTCTGCAGCGGCCCCGCCGCCCTACTTTAGCGGCCTAGCCGAGTCGCCCAGCAGCAGAGCAACCAAGCCGCTCCGCCGCCGAGCCGCCCGGCCGCCCACCAGCCGAGTCGCCGTGCAGCCGACCGCCCAGCCGCCGAGCCGCCCAGCTGCTGAGCCGCCTAGCCGCCGAGCCGCCAAGCTGCCGAGCTGCCCTGCAGCCGAGCCGCCCAAGCAGCCCTGTCCGGTGAGCACAGACCCTCTGTCACTACGTGCCCTTCCCCTACTGCTTTCACTGCTGGTCTCCTACTGTCATGGCTACCCCTAGTGTCCTCGCTTTTGACGCTGAGGGTCGGGCCATTGACTTTGAGGTCTGGGTAGATGACCTACAGCTGTTCTTACAGTGCGATAGGGCGGACGGCTTCTCTCTCTTTGACCTCACCTCTGGCGCTTCCCCTGCCCTTGCTGGTGATGCTGACGCCACTGTTCGCTCCCAGTGGGCCACGCGCGATGCTGATGCACGTCTTGCTGTGCGTCGCCACCTCCCTACCTCCGAGCGTGCGCACTTTAGTCAGTACAAGAGTGCTCAGACCTTGTACGACGCTCTAGTCGCGCGCTACTCCTCCCCTTCCACTCCTGCACTGAGCCGTCTCATGCTGCCGTACCTCTTCCCTGACCTTGCTGCCTTTCCCACCGTTGCTGACCTCATTACGCACCTCCGCACTAGTGACACTCGCTACCGCGCTGCACCTCCTGCTGACTTCTACACCGCGAACCCCCCCATGTACATCACTCTGTACTTCCTCGCCACTCGCCTCCCTGACTCCCTTCGAGTAGTCTGGGACCACTTTCTCTCAGTCTGTCCCACCACACTTAGTGTCGATCTCCTCGAGAAGGCCCTCTTAGCAGCGGAGAAGAGTATAGTCGCTGTAGGAGCCTCTCGAGGTGACCCGCGCACCCCCATCTTTGAGGGGTGTTCCCCCTCCCCCCTGCTGCCCTCTGTTGCCTCTGCTGCTACGGCCGACCTCCTTGGTCTTGAGTCGGTCGGTGCGGCGTCTGCCCCTAGCGGGAGACGCCGCCCTGGCAAGGGCAAGGGGGCAAGGGAGCTGGAGGAGCGGGCGGTGGAGGTGGAGGTGGAGGCGGTGGGGGTAGTGGGGGTGGCGGTGGGAGTGGAGGTGCGGGTGGGGGGGTCGGTGGCGGCAGTGGAGGCGGAGGCGGTGGCGGCGGTGGCGGTGGGAGCGGAGGTGGCGGAGGAGGCGGCGGTGGAGGCGGCGGTGGAGGCGGCGGTGGAGGCGGCGGCAGTAGCGGAGGCGGCGGAGGCGGTGGGGGTGGCGGTGGAGCTGGTCACGGGCCTTCGCAGAGGAGTGGCTCCGGTAGTGGCGCGCGCCAGCAGCAGCAGCCCGGTCGTGAGACCCTGTCCCCTCAGCAGCTCCGTGAGTGGTACACTGCACGCCAGCGGGGTGGGGGTTTTGGTCCGTGCACCTACGTCCTGCGCACCGGCGACCGTGCGCGTGAGCAGTGTGGGGGTCCGCACCCCACCCAGCGCTGCTTTGGCCGCCTGACGGACGCGTGGCGTCACCAGTTCCCGGAGGCCTCAGATATTCCTCGCCGGGGCGAGCTGTCTAGGGCGGGTGTTGCCATCTTTGATCTTGACTTTGATGCTATTCTCTCTGCCATGTATGCTGTGTCTCATAGTGATGAGGGTGTCTGCTACCGCTGTTTCCCGCCCGATCCGAACATTGAGGCTGCTGCCCTAGGTGCTTGCGACGCTGCTGCTCTAGGTGCTAGTGTGTCTGCGTCATCAGGTACTGGTGAGTCTGCGCTCTCAAGTACTACGTCGGCTTCGGCCTCCCTCACCTTCACCCTTGACTCTGGGGCGTCTCGCTCCTTCTTTCGGGACCGCACCACACTCACGCCGCTTAGTCGGCCGGTTGCGGTGTCTCTGGCAGACCCCTCCGGGGGTCTTGTGCTGTCTCGCTTCTCCACAGTCCTCCCGTGTCCGGCGGCTCCCTCCGGCACCCTGTCTGGTCTCTACCTCCCCTCGTTCTCGACGAACCTGGTGAGTGGTGCTGACCTACAGGATGGGGGAGTACACCAGTTCACTCCTGCGCGTCAGCGAGTGACGCACTGTACAGAGGCTAGCATAGGCCGGCACCTGGCTACATTTACCCGTCAGCCGGGGTTGAGCCTGTACACACTGACCACTGCGTCTCCTCCCGTTACTGAGTCTGGTAGAGTCGCTTCGTCCGGTCAGGTGTTTGCTGCAGCGTCTAGGTCTGGTCCTGAGTCTTCCCCCTGTTCGTGTTGTCTCTTGTCTCATGAGACTCTCCTCTGGCACCACCGTCTTGGTCACCCCTCTCTGCTTCGGCTCAGAGGCATGGCCTCCCGTCTTCTTGTGTCTGGTCTCCCCCGGTCCCTCCCTCCCCTTCCTTTGAGCCCTGGCCCTGCCTGTGTCCCCTGTGTCGAGGGGCGCCAGCGGGCTGCCCCTCACTCCTCCCAGTTTCCTCCGACAGAGGCCCTGTTGCAGACGCTTCACATGGACGTGTGGGGCCCAGCCCGCGTCCATGGACAGGGTCACGAGCGCTACTTCCTGCTCGTTGTTGACGACTACTTGCATTACACCACGGTCTTCCTCTTGCTCAGCAAGGGTGATGTCACTGAGGTGCTGATCGACTGGATCCGCGCGGCTCGTCTCCAGCTCAGGCGGAGATTTGGCTCGGACTTCCCTGTTCTGCGTCTGCACTCGGACAGAGGTGGAGAGTTTTCCTCTGGCCTACTGCGAGCCTACTGTCGCGCACGAGGCATCCGTCAGACCTTCACGCTTCCGGACACACCGCAACAAAATGGGATTGCTGAGCGCCGCATTGGCATGATCATGGACGTCGCTCGTACATCTATGATGCATGCGGCTGCCCCTCATTTTCTGTGGCCGTTTGCGGTCAGGTACGCGGCGCATCAGATCAACCTCCACCCCAGGGTCTCCAGACCGGAGACCTCCCCAGCTTTACTGTGGACGGGGAAGGTTGGCGATGCGTCGGCGTTCCGGGTCTGGGGTTCTCGGGCGTTTGTCCGCGACTTGTCTGCGGACAAGCTGTCCCCTCGTGCTGCTCCTTGCGTCTTCCTGGGGTTCCCCCCTGACGCACCTGGGTGGCAGTTCTACCACCCCACCTCTCGACATGTTCTGTCCTCCCAGGACATCACGTTTGACGAGTCGGTCCCCTACTACCGCCTCTTCCCCTACCGCACTCCGTCCCTCCCCCCACCCCCGCTCTTCCTTGTACCAGGTCCCCCCTAGGTAGACTCCCTCCCCCCTCAGGGTCCTGCCCCTTCAGGTGTGTCCCAGGTAGACGCAGTCGAGCCTGTCGAGGTCATTGGTGACTCTGGTGCTGCTGGGGGTGCTGAGCCTGGAGGTGCTACGCCTGGGGGTGCTGGGAGTGGAGGTGCTCCGCCTGGAGGTTCTCCGGGTGCTTCTTCTCGCCGGGAGCCACTCTCTCTACAGGAGCTGCAAGAGTGGTTTGCCCGACGCTGGCGCCGTACTGCTGGTGCTGGAGGTTCTTCGGCTGCTGAGGGTGCTGCGGTCGCTGGTCCCGGAGGTGCTCGTACTGGGAGTACTGGAGCTGCTAGGCCTACGGGTTCGACTGGAGCTGGTGCTGCTGAGGGTGTTGGCGCTGAGACTACCGCTGGCAGTCCTACTGGGGGTGCTCCTGGTGCTGCTGGAGGTGCTGCTGGAGGTGCTGCTGGAGCGGGTGCTCCTGCTGAGGTTACTGGTGCTGTCCTTGCTGCTTCTGGTGTCGTCACGCGGCCTCGACCGTACTTTGTTCCACTCCTGCAGCAGGTTCTTGGTCTTCATCCTTCTACTGGTCCTTCTCCTCCCTTAGAGTGTCCACAGCCTGTCCCGTCACAGTCACAGCTACAGATTGCCTCCCCTCTGCCTGCTCCTTCTCCCTACGCTGGTCCTACTGGAGGTCTTACTGAGCGTCTTGAGCCTGCGTCTCATCCTGCGTCGCCTGTTAGAGCTGCTCGCGCTAGTGGTCACAGTTTGCGCCAGCGTCCTCCTCCTGTCCCTGGCACGCACCGGATGTCTCTGCGTCCGTCTACTGCTCCTCTGCGTGCCCCTTTGCCTTCCCCTTCTGAGTCCTCTCTTCCTGCATTTGCCAACCCTGAGTCGGACTCTCTTCGTGCTGCCAGTCCTACTGTCACGCGTCTCCTTGCTACTGTTGTCACTGACCCTTCTTTCCAGTCTACTGCTGCGTCTGCTCTCGTTACTGAGCTCAACGACTTTGCTGCTCGCTGTCGCTTAGACTACGCTGCTAGTCTTATCGCTGAGTCTGAGTCTGTCTGTCCTCCGTCCGTCGGGGGTGAGTGTGCCCTTGGCACGGACGTCCTTGAGGACAGGCAGGAGGAGTTCCAGTGTCTGGCAGCTGCTTCACCTCATCTCGTGTCCGTACTGCTTACCCCTGAGGGAGACCCGGATGCACTTGACATCCCGACTCCGCGCTCTTACGCGGAGGCAATAGAGGGTCCCTACTCCTCTCAGTGGCAGGCAGCTATGGATGCAGAGATGGCTTCCTGGAAGTCCACAGGCACCTACGTTGACGCTGTCCCCCCTCCTGGGGCGAACATCGTCAGTGGCATGTGGATCTTCAGGGTGAAGCGGCCGCCGGGTTCTCCGCCTGTCTTCAAGGCGCGTTACGTGGCTCGTGGCTTCAGTCAGCGGCAGGGAGTTGACTACTTTCAGACCTTCTCCCCCACCCCAAAGATGACCACTCTTCGGGTACTGCTGCACATTGCTGCTCACCGTGACTACGAGCTCCACTCTCTCGACTTCAGCACAGCTTTCTTGCAGGGCAGCCTGCACGAGGAGATCGGGCTGCGCCGCCCACCTCGCCTCACTGGGTCTTTCCCACCTGGTACCCAGTGGAGTCTCCGGCGTCCAGTCTACGGTCTCCGCCAGGCGCCACGTGAGTGGCACGACACACTGAGGACTACGCTTGCGGCTCTTGGGTTTGCTCCTTCTACTGCCGACCCGTCGCTGTTTCTGCGCACTGACACCTCTCTGCCGCCGTTCTACATCCTCGTGTACGTTGATGACTTGATCTTTGCCACAGCTGACACTGCTGGACTCGCCTACGTGAAGTCCGAGCTGCAGAAGCGACACACGTGCACAGACCTGGGTGAACTGCGCAGCTACCTTGGCTTGCAGATCACCCGGGACAGAGCACGCCGCACCATTACCCTGACTCAGTCACACATGGTGCAGCAGGTCCTTCAGCGCTTTGGCTTTACGTACTCCTCGCCTCAGGCCACTCCTCTACCTACTCACCACTCACTCTCAGCTCTGCCTTCGGATGAATCCGTAGAGTCGAGTGGCCCGTATCCAGAGCTTGTTGGCTGCCTCATGTACCTGATGACCTGCACACGACCTGACCTTGCATACCCTCTTAGCATTCTTGCACGCTATGTTGCTCCTGGGAGACACCGACCAGAGCACATGGCTGCAGCGAAGAGGGTGTTGCGCTACTTGTGCAGTACGTCGGGCATGGGGCTAGTGCTTGGAGGGCGGAGTCCAGTGGTCCTCACTGGGCACGCAGACGCTTCTTGGGGTGACGACCAGGCTACGCAGCGGTCGTCACAGGGTTACACCTTCAGTCTTGGTTCCGGCTCTGTTTCGTGGCGGGCTACCGGCTCGTCTTCTGTTCTCGGCTCCAGTTGTGAGGCTGAGATCTACGCCGGGGCTACGGCTGCCCAGGAGCTTTGTTGGCTCACCTACCTGGTGACCGACCTTGGAGAGCCGCCTCGTTCTCCTCCAGTCCTGTACGTAGACAAAAAGGCCATGCTGGCCTTGTGTCGAGAGCAGCGACTGGAGCACAGGACAAAGCACATTGCTCTCCGTTACTTTCTTGCTCGTGAGCTACAGCAGCGTGGACAGTTGCGACTTGCGTACGTGGCCTCTGAGGCCAACACTGCTGATGTTTTCACCAAGGCACTTGCGCCTTGTGATCATCAGCGCTTCTGCACTCAGCTGGGTCTTGTGCCTGTCTTGCCTCACTTGCTCACCTCTTGACCTTGCTTGTACTGTCACATATAGATACTCCTGCTCTTGCTTGCTTAGCCTCGTATATATATATATATATATATATATATATATATATATGTGCTCCTGCATGTGAACTGGCCTTTTGGCCTTTGAACTTGTGCTCGGAATGTGTGGTGACTTTGTGATCCACCTTGAGCTTTGCTTTGCTTTGCTTGACTGGTCTTGTGACCCCTTGTTCTCCCCCACTTTGCCTTTGGGGGTGTGTCAGAACATTATAGTTTATGCTATTGTATAGGCTATAGTGGGGTATCCCATAGGGGGTACAACCCAACTAGAGTTTCATATTTGTACCCGCTTCATTCATAGTTCATATCATTCTCTCGTTCTCATTCTCACAGCCAGGTGCCGGCCTGTGCGAGCGTTCGAGCAGTGAGTCACCCGCTGACTCGCAGGAGTAAACTGGTGAATCCCCGCATCCTGTAGGTCAGCACCACTCACCAAGTTCGTAGAGAACGAGGGGAGGTAAAGACCAGACAAGGTGCCAGAGGGGGCCGCCGGACACGGGAGGACAGTGGAGAAGTGAGAAAGGACAGGACCCCTAGAGGGGTCTGCCAGGGAGAGTGCAACCGGCCGACCAAGCGACGTGAGTGTGGTGCGGTCTCGAAAGAAGGAGCGAGAAGCCCTTGAGTCAAGTGTGAAGGTGAGGGAGGCCGAAGCCGACGCGGTACCTGCGAGCGCACACTCACCAGCACGTGAGGACGCAGACGCACTGGCACCTAGAGCAGCAACCACAGTGGCACCTAGAGCTGCAGCCTCACCAGTACCTAGAGCAGCAGTCTCAATGCCCGGGTCGGGCGGGAAACACCGGTAACAGTCACCCTCATCACTAATAGACACAGCATACATGGCAGAAAGGATAGCATCAAAATCAAGATCATAGATGGCAACTCCCGCCCTAGACAGCTCGCCCCAGCGAGGGATCTCCGTGGCCTCCGGGAACTGGTGACGCCACGCGTACGTCAGGCGGCCAAAGTAGCGATGGGTGGGGTGCGCACCCCCACACTGCTCACTCGCACGGTCGCTGGTGCGCAGGACGTAGGTGCACGGACCAAAGCCCCCACCCCGCTGGCGTGCAGTGTACCACTCACGGAGCTGTTGAGGGGACAAGGTCTCACGACCGCGCTGCTGCTGCTAGCGCGGACCACCACCAGAGCCACTCCTCTGCGTAGACCCGCGACCAGCTCCACCGCCACCCCCGCCGCCTCTGCCGCCTCCGCTACTATCGCCGCCTCTGCCGCCTCTTCCACCGCCACCACCTCCGCCACCTCCGCTCCCACCGCCACCGCCACCGCTGCCTCCGCCTCCACTTTCGCCACCGACACCTCCACCCCCACCTCCAATCCCACCGCCACCCCCACTCCCCCCGCCGCCTCCACCTCCACCTCCACCACCCCCGCTCGCTCCTCTAGTGCCCCTGCCCCCCTTGCCCCTGCCAGAGCGGCGTCTCCCGCTAGGGGCAGACGCCGCACCGACCGACTCAAAACCAAGGAGGTCGGCCGCAGCAGCAGAGGCAACAGAGGGTAGAAGGGGGGAGGGGGAACACCCTGTCAGAATGTTATCTTATGCTCTAGCCTGTAGTGGGGTGCTCTATAGCGAGTACAACCCTTCTAGGGTTTGCTATTTGTATCCTCATTCTTGCTAGTGCAGCCCTCTTCTCTCTTCTAACTTTCACATGCTATCAGAGCAGGCCGATCCCCTTGGATCGATCCTGTGGGTGGGCTTACCACCTCCTAGCTTCCGCTGAAACTTCTACCACTACTCTCTGAGCCGCACGCCCCGTGGCGTGCGGCACTTTTTCTTCCCGCCGTGCGCCCCGAGGCGCGCGGCGGTTTTCGGCCCGCCGTGCGCCCCAAGGCGCGCGGCGGTTCTCTGCCCGCTGTGCGCCCCGAGGCGCGCGGCGGGCTTCTGCCCCGTCGTTCGCCGCGTCGCCCTCTGGAGGCGCCGCGACCGGCGACGGGGACCCGCGCGTCGCCCCCTGTCACCCGTCGTGGCCTGCGCGCGGCCCGTTCAGGCAGCACGCGGTCCGTACGGGCTACGCCAGGCCCGCGCGCGGCCCGTATGGGCTGCGCCAGACCCGCGCGCGACCCGTACGGGCGGCGCCAGGCCCGCGCGCGGCTCGGGCCGCCTGCGCGCGGCTCGGGCGTCTGCACCAGGCCCGTGGTGGGCTTCTTTCTCGATACCCCTGCACTCCCCGCTGTCCCCCCGTGCTTCTACTGGCGCCCCACTCCTCCTACTCCCCATTCTCCTGAATTAGGGTTTGGGGGTGAGGGGTATGGGGGTGCCCTCACTGTGTGTCATTCCCTGCTCCTCCTCCTCCTCCGTCTCCCTGTGCTGCAGCTGCCGCTGAGGGAGGGTGGACGTGTTGGATCCGGTGGAGTGGTACTAAGGGGGGGTGAAGGGGGAGTGGAGCTAGCGGTGTAGCAGCGGGTGTGTGCCAGGGGGAGTGGGATAGTTTGGGGAAGCTGAATGGAGGTTGCCGTCATGTCGCCAGCAGCAACTGTAGTCCGGGGAGTTGCTCCGGTAGCCCAGTCGTAGCCAGCTCTGCCAGCCGCCCGTGGGTCCGTTGCTCGTCTTCCGCTGCTTTAGCCGCGGGGCCAGTTACTCCAGTATTCCGGAGCGTTGTTCCGGTAGCCGCTGTGCCAGTGTGCCTCCTGTTGCCCGTGTGTCTGCAGCTTCATCCGTCGCCTCCTATCTCCTCTCCTCTCACTCTCTCTCCTCCTCCTCACTTGCCCGTTGTGACTACCACTAGCTTTGCTCATAATTGTGAACTTTAAACTATTGCTTCTTGAACTTGTGCTCAGAATGTGTGGTGACATTGTGATCCACCCTGAGCTTGTACTGCTTTGCTTGCTCTGCTGATTACACCCCACTTTGGCTATGGGGATATATCAGAATGTTATCTTATGCTCTAGCCTATAGTGGGGTGATCTATAGCGAGTACAACCCTTCTAGGGTTTGCTATTTGTATCCTCATTCTTGCTAGTGCAGCCCTCTTCTCTCTTCTAACTTTCACACACCCCTCAAAGATGGGGGTGCGCGGGTCACCACGAGAGGCCCCTACAGCGACTATGCTCTTCTCGGCCGCTAGGAGGGACTTCTCGAGGAGGTCAACAGTGAGAGTGGTGGGACAGACTGAGAGGAAGTGGTCCCTGACTACGCGAAGGGAGTCAGGGAGGCGAGTGACTATGTAGTAGAGAGTGATGTACATGGGGGGGGGGGGGGGTTCTTGGCGCAGAAGTCAGGAGGAAGCGCAGTGCGGTAGTGAGTGTCACTAGTGCGGAGGTGCGTAATGAGGTCAGCGGCTGTGGGAAAGGCAGCAAGGTCAGGGAAGAGGTACGGTAGCATGAGACGGCTCAGTGCAGTAGTGGCAGGGGAGGAGTAGTGTGCAACTACAGCGTCGTACAAGGTCTGAGCACTCTTGTACTGACTAAAGTGCGCACGCTCAGAGGTAGGGAGGCGGCGACGCACAGCAAGACGTGCAGCAGCATCGCGCGTGGCCCACTGTGAGCGAACAGTGGCGTCAGCATCAGCAGCAGGAGCAGGAGAGGCACCAGAGGTGAGGTCAAAGAGGGAGAGACCGTCTGCCCTATCGCACTGTAAGAACAGCTGCAGGTCATCTACCCAGACGTCAAAGTCAATGGCTCGACCCTCGGCGTCAAAAGCGAGGACACTAAGGGTGTCGAAATATATTGTCATGTTTTATAACTGCTTGTAGTTGTAGTTAGTGTAGTTATTTAAACTGTTGTTGGTGGTGCACCTTATTTGGTTTCTATGCTATATGTACCCTTGAACCTATAGTGAAACCATCTCTTTTCACCAATTCCTTTCTCAACTCACTCGACACCTCGCCTAGGGCAAAACCCGCTCGATACCTAAGTACGGGCCTAGGCTACTAAGCCTAGGCCCTTCCTTTCAACGTTCCTATCACTCTGACATGGAATCGGAGCTTTTTACGACCTGGCCTGTGGGCTCGCCTTACGCTTCCGCGATGATTTTTCGGTCGCGCGCCTAGGGCGCGTGACGATTTTTACTTAGTCCCTCCCACGGGTGTGTGGCTCCTACTCTGCCCGTCGCGCGCCCCGTGGCACGCGACGGTGCCCTTCATCTGCCCATCGTGCGCCCCGTGGCACACGATGGTGCCTTGCTCGTCGTGCGCCCCTAGGCGCACGATCGGGCCCTTTTTATTCTTCTACCCGTCGTGCGCCCCGTGGCACTGGCACGCGACGGGCCTTTCCGCCCCTGCTCTCCCTGAAGCCGCCCCTGACCCATCTGCACCGACACCTTTTCGCCGCTCTGCGGCTTTCTTCCTTCCCACCCCCCTTCTTCCTTTGTCTCCCTGCAGCCGTGGGGAGGAGGGTATGGGGGTGGAGGGTGTTGGAGTGTTGGGTCACCTCTCTCCCTTCCCCTCCTCCTTCTTTCAGTCCCACCGCTGCAGATGCCGTTGGGGGGGGAGGGTGTGAGGATGTGGGGGAGCAGGGGGAGTGGTACCGGGGTGGCGGGTGTGAGGCAACATGCAGCCGTCCCTCCACCACTCCTCACTTCCCCCCCTTCTCTGCTGCTCTGCAGCAGTGTGGGGGAGGGGAAGGAGGAGGGTGAGGAGATGGAAGGGGTACCTGCTGTTGCTTGCTATGCTGTAACTACATATCTACCTACAAGCATTATGGGGGCGTGTCGAAATATATTGTCATGTTTTATAACTGCTTGTAGTTGTAGTTAGTGTAGTTATTTAAACTGTTGTTGGTGGTGCACCTTATTTGGTTTCTATGCTATATGTACCCTTGAACCTATAGTGAAACCATCTCTTTTCACCAATTCCTTTCTCAACTCACTCGACACCTCGCCTAGGGCAAAACCCGCTCGATACCTAAGTACGGGCCTAGGCTACTAAGCCTAGGCCCTTCCTTTCAACGTTCCTATCACTCTGACAAAGGGTAGCCATGACAACAGTAGACTAGCAGCGCTGGCTGTAGAGCAGGGGCAGTGCAGTGACAGAGGCGCTGCGCTCACCAGACAGGGCGGTTCAGGCAGCTCGGGCGGCTCGGCAGCAACTGCGGCTCGGTGGCACCCGCGGCTCGGCTCCTCAGCTGCTCAGGCGGCTCGGGCGCCTCGGGCGGCTGGGGCGGCTCGGGCGGCTCGGGTGGCTCGGGCGGAACGGGCGGCTCGGGCTGCTGAGCGGCGCGGGCGGCTCGGCTGCGTAGGCGGTTCGGGCGGGGCCGTAGGTAGGGCGACGGGGCCAGGTCGAAGGTAGGGCGACGGGGCCGGTGCGCATGTAGGGCGACGGGGCCCGGGCCAGGGCGCAGGTAGGGCGACGGGGCCGGGTCGAAGGTAGGTCGACGGGGCCGGGCCGTAGGCAGGGCGACGGGGCCGGGGCCGGGCCGAAGGTAGGGCGACGGGGCCGGGTCGACGGTAGGGCGACGGGGCCGGTGCGCAGGTAGGGCGACGGGGCCGGGGCGCAGGTAGGGCGACGGGGCTAGGGCCGGGGCCGCAGGTAGGGCGACGGGGCCGGGGGGCAGGTAGGGCGACGGGGCCGGGGCGCAGGTAGGGCGACGGGTCCGAGGCGCAGGTAGGGCGACGGGGCCGGGGTCGTAGGTAGGGCGACGGGGTCGCTAGGGCGACGAATCAGGGGCCGCTAAGGCGGCGCGACTTGGCCGCTAGGGCGGCTCGACGAAGTCAGAGAAGGGAGCGCGACTCGGGCAGAGCGCGCTCCGGGCAGGAAAAAAAAAAAAAAACTTCCGACTGGGTGGGCCCTAGGCACAGTTCCCACGAGGGAACCTGCTCGATACCATGTGAGAATTGAAACGAGAATGAGTGCACTAAGGAATGGAATGTGGTACAAATATGCTACCCTAGAAATGTGTACCCCATATAGGCTACCCCACTACAGCCTACAGAACATTATGATTTGACAGTAGTAGGGCCCACAGGCCAGGAGCATATGTGCCCTGAAACCTTGTGAGAATGAACGAGAATGAATCCACTATGAAAGAGTTGGGTACAAGTACTAACCCTAATTGGGTTGTACCCCATATAGGCTACCCCACTACAGCCTACACAAAAGCATAAGCAATAATGTTCTGACACTGTAGCGCCGCAAAATTTGTACGTCTCATTAAATTCTAGCCACTGCTCCACATCGCCCTCGTCGTTCTCCCTCGGGTCAGCAGTCGTGGGTGGTGCCGATCGCCCCATGCCACTAGTTGGCTTGTTGCGTCGTGTTCCGTAGTAGCTACTGTTCAACGTGTCGAACTGTTCGATCAGTGCTGTCTGAAACTGTGCTCACGTCCCCTCGCCTTGGACTATTCTATTGTTGATCCACTCTAGAGCTATGCCTCGTAACAGTGTTGCCGCAAGCCGTATGCGCATTGCGTCTTTTGTCGGGGTCGTGCATCCAACAGCTTCGATGTAAATTTCGAGTTCAGCTACAAATCGACGAACGTCGTTCCTTTTTACTGTAGGATCGAACGCCTCCGGTAGCCTCGGCTTCACTGCTTCGAGGTTAACTGTAGCTCCTGCCGTTGTTGCATGTACAATTGTCGGTGTTGCCGCTGCTGCTGCTACTACTGTTGACGCTGCTGCTATGGCGGTTGCCGACTGGTTCGCAAGGAGTTTTTCGAGTCGTGGGAGCGCCGCATGTATTTGCTTATGCTCAGCACGTAACTCCGCGATTTTCTGTACTGAAATATCTCCTTTTCCCTCCATTTGGCGATTTACAGGTTGATGCGCGACAAAAAAAATCTAATTCTAGGTGCTGCTCGACTTACTGCGAGTCAAGTTGACTATAGGATCGACGAGCGCAAATTCTATAGGTCGCGTAAATCTCTCTTGAGCGAAATTCCAGTCCGATCTTGGCCGTTGAGGAGAAAATTAATCCGACGGTCCAAACTCCAGCTTGTTTGGGTGAAATTCTCTGAGCCGTTGAGATGAAACTCGATCGAATGATCGAAACTCCAACCTTTCCACCAGTAAATCTGAGGGCTGTTCGAAAACCGAATCGAGGGGGACTTCGAAAAATTGCGCGGAACTGGTTTTTCATACCCGTATCGGCGATTTCGTCGTCGCCCCCGCGGTTTTTTAAGGCCGGAACTAAGCAGTTGAAGACCTCGCGTGAAAACCCGCTCTGATTACCAAGTGTGAGGATCTGGGATCGAGCACAGAATAGAGAATGCCACTTGAATCGATAACCTGGGTACAACACGAAGGCTTTATTTAGGCTCGTCACAAGGCCACGTAACCAGGTGTTACGCGAAGGTTCCGCGGGCCGCGTAGCGTCCCGAACAGATCCTTACCGAATTCGGTAGAAGGCAATTCGATGGCAACCGAAAAGCCAGAATTCGGTGCACGCAACCTAACTCGGTGCTATAACTATGATCAAATATAGGAAAGCACCTAGCCTAGGAAATAAAGCAATTCATGCATACATATAATTATCCTATGCTAGAAATAGCATAATAAAGTAAAAGGCAAGGAAGCATAGCTGGCATAAGCCGTCGTACTCTCACATTCACGCTAACACAGCAGATCTGCTGTGCCGGAGGTGTTCTGCCGAAAATCCCCGCAGCACGTTGCGCTTCGCACGACACCACAAACATCCACCCCACCCCACCTTCTCCACAAACATCCATGTGAAGAATGAGGAATGAATGAACTAGGAAAGAGGTGGGTACAAGTAGGAAAACCTAGAAATATTGTACCCCATATGGTCTAAGCCAGTACAGCCTTCACAGACTATAGCATATAAGTTTGACCCACCCCCATAGGCAAAGTGGGGGAGAACAAGAGGTCACAAGACCAGTCAAGCAAAGCAAAGCAAGCTCAGGGTGGATCACAGCGTCACCACACATTCCGAGCACAAGAGCAAGGCCACAAGGCCAGTTCACATGCAAGATCATATATAAAGGTAAACAAGCAATTGCATGTATAGAAAGATCACAGTACAACAAGGTCAAGAAGTGAGCAAGTGAGGCCAAGTAGGCACAAGACCTAGCATCGTACAGAAGCGCTGATGATCAGAAGGCGCAAGTGCCTTGGTAAAGATATCAGTAGTGTTGGTCTGAGAGGCCACGTAAGCAAGGCACAGCTGACCACGCTGCTGCAGCTCACGAGCCAGGAAGTAACGAAGAGCAATGTGCTTCGTTTTGTGCTCCAATCTCTGCTCCCGACACAAGGCCAGCATGGCCTTGTTGTCTACGTACAGAACTGGAGGAGAACAAGGCGGCTCTCCGAGGTCAGTCAGCAGGTAGGTGAGCCAGCGTAGCTCCTGTGCAGCCATGGCCCCCGTGTAGATCTCAGCCTCACAGCTGGAGCCGAGAACATAAGACGAGCGGGTAGACCGCCACGAAACAGAGCCGGAGCCAAGGCTGAAGGTGTAACCCTGTGACGACCGCTGCGTAGCCTGGTCGTCAGCCCAAGAAGCGTCTGCGTGACCTGTGAGGACCACTCGACGTCGCCCTCCAAGCACTAGCCCCATGCCCAACGCACTGCACAAGTAGCGCAACACCCTCTTCGCTGCAGCCATGTGCTCTGGTCGGTGTCTCCTAGGAGCAACACAGCGTGCCAGGATGCTAAGAGGGTATGCAAGGTCAGGTCGTGTGTAGGTCATCAGGTACATGAGGCAGCCAACAAGCTCTAGGTACGGGCCACTCGGCTCTACGTACTCATCCGAAGGCAGAGCTGAGAGCGAGTGGCGAGTAGACAGAGGAGTGGCCTGAGGCGAGGAGTACGTGAAGTCGAAGCGCTGAAGGACCTGCTGCACCATGTGTGACTGAGTCAGGGTAATGGTGCGGCGTGCTCTGTCCCGGGTGATCTGCAAGCCAAGGTAGCTGTGCAGTTCACCCAGGTCTGTGCACGTGTGTCTCTTCTGCAGCTCGGACTTCACGTGGGCGAGTCCAGCAGTGTCAGCAGTGGCAAAGACCAAGTCGTCGACGTTCACGAGGATGTAGAACGGTCGCAAAGAGGTGTCGATGCGCAGAACCAGCGACGGGTCGGCAGTAGAAGGAGCAAACCCAAGAGCTGCAAGTGTAGTCCTCAGTGTGTCGTGCCACTCACGGGGCGCCTGGCGGAGACCGTAGACTAGCCGCCGGAGGCTCCACTGGGTATCAGGAGGAAACGACCCAGTGAAGCCAGGTGGGCGGCGCAGCCAGATCTCCTCGTGCAGGCTGCCCTGCAGGAAAGCTATGCTGAAGTCAAGAGAGTGAAGCTCGTAGTCGCGCTGAGCGGCTATGTGCAGCAGCACCCAAAGAGTGGTCATCTTCGGGGTGGGAGAGAAGGTCTGAAAGTAGTCAACTCCCTGCCGCTGACTGAAGCCTCGAGCCACGTAACGCGCCTTGAAGACAGGCGGAGAACCCGGCGGGCGCTTCACCCTGAAAATCCACATGTCACTGACGATGTTCGCCCCAGGTGGGGGAACCTCGTCGACGTAGGTGCTTGTAGACTTCCAAGAAGCCATCTCTGCGTCCATGGCTGACTGCCAGTGTGAGGAGTAGGGACCCTCAATCGCCTCAGCGTACGATCGAGGAGTCGGGATGTGTGGTGCATCCGGGTCTCCCTCAGGGGCAATCAGCGTGGACACGAGATGAGGCAAAGCAGTAGCAAAACACTGGAACTCCTCCTGCCTATCCTCAAGGACGTCCGTGCTAAGAGCACACTCACCCCTAACGGACGGAGGACAGACAGACGCAGACTCAGCAATGAGACTAGCGGCGTAATCTAGACGACAGCGAGCAGCAAAGTCGACAAGCTCAGCAACTAAGGAAGACGCAGCACTAGACTCAAAGGAAGGGTCAGTGACAGCAGTAGCCAGGAGACGCGTGACAGTAGGACTGGCAGCACGAAGAGAGTCAGACTCCAGGTCAGCAAGAACAGGAAGAGAGGACTCTGGAGGAGACGGCAACGGGACACGCAGAGGAGCAGTGGAAGGACGCAGTGCCATCTGGTGTGTGCCTGGGACCGCAGGAGGACGAGGACGCGGAGCACGACTACTAGTGCAAGCAGCACGAACAGGCGACGCAGGACGAGACGCAGGCTCACGACGCTCAGCAAGACCTCCAGTAGGACCAGTGTAGAGAGAAGGAGCAGGTAGGGGGGAGGCGGGCTGTAACTGTGACCGCGACTGGACAGGCTGTGGACACTCTCAGGGAGGAGCAGGACCAGTAGAGGGCGGGAGACCAAGAACCTGCTCAAGTAACGGAACGAAGTACGGCCTCGGCCGCGCAGCTCCTCCAGAACCAGCAGAGACAGCACCACTACCCCCAGCGGCAGCACCAGCGCCAGCAGTACCTCCAGCTCCAACAGCGCCAACTCCAGCACCCGTAGAAGCACCAGCGCCAGCAGCACCACCAGCGCCAACAACCCCAGCAGTTCCAGCTCCAGCAGCTCCAGTAGCTTTAGCAGCACCAACGCCAGTAGCACCTCCAGCGCCAACACCCCCAGCAGCTCCAGCTCCAGCAGCTCCCGTACCGCCAGCAGCTCCAGCAGTACCTCCAGCAGGACCAACTCCAGCAGCCTCAGCAGCACCCCCAGTCCCAGCAGCTCCTGTACCGTCGGTACGAGCACCTCGAGGACCAGCAGTAATAGTAGAACCTTCAGCTCCAGCAGCACGGCTCGAGCTCCGGGCAAACCACTCGAGCATCTCCTGCGGAGAGAGTAGCTTCCGCCTCGACGAAGCACCGCCAGAGGCCACACGAGCACACCCAGCACCCCTTGGCTCCGTACCCCCAAGCTCACCACCCCCAGGCTCCGCACCCCTAGGCTCAACACCCCCAGACTCAGCACCCCCAGGCTCAGCACCCCTAGACTCAGCACCCCCAAGGCTCCGCACCCCTAGGCTCAGCACCTCCAGAGCCAGCACCCGCAGGCTTAGCACCTCTAGCAGCACCAGAGTCAACAGCTACCTCGACAGGCTCGACTGCTTCTACCTGGGACACACCTGACGGGGCAGGACCCTGAGGGGGGAGAGGGTGTACCGGGGGAGGTTCTGGCGCAAGGAAGAGCGGCGGCGGAGGGAGGGGCGCAGTGCGGTAGGGGAAGAGACGGTAGTAAGGCACCGACTCGTCAAAGGTGACGTCCTGGGAAGACAGAACACGGCGCAAGGTGGGGTGGTAAAAGTGCAAACCAGGCGCGTCAGGGGGGAAGCCAAGGAAGACGCAGGGAACAGCACGGGGGGATAGCTTGTCTGCAGACAAGTCGCGGACAAACGCCCGAGATCCCCAGACCCGAAACGTAGACGCATCGCCAACCTTCCCCGTCCACCGCAATGTGGGGGAGGTCTCTGGCAAGGATACCCGGGGCTGAAGGTTGAGCTGATGCGCTGCGTACTGAACCGCAAACGGCCACAGAAAATGGGGGGCAACCTCATGGATCATGGACGTATGAGCGACGTCCATGACCATGCCAATGCGGCGCTCAGCAATCCCATGTTGCTGTGGAGAGGCCGGAAGTGTGAAGGTCTGGCGGATGCCCTGTGCACGACAAAACGCTCCCAGACGGGCAGAGGAAAACTCCCCACCTCTGTCAGAGTGCAGACACAGAACAGGAAAGTCCGAGCCGAAACTCTCTCTGAGCTGGAGACGAGCTGCGCGGATCCAGTCGGTCAACACCTCAGTGACGTCACCCTTGCTGCGCAAGGGAAACACCGTGGTGTAACGCGAGTAGTCGTCAACCACCAACAGGAAGTAACGCTCGTGACCCTCGCCACAGACGCGGGCGGGGCCCCACACGTCCATGTGAAGAGTCTGCAGCGGAGCCTCTGTCGATAGAAACTCGGAGGAGTGAGGAGCGGCGCGCTGCCGCCCCTCGACGCAGGGAACGCAGGTAGGGGCAGGCCTCGGAGGGAGGGGAGGGAGGGACCAGGGGAGACCAGAGACGAGGACACGGGAGGCCATGGCTCGGAGACGAGGCAGGGAGGGGTGACCAAGGCGGTGGTGCCAAAGGAGAGTCTGGTGGGACAGGAGACGGCACGAGCAGGGAGCGGACTAAGGACCAGACGTGGACGCTGCAGCAAACACCTGACTCGACGCAGCTACCTGGCCAGACTCAGCAACCGGAGGAGACTCAGTAGTCAATGTGTACAGGCTCGACCCCGGCCGACGGGTAAACGTGGCCAAGTGTCGGCCCGTCCGAGCACACGTGCAGTGGGTCACCCGCTGACTCGCATGTGTGAACTGGTCAACACCCCTATCCTGTAGATCAGCTCAACTCACCAAGTTCGTAGAGAACGAGGGGAGGTAGAGACCTGACAGGGTGCTAAAGGGGGCTGCCGGACACGGTAAGATAGTGGAGAAGCGAGCAAGTACAGGAACCCCAGAGGGGTCCGCCAGGGAGACCGCAACCGGCCGACTAAGCGGCGTAAGCGTGGTGCAGTCTCGAAAGAAGGAGCGGGAAGCACCCGAGTCAAGGGTGAAGGTGTGGAAGGCCTGAGCCGACGTGGTACCTGAGAGAGCAGACTCACCAGCACCTGGGGCAGCAGACGCACTAGCACCTAGAGCAGCAGCCTCACCAGCACCTAGAGAAGCAACCTCAATGCCCGAGTCACGCGGAACACACTGGTAACAGTCACCCTCATCACTAGTAGACACAGCATACATGGCTGCAAGAATAGCATCATAATCAAGATCAAAGATAGCAACCCCCGCCCTAGACAGCTCTCCCTAGCGAGGGATCTCAATGGCGTCAGGGAACTGGTGACGCCACGCGTCCGTCAGGCGGCCGAAGCAGCGCTGGGTGGAGTGCTGGCCCCCGCACTGCTCACCAGCGCGGTCGCCGGTGTGGAGGACGTAGGTGCAGGGAAAAGTACCCCCACCTCGCTGACGCCCAGCGTACCACTCACGAAGCTGCTGGGGGGACGGGGTCTCACAAGTGCGCTGCTGCTGCTGGCGCGGACCACCACCGGAACCAGTCCTCTGCGCAGAGGCGCGACCAGCTCCACCGCTGCCGCCGCCGCCTCCGCCACCTCCGCCGCCTCCGCTCCCATCGCCACCGCCGCCGCCTCCTCCGCCTCATCTGCTGCCACCGACACCTCCACCCCCCCCACCACTCCCACCACCACCCCCACCTCCTCCACTGTCTCCACGTCCACCCCCACCCCCTCCACTGTCTCCACCACCACCCCCACCCCCTCCAATGTCTCCACCGCCACCTCCACCGCCCCCTTGCCTTTGCTGGTGCGGCGTCTCCCACTAGGGGTAGACGCAGCGCCGACCGACTCGAAGCCAACGAGGTCGGACGCAGCAGCAGAAGCAACAAAGGGCTAGAGGGGGGAGGGGGAACACCCCTCAAAGACGGGGGTACGAGGGTCACCACGAGAGGCTCCTACAGCAACTATGCTCTTCTCTGCTGCCAGGAGGCGCTCCTCGAGGAGGTCAACGGTGAGTGTGGTGGGGCAAACTGAGAGGAACTGGTCCCTGACTAAGCGAAGGGAGTCAGGAAGCCGGGTGACTATGTAGTACTGGGTGATGTACATGGAGGGGGGGTTCTTGGCACAGAACTCAGCAGGAAGCGTAGCGCGGTAGCGAGTGTCACTAGTGCGAAGGTGCGTAATTGTCAGAACATATATGTAGCTTATGCTGTTGTGTAGGCTACAGTGGGGTATGCCATAGGGGGTACAACCCAATTAGGGTTTTGCTATTTGTACTCACTTCACTCATAGTTCATTCATTCTCGCTCTATTCTCCACATGGTATCGAGCAGGTTCCCCCGTGGGAACTGTGCTTAGGGCCCACCACTTTTAAACTTTTTTTTCTGCCCGGAGCGCGCTCCGGGCCCTGGCTCTCACTCTTTCGGCCTGCCCTGCAGGCCCCTAGCCGCCCGCGCGCCGCCTGTCCCGGCCCCTAGCCGCCCGCGCGCCGCCCGTTCAGGCCCCTAGCCGCCCGCGCGCGGCCCGTCCCGGCCCTTAGCCGCCCGCGCGCCGCCCGTCCCGGCCCCTAGCCGCTCGCGCGCCGCCCGTTCAGGCCCCTAGCCGCCCGCGCGCCGCTCGTCCCGGCCCCTAGCCGCTCGCGCGCCGCCCGTTCAGGCCCCTAGCCGCCCGCGCACCGCCCGTCCCGGCCCCTAGCCGCTCGCGCGCCGCCCGTTCAGGCCCCTAGCCGCCCGCGCGCCGCCCGTCCCGGCCCTCAGCCGCCCGCGCGCCGCCCGTCCCGGCCCCTAGCCGCTCGCGCGCCGCCTGTTCAGGCCCCTAGCCGCCCGTCCCGGCCCCTAGCCACCCGCGCGCGCCCGTCCTGGCCCCTAGCCGCCCGCGCGCGCCCGTCCCGGCCTCACACCGCCCGTGCGCCGCCCGTCCCTGCTGCACGCCGCCGTCCTGGCCCCCCCACGCCGCCCGTTAGCCGCCGTGCAGCCTGAGCCGCCCGAGCCGTCTGCGCAGCTGAGGAGCCGAGCTGCCCGAGCCGCCTGTGCCGCTGACTGCCCGAGCTGCCCGAGCCGCCTGAGCCGCCCGAGCCGCCCGAGCCGCCTCCCCCCCCCCCCTTTTCCCGTCGCCCGTCGCGGCTCCTTCGGGGGCCGCAAGCGGCCCCCTCAGGTCGCCTCGACAGGCGACCTGAGAGGCCAGCTGAGGGGTGGCAGGTGTGTGGTCTCCCCTACTTCTCCTCCTCCTTTGTCTCGAGCCGCCCTGCAGCCGAGCCGCCTCGCCGCCGAGCCGCTTTACACCCGAGCCTCCCAGCAGCCGAGCCGCCCTGCAGCCGAGCCGCTCTTCACCCGAGCCTCCCAGCAGCCGAGCCGCCCTACAGCCGCGCCGCCAGGTCGCCGAGCTGCCGAGCTGCAGTTGCTGCCGAGCCGCCCTGCCGCCGAGCCGCCCGAGTCGCCCGAGCCGCAGAGCCGCCGTGCTGCCGAGCCTCTGAGTCGCCGAGCCTACTCTACCCACCACTGGTGAGCCCCTGCTCTACTAGCACGCAGCGCGTCGCCTGCTTGCCTGCCTGCCTCCCTTTTTGGCTTGCCTGGCTGCCTGCCTTACTGCTGCTACTCCTGCTCCCGCCTCTACTGGTGGAGCCAGATGCGGCCCCATCGACGTCTGCGTGAGTCCCTCACGCCCCAGCAGCTGCGTGAGTGGTACGCTGGTTGGGGCTGTAGGGGTGGTGGCGCTACTACTGCTACCACTCCTGCTGCTTCTACTACTGGTGGCGGCCAGATGCAGCTCCCGCGACCCCCCCGCGCGTCTCTCACGCCTCAACAGCTTCGTGAGTGGTACGCTCAGAGTGGAGGGTCTCTCAGTTCTGTTCCCTGCTCTTACGTGATTCTCACTGGTGCTCGGACTGGTCAGCCTTGTGGGACACCTAGTCATAGACACTCCCGCTGCTTCGCCCGTCTGAGCGACGCCAGGCGTACCGTGTTTGGCGACGAGGCTGAGCTCCCCGACTGGGTGGAGTTGCTTAGGCAGAGGGTAGATATATTTGCTCTTGACTATGATGCTATTCTCACTGCCATGTATGCATTGCCTACTAGTGCTGACCGTGCCGGTCACCTGTGCGTACCGCCTGACCCGGGTATAGGACCTGCTGCTCTAGCTAATGGTGAGGCTGCTGCTCCTCTGGGTGCTAGTGAGTCTCCTGCTCCAGGTACAGGTGCGGCTGCTACTCTAGGTGCTAGTGAGTCTGCTTCCTCAGGTGCGGGTGAGGCTGCGCTCTCAGGTACCACGTTGGCTTCGGCCTCCCTCACCTTTACACTTGACTCTAGGGCTTCTCGCTCCTTCTTTCGGGACCGCACCACACTCACGCCGCTTGGTCGGCCTGTTGCAGTCTCCCTGGCTGACCCCTCTGGGGGTCCTGTCCTCGCTCACTTTTCCACTGTCCTCCCGTGTCCGGCTGCCCCCTCGGGCACCCTGTCTGGCCTGTACCTCCCCTCGTTCTCGACGAACTTGGTGAGTGGTGCAGACCTGCAGGATGCGGGGGTTCACCAGTTCACTCCTGCGAGTCAGCGGGTGACCCACTGCACGGACGCACGCACAGGCCGGCACCTGGCCACGTTCTCGCGTCGGCCGGGGTCGAGCCTCTACACCCTGACCACTGAGTCTCCTCCTGTCCCTGCGTCCGGTCAGGTAGCAGCGTCAGGTCAGGTGTTTGCTGCTGCGTCCAGGTCTGGTCCTGAGTCTGCCCCCTGCTCGTGTCGCCTCTTGTCCCACGAGACTCTCCTGAGGCATCACCGTCTTGGCCACCCCTCCTTGCCCCGTCTTCGGGGCATGGCTTCCCGTGTCCTTGTCTCTGGTCTTCCCCAGTCTCTCCCTCCCCTTCCTTCGGGACCAGGACCTTCCTGTGTCCCCTGTGTCGAGGGGCGCCTCAGGGCTGCTCCTCACTCCTCCCAGTTTCCCCCGACAGAGGCTCCTCTGCAGACACTTCACATGGACGTGTGGGGCCCGGCCCCCGTCCGTGGGCAGGGTCACGAGCGCTACTTCCTGTTGGTGGTTGACGACTACTCGCGTTACACCACAGTCTTCCCCTTGCGCAGCAAGGGTGCTGTCACTGAGGTGCTGATCGACTGGATCCGCGAGGCTCGTCTCCAGCTCAGGAGGAGCTTCGGCTCGGACTTTCCTGTTCTGCGTCTGCACTCTGACCGAGGTGGGGAGTTCTCCTCTCGCCTTCTGCGAGACTACTGTCGTGCACAGGGGATCCGCCAGACCTTTACGCTTCCGGACTCTCCACAGCAAAATGGGATTGCTGAGCGCCGCATTGGCATGGTCATGGATGTCGCTCGTACGTCCATGATGCATGCGGCTGCCCCCCATTTTCTGTGGCCGTTTGCGGTTCGGTACGCGGCGCATCAGCTCAACCTTCACCCCAGGGTCTCTCGGCCCGATATGTCCCCAGTGTTACTGTGGACGGGGAAGGTCGGCGATGCGTCTGCGTTCCGTGTCTGGGGATCTCGGGCGTTTGTCCGCGACTTGTGTGCGGACAAGCTGTCCCCCCTGTGCTGCTCCCTGTGTCTTCCTTGGCTTCCCCCCTGACGCTCCAGGGTAGCAGTTCTACCACCCCTCCTCTCGTCGTGTTCTGTCCTCCCAGGACGTCACGTTCGACGAGTCAGTCCCCTTCTACCGCCTCTTCCCCTACCGTACTCCTTCCCTCCCCCCCCCACCGGACTTCCTGGTGCCAGTTTCCCCCCCGGTAGACCCCCTCCCCCCTCAGGTTCCTGCCCCTTCAGGTGTGTCCCAGTTAGACTCAGTCGAGCCAGTCGAGGTTGCTGCTGAGTCTGGTCCTGCTGCGGGTGCAGAGTCTGGGGATGCTACGCCTGCGGGTGCTGAGCTTGGGGGTGCTGCTGCTGGGGGTGCTGAGCCTGGGGGTGCGAGGCCGGGGGGTGCTGAGCTTGGGGGTGCTGCTGCTGGGGGTGCTGAGCCGGGAGGTGCTACGTCAGGAGCTGCTGAGCCTGGGGGTGCTAAGACTGGAGGTGCGGAGCCTGCGTCTGCTCGACCTGGGGGCTCTCCGGTTGCTCCGTCTCGGCGGGAGCCGCTCTCTCCACAGGAGCTGCGCGAGTGGTTTGCTCGCCGCTGGAGGCGTGCTGCTGGAGCTGGAGCTCCTTCGACTGCTGAGGGTGCTGGTGCTGCCGGTCCCGGAGCTGCTCGGCCTGCGGGTCCTACTGGAGCTGGAGCTGCTGAGCCTGCGGGTGCTGAGTCTGGAGCTGCTGAGCCTGGGGGTGCTGAGTCTGGGGCTGCTGAGCCTGGGGGTGCTACGTCTGGAGCCGCTCAGCCTGGGGTTTCTCCTGGTGCTGCGTCTCAGCGGGAGCCCCTCTCTCCACGGGAGCTGCGCGAGTGGTTTGCTCACCGCTGGAGGCGTACTGCTGGAGCTGGAGCTTCTTCGACCGTCGAGGGTACTGGTGCCGCCGGTCCCAGAGGTGCTACGCCTGCGGGTACTACTGGAGCTGGGGCTGCTGAGGGCGTTGGTGCTGAGTCTGCTGCTGTCTGTCCTGACGGTGGTTCTGCTGCTGGTGCTGCTGGAGGTCCTGCCGCTAGAGGTGTTGGTGGCGCTGGTGCTGCCGCTGAGGGTGCTGGTGCTGTCCCTGCTGAGTCTGGAGCTGCCGCGCGGCCTCGGCCGTACTTCGTTCCGCTTCTGCACCAGGTTCTTGGTCTTTCTCCTCCGGTAGAGTGTCCACAGCCTGTTCAGTCGCAGTCACTGTTGGAGCCTACCTCCCCACTGCCTGCTCCCTCTCCTTACACTGGTCCTACTGGAGGTCTTGCTGAGCGTCGTGAGCCTGCGTCTCGTCCCGCGTCGCCTGTTCGTGCTGCCCGCGCTAGTGGTCGTGGTTCGCGTCCGCGTCCTCCTCCTGTCCCTGGCACGCACCGGATGTCTTTGCGTCCGTCCACTGCTCCTCTGCGTGCCCTTTTGCCTTCTCCTCCTGAGTCCTCCCTTCCTGTGCTTACCGACCCAGAGTCGGACTCCCTTTGTGCTGCCAGTCCTACTGTCACGTGTCTGCTTGCTACTGTCGTCACTGACCCCTCTTTTGAGTCCGCTGCTGCGTCTGCTCTTGTCGTTGAGCTCGTCGACTTTGCTGCTCGCTGTCGTCTAGACTACGCTGCTAGTCTTGTTGCTGAGTCTGCGTCTGTCTGTCCTCCGTCTGTCGGGGGTGAGTGTGCTCTTGGCACGGACGTCCTTGAGGACAGGCAGGAGGAGTTCCAGTGTCTGGCTGCTGCTTCACCTCATCTCGTGTCTGTACTGCTTGCTCCTGAGGGAGACCCGGATGCACTAGACATCCCGACTCCGCGCTCTTACGCGGAGGCCGGAGAGGGTCCCTACTCCTCTTAGTGGCAGGCAGCTATGGATGCAGAGATGGCTTCCTGGAAGTCCACAGGCACCTACGTTGACGCGGTTCCCCCTCCTGGGGCGAACATCGTCAGTGGCATGTGGATCTTCAGGGTGAAGCGGCCGCCGGGCTCTCCACCTGTCTTCAAGGCGCGGTACGTCGCTCGTGGCTTCAGTCAGCGGCAGGGAGTTGACTACTTTCAGACCTTCTCTCCCACCCCGAAGATGACCACTCTTCGGGTGCTGCTGCACATAGCCGCGCAGCGCGACTACGAGCTTCACTCTCTCGACTTCAGCACTGCGTTCTTGCAGGGTAGCCTGCACGAGGAGATATGGCTGCGCCGTCCACCTGGCTTCATTGGGACTTTCCCTCCTGGCACCCAGTGGAGCCTCCGACGGCCAGTCTACGGTCTCCGCCAGGCACCACGTGAGTGGCACGACAAACTGAGGACTACACTTGCGGCCCTTGGGTTTGCTCCTTCTACTGCTGACCCGTCGCTGTTTCTGCGCACCGACACTTCACTGCTGCCGTTCTACATCCTCGTGAACGTCGACGACTTGGTCTTTGCCACAGCGGACACTGCTGGACTCGCCTACGTGAAGTCCGAGCTGCTGAAGAGACACACGTGCACAGACCTGGGTGAACTGCGCAGCTACCTTGGCTTGCAGATCACTCGGGACAGAGCACGCCGCACCATTACCTTGACTCAGTCACACATGGTGCAGCAGGTCCTTCAGCGCTTCGGCTTCACGTACTCCTCGCCTCAGGCCACTCCTCTGTCTACTCGCCACTCGCTCTCAGCTCTGCCTTCGGATGAGTCCGTAGAGTCGAGTGGCCCGTACCTAGAGCTTGTTGGCTGCCTCATGTACCTGATGACCTGCACACGACCTGACCTTGCATACCCTCTTAGCATTCTTGCACGCTATGTTGCTCCTGGGAGACACCGACCAGAGCACATGGCTGCAGCGAAGAGGGTATTGCGCTACCTGTGCAGTACGTCGGGCATGGGGCTAGTGCTTGGAGGGCGGAGTCCAGTGGTCCTTACCGGCCACGCAGACGCTTCTTGGGCTGACGACCAGGCTACGCAGCGGTCGTCACAGGGTTACACCTTCAGCCTTGGTTCCGGCTCTGTCTCGTGGCGGTCTACTCGCTCGTCTTTGGTTCTCGGCTCCTGTTGTGAGGCTGAGATCTACGCCGGGGCCATGGCTGCACAGGAGCTTCGCTGGCTCACCTACCTGCTGACTGACCTTGGAGAGCCGCCTCGTTCTCCTCGAGTGCTGTACGTAGACAACAAGGCCATGCTGGCCTTGTGTCGAGAGCACCGTCTGGAGCACAGAACAAAGCACATTGCTCTTCGCTACTTCCTTGCTCGTGAGCTACAGCAGCGTGGACAGTTGCGGCTTGCGTACGTGGCCTCTGAGGCCAACACTGCTGATGTGTTCACCAAGGCACTCGCGCCTTGTGACCATCAGCGCTTCTGCACCCAGCTGGGTTTTGTGTCTGTCTTGCCTCACTTGCTCTCCTCTTGACTTTACTTGTACTGTCACATATATATACCTACTCTTGCTTGTCTAGCTTTATATATATATGTGTGTACTCCTGCATGTGAACTGGCCTTGTGGCCTTGCTCTTGTGCTCGGACTGTGTAGTGACTTTGTGATCCACCCTGAGCTTTGCTTTGCTTTGCTTGACTGGTCTTGTGACCCCTTGTTCTCCCCCACTTTGCCTATGGGGGTGTGTCAGAACATATATCTAGCTTATGCTGTTGTGTAGGCTATAGTGGGGTATGCCATAGGGGGTACAACCCAATTAGGGTTTTGCTATTTGTACTCACTTCACTCATAGTTCATTCATTCTCGCTCTATTCTCCACAGTAATGAGGTCAGCGACTGTGGGAAAGGTAGCAAGGTCAGGGAACAGGTACGGCAGCATGAGGCGGTTAAGAGCAGCAGTGGCAGGGGAAGAGTAGCGTGCAACTTCAGCGTCGTACAAGGTCTTAGCACTCTTGTACTGACTAAAGTGCGCAGGCTGAGCGGTCGGTAAGTGGCGACGCACAGCAAGACGGGCAGCAGCATCGCGTGTGGCCCACTGTGAGCGAGCAGTGCTGTCAGCATCAGTAGGCGGGGCAAGAGAGGCACCAGAGGTGAGATCGAACAGGGAGAGTCCGTCTGCCCTATCGCACTGTAAGAAAAGCTGGAGGTCATCGGCCCAGACCTCAAAGTCAACAGCACGACCCTCAGCATCAAAGGTAAGGACACTAGGGGTAGCCATGACAGCAGTGGTCTAGCAGGGAGTGCTCTCACCAGTCCGAGTGGGTAGGGCCGGGGCGCGTCAGTAGGAACAGGGCTGTAACCGCGGCGGCAGCGGCTCGGCAGTGACAGTAGCGGCTCGACGGCAGCGGCTCGGTGGCTCAGCGGCTCGGCGGCTCGGCGGCTCGGCTGCTGGGCGGCTCGGCGGCTCGGCTGCTCGGCTGCTGGGCGGCTCGGCGGCTCGGCTGCTGGGCTTCTCGGCGGCTTGGTGGCTCGGCTGCCGGGCGGCTCGGCGGCTCGGCCGTTGGGTGGCTCGGCGGCTTGGCTGCTGGGCGGCTCGGCGGCTCGGCTGTTGGGTGGCTCGGCGGCTCGGCTGCTGGGCGGCTCAGCGGTGAAGGGGCCGTGAAGGGCGGCGACGGGGCCGGTAGAGGCGGCGATGGGGCCGCGAAGGGCGACGGGGCCGCTAGAGGCGGCGACGAGGCCGCGAAGAGCGGCAACGGGGTCGCTAGGGGCGGCGACGGGGCCGCGAAAGGCGGCGACGTGGCCGCGAAGGGCGGCGACGGGGCCGCTAGGGGCGGCGACGGGACCTCTAGGGGCGGCGACGGGGCCGCTAGGGGCGGCGACGGGACCGGTAGGGGCGGCGACGGGGCCGCACAGGGGCCGCGAGGGGCCTAGAGGGGCGGCGACGGGGCCGCGAAGGGGCCGTGAGGGACCTAGAGGGGCGGCAACGGGGCCGCGAAGGGGCCGTGAGGGGCCTAGAGGGGCGGCAACGGGGCCGCAAAGGACGGCGACGGGGCCGTAAGGGGTGGTGACGGGGCCGCTAAGTGTGGCGCGAGGGGCCGTGAGATGGGCCTCTAGGAGGGCGCGACGTGAGGGCGGCCCACGGGGCGCGCCTCGGGTAGAAAAAAAAAGTCGAGTTCAGTGGTGGGCCCTGAGAAGCGTTCCCACGAGGGAACCTGCTCTATACCATGTGAAGAATGAGGAATTAATGAACTAGGAAAGAGGTGGGTACAAGTAGGAAAACCTAGAAATATTGTACCCCATATGGTCTACCCCACTACAGGCTACACAGATTATAGCATATAAGTTTGACAATCCACCCCATCTTCCCATCTAGGTGTAACTTGTCAGTATTACTGTGGAAAAAGGGTACCCTCACATGGGTACAAGCGTAATCATGATTATGCACATGGGGGATATCAAAAGGAAATTTCCCAGAACTTTCGTCCCGGTACCCTCGCATCCAGGGTCCACATAACGCGTACTCTACATTGACAGAGTCAGTAAGAACACTACTATGAGCCTAGATACAATATTTTAGGGTTCGCTAAAGCACTATTCTGAATGGATCAGTGTTCACAAGTCAGAAATTCTGAAATTGCAGGGACCACCAAGTGAGAAGCCTGTAATCACCCTGAAATCAGGGTAATAACCCTGAGAAAATCAGCCTTGTCAACGGCATTTGCATCGACGGATGTCACAGTTGACAGCACGTTTGTTGTTCCAGAGGGGTTTTCAGAAGATCGATTGAATGACTAGACTCATTCTAGTTAAAATCACACTAGTGCCTAGCTTGAGATGTGAGTCAAGAGCACTACCTAGAAATTTGAAGAATGTAGGTAAGCCAAACTGGTAATATTGGTGTAGTCTCAGTTGTATCAAAATTCTTTTTCATCCTTCCTTCAGAACCTCCGTTCTCAAACCCTAGGCAAACCCAAACGCCAGACCACTGTGTAAGGAGGAAGCGCAGCAACGGACCAGATGAGCCTTCTCGAGAGTTGAGCACTCGTATTCTAGGAAGTGCGAGGGAACCAGGGAGCTAGCTCGTCTGACGCTGCTGGGATTGTCTGTCCTTAGCGACACGGCGTCAAACAATCGCTTTGCGTGCTAAGCGACTCGCCGATTATTTTTTTAAAATCCAATGGCGCAAGCAATGTCACTCGCGTCGGGATTGTCGCTTGTTTCAGCTCCTCGTGTTTCCCTCCAGAGCTCCGTTGCTTGGCGATCGGGTAAGGCATTTTAAAACTGGTTCGTAAGGAAAGCGTTTCGAGCCGAAGGTTCCAAAGTGAGTATGACAAGCGTCATTTTCAATTCAATAATGGCTTCGAGCATACCTATCTCTTGAGATCCAGTAGGATGGAATGCTTCGTTTTCATAATGTATTTGTTCGATCGTCAGCGTGGTCTTGGTTCCTGAGAGCCATAATCACAACGTCCTGACGTGCATTTCCTTCGTGCAATGGCTTCATTCTCATTTTACCTCGGAGCCACGCTAATCCCAGAGTGCGAACTTTGTCCTGAGTCGACGTGACTGCACTATCCTGTTAGTTCCGTATACTGAAATTATGATCGATGAATTTGTTCGTTTTGTTTGGCTCTTGAAGGGCCTGTGCTAGCCGTTCAATGTGTGCCATCTGTTTCTCCATCTAACGAGCGATTAAAGCAGCTAAACCGCTGCCTTTAACCCTATCGGAAACAAAGTGCCAGTTGCACTCCCGAATCAATGTATATCCGTACCCCCTGTGAGCCATTCGCTCTCCCGCTCTGCTTCTCCCCATCCGCTCTTTCTATTCTTTGACAATGAAAACTTTCCCGCCCATCCCTCCTATTTGGTGACCTTCATTCCGCTTTGGTGCTCTGGCAGCTTACTCCGTCCGTGTGCCTTCGGTCACCGCCACCCGCATCCACAGTGATGCTAAGGTGCGATTCCGTCCAACACCGCCGTTGGTCAACCGCCATCCATCACCGCCATCCATCACCGCCGTCAATCACCGCCGTCAATTACCGCCGTCAATCACCGCCGTCAATCACCGCCGTCAATCACCGCCGTCAATCACCGCTGTCAATCACCGCACTGCGTCAAACTCACCGCGTCAGTCATTTCCGACAGTCACTTCCGTCGGCCACTGCGTTAGTGGCACTCGCAACCGTCGGGCACCTCCTTCCGCCTCCACGGCGACGCTGAGGATCGTCGTCGCTCGAATAATTGCTTTTGCTTCCGCGCGGCATTCCGCAGATTCGCTTGGACCAAAGTTTTTGAGTCGTCTCAAAAGCATTCCGTACATTCGCTTGCACCTAAGTCTTTTTTCAGCCAGCTCTCTACGTCCTCGCCTTCCGTTTTGTGCCTCCCGACCTCCCCTTCCTGGCTCCGGTCCCATTTCCTTTCTTACTCTACCACCCCTGTGCCCTCCTCGTGCGTCCATATCTCACGCTTGCACTCACCCGTCCCCATCAATGTCCATAGCTTGCCTTCCGTTTTGCTCCTCCCGACCCTCCCGTTCTTGTTCGTGCCTTCCTTACCATTTCTTAGGCGCTTTAAAATTCGTCTCAAAAGCCCCTCGCCTTCCGTTTTGGTCCCGTGACCCTCCCGCTCCCCGCCCCCGTCCCATTCCTTCCTTGCTCCTACCATCCCTGTGCCCTCTTGCGTCTATATCTCCTCCCGCACGCGCTGACCCATCTCCATCCATGTCCGCAGCTTGCCTTCCGTACTGGTCGTCGATGCTGAATCCTCCTGGTCTCTGCCTGCAGCTTGTCTTCCTGGTGATTACCGCTTTCAGCGTCTTTACTGTGGCTTCGCATTTTTCCACTCCTCCCCTCCCCTCGCGCCCTCGCCCCCCTTTCCCGGAATTTTCCTTCCCGCCATCTATCGGCAGCGGCGCGCAGTGACGTGTCAAGCCGTGATCGTGGCTGCTGCTGACGGCGCACCTGCCCCACCTGCGTGTGAGTTCTCTGCGATGCTTTTGAAAAGTGATGCTTCTGAAAAGCGACGCTACTGAAAAGCGACGCTATTGAAAAGCGATGCTTCTTTCGACTTGCTTTTCGTTTCTTCCGTCTTCCACCCCGCTTTTGTCACGGCATATCGGTTCCTCCACCGTGTGTTTCCGACTTAATGCACACACCTTGATCCGTTGTCCTTGCCTTGTCCTTGCCTTGATCCGTTGATGCGACCTCCGTCACCCTCCGTGTGGTCAGTCAGCAAAGGCAACGCCGTGCGGGTGGATAAGGAGAAGTAACCTCAGAGTTGATTCAAGTGATTTCTTTGCCCTGAACGTCCATGCGATACCGATTCCGTGCCCGTCCGTGTGAGCAGTTGGCAAGGGCAACATTGTGCGGGTGGACAAGGAGAAGTACCTCAGCAGCGTGGAGGTAAGGGGTTACTCAGGAAGTGGGTGAGGGTGAGAGGGCATTTGGGGGTATGAGAGGGCAGTTGGGGGTATGAGAGCATGGGGGGGGGGGTGAGAGGGCATTGGGGGTATGAGAGCATTGCCACTCCTCCCTCTCCTCCCGACGTTCTCTTTCCACTCCCCACCCTCCGCATTTCGTGCTGCCCTTTGCCCTCTTCCTTTCGATCCGTCTTCCTCTATCCGCCCTTCGTCTTTGTCCTCGTTCCTCCGTCTCTCTTTATCTGCACTCTTCTCTCCTTGCCCTCCTCTCCCCCCCCGCCCCCCCCCCCTCCCGTCGTCTTTTTCAAGGCAATGAAACGTCCGTTCATCTTTATGCGCAGTCCCTCTCCACCCCCCTCACGTCCCCCTTCCCCCTCCCTTCCTCCTCTCCTTACCCACGTTTGCCATATCCCTGTTGAGACGTTGCAAAACAGTCGTCTCTTTCCACGTGCCTTCAGCTAAGGCAGTGGACAATCCACCTTTCTTAACTGACAATCTCCCCTCCTCTTCCCTGTGTTTCCCCCATTTATCGCCTGCGTTTCCCCCTTTCTGCGTTCCCCCCCCCCTCTCCCTTGGGTTTCCCCCTTTCTCCCCTCCGTTTTTCCCCCTCTCCCCTGCGTTTCCCCCTTTCTCCCATGCGTTTTCTCCCCTCTCCCCTGCGTTTCCCCCCCTCTCCCCTGCGTTTCCCCCCTTCACCCCTGCGGTTCCTTTCTTCCCTCTCACCTGCCTTTCTCCCCCTCCCCCTTGCGTTCCTCCCTCTATCCCCTGCGTTTCCCCCCCTCCTCCCTGCGTTTCCCCCCTTCTCCCCCTGCGTTTCCCCCGCTCTTCCCTGCGTTTCCCCCCTATTCCCTGCGTTTCCCCCCCTCTTCCCTGCTTTTCCCCCCCTCTTCCCTGCGTTTTCCCGCCTCTTCCCTGCTTTTTCCCTCTCTCCCGTCTCCGCCCTTCCTCTCTTCCTCTTCTATCTCGTCTACCTTTCCCCATTCCCTCCATCATGCCTCCTTGTGCACTTCCGCTGCGCCCACTCCCCCTCTCCCACGCCCCCTGCTCCCGCTTCCCCTTCTCCCACGCCCCCTACTCCCGCTTCCCCTTCTCCCACTCCCCCTGCTCCCGCTTCCCCTTCTCCCACTCTCCCTGCTCCCGCTTCTACCACTTCTGCTTCCGCTCCCCCGGCCCCGCTCCCCCCTCTCCCGCTCCCTCCCCGCCCACTTCCCCCTTCCCCCACTATCCTCCTGCACATGCCCCCCTCGCGCGCGCCCCCCGCCAGTTCAAGGCAGTGGACCATCCGCCCTTCTTCACGGGGCTGGACTACATTTACCAGGCCAGAGGCGAGGTAAGGGGGTGCTGAGGGGAGGGGAGAGAGTGGGGAAGGGGTGATGGGGGGTGAAGGTGGGTGAAGGGGGGTGAAGGGGGGTGAAGGGGGTTGAAGGAACGCAAGGGGGGGTGAGGGGAGCACGCCCCCCGCCAGTTCAAGGCAGTGGACCATCCGCCCTTCTTCACGGGGCTGGACTACATTTACCAGGCCAGAGGCGAGGTGAGGCACGGAGAGGTTACCAGGGGTTGTGTGGGGTGTAATTGGTCTTGGTGACACTGCCATGCCACCATCCGCCCTTCTTCACGCTGGACTGCATCTACCAGGCCAGAGGCGAGGCGAGGGGGGCACTGAGGGAAAGGTGAGGCGGACACTGGGAGGTGAGGGGGCGCACTGGGGGGTGATCGGGCGCACTGGGGGGTGAGGGGGCGCACTGGGGGGTGAGGGGGCGCACTGGGGGGTGAGGGGGCGCACTGGGGGTTGAGGGGGCGCACTGGGGGGTGAGGGGGCGCACTGGGGGGTGAGGCGGACACTGGGGGGTGAGGGGGCGCACTGGGGGGTGAGGGGGCGCACTGGGGGGTGAGGGGGCGCACTGGGGGGTGAGGGGGCGCATTGGGGGGTGAGGCGGACACTGGGGGGTGAGGGGGCGCACTGGGGGGTGAGGGGGCGCACTGGGGGGTGAGGGGGCGCACTGGGGGGTGAGGGGGCGCACTGGGGGGTGAGGGGGCGCACTGGTTGCTGTGTTGTGGGAAGTACCCGTGGTAGGGCTTTAAGTACCCAACTGTGATGGGAGCTGATGCCTAAGTGGAGAAAGACGCTCTGCCAGGCGAGCGTCCTGCGTCCAGATGCTATTGACTAGAATCGCTTTCTTTTCTCCCATCTATCCTGCCTGTCTCCGCTCGTCCAGCTCTTGGACTTCAGAAACTTGTGTGGTGGACGGTGTGCTTACTGTGTCGGTTCCTTTGGCGCCTAAAGAGACGTTCTCTTCCCCCTTGTATCCTAGGCAGGGATTCCTACCTGCCTACCCAAGAGACGTCCTACCTTGGAGACTTCAAGGAATTTCTTTCTGAATGGACTAAGAAATTTTATATCTTCTATCCTGCCGGTCTCCCCTCGTGCAGATCTTGGACCTCAAGGAATTTGGCGATTGTTCGGTCAACTCAAAAGCTCCCCCCTTCCATCCTGCTTGCCTACCCTCTTGTGCAGATCTTGGACCTCAAGGAATTCAGCGGCACCCAGTATGCACTGGTAAGCCATCTGCGTGCGACGGTAGTGTATCTATCTATGTGTGAGAACAGTGCATTTTATGCCCGAGTCTATGTGCATCCCGCACGCATGCGTCCCTCCCAGTTCACGCAAGTCCTAGGAACCATTGTCTCGGAGGACCACCGCCTGCATAGAATCATCAATGACACTCGAGTCGACTCAAAAGTCACCTCATAGAATTATTGGAACGATTCACTCATGCCCAGCAATATGCTTTTGTATAATGATGATGATTATTAATTTGTATTTTCCGTTGGTCTTTCAGCTTTCTTGGGCTGGAGTGCCTACCCCCCCTGCCTGGCTTCCCACCAGCATGCTCATCAAGGTATGGATGGATTCATGTTCCATGCATGGTAGGTATACTGTATGTTCCATGTATTAATGGTATGTTTGATGTTTGATGCATGGTTATATGTCCCATGCATGGTTGGTATATTCTATGTTCCAATGTTTAATGTATTGATGGGAACTTGGTATTCTCTTTGTTCCATGTATGGTTATTAAGTTCTATGCATGGGTGGGATATTCCATGCACGTTGGAAATAGTGCTCCATGATGGATCATTTTCCATACTTGACCGCTAGGTGCCATGCATGATCTATATGTGCTGTGCATGGGTGCTGTGCGTCATGCAAGGATGGTATGTGCTATGGATGACATCGGCTATGCTGGGTTGTGGCATGATTGTTATGATGGTCGATCTCTAAGGTATGTATTTTTTCTGCCTTCCTTCCTGCCACCGAGTTTCCAGTAAGTATGCTCCACATTTCATACAACGAGTCATGCAACATAGTTAGTGTAGTGTATGTTTGATGCATGGGAAGGAGTTATGCACCACAATTGTTTAATTTCCAGACGCTGTGTGTGTATTGTGTGCATCTGATGCGTCAATGGCGAACAATGGAGTCAACGGACACAAGCTTACGCACTAGGCTGTTTTGTGTGCGAGGGTGTGGGTTATGTACAAGTGGGTCTTGTTCACTGCGGATATTGATAATTAATAATGTTCATGGTGCCTTTTGAGCCTTTTCAAGGCGTTCTTATTGACATTGCCATGCGTTTTGTGTTTGCATTTTTTTGTGCAGGCTCCGAAGCTGGAATACGTGAGGACATAAATGCTCTCAATTCTCTTGCAGTTATAACAGCTCCACAATAGTTGTTTAAGTTGTGGTTTGGACTGGAATAAGTCATGGCCTGATGGCATGGGGCTGGTTGTTTGTGGCAAATCATAAATATTGCAGTTTGATGTCTAGAGAGGGGTAGGGTTATTACCGTATGCTTTGCACATTGCAAGGCTGGTATAACCAGTTGGTGTTATATCTTGGGCTAAATAACTCAGGGACTGTCTGTAGGCAGTCATTTCAATCTTCACTATATTTGAATGACAAGTTTGAATACGGTATTGGTATATGTAGAGTAAAGCTGAACTTCACACATGTACGGTAGTCCGGGGGCTGGGGGCTGGGCTTTAAAGAAGCATTATGATAACTGGCTGGAATAAAAAACGAGACAATACTTGTAACCAATTCTGATACAGAAAGCCTGAACAGTGACGATACTGCTACTCCTGGATATTTTTGTATTTTATCACACTTTCGCAGGCACAACAACCTCGTTTCTGACGCTGGGAATCAGGGCCCAAAATATCAGGGTAAAACGCCCCGATTACCCTGGGGGCAGGCCGCTTTTTCAAGATTACCCTGCCAAAATCAGGATTCCATGAAAGTTACCCTTTTGCAAAAAGAGCATGTTTTTTTTTAACCCTGATAGGATCTATGGTTAGCCTGACAGTATTAGGGTAGGGTGTAGACTACCCTTATACTGAAACCTTTTTACCGCGGATCAGGCCATACTCCGCTTGGTGACGAACTCTACCACACCCATACAAACTGTTGGAAACAATCGGTCCTAAAGCGCTTCTATCGTGTCGAAACACCAAGGCACAAGCGAAGCAAATCATATCGAGGCACTAGCGAGTCAACCCTCGGAGGT
This sequence comes from Closterium sp. NIES-65, assembly GCA_948144175.1. Classification (NCBI taxonomy): domain Eukaryota; kingdom Viridiplantae; phylum Streptophyta; class Zygnematophyceae; order Desmidiales; family Closteriaceae; genus Closterium; species Closterium sp. NIES-65. Next base: position 1,467,984 of record CANXME010000062.1, on the reverse strand, counting down.
TGAAGTAACCGCTGGAGATTACGCGAAGGTCAAAGGTCAGCGACCTTTGACTTGACAAATACAGCGCGACAGCAAGGACACACAACTGACTCGATACTGAGCAGTTGCCCGAGTCGTCACTGTATCGAACCGCAACAGCAACATCAAAAGAAGTTACAACCGTATTGTCAGTAGAGCTACACTGTGAGATCCCCGATCGATCCTAGGGGGGGTTACAGGCGCGTTTGCCTGGGGGGTTATGGGCGCACTGACCCGCTACTAAAAAAAGCCCTTTTATCCCAATGGTCTAGTGGTTGGGATTCTGACATGGTATCAGAGCGGTCTCGGGTTCGAATCCCGGTGTATGCACATGTTGGCCGTTGCCACTGTGCTCAGTCCTGGGCCTCCCAGTGTGGGGGGGTGTCAGTAGAGCTACACTGTGAGATCCCCGATCGATCCTAGGGGGGGTTACAGGCGCGTTTGCCTGGGGGGTTATGGGCGCACTGACCCGCTACTAAAAAAAGCCCTTTTATCCCAATGGTCTAGTGGTTGGGATTCTGACACGTATCTCTTCGTATTCCTTGTACTCTTATATAATCTTGTATCTCTTTGCTTTAATCAACTTACTTTGCCCTCACATACCAGCGCAAGGTGGTTTAGAATCTTCTCTTAAACGCTTCCGCTATTACATCACTTTACCTAGAGTTTCATCCTACCAAAGATCCTAAGGGGCTTTTCAGCCCGACATGGTATGAGAGCAGTTAGGGTAAAACTCTATTACTCCATTGATTACACCAAGAGACATGTCTACCAGAAAGGAGAGAAGCTCCTCCAACGGCTCTCCTGGTACCACTCCTACTCCACCTCCTGTCTCTGGTCTACAGACAGAGGAAGACACATTAACAAGACCAGCCGCTGGGTCTACTGAAACACTCGCAAACCAAGGCGCGGGCTTCGATCCAAGCATGATGGAGAAATTCTTCTCCTTCATGTCCTTCTACGAGCAGCACCAGCAAGGAGTACCTGCAATATCAAACAACAGCAACAACAACAACAACGTGACGCCCATGAGTCTCGATGGCTCATCCTACGCGCGCGGAAATCAACAACAACAACCTACCTTCGCTCCGTACGAGCCCCAGCGCGGTTCCGTCAGCTTCACGCCACAACCACAACCTGCACCGGGACAAGAAAGAGCGTTGGACGCACTACAAGTTCAGTCGCAGTTCACGCACGTCTTAAAACTGCAAACGACAAAACCCTTCGACGGGAAGGACTTCTTTACCTGGTCATTCGAATTCGAGCTGATGAGGGAAGGAGCGCAAATTCTTGGCTTCTTCGACGGGTCCCTGCCATACCCAACAAACGGCACACAGTATGAGAAGCAGCAGTACACCTATCAATCAATGATGGCGTACACGATATTACTGAGGAACATCACACCGACTCAACAGCAGATAATAAGGACTTACCGAGGATATGGCAACTCTGCGGAGCTCGCGTACAACCACTTGAAGAACCTGTATCAAGCAACAGGCAGCGTAAACCAAAGTCGGTTAATGGCGCAGTTGACAACAGTCGAGATGAAACCAGGCGAGAAGGGAATGGCGTATATAAGTCGCTGCCACGAGCTGCGCGACAAGCTTCTTCGATGTGGAGGATCGATTTCAGAAGACGCCTTCGTCACGGTTGTCATCGGCGGTCTTGGTCCTCACTGGCGCTCCACTCGCGCCATACTACGAGCACACGGGAGAATCTCCGAAGCAGCACTCTGCGCCGAAATCCATGCTGAGCAGCAAGACATGGACCTGCAAGAAGAACGACACAAGAAAAAGACATCAGTACCCGAATTCGCGTTCCACACTCAGTGACGCTACAACTACAACAACAACAACCGGCAGCAACAACCGAAGCCAGTACCTCCGTTCTGCCACATCTGCAAGACTTCAGGGCATCCTCGTACTCACTGCCCGAATCGACAACAGTCAACGTCGCCGCAACGCCAACCTCGTCCTTCAAGCAGTCAAGTTGCCTCAACACAATCAAGTCCGACAACCTCGGTACAAGTGTCAACAACATCGACAAGACAACCTGCAAAAGAAGCAAGAAACATCGTCAGCTGCATGGCAAGACTAAGCGACTCCTGCGTAACTGAGTCACCACCACATTACTCACCAGAAGAACAACTCGACATCAGCACGCCTCACCGCGAGTCACTTCAACCGGACCCAGCGTACGCCGCCATCGCCCAAAGCGAGCCGTCCGGAAAGGACACATGGTTCTTGGACAGTTGCTGCGGACAGCACATGTGCTCCTCGGGACGCTTCGTTCAACGCGAGCACCGACTTCAACGAGAGGTTGTCATCACAGTCGCCAACAACCAAAACCTGCGCACACGACGACAAGAAATTGTGCAACTTCAGTCACAAGAGACAAACGTCATACTACAGATGTCAAAGGTACTAATCGCGGAGGTGTGAAACAAGGAAAACAGGAATGAAAATGACTAAGGAGAGATTGGGTACAAATACAACCCTAGAAACCCTGTACCCCATATGTGCTACCCCACTAAAGCCTACAGAAACTATGTCATATAAATCTGACACACCCCCATAGGCAAAGTGGGGGAGAACAAGGGGTCACAAGACCAGTCAGGTAAAGCAAAGCAGAGCAAGCTCAGGGTGGATCACAACGTCACCACACAGTCCGAGCACAAGAGCAGGGCCAGAGGCCAGTTCACATGCAGGAGTACAGACATATATATATAGAACTAAACAAGCAAGAGCAGGTATAAATATATGTAACAGTACAAGTGAAGTCAAGAGGAGAGCAAGTGAGGCAAGACAGGCACAAGACCCAGCTGGGTGCAAAAGCGCTGATGGTCACAAGGCGCGAGTGCCTTGGTGAACACATCAGCAGTGTTGGCCTCAGAGGCCACGTACGCAAGTCGCAACTGACCACGCTGCTGCAGCTCACGAGCAAGGAAGTAGCGGAGAGCAATGTGCTTCGTTCTGTGCTCCAAGCGCTGCTCTCGACACAAGGCCAGCATGGCCTTGTTGTCTACGTACAGCACTGGAGGAGAACGAGGCGGCTCTCCAAGGTCAGTCAGCAGGTAGGTGAGCCAGCGAAGCTCCTGTGCAGCCATGGCCCCGGCGTAGATCTCAGCCTCACAACAGGAGCCGAGAACCAAAGACGAGCGAGTAGACCGCCACGAGACAGAGCCGGAACCAAGGCTGAAGGTGTAACCCTGTGACGACCGCTGCGTAGCCTGGTCGTCAGCCCAAGAAGCGTCCGCGTGGCCGGTAAGGACCACTGGACTCCGCCCTCCAAGCACTAGCCCCATGCCCGACGTGCTGCACAGGTAGCGCAATACCCTCTTCGCTGCAGCCATGTGCTCTGGTCTGTGTCTCCCAGGAGCAACATAGCGAGCAAGAATGCTCAGAGGGTATGCAAGGTCAGGTCGTGTGCAGGTCATCAGGTACATGAGGTAGCCAACAAGCTCTGCATACGGGCCACTCGACTCGACGGACTCATCCGAAGGCAGAGCTGAGAGTGAGTGGCGAGTAGGCAGAGGAGTGGCCTGAGGCGAGGAGTACGTGAAGCCGAAGCGCTGAAGGACCTGCTGCACCATGTGTGACTGAGTCAAGGTAATGGTGCGGCGTGCTCTGTCCCGAGTGATCTGCAAGCCAAGGTAGCTGCGCAGTTCACCCAGGTCTGTGCACGTGTGTCTCTTCAGCAGCTCGGACTTCACGTAGGCGAGTCCAGCAGTGTCCGCTGTGGCAAAGACCAAGTCGTCGACGTACACGAGGATGTAGAACGGCGGCAGGGAAGTGTCGGTGCGAAGAAACAGCGACGGGTCAGCAGTAGAAGGAGCAAACCCAAGAGCCGCAAGCGTAGTCCTCAGTGTGTCGTGCCACTCACGCGGTGCCTGACGAAGACCGTAGACTGGCCGTCGGAGGCTCCACTGGGTGCCAGGAGGGAAAGTCCGAGTGAAGCCAGGTGGACGGCGAAGCCAGATCTCCTCGTGCAGGCTACCCTGCAAGAACGCAGTGCTGAAGTCAAGAGAGTGAAGCTCGTAGTCGCGCTGAGCGGCTATGTGCAGTAGTACCCGAAGAGTAGTCATCTTTGGGGTGGGAGAGAAGGTCTGAAAGTAGTCAACTCCCTGCCGCTGACTGAAGCCACGAGCAACGTACCGTGCCTTGAAGACAGGTGGAGAGCCCGGCGGCCGCTTCACCGTGAAGATCCACATGCCACTGACGATGTTCGCCCCAGGAGGGGGAACCGCGTCAACGTAGGTGCCTGTGGACTTCCAGGAAGCCATCTCTGCATCCATAGCTGCCTGCCACTGAGAGGAGTAGGGACCCTCTACGGCCTCCGCGTAAGAACGCGGAGTCGGGATGTCTAGTGCATCCGGGTCTCCCTCAGGGGCAAGCAGTACAGACGCGAGATGAGGTGAAGCAGCCGCTAGACACTGTAACTCCTCCTGCCTGTCCTCTAGGACGTCCGTGCCAAGAGCACACTCACCCCCGACGGACGGAGGACAGACAGACGCAGACTCAGCAACAAGACTAGCAGCGTAGTCGAGACGACAGCGAGCAGCAAAGTCGACGAGCTTAGCGACTAGAGCAGACGCAGCAGTGGACTCAAAAGAGGGGTCAGTGACGACAGTAGCAAGCAGACGCGTGACAGTAGGACTGGCAGCACGAAGAGAGTCCGACTCAGGGTCGGCAAGCGCAGGAAGAGAGGACTCAGGAGGAGAAGGCAAAGGGGCACGCAGAGGAGCAGTGGACGGACGCAAAGACATCCGGTGCGTGCCAGGGACAGGAGGAGGACGCTGACGCGAACTGCGACCACTAGCGCGAGCAGCACGAACAGGCGACGCGGGACGAGACGCAGGCTCACGACGCTCAGCAAGACCCCCAATAGGACCAGTGTAAGGAGAGGGAGCAGGCAGTGGAGAGGAAGGCTCCAGCAGGGACTGCGACTGGACAGGCGGTGGACCCTCTACTGGAGGAGAAAGACCAAGAACCTGCTGCAGGAGCGGAACGAAGTACGGCCGAGGCCGCGCGGCAGCTCCAGACTCAGCAGGGACAGCACCAGCACCCTCAGCGACAGCACCAGCGCCACCCACACCTCCAGCGGCAGGTCCAACAGCATTAGGCTCAGCACCAACGCCCTTAGCAGCTCCAGCTCTAGGAGGACCAGTAGGTCCAGCAGCTCCGGGACCGGCAGCACCCGCACCCTCGACGGTCGAAGAAGCTCCAGCTCCAGCTCCAGCAGCACCTCCAGACTCAGCAGCACGCCTCCAGCGGCGAGCAAACCACTCGCGCAGCTCCTGTGGAGAGAGGGGCTCCCGGCGAGACGCAGCAGCAGGAGAAACCCCAGGCTCAGCAGCTCCAGACGCAGCACCCCCAGGCTCAGCAGCCCTCAGCTCAGCACCCCCAGGCTCAGCAGCTCCCGACCCAGCACCCCCAGACCCAGCACCTCCAGGCACAGCACCCCCCGGCTCAGCACCCCCAGGCTCCGCACCCTCCGCAGTAGCACCCTCAGGCTCAGCACCCCCAGCAGTAGCACCCCCAGGCTCAGCACCCACGCGCACAGCACCCCCAGAGTCAGCACCCCCAGGCTCAGCACCCGCAGCAGCACCAGAGTCACCAGTAACCTCGTCTGGGTCAACGGCGTCTACCTGGGACACACCTGAGGGGGCAGGAACCTGAGGGGGGAGGGGGTCTACCGGGGGGGGAACCGGCACAAGGAAGTCCGGGGGAGGGGGGAGGGAAGGAGTGCGGTAGGGGAAGAGACGCTAGAAGGGGACTGACTCGTCGAACGTGACGTCCTGGGAGGACAGAACACGACGAGAGGAGGGGTGGCAAAACTGCCACCCTTGGGCGTCAGTGGGGAAGCCAAGGAAGACACACGGAGCAGCACGAGGGGACAGCTTGTCCGCAGACAAGTCGCGGACTAACGCCCGAGATCCCCAAACACGGAACACAGACGCATCGCCAACCTTCCCCGTCCACAGCAAGGCTGGGGACATCGCAGGCCGAGAGACCCGGGGGTGAAGGTTGAGCTGATGCGCCGCGTACCTCACCGCAAACGGCCACAGAAAATGGGGGGCAGCCGCATGCATCATGGACGTACGAGCGACATCCATGACCATGCCAATGCGGCGCTCAGCAATCCCATTTTGCTGTGGTGAGTCCGGAAGCGTGAAGGTCTGGCGGATCCCCCGTGCGCGACAGTAGTCTCGCAGAAGGCGAGAAGAGAACTCTCTGCCTCTGTTAGAGTGCAGACGCAGAACAGGAAAGTCCGAGCCGAAGCTCTTCCTGAGCTGGAGACGAGCCTCGCGGATCCAGTCGAACAGCACCTCAGTGACCTCACCCTTGCTGCGCAAGGGGAGGACTGTGGTGTAACGCGAGTAGTCGTCAACCACCAACAGGAAGTAGCGCTCGTAACCCTGCCCACGGACGGGGGCTGGGCCCCACACATCCATGTGAAGCGTCTGCAGGGGAGCCTCTGTCGGGGGGAAGTGGGAGGAGTGAGGAGTAGCCCGGAGGCGACCCTCGACACAGGGGACACAGGAAGGTCCTGGCCCAGAGGGGAGATGAGGGAGAGACTGGGGAAGACCAGAGACAAGGACACGGGAAGCCATGCTCCGAAGACGGGGCAAGGAGGGGTGGCCAAGACGGTGGTGCCACAGGAGAGTCTCGTGAGACAGGAGGCGACAAGAACAAGGGGCAGACTCAGGACCTGACCGGGACGCAGCAGCAAGTACCTGACCTGACGCAGCCACCTGACCAGACGCAGGGACAGGAGGAGACTCAACGGTCAGGGTGTAGAGACTCGACCCCGGCCGACGCGAGAACGTGGCCAGGTGTCGGCCTGTGCGTGCCTCCGTGCAGTGGGTCACCCGCTGACTCGCAGGAGTGAACTGGTGAACACCCCCATCCTGCAGGTCCGCTCCACTCACCAAGTTCGTGGAGAACGAGGGAAGGTACAGACCCGACAGGGTGCCCGAAGGGGCAGCCGGACACGGGAGGACAGTGGAGAAGTGAGACAGGAGAGGACCTCCAGAGGGGTCAGCAAGGGAGACTGCAACCGGCCGGCCGAGCGGCGTAAGGGTAGTGCGGTCTCGAAAGAAGGAGCGAGAAGCTCCGGAGTCAAGTGTGAAAGTGAGGGAGGACGAGGACGACGCAGTACCTGAGAGCGCAGTCTTACCAGTACCTGAGAGCGCAGACGCACTGGCACCTAGAGCAGCAGCCTCACAAGCACCTAGCGCAGCAGTACCAATGCCCGGGTCGGGCTGGAAACAACGCTAACCCTCATTCTCCTCACTATAATCCACAACATACATAGCAGTAAGGATAGCATCAAAATCAAGATCAAAGATCGCTACACCAGCCCTGAGAAGCTCATCCCAGCGAGGGATCTCACTAGCCCCAGGGAACTGCTGACGCCAAGTGTCCGTCAGGCGGCCAAAGCAGCGCTGGGTGGCGTGGGCACCCCCACACTGCTCACCCGCGCGGTCGCCGGAACGAAGAACGTAGGTGCAGGGACCAGTACCCCCACCCCTCTGACGCCCAGCGTACCACTCACGAAGCTGCTGAGGCGAAGGGATGTCCCGCGAGCGCTGCTGCTGCTGCCGGTGCGAGCGCTGGCCACCACCACCGCCGCTACGCTGCTGGGTACCACCCCGACCAGCTCCACCTCCTCCACCACTACTGCCTCCTCCGCTGCCGCCTCCACCGCCTCCACCTCCGCCGCCTCCACCTCCGCCGCCTCCACCTCCGCCGCTGCCTCCACCACCACCGCTGGCACCACCACCACCGTCTCCGCCGCTGCTGCTACCACCACCACCACCACCACCCCCGCCACTAGTCCCGCCGCCACCCCCACTCCCTCCGCCGCCACCGCCGCCACCGCCACCGCCCCCTCCAGCTCCATCCGCGCCCTTGCCCCCCTTGCCCTTGCTGGAGCGACGTCTTCCACTAGGGGCAGACGCCGCGCCGACCGACTCAAGACCAAGCAGGTCGGCAGCAGCAGCAGAGGCAACAGAGGGCAGCAAGGGGGAAGGAGAGCACCCCTCAAAGATGGGGGTGCGAGGGTCACCACGAGAAGCACCTACAGCGACTATGCTCTTCTCCGCTGCAAGGAGGGCCTTCTCGAGGAGGTCGACGGTGAGGGTGGTGGGACAGACTGCGAGAAAGTGGTCCCTGACGACGCGAAGGGAGTCAGGGAGGCGCGCGACTACGTAGTAGAGAGCGATGTACATGGGGGGGGGGTTCTTAGCGCAGAACTCAGCAGGAAGGGCGGCGCGGTAGCGAGTGTCACTAGTGCGGAGGTGCGTAATGAGGTCAGCGACAGTGGGAAAGGCAGAGAGGTCAGGAAAGAGGTAGGGAAGCATGAGGCGGCTCAGTGCAGCAGTGGCAGGGGAGGAGTAGCGCGCAACTACAGCGTCGTACAAGGTCTGAGCACTCTTGTACTGACTAAAGTGCGCACGCTCAGAGGTAGGGAGGTGGCGACGCACAGCAAGATGTGCAGCAGCATCGCGGGTGGCCCACTTAGAGCGGACAGCGGGATCAGCATCAGCAGCAGGAGCAGGAGAGGCGCCAGAGGTGAGATCAAAGAGAGAAAGGTCGTCAGCCCTGTCGCACTGTAAGAACAGCTGCAGGTCGTCTAACCAGACCTCAAAATCAATGGCGCGATCCTCAGCGTCAAAAGCTAGGACACTAGGGGTAGCCATGGTGGCGACAGCGACGCAGTGCAAGCAGCAGGGAAAGAGCTCGCAGTGGCAGTGGGACTGTGCTCACCAGGCAGGGCAGGTCGAGAAGGTATGCAGAAAGGCGGCTCAGCGACCTGGCGGCTCGGGTGCTGGGCGGCTCGGGCGCAGGGCGGCTCGGCTCCCGGGCGGCTCGGCTTCCGGGCGGCTCGGCGGTTGGGCGGCTCGGGTGCACAGCGGCTCGGCTCCCGGGCGGCTCGGCGGTTGGGCGGCTCGGGTCCCGGGCGGCTCGGCGTCGGGCGGCTCGGCTCACGGGCGGTTCGGCTGCTGGGGCGGCTCGGCCAGGAGATCCAGGGGCGGGGCCGTCAGGTGCAGCGGCGGGTTGACCGGTGCAGTGGCGGGCCGGCAGGTGCAGCGGCGGGCCGGCAGGTGCAGCGGCGGGCCGGCAGGTGCAGTGGCGGGCCGGCAGGTGCAGGCGGCGGGCCGTAGGGTGCAGTGGCGGGCCGGCAGGTGCAGCGGCGAGGCCGTCAGAGGCGGCGGGCCGGCAGATGCAGCGGCGAGGCCGTCAGAGGCGGCGGGCCGCTGGGTGCAGCGGCGGGCCGGCAGGTGCAGTGGCGGGCCGACAGGAGCAGCGGCGGGCCGGCAGGGGAGGCGGCGGAGCCGAGTTAGGGGAGGCGGCAGGGCCGCGTCAGGGGAGGCGGCGGAGCCGCGTCAGGGGAGGCGGCGGTGCCGCGTCAGGGGAGGCGGCGGAGCCGCGTCAGGGGAGGCGGCGGGGCCGCGTCAGGGAAGGCGGCGGGGCCGCGTCAAACAGGCGGCGGGGCCGCGTCAGGGGAGGCGGCAGAGCCGCGTCAGGGGAGGCGGCGGGGCCGCGTCAGGGGAGGCGGCGGGGCCGCGTCAAACAGGCGGCGGGGCCGCGATCAGGAGAGGTGGCGGGGCCGCGTCTGAGGGACAGCGGGGCCGCGAGGGAAAAGGCGACCCGAGGGGTCGCTAAAAAAAAGGCGCGCCTCGGGGCGCGCTTCGGTGGGCCCTAAAAAAAACGGTCCTAAGGTAGGACCCGCTCTATACCATGTGAAACAAGGAAAACAGGAATGAAAATGACTAAGGAGAGATTGGGTACAAATACAACCCTAGAAACCCTGTACCCCATATGTGCTACCCCACTAAAGCCTACAGAAACTATGTCATATAAATCTGACAGGAGGGACTCGGCTACAACTTCCTAAGTGTCAGTCATTTGATGGCGAAAGGCATACACCTGGAAGCCGACAGTACCACCCAGGAGTTCAAACTGTACCACGGGAAGGGCTGCCTCTACATCGGAAAGGCGGTCCTGAAGAACAATGTCTTTGTCCTCGACTTCGTCCCAGACCTGGGCACCACAGACAGCGACGCCATCGTGAACTTCGTCGACTGGACACACCCTCCAGATCTTGATCCAGACTTCAGTCCGGAAGGCTTTTGGTATTCACATACCATTCCTGAAGCAGAACGAACACGCGCGTTAGTAACAATTCAACATTCGGCAGCAGCGAAACAACATCGGCAGCAGTAGAGACAACATCGGCAGCAGTAGAAACAACATCGGCAGCAGTAGAGACATCATCGGCAGCAGCAGGAACAACAGGAGCAGCAGCAACAACGACACCAATCCTCGTCAATGAAACACCGCCAACACCAGCACAACAGCTCCACCCAGCACCACGAGAAGTTCATCGTAGCGCCAACTTCATCGCCAGCTTTTACTCCAACTCCGACATGTACCGACGATCACCCGGGCATCGCGCCGACGAAAGTACCTGGCACGCAAGAATGGGACACGCAAGCAACACTGTGTTAAACAACACCATAAGAGCAGGAGTCCTTGACAAGGACTCGTTACTACTACTCGACGGAAGAGAACTTCAACGAGCACGAGGAACATGCCTCACCTGCCCCGAAGCCGACTTACCGCATCGGCCGTTCGCTCCTCGTCACAACCCGAGCGCACCCGCGTACGCACCACTCCAAAAGGTGTACAGCGACATCCTGTACAATTGGGAGCCAGGACAAGTAATTTACAGCTACACAATCACCTTCATCGACGCCGCCACCCGCTACGTCTGGCACCTAAACCTACCCAGCCGCGACATGGCCCTCGTAGCGTTCGCTGCCTGGCTACCAGTAGCAGAGAGAGAGTCGGGGGTAAAACTGAAAAGCTTACAGTCAGACGGAGGAGGAGAGTACACCTCTCATCGCTTCAAACAGTACCTGGCAAAAAGAGGCATCAAGCAGCTCCTCTCCCTTCCCTATGCACATCAACAGCAAGGCGTAGCAGAAAGAATGAACAGGACTCTGCAGAACAGCATGCGCAAACTGTTGCGTGGCATGCGGCTACCCAACCACTAGTGGCCTGCAGCAATGGACCACGCTGTCATGCTGCACAACTTGCTGTCGTCATCATCGCTTCCGAACAACGCATCACCGCACCTGCTGTGGACAGGGAAACAGGGCAGCACAAAAATGTTACGAGTGTTCGGATGCATGGTACAGTACCGACCCCCAGCAGCACGAGCGGGAAGATTTTCACAACGCGCACAGTGGGGACTACACCTCGGCATCGAAAAGAATTACAACGCATGGACAATCTTCGACATCCACTCCAACGAAACAGTAACAGCACGCGACGTCATCTTCTACGAACGATTCACACTCCAGACATACCTTGCCAACCTGCAAGAGGACCAAGATCCCACAGGTGGTTTTCGTGGAGACCGAGCCTTCGCCTCCGCGGAAGACGAAGCTGACTGGGACGAGCAAAATGTGGACAACGCGTCAGAAGAAGCCGGACCTTTACCGTTCTGGTCCGTCGACGTTCCCATGGACGAAGACAACCCTCGCAAAAGCGTCAACGCCGAAACCTTCTACTACTTCGCCGACAACGGTTACGTAACACCTGCGACAGTCAACACCAACGAAGCAGAAAGAGTAGGACCAAATTTCTTACCCGATCCAGGAGCAGGAGATGAAGCAACTTATCCCGAGGACGCAAATCTCCCCCACTACTCACAAACTGGACTGCAGATACTCGGCCTCGTCACCGCAGTCCACGGAGACGCTCTTCCTAAGGAGCCTGCGACGGTTCAGCAGGCTCTGGGGGGGGAACACAGGGAGAAATGGCGTGAAGCCATGGACAAAGAGTTAAAGGCGCTGGAGGACCGGAACACCTGGAAAATCGTCCCCATCAGCATGGCGAGGAACAAAACCATCCTCACCGGGAAATGGGTCTTCCGCGTTAAAACAAAAGCAGATGGCACAATTGAGAAGTTCAAAGCACGCTGGGTTGTGCGTGGATTCGATCAAGAGCACGGACGGGACTTCACCGAGACATTCGCCCCGGTTAGCCGACATACCTCACTTCGAATCATCCTCGCGATCGCCGCCATGAAGAAAAAGAAGCTGCGACAAATCGACGTCGCCAACGCATTCCTCTACGCACCTGTTGATGCCGAAATCTTCGTTGAATTACCACACAGCTCCCACGGAGAACCCAACCAAGTTTGCCAGCTACTCAAGTCACTCTACGGCATCAAGTAAGCCCCGCGACTGTGGCAACAGCACCTGCACGCTCGCCTCATCCGCATCGGCTTCAAGCAACTACCGCACGATCAAGGCATGTACCGGCTCACTAAAGACGAAGACTACATTCTGCTAATCGTCTACGTGGATGATCTTCTCTACATCGGCTCGACTGATGGCATAACCACCTGGTTTGAAGGGGAGCTGCAGCGAGATCTCACGCTGACAGTCTCATCTACCGTCACTCAGTATGTCGGCCTCAACCTCCGCGAAGAAAAGAACGCGATCTACCTCAGCGCCGAAAAATACGCCGACACTATCGCCAAATGCTTTACGATTACACAAGCAGCCATTTCCACGCCATACCACTACACCGCAGGGAACGACAAAGGAGGCTCCTCCCTACTCAAATCCGCCGGCATACGAGACTACCAGAAGAAGCTGGGATGTCTACTCTTCGCAGCCGTCACCTGTCGTCCCGACCTCTCATACTCCGCAAGCCAGCTCGCTACCTATCTCAAAAGGCCTGAAGCAGAGCATCTGGCGGAACTCGACCGCGCTCTTCACTACTTCGTCAGCACTCCGACGGTCGGCCTGACCTACCATAAGAACGCAACTGCACCACCTAAGCTAATCGGTTACGTCGACGCAGATCACGCGGGCGTCTCCAACAACAGACGATCGCGCACCGGCTATATCTACCGCTTCGAGCCTATCGGGCCTATCTCCTGGCAATCGAGTAAGCAAGAACTAATTGCTCTCTCATTTGCTGAAGCAGAATACATTGCACTCTGCTCAGCCACCAAGGAAGGACTCTACCTTCGCGAACTGCTAGAAGAAGCGAAATTAGCCGAGTTACCCAACTTCACCCTTTTCTGCGACAACCAATCTGCAATCCACATCGCCAACAAGAACGGCTTCGTGAACAGGACAAAACGCATCGCCCTGCGATATTTCTTCGTGAAGGACGAGATCGAGAAGGGAAGACTCGTCCTGTCATACTGTCCCACGTCCGAGATGGCAGCTGACTACCTGACCAAGAAACTCGGAAAGCAGAAGTTCGAATACTGCATGTTGCTGACTGGACAGAGCCACATCAGCGACACTCCAGAAGCAAAGGGGAGTGTTGGAAACAATCGGTCCTAAAGCGCTTCTATCGTGTCGAAACACCAAGGCACAAGCGAAGCAAATCATATCGAGGCACTAGCGAGTCAACCCTCGGAGGTTGAAGTAACCGCTGGAGGTTACGCGAAGGTCAAAGGTCAGCGACCTTTGACTTGACAAATACAGCGCGACAACAAGGACACACAACTGACTCGATACTGAGCAGTTGCCCGAGTCGTCACTGTATCGAACCGCAGTCAGATGATTATATTACAGATGCATATATTTAGGCTGTAGTGGGGTAGCCCATAGGGGGTACAACCCAATTAGGGTTGGTACTTGTACTTGTTTCATTTCATAGTGCACCCATTCCTCGCCTCTATCTCAACATAGTATCGAGCAGGTTCCCTAGTGGGAACTGTTCATAGGGCCCACCTACTATTCCGTCCTGCCCGGAGCGCGCTCTGCCCTAGCCCGAGTCGCGCTGGGCCTTTTTTTTCCTTTGGCGGCCCGATCGCGTCGAGCCACCCGCGATTTTTTTTTTTTGCGCGCCACCTACGCGGCCTCCTCGCGCCGCCCCTAGACGGCCGCGCCGCGTCGCGCGTGCCGCCCTCCAGTCGCACGCCGCCCCCTCAGACCCTTGCGACGCCGGCGCCGTCTCTGACGGCCCCGCCGTCCCCTCTACCAGCCCCTCCACTGCACTTGATGGCCCCGCCGTCCCCTCTGCCGGCCCCGCCGCTGCACTTGACGGCCCCGCCGTCCCCTCTGTCGGCCCCGCCGCTGCACCCGACGGCCCCGCTGTCCCCTCTGCCGGCCCCGCTGCTGCTTCAGACGGCCCCGCCGCTGCACCTGACGGCCCCGCCGTCCCCTCTGACGGCCCCGCCGCTGCACCTAACGGCCCCGCCGTCCCCTCTGACGGCCCCGCCACTGCACCTACCGGCCCCGCCGCTACCCCTGACGGCCCCGCTGCTGCACCTGCCGGCCCTGCCGCCTCATCTGCAGGCCCCGCCGTCTCACCTGCCGGCCCCGCTGCTGTACCTGACGGCCCCGCCGCTTCACCTACCGGCCCCGCCACTGCCCCTAACGGCCCCGCAGCTGCATCTCCCGGCCCCGCCGCCCCAGCAACTGCGCTGCCCCAGCAGCCGAGCCGCCCCAGCAACCGAGCCGCCCCAGCAGCCGAGCCGCCCCAGCAGCCGAGCCGCCCCAGCAGCCGAGCCGCCCGAGCCGCCCGAGCCGCCGAGCCGCCCGAGCCGCCCAGCAGCCGAGCCGCCGAGCCGCCCGAGCCGCCCGAGCCGCCCGAGCCGTCTGCACTGCCCTGTCTGGTGAGCACTGAGCTTTACTCTGCGCACTGCCCTCACCCTACTGCTGTCATGGCTACCCCCAGTGTCCTCACCTTCGACGCTGAGGGCAGAGCCATCGACTTTGACGTGTGGGTAGACGACCTGCTGCTTTTACTACAGTGCGACAGAGCTGACAGCCTCTCTCTCTTTGATCTCACTTCGGGTGCCTCTCCCGCCCCTGCTGCTACTGAGGATGCCACTGTTCGCTCACAGTGGGCCACACGCGATGCTGCTGCACGTCTTGCTGTGCGTCGCCACCTCCCTCCCTCTGAGCGTGCACACTTTGGGTCGTACAAGAGTGCTAAGACCTTGTACGACGCCGTTATTGCACGCTACTCCACCCCTGCCACTGCTGCACTGAGCCGCCTCATGCTACCGTACCTCTTTCCCGACCTTGCTTCTTTTGCCACAGTCGCCGACCTCATTACCCACCTGCGCACTAGTGACGCTCGCTTCCGCGCTGCGCTTCCTGCTGAGTTCTGCGCCAAGAACCCCCCCCCCCAAGTACTTCACTCTCTACTACATTGTCGCCCGCCTCCCTGACTCCCTTCGCGGAGTCAGGGACGACTTACTCTCAGTCTGCCCTACCACTCTCACTGTTGACCTCCTCGAGAAGTCCCTCCTAGCAGCCGAGAAGAGCATTCTCGCTGTAGGGGCCTCTCGTGGTGACCCGCGCACCCCCATCTTTGAGGGGTGTTCCCCCTCCCCCCTCCTGCCCTCTATCGCCTCTGCTGCTGCGGCCGACCTAGTTGGTTTTGAGTCGGTCGGTGCGGCGTCTGCCCCCAGTGGGAGACGTCGCTCTGGCAAGGGCAAGGGGGGCAGGAGCGGTGGTGGCGGCGGCGGGGGCGGTGGAGGCGGCGGTGGAGGCAGCGGAGGAGGTGGGGGTGGTAGCGGGAGTGGTGGCGGGAGTGGAGGTGTCAGCGGAGGCAGTGGAGGCGGGGGTGGCAGCGGCGGTGGTGGTGGGAGTGGAGGCGGAGGCGGCGGTGGCGGCAGCGACGGTGGGAGTGGCGGTGGCAGCGGAGGTGGTGGCGGCGGCGGCGGAGGAGGCGGCGGAGGAGGTCGTGGCTCGTCGCAGAGGAGTGGCTCCGGTGGCGGTCAGCGCCAGCAGCAGCGGCAACAGCGTGGTCAGGAGACCCTCTCTCCGCAGCAGCTCCGTGAGTGGTACGCTGCACGTCAGAGGGGTGGGGGTACTGGTCCGTGTACCTACGTCTTGCGCACTGGCGACCGTGCGGGTGAGCCGTGTGGTGGTCCACACTCCGCACAGCGCTGCTTCGGCCGCGTGACTGACTCTTGGCGCCGCCAGTTTCCTGACGCCTCTGAGATCCCTCGCTGGGACCAGCTGTCTAGGGCTGGAGTAGCTATCTTTGATCTTGACTTTGATGCTATTCTTACTGCCATGTATGCTGTGGCTATTACTGAGGAGGGTGACTGTTACCGGTGTTTCTCGCCCGACCCGGGCATTGGTACTGCGACTCTAGGTGCTGTTGAGGCTGCTGCTCCAGGTGCTGGTGAGGCTGTCGCTCTAGGTGCCAGTGAGTCTGTGTCCTCAGGTGCTGGTGAGTCTGCTCTCTCAGGTACTGCGTCGGCTCCGCCCTCTCTCACCTTCACTCTTGACTCAGGGGCGTCTCGCTCCTTCTTTCGAGACCGCACCACACTCACGCCGCTTAGTCGGCCAGTGGCGGTCTCCCTGGCGGACCCCTCTGGGGGTCCTGTTCTGGCTCGCTACTCCACTGTCCTGCCGTGCCCTGCGGTCCCGTCTGGCGCCCTGTCCGGTCTCTACCTCCCCTCGTTCTCTACGAACTTGGTGGCGGGTGCTGACCTACAGGATGTAGGGGTCGACCAGTTCACCCCTGCACGCCGACGGGACACCCACTGCACGGACGCGGACACGGGTCGACACTTGACCACGTTCACACGTGGGCCGGGGTCGAGCCTGTACACACTCACTGTTCCGTCTCCTCCTCCTGCGTCTGGTCAGGTAGCTGCGTCGGGTCAGATGTTTGCTGCAGCGTCCAGGTGTGGTCCCGAGTCTGCCCCCTGCTCGTGTCGCCTCCTGTCCCACGAGACCCTCCTGTGGCACCACAGGATGGGTCACCCCTCCCTGCCTCGTCTCCGGGGCATGGCCTCTCGCCTTCTTGTCTCTAGCCTTCCCCGGTCCTTCCCTCCCCTTCCTCCGGGGCCTGGCCCTCCCTGTGTCCCCTATGTCGAGGGTCGCCTGCGGGCTACCCCTCACTCCTCCCCGTTTCCTCCGACGGAGGCCCCGATGCAGACGCTTCACATGGACGTGTGGGGCCCAGCCCGCGTCCGTGGAGAGGGTCATGAGCGCTACTTCCTGCTGGTGGTTGACGACTACTCGCGTTACACCACAGTCTTCCCCTTGCGCAGCAAGGGTGAGGTCACTGGGGTGTTGATCGACTGGATCCGCGCAGCTCGTCTCCAGCTCAGGCGGAGCTTCGGCTCGGACTTTCCTGTTTTGCGGCTGCACTCGGACAGAGGCGCAGAGTTCTCCTCCGGCCTTCTGCGAGCCTACTGTCGGGCACGAGGCATCCGCCAGACCTTCACGCTTCCGGACTCTCCACAGCAGAATGGGATTGCTGAGCGCCGCATCGGCATTGTCATGGACGTCGCCCGTACGTCCATGGTGCATGCGGCTGCCCCCCATTTTCTGTGGCCGTTTGCGGTTCGGTACGCCGCGCATCAGATCAACCTTCAGCCCAGGGTCTCCAGACCGGAGACCTCCCCAGCTTTGCTGTGGACGGGGAAGGTTGGCGATGCGTCGGCGTTCCGTGTCTGGGGATCTCGGGCGTTTGTCCGCGACTTGTCTGCGGACAAGCTGTCCCCTTGTGCTGCTCCTTGCGTCTTCCTGGGTTTCCCCCCTGACGCACCTGGGTGGCAGTTTTACCACCGCACCTCTCGTCGTGTTCTGTCCTCCCAGGACGTCACGTTCGACGAGTCGGTTCCCTTCTACCGGCTCTTCCCCTACCGCACTCCGTCCCTTCCCCCCCCGCCCCTCTTCCTGGTCCCAGGTCCCCCCCCGGTAGACCCCCTCCCCCCTCAGGGTCCTACCCCTTCAGGTGTGTCTCAGGTAGACGCGGTCGAGCCTGTCGAGGTCACTGGTGACTCGGGTGCTGCTGCGGGTGCGGAGCCTCGGGGTGCTGGGACTGGAGGTGCTACGCCTGGGGGTGCTGAGACTGGGGGCGCTGAGCCTGGGGGTGCTGAGACTGGGGGTGCTGAGCCTGGGGGTGCTGAGCCTGGGGGTACTGAGCTTGGGGGTGCTGAGACTGGGGGTGCTGAGCCTGGGGGTGCTGAGCCTGGGGTTGTTGTGCCTCGGAGTGCTGAGCCTGGAGGTACTGCGTCTGGGAGTGCTGCGCCTGCTGCTTCTGTTCCTGGTGGTTCTCCAGACCGTTCCTCGCGCCGCGAGCCGCTCTCTCCTCTCGAGCTGCGTGAGTGGTTTGCCCGGCGCTGGAGGCGAGCTGCTGGAGCTGGGGGTACTGCGGGTGCTGGAGGTTCCGTTGCTGCCGAGGGAGCTGGTACCACAGGTCCCGGAGGTGCTCGTACTGAGGGTACTGGGGCTGCCGGGCCCGGGGGTGCCTCTGGAGGTGGAGCTGCTGCGGGTGCTGGCGCTGAGGCTACGACTATCGGTCCTACTGCGGGTACTTCTGCAGCTGCTGGTGGTGCTGAAGTTGGAGCTGCTACTGGTGCTGGTGCTGCCCCTGGAGGCGTTAGTGCTGTCCCTACTGTCTCTGGCGGTGCTGCGCGGCCTCGGCCGTACTTCGTTCCGCTCCTTCAGCAGGTTCTTGGTCTCCCGCCTTCCACTGGTCCTTCTCCTCCCGTAGAGTGTCCGCAGCCTGTCCCGTCACAGTCATAGTTACAGCCCGCCTCTCCCTTGCCTTCTCCTTCTCCCTACGCTGGTCCTACTGGAGGTCTTGCTGAGCGTCGTGAGCCTGCGTCCCGCCCTGCGTCGCCAGTCCGAGCTGCTGGCCCTAGTGGTCGCGGTTCGCGTCAGCGTCCTCCTCTTGTCCCTGGCACGCACCAGATGTCTCTGCGTCCATCCACTACACCTCTACGTGCCCCTTTGCCTTCTCCTCCTCAGTCTTCTCTTCCTATACTTGCCGACCCGGAGTCGGACTCTCACTGTGCTGCCAGTCCTACTGTCACGCGTCTTCTTGCTTCTCTTGTAACTGACCCTTCCTTTGAGTCCGCTGCTGCATCTGCCCTAGTTGCTGAGCTGGTCGCCTTTGCTGCTGCGTGCCGTCTGGACTACGCTGCCAGTCTTGTTGCTGAGTCTGCTGAGTCTGCTGAGTCTGCGTGTGTTGCGTCTGCGTCTGCCTGTCCTCCGTCCGTCGGGGGTGACTGTGCTCTTGGCACGGACGTCCTTGAGGACAGGCAGGAGGAGTTCCAGTGCTTTGTCGCCGCTTTGCCCCATCTCGTGCCCATGCTTGTTGCCCCTGAGGGAGACCCGGATGCTCTAGACATCCCGACCCCACGCTCTTACGCAGAGGCGATGGCCGGTCCCTACTCCTCTCAGTGGCAGTCAGCCATGGACGCAGAGATGGCTTCCTGGAAGTCCACAGGCACCTACATTGACGCTGTTCCCCCTCCTGGGACGAACATTGTCAGTGGCATGTGGATCTTCAGGGTGAAGCGGCCGCCGGGTTCTCCGCCTGTCTTCAAGGCGCGCTACGTGGCTCGTGGCTTCAGTCAGCGATAGGGAGTTGACTTCTTTCAGACCTTCTCCCCGACCCCGAAGATGACCACTCTTCGGGTTCTACTGCACGTCGCTGCTCAGCGTGACTACGAGCTACACTCTCTTGACTTTAGCACTGCTTTCCTGCAGGGCCGCCTGCACGAGGAGATCTGGCTGCGCCGCCCTCCTGGCTTCACTGGGTCGTTCCCTCCTGGTACCCGGTGGAGCCTCCGGCGGCCAGTCTACGGTCTCCGCCAGGCGCCGCGAGAGTGGCACGACACACTGGGGACTACACTTGCGGCTCTTGGGTTTGCTCCTTCTACTGCTGACCCGTCGCTGTTTCTGCGCACCGACACCTCGCTGCCGCCTTTCTACATCCTCGTGTACGTCGACGACTTGGTCTTTGCCACTGCGGACACTACCGCACTCGCCCACGTGAAGTCCGAGCTGCAGAAGAGACACACGTGCACAGACCTGGGTGAACTGACAAGCTATCTTGGCTTGCGGATCACCCGGGAAAGAGCACGCCGCACCATTACCCTGACCTAGTCACACATGGTGCAGCAGGTCCTTCAGCGCTTCGGCTTCACGTACTCCTCGCCTCAGTCCACTCCTCTGCCTACGGGACACTCGCTCTCAGCTCTGCCTTCGGATGAGTCCGTAGAGTCGAGTGGTCCGTATCCAGAGCTTGTGGGCTGCCTCATGTACCTGATGACTTGCACTCGACCTGACCTTGCATACCCTCTCAACATCTTAGCACGCTATGTTGCTCCCGGCCGTCACCGGAAGGAGCACATGGATGCAGCTAAGAGGGTGTTGCGCTACTTGTGCAGTACGTTGGGCATGGGGCTAGTGCTAGGAGGGCGTGAGCGGCCTGTGCTCACTGGGCACTCAGACGCTTCTTGGGTTGACGACCAGGCTACTCAGAGGTCGTCTCAGGGTTACACCTTCAGTCTTGGCTCTGGCTCTGTCTCTTGGCGCTCTACTCGCTCTTCTTCGGTTCTCAGCTCCAGCTGTGAGGCTGAGATCTACGCCACGGCCATGGCTGCCCAGGAGCTTCGCTGGCTCACCTACCTGCTGACTGACCTTGGAGAGCGGCCTCGTTCTCCTCCAGTGCTGTAGGTCGACAACAAGGCAACCATTGCCTTGTGTGAGGAGCACAGACTGGAGCACAGGACGAAGCACATTGCTCTGCGCTACTTCCTTGCTCGAGAGCTGCAGCAGCGTGGTCAGCTTCGCCTGCGTTTCGTGGCCACTGAGGCCAACACTGCTGATGTGTTCACCAAGGCACTTCCGCCTCGTAACCATCAGGGCTTTTGCACTCTGCTAGGCCTTGTACCCACTGGGCCTCACTTGCTTACCTCTTGACCTTGCTTGTACTGCTGCATATATATATCCTTGCTCTTGCTTGTTTATCACTGTTGTATATATATGCTCTGCTGCATGTGAACTGGCCTTGTGGCCTTGACCTTGTGCTCGGAATTTGTGTGGTATCCTTGAGATCCACCCTGAGCTTGCTTTGCTTTGCTTTGCTTGACTGGTCTTGTGACCCCTTGCTCTCCCCCACTTTGCCTATGGGGGTGTGTCAGATGATTATATTACTGATGCATATATTTAGGCTGTAGTGGGGTAGCCCATAGGGGGTACAACCCAATTAGGGTTGGTACTTGTACTTGTTTCATTTCATAGTGCACCCATTCCTCGCCTCTATCTCAACAATTGCAACAGCAACATCATAAGCAGTTACAACCGTATCTCTTCGTATTCCTTGTACTCTTATATAATCTTGTATCTCTTTGCTTTAATCAACTTACTTTGCCCTCACATACCAGCGCAAGGTGGTTCAGAATCTTCTCTTAACGCTTCCGCTATTACATCACTTTACCTAGAGTTTCATCCTACCAAAGATCGTAAGGGGCTTTTCAGCCCAACACAAACAAGCGTTGTCGCTTCTTACCACTGGCATAAAACCAAGAGTCGTCGTCGGCGACACACCATGTCGCCTCATTGGTTGTTTCACCCAATGAGGCGACACCCAGTTTGTAGAAGTAGTAGGGAGTGGGAGTGGCACTGAGTAGGTGTGTTGTGAATGTGATGCTCTTCCAGAGCTCATGGACAGGGCTGATGCTATCAGACTAAATAGTCTGATTAGTCTGACCAATCAGAGCATTGAGGTTGTGGAAAATGGATTTGCAGAGTAATCAATATTTCATCCCTGAGGGCCTCAGTGTTATTGTTTGTAGGCCCCTGATATAGTGTAATAGTTCTCAGACTTAGTCGTTTCTGGAGTCTGGCTCTTCAGAGTATACAGTATGTGGTCCCTGTATGCCGATGTATTGAGAGGAAGCTTCCCCGAAATTTCCGAAAGTAACCCCCCCCCCCCCCCCCCCCCTTCTGTAAAAATGTTCCACGCGTAATAATTTCACCACCCCCCGTGGTTGTCTTCTTGTTCGCGTGGCTTCGAAACCACGTAATGATGACAAAATCTGTTGGTGCGCTGTGCACAGCAAGGCAGCCAGGTGCGGCGTGCTGCGGCCAGTTTGATGATGACTCTGCGGCCACGCGAACCGCGCCACCCTCACTTAATGTGATGGGTTGATCGCGATTGGTGGCATGGCTCACCAGCTATGTGTGGTGGCATTGTGGCAGATGAATTTGGCCCCGTCTTCAAGGCCCGATTCATTCATCAAACCCCACCCCACTCCGTGAGCCATTGTCGTGGCGACGCGGCTTTCGTTCCGTCTGCTGCAGCTGGTTGTTTCCAAGCTGAAGGGCCTCCGCCAGTTTCACATCTTGTTTTCATTCTCGTGCTTTCAGTTTCTTGATTCATCGTTCTCTCTCGCCATGGCGTCCTCATCTCCCGCTGAGGACTCCCTTGAGGTTGTCCCGGAAAAGCCTCCTGACCGTAGGGTTAGCGGCCTAGACTTCCTTCGATCAAGCGTAGCTCCAGTCACTCCAGAATCTTTAGTTACCGCTACTGTTGTTAATACCGAGGAGTTACCGTCGTCCAGCAGGAATCCGCAACCGGCCCCCAATCCCGCGCCTGCTCCAGCGCCGTTCACTCTCCCTCCCGCCATCGCGTTGTCTAGCAAGGGGCCGCAACCTCCTCCCAATCCCGCACCACCACCAGCGCCTTTCACTCTCCCTCCCGCCATCCCGTCGTCCAGTACAGCCCCTCCCTCTGCTGTTGGTAGCAGTGGCTGCAATGAAGCCGCTCCCGCCCCCGAGGGTCGTACAGCTAAGAAGGCGCGCACTGTCGTACTCCGCGGGAAGTTTCAGCAGAGCACGTTGACCTTCGGCGGTGTGCGCGTGGCACCACCAAGCGCTCCAGAAGACTCCGAACCCGAACCAGAGGAACCAGAGGAGATACCTGTACGTGCGGACACCAACTCTCCCATCCTGTCCAAGGCTGAGGTATTGGAGCAGAAGTACATAGAGGCGAGTGTTAAGTATAAAACCCAGTGGTTGCCCAAATTCCCGTGGCTGCTTTTGGTTCGCGCTAAAGACGGTGGTCCCAGTGTGAAGTGCAGCCTGTGTCTCTCGTTCGGCAAGGAGACAACCAAGTACTCAGGTCCAGGCGACGGCGGGCGAGACCTGCAGACGCAGACGATGCGCATCCACGAGCACACGACGGTCCACAAGGAGGCGATGCAGCGTCAGGCAGAGATTGCGGAGGCAATTTCGAACGGCCAGACGAAAATGGAACGTTTCATCAACGCGGACCTTGAGGGTAGGCGGGCTATTCGGCTGATGAGGTCGGTGCAGTTTCTGTGCCAGGAGGACGCGCCCATCAGCATGTTCCCGAAGCTCATGAGGCATCTCGCTGAACAGGACACCCCCGACATACCGAAGCAGGCCTACGGGGTGTACCTTACGAGGTGCATTTGTATGGTTTCTAATTCAGGTAACGTTTGGTTACTGTCTTTCAAAGCTAACGTCTCGTTTCTTCGTAACCATTGCAGATACGGTTTCCAACAGATGGTGCATTGCCTGAGCACCTGGTTGACTCAGACGCAGATGGAGCACATCGCCTCGTCGCCCTTCCTCGGCTTGAGCACAGACAAGAGCACCGACCGGACCCGCGGGAAGCACATGATTGTGTACATCACGTTCTTGCGCAATCATCGAGTCGTTACTGAGTATCTCACCCTTCTCACTGTCGAGCGGTGTGATGCAGCTTCTCTCTTGTCGGTGCTCCTCAACCACCTACACACCGCCAGCATTGACATCAACCGAGTGGTGGGCATCAGCACGGACGGTGCGTCTGTAATGATTGGATGTGACAACGGCCTCGTCACAAGACTGCGGGAGCATGTGCCGCATCTCGTGTCAACACACTGCATCGCCCACAGGTGATATAATCTTTTACCGCGCCTTCATCTTGCTTTTTGTACCGCGCCTCACCAACACCCCGACGGATACTAATCATTGGCTAGCTGGATGTACAGGGAGGCATTGGCGGTGAAGGACGCGGCCACGGCTAATCCTAACCTCGCGATGGTGGACACCGTGGTGCGCACTCTTGCTGAACGCCTTGGCGCCTCATGATACTGGAGCCAGCGCTTCAAGTACCTTCAGCGCGTCGTATACAATACAAACCTCGAGGTCCAGGGCGTACACAGCGTGCGCTGGCTCTCCCGGGGCGACGCGGTGAAGCGTATGTGCAAGGTGCTGGGCGCGGCGATTGTGCTCTTCCACGAGAAGGAGCACGAATTGTACGAGACGGTGACATCGTACAAGTTTCAGTTCTGCCTCTTCTTCCTCGCTGACATCCTCGGCGACCTGAATGATCTCAACCGTTCGTTTCAGAAGCGGCAGGTGAGTTAGCGTTTTATGGGAATCTATGTTTGTTTTTTACTCGTGTCCTAATTCACTAATTGTTGTGGATAGGTCGACGTTACTGAGGTGTCAAAGACCGTGGAGTCGATCACTGGCGACCTCGAGCACAGGTACCTCGACAAGAAGGCGGACTTCGGTGGTTCCGGCAACGGATGGCTGCCGAAATTCCTGGCGCTGTATGGCAAGAAGTCGGGTCAGACGGTCCGAGTGCGTGGCTCGGATTCGGAGGGCCGACCTGTGAACCACTCGTACATCCTGGACGAGAGGAAGCTCAAGGACCATGAGTACAAGAGCGGCTACAAGGCGTGCTTGAAGCTGTGTCGCAAGTTCGCGAGGGACGTCGTCGATCGTCTCCTGTTTCGCCTGGACGACCTGCGCGGGATGGGTCCAACGAAGCTATTTCGCGCGTCTCACTGGCCCAAGAGCAAGCACGCACGAGACCGCAAGTGCCAGGACTGGCTGACTGGCTGCGCCGCTCTGTTCAAAAGCAAGCTGCCGGGGTTTGATCACAAGAAAGCGTCGCAGGAGCTTTCAACCTGGTGCCCAATCATGGAGTCTCACCACGAGGACGAGTCATTCGCGCAGGGACTGGCAAACTTCATGGGGAGCGGCGACGCGAAGAGGTAAGTCCACCTAGTCTGCGTGTGCCACATGCATGTCTCAAATCTAACGCTTCGGGAAAACTGATGCTCCTTGTTTTGTGCAGGCGCTGGCCCAACCTGTTGCTGATGTGGCAGGCGTTGGCAGTCCTCCCACTCTCCACTGTGGAGTGCGAGCGGGGGTTCTCGCGTCAGAACGTGATCAAGTCGTGGATTCGTGGGTCCCTCTGCAACGCGCGGCTCGCGGAGCTGATGCAGATCTCGCTGCTGCAGTACGAGATGGACTGGCCTGGGGTGCTCGACACCTGGAAAAGCCTCAAGAAGAGGCGCCCTGCGCAGAGCGTTCTGTTCCCATCTGACGATCGCAAGCGAAAGGAGAAGGAACTGGAGGAGGAAGAGGAACCCAGGGAGCCGGCGGGCGAGGAGGAGCTCGCGGAGTGAGACGATGATCGTGACGACAACCTGGAGATGGATCAGGAGATAGAGCAGTCAGCGCCCCGAGATTACTCAGAGGAAGATGTTAACCCGTTCATCTCGGATGGCGAGGAGGGGGAGGAGATGTATGACATAGATCAGCCGACAAAGTAGGATTGTTGGTGCTGTGCTGTCTTGTGTGAATACTAAACCCGGCCAGGCATTGTAGACAGTGCTTGTGTAAAAATTAACAAATGATAGAAACAGCACTCTGATCATAGTTCGCCAACCCTTTGACCTCAGGGAAAGGGTGTCCTGGAGACTGAGCCATCAGAGTGGCCAAAATCTGGCCGAAGTGCCCTCAGAGTTTTTTTTTTTTTTTTTTTTTGCACCATCAGGGTGTTGGAAACAATGGAACTTAAACGCTTCAGCAGTGTCAAAACATTGCACCAGAAGCGAGGCAACCTACACCGAAGCACCTGCGAGTCAACCCTCGGAGGTTGAATCGACTGCAGGAAGTTACGCGAAAGTCAAAGGTCGCTGACCCTTGACCTGACAAGAACAGCGCGACAGTTAAGGACACACAACTGACTCGTTACAGAGCAGTTGCCCGAGTCGCACTGTATCGAACCGCAAGAGCAACAGTAAAAGTAGTTATAACCGTGTCTCTTCATATTCCCCGTATTATTATATAAGCTTGTATCCTTTCACTATAATTTAATCTACTTCGCTCTCACACACTAGTGCAAGGTCGGTTCACAAAGCTTCATTAAACGCTTCCGCTATTACAAAGTATCCTACCCAGAGTTATCCTCTGTAAAGATCCTTAGGGCCTTTTCAGCCCAACATGGTGTGAGAGCATACAGGGGAAACTCTACCTTTTCAAGATCATTACAAGACATGGCAACAAACAAGGAAAGGAGCTCCCCTAATGGCTCCTCGGGCACTACTCCTACTCCACCGCCAGCCTCTGGCCTGCAGACAGAGGAAGGCACGGCAGCAAGACCAAGGGGAACGTCAACCGAGACCCCCACGAACCATCCTTCTGACTTTGATCAGAGCATGATGGAGAAATTCTTCTCCTTCATGTCCTTCTACGAGCAACACCAGCAGTCGGGACCTGCACAGACACACAACAGCAACAACGGAGCGACACCCATGAGCCTTGATGGGTCGTCATATGCGCGAGGGAATCAACAGCAGCAACCCACCTTCGCCCCGTACGAGCGCGGGTCGATCAGCTTCCTGCCTCAACCTCCACCTGCGCAAGACAAACCAATGGACGCATTACAAGTTCAGTCGCAATTCGCGCATGTCTTGAAACTGCAAACATCAAGACCTTTTGACGGAAAGGACTTCTTCACCTGGTCCTTTGAATTCGAGCTAATGATGGAGGGCGCGCAGATACTCGGTTTCTTCGACGGATCCCTGCAGTATCCAGCAAACGGCACACAGTATGAGAAGCGGCAGTATACGTATCAATCGATGATGGCGTATACTATTCTACTGAGAAACATCACACCAACTCAGCAGCAGAACATTCGCTCTTACCGGACCTTCGGCAACTCGGCGGAACTCGCGTATGGCCATCTGAAGAACCTGTATCAAGCAACAGACAGTGTAAACCAGAGCAGGTTAATGGCGCAGTTGACAACAGTTGAAATGAAACCAGGAGAAAAGGGGTTGGCGTATATCAGCTGATGTCGCGATTTAGAAAGCTTGCTTTCTTGCATGTAGCAATTGGCATCGTCTCATTTCAAATGGGAAAATTTTCAAATGGGAAGATCGGCTAAACCGTCTGAAAATGAGAGACGTGGGTGGAGGGAAATGACCTCCAGCCCACGTTTTGTACTCCTAAACGGGCGTTTAGCGCGGCTCGACGCTGCCAAATCCTACATTACAGGCAGCTTCGCTTTCAAAATACATAATTTTAAAAAGCGTTACAGCTTTTGAAAATATACATAATTGCGCGACAAGCTTCTTCGATGCGGAGGATCAATCTCTGAAGACGCCTTCGTAACACTCATCATTGGTGGCCTCGGTCCTCAGTGGCGCGCCACCAAAGCAATTCTTTGAGCCCACGGAAGAATATCTGAAGCAGCACTCTGCGCCGAAATACACGCCGAGCAGCAGGACATGGATCTGCAAGAAGAACGACACAAACGAAAGACGACAACGTCGGAATTCGCTTTCCATACTCAGCGACGACACAACAACTACAACAACCGACAGCAGCAGCCGAAGCCAGTACCTCCGTTTTGTCACATCTGCAAGACATCAGGGCACCCACGCACGCACTGCCCGAATCGACAACAGTTAACTGCCTTGCAGCGGCAACTACGACCTTCAAGCAGTCAAGTGACTTCAACACAGGCGAACCCGACGACTCAGGTCCAAGCCTCAACTTCACCGGGACAACCTGCACAAGGAGCAAGAAACATCATCAGCTGCATGGCAAGACTGAGCGAATCCTGCATCACCGAGTCACCGCCACATTACTCACCAGAAGACCATCTCGATAACACCACACCTCGCCACGAAGCACTCAAACCAAATCCAACGTACGCCACCATCGCCCAAAGCGAGCCTTCAGGGACAGACACGTGGTTCTTGGACAGCTGTTGCGGACAGCACATGTGCTCTTCAGGACGCTTCGTACAACAAGAATACCAGCTTCAATGGGAAGTCGTCATAACCGTCGCCAACAACCAGAACCTGCGCACACGACGGCAAGGAATCGTACAACTTTAGTCGCGAGAGACAAACGTCATACTACAGATGTCAAAGGTTTTAATTGCACAAGGCCTCGGCTACAACTAACTGAGTGTCAGTCAGCTGATGGCAAAAGGTATTCACCTCGAAGCAGACAGCACCATCCATGAGTTCAAGTTGTATCATGGGAGAGGAGGTCTCTACATTGGGAAGGCGGTCCTCAAGAACAACGTCTTCGTCTTGGACTTCGTTCCCGATCTTGGCACCGCCGACAGTGACGCCATAGTTAACTTCACCAACTGGACACACCCTCCGGACCTTGACCCTGACTTCAGTCCGGGCGGCTTCTGGTATTCGTATACCATCCCTGAGACAGAGCGAACAAGGGCATTAGCAACAACATCGGCAGCAGCAGAGACAACATCGGGAGCAACAGGAACAACATCGGCAGCAGCAGAGACAACATCGGGAGCAGCAGGAACAACATCGGCAACAGCAGAGACAACAACGGCACCAACAACAACACCAGTCGCTAGTCCTTCAACGGCACCAGTCCTCGTTGACGACGCATCACCGACACCTGCACAACAGTTTCAGCCAGCACCACGAGAGTTTCATCACAGCCCCAACTTAACCACCAGCTTCTACTCCAGCTCGGATCTGTACCGACGATCACCCGGACACCGTGCCGACGAAGCAACCTGGCACGCAAGAATGGGACATCCAAGCAACACAGTGTTAAACAACACCATACGAGCAGGAGTGCTTGACAAAGACTCACTCCTATTAACCAACGGACAAGAACTCCAACGCGTACGCGGCACATGCTTCACCTGCCCAGAAGGAGACCTACCTCATCAACCGTTCCCATCGCACCACAACCCAAGTGCACCAGCTTACACACCACTCAAAAAGGTGTACAGCGACATCCTGTACAACCGTGAACCAAGGCAGAATACGTACCTCTACACGATTACCTTCATCGACGCCGCAACACGCTACGTCTGGCACCTGAATCTCCCAAGCAAAGATATGGCGTTCGAGGCGTTCGTCGCGTGGCTTCCCGTAGTAGAGCGGGAATCGGGCGTCAAGTTAAAAAGCTTCCAAACAGACGAAGGAGGAGAATATACCTCGACGAGGTTCAAGAACTACCTGGCTGAGAAAGGCATCAAGCGCCTCATCTCCCTTCCTTACGCCCATCAACAACAGGGTGTAGCAGAAAGGCTGAACAGGACCCTCCAAAACACCATGCGGAAACTGTTACGTGGCATGCGGCTTCCCAACCACCAGTGGCCAGAAGCGATGGACCACGCTGTAATGCTACACAACTTGCTCTCCTCGTCGTCATTCCCGAACAACGCATCACCGCATCTGCTGTGGACCGGGAAATTGGGCAACACAAAAATGTTACGAGTTTTTGGGTGCATGGTACAGTACCGACCACCATCTGCACGGGCCGGCCGATTTTCGCATCGAGCACAGTGGGGGCTACACCTGGGCATCGAAAAACACTACAACGCATGGAAAATCTTCGACGTCCACACAAAGGAAACAGTGGCAGCACGTGACATCATCTTCTACGAACGACTCACCATGCAAACTTATCTTGCCAACCTGGACGAGAACCGAGACCCCACAGGTGGTTTCCGTGGCAACCGAGCCTTCGCATCGGCAGAAGACGAAGCTGACTGGGACGAGCAGAACGTGGAAGGAGCCTCGGAAGCAGCCGGACCACTCCCGTACTGCTCCGTCAACGTCCCCATGGATGACGAAAACCCGCGCGACAGTAACAACGCCGAAATCTACCACCATTTCGCCGACAACGGTTACGTAACACCTGCAAGAGTCAACACCGACGAAGCTGAACGCATAGGACCAAACTTCATACCTGATCCAGAAGAGGGAGACGAAGCAGCCTATCCCGAGGACAACACTCTCCCCGGCACACTCCCCCGCTACACGCAGAGTGGCCTCCAAATCCTTGGACTCGTCACCGCAGTCCATGGCGTCGCCATTCCTAAAGAGCCTGCGACGGTTCAACAGGCTCTGGGGGGGGAACATAGGGAGAAATGGCGTGAAGCCATGGACAAAGAGCTGAAGGCACTGGAGGAGCGCAACACCTGGAAAATCGTTCCCATCGGCGTAGCACAGAACAAGACTATCCTTACCGGGAAGTGGGTCTTCCGTGTGAAGACGAAAGCTGACGGCACCATCGACAAATTCAAAGGTCGTTGGGTTGTGCGCGTCTTTGACCAAGAGCTCGGAAGAGACTACACCGAAACCTTCGCTCCGGTCAGCCGTCACACCTCACTCCGAATCCTCATCGCCATCGCCGCCATGAAGAAAAAGAAACTGCGACAAATCGACGTCGCAAACGCTTTTCTCTACGCACCTGTGGATGCAGAAATCTTCGTCGAGCTCCCGCACGGCTCCCACGGTGAACCCAATCAAGTCTGTCAACTGCTTAAGTCGCTCTACGGGATCAAGCAGGCACCGCGACTGTGGCAGCAGTACCTGCACACCCGCCTTATCCGCATCGGTTTTAAACAACTCCCGCATGACCAGGGCATGTACCGCCTCACAAAGGGAAGCGACTACGTTCTCCTGATCGTCTACGTGGACGATCTCCTCTACATTGGGTCAACCGACGGCATCGCCACGTGGTTCGAAGGGGAGCTGCAGAAGGACCTTACCCTCACCGTCTCATCTACCGTCACGCAATATCTCGGACTCAACATCCGAGAAGGGAAGGACGCAATCTACCTCAGCGCCGAGAAATACGCCGACACCATCGCGAAACGCTTCGGTCTCACACCAAGCGCCCTCTCCACGCCTTACCACTACACGTCAGGAACCGAAAAGGAACGATCTATTCTACTCAAGCCTGCCGGCATACGCGACTATCAGAAGAAGCTCGGGTGTCTTCTCTTCGCAGCAGTCACATGCCGTCCCGACTTATCCTACTCCGCGAGTCAGCTCGCCACCTATCTCAAGAAGCCTGAAGCAGAGCATCTGGCGGAACTCGATCGCGCTCTCCACTACTTCGTCAGCACCGCGACGATCGGACTAACTTATCACAAAAACGCAACTACACCGACCAAGCTAATCGGCTACGTCGACGCCGATCACGCCGGCGACACCGACAATAGGCGCTCACGCACCGGCTATGTCTACCGCCTCGAGCCTATCGGTCCTATCTCCTGGCAGTCGAGTAAGCAGGAGTTAATCGCACTGTCTTCAGCTGAAGCGGAATATATCGCACTCTGCTCAGCCACCAAGGAGGGACTTTACCTTCGTGAACTGCTGGAAGAAGCGAAGTTAGCCGAGTTACCCAGCTTCACCGTGTTCTGCGACAACCAGTCAGCAATTCGCATCGCCAACAAGAACGACTTCGCAAACAGGACGAAACACATTGCCCTGCGCTATTTCTTCGTGAAGGACGAGATCGAGAAGGGGAAACTCGAACTGGCATACTGTCCCACGTCTGAGATGGCAGCCGATTACTTGACCAAGAAGCTCGGAAAGCATAAGTTCGAATACTGCATGCTGCTGACTGGACAGAGCCACGTCACCAGTAGCGACACTCCAGAAGCGAAAGGGAGTGTTGGAAACAATGGAACTTAAACGCTTCAGCAGTGTCAAAACATTGCACCAGAAGCGAGGCAACCTACACCGAAGCACCTGCGAGTCAACCCTCGGAGGTTGAATCGGCTGCAGGAAGTTACGCGAAAGTCAAAGGTCGCTGACCCTTGACCTGACAAGAACAGCGCGACAGTTAAGAACACACAACTGACTCGTTACAGAGCAGTTGCCCGAGTCGCACTGTATCGAACCGCAAGAGCAACAGTAAAAGTAGTTATAACCGTATCTCTTCATATTCCCCGTATTATTATATAAGCGTGTATCCTTTCACTATAATTTAATCTACTTTGCTCTCACACACTAGTGCAAGGTCGGTTCACAAAGCTTCATTAAACGCTTCCGCTATTACAAAGTATCCTACCCAGAGTTATCCTCTGTAAAGATCCTTAGGGCCTTTTCAGCCCAACACAGGGTACCCAAATTTGAAACGTCAGCCCTGCTCATGGACTTCGTGAGTGCTACTTTATTATGTCATTGTACATAACTTACCGGTAGCTCACAAAATAGTAACTGAAACAGGGTTGGCCTAAAACTACCCTGCTCAAATCAGGGTGGTTGATTTACCCTGCTGCAAACAGGGTACGAAAAAAATTACCCTAGGGGTCGGGGTAAGGAGGGGCTGGAACCCTGATTTGTAAGGGTAGGCCTAAACCAATTTTGGGCCCTGGCAGGGATTAACAAACATTTTCTTGAGAATAAAACAAGTCATTTCAGGGGAGGAATGAGCAATTCTAAGTACACTCTGATCGCAAGGGAATAAAATGCATTATATTGTGGCAGGATACGGTAGGTAAGCCTCGTACCCTTGACCATGCTATGAAGCACATACGCAGACAATCCAAACAGTGTGCAACCAAAGCACTA
The DNA here is from genome assembly GCA_948144175.1 of Closterium sp. NIES-65. Lineage (NCBI taxonomy): Eukaryota > Viridiplantae > Streptophyta > Zygnematophyceae > Desmidiales > Closteriaceae > Closterium > Closterium sp. NIES-65. The sequence goes on along the minus strand of CANXME010000062.1, from coordinate 1,435,530 downwards.
TGCTGTGCTGCTGCCCATCCTACCATATCTGGTTACAGAGGAACCACAAATCATAGTATGGTACCTCTATGCACCTCGCAACATGCTGCTATCATGCTATGCTACTCCTGCTGTAATGGTTGAAAGAACCCCCCACCTCCATGCTGTGACAGCGACACTCCCCCTCTGCCCACCCCACTCCCCAACCGCCCATCATCACCACCACCCATCCCAGGACCTTCCTCACCCGGCAAACCAAACTGTGTTCCACCCACTCCCACTCCTCCCAAACCCCCACCACCTCTGCCGCCCCCTCCTCCCACTCCCCCTCCATGAAAACCCCCCATTGCTACACTGAACGCGCCTGACCCCGCACAGCTCCATCCCCTGCTGCCACCTGTCGGGCCTTTTGGCTCCTTGTGCCTGCGTTGCATGTCCAGGAATATCCGGAGGAGCGACGGGCCGTCTAGTGACGATCCGCTTCCGTCTGTGCTGCTGCTGCTGCTGCTGCTGCTGCTGGTGGCGGTGGTGGTGTTGGGAAAGGTATTTGCACTGAATCCGTTCATCATTGTTGCTTCTGCTGCTCCTGCAGCTGTTGCTGGTACGGCCACACCTGCTCCTCCTCCTGCTGCCATTGCGACAGGAGGCACTGCTGCTGCTGGGCCGCCGGACCAGCTGCCTGATCTTACTGCTGCCATGGAGGGTAAATTACCCTGTGAAGAAGTCGTTTGCGAGATTGCTGATCCGTCTGCGGTGTTGGAGTGCACGGCATGTGCAGCAGCAGCTGCAGCAGCGGCTGAAGCAGCGGGGGAAGCAGCAGAAGCAGAGGCAGCAGGGGAGAGGAAGGCGTTGAAAGAAGCACTGCGCATGGCAGCAGCAGCGAGGGGAAACGCTGGACCCGCTGAGGGAATGGCTGGAACAGCAGCAGTGGCAGTGGCAGTGGGAGTGGCGGAAGGAGCAGATGGGCTTTGTCCTGCTCCCATGCGCTCCTCTTGGCTGCTTCCCGTGCCTGCTGCTGCTCCAGCATTACTGCTGAGCGATGGAATGGAAATGGGCTGCGAAGCAGATCCCAATACTGATGCTGAAGCAGAGGAGAGGAGGTGGGAGTGGGGGAGTGGGCCGTAGAGGGAGGAGTGAGGTGGAGGGGAGGAGGAGCGAGAGGAGGGCTTGGAGGAGAAAGAGGCAGGAGCGGAAGAGAGGTGTGGAGGGAGTGTGGTAGGTGCAAAGGAGGCGGTTAGAGGGATTGCTGGGTGAGGCAGGTAGGAGGAGGTGGAGTAGAGTGGGAAGGAGGGGGTGGGGGGAGGAGTGGGGTGGAGCATGGAGGGCGAGGGGACGGTGGAGAGGCGTGTGTGTAGCACTCTGAAGGCCACTCCGTGCTGTGAGGATGGGTGGGAAGGGGTGGGAAGTGGTGAGAAGGGATGGGAAACAGTAGGGAGAAAGAGGGAATCAAAAGGGGAAGGGCGAGGGGACGGCGGAGAGGTGCGTGTGTAGCACTCTAAAGGCCACTCCATGCTGCGAGGAAGATGGGTGGGTGGGAAGGGGTGGGTAGGGGTGAGGAGGGATGAGAAAGGGTAAGGAAGAAAGGGAACAAAAAGGGGAGCATGAAGGAAGGGGGGAAGGTGGAGAGGCGCGTGTGTAGCACTCTGAAGGCCACTCCGTGCTGTGAAGGGAGGCGCAACGGCAGAGGAGGGAGGGGAGAGGGCGGGGAGAGGAGCGAATAAGGGGAGGCATGGATGTGGTGGAAAAATGGGTTTGAAGAAGTGGAGTTTTGAGTGGCCTTCAGAAGAAGCACTCAAAACTCGACTTATAACACACGGCAAGGATGTGTTGGAAAAATGGGAAACAGACAGATGGAAACGGAGACAGGCAAACGAATATGCAGGGAGGCAGAACTTGAAGGAGGGGCGGAAAAGCGAGAGGTAGAGAGGATGTCATTAATCCCCAAGATGTTCCCATAAAGGATGTTCCCATAGAGGATGGCGCAGAGCAGGTTGGTGCAGTGAAAGGGTGCATTGAGAGAGGGTGCATTGAGAGAGGGTGCAGCGAGAGAGGGTGCATTGAGAGAGGGTGCAGCGAGAGAGGGTGCATTGAGAGAGGGTGCATTGAGAGAGGGTGCAGCGAGAGAGGGTGCATTGAGAGAGGGTGCAGCGAGTGTGGGAGTACGTCGTTCTTCACCATAAATTCTATTCCTTCTTGATTTTCCTCGTTTTTAGTAAACCAATTAGAACAGATGTGAGTGGCACACCATGAGCGGCACACCATGAGCGTCACACCATGAGCGTCACACCATGAGCGTCACATACTGCATGTAGAAGCATACCTGTGGCAGCAGCATGAGCAGGCCGTAGAGTGCTTTCAGGAGAGCAGGAGAACGGGAAGGATCCAGCAACTGTTGGGGGGACACGGAGGAGAAGCACAGGTGCTTTGGTGGACCAGGGCCTGATTCGGAAGCACAAGGACGAGCGTGCAAAACTGAGGTAGCTCGTGGAACCGCTTAGGCAACCACAGTAACGCACCATGATGAAGGCATGCAGGCATGATGAAGGCATGGCACCAGGTTGGTGAAATGAAACCCATGATGAGCTTATGATGACATAATGGAAGGCAAGGCACTGACCTGCAGTCTCAATCGGCTGAAAATGGGCGTTTCAAGCAGGAGAACTAGCTTGTCCATCTGCACACACACATGCACACACACATGCACATGCCGATGCACAGAGCGATTTCGTACATACACGCGCAGATGGGCATCACACATGCACACGGGGATGGAAAAAGTAGCAGACCATTTGGTGTCCATAAGTCCGTTATCAATATGGCATGGCACCATGTATGATACAGCACCGCAAAAACCCCGCTGCTGGTGCTGGTGGTGGTGGTGGCGCTGCTGCTATTGCCGGCGGTGCTGGTGCCAATAGTGCTGCTCCTAGTGTTGCTGGTTGCAGTATATCTAAATACCCCTCCCCCGCTCCCTTTGTCACAGCATCCCTGCCACCCACCTGCACCATGAGGCTGAGGGAGAGTTCGCTCTCCTCTAACGCGTCCACTATGCTCCATGCATGCTCGTACGCCTGGGTGCGTGGCAGCGGGTGGCAGTGATGCTATCTATCTGTTCCCCCCTACCCCCTCCCCCCCCCCAACACCTGTCTCCTGCCACACACCTGCACCATGAGGCTAAGGGAGAGGTCGCTCTCCTCTAGAGCATCCACCATGAATTTTGAGGCGCCTCAAAAGACGATGCTCCATGCATGCTCGTACGCCTGGGCCAGTGACAGTGGGTGGCGCTACTATTCATCTCTATCTTCCCCTACACCCCACCCCAGACAGACGCTTCTCTCCACCCACCCACCTGCACCATGAGGCTGAGGGACAGGTCGCTCTCCTCTAACGCGTCCACGATGCACCACGCATGCTCGTACGCCTGGGCCAGCAGGCACAGGCTCACTGCAGCGATGGGCGAGTGGCACCATGCCGGGTACAGCGCCAGGAACAGCCCCCTCCCACTGCACGCTGCCGCTGCTGCTGATGTTGTTGTTGCTGGTGCTGATGGTGCTGTTGTGGGTGCACTGCCCGTGGCAGCAACTCCTGATCCTCCCACTCCGCTTCCGCCCCCACCCCCACCCCCACCGCCACCTCCACCCTCACTCGCAAGCATAGACGGGGAGGGGGCGGAGGAGGGAGAGGGAGAGAAGGAGGACCCTGCACCATCTGCTGCAGCAGCCGCAGCAGAAGCAGCAGAAGCAGCAGAAGCAAGATGACTAGCAGCAGCGGCAGAAGCAGCATGAGCAGCAGCAGCGGCAGAGAAAGAGGGTTGAGCCATCACAGCAGCGGGCGCAGGAGCAGGAGCAGCGGCGAAGGAGCGACGGAGCTTGGAGCGGATGGGGGCGAGCTCGGGGGCAGTGAGGAGGATGAGGGAGAGCGTTGGCACGATAGTGGCGGCGAACTGACAGTCGGACTCGTTCTGTAGAATGAAGGCTAGCTCTCTGAGGACTTTATCAGCGTCCAGCATGGCACACAGGTGCCGAATAATGATGCTGCCACGCCTGTGTGTGGAGAAGAGAGGAAGGGGTGGGAAAAAAAATAGCAGCTTGTCAGAGTGAGGATGGGGAAAGGGGAGGGAGTCGGGCGAAAGGGGAGGAGTGGTGAGGAGGATGAGGGAGAGCGTGGGCACGATGGTGGCGGCGAACTGACAGTCAGACTCGTTCTGAAGAATGAAGGCCAGCTCCCTGAGGACTTTATCAGCGTCTAGCATGGCGCAGAGATGGCGGATGATGATGCTGCCCCGCCTGGATGGGTGGTGGAGAGGGGGAGGGGAAGGGTTGGAGTTGGGAGAATATGTGAGGTTGTACGGCAACTCGGGCATTCTGGTAACTTTTGAGTCGACTCAAAAGGCATTCGGGCATTGTGGTAACTTTTGAGTCGACTCAAAAGGCATTCGGGCATTGTGGTAACTTTTGAGTCGACTCAAAAGGCATTCGGGCATTGTGGTAACTTTTGAGTCGACTCAAAAGGCATTCGGGCATTGTGGTAACTTTTGAGTCGACTCAAAAGGCATTCGGGCATTGTGGTAACTTTTGAGTCGACTCAAAAGGCATTCGGGCATTGTGGTAACTTTTGAGTCGACTCAAAAGGCATTCGGGCATTGTGGTAACTTTTGAGTCGACTCAAAAGGCATTCGGGCATTGTGGTAACTTTTGAGTCGACTCAAAAGGCATTCGGGCATTGTGGTAACTTTTGAGTCGACTCAAAAGGCATTCGGGCATTGTGGTAACTTTTGAGTCGACTCAAAAGGCATTCGGGCATTGTGGTAACTTTTGAGTCGACTCAAAAGGCATTCGGGCATTGTGGTAACTTTTGAGTCGACTCAAAAGGCATTCGGGCATTGTGGTAACTTTTGAGTCGACTCAAAAGGCATTCGGGCATTGTGGTAACTTTTGAGTCGACTCAAAAGGCATTCGGGCATTGTGGTAACTTTTGAGTCGACTCAAAAGGCATTCGGGCATTGTGGTAACTTTTGAGTCGACTCAAAAGGCATTCGGGCATTGTGGTAACTTTTGAGTCGACTCAAAAGGCATTCGGGCATTGTGGTAACTTTTGAGTCGACTCAAAAGGCATTCGGGCATTGTGGTAACTTTTGAGTCGACTCAAAAGGCATTCGGGCATTGTGGTAACTTTTGAGTCGACTCAAAAGGCATTCGGGCATTGTGGTAACTTTTGAGTCGACTCAAAAGGCATTCGGGCATTGTGGTAACTTTTGAGTCGACTCAAAAGGCATTCGGGCATTGTGGTAACTTTTGAGTCGACTCAAAAGGCATTCGGGCATTGTGGTAACTTTTGAGTCGACTCAAAAGGCATTCGGGCATTGTGGTAACTTTTGAGTCGACTCAAAAGGCATTCGGGCATTGTGGTAACTTTTGAGTCGACTCAAAAGGCATTCGGGCATTGTGGTAACTTTTGAGTCGACTCAAAAGGCATTCGGGCATTGTGGTAACTTTTGAGTTGACTCAAAAGGCATTCGGGCATTGTGGTAACTTTTGAGTCGACTCAAAAGGCATTCGGGCATTGTGGTAACTTTTGAGTCGACTCAAAAGGCATTCGGGCATTGTGGTAACTCGCAGTCTGACTCGTTCTGCAGGATGAATGCGAGTTCTCGGAGGACTTTATCAGCGTCTAGCATGGCGCAGAGGTGGCGGATGATGATGCTGCCTCGTCTGTGCGGGTAGAGGGGGGAGATGGGAAAAAGGAGAGAGGCGGGGTGACTTTTGAGTCGACTCAATAGTCATGATGATGATGCCTCGTCTGTGCAGGTAGAGCTGGGCGTTGGAAAAAGGAGAGAGGCGACGAGGAGGACGAGGCTGAAGGTGGGTGCAGTTCGAGTGTAATAGCAGCAGCAGCAGCAGCCGCCGAAGCAGCCACAGCAGCAGGAGCAGCAGCAGGAGCAGCTAAGACCAAAAGGAGAAGTACGGGAGGCTAGGAGAGTGTGCCGTGAATTGCACGTATCAAGGAGGCTGCTGTCAGAGTTGAATTGCAGGAGGAGAAGCAGCAAGAAAAGAGGAGAGGATGAGAGACGATCAAGGACCAGGAGAGCATGCAGAGAGAGGGAAAGCAAGCAGAGTGGGGGAGCATGCAGAGAGAGGGAAAGCAAGCAGAGTGGGGGAGCATGCAGAGAGAGGGAAAGCAAGCAGAGTGGGGGAGCATGCAGAGAGAGGGAAAGCAAGCAGAGTGGGGGAGCATGCAGAGAGGAGAGAGGGCACCTGTCAAGGAGGGCATGGTCGGATTTGAAGCACAGGAGGAGGAGCAGCAGCAAGAGAAGAGGGAGAGGCTGAAACATGAGTAAGGACCATGAGAGCATTCAGAGAATGGGAGAGCATGCAGAGAAGGAGCACCTGTCAAGGAGGGCGCGGTCGGAGTTGAAGCGCAGGAGGAGGAGCAGCAGCAGGCGGTGGAAGTGGTGCGGGTGGCTGGCCACTGTGGCCTGCACTGACAGCGCCCCTAGCACCACCTGTGATAAGATGGGTGCATAGTGGGATGATTATTGCACGAATTGGGAGAGAAGAGAGAGAGAGGCTTAGCCATAGTGGAAGTTGCGGGGATGGCTGGCAAAAGGGGACCAAAAGAGAGGCTAGGATTCAAATCTGCCAACCAGCCACGCATGCAGGCAATAGGATCGCACAAAATTCATATCGCACGGAGTTCCGCCATTAACTTAAACCTTACACTAATTCATAAATCATGTGTGCATGGCACCGCACTGCACTGCACTGCACACCTGGTCTGAGTCGTCTGCCAGCGCCGCAAGCAAGGACTCGAGAAGAGCAGTGGATGGATCATCCATGAGGTTCAGGAGCTGGGGGGGGGGGGATGTGAGGAGGGCAGGCGGGGCGGATGGGTGGGGAAGGGGAACAACTAAGAGAGGTTTGGAAGACTTGAGAAGAGCAGGGGATGGATCGTCCATGAGGTCTAGGAGCTGAGGGGGGGAGGGAGGGGGGGAGGAGGGCAGGCGGAGCACTTGGTTGAGAAGGCGGAACATAAGGCTTAAGAAGCACGATGCAAGCAACTTGAGAAAAGCAGTGGATGGATCGTCCATGAGGTCTAGGAGCAGTGGGGGGGAGTGTGAGGAGGGCAGGCGGATGAGAAGGCGAAACAGTAAACCTGAGAAACAGGAAGCAAGTGGAGGGATTGTCCATGTGGTGAAAGAGACGTGAGGGGAAGGAGAGGAGTTGAGGAAAGAAAACGTGAAATCAGACCAAGCAACCCACTTACTGTGAAAATCAGGTCAAATTACCCCAACTGGTGTGAGAACGCAAACAATTCAGCTCACCTGGTGTGGGAAGCGGTGCAGAAGGGTGGCAATCCATGCAAGCGCCTCCAGCCTTGTGGCCTCCCAGCTGCTGCTCAGCTCCCTGCGCTACCCATGAGCAGCAATAACCACAAACAGCAGGGAGTTTGAGAGTGCTGAAAGTCGAGTCAAAACGTCAACATGAGTGCTGCACTGTTCCTGCACACCTTCCGGCTTCTGCAAGTCGAGTCAAAACGTCAACATGAGTGCTGCACTGTTCCTGCACACCTTCCGGCTTCTGCAAGTCGAGTCAAAACGTCAACATGAGTGCTGCACTGTTCCTGCACACCTTCCGGCTTCTGCAAGTCGAGTCAACACGTCAACATGAGTGCTGCACTGTTCCTGCACACCTTCCGGCTTCTGCAAGTCGAGTCAACACGCCATGACCTTGTGACTGAAAGCTGCGCGCACACAATAACCGACCGGCGTGCGTGCTATCGCCTCGGCCCTCTTGTAGCATTCCCCAAGCTTTCTCCCGTTCACCCAAGCTGCAGCAATGCACCTCCTTGCCATCTCCCCCTTACCAAACATGAGCCTGCCTGCCATTCCCTTCCCCCGCGCCGCGCCCACCTCCTCACAATCTCCCCCTTACCCACCACTGCACAAACCTTCTCCCCAAAAGCTCACCGCCTGGCAATCTCCACGACTGCCCGCACATCGAAGCCATCAGCCACGCTCTGCTTCCTCACCCACTGTCGTGCTGTGCTATCTCCCCTCACCCACCTCCACGCTACTCACCGCCTGGCAATCTCCACAACTGCCCGCACGTCGAAGCCATCAGCCACGCTCTGCTCCCTCACCCTCGCCAGCTGCTCCTCATTGGTGTCGCGAGCTATCTGTGTGGCGTGCAAAGAAAGACGAATCTCATGTGTGGAGGCGCAAGGGACAGCGAAGGACCAGAGGGCAAATGGACAAGACACGATTCACCAAGCGCGAATAAACCACACCCAAACAGAACCAGAATGTTGCAATTTTTAAACAATATTTGACTTGCTGCAATCAACAATACCATCTAAACTATATCCCACCGCAGCAATCGTCTCCTCCTGGCCAGTGATGCAGGGATAAACGGCCATCGGCCTGAGCCCAACGGCCGGCCTGAGCCCATCGGCCTGGGCCCTGGGGCACACAACATTGCTTCAGTCTCAACACCAGTGAGGACTCACCGCAGCAATCTTCTCCTCCCTGTCAGCGATGCAGGGCAGAATGGCGCCCACCACAGCTGCATAGTACGGCATCATCTGTGCTCCCCCCAGCTTCACAAAATCGTTGATCTGCGATGGATTAGAGGAGAGCAGAGAGCATGCATCAGCTTGTGACATGGGGTAATATGGCGCCCACCACAGCGGCATGGTACGGCATCATCATCTGTGCTCAGGCCAGCTTCACAAAGTCGTTGATCTGCGTTGAATCACAGGCATGTGAGTAAAACACATGTGTAAGATACCATGGCAACATCTGTATTCATGTGAAAGCAGTGGGGCATGCACTACCACATCATCACATCACATCATACCCATGTGACAGCATGTCACAACACATCACATCACATCACATCACATCACATCACATCACATCACATCACATCACATCACAACACAACACAACACATCACATCACATCACATCACATCACATCACATCACATCACATCACATCACATCACATCACAACACAACACAACACATCACATCACATCACATCACATCACATCACATCACATCACATCACATCACATCACATCACATCACATCACATCACATCACATCACATCACATCACATCACATCACAACACAACACAACACATCACATCACATCACATCACATCACATCACATCACATCACATCACATCACATCACATCACATCACAACACAACACATCACATCACATCACATCACATCACATCACATCACATCACATCACAACACATCACATCACATCACATCCCATCATACCCATGTGACAGCATCCCGTCCCATCCCATCCCATCATACCCATGTGACAGCATCCCGTCCCATCCCATCCCATCATACCCATGTGACACCATCCCATCCCATCCCATCCCATCATACCCATGTGACAGCATCCCATCCCATCATACCCATGTGACAGCATCCCATGCCATCATACCCATGTGACAGCATCCCATCCCATCATACCCATGTGACAGCATCCCATGCCATCATACCCAAGTGACAGCATCCCATGCCATCATACCCAAGTGACAGCATCCCATGCCATCATACCCATGTGACACCATCCCATCCCATCATACCCAAGTGACACCATCCCATCCCATCATACCCAAGTGACACCATCCCATCCCATCATACCCATGTGACACCATCCCATCCCATCATACCCATGTGACAGCATCCCATCCCATCATACCCAAGTGACACCATCCCATGCCATCATACCCATGTGACACCATCCCATCCCATCATACCCAAGTGACAGCATCCCATGCCATCATACCCAAGTGACAGCATCCCATGCCATCATACCCAAGTGACAGCATCCCATGACATCATACCCAAGTGACAGCATCACTTGCCATCATACCCAATTGACAGCATTCCATGCCATCATACCCATGTGACAGCATCCCATGCCATCATACCCAAGTGACAGCATCCCATGCCATCATACCCATCTGACAGCATCCCATGCCATCATACCCAAGTGACAGCATCCCATGCCATCATACCCATGTGACAGCATCCCATGCCATCATACCCAAGTGACAGCATCCCATGCCATCATACCCATGTGACAGCATCCCATGCCATCATACCCAAGTGACAGCATCCCATGCCATCATACCCAAGTGACAGCATCCCATGCCATCATACCCATCTGACAGCATCCCATGCCATCATACCCAAGTGACAGCATCCCATGCCATCATACCCATGTGACAGCATCCCATGCCATCATACCCAAGTGACAGCATCCCATGCCATCATACCCAAGTGACAGCATCCCATGCCATCATACCCATGTGACAGCATCCCATGCCATCATACCCATGTGACAGCATCCCATGCCATCATACCCAAGTGACAGCATCCCATGCCATCATACCCAAGTGACAGCATCCCATCCCATCATACCCAAGTGACAGCATCCCATGCCATCATACCCAAGTGACAGCATCCCATCCCATCATACCCAAGTGACAGCATCCCATGCCATCATACCCAAGTGACAGCATGTCACAACACATCACATCACATCACATCACATCACATCACATCACATCACATCACATCACAACACAACACAACACATCACATCACATCACATCACATCACATCACATCACATCACATCACATCACATCACATCACATCACATCACATCACATCACAACACAACACATCACATCACATCACATCACATCACATCACATCACATCACATCACATCACATCACAACACAACACATCACATCACATCACATCACATCACATCACATCACATCACATCACATCACATCACATCACATCACAACACAACACAACACATCACATCACATCACATCACATCACATCACATCACATCACATCACATCACAACACAACACAACACATCACATCACATCACATCACATCACATCACATCACATCACATCACATCCCATCATACCCATGTGACAGCATCCCGTCCCATCCCATCCCATCATACCCATGTGACAGCATCCCGTCCCATCCCATCCCATCATACCCATGTGACACCATCCCATCCCATCCCATCCCATCATACCCATGTGACACCATCCCATCCCATCAAACCCAAGTGACACCATCCCATCCCATCATACCCATGTGACAGCATCCCATGCCATCATACCCATGTGACGGCATCCCATCCCATCATACCCATGTGACAGCATCCCATGCCATCATACCCAAGTGACAGCATCCCATGCCATCATACCCAAGTGACAGCATCCCATGCCATCATATGCATGTGACACCATCCCATCCCATCCCATCCCATCATACCCATGTGACACCATCCCATCCCATCCCATCATAACCATGTGACACCATCCCATCCCATCAAACCCAAGTGACACCATCCCATCCCATCATACCCATGTGACAGCATCCCATGCCATCATACCCATGTGACAGCATCCCATCCCATCATACCCAAGTGACACCATCCCATCCCATCATACCCAAGTGACACCATCCCATCCCATCATACCCATGTGACAGCATCCCATCCCATCATACCCAAGTGACACCATCCCATGCCATCATACCCATGTGACACCATCCCATCCCATCATACCCATGTGACAGCATCCCATGCCATCATACCCATGTGACAGCATCCCATGCCATCATACCCAAGTGACAGCATCCCATGCCATCATACCCAAGTGACAGCATCCCATGACATCATACTCAAGTGACAGCATCACTTGCCATCATACCCAATTGACAGCATTCCATGCCATCATACCCATGTGACAGCATCCCATGCCATCATACCCAAGTGACAGCATCCCATGCCATCATACCCATCTGACAGCATCCCATGCCATCATACCCAAGTGACAGCATCCCATGCCATCATACCCATGTGACAGCATCCCATGCCATCATACCCAAGTGACAGCATCCCATGCCATCATACCCATGTGACAGCATCCCATGCCATCATACCCAAGTGACAGCATCCCATGCCATCATACCCAAGTGACAGCATCCCATGCCATCATACCCATCTGACAGCATCCCATGCCATCATACCCAAGTGACAGCATCCCATGCCATCATACCCATGTGACAGCATCCCATGCCATCATACCCAAGTGACAGCATCCCATGCCATCATACCCAAGTGACAGCATCCCATGCCATCATACCCATGTGACAGCATCCCATGCCATCATACCCATGTGACAGCATCCCATGCCATCATACCCAAGTGACAGCATCCCATGCCATCATACCCAAGTGACAGCATCCCATCCCATCATACCCAAGTGACAGCATCCCATGCCATCATACCCAAGTGACAGCATCCCATCCCATCATACCCAAGTGACAGCATCCCATGCCATCATACCCATGTGACAGCATCCCATGCCATCATACCCAAGTGACAGCATCCCATGCCATCATACCCATGTGACAGCATCCCATGCCATCATACCCATCTGACAGCATCCCATGCCATCATACCCAAGTGACAGCATCCCATGCCATCATACCCAAGTGACAGCATCTCATGCCATCATACCCAAGTGACAGCATCCCATCCCATCATACCCAAGTGACAGCATCCCATGCCATCATACCCAAGTGACAGCATCCCATGCCATCATACCCATGTGACAGCATCCCATGCCATCATACCCAAGTGACAGCATCCCATCCCATCATACCCATGTGACAGCATCCCATGCCATCATACCCAAGTGACAGCATCCCATGCCATCATACCCAAGTGACACCATCCCATGCCATCATACCCAAGTGACACCATCCCATCCCATCATACCCATGTGACAGCATCCCATCCCATCATACCCAAGTGACAGCATCCCATGCCATCATACCCAAGTGGCAGCATCCCATGCCATCATACCCATGTGACAGCATCCCATGCCATCATACCCATGTGACAGCATCCCATGCCATCATACCCAAGTGACAGCATCCCATGCCATCATACCCAAGTGACAGCATCCCATGCCATCATACCCATGTGACAGCATCCCATGCCATCATACACATGTGACAGCATCCCATGCCATCATACCCAAGTGACAGCATCCCATGCCATCATACCCATGTGACAGCATCCCATCCCATCATACCCATGTGACAGCATCCCATCCCATCATACCCATGTGACAGCATCCCATGCCATCATACCCAAGTGACACCATCCCATCCCATCATACCCAAGTGACAGCATCCCATGCCATCATACCCATGTGACAGCATCCCATGCCATCATACCCATGTGACAGCATCCCATGCCATCATACCCAAGTGGCAGCATCCCATGCCATCATACCCATGTGACAGCATCCCATGCCATCATACCCATGTGACAGCATCCCATGCCATCATACCCAAGTGACAGCATCCCATGCCATCATACCCAAGTGACAGCATCCCATGCCATCATACCCATGTGACAGCATCCCATGCCATCATACACATGTGACAGCATCCCATGCCATCATACCCAAGTGACAGCATCCCATGCCATCATACCCATGTGACAGCATCCCATCCCATCATACCCATGTGACAGCATCCCATCCCATCATACCCATGTGACAGCATCCCATGCCATCATACCCAAGTGACACCATCCCATCCCATCATACCCAAGTGACAGCATCCCATGCCATCATACCCATGTGACAGCATCCCATGCCATCATACCCATGTGACAGCATCCCATGCCATCATACCCAAGTGACAGCATCCCATGCCATCATACCCAAGTGACAGCATCCCATGCCATCATACCCATGTGACAGCATCCCATGCCATCATACATATGTGACAGCATCCCATGCCATCATACCCAAGTGACAGCATCCCATGCCATCATACCCATGTGACAGCATCCCATCCCATGATACCCATGTGACAGCATCCCATGCCATCATACCCATGTGACAGCATCCCATGCCATCATACCCAAGTGACAGCATCCCATGCCATCATACCCAAGTGACAGCATCCCATGCCATGATACCCATGTGACAGCATCCCATGCCATCATACCCATGTGACAGCATCCCATGCCATCATACCCATGTGACAGCATCCCATCCCATCATACCCATGTGACAGCATCCCATCCCATCATACCCATGTGACAGCATCCCATGCCATCATACCCAAGTGACAGCATCCCATGCCATCATACCCATGTGACAGCATCCCATGCCATCATACCCATGTGACAGCATCCCATGCCATCATACCCATGTGACAGCATCCCATGCCATCATACCCATGTGACAGCATCCCATGCCATCATACCCATGTGACAGCATCCCATGCCATCATACCCATGTGACAGCATCCCATGCCATCATACCCATGTGACAGCATCCCATGCCATCATACCCATGTGACAGCATCCCATGCCATCATACCCATGTGACAGCATCCCATGCCATCATACCCATGTGACAGCATCCCATGCCATCATACCCATGTGACAGCATCCCATCCCATCCTACCCATGTGACAGCAGTGAGGCGAGTGAACTCATCAGAGGACCCCGCTCGCTGCACCAGGATCTCCATCATTCGCCCGTACTCCACCGCCTGAAGATGGGGCAGGGGGGAGGAGAATGTGACGGCAGGATTGGGATGGGCGACAAAGGGAATGGGTGCCTGCTGCACCAGGATCTCCATCATGCGCCCATACTCCACGGCCTGGCAGGGGAAAGGGGGGAACGGGAAACGGAAGGTTAGAAATGGGGGGGGGGGGGGGGGGGGGGGGGGGGAACAGAACCCTGCACCCTGAACCACCTTACCTGCACCCTACTGCAAGCACCCCCCCTTCCCCCCCCCCCCCTTCCTATCTCCCCCCCCTGCCACTCACAGGCGCGTGGCGAATCTCGTGCAAAAACTCCCTCAGAGCACTGTCTGCCTGCACTCGAATTTCGTGGGCTGAATCGCCCAGCATGTTGAACAGGCCTGGGTAGGGAAGGGGAGGAAAAGTGGTAGAAGAGCGGGGGGAGAGGGATAGTTAGGTGGGTTGAGTGGCATGATGGTTCCTCACTGCACTGTCTGCCACTGCCGGTAGGGTTGAGCAAAGAAACGAGCCCCTGTTCGGTTCGCCTCGAACGTGCTCGAGGCGAACCGAACAGGTGTTTTTTTTAGCTTTAAGTGTTCGTGACAAACGTGCTCGAGGTTCGCCCCAACACGCCTTCACAGGCGAACACCGAACATCTGTTTTTGCTAAAAGTGTTCGCCGAACCGAACACTGTTCGGTTCGGCGAATGGCTGTGTTCGTGCAGGGGCGAACACGAACACGTTCACTAACTGCCGGCACTCTAACTTCATGGGCCAAACGTGCTTTCTGCTTGCTCTGGGATCTCGTGAGCCACTTTGGAGAATTCTCATAAGTGATACAGAGCACTGTCTGCCTGCACTCGAATTTCGTGGGCTGAATCGCCCAGCATGTTGAACAGGCCTGGGTAGGGAAGGGGAGGAAAAGTGGTAGAAGAGCGGGGGGAGAGGGATAGTTAGGTGGGTTGAGTGGCATGATGGTTCCTCACTGCACTGTCTGCCACTGCCGGTAGGGTTGAGCAAAGAAACGAGCCCCTGTTCGGTTCGCCTCGAACGTGCTCGAGGCGAACCGAACAGGTGTTTTTTTTAGCTTAAAGTGTTCGTGACAAACGTGCTCGAGGTTCGCCCCAACACGCCTTCACAGGCGAACACCGAACATCTGTTTTTGCTAAAAGTGTTCGCCGAACCGAACACTGTTCGGTTCGGCGAATGGCTGTGTTCGTGCAGGGGCGAACACGAACACGTTCACTAACTGCCGGCACTCTAACTTCATGGGCCAAACGTGCTTTCTGCTTGCTCTGGGATCTCGTGAGCCACTTTGGAGAATTCTCATAAGTGATACAGAGCACTGTGTGCCTGCACTGCGATATTATGGGACAGCCACTACTACTTCTTCCAAGTCAACAAGATATGGGGGAGAGAGACGTGACGGCAGGAGGGCAGCGGAGGGACGGGAAAGAGGTTCTTAAGGAGGGAGAGGAAGGCATCACATAGGAGGGAACAGCTGCTTTCGGATTGCTCAGTGTGTGCATGGTGAGCAGGCATCACACATGGTGAGCAGGCATCACGCATGGTGAGGAGGCATCATGCATGGTGAGCAGGCATCACGCATGGTGAGGAGGCATCACGCATGGTGAGGAGGCATCATGCATGGTGAGGAGGCATCATGCATGGAGAGCAGGGTAGGGCAATTCAAAGGGCATAAAATACAGATACAAAGTTCAGACTACCCACCATCCAGCAGGTCTGGTAAGAAGCCGAGCATGTCAATGTCAGGCACGCTGTCAAGCTGTCTACTGACTTGACTGGACTTGGACTCAGATGGCACACACACACAATCCACGCACCAAGCAACCAACCCACCATCCAGCAGGTCGGGCAGGAAGCCAAGCATGTCAATATCAGGCACGCTGTCAAGCACCGTGATCCAGCCGACTTGGCTTGACTCATAAGGCACACACACAGAAGCCATGCATGCAGACACTACGTTCACATCACAGCACTCACCGTCGAGTAGATCAGGTAGGAACCCGAGCATGTCGATGTCAGGCACGCTGTCCAGCACCGTGATCCCTTGGAGTCGACTTTAAGCTGATTGCAATCAGAGAGCTCAGATGATTCACTGACCGTCTAGCAAGTCGGGTAGGAATCCTAGCATGTCAATGTCAGGCACGCTGTCCAGCACGGTGATCCATCCGACCAGGAACTGCTGCACGAAGGGGTTGAGCACACTCATGTGCGCTCGGAGCAGCGGGATGAACTCTTCTATACTGTGCGGGGATAGGATGAAGGTTTTGGTCATGGGGCATGGAGGATAGGGTATGACGCACAAGGGATAGGGCAAGGCAAGGGATGGGGCACGGGACAGCAGTGTAGGTCATGGGGCACAAAGACAAGGGTATGGGGCATGACAAGGGCAGGCGCAGGGTGTGAGGCACGGGACAGCAGTGATCCAGCCGGCGAGGAAGGAACAAGGGGTTGAGCACACTCATGTGCGCCCGGAGCAAAGGAATGAATTCCCCTATGCTGTATGCATGGGGTATGGAGGATGGGGGGGAGCATGTCATGTCCACATCGCAGCTCCACCCACGAATTTCTTTCAGGCGGGCTATAAAAAGAGATTGGTGGTGTCAAGGCTTGTGGTGATGCAAAGAGTGCTCCAGGGCGAGGTGTATTACTGTATGACTTTTGAGAATTCTCAAAAGTCATACAAATATAGGTGTGATACTTTGGAGCAGGAGGAGGTGGCACGCCTGCGCTGCGCCTGACCGTGGTACTTTCGAGCAAGGGAAAGTGGAGTCAGAATTGAGCCTACTTTTGAACTGACCAAAAGATTGAGGCAGCACGGGAGCAATGAGTCGCAATTAGGGCAGGCAGGCAGTGTTGCAATGGGATGAAACGGAGAGGGAACGGTGTAGATTAGATCCAACGGACGGACGGCAGAGTGGTGGGTGAGTGGAATGTGCAAGAGAGTAAATGCTTGATTGGAACAAACCACAAAGGAGAAGGAGAAAGGATGTGGATGGGAACGAGAAGAGGGAGCAGTAATGGAGGCGAGGCGGGAAGTGAGAAGTGAAGGGGGTGGATGTGGGCAGAGAGAGGCAGTGACAGGGACGGGCAAGGGGGCACCTGAATTGGTCGCTGACAGTGACTATGTCCTGTAGTAGAGAGGGTGAGTATGAGAAGGGGTTGGGAGGGCATGGGGGTGGGAGAAAAACTAAGTGTGGTAGGAGGAAAGTGCTTGCGGCACGGGGGCGGAGGGGCACCTGAATTGGTCGCTGACAGTGACTATGCCCTGTAGTAGAGAGGGTGCGTATGAGAAGGGGGGTGGTGGAGCAGGTCGATGGAGGGAGAGTGTGGAATGAGTGATGATAGAGTGGATGGTGGCTTAAAAGGTTAGAAATCCTGGGTTCTGATTCCTTGCCTCCAATAGCCTCTTGGCTGCCATTGACAGGTGGTCCTGCAGGGTATTTTTGAGAATTCTCAAAAATACCCTGCAGCATCAATAGCCTCCTCCTTGCTGCCATTGACAGGTGGTCACTCATTCATTTACTCAATCACTCGCCCACTCTTTCACCCACCCACTCACACACACACTCATTCCGCACCTTAACGAGACAATCGAGCGGGTGTGTGGCGGATTGCACGTTGGGGTCACTCACTCCCTTTCTCCCCAATTCTCTCACTCCCTTTCTCCCCAACTCTCTCACTCCCTTTCTCCCCAACTCTCTCACTCCCTCACTCCTCACCTTGACAAGCCGGTCCAGCAGGTGGGCGGCGGACTGCACGTTGGGGTCCAGGTCAGCAGAGAGCTTGCAGAGAGCGTTGAACGCGTCATTGAAGAACACTATGAAGTCGCCACGTGTCACCTGGTGATAGGACGGAGGGAGGGAGGGAGGGAGTGTAAGCAAGATGCACAGTGGGTGTGAACTGTGCCCACGTTGCATGCTTGTCATCTGTATCAAATCATGAGTTGCCTCATGCTTGTCATCTGTATCAAATCATGAGTTGCCTCATGCTTGTCATCTGTATCAAATCATGAGTTGCCTCATGCTTGTCATCTGTATCACATCATGAGTTGCCTCATGCTTGTCATCTGTATCAAATCATGAGTTGCCTCATGCTTGTCATCTGTATCAAATCATGAGTTGCCTCATGCTTGTCATCTGTATCAAATCATGAGTTGCCTCATGCTTGTCATCTGTATCAAATCATGAGTTGCCTCATGCTTGTCATCTGTATCAAATCATGAGTTGCCTCATGCTTGTCATCTGTATCAAATCATGAGTTGCCTCATGCTTGTCATCTGTATCAAATCATGAGTTGCCTCATGCTTGTCATCTGTATCAAATCATGAGTTGCCTCATGCTTGTCATCTGTATCACATCATGAGTTGCCTCATGCTTGTCATCTGTATCAAATCATGAGTTGCCTCATGCTTGTCATCTGTATCAAATCATGAGTTGCCTCATGCTTGTCATCTGTATCAAATCATGAGTTGCCTCATGCTTGTCATCTGTATCAAATCATGAGTTGCCTCATGCTTGTCATCTGTATCAAATCATGAGTTGCCTCATGCTTGTCATCTGTATCAAATCATGAGTTGCCTCATGCTTGTCATCTGTATCAAATCATGAGTTGCCTCATGCTTGTCATCTGTATCAAATCATGAGTTGCCTCATGCTTGTCATCTGTATCAAATCATGAGTTGCCTCATGCTTGTCATCTGTATCACATCATGAGTTGCCTCATGCTTGTCATCTGTATCAAATCATGAGTTGCCTCATGCTTGTCATCTGTATCAAATCATGAGTTGCCTCATGCTTGTCATCTGTATCAAATCATGAGTTGCCTCATGCTTGTCATCTGTATCAAATCATGAGTTGCCTCATGCTTGTCATCTGTATCAAATCATGAGTTGCCTCATGCTTGTCATCTGTATCAAATCATGAGTTGCCTCATGCTTGTCATCTGTATCAAATCATGAGTTGCCTCATGCTTGTCATCTGTATCAAATCATGAGTTGCCTCATGCTTGTCATCTGTATCAAATCATGAGTTGCCTCATGCTTGTCATCTGTATCAAATCATGAGTTGCCTCATGCTTGTCATCTGTATCAAATCATGAGTTGCCTCATGCTTGTCATCTGTATCAAATCATGAGTTGCCTCATGCTTGTCATCTGTATCAAATCATGAGTTGCCTCATGCTTGTCATCTGTATCAAATCATGAGTTGCCTCATGCTTGTCATCTGTATCAAATCATGAGTTGCCTCATGCTTGTCATCTGTATCAAATCATGAGTTGCCTCATGCTTGTCATCTGTATCAAATCATGAGTTGCCTCATGCTTGTCATCTGTATCAAATCATGAGTTGCCTCATGCTTGTCATCTGTATCAAATCATGAGTTGCCTCATGCTTGTCATCTGTATCAAATCATGAGTTGCCTCATGCTTGTCATCTGTATCAAATCATGAGTTGCCTCATGCTTGTCATCTGTATCAAATCATGAGTTGCCTCATGCTTGTCATCTGTATCAAATCATGAGTTGCCTCATGCTTGTGATCTGTATCAAATCATGAGTTGCCTCTTGTAAGGGTTCATTCATTCCACACATTTTAGTTGGGTGCATGCATGATGGATTGCACTGAGTGTGAAAGCCACGTGATAGAAGTTGGGTTTTGAGACGTCTCAAAACCCAGCTTTTATCACGTGGCTTTTCCAATTAAAATTGTAAAAGTTTGTCTGCTGTATTACAGTGGTTGTTTGGTCCACTTCTAAGGTGCCTTAAAAGCCATCACAACGACGACCTTTGAGGCGCCTCAGGACTCTTCTGGAATGCGTGAAAGTTGATTTGGTATCAAAGTGGTTCTTTAGACCAAACCACCTCCACTTGTACTCAACGCAGCGCACACCCAGCACTCAACCAAAAGCTTCTTAGCTCACACTCACTGGTCAATCCTCCTTCAAATATAAAACGCGGGCTTGGCAATGTTGTGTTGTGGGGCACAAGTGCGCTTTGAGTGGGTAAAAACCCAAATCCCAAAGTTAAAAAACCCCAACCCTCCAACCAAAAACTTCAAACCCCAGACCCGAAACCCAAAAACCCGAACCTGCCAAACCCCAACCCCCCCCAAAATCGACTGAAAAACCAGGAGCAAGAAGGTCACCTTGGCGATGTTGTAGAGCGCTTCACAGGCGTAGTAGCGCACCCGGCTGTCCATATGAGTCAACTCACAAGTCACCTTGATGCAATGGCACGCAGATAGCAGGTCAGGGTGAGGGGATCACCTTGGCGATGTTGTAGAGCGCTTCACAGGCGTAGTAGCGCACTCGACTGTCCGAGTCTGAGAACGACTTGAGCACCTCTGGCACGATGCGCTGGGGGATGGAGAGAGTGTTGTGGGTGGGGAAGGGAGGGGGGAAGGATGGGGGGAGGGCGATTGAGGGCGGGGGGAAGGGGGAGTGGCAGGCGTAGTAGCGCACTCGGCTGTCTGAATCCGAGAACGACTTGAGCACCTCCGGCACGATGCACTGGTAGGGAGAGATTTTGTGTGGCGGAGGGGGGTGGAGGGCAGGGGGAAGGGGGAGTGGCAGGAGTGCACGTGGCTGTCTGAGTCCGAGGTACAACTTGAGCACCTCTGGCACGATGCACTGGGGTGGGGAAGAAGGGAGGGAGGGCGATGGAGGGCGGGGGGAAGGGGGAATTGCAGGAGCGCACTTGGCTGTCCAAGTCCGAGGTACAACTTGAGCACATCTGGCACGATGCGGTGGACAAGGTGGATGCATGCAGTGCAGTGCATGGCCCGCACAGAGAGGGGAACACCAGGGTAGGAAGCAACGGGCAAAGAAGGGCTTTGGAAGTTAAGAGTGAATGGATGGAAGCGGGTTTTTGAGTTGACTCAAGAGTTGATGGACAGGCCCTAGTGGACAGGTAAGAGTGTATGGATGGAAGCGGAAAGAGTTGATGCCCAGGCCAGGCATTATGATGTGGGGACGGGGGGGTGGGGTGGTAGTGGGATGCAGTGCATGGGGGTACACATGGGGAAGGCGGACAGGCAGGGAAGGTTAGGAAGCTCAAGTCTATGTTGGAGAAGTCGCGCCCAGCGCATTATATGCAAGCGCATATACGCTTGCGTATAGTGCGTTATGCACTTCGTGAGTGACTTTGAAAGTCGCAGAAAGTACGCTGCCTGGGCAGCAAAAGGTTTTTACCGGGCAGACGAAAAAAACCGCCGAAGGAGGGGGGGGGGAGTGGTGGTTTTACCGAATTTCATATATTGAAAAAACCCACCATTCTCAACTACTCTAAGCAAGCAACATGCATCTCTCCTACCCCACCCCCTACTCCCACCCTCTACTCCCCCCGTCCCTTCCTTCCTCCTCTATTTGTACTCATCCTCCAGCTCATCCTCCTCCCCCTCCTCCTCATCCTCCTCCAGAACCTCGTTGTACCCTTCCGGCAGGGAGGCCTCAGGGGTGTTCCCCGGGAGAACCGTCACCCACTCAGCCCCCTTGTGCCAGTTGCGCACAATGTTCCAATTGTGCGCAACATACACGAGGTCCCGACACTTCTCGGACCCCAACCTGTTGCGCTTGGCAGTGTGGATCGATTCCCACACTGCCCAGTTCCTCTCACACGCCGATGCGGACACTGGCTGAGAGAGAACGCGGCAAGCGAGCGTTGTCAGCTCGGGGTGCTCCGTCCCGTGCCACGTCCACCACTGGACGGCCGTCTTCTTGCCGGCCTTCACGAGCTCACGGTCAGAGATGGCGTCGGGTAGGCCGAAGCTCCCCTGAAGGGTGTTGAATGCCGTCAGGCCGTCCTGGATGACGTGGGATGCGCGCAGCTCCTCGCCATCCTTGCGCGTGACGGTCCGCCCTGCGTAGTGACGAGCGACAAACACTTTGAAGACGCGAGTACACTCCAGGTCAGTGCGGAAGATGCCTTCCTCTTGGTTGACCGGGTTGAGGATCCGGCCAACCACGTGCATGGCACACGCCATGCTATGGTCCCAGCGCTTTTGGACGATGTTGGTCACCTCCGTGCGTTCACTGCTGGACAGCACCAATCCCGCCTCCTCCTCCTCCAGCTTCGCATTGATGTCTTCCGTGAGCTGCAGCATCAGATCGTACATCCTGCCCATCATGCCCTTAGCCGTCGAGTCGGTCTTGCGCATGACGACAAAGGGTATCTTCAGGAGACGACGAAGAACTCCGCCCCTTTCCACCACACGGCATCCATGATCATGGCTTCGAAGGGCTCGACCGGCGGCTTCCTCCCCTTCGCCCAAGCCTGCCACTCCGGGCTCAGCACCATCTGCGTCAATGCACTCCGCACCTCGCAAAGCCGCTGCACCGCGATGAATTGCGTGCCAAATCTGGTGCCCGCCGGCTTCAGCACCTGCTTCCCCTTCCCTCCCTTCACTTACGGGCTTCGCATGTAACCTTTGGTGAAATGGTGGACACGCACAAAGGTAATAATCACCCCCGCCTTAGCCACAATGTCCTTCGCCCAATCCATTTTCCCAATGTCCTCCATGAGCAGATCCATGACGTGAGTAGCGCACAGCACATGCTCAATGTGAGGATACTCAAGCATGAGTTCCCTACATGCAGCCGCATAATTGCTGCCCCCATCCATGCATAACGCAACTATGTTGGCGAGCCCCACCTTCTCAATGATCGGGCGCAAAACGGATGCAATGTAGCCTCCCGTCTTCGTCTCCAACATACAGTCGATGCTTTCGGTGAACACTGCACCGGAATCGTTGATGAGCAGGATGTTGGCTTGGGGACGGCCACTTTTGTCCGTCATCATGTCCGAGCCTATCGTCACGCCATCCCGCTTCCAGCTTGCAGTGATGGGAGCGAGCCCCCTCTCGATCTTTTCGCGGCAGCGCGCAAGGCCGGCGCCACCAACATACCGCCGCTTCGGGGGAACGTAGCCATGGCCCGCGTCCGTGATGCAGCGCACAGCGTTGCGCCAGAGAGGGTGATCGGCGAGATGCTCCGGGAGGTGAAGTGCCGCCCACATGAGGCAGATGGCGTCGTCTGCCGATTCCTTCGCACACGAAGCCCCTTCCCCGTAGAAGTCTTCGATGCACTGCTTCTTCGCTCCACCCGCACACGCCTCGATCGCCATCTCCTTCGCCTTCTTCTTCCCTTCCCTGCGAGCGTGTTTGCCTTCGTACAATACGCGGACGGCGCCGCGGTCGGCAGAAGGGATAGGCGCCTTGCAAAGACAGACGTCCTTCCATTTCAGCCCTTTCCAGCGCGTGATGTGTTGCGCGCAACGGAAGGCGCCCCCTACGAACTTAAGCTTGCAGTGCCGGCATATGCGGAGAGTACGCTCAGGACCATTCGAGGTACCTTCGGTAGAGGTAAGGAAATGCTTAAAAATAACATGGGTGTTCACAGGACATCCTCGTCGTCCGCCATGGTCGCGCCATTCGAAACACTAGGAGCCTCACTAGTGGCACTTGTGGGATTACCAGAAGGAGTCGACATCAAGTGCAGGTGAGCGGGAGTGTTGAGAGAGAATGAACGAGAGAGATAATACAGATGACGGGAATGAGAGCTTACCTTATAGTCCAGGATGTGGTTGAACCACCTACGCTGGTTGACGACATTCATGTTTGTGTGTTGGAGTCGCGCAATAGCATAGGGTGCAGTGCGGTTCAAATTTTCCCACGTCCCCACATTTTGACAGGTGTGGGTGACAATGTGGTTGGGACGTGCGTACAAATTGGGGTGGGACGTGCGTACATTTTGAGTCACGTCAAACATTCGCAATTCATGCGCGACTATTGAAATCTTGTTTTTTTTCGGGTCAGCCCAAACTTTCGCCAACGAATATACGTACGACTTGTGTACACCGTATATTCGTAAACGACTATACGGAGTGCGCTTATGGTTTCTGGCGACTTTTCCAACATAGGCTCAAGTGCAGCAAGGGGCTGAGAACATCGTGAGATGACGTGTCACTGGCATGGAAAAGAATGCATAAAAACGCTGAAGCACTCAAGGGAAAATCGGCTGAAACAGTTGGAATCGAGAAAGCCGCCCACATACATGGACGGATGTGGTAGCTGGAATCAAGGTCCCCAGCCCCCCTCACCCCAGTGACCATCACAGCTCCCAACTCAATGAGAAACAGCGAGTGAGGCATGCATGTACACAGTGCACTCCCGCATACTGCATGCAGCGAGGTAACTTTTGAGTCGACTCAAAAGAGTGAGGCGTGCATGTACACAGTGCACTCCTCCATACTGCATGCAGCGCCATGGATCATGGATGCACCATCCCATCCCATCCCATTCCCACCCTGCCAACCCCCCCAACGTACATCGAGTTGGCGTCACGGCCCAGGAAGCCCCACAGTGTGACAGCCGCCAGCCCTATGAGACCCACAGCCGCAGCATCAACATGACTGGCGTCCGGCCCCAGCCCCACGATCACAGCCGCCAGCCCTATGAGACCCCAGACAAAGGGGGAAGTGTGTGTCCGCATCCCATACCACAGGCAACGCCAACGGGTGCATCATTCCATGCCCTTCTGCCAGGCTCCCCACCCCCCCACACGTACACCAAGGTACTGACTCAAAAGCAGGATCAACATGACTGGCGTCTGGCCCCAGCCCCACGATCACAGCCGCCAGCCACTAGGGCACCAACATTCCATCCATTCCACACCTCCTCGTTCCGACTTTTGAGTCGACTCAAAAGTTTGGCCCCAGCCTCACGGTCACAGCCGCCAGGCACTGGGGCACCAACATTCCACTCCCCACCTCCTCGTTCCCCAGCCCCCCCCAACCCCCCCACACGTACATACATCAAGGTACTGACTGGCATCAGGGCCCAGCCCCACGGTCACACACAGCCGCCAGCCCTATGAGACTCCGACGGTAAGGCATGCAGATAGAACCACCATCCCCACGTGCATCAGTACAGCACACCCACCACGCCCCTCTCTCTTCCCCCCCCCCACCCCCCCACCACACGAACATCGAGGTACTGGCTGGATGGTGTCAGGGAACCGCCCCACTGTGACAGCCGCCAGCCCTATGAGCCATGAGAGCACCATGACTGCGTGTATTGCACCATGACTGCGTGTATTGCACCATGACTGCGTGTATTGCACCATGACTGCGTGTATTGCACCATGACTGCGTGTATTGCACCATGACTGCGTGTATTGCACCATGACTGCGTGTATTGCACCATGACTGCGTGTATTGCACCATGACTGCGTGTATTGCACCATGACTGCGTGTATTGCACCATGACTGCGTGTATTGCACCATGACTGCGTGTATTGCACCATGACTGCGTGTATTGCACCATGACTGCGTGTATTGCACCATGACTGCGTGTATTGCACCATGACTGCGTGTATTACACCATGACTGCGTGTATTGCACCATGACTACGTATATTGCACCATGACTGCGTGTATTGCACCATGACTGCGTGTATTGCACCATGACTGCGTGTATTGCACCATGACTGCGTGTATTGCACCATGACTGCGTGTATTGCACCATGACTGCGTGTATTGCACCATGACTGCGTGTATTGCACCATGACTGCGTGTATTGCACCATGACTGCGTGTATTGCACCATGACTGCGTGTATTGCACCATGACTGCGTGTATTGCACCATGACTGCGTGTATTGCACCATGACTGCGTGTATTGCACCATGACTGCGTGTATTGCACCATGACTACGTGTATTGCACCATGACTGCGTGTATTGCACCATGACTACGTGTATTGCACCATGACTACGTGTATTGCACCATGACTACGTGTATTGCACCATGACTACGTGTATTGCACCATGACTACGTGTATTACACCATGACTGCGTGTATTGCACCATGACTACGTGTATTGCACCATGACTGCGTGTATTGCACCATGACTGCGTGTATTGCACCATGACTGCGTGTATTGCACCATGACTGCGTGTATTGCACCATGACTGCGTGTATTGCACCATGACTACGTGTATTGCACCATGACTGCGTGTATTGCACCATGACTGCGTGTATTGCACCATGACTGCGTGTATTGCACCATGACTGCGTGTATTGCACCATGACTGCGTGTATTGCACCATGACTACGTGTATTGCACCATGACTACGTGTATTGCACCATGACTGCGTGTATTGCACCATGACTGCGTGTATTGCACCATGACTGCGTGTATTGCACCATGACTACGTGTATTGCACTACCCAACCCCACCACTCCTTACTCCCCCACACGTACGTCGAGGTACCGACTGGCGTCAGGGCCCAGCCCCACCGTGACCGCCGCCAGCCCTATGAGAGAAGGGCGCACACATCCCCATGCCGCATGCAATGCCATGAAATGAAACAACATCTCATGCCCAATCGTTCAATGCCTCCCCCCCCCACACGTACATCGAGGTACTGACTGGCGTCAGGTCCCAGCCCCACCGTGACCGCCGCCAGCCCTATGAGACCCCCCTGCGGCCATGGTCAAGAGGAGAAGGAGAGAGTGGGGGAAGAAGGGGAAAAGGCATTGCGCTGGGAGGTTTGGTTTAGTTGATGTGCGCGAGAATGGGGGCAGGGCAGTAGCAGTAGCTTGTTGGTAGATTGGAGGGTAGAGCAATTCGTCCGCGCCCCTCCTTGCTCCCTCCGTGTCCCCTCTGCCACCCACCTTTCTCTGGTTCGGCTGTGCTGACGTGGCGTAATCATTGGCCAGCAGGGAAATGATTGCGTTGATCCGCTCATCGTTGCCCTCTGCTACAGCCGCCTTCACTGCCGTCTCGATCTGCACAACTCATGTAACACAATGGGGGGAACGGGAGGTGGGGCAAAGCGGGGTGAGGGGAAGAGAGTGAGGAAAGTGAAGTTGATTCTCTCATCGTTCCCCTCTGCTACAGCCGCCTTCACTGCTGTCTCGATCTGCACACACAGCACATGTCGCACAATGGGGGAGGACCCGGCCGGACGAGGTGCTGAGTGGCAGGTGTCACACAGCACTCTCTCGGATGGGAAAAACAGAAAGTGGCCGAGAGATGTAACGAGAAAAAGGCGTTGTTTCTCCCCTGCTCCCGTTACCCCTTCTTTCCCCTCCCCTACTGTCCGCGCACCTCGAGCGCGGCCGCCTTGCGCTTGTCGTAGAGTTTGTCGGAGAGGTTGCGCAGCACCTGCGCGGGGAGCAGCGCTGCGCCATCGATCATCCTGACGGACGGCTAGATGCGTCGCTAAAATGCTAGGACGTATGCCGTTAACAACACGTCCTCCTCAACGTCAGGCAACCGTCGCGCCGCCTGCCGCTTCGAAACTAAACAGATCACTTCATATATTAGCCTTCTACGCATTCCAAGTTACCACAACGTTGTAACGTGGGTTCGCCTCGCAAGGCATTTTGAAACGCCGCGTCGTTGTGGATCGTGGAACGACCAATCCGAACTTGCGGACTTGGGTTCCCTTCACGCCATTTTGTCATTGCTGGCGGTTTCGTCGGGGCCTGAAAACGACACTTTGATGAAACGCGAGCAAGCTTCAAGTGGCGACTACAAGGCGCGTGAGTTCTCGCGAAAGTGATCTCCAAGGGTCAGCTCAGCTTCGCGAAGATTTAACAGGCTTCGCCAGGGGCATGCGGCACTGGTAAGGAATAACGTAACAGAACCGAGACGCCACTCCTTGTCATGCGGGATAGGTCCCTAGACAGAACCTCATGCTCGTTTGTAATTCATCTCCCTTAAGTGTCTGTATTAGGTCTACCATTCAAGCAGAAAACTAGTCTTATTGCAATTCTAATGAACCACGTTGCCATTGCAATAACAGAAAGCAAGCTTTCTCAATGTGTCACATACCGTAGCACTAATAGAAAACAGAGCGCTTTTGGCAGGGCCCAGAAACACAAAACAATTCTTCTAACATGCCTTACAAGCTTTTCTACAGTTCCCAGAGTACGCCCCATCCCCAAGCATATACGCCGGGTTCTTTTTACACTCGCCTAGCGCCGCCCACTCCTCACATTTAGGGTTCAAATCCTCACAGCCATGTGCCAAGGGCCGCGCCTCAAAGGAGCGCACGTGGATCCACTTGGTTGCCGACCACTTCTCCCCGCGGATGACGGGACAGCTGGCGTGCAATGATGACTGGTCCGTGGTGCCGTCCGGGTGGAGGGAGTAGAAGAGCAGCGCGTCGCCCTTTTGAGGCTTGACTGACAAGCGGAGGGGAGGGGTCGAGGGGAGGGTGGGAAAGAGGGGGGGAGGGGGAGGGAGGGAAGTGAAATGGGGGGGTGATGGAAGAGGAGGGGGTGCAGAAGTCATTAGGAGAGGACGTGCGATGATGACTGGTCCATGGTGCCATCTGGGTGAAGGGAGTAGAAGAGGAGAGCATTTACCCTCTGAGGCTTGACTGGTGGCAGAGAGAGGGTGGGAGAGCAGGCAGGGGGAACAGGGAGAACGGTGGAGGGGGGGAGGGGGGGGGGTGCAGATCAATTGGGACAGGTGGCGTGCAATGATGGCTGGTCGGTGGTGCCGTCCGGGTGCAGCGAATAGAACAAACAGTGCGTCGCCCTTTTGAGGCTTGACTGGTGGGAAAGATAGGAGGGGAGAAGGTGAGAAGGCAGTGGGGGAAGAAAGAGGGGAGGATGGAGAGGGCAGTGGGAGACAGCATGTGGCGATGACTGGTCAGTGGTGACCCGCACACACCCACACACACCCATACACACCCACACACACCCACACACACCCACACACACCCACACACACCCACACACACCCACACACACCCACACACACCCACACACACCCACACACACCCACACACACCCACACACACCCACACACACCCGAACACACCCGCACACACCCACACACACCCACACACACCCTCACACACCCACACACACCCACACACACCCGAACACACCCGCACACACCTGCACATGCAAGTCCACCCCTTACCAGCACCCCATACTAGCACCTCCCTGCGAGCACACGCACCTGCCAGACCTCTGTTCGCACATTCAGACGCTGTGGCGTCCGTGGGAGGCCTAGGCTGTGCAGTGAGGGGGCATAGAAAGGGAGGAGAGGGGCGAGGAGTTAGACAAAGTGGGGGGGCAGGCCTGCCTGCACACAGTCAGATCCAGTGACGGCCATTGTAGGCAGGCCTGTGTGCAGTCAGGCCAGGTTTTAAACTTCCCAAGAATCAGCCCTGTGTGCCCCAGTCAGATTCAGTAAAGCGTGTTTTTTGAGAATTCTCAAAACGTGTTTTTTGAGTGTGTTTTTTGAGAATTCTCAAAAAACACGCCCTGTGTGCCCCAGTCAGATTCAGTAACTCCTATAGCAGGCCTAGGCTGGGCCGCAAGGGGGGGAGTGAGGAAGGGCACATGTGGGGGAGCGGGGAAGGGCAGATGTGGGGGAGTGCGGAGAGGAGCAGGGGAGAGGGGAGAGGAGCAGGGTAGTTAGAGGGAGTGTGGGGGCAAGCTTGTGCGTGCGCAGCCAGGCATGGTGAGGTCCATGGGAGACCTGGGCTGGGCGGTGAGATATGGGTGGGGATAGATAATTGGGCATGTGGAGGGGGATGGGAGAGGAATAGGGGGTGAACAGATAGTGAAGGGACAGTGGGAAGGAGGAGAGGAGTGAAGAGAGAGAGGGAGTGAGAGAGGGGTGAGGAGGCGAGGGGTGAGGTGAAAGTGGGGAGGGAAATAAACACCCACAGTATGAAAAGCAGCATCAATCACCTCGCTACCTAATGTTCGCACATTCCCTTCACATGCCTGCATGCATGCTCACACACACACACACACACACACACACACACACACACACACACACACACATCCATCCCCGCAGTCGCCTCAACACTACCAAGCCACCTGCCCACCAGGAATGACCCCACCTTTATCCAGACTGGCTGAATACATCAGCAGAGTCGCCAACCTGTGTTCTGAGACGCCTCAAATTCTTGATTATTAAGACGTCTCAAATACTTGTTTCTTGATACGTCTCAAAAGCCACCTGCCCACCAGGAATGATGAAACACGGTCTCCCCTCCCTCCTCCACGGTGGTCAAATACACCCGTGCACAACGAGCACCCGTGAACCACTCCTCCTACACGAGCACCCGTGAACCACTCCTCCTACACGAGCACCCGTGAACCACTCCTCCTACACGAGCACGGAGGCCACCCGGTGGCCACCCATCTGCGTGTGTTTACATGCCTAGCCCCTCTCACACTCCCACCCACCCAATGAACCACTCAAGTCACACACACACGCACACACACACACACATCTGTGAACTGGGAACCACCGTCTCCCCTCCTTCCTCCACCGTGGTGAGAAACAAGTGCACCGTTGTCACTATGTGCACACCCATCTGAGAGATGACACACCCATCTGAGAGATGACACACCCATCTGAGAGATGACACACCCATCTGAGAGATGACACACCCATCTGAGAGATGACACACCCATCTGAGAGATGACACACCCATCTGAGAGATGACACACCCATCTGAGAGATGACACACCCATCTGAGAGATGACACACCCATCTGAGAGATGACACACCCATCTGAGAGATGACACACCCATCTGAGAGATGACACACCCATCTGAGAGATGACACACCCATCTGAGAGATGACACACCCATCTGAGAGATGACACACCCATCTGAGAGATGACACACCCACCCCTGCTGTCCCATAATACCAACTAACCACCAACCACCAATACCACACGAGGCAATGAACACACACCTGTGAACTGGGAAACATGGTCTCTCCCCCCTCTTCCACCGTGGTCAGGTACATGAGCACCGTTGCAACCCTATGACCGGCCATCTGTGTGTTTACATGCATACCCCCATACCGGTACCAACATGAACACAACGGCACACGAGGTGCCACTAATCCAGGTGCCCCCAACGGCACACGAGGCACACTGAAACGGCACCAGAAGATCATCTGCGCATTGGGAAAGACGGTCTCCCCTCCTGCCTCCACACTTGTCAGATACATGTGCACCGTCGCCATCCATGGCTGTCCGACCATGTGTTGACACACCCACCCCTGTTACCACATTGTACATACCTGCGCATTGGGAAACACCGTCTCCCCTCCTGCCTCCACCGTGGTCAAGTACATGAGCACCGTCGCCACCCTGTGACCGCCCATCTGTGTGTTGACTGAGTCAAAGAAATAGTCAAAGTGGGCCTCGTACTTCTGCCCGATCTCGTACTTTAGTATTTGAATCGCTTCGCCGTGCTCTGGCGGACAGGAGAAAGGGGAAAAAAGAAAGCGACATGAGAGAAGAAAGCAAAGGCATCAAGGCATGTGTTCGTACTTCTGTCCGGTCTCGTACTTGAGGATCTGACCGGCTTCACCGTGCTCTGATGCGGCACACGGGGAGGGAGGGAGAGCATCAACGAGTGATAGTCAAAGTGAGCGTTGTCCATCCACCTGTTCTGGAGGATCTGAATGGCCTTGCCATGCTCTGGTGATAGAGAGGAGGGGCGCTCTTGGGGTGGAATACGTGCGCACCTCTATGCGCCTTGCCATGCTCCTCGATGCGCTTCACCATGTCATCCTGGTACTTGTTCAGAAACGCGCCTGAGCTGGCGCAGTTACAGCAGGGAGGAGGGGTACTGTTGTAGAGCAAGCATACCTTCTGGGGCGGAGGGGTACCTTTGGGGAGGAAGGTCCATGCTGCAATGCGCTCCTCTATGCGCTTCACAATGTCGTCCTGATACTTGTTGAGAAATGTGCCTGAGCTCGTGCGGATCTCACTCAACACGCTCTTGCCCGACTCGTTGTCCGCCACTGATGAGCGAGATACCTTGTCGCGCGCCTAGGAGGGAGGAAGGGAGGGTAGAGGTGGGAGGGATGTGGGGGGGGTGTGTGGGGAAAGGGAGGGATTGTTGATTTTTTAGGTGCCTCTAAAGTCGAGTTGTGCCCCCGACTAGTTGTCCGCTCCGCCATGAACGACTGTGTTACATTGTTGCGGGCCTCATGGAACAAGGGGGTGGGTGGGAACAAGGGGCCAGAGATTTGTGACTAAAACGAGGGAGAAAGGACAGGGTGCGCCGTTGCCTTGCCTGGCACAGATGACCGCGTCACCTTGAGCAGCAGCGTTTTGAGACGTGCAAGTGAGGGGGGGTTGAGCCGCGGCAAAGGAGTGAGGGGGAGCGAAGGGAAAGAGAGGCTTACAAGGGTGATGAGATGGTCGCACTCGTCGTGGGAGAGAAATCCCGAGTACAGGAAGGCCCTGCGTGGACGGCATTGGGCGGCATTGGGTGGCAATGCGTGGCAGCAGTGGTGTGGCATTGGGCGGCATTGTGTGGTGGCAGTGATGTAGCATTCATGGCATCCCAAAAAGGGAAGATAAAATGAAACGTAACATTAGTGTCAATCCTAAGCGTATGCTCTGTTGTAATTTCATATTTCATACAACATACATAGGCTAGAATTAGATGTGTAGCATATTCATACATTGGGGGGTTGTTTAGTGTACCCTCCAACCACATTTTGTGGTTGGTTGGGATTGGTCCTTAGCTCAACCAATCCCAACCAGCACACATATGTGGTTGCTTGGGCCACAAGCAAGCTCACCCATTGGCCAACTTATTGGCCAATAGGGTAAGCTTCCCTCTCATCTCTCACTTGCTCATTGTTTGTACCAAAGGGCCTCTTGGGTCATTACTCAATGCATCAATTTTATTTTTTCAACATGCTCTTCAGACAGTTCAAGTCAATTGCAAGCTGGATGGCATGTGTGTCGTGCTGCATTGAACTGAATGCGTGCAGCAGCACACTCTGACTGAACTGAATGCGTGCAGCAGCACACTCTGACTGAACTGAATGCGTGCAGCAGCACACTCTGACTGAACTGAATGCGCGCAGCAGCACACTCTGACTGAACTGAATGCGCGCAGCAGCACACTCTGACTGAACTGAATGCGTGCAGCAGCACACTCTGACTGAACTGAATGCGTGCAGCAGTACACTCTGACTGAACTGAATGCGTGCAGCAGCACACTCTGACTGAACTGAATGCATGCAGCAGCACACTCTGACTGAACTGAATGCGTGCAGCAGCACACTCTGACTGAACTGAATGCGCGCAGCAGCACACTCTGACTGAACTGAATGCGTGCAGCAGCACACTCTGACTGAAATGAATGCGTGCAGCAGCACACTCTGACTGAACTGAATGCGTGCAGCAGCACACTCTGACTGAACTGAATGCGTGCAGCAGCACACTCTGACTGAACTGAATGCGTGCAGCAGCACACTCTGACTGAACTGAATGCGCGCAGCAGCACACTCTGACTGAACTGAATGCGTGCAGCAGCACACTCTGACTGAACTGAATGCGTGCAGCAGCACACTCTGACTGAACTGAATGCGTGCAGCAGCACACTCTGACTGAACTGAATGTGCGCAGCAGCACACTCTGACTGAACTGAATGCGTGCAGCAGCACACTCTGACTGAACTGGAGGGAAGAGCGAAAGCGAAGACAGAGCATCAAATACGGAGAAACAATACTCTCACCTCACACCTCATCCCACCTTGCTCGCCCCCCACTTCCCCTTCCCTTCATTCCTCAAACACCACTCTGCCCTCACTCCCCTCCACTCACACTCCCTTGGTTCTCATCAGCCCTCCCCACACCTCACCTGGGCTGCCACGACAGGCGGGTGATGCGAGAGGGATCAATGGGAATGCCTGGTCCTGCTTGCAGAGTCGTAGCGTTCCCATCCTCATGCTTCTGAAGTTTATTATCACCTGAAGCGATGAGTCTGCCATGGGATGATGCATGGGAGTGGCATGTCGGATTAGGATGCGGTGACGAGTGGTGTGCGGGTGGTGTGACCATGGTGTGAGAGGGTGGTGAGGAGTTGTGTGAGGATGGAATAAGGGTGGTGAAGAGTGGGAGGGAAAGGAGTAAGGAGTGAGCATCAGATGGCAGAAATATGTGCATGCGATATGATGGGGCAAGCTATGATGATAGTCTGGTGAGTGATGGTGCCAGGTGATTCATGGTGGTGATGTCATGGTGATGTCATGGTGGTGGCATGGTTTTAACTATGTGCTCATAAAATCAGGTAACCTTCCAGCCATTTACATACAGCACTGTCTTTCCCCAGCATTCACCCACACAGCAGCCCGCGCCATGTAGCAACCACCAGCCTCTGTTCCCTCCCCCCCTTCCATGCCACCCCTCCCCCCCCCTTTCCCCATCTCCCCCCTTCCCCATCCATCCGCCCATCCTCTTTCTCACCCGGACCCTTCCCTCCCCACATTCGAGAC
This sequence comes from Closterium sp. NIES-65, assembly GCA_948144175.1. Taxonomy (NCBI): domain Eukaryota; kingdom Viridiplantae; phylum Streptophyta; class Zygnematophyceae; order Desmidiales; family Closteriaceae; genus Closterium; species Closterium sp. NIES-65. Next base: position 1,400,605 of record CANXME010000062.1, on the reverse strand, counting down.
GTCTCAAATCTCTTTTGAGACGTTTTGAGACGTCTTAAAACTCTCCCCTCCCCACATTCCAACGTCTAACTTCCGCCGTCGAATTCAGTGCTCGGCTCCTTCCACCTCGCGCACTCGCCCTTGGTTTCTAAATCAGCTGCAATCGCGTCGCGGCCCCTCCCCTCAAGTGCGACGTTTCTAGCGTTTCGAGTGGCGCATGCTGTCGCCTAAACGACAAAGAAACAAGCAATCTACTATCGTTACCTCTTCTGCGAGTTGAAAGTGGACTCTGCGACGGTCTGCGACACGGCGAGCGACAGCGCGAGGAGCGACGCGACAAGAACCACAATTGCTTGAAGGTGCGAGTCCCGACGAGGCAAATTTCCCGACATGGCTGCTGGCTGAAGCGGGGGGAGACTGGAAAGGATATACATAATTTCGAGGGCTACATCGAAAGGCTTTCAGGTGCAGGTTCAGCTGCACGTGCAGGCCGGGCTCAGGGGTAAGAGAGGTGCGAAACTATGTGGGATGTGTTGTTCCGACAACTAATGCGTTGTGGCTAATGTCCTCGTTATGCGGCCATGCATCAATACAAGGTTTCAGGGGGTACTATGTAAATCAAGAATTGCAAGATGCTAGGTGTTTCAGCATTTCCGAAATTCGCTTATTGAGCAAAGCTCACATGTTTTATGATTTTAAGAATGTTCGTAATATCGGATCTGCTAGTAAGAAAACATTTATATTTTGGTCGGCCGACTTTTCTGGTGGGGCGGAGTGCACTGATTGGATGCTCCGCTCCACACTCGGGACAGCTAGCGACGCGCAACACTCTAGCAATCGCCTCCTGCGGCTCGGCTGCCTGCCTGCTTGCCAGCAATGCCATAGCACATCAGGCCTTCGCACGGACCTGTTTGATCCGAGTACCGCACAAAAGCATACTCTATCTTACTCGAACCCTTTGTACGGTGGTAAAACTCAAAAGGAAAGCATTCGTGACTGACCACACCCATCCATACCATACTTGTTCGCAGGCACACTGTCCCCCTTTCCAGCTTTGTTTGATCAGGCCACACTCACCGCCATGGGCGCAGTCGAGGGATATAAACGGGTCTGCTTTCATTCCGCATCGCCATCACAATTATCGGTCTGCTCGCGCTCTTCCGCTCGTAATCACGGATTTTTTTCCCCCGTCAAAAGCAGCCGTGCATACACACGCACCCTGTGCTCAGCTGCTCCACAAATTCACGCGCAAATCCCGAGAGTCCTTGAGAAAAATCAAAACGGCTTTTACAGAATCTGTACGGGAAAAGCAATTTTCCCCGCCACTCGTGGTTAGTATGAGTTGCAATTAATCGACTCAAAAGGCTTAGTACGCGCAGCTAACACAGAAGGGTTCCAAGATTCTTGCTTTTGTCGTCATTTCAGCCGGCGCCCCGTCCCGCGACGTGAAGTCTATCACTCTCTAAAGGCCAAAATGACCGGCCTTACGGTTGGACACTGTAGCAGAGGAATTAATATGAATTCTACACTTCTGCTCATGCTGTTGGCTTGCGTGTTCGCGATACAAGCGGCGCCGTTAGGAGGCCGGCGCGGAATGACGGGGAAGCTGCAGCAAGAGCAGGAGTACATCGAAATGCCGCAAGACGACGACAACTCGGGGCGCGCCAACGAGCTGCCTTCCTTCGAGCGGTCCATGGAGCTATATCGCGTACGATTGATCCCCCTCATCCTCGCCGTCGAAATTGATAGACGGCTTTCTGCGTCGTCGGCAACATGCATTAAAAAATATAGGGATCAAGAAATTACGATGCAGTCGTGCATTGGCAGTAGTGTACGCGGTAGTTGATGATCCCTCTCTTACCCTTCCCATCCCTTCAAAGGGAAGTTCCCCTCCCTACCCACGCCCCTTTGCCTCGCCTATCCTCCCCATCCCCTCCCTCTTTCCTTCCCATCCACTCCCCTTCCCTCCCCTTCCCTCCTTACCTCCCCCTCCCCTCCCCTTTCCTTCCCATTCCCCTCTCGCGTCCTCTGCCCGCCAGGCTTGGGAGCGGGTCTACGGCCTCGCGGACTTTTCAGAATTCTCAAAAGTCGCCTCCCTCCCCCCGCCCCTCCCCTCCCACAATCTCCTCTCCGCCAGGCCTGGGAGCGGGTCTACGGCCTAGCGGACCCTGCGCAGCCGCCTGCGCGCATCGCCCTGCCGCCCAACGTGCCGCGCGCGCCGCACCTCGAGGACTGCTCGGAGCGCAGCGCGTTCCGCCGGCAGACAGAGGCGCACGGAGCGCATGGGGAGGCGCCAGCATGGACCAGCGCGCCGAAAGGGTGCCGCTACCCGCAACCGCCTTGGGTGCGCGGATCGGACGCCGCCAATCTTGCCGCCACGCGCCAGGCGCAGGCCGACATCTGGCTGCACCAGTTCCCTGCGCCCCCGCCTTCCGCATCAGCGCAAGCCGCCAAGGGGGAGTGCGGCGGGCGGCGCCTGCTGGTGGTGCCGTGGCCGAACCGCAGAAATGGCATCGGGTCGCAGATTCACATCATGAGCGCGTGGCTGAACCACGCCCTGTCGCACGATCGCATTCTCGTCCCCATGCCCGGGTCATTCGAGCGCGCCAACCATTCCCACTGCACTGGTAAGGCGATGCACTGTAAGGAGGGCTGGGCTGGTAAGGACTCGCCCTGTCGCCGCACGATTGCATTCTCGTCCCCACGCCCGGGTCATTCGCCCGCGCCAACCACTCTCACTGCGCCGGTACGCTCTCGGAAACACCCTGCATCATACCGTCACGCACATCTTCATACGTCTTTGCTCCGTGTGTCTCTCACCTGTTCCCCATTCCTCTTTTCTCTCCTGCCACTTCTTCCCGCTCGTCTCTCCCTCATCGCACAGTTACCTTTGTTTGCTCGCAGATTGCGATTTGTCTTCCTGCTCCTGTGACAAGACATTCTCTGCTCCAGTAACCCTGGTAACCGTGACTCACCACAACAACTTGTGTGCTTTTTGCCCTCCCAATCCCTCCCCATCTCCTCCCAGGCGCTGATCAAGGTTCCTTCTCCTGCTACTTCTTCCCCCTCGTCGCCCCCTCGTGCGACGAAGCCGCACTCGAAGCCATAGCAGCCGTCGCAGCAGCAGGGCCAGCAGGGAAGGGCGGGGTGCGGGAGGTGGTGGCGCGGGGAGGGGTGAGCGTGCTGGCTACAAGTCCCGCGGGCATGGGCGCAGAGGAGATGGCAGCGGTACTGGCGTCCGACGCGCGCGTTCTGCTCTTCACTGAGTCTACTTTTCCCCCGCATTCCACCGCGCTTGCTGCTAGGTGAGACTCTTGAGGCACCTTGAGAGTAGGCGGCAATGCTGGGAGCACAGGCAACGCTAATGGCGTCCGACGCGCGCATTCTGCTCTTCATTGAATCGACTTTTCCTCCGCATTCCACGGCGCTGGCTGCTAGGTGAGAGAGAGGTTGCATCGGAGGGGGGAGAGGGGGTGGATGGGAAGTGGTGGTGATTGGAGGTGGGGTTGGGTGAGCGTGGCGGCTATGACTCCCCCAAGGGAACGGGCGCAGAGGAGATGGCGGCGGTACTGGCATCCGACGCGCGCGTTCTGCTCTTCACCGAGTCTACGTTCCCCCCGCATGACACCGCGCTTGCTGCCAGGTGAGAGAGATTGCATTGGAGGGGGGGTGGGGTGAGCGTGCTGGCTACGAGTCTCAAGGGCATGGGCGGAGAGGGGATGGAGGCGCTGATGGGGTCTGACAGGCGCGTTCTGCTCTCCACTGAGTCGACCTTTCCGCCCTTTCCGCCCCATGCCACGGCGCTAGCTGCCCGGGGAGACTCTTGAGGCAACAGGCATCTGATTCAGGCATCTGGTCCCTCACAATCCAGTACCCCCTGCATTGCACGGTGCATACTGCCAGATGACAGAGAGGGGGGCACGGCAATTCTAGAGAGAAGGGGGCACACGGAGGGGCCGTTCAAACTCTCTCACCTGCGCCTGTTCTAAACCCCGTCCTTTCCATCCCCATCTCCCTCCCATCAGGCGGTGGGTCACAGCGTTTCTGGAGAGCAGGGGGGACACGGAGGCAATGTGGAGGCTCACTCTCTCGTCTCTCACCTGCGCCTCTCCAACCCCTCCCCTCCTCCCATCTCTCTCACACCAGGCGGTGGGGCACAGCATATCTGGAGAGCAGGGGGGACACGGAGGTGATGGGGCGGGTGCGCGTGGAGAACCCTCCGTACCTGCAGGTGCACTGGTGGCGCGCGCAATCCTTCCGCTTCATGCTGCGCTGGCCCTCCGCCTACCTCTGCCACCTCACCAACCGCGCCCGCCACGAGGCCTACGGCCTGCCTGTCGCCACCCGCCTCGTCTCCTCCCTCTTGCACCAGCAAAATATCATCGCCTCCCTCTCCTCCACTTCCTCCTCCTCCTCCTCCTCCGCTTCTCCCTCGCTCCAAGACTCCGCCAACCCAGACAATCTCAAGATTAACGCATCGTCCGAAGCAGCAGTGCTGGAAGCCCTCTCTTTCTCCCCGCAAACCTCTCTCGAAACCAGGGCCTGGCCTGCACTAGGCTTCGACGGATGTTCCTCTGAAACCCACGTCTCTCCAGACATTGCCCATCAACTCAACCTCACTCCCTCCTCCTCATCCTCCTCCTCCTCCTCTCTCCCGCTCACTTACACGCTGCAAGGCATAGTGGATTCGGTGTATGAGGGGGTGGGCGGGGAGGTGTACATGCCGCGGCCGGTGGTGAGCGTGCATGTGAGGCAGGGCGACAAGGCGATCGAAATGGAGCTCTCCTCCTTCGCCTCCTACATGTTCCTCGCGCACCGCCTCCGCTCCCACACTCCGGATTTGCAGTACGCCTGGCTCAGCACTGAAATGGAGGTGAGCGGATCGATATTAGGCAGAATGAGAGGTGGAAAGGAAGGTAGAAGAGGCAGCGAGAGTGGAGAGAGGGGCAGGGGTAATGGAGGTTATGTGTGGGGTGTGTGAATGGAGTGAGTGTGGTGGCCGGTGGTGAGTGTGCATGTGAGGCAGGGCGACAAGGCGATAGAGATGGAGATCTCCTCCTTCGCCTCCTACATGCTCCTCGTGCACCGCCTCCCCACACGCCCATTTGCGGTACGCCTGGTTGAGCACGGAGATGGAGGTGAGCAAAGGGGTTGGAATGAGGGGTGGCTGTGGGTGTGAAATTGGGAAGGAGACATGAATTGAATGTTGAGGGACCAAGGAGAGGAGAGGGAGAGTGGGTGAGACCTGAGCGGGAAGTGAGGGTGTGAAGCTTGCTTGAGTTGGTCTCATTCACTCCCAACCCCATTTCCCCTCACCCAACCTCCCCGATTCCCGCAATGAAATTGTTTTGTATCATCTACAGTCGGTGATTCAGCAGTCTCGAGCATACAAGGACTGGACCTTCTTCTACACTCGCAACAAGAGGCAGACAGGAGCAACAGCCATGGTGGCTTATGAGCAGGACGCGGGTGTAGAGCTGCTGGTGGGGGTGAGCTTTGCCAACCTCGTTATAGCATCGGAGTGCGATTATTTCATCGGTCCGCTCAAGTCCAACTGGAACAGGCTAATCAATGGCCTGAGAATGACAAATGGACGAATGAATAGGGGATACACGGCTCTCAATTTCGGAGGATGGTAGGTAGGTAGTTATACGGTACCGTATAATTAGGCAGCCAATTCAGTCAACAGTGGCTGCGTGTTGTGGATTGTACATTCATGTGTTGGATTATAATTAATAAACGGCATTCTTACCAGGGCTTCGTTTTGGATTTGGCTAGCTCACGATTGGCAGTGTAGCTATTTTAAAAACCCTTCTGGGCAGTGTGAACTTTTTCATTACACTGCCAGAGCAGTGTAACATATCCGTTTTAAAAATTTACCCTGCAACTTCAGTGTGAGATTTTTCCGTACACTGCCACTAATATGTACTCATTAGATTTAAGTCAACTCACATACTTGACAATTTATTTATAAGCATTCAATCACTTGCATGCTCATCCTCGCTATCAGACTCTAAAATTGCCTTGCCGTTTCCTGCGAAATGCTTGTGTGGGACGGGTGTTTTCGCGGGTCTTCTCTTCTTTTGCTTCCGCCAGATCTCCACCACCTCCGGCCATTTGTACTCGTAGTTCAGCATGTTGAGAGTCATCAGCTCGGACAGACGCACGTCTCCAAGTGACGTGCGCATCCAGCTCTTGATGACGTTTTGCCGGCTGAATCCACGCTCGCACTCCACGGTGCTTAGCGGGATTACCGCGAGCGCCTGCCACATGGACACCAAGTTGGGGTAGCTGCGAGGCCAGTCCTTGGTCTTCATTATCTTGGCGAGCCCCTGGTAGAAGTCGTCGTCCTCGTAGTGGCGCGACATGACGTGGCAGAAGCTACTCAGTTCAAGCTCCGCCGCGCGGTGGTTGAAGCCTGCCACGTAAACAATCATAACAATCATTTGTCAGAACATATAGCTTACTCATTTGTGTAGGCTATAGTGGGGTATCCCATAGGGGGCACAACCCAATTAGGGTTTCCTATTTGTACTCACTTCGTTCATACTCATTTCATTCTCGTTCAATTCTTCTCATGGAATCAGAGCAGGTCCCCTCCTAGGGACTGTTCCTAGGGCCCACCGAAGCGCGCCCCGAGGCGCGCGTTCTTTTTTTTTTTTTTTAGCGACCCTGCGTGTCGCCCCTACCGTCGCGCTCCCGACGCTCACTCCTCTTACGGCCGCCCGCCCTAGTGCCCTGACGGCCGCCCGCTCTAGCGCCCGAACGCCGCCCGCCCTAGCGCCCTGACGGCCGCCCGCCCTAGCGCCCTGACGGCCGCCCGCCCTAGCGCCCTGACGGCCGCCCGCCCTAGCGCCCTGACGGCCGCCCGCCCTAGCGCCCTGACGGCCGCCCGCCCCAGCGCCCGAGCGCCGCCCGCCCTAGCGCCCGAGCGCCGCCCGCCCTAGCGCCCGAGCGCCGCCCGCCCTAGCGCCCGAGCGCCGCTCGCCCTAGCGCCCGAGCGCCGCCCGCCCTAGAGCCCTGACGGCCGCCCGCCCTAGCGCCCGAGCGCCGCTCGCCCTAGTGCCCTGACGGCCGCCCGCCCTAACGCCCGTGGGCCACTCGCCCTAGCGCCCTGACGGCCGCCCGCCCTAGCGCCCGAACGCAGCCCGCCCTAGCGCCCTGACGGCCGCCCGCCCTAGCGCCCTGACAGCCGGCCGCCCGCCCCAGCGCCCGACGCCCGCGAGCCGCCCGTCGCAGCCGCCCGTGAGCTCCCTGAGCCGCCTGTGCAGCCGCTCGCGAGCCGCCAGCGAGCCGCCCGTCACGACACCAGCGCCGCACGAGCCGCCCGTCCAGCCCAGCAGCCCGAGCCGCCCGAGCCGCCCGCGCCGCCCCAGCAACCCGAGCCGCCCGAGCCGCCCGAGCCGCCCGAGCCGCGCGAGCCGCCCGAGCCGCCCCAGCCGCCCGAGCCGCCCGAGCCGCCCGAGCCGCCCGAGCCGCCCGAGCCGCCCGCGCCGCCCCAGCAACCCGAGCCGCCCGAGCCGTGCCGCTTTTCCTGAGCTGTGTTCCTCTGCTGCTGACCTACCCGACTCTCCCAGCCCGGTGAGACTTTCAGCTGCTGCCATGGCCACCCCCAATGTTCTTACTTTTGACGCTGAGGGGAGGGCCATTGACTTAGCCGTCTGGATTGAAGACCTGCAGCTGTACTTACTGTGTGATGCGATAGATGAGGTCTCTCTCTTTGACTTTGTCTCTGGCGCTGTCCCTGCCCCACCTGCTGATGCTGACTCTGCCGTTCGCTCCAAGTGGGCGACCCGCGATGCTGCTGCACGTCTTGCTGTGCGCCGCCACCTCCCTTCCTCTGAGCGTGCCCACTTTAGTCAGTGCAAGACCGCTCAGGCCTTGTACGACGCTGTAGTTGCGCGCTACTCCTCCCCTTCCTCCGCTACCCTTAGCCGCCTCATGCTACCGTTTCTCTTCCCTGACCTCGCCTCCTTTCCCACTGTTGCTGACCTCGTTACCCACCTCCGTGCTAGTGACACCCGCTACCGCGCTGCCCTTCCTGCTGAGTTCCGCGCTGCGAACCCTCCTCCCATGTACATCACTCTCTACTTTCTCGTCACCCGTCTCCCTGAGTCCCTTCGTGTCGTTAGGGACCAGTTTCTCTCTGTATGTCCCACCACTCTCACTGTCGACCTCCTTGAGGAGTCCCTGCTAGCGGCTGAGAAGAGTATTGTCGCTGTAGGGGCCTCTCGGGGTGACCCTCGCACCCCCATCTTTGAGGGGTGTGGTCCTTCCCCCCTGCTGCCCTCTGTCGCCTCTGCCGCTGCGGCCGACCTCACTGGTTTTGAGTCGGTCGGCGCGGCGTCTGCCCCCAGCGGCAGACGCCGCTCTGGCAAGGGCAAGGGGGGCAAGGGAGCGGGTGGGGCTAGAGGGGGCGGTGGAGGAGGCGGTGGGGGTGGCGGGGGGAGTGGGGGTGGCGGTGGGGGTGGTGGCGGGAGTGGAGGTACTGGTGGCGGCGGTGGAGGCGGAGGTGGCGGCGGCGGTGGTAGCGGAGGAGGCGGTGGGAGCAGCGGGAGCGACGGTCCTGGTGGGGGAGGTGGCGGTGGAGACGGGGGTGGCGGTGGGGGCGGGGGTGGCGGTGGAGGCGGGGGTCGGGGTGGCTCGTCCCAGCGGAGCAGCTCTGGGGGTGGTCAGCGCCAGCAGCAGCAGCAGCAGCAGCCACAGCAGCAGCCACAGCACCAGCAGCGCTCTCGCACCGTCCCCGCCCCTCAGCAGCTCCGTGAGTGGTACCTGCAGCGTCAGCGTGGTAGTGCGCTTGGTCCCTGCCCCTACATTCTTCGCACCGGTGACCGTGCAGGGGAGAGGTGTGGAGGCGCCCACACAGCCCGCCGCTGCTTTGGCCGCCTGACGGACGCCTGGCGTCAGCAGTTTCCGGAGGCCGCTGAGATCCCCCGCTGGGGGGAGCTGTCTAGGGCTGGTGTAGCTATTTATGATCTTGATTTTGATGCCATTCTCTCTGCTATGTATGCTGTGGTTAGTGATGAGGATGACTGTTACCGGTGTTTCCCGCCCGACCCGGGCATTGGTACTGCCGCGTCAGGTACTAGTGAGGGTGCTGCTCTAGGTGCCAGTGCGTCTGTGCTCTCAGGTGCTGGTGAGTCTGCCCTCTCAGGTACTGTGTCGGCTTCGGCCTCTCACACCTTCACCCTTGACTCTGGAGCGTCTCGCTCCTTCTTTAGGGACCGCACCACTCTCACGCCACTGAGTCGGCCGGTTGCGGTGTCCCTGGCTGACCCCTCTGGGGGGCCTGTCCTGTCTCGCTTCTCCACTGTCCTCCCGTGTCCGGCGGCCCCCTCTGGCACCCTGACTGGTCTCTACCTCCCCTCGTTCTCGACGAACTTGGTGAGTGGTGCTGACCTCCAGGATGCGGGTGTCCACCAGTTCACCCCTGCTCGTCAGCGGGTGACTCACTGCACGGAGGCGGATACAGGTCGCCACCTGGCTACGTTTACGCGTCGGCCAGGGTCGAGCCTGTACATACTGACCACTGCTTCTCCTCCAGGTGCTGAGTCTGGTAGGGTCCCTTCGTCTGGTCAGGTGTTTGCTGCAGCGTCCAGGTCTGGTCCTGAGTCTGCCCCCTGCTCGTGTCGTCGTCTGTCCCACGAGACCCTCCTTTGGCACCACCGCCTTGGCCACCCCTCTCTGCCTCGGCTCAGAGGCATGGCCTCGCGGGTCCTTGTGTCTGGTCTTCCCCGGTCTCTCCCTCCCCTTCCTCCGGGCCCTGGCCCTACCTGTGTCCCCTGTGTCGAGGGGCGCCAGCGTGCTGCCCCTCACTCCTCCCAGTTTCCGCCGACAGAGGCCCCGTTGCAGACGCTTCACATGGACGTGTGGGGCCCAGCCCGCGTCCGTGGACAGGGTCAGGAGCGCTACTTCCTGCTGGTGGTTGACGACTACTCGCGTTACACCACAGTCTTCCCCTTGCGCAGCAAGGGTGAGGCCACTGAGGTGTTGATCGACTGGATCCGCGCAGCTCGTCTCCAGCTTCGGAGGAGCTTTGGCTCTGACTTCCCTGTTTTACGTCTGCACTCGGACAGAGGCGGAGAGTTCTCCTCTGGCCTCCTGAGTGCCTACTGTCGTGCGCGAGGCATCCGTCAGACCTTCACGCTTCCGAACTCACCACAGCAGAATGGGATTGCTGAGCGCCGCATTGGCATGGTCATGGACATCGCTCGTACGTCCATGATGCATGCGGCTGCTCCCCATTTTCTGTGGCCGTTTGCGGTCAGGTACGCTGCGCACCAGATCAACCTCCACCCCAGGGTCTCTCGACCGGAGACCTCCCGAGCCCTGCTGTGGACGGGGAAGGTTGGCGATGCGTCGGCGTTCCGGGTCTGGGGATCTCGGGCGTTTGTTCGCGACCTGTCTGCGGACAAGCTGTCCCCTCGTGCTTCTCGCTGCGTCTTCCTCGGGTTCCCCCCCGACGCCCCTGGGTGGCAGTTTTACCACCCCACCTCTCGACGTGTTCTGTCCTCCCAGGATGTCACGTTCGACGAGTCGGTACCCTACTACCGCCTCTTCCCCTACCGCACTCCGTCCCTCCCCCCACCCCCGCTCTTCTTGGTACCAGGTCCCCCCCCGGTAGTCCCCCTCCCCCCTCAGGGTCCTGCCCCTTCAGGTGTGTCCCAGGTAGACGCGGTCGAGCCTGTCGAGGTCACTGGTGACTCTGGTGCTGCTGCGGGAGCTGAGCCTGGGTGTGCGGAGTCTGGGGGTGCTGAGCCTGGGGGTGCTGTGCCTGGGGGAGCTGAGCCTGGGGGTGCGGAGTCTGGGGGTGCTGAGCCTGGGGGTGCTGTGCCTGGGGGTGCTGAGCCTGGAGGTGCCGAGCCTGGGGGTGCTGTGCCTAGGGGTGCCGAGCCTAGGGGTGCTGTGCCTGGGGCTGCTGTGCCTAGGGGTGCTGAGCCTGAGGGTGCTGAGCCTGGGGGTGCTGTGCCTGGGGGTGCTTCGTCTCGCCGGGAGCCACTCTCCCCACAGGAGCTGCGTGAGTGGTTTGCCAGGCGCTGGAGGCGTGCTGCGGGTGCTGGTGGCTCTTCGGCTGTAGAGGGTACTGCTACCGCGCGTCCCGCCGGTGCTCGTACTGTGGGTGCTAGAGCCGCTGGGTCTGAGAGTTCTCCTGGAGCTGGTACTGCTGAGGGTGTTGGCGCTGAGCTTGCCGTTGGCGGTCCGACTGACTGTGCTCCTGGTGCTGCTGCTGGAGGTTCTGGAGCTTCTGGTGGTGCTGCTGGAGGTGCTGCTGGAGTGGGTGCTCCTGCCGGGGCTGCTGGTGCTGTTCCTGCTGTTTCTAGCGTCGCCGCGCGGCCCCGACCGTACTTCGTTCTGCTCCTGCAGCAGGTTCTTGGTCTTACACCTCCTCCTCCTCCCTTAGAGGGTCCGCAGCCTGTCCGGTCACAGCCACAGCTACAGCCTGCCTCCCCTTTGCCCGCTCCTTCTCCCTACGCTGGTCCGACTGGAGGTCTTACTGAGCGTCGTGAGCCTGCGTCTCGTCCCGTGTCGCCTGTTCGTACTGAGCGCACTAGTGGTCGCGGGTCGCGTCAGCGTCCTCCTCCTGTCCCTGGCACGCACCGGATGTCACTGCGTCCGTCCACTGCTCCTCTGCGTGCCCTTTTGCCTTCTCCTCCTGCTTCCTCTCTTCCTGCTCTTGCCGACCCGGAGTCGGACTCTCTTCGTGCTGCCAGTCCTACTGTCACGCGTCTCCTTGCTACTGTTGTCACTGACCCTTCCTTCGAGTCGTCTGCTGCGTCTACCCTTATCACTGAGCTTGTCGACTTTGCTGCGCGCTGTCGTCTAGACTACGCTGCTCGTCTTGTCACTGAGTCTGAGTCCGCCTGTCCTCCGTCCGTCGGGGGTGAGTGTGCCCTTGGCATGGACGTCCTTGAGGACAGGCAGGAGGAGTTCCAGTGTCTCGCGGCCGCTTCACCTCGTCTCGCGTCTGTACTGCTAGCCCCTGAGGGAGACCCGGATGCACCAGACATCCCGACTCCGCGCTCTTACGCGGAGGCGATAGAGGGTCCCTACTCCTCTCAGTGGCAGGCAGCTATGGATGCAGAGATGGCTTCCTGGAAATCCACAGGCACCTACGTTGACGCTGTTCCCCCTCCTGGGGCGAACATCGTCAGTGGCATGTGGATTTTCAGGGTGAAGCGGCCGCCGGGCTCTCCGCCTGTCTTCAAGGCGCGTTACGTGGCTCGTGGCTTCAGTCAGCGGCAGGGGGTTGACTACTTTCAGACCTTCTCCCCCACCCCGAAGATGACCACTCTTCGGGTTCTGCTGCACGTTGCTGCTCACCGTGACTACGAGCTGCACTCTCTCGACTTCATCACAGCTTTCTTGCAGGGCAGCCTGCACGAGGAGATCTGGCTGCGTCGCCCACCTGGCTTCACTGGGTCTTTCCCTCCTGGTACCCAGTGGAGTCTCCGGCGTCCAGTCTACGGTCTCCGCCAGGCGCCACGTGAGTGGCACGACACACTGAGGACTACGCTCGCGGCACTTGGGTTTGCTCCTTCTACTGCCGACCCGTCGCTGTTTCTGCGCACCGACACCTCTCTGCCGCCGTTCTACATCCTCGTGTACGTCGACGACTTGGTCTTTGCCACAGGTGACACTGCTGGACTCGCCTACGTGAAGTCCGAGCTGCAGAAGAGACACACGTGCACTGACCTGGGTGAACTGCGCAGCTACCTTGGCTTGCAGATCACCCGGGACAGAGCACGCCGCACCATTACCTTGACTCAGTCACACATGGTGCAGCAGGTCCTTCAGCGCTTCGGCTTCACGTACTCCTCGCCTCAGGCCACTCCTCTGCCTACTCGCCACTCGCTCTCAGCTCTGCCTTCGGATGAGTCCGTAGAGTCGAGTGGCCGGTTTGCAGTGCTTGTTGGCTGCCTCATGTACCTGATGACCTGCACACGACCTGACCTCGCATACCCTCTTAGCATTCTCGCACGCTATGTTGCTCCTGGGAGACACCGACCAGAGCACATGGCTGCAGCGAAGAGGGTGTTGCGCTACTTGTGCAGTACGTCGGGCATGGGGCTAGTGCTTGGAGGGCGCAGTCCAGTGGTCCTCACTGGGCACGCAGACGCTTCTTGGGCTGACGACCAGGCTACGCAGCGGTCGTCACAGGGTTACACCTTCAGCCTTGGTTCCGGCTCTGTCTCGTGGCGGGCTACCCGCTCGTCTTCTGTTCTCGGCTCCAGTTGTGAGGCTGAGATCTACGCTGGGGCTATGGCTGCACAGGAGTTACGCTGGCTCACCTACCTGCTGACTGACCTTGGAGAGCAGCCTCGTTCTCCTCCAGTCCTGTACGTAGACAACAAGGCCATGCTGGCCTTGTGTCGAGAGCAGCGACTGGAGCACAGAACGAAGCACATTGCTCTCCGCTACTTTCTTGCTCGTGAGCTACAGCAGCGTGGACAGTTGCGACTTGCGTACGTGGCCTCTGAGGCCAACACTGCTGATGTCTTCACCAAGGCACTTGCGCCTTGTGCCTGTCTTGCCTCACTTGCTCTCCTCTTGACCTTGCTTGTACCTTCGCATATATATACCCTTGCTCTTGCTTACTTGACTCTTGTATACCTCTATATATGATCTTGCATGTGAACTGGCCTTCTGGCCTTTAAACTTGTGCTCGGAATGCGTGGTGACTTTGTGATCCACCCTGAGCTTTGCTTTGCTTTGCTTGACTGGTCTTGTGACCCCTTGTTCTCCCCCACTTTGCCTATGGGGGTGTGTCAGAACATATAGCTTACTCATTTGTGTAGGCTATAGTGGGGTATCCCATAGGGGGTACAACCCAATTAGGGTTTCCTATTTGTACTCACTTCGTTCATACTCATTTCATTCTCGTTCAATTCTTCTCATCATTTTCTTCTTTAGCATTTACCACCAAGACAACCAAGCAACATCGCATCCAACTACGAGTGACTGCAACGTTAGCAAAAACACACGTGGCAGCCTGTTCATGAAGACACGCGCGTTAGCATCTAGCCACTGCACCACCCGTCGTTCCCGTTTATCTGTCGCATCTGGCCACGACTCCACCTTGTACAGCTTGCTGCCGTCTAACTGCTTCAGGCTGTGCATGCGGGTGTGCAGATTTGTCGCCACCTCAAGCGCAAACGCCTTGCACAGCTTGATGCAGTCGGCCATTGATCCGCCATACTTGTGCCCTTTCAGCGGCTCCTCGCTCAGCACGAACTCATGCGATGTTGGCTCGCCCTCCGCATCGACGCCGTCCACTGTGATCTTCCGTTTGCCGTTTGCCATCCGTGCGATAAATGGCGACAGCAGCTTGCTGACTCCCCCTCCGAAAGTCTTGTCGTACTCCATGTAGCGCAGCCTGATGCAGCAAATCGTGCGGTCCACCTCCTGGTGCACGATCGTGATGTCAACCTAAGATGGAGGCGGGATCAACAATAGCAAGACTTCGTTCAGAAATTACTCGATTGGTGCTGTTCTAAATTACAATAAAGCAATCTAGAACGCATCACTTACTTTCCGTCTTTGGAAAAACTGGTTCAGGGCGTTGATCTCCGCAAGAAGATCCGCCAAAAAGTAGACGCAGAAGTGAAACTTCAGCGACTTCAGCGTGGCGGCCATCTTGTGCTGGTACTCGATGAAAACCACAATCGCTGCCCCAAGGACCCTGCAGAACCGCTGCATAGCATCTCCACGCGACAGCCATCTCACGTCGAAGAGCCCCTGGTGCTCCAGGCTGGTCTTGTGGATTTCTTGCTGCAGCTCCTTGAAGCGTTCGTGCCAGACGGAGGACTTCGTGACGATCTCTCCCAGCCCACGGATTGCAGCGTCGACGATATCAAGGTCGCTGTACTTGAGCGCCGACTCCTTCACCGCTAGAACTTCTCTGCACAGGTTAACACATATTGGTTAAAAGAGTACTTGTATGCGGGTATAAACCCAAGTCAACGAATTTGAACACCATACCTGTGAGCGATGCAATGCGTGCCGACGAGATGAGGAATGCGCTGACGGAGACGCACCACAAGCCCCCGCTCGGTGCCAACCATCACACCCGCGCCGTCGGTGCTGATGGCGACGATCCTCTGCAGATCCAGACCGACAGTCTCTAGGTGGCTTAGTAAGACGGTGAAAATTGATGCCGCGTCACACTTCTGGACGGTTAGGAGCGCAAACTCGGTTGCAACCTGTCGGTCCTTCAAGAAGGTCACAAACACCACGAGATGCTTCCCGCGAGCTCTGTCGGTGCTTTCATCACAACTGAGGCCGATCCAAGGCGATGCGTGGATGTACATCATCTGTTGCTGCTGCTGGTATGTGCACATAGCCTTCACCATCTCCTTGAAATCGTACCTGCAATATGCGCAGCCACAAATAAGCCTCCGTAGCGTGCACAGGAAAATATCACCCAAGAATAAAAAAAGGTACTCACTCCGTGATGTAAACTCCGTAGCCCTGTCGAGGGATGTCAGGCACACCCTCCCTGGCCAGAAACTCCACAATCCGCGGGAACATAGCGATGGGTGCGTCTTCGTCGCACACAAATTGAATGCTCCGCATGAGCCTGATCACCCGCGCGCCCTCCACGTCCGCTCTCTCGTAGTCGTCAATTTTCTTCTGCGCCGCCAACGTGTCGAGGAGCCCCTTTTGACGGTCGATGCACTCCTCATGGCGAGTACTTGCTTGGTGCGCGCGCATCGACGCTGGCTGCAAGTCGCGGCCGCCGCTTCCATTCCTCCCGTATCGTGCGTTGTCTGGGCCGTGTTCACTGCACACACTGCAACGCAAGCAAGGCATGCCGTCATCAGCCTTGTCGAGCAACACCCAGTCAAACATCGGGAGCCATTTCGTAATGTAGTTTCTCTTGGCTTCCAGGAACTTCGCTTCAGCGCGTTCAGCAGCAGTCAGCTTGAGAGGTGATGGCGCTGGAGTGACCGCGGGAGGTGGCGGAGGAGGAGGTTTCACAAGCGGCGTGCCGGCGCCGAACCCAATCGTTGTCTGCGTGTAGCGGCGACGTTTCAGCGCTGCCAAATTAGAAGACTCCGGGGCTTCGGTGACGATGTCCGTCGTCTCCACGTCACCGTGAACGTCGAGGTCCGCCTCATTGCTTGTGGGATGTTGCGCATTGGCGTCGTCTGAATCTAGCTCCTGCTCAGGCGGGGGTGACCGTGACACAGCTTTGCGCACAGGAAATTGCCAGCCCTCACTGTCATCTGAGGGCTCAGGCAAAGGGCGAGGTGCAGATTCGGTTACATGGCCTCGCAAAAAATCGAGACCAGTCCTTGGCCTATAGCTACAAGAGGGGTCGCCATCATCGGCATCGGCAGCGTCTCCAAGCGCAGCCATGGCTACCAGGTGGTGGTCGCTCAGCTGCTAGATTGAGTGGTCAAAATGGGAGCGACTTTGGGGTGGTGGTGGAATGACGGTGTCACACGATACTGTTAGCTGTGCTTGCCGAACCCACACGGCAAAGCTTCGGGACAGAAACTCACAGAGCGCCACGGTCGGGGACCGTGGTTTGCATCTCCAAGCACCGACAATCTGAATGTGGTCCCACTCCCAGGACTTAGTTCAGGCAGCAATACTGTAGTTGCTGCCAATGTGGGATTGCGTGTCGTGCTGGCAAGGGAATTATTCCTAACTGACCAATCGGACACATGACAGCGGCCAACGCAAGTACGGGGGGGGGGGGAGGGGAAGGGGTGCTCTGTACGCACTTCAGTGTAATCTACCATAAGTAAAAAATTACCCCAAGGCATCAGTGTGGCCTAGAACGATACACTTACATATCAGTGTAACACTAACTCATAAAAAAATTACCCCAGCACATCAGTGTAGACCCAAAATTTCACCGTTGTAATCAGTGTAGAAGGGTAAATTACACTGCAAACCTGAGCCCTGATTCTTACCACGCTTTTGCTTGTATGGTATACCATACCATTCCCCCCCACCACCACCTTTTTTGGTACATTTTTGTGAATTAAGATACATTTTGTTTTTCCTGATGTTACCACTAAGTTTCTCCCTGTCTGGGGGCTCATTACAAAATTTGTGGTACTTGACATCCAGCCAGAAATGCACAATTGGGGCATGTTCCTGGCAGGTGCTTATTGATTCAGCTCCTGGGAGCGAGAGTGTTACGTGTGCAATTGAGTGAACGAACGAGAGTTGCACTATCGAAGCAAGAGTACAATGAGCGAAGGAATGAGCGAAGAATATATAGCGAAACTACAGTGGTAACGGTAATGGACTGTGGTTGTCGCGCGACGAGCCTTGGACGGAGGTTGGGAAAATGTCGAAGCGTAGGCCCGGAGCGCGGGTTACCAGCCGAGCCGTGAGGTCGGGATGCGATGTGCGAAAATGGCGGGATGAGTGTTGATGCGATGGTCGCGAGTGGTAACGGTGCTGACTGAGGTGCTACAGTGATGTACGCGATGAGTAGGGATGCGAAGTAAGGAAAAGGGATTTTCCTTACACTACCCCCCCCCCCCTAAGGAGGTCTCCTTTACGAAAGTGCGTGGACGTCTTTGAAGTTTCGGCTGCGCAGGTACTCGGTGAGGACGGGGTGGTTTTCAATTCTGTCCAGGGGAACCCAGTTGTCCTCGGTAGGTGTTCGGTCTTTCCAGCGGATCAGGAACTCGATCTTTCGAGCTCCGCGGGGGTCGCGAACTCTGTGACTCAGAATCTTATCGGGGGTGATGATTGGTTCGGATGGTGGTCGTGTCATGCTGGGTGGCCGATGTCGTGGGAGTTGGCTGGTGGATGGGACGTACGGGCGAAGCAGACTGACGTGGAACGAGGGGCTGACGTACCAGTCAGCAGGGAGGAGGAGGTGCGCAGTGACGGGTGTGATCATGTGGCTAATTCGAAATGGCCCATAGTATCGAGGGCGGAGATTGGGAGTGATGGGCAGGCGGAGGTTTTGCGTGTCAAGTAACACGAGGTCGTCGAGTTGATAAGTGACGGGTCTGCGGTGGCGATCCGCGTTGCGTTTAGCGATGATATTTGATTTTTTAATTGCTTCTGCTGCCCTGGTCCGTGCTGCTTGCAGGATCTCGGCGAACTGTTGTGCGCGTGGAACGGGATTGTCGGGATTCGGTGTCATGGGTAATGTTGGGTCCTGTCCGTAGTTCAAGTAAAATGGCGACTGTTGGGTCGTTGCGGATGGCGCGTTGTTGTACGCGAATTCGATGAGAGGTAGCTGCTGTTCCCACGTGTTCGGATCGTCGCACGTGGCCCGAATTAGTTGCTCCATGGTCTGGTTTGTCCGTTCTGTCTGTCCGTCGGTTTCGGGGTGGTAGGATGAGCTGAATTGCAGTCGCGTGCCAAACTGCTGCCACAGGTTCCGCCAGAAGTTGCTTGTAAACTTCGTGTCTCTGTCGCTGATGATCGATGCTGGTATCCCGTGTAGTCGAACGACGGTCGAGATGAAGAGGCGGGTTGTTTCCTCGGCTGTGATTGATTTCTTGCAGGCTGCGAAGTGTGCCATTTTCGTCAGTCGATCGACGACGACTAGGATGGAGGTGTGCCCTGCGAAGTGTGCCATTTTCGTCATTCCCACTCGCCCCGGTCGGTAACCCCGTGACGAAGTCCATCGTCACTTGCTGCCAAGCACACTCTGGTGGTGGGATCGGCTGCAATTGTCCTGCCGGCCGCTTCCTGCTTGACTTCATGAGCTGGCAAGTGGGACACGATGCCACGTGTCGTTGCACGTCGGTCAACATTTCCGGCCAGTAGTAGTACCGCTGCAGTTGCTGCCGTGTTTTTTCTACTCCGAAATGTCCCGAGGTAATTCCGTCGTGTGCTTCCTGTAATAGTAGTTCCCGTAGTAGCGTGTATCCTGGTACCCAGATGCGGTCGGTTCCGGCTTTTACGTAATAGACTCCCTTGGCTGCTGCGAATTGCTGTGAATTTCCTCCTGTGAAGAACGGGTGTGTTTGATATCCGTGGGTAAATAGTCCTGTCAGTAATGGGCTGGTCTGGGTGAGTAGTATCGCGTGGATCTGGGCAGTGGGGCGGGTCAGTGCGTCAGCGATATTCGATGCTCCTTTTTTATATGTGACCGTATAGTGGAAATTTGACTCGAGGAAGTCGAGCCACCGAATCTGTCGTGGGTTGAGGTGGGGCTGTGCGCGAAGGTACTGTAGGGATCGATGGTCTGTCCGTACTGTCACGTCTGCGCCGGTCAAGTAGCAGCGCCACACTTTGAATGCATGCACGATCGCAAGCATTTCGCGGTCGTGTATCGGGTAATTTCGCTCAGGTGGATGGAGCTTGCGTGATTCGTAAGCGATGGGTTGGAGGCCGTTGCCGAAGTCTTGTAACAGTAAAGCTCCGATGGCGATGTCGCTCGCGTCGGTAACCAACTCGAAGGGGCGGTGTGGGTCAGCGATGCGTAGTACGTGTGGTGAACAGAGAACATTTTTTAGGGCAGAGAAGGCAGCATGCTCTTTCTCCCCCCACGTAAACGGCACCCCCTTGCGCAGTAAATCCGTGAGCGGGGCTGTTAAGCGTGCCATGTCGGGGACGAACCGACGAACGTAATTAACAAATCCTAAAAAACTCTGCAGTTCCGTGATGTTCGTCGGGGGACGCCACGCTTTTACCGTATCCAGCTTCTTAGGGTCAATCTCAACCCCAGCCTCCGAAATGACGTGACCTAAAAACTCTAGTCTGTCCCGAAAAAACCCGCACTTGGAGCCATTGGTGAGTAACCGATGTTTCTCTAGAATTTTAAAAACTGCTTCGAGATCTACTAAGTGCTGCTGCTGGTCCCGACTGTAAACGAGGATGTCATCAAGGTAAACGATGACGCATTTATCTAAAAGTGGCCTAAACGCCTCGTTCATGGTCATCTGAAATGTTGCGGGCGCGTTGGTCAGCCCGAAAGGCATCACCGTGTATTCGAATGACCCGTACCTAGTCCTAAATGCTGTCTTGGCGCAGTCCGATGGTTCGACCCGAATTTGATGGTAACCTCCCCGTAAGTCGATTTTCGAAAATACTCGTGCGGTTCGCAGCTGGTCGATCAGTTCGTCGGCGCGGGGGATGGGGTATCGTGATTTGACTGTTACCCTGTTAAGCGCTCGGTAGTCGATACACATTCGAAACCCTCCGTCTTTTTTCGGTGTGAACAGTATCGGTGCGGCGAACGGTGACGAGCTCGGTCGGATAAACTGCTTCTCTAACAGGTAATCTAACTGCTTCCTTAATTCGTCGAGCTCGGGCTGTGTCAGTCGAAATTGGCGCTGTACGGTTGGCTGTGCCCCCGGCTCTAACTCGATCCTGTGGTCATGTGCCCGCTGAGGTGGCAGTCCTTGCGGTAAGTCATCCGGAAGATACCCGGGAACCGTTTCAGTAGTGCCTGTAGTTCGGGCGGTACGGCTGCCAGCAGTTTCTGAAAATCACTCGGCTGCTCCTCTTTTTCAACTAATGCGATATCCACTGCGTACACGTCAGCTCCAGCAGCGACAACCCGTTTCATCGTGATGGCGTTGACCTGGACCGTCGAAGACTCGGGTGGCTGCCAGCGAGGTAGGACGACCCAGTTACCACCACTTCGCACTGTGCAGCTACCCGTCGTCCAGTCAATTCGTGGGTTATACCGTCGCAGCCAATCACGTCCCAATAGAATGTCGTGCCCATCCAGTGTCGTTGCGAGCATTTCCTGTGTAAACCTGAAGTTCCCTCCGCAGCGGACTTTTACGCGCTCCACCTTTTCCCGTATGGCCGATGGTGTTCCGTCGACTAAGCGTGCGTCTATCTCAGGTAAGCATCGGTTAAGTGTTAACTGTAACTTCCGTGCGGTTGCGGTATTAACTAAGCTGTGACTTGCTCCTCCGTCAATAAAAATCTTCACTGCTGCTCCCTGTATTTTCCCGTAGATCAGTACCGGGCAATCCGTCGCTGTACCCTCCTTATTCATCCGAGCCCGATCGATGGCGTGAATCGGTACTGTGACTCGGTGAGGGTCGGTGTGGTTGGGCGAGCAGGCCGCCTCGTCAGTAGTTGGCCCAACTTCTACTGACTGCTGGCGTTTCCCTGCCTCTGAGACTCCCTCCCCTGCTCTGCTCCGCGGCGCCTCAGCTCCTCTGGGCACTCGCTCTTGCGGTGGCCCGGCCTGTTGCAAGCAAAGCAGCGCCCTTTAAACGGTGCGGCAGCTGCATTCGACGCAACGGCGTGTATAGTGGCGTGCTCGATCGGTCCCCGAGGACGATGTCCGTAGTAGGACCCCGGTCTCGGTCGGCGTAGGATGTCGATTTTCTCGGCGAGCGCGAGAATCTCGTTGAAGTTCGAGAGTCCGCGCAGCATTATTTCGTGCGAGATATCCGGCTTCAGCCCTCTGACGTAACGGTCCACCCGCTCCGCTTCGTGCATGTAGCCGACCTGTTCGCAAAGTGCGAGAAAACCGCTGGTGTAGTCTTGAACTGACCCGAGCTGGCGCCAAGTGCGCAGTTTCTGACGCGCCGAAATTGAAGCCGCGATCGGCTCAAAACGCGCCCGAAGCCATGCGCACCACGCATCCCACGTGCTGTATTGGGCGGTCTCGCAGAACGAACTCCAGGTGACAGCTGGGCCCGAGGGCCCTTCCTCATGCGACGGTGGCTCGTAGGCGCGTGGCGACGTCACGATGACTCGCCACCAGTCCATGGCGGGGCCCCTTAGCAGTGAAACCGCATACCGGATCTTTGCGGCGTCCGACTCGACGTAATTGGCGTCGAAGAAAACGTTCATCGTGAAGACCCACGATTGAACTGTCGGACCGCCGCGCTGACTTGGGTCGAAGCAGGGCGGGCGTTGCGGCTTGAGCGGCATTGGTGCCATGTTGGAGTTTTCGCCACTTGTCGCCGCAAATTCCACGTGCCGACGGACTTCTCGAGGCTCCCGTGGGCTTGGCGCGATCCTGTTTCCTCCCATGCCAGGCATCGGCTGGGCGGCGCCCTCACTGGCTGCGCCTGAGCGTTGTCCCGTGCTGTCATGTCGTATTGGTGTGCCGGACGAGATTACAATCGGCTCATCCGAATGTGCAGATGCGTTTGTTGGTGCGTGGTGTGTTGTTGGTACGTTCATCGTAGACTGTTGACGAGCGGAGTCACGTTCCGCCGTGAGCGTCGCGATTTCGAGTGCTGATTCTTCCAGCTGACGCACAAGACGATCAAGTTGTTCCTGCGTCAACGTGGCGATCGTGAAATCGGCCATGGCGGGGGTGTCGGGCAAGCTCCGCGAGAGCCTCTGTCGTGGCCGTGCGTGCTTACGAGAGAGCACTACGAGCGGCGGTGCTGTGTCGCTGAGAGACGTCTACCCCCCCCAAAAAAATGAGATAGTGGGGAAGCGAAGGTATGGATGCGGTCCGAGATGGGATCGTAGGCTCTGAATACCAAGTGTTACGTGTGCAATTGAGTGAACGAACGAGAGTTGCACTATCGAAGCAAGAGTACAATGAGCGAAGGAATGAGCGAAGAATATATAGCGAAACTACAGTGGTAACGGTAATGGACTGTGGTTGTCGCGCGACGAGCCTGGGACGGAGGTTGGGAAAATGTCGAAGCGTAGGCCCGGAGCGCGGGTTACCAGCCGAGCCGTGAGGTCGGGATGCGATGTGCGAAAATGGCGGGATGAGTGTTGATGCGATGGTCGCGAGTGGTAACGGTGCTGACTGAGGTGCTACAGTGATGTACGCGATGAGTAGGGATGCGAAGTAAGGAAAAGGGATTTTCCTTACAGAGAGAGACAATACTGTGCAGATACAAGCGCATTCAAGAGAGATTCGAAAAAGCACATAAACCAGAAGACTGGGTTCGAGTAGGTTCAATTCAAAAGAATTTTCTATGCTAGATAATTTCATGTCACATGTCCTAAACAGCAAATCAAATTAGAGTGTGCATGCCCCCTGGTAGCTCTACCATCTCCCAATATCTGACACAAAAACGAACCACCGCAATCAAGACTGCATAGTGTCCTTCTTGGCGTTGTACTGGTCAAGCTCTGCATCAAGCTCCTCCTGCGTCTTGGGTGTCTCCGACTTCCTCCCTCTGCCTCTCCCTCGGCCCCGGCCTCGTGCACCTCCCCTCCCACCCCGACCACGACCACCAAACCCACCACCCCTGGTGACAAGCAGCAACACACAAGAGAGGCGTCAGCAAACTTCCATAGCCAGAACAGATGATACTGAGAGACAAAAAAGAAGGAACGCTTACCCTGCAGGAAAGCCAAACGGCGCAACAATAGCTGGTGCAACTGCCACCCTCGCGACAGCCGGAACAGATGGCGCAACGGTGGAACCGATCAGCTCAATCTTCATTGGTTTTCCGTCTAGCTGAACGTTGTTGTACCGGGTCATGGCTGCCAAAGCATCCGCTTTCCGTGCGAACACAACTTCCGCTGTACCCTGTGAGGTAACAAACAATAGGATGTCAGCTCTGATAACGGTAGCCGTATAACGCAAAAGCGGTAGAAAGAGCACTTGTGCATACCTTGGAACGGCCACTTCTGTCATAGTGAACCGAGAAGCGCTTGAGCTCTCCAATCTCCGAAAAAAGTTCCTGCAACAGAAAGACAGTGTATTTGAGTTCGTCCACTGAATCTTGACAGGAATAAGACATGACAATACTTGAAAAGCATACTCTATTCGCACCTTAACATCGTCGTTCGACACGCCGTAGTCCAAATTCGACACATAGAGCTTCGTCCCTGTCTCGATGCCTTGTCCCGCGGCACGTCCGGCAGCCGGAACAGCAACAGCGCCAGCATCGTACATGTCGTGTTGCCAGGCACGATCGGTTACCATGCCAGCAGGCTGGCGAGAAAAACAAGAAACAAAAAACGTGTGAACAAGAGCTCGTGCAGAGCTGTGCATCCAAGCGCCTGCTCCAAACCGACGTACTATTGCTGCATACTTGAACTAATGCTACATACTCCAAGTGCATAGCTTAGAGATAGTAAACAGCGTAATTTAAGAAATGATGTGGTTAGTTGTCACCAACATGTCAGCCCGCCAAGATGGTTCGAGGTAAAACGTCAGGCGTTCCCGAAAACCAGGAGCTGAGCGACAGAGGGTTGGACGATTCCACGACAACCGATCCCACCAAACGGCTCTCCGTAAGCCGCTCATCGTGGAATAAACACACCCCTTGAACGGCATCGACGAATTCTAAAAATCTCCTGGACGATTCTTCCCAGCGAGGACGAGAGATGAGGCGGAGAAAGCCTTGAAGAATAAGGAGTTCTGAAAAGCCTTCCTGGCTCTCAATAGAGAAACCAGGAGTGGGATTTGGATGGCGAGATAGAAGATCCGCTTGCCTGGCCATATGGTGTTGATCGAAATCCGCCTCGTCCAGATCTGCGGACAGGACCATAGCCCCTACCAGATCCGGATCCGCGTCCCCCTCGGCCGCCGCCGCGACCAGACGACTTCTTAGACTTGATGATATCGTCGAGGGACTGATCAAGCTCGGAAGCCATGATGACGCAACTGTGAGCAGCACACGTCAGAAGACGGCACGAAGAATATTACAGATCTCCACGCGAGTAGAAGCGGAAGCAGAGGCAGGCGACGAACCAGACACAACGGCTACAATTCTCGGATCTGCAGATGTAGGAAAAGGAAACCTGGTTGCAGATGTGGTACTGGCAGGCAGCAGCAGCTTTGACAAGCTAGGCTTGCCAGGTCGGTGGACAGAGGTGTGGTTGTTGCTTGGGAGATGGGATGGAAGTGAGGCCAGTGCCGTTGTGGAGTGCAAGATGGAAGACTAGCTAGAGGCGTGGCGTACTTCAGTCACCAAACCCTCGTTTTCCCGCTTTGTGAAGTCCGAAAATTGACGGACCTCCGTCAATAACCAGGCAGCAAGCAAAACGAATCGACGGTTGGAAAGGAGCACAGATGTTATGAGTTGTACTAAGAAGAGTGCGCGGAAGACTTAATAAAAAGGATGTCAAATACAGAATTACTGAATGACGATACAATGGAAGTGACGAGGCCTAAATAGGGGAAGTCCTAGCAAGGCGGGGAGGTTGGGCGAGGATGGCTTGGTGATGGATGCGATTGGTGCGGAGGCGACTCGGGGGTGGTTCAGTGCGACGAAATAGGAAGGACAGGTTCGTCGCGTGACCCTCGGGACGGCCTCGCTAACGAGTGCCTCAGTGAGGATTCGGTAAATCCTTACATCAGACTTCAACATTACATGTGATTCTGTAACTCTGTTATGCATTTTGTTACAAGGTGTACAAAACAAAGTGCACTGAATATTCTATAAAGAGACTGTGATTCTGGAAGCTGAGAATTGAACGAATGAGCGAGCAATTATAGGGCGAACTCTGGCTAGACGAGGACCTCAGACGTGCGAAGATTGGAAGTGTCTCGATTGGTGCAGGGCAACTCGGAAGTGGTTTGGGCCGAAATGTTGGCCGAACCCATCTGACGCGATGCCGTCGGGGCATAATCGATTGCGTGTGACGACGGTATACAAATTTTAGGAAAAACTTACCGTATAAGCACCAACATTACACTTCAAAGCATCTTACATAGAAATCACACAGAACATGACGATACGTAAACTACATGTGATGTCTTTTGTTCAAGTTCGATACAGCTTGATGCCTGTAAATTGCACAAAAAAAAATATATCAAAGTTCCCATTGTCAAACTTATATGCTATAGTCTGTGTAGGCTGTAGTGGGGTAGACTATATAGGGTACAACATTCTTAGGTTTTCCTACTTGTACCCACCTGCTTGCTAGTTCATTCATTCCTCATTCTTCACATGGTATAGAGCAGGTTCCCTCGTGGGAACGCTTCTCAGGGCCCACCACCTAACTCGATCTTTTTTTTCCTGCCCGAGGCGCGCCCCATAGGCCGCCCTCACGCCGCGCCCTCTTAGAGGCCCCTCGCGCCACCTTAGCATTCCCGTCGCCGTCCTTTGCGGCTCCGTCGCCGCCCCTCTAGGCCCCTCGCGGCCCCTTCACGGCCCCGTCGCCGCCGCTCTAGGCCCCGTCGCCGCCCCTCTAGGCCCCTCGCGGCCCTTTCGCGGCCCCGTTGCCGCCCCTAGCGGCCCCGTCGCCGCCCCCTCTAGGCCCCTTACGGCCCCGTCGCCGCCGCTCTAGGCCCCGTCGCCGCCCCCTCTAGGCCCCTTACGGCCCCTTCACGACCTCGTCGCCGCCACTCTTGGCCCCTCTGCGACCCCGTCGCTGCCCCTAGCAGCCCCGTCGCCGCCTCTGGAGGCCCCGTCGCCGCCCTTCGCGGCCACCTCGCCGCCCTTAGCGGCCCCATCGCCGCCCCTAGCGGCCCCGTCACCGCTCTTCGCGGACCCATTGCCGCCTCTACCGGCCCCGTCGCCGCCTCTACCGGCCCCGTCGCCGCCTCTATCGGCCCCTTCACCGCTGAGCCGCCCAGCAGCTGAGCAGCCGAGCCACCACGCCGCCAGACGCCCAGCAGCCGAGGCGCCCAACAGCCGAGCCGCCCAGCAGCCGAGCCGCCGAGCCGCCCCGCCCCCCAGCAACCGAGCCGCCGAGCCGCCCAGCAGCCGAGCCGCCCAGCAGTCGAGCCGCCCAACAGCCGAGCCGCTGAGCCGCCCAACCGCCGAGCCGCCGTGCCGCCTAGCAGCCGAGCCGCCGAGCCGCCATGCCGTCGAGCCGCTACTGCTCCTACCGGCGCGCCCCGGCCCTACTTACTTGGACTGGTGAGATCACTCCCTGCTAGGCCACTGCAGTCATGGCTACCCCCAGTGTCCTTGTCTCTGGTCTCCCTTGGTCCCTCCCTCCCCTACCTCCGGGGCCTGCCCCTACCTGCGTCCCCTGCGTCGAGGGGCGGCAGCGCGCCGCCCCTCACTCCTCCGAGTTCCCTCCGACAGAGGCTCCACTCCAGACTCTTCACATGGACGTTTTGGGCCCCGCCCGCGTCTGAGGCCAGGGTCACGAGCGTTACTTCCTGTTGGTGGTTGACGACTACTCGCGTTACACCACAGTCTTCCCCTTGCGCAGCAAGGGTGACGTCACTAAGGTGTTGATCGACTGGATCCGCGCAGCTCGTCTCCACCTCAGAGAGAGTTTCGGCTCGGACTTTCCTGCTCTGCGTCTGCACTCTGACAGAGGCGGGGAGTTTTCCTCTGCCCGTCTGGGAGCCTTTTGTCGTGCACAGGGCATCCACCAGACCTTCACGGTTCTGGCCTCTCCACAGCAAAATGGGATAGCTGAGCGCCGCATTGGCATGGTCATGGACGTCGCTCGTACGTCCATGATCCATGCGGCTGACCCCCATTTTCTGTGGCAGTTTGCTGTTCAGTACGCAGCGCGTCAGCTCAACCTTCAGCCCCGGGTCTCCTTGCCAGAGACCTCCCCCACCTTGCGGTGGACGGGAAAGGTTGGTGATGCGTCTGCGTTTCGGGTCTGGGGATCTGCGGACAAGCAATCCCCCTGTGCTGTTCCATGCGTCTTCCTTGGCTTCCCCCCTGACGCGCCTGGGTGGCAGTTTTACCACCCCACCTCGCGCCACCCTCCTTCCTCCCAGGACGTCACCTTTGATAAGTCAGTGCCTTACTACCGTCTCTTCCCCTACCGCACTGCGCTCCTCCCCCCCGTCGCCGCTCTTCCTTACGCCACGTCCTCCCCCGGTAGACCCCCTACCCCCTCAGGGTCCTGCCCCGTCAGGTGTGTCCCAGGTAGACGCAGTCGAGCCTGTCGAGGTAGCTGTTGACTCGGGTGCTGCTAGAGGTGCTGAGCCTGCGGGTGCCGGGTCTAGAGGTGCTGAGCCTAGGGTGCGGAGCCTGGGGGTGCTGAGTCTAGGGGTGTTGAGCCTGGGGGTGCTGGGTCTGGAGGTGCTGAGCCTAGGGGTGCTGAGTCTGGGGGTGCTGAGTCTGGGGGTGCTGAGCCTGGGGGTGCTGAGCCCGGGGTTGCGGAGCCTGGGGTTGCTGGGTCTGCTCGTGTGGTCTCTCGCGGTGCTTCGTCGAGGCGGGAACTACTCTCTCCCGAGGAGCTGCACGAGTGGTTTGCCCAGCGCTGGAGCCGTGCTGCTGGAGTCGGAGGTGCTACTGTTGCTGTTGGTTCCAGAGGTGCTCGTGCTGGCGGTAGTGGAGCTGCTGGGACTGGGGGTGCTGCCGAGGCTGCTGGAGTTCGTCCTGCTGGAGGTACTGTTGGAGCTGTTGGCGATACTGGAGCTGTTGGTTCTGCTGGAGCTAGAGCTGCTGGGGGTGTTGGCGCTGGTGGTTCTACTGGCGCTGCTGCGTCTGAGGGTGCTGGAGTTGGCGTCGTTGGAGGTGGAGGTACTGTTGGCGCTGGTGCTGCCGCTGGGGGTACTTGTGCTGTCCCTGCCAGTTCTGGAGGCGCTGCGCGGGCGCGGCCGTACTTCCTTCCGCTCCCTGAGCAGGTTCTGGGTCTCCCGCCTTCTACTGGTCTTGCTCCTCCCTTAGAGTGTCCACAGCCTGTCGAGACGCAGTCACAGTTACAGCCCGCCTCCCCCCTACCTGCTCCTTCTCCCTACACTGGTCCTACTGGAGGTCTTGTTGAGCGTCGTGAGCCTGCGTCTCGTCCTGCGTCGCCTGTTCGTGCTGCTTGCACTAGTAGTCGTGCTCCGCGTCCGCGTCCTCCTGCGGTCCCAGGCACACACCAGATGGCACTGCGTCCTTCTACTGCTCCTCTGCGTGTCCCGTTGCCGTCTCCTCCAGAGTCCTTTCTTTCTGTTCTTGCTGACCCGGAGTCTGACTCTCTTCGTGCTGCCAGTCCTACTGTCACGCATCTCCTGGCTACTGTTGTCACTGACCCTTCTTTTGAGTCCACTGCTGCGTCCGCCTTAGTTGCTGAGCTTGTCGGCTTTGCTGCTCGCTGTCGTCTAGACTACGCTGCTAGTCTTGTTGCTGAGTCTGAGTCTGTCTGTCCTCCGTCCGTCGGGGGTGAGTGTGCTCTTAGCACGGACGTCCTTGAGGACAGGCAAAGCAGCAGCAAAAGACTGCTTTGCCTCATCTCGTGTCCACGCTGATTGCCCCTGAGGGAGACCCGGATGCACCAGACATCCCGACTCCTCGATCGTACGCTGAGGCAATCGAGGGTCCCTACTCCTCAAAGTGGCAGTCAGCCATGGACGCAGAGATGGCTTCCTGGAAGTCCAAAGGCACCTACGTCGACGAGGTTCCCCCACCTGGTGCGAACGTTGTCAGTGGCATGTGGATTTTCAGGGTGAAGCGGCCGCCGGGTTCTCTGCCTGTCTTCAAGGCGCATTACGTGGCTCGAGGCTTCAATCACCGGCAGGGAGTTGACTACTTTCAGACCTTCTCTCCCACCCCGAAGATGACCACTTTTCGGGTGCTGCTGCACATAGCCGCTCAGCGCGACTACGAGCTTCACTCTCTTGACTTCGGTACAGCTTTCCTGCAGGGCAGCCTGCACGAGGAGATCTGGCTGCGCCGCCCACCTGGCTTCACTGGGTCGTTTCCTCCTGGTACCAAGTGGAGCCTCTGGCGGCCAGTCTACGGTCTCCGCCATGCGCCTCGTGAGTGGCACGACACACTGAGGACTACACTTGCGGCTCTTGGGTTTGCTCCTTCTAGTGCCGACCCGTCGCTGTTTCTGCGCACCGACACCTCTTTGCCGCCGTTCTACATCCTCGTGTACGTCGACGACTTGGTCTTTGCCACTGCTGACTCTGCTGGACTCGCCCACGTGAAGTCCGAGCTGCAGAAGAGACAATCGTGCACAGACCTGGGTGAACTGCGCAGCTACCTTGGCTTGCAGATCACCTGGGACAGAGCACAGCGCACCATTACCCTGACTCAGTCACACATGGTGCAGCAGGTCCTTCAGCGCTTCGACTTCACGTACTCCTCGCCTCAGGCCACTCCTCTGTCTACTCGCCACTCACTCTCAGCTCTGCCTTCGGATGAGTCCGTAGAGCCAAGTGGCCCGTACCCAAAGCTTGTTGGCTGCCTCATGCACCTGATGACCTGCACACGACCTGACCTTGCATACCCTCTTAGCATCTTGGCACGCTATGTTGCTCCTGGGAGACACCGACCAGAGCACATGGCTGCAGCGAAGAGGGTGTTGCGCTACTTGTGCAGTACGTCGGACATAGGGCTAGTGCTTGGAGGGCGACATCGAGTGGTCCTCACAGGTCACGCAGACGCTTCTTGGGGTGACGACCAAGCTACGCAGCGGTCGTCACAGGGTTACACCTTCAGCCTTGGCTCCGGCTCTGTTTCGTGGCGGTCTACCCGCTCGTCTTCTGTTCTCGGCTCCAGCTGTGAGGCTGAGATCTACGCGGGGGCCATGGATGCACAGGAGCTACGCTGGCTCACCTACCTGTTGACTGACCTAGGAGAGCTGCCTCGTTCTCCTCCAGTTCTGTACGTAGACAACAAGGCCATGCTGGCCTTGTGTCGGGAGCACAGACTGGAGCACAGAACGAAGCACATTGCTCTTCGCTACTTCCTTGCTCGTGAGCTGCAGCAGCGTGGTCAGCTGCGCCTTGCTTACGTGGCCTCTTAGGCCAACACTGTTGATATCTTTACCAAGGCACTTCCGCCTGGTGATCATCAGCGCTTTTGTACGATGCTAGGTCTTGTGCCTACTTGGCCTCACTTGCTCACTTCTTGACCTTGCTTGTACTGTGATCTTTCTATGCCTGCACTTGGCTGTTTACCTATATATATTATCTTGCATGTGAACTGGCCGTTTGGCCTTGCTCTTGTGCTCTGATTGTGTGGTGACGTTGTGATCCACCCTGAGCTTGCTTTGCTTTGCTTGACTGGTCTTGTGACCTCTTGTTCTCCCCCACTTTGCCTATGTGGGTGTTCCAACTTATATGCTATAATCTGTGTAGGTTGTAGTGGGGTAGACTATATGGGGTACAACATTTCTAGATTTTCCTACTTGTAACCACCTGCTTGCTAGTTCATTCATTCCTCATTCTTCATGTCGGAAACTCCCCACTCCCATGGTTGCTGTATCTCTCCCCCCAGCCTATTCCCTCCTGTTGCCTTACTCCCTTACTGCACTGCTCAGGTACCCGTGTACCAACTCAGCCCTTTCTTGCTGTGCCCTCGCTTCTTCTGCTCTTCCCTCCCACCATCCTGCACCTGGTTCCATCCTACGGCTCCCCTTACCCTCCTCTCTGCCCCACTCCTTCCTCCCGTGTGGTCTTTACCCCACTTTCTCCTTCCCTTTGCCTTCTGACTTCCTTTTCTCAGTACCTCCTTTCTATTCAACTACCTTGTAACTCATCCTGACTGCGGTTATGGCTCCGTGTTAAGACTGCTTATCTTGAAAACAGAATGCTGCAGTAATTCACGAAAACAAATACGCAGTGGCAGTCCCATGGCCCAGGACCCTGCCTTAAGCTTCCCTACGCAAACCCTAGCAAGGCTGGCCTAACAATTCAACAGTGCTAGGCTACCTAGCTTGCCATCCACAATGCTCTTCCACCCGTCTCCAGCTGGCGTTGCTGCTTCCCAGCTCTGTCCTGGATCCGGTGTCTGCAAGAAGAAACCAAAGCACACAGATGCACACAACACATCACACAACATGCTCCCCACCCGCACCCTCCTCCACGTCATCTCGCTGCAACCCTGCCAGCGCACCCCGAATCCCGTTCCTCGCCCCACCTTTCCTCAACCTGTCTCACCCCGCCACGCCGCTGCCGTTACTGCCCTTCGCCACTATCGGTTTTGCTTATATACAAATGTACATGTTTTCCGCCTTCGCTCTCCGCTACACCCTCTGTCAGGATTTCTTAGGCCTTAACCTCATAATTCTGACAGCTGTCGGAAACTCCCCACTCCCATGGTTGCTGTATCTCTTCCCCTTGCCTATTCCCTCCTGTTGTCTTGCTCCCTTACTGTACTGCTCAGGTACTCGTGTACCAACTCAGCCCTTTCTTGCTGTGCCCTCGCTTCTTCTGCTCTTCCCTCCCACCGTCCTGCACCTGGTTCCATCCTACGGCTCCCCTTACCCTCCTCTATGCCCCACTCCTTCCTCCCGAGTGGTCTTTACCCCACTTTCTCCTTCCTTTTGCCTTCATCCTTCCTTTTCTCAGTACCTCCTTGCCCCCTCCCATGGCACATGGCCGCCGTCCTCGCGCGTGTCATGGGACCCTGAGGTACGTCCCTGCCTCTCTCCCCCCGAATCCTTGCCACATTCGTCACGTGATCTGCCACCCGCTTCCCTGTCCCGTCCTCCAGCACTATGACTCCCGATGGCCGTACCTCCTTCACCGTCCACCGCTGCTGCGAGAGCCCCACGTCCAGGGCGTGCTTCCGCTGCCGCTGAAGGTATACCTCTTCCTCCTCCCGCACTCCGGTCCTAGCTCCTTTGCCGTTTGCCTCCTGTCGCTGCTTGTACCTCTCGATATCCCGCAGCTGAGCAACGTGCAGGTTCTCCAGGGCTGCTGGCAGTAGCTGCCTCAGGTACGCCGCCCGTGCATCCGCCACTGCCACCCACTTCTCAGCTGAGCCTGTAGTGACCACATCCAGGAGCAGCCGTGGCGCTCCCACCGGGATAATCGGCTCCTTGCCGAACAACAGGTAGTAAGGCAACACGTCCTTCAAGGCTGCCTGCTTGCTGAAGCAGTAGCCCGCCATGACCCAGTACAGTTTCCTATCCCAGTCCCGCTTGTGCTCCTCCCCATAGGCCCTCAGCCCTCGTTTGACCGTCTGCACCAGCCGTTCTGTCAAGCCGTCGCTCTGCGGATGGTATCGTGAGGTTGACCGATGCCGTATGCCGCTGGCCTTTAGCAGCAGGTCAAAGGCCCCTTCGAACTCCGTGCCCTGATCTGTCAATACCTCCCCACATGCCCCCAGCTTGGTTATAACCATCTCCTCAAACGCCTCTGCCACCGCCTCAGCCGTCTTGTGCACTAACGGCCTCGCTTCGGCCCACTTGCTGATATGCTCTACCATGAGGAGGATATACCTCCTCCCCTTGGTTGTGACCGGCAGCTCCCCCGCTATGTCCAGTGACCAGCGGTAGCCAAGGCTTACTACGGGCAAGGGCTGCAGCTCCGCCTTCTCCCTCTCCAGCACTGCTCTGTTCCTGCAGCATGCCTCACACTTCTCCACCCACTCCTTAATCTGCCGCCGCATACCCGCCCACCACCATCCCGTCTGTACTAACTGTTGTGTACGCAGCGGCCCGTAGTGCCCCAGCTTCGTGTGGACTTCCTTGATAATAGCCTCTCGCTCGGGCGGTGCCGGGACGTGCTTCCATCCTTCCCCCGTGCGGAGCTGGACTTGTTCTTTGAACCAGCGGTAGTGCTCTCCCCTGGCGCGCACCCTGGCTGGCACTGCTCCTTCTTCTGTGGTTGCCCCCTGTATCCAAGCTAACGCCTCCCGATCCTCCCAAATGTCTGCCGGCACCCCGTTAGTCTCCCCCCACGCCTGTCCCCTGTCTGCCTCTTTTGCCATAGCCATGAGGCAGGCCGACGGCTGCACCCCCGGCGGATTCCTGGACAGGCCGTCCACATGCTGCATGGTCTTGCCTGGGCGGTGCCGGATCTCAAAATCATATTCCTGTAACTTCATTGCCCAGCGAGCGTTCCTCCCAGTCAGGTCAGGTGTCTGCATAAGCCAGAGCAGCGGCTGGTGGTCTGTCACCAGTGTGAACTTCCTTCCCTGCAGGTATACCCTGAAGTGCTTCACCGCCCAGACTACCGCCAGCCCCTCCCCTTCGTACGATGAGTAATTGGCTTCTGCCGCGTTGCAGCTTCGGCTAGCGAAGGCCACCACCTTCTCCACCTCACCCTTCATCTGCGCCAGCACTGCCCCCATGCCCGCACTACTCCAGTCGGTGTATAGGGTGAAGGGCAAGTCTGCTCGGGGCAGCTCCAGCACTGCCCCATTCTTCACGGCTCTCATCAGGTCCTGCACCGCCCTCTCTTGGTCTGGTCCCCATTCCCACGGCTTGTCGTCCCTGAGTAGCTGGTTTAGTGCTGCGGCGCGGCTACTGAAGTTCGGGACGAACTTGCGGTAGTAGTTTAAGAGCCCCAGCAGCGCCCGCAAGGTAGTCCGGTCCGTCGGTGTGGCCACGCGGTCCAGTACTTCCACTTTCGCCTTCAGAATCCCAATCCTCCCCCCTTCCACTTCGAACCCCACGTACTCGACTGTCGTTTGCCCGAATTTGCACTTCCCTGGATGGCAGGTCAGACCTGCCCCCTGAATGGCGCTCAGCGCGGCCTCTACATCCTGCACGTGCGAGCTGCTATATGTGCTGAACACGATGACGTCATCGATGTAACATGCTACGTTCTTAACCTCTCGCAGCACCTGGTCCATGACCCGCTGGAACTCTGGCGATGCGGTCTTCAGCCCGAAGGGCAGGAAGTTCCATTCGTATTGCCCGTCTGGCCCATGAAACGCTGTCTTCTTCTTGTCTGCTTCGGCTATGGGGATCTGGTTAAACCCCTGGCGCAAGTCTAGCGTGGTGAACACGAGCGCTTCGGCTAGCAGATCGAAGATTTCGTCCGGCATGGGCGTCTGATACCTTTTCATGATCATGATTTTGTTGAGGCCCCGATAATCCCCACACATTCCCTTGGAAAGCACCTTGCCTGTCAGGTCTGTTCGGGCTGCTACTACCGTGGCAGCTGCGTATTTTGAATTCGATTTCCGAATGAAGCCTGCCGCCAGCAGCTCCTCACATTTCTCCTTACATATCTGTGTCTCTTCCGCTATCATGCGTCGCCGCGGCTGATACACTGGGATGTCTGTCGTCAAATCCAACGTGACCACCGCCATGTTGCACCGCCCAACCTCCTTCAGTGAGTATGCGAACGCGGCCCGGTGCCTAGCCAGGACTTCCTTCAACTTCGTGGCGTCCTCCTCCGACACCCCTCCTCCGATTACCCACTCCGGCTGTCGCTCTGCCTGCTGCGCTGGCTCTTCCTTCACGGCCGGCTGCTCTGCCTCCTCCCTTCCCATGGCCGTTGCCCCTCCTGTCTCTGTGTCGCTACCCATGTGCTCACTTCCTGCTTGCTCCGTGACAGCAGCTGTCTCTCTCGTTGCTGCCATGAGGGCGAAGCCGCTGTAGTCGAACTCCCGCTCTTCTCGCTCTCGGCGCTGCTGCCTCTCGATTGCCTCTTCTAGCCAGCCGTAGTCTTCCCGCTTCTTGTCCACCGATTCCTCCTCACGCTCTGCTGGCAACCAGATCTCCTCCTGCTCGGCGTACACTGCTGGCCTTTCATCGTGCTCCTCCCAGGGGTAAACCCATCTTCGTTCCAGTGGGTGCCCTCGCTCATGTTGCCGCACGTCATGAACCTGTATCTCACCCAGCATTGCCCGCGCCATGGCCTCCTTCGCCGCCGATCTCTCCGTAGGTGGGCGCACTGCCGCCGCCTTGTCTCTCTTTCGCTCCCACCTTAGCTGGGAGTGGTACATCCGGATGGTGACTACGAGCCAATGCATGACGTTGAGATCCATGGCCCTGCCTAGCGCTCTCCTTCTCTCGTCTTGCATCACCTCCGGGTGTGCGGTTGCGTCCTCCATGAAGCCCATTCCCAGCTCCCTCTCCAGCGCCGTAGGTTCCTGCCACTCCCCGGCCGTGCAGTCGTAGACCATGCCTGGGCCTGGGTCGTCCCCGTGCATCCTGAAGGCTACCGCGTTTCGGTAGGAGACGAACGTCGGCCAGGCCTGCCTTGGCTTCCCTACTTCGTTACAGGGGAACTGAGCTGGGTGGTCCAGCCTTGTCACCGGTGCCGCCAGCCTCCCTAGTTCCATAATGTCCTCTACCAAGCGGGGAACTGGCCGCTCCATCAGGGACAGGCGATACTGTAGTGCAGCGTCGCTGATCCCATTCGTCCAAAATCTTCGCAGTCGGTGTGTCCTGCTCCCTATTTGCGCTCCGTCTATCACCACGCATGGCCCCAGCACCGCTGTGATCTCCTCATGCGCCAGCTGCACCTGCTCCCTTATGTCTCCTTCCATATCCACGTTCTCAACTATGTATAGCACGTCTCCCTGGATTCTTTTGATCAGCCCCAACACTCGCTGCAGCTCCCGGAACAAAGTGCTCCTTTCGTCTCTCATGCCTCTCCCTTCTCCTGCTTGTGAGTAGCCCTGGCACTCCCATCCTGCCACCACTATGTCAATTCTCTCCCATTCGCGCAACTGCTGTTCATCGACGCGTCGGATGTCGCTGACCCCGCATAGCATACTGTGGCCCAGGGTGGCGGCGCAGAATTGATGCGGGTAACGTTCATGCAGCTTGTGTGCGTGGCACACTGCCATCTTAGCCGCCACCATGTCACTCTCCACCAAGATCCACTTCTCCACGCTGATACCTGACTTCAGCACCGCCGCCAGCCCTGTTCCGATACCGCCAAAGAGGTCGAGCACGACCGTCAGTCCCAGTAGCCGCTTAGTGTCGGTGCACATCGCCTTGAGGTCTGGTTCTCCCTCTGCCGGATCCGCCTGCGGCGCTGGCAGCCGTGAGATCTGCTGCCAGGTGGGTATGCCCAGCTCCTCCCGTATCTCCGCTTCTGTGCACTGGTAGGCCTCTCGTGGTTCCCTTCTCACAAAGTGCACTGGCAATGTACCAATTGGCCCGTCGTCTTCCCAGTAGCACACCCGAAATTGCACCTTCTCCTCCCACATGCAGATGGTGGCTCCGATCCCGAACAGGTATTCCACCCCGATGAGCAAATCAAAATCCTCTGATTCCGACACTCCGCAGTCCACTCTCAGCGCACACTCCTCCGCAGTTCCTGGGTTTAGCATCAGGGACATGGCTTGCCTGGTCTTGGGCATCCATTTCGCCTCTCCCCCATCGGCCGTCATTAAGAGGTACCCTTCTGCGATCAGCCGTCCCGGCTTGTGCAGCTGCAGCTTTTCCGCCAGGCTCTTGCCAATCAACACATGCGCTGCTCCCGTGTCCACGATTGCTCGTTGCGACGTGAAGCCTCCGATAGTAATCGCTCCGGCGGCTATAGTCAGCACGGTGGCCTGACAGGCCATTCTCTCTCTTGGGTGCCGATATACTGCTCCCGCTCCCTCCGGGCGATCACTAGCTCGCCGCCTTGGTCCCGCTTCTCGCCGCACGTCTTCAGGGAAGTTCTGCCTCCTTGTGGCCCTCCGCAAGCCCAATTCGTCACGCTCCCGCGCCGGCTGAGCCATGAGAACAAACTCAGGTTCCTCCGCATCTTCATCTTCGCGTGCTACCATGGCCGGTTCCTTCTGCTCGGCCGCCTCTAAGTCGGCTAGCTGCGCCCGCAGTCGCGCGATAGTGGCTTGGCGATCCTCCCCTGCTTCTGCGCCTGGCGCTCCCGTCTTCCCGCGTAGAAATCCGCCTCGCGGTGTCCTTTGCGACTGCACCGCGTACAAGTTGGCGCGCCTGGGCATTCCCTTCGCATGTGCTCTCGGCTGCCACACAGCGAGCAAGCCGCAGGGTTACGGCAATCTCGTCGGAGAATGCTCGGTTAGACCGCAGTTGTGACATCTCAGCGGCTCCTCTCTTGCCCTCTCCTCTGCCTCTGGGTAGGCCGATGCCGCTGCCCATGCCGGCCGCCTCCTCTCTGGTCCTCTATCCGCCGTCCGCTCCACTTCATATAGCCGACGCCCGGTCTCCACTCGTTTCACGATCTCATAGGCTTCCCTCAAGGTGGCTTCTGATCCCATTTCGAACACTCGCACTTCCACGTCCTGCCGCAGTGGCTGGCTCAGTCCGTTTACAAACTTCCCAATCAGCCGTCCCTGGTCCGTGCAGTTCATGTCCTCCCCCAGCTCGACGAGTCTCCTGTAGTACGCCAGCAATGATTCCCCTTCCCGAACGACGGAATCCCCGGAACTCGACCACCCTTTCCGCGGTTTGTAGCGGGAACTGCTCGCGGAGCATCGATAAGAAGCGCACCGTCGGGTCCCTTTCGCCTGGCGCTCGTCCCGCAGACCACTCCAGCAGCTCTCTCCTGGAAATTCTGTAGTAGGTCTCTGCCTCGCCCGCCAGGGTATTCGCCAAGCCTCTGAAGAATTATTCCGGATCCAACCGATCCTTCGCCCAGCGCGCCTGGAGGTTTTCCAGCTGCATGATGTAGTTTTTAAGACTCGGCCCCCGTCTCGCGTCTCCCGAGAATCTCTCAGGCACTTCTATCTTGGGCAGCTGCGTGTACTTCCATCGCTGCAGCGTCGTCTCGTCTTCGGTTCATTGCCACGAGGCGCTCCGCTGATACGCACTCGGTCCCCCCGGCTGCGGGCGCCCCAGCATCTGGCTGCGCTGGCTTTCCCGCTGCTCCTCGGACGCATTCTTCCCGCCATCGCCTGGTTCTTCTCGAGCGCCGCCTTGCGGACCGCTCGCTCCTTCACTGAGGCCCTGCTGGCCCTCCGTTCTTCCGTCTCCCGCGGACCCCCTTCTTCGTTCCGCATCCTTTCGTTCGAACTAGGCCTGACCGTCACCGGCTCTAGCTGTCGTCCCGATCTCAGTTGCATAGACTACGTGTTTGTCTATTCAACTACCTCCTAACTCATCCTGACTGCGGTTATGGCTCCGTGTTAAGACTGCTTATCTTGAAAACAGAATGCTGCAGTAATTCACGAAAACAAGCACGTAGTGGCAGTCCCATGGCCCAGGACCCTGCCTTAAGCTTCCCTACGCAAACCCTAGCAAGGCTGGCCTAACAATGCAACAGTGCTAGGCTACCTAGCTTGCCATCCACAATGCTCTTCCACCCGTCTCCAGCTGGCGTTGCTGCTTCCCAGCTCCGTCCTGGACTCGGTGTCTGCAAGAAGAAACCAAAGCACACACATGCACACCACACATCACACAGCATGCTCCCCACCCGCACCCTCCTCCACGTCATCTCGCTGTAACCCTGCCAGCGCACCCCGAATCCCGTTCCTCGCCCCACCTTTCCTCAACCTGTCTCACCCCGCCACGCCGCTGCCGTTACTGCCCTTCGCCACTATCGGTTTTGCTTATATACAAATGTACATGTTTTCCGCCTTCGCTCTCCACTACACCCTCTGTCAGGATTTCTTAGGCCTTAACCTCAGAATTCTGACATTCACACCCATGGTGGTTTATCATGACCGCGATATTGTACTTTGCACCATCAATCAAACTCATAATAAAAAGGAACATGTGGTACTGCATCATAGGCTGTTGTGGCAACAGGATTACGATATGAAAAAAATGCTTGCCTCCGTATGCAAAGAGTTCGTTATATCGTATTGCTCTTTGCCCTCCCTTGCAATGTACTCAAAGGCAGCATCCACATTCATGCCTGTTTTGGAAGACTGCATAAAGTAGTACAAAATCGGAGAGAGGACGGGAGAAAGAGGGGGGAAAGGGGGGGCTTTACCCATGCCATCAAAGTAATGAGGTTTCACATCAAACAATGAAAATGCATATCTTGTATATGAAAAAATTACATGCGATTCGTCCTGATCTTTATAAGGGGAAATCATTCAGCATGCGGGCAGCAAATGAGCAGTGAATCAAAAGAAAAAGAGGTGCCATATTCATGATGATATTAAACATATGAGCAGCTTGTTAATGTAGAAAGTAGATACGTACAGTCTCAAAAAAGTGTGCATCCATTTCATTGGCTAGTTGTTGCCCTTCTTCCTCGCTAATAGCCTAATGCACACAGGAGAGATGGTCGTAGAGAGGAGAGAGAGATTACAGATACAAAGAGAAGAGAGAGAGAGAGAGAGAGAGAGAGAGAGAGAGAGAGAGAGAGAGAGAGAGAGAGAGAGAGAGAGAGAGAGAGAGAGGGTGGGGGGGGAGGAGGGAGGGAGGGAGGGCGGGAGGGAGGGAGGGAGAAGCTAAGGATATGCACCATCGCATGTATGAAATACTGTGACATATAAATTCTCTCTTGAATAACACTGGCGACTAGCTGTCACAACAATATGTAACGTATCTGGTGTTTCGAGATGTGATAGAGTGCATACCCGTTTGTCGTCCATATCGGCCTTCGTGCCCACGAGAAGCACACGCACTCCTTGAGGTGAATGCTCCTCCATGCTCCTCATCCACCGTCTCACATCTGCATAACCATGTGCATGAAACAATAGTTCAAACCAAAGGTGATAAGAGCCAAACGGAAGCACTATAACAAGGGGACAGACGAACATAGTGGTTACTTACTATTGAAAGATGACCGGCTGGTGACGTCATATAATAGCATGATGCCATGTGCGTTCCGGTAGTAACCTGCCAAGAGCACATGTCGAAGCATAGTGGGTGTGGTTTGAGCTTAATTATATTACACCAAGAGCACACAGGTGATAGTATTAGAAACGGAATGCAATCCTGTCGATGACAATGTATGTGGCAAGGAATGGTGGCTCTAATATGCACCAGGACGAAATAGATTGAAACGTGCTTGCTGTTTGAACTGCAAACAAGTGAGAGCAGGTTAAGCGCTATGTATGTGTACCTTCAAACTGGTTCGGTGTATCTCACAACCTAATGGATCCCAAATGGCTACTCTCATCTCATTGCCATCGATGTCCATCATGCGAATAAAAAAATCGTTTCTGTAGACACAAAATAGAGGTCGTTCATTTAAGCTGAAACTACACACTTGATGCATTCCGTCTGATGGATATGTATGCATATGTGAGCGTTGGGGTGCGTGATTGTTATTATGTGCTTAGACTGTATGCAATGCACTACAAAAGACCGTTCGTTAGCAAGAGCGAGAGAGGGCGAGAGGAAGTGAATGGAGAAAGGTTGAGGGGGATCGGGGGAAGGGGGAGAGAGGGAAAGAAGAAGTGCTGTGATTATTACATACGCAGGGTGAGATGTTGGGGTCCAAAACTGGCGATGGCAAAGCCGAAGAATGAGACTGCTCTTACCCACCGCTGCCATGGACATCCAAGGAATGCAAATGCAGAATGCAATGTAACGATCTCAAGCTTAAAGCCTTATTAACCTCCCTCCCTCCCTCCCTTCGAAGAAGGAAACTGCTCTTACCCACCGCTGCAATGGACATCCAGAGAATTGCAAATGCAGAATGTGGAGTAAGTGACTCAAGCTCGCCTCCCCCTCTCTCCCCCCCTCTCTCCCCCCACCCTCCCCCCTTCCCTCTCCCCTCTCTCCCTCTACCGCTCCCCACCTTCCCCCCTCCCTCCCCCCCACCCTTTCCCCCTCCCTCCCCCCCCCCTCCCTCCCCCCCTCCCTCCCCTGCTTCCCCCCTTCCCCCCTTCCCCCCTCTCTCCCCCCCACCCTTTCCCCCTCCCTCCACCCCACCCCCCCTTCCCCCGTCCCCCCATCCCCACCTCCCCCCCTCCCCCACTTCCCCCCACTTCCCCCCTTCCCGCGTCCCCCAATCCCCACCTCCCCCTCTTCCCACCCCCTCCCTCCCTCCCTCCCTCCCTCCCTCCCACCCTCCCTAGTGAATGGCAACGTGGAAATAAAACCCACGTGATTGGACACTAGTGGGACAATAGATGAGAAAAATAGCGCGGACCACTTATGGTTGTTCAGGAAGAAACCGCCATCTCTTGATTATAATCACGCATGCGTTGCTTTACCATAATCGCCGAGTAGGAGAAGCTTCAGCGGCCTAGCGGGTCTGCACTTCTGACCTCTCGAAACGCCGTAACCAAACATGATTGGCACATCCGGGACCTTACTACCACCTACGAACGGGCCAGCTGATTCTTGACGTCGTCCAATGCACCAGATTGAGTAGCAATACGAATTGAGCAAGAAATTCGAGAAATGTTACGAAAACAGAAAGCGTATTCGCGGAATCACTAGACACTAAGGATAGGAAGTTGTATTGGACCGTCGGAAAGAAAGTGCTGAAGGAAGGAATTTGACAACCAGTATTTCACAAATTCTTGCGATCTCCAAAAACGCAAGACATGCCTAACTAAGTCCCAGCTGAAATTACCGTGAGACCTGTTCTTCCGTGAAGACCTCCTAGCTTGTTAGTCAATTCACACCATGCCGTGTTCACCAGGTCACGTTACCCTACGCATCGAAATTCGCGCTGGTCAGGGCTGTTTAGTTGAGTCAATCAGGCCAATGCCGTGTTGACCAGTCACGTTACCCTTCGCAATGAGTTCGTGCTGCTCATCGAACTTCGTGGATGTCGAGTGTCGTCGATGTCTGTTGGCGAAACTTGACGAATCACGAATTTCGGCAATTCCCAGCACCAGGAAACAGTTCCCAACAATCAGTAACAACTCCAGACGCTGGCTGGATTTCAAGTTCAGAATCTTTGGACTTGAGAGTTCGCAAAAAAAGGGGTTACATGCTTTCAGTCAATGCCTTTGCCTCTCGCGACAATCAGAGGTGGTGTTGCGACGTTGAGATTGGCTGGGGATCACCAGCAAGATTGAAAAGGGGCGGTCGCTAAAACTTGTCTAGCAATTTTCCATGATCGATCGCAACAGGTTCGGTGATTGCACCGCACTGAAATCCTGATAGTTGCATTTACAACTTTACATTCCGCCAAATAATCGAATCAGAGTTGGTCGGATCGCAGGGTCAATGCTAGAGGTACCGCGTCTTGATTGGGAACCATCCCTCAATCCATGATCTTGTAGTGACGAAGGAAAAAACTAGTAAAGCGTCGTCATACTCCCACACGCGTTATTTTACACCCAGCTCGCTCGACTCAAATGACTCGCTCTCGTCGCGCTCAAGCGCGATTTCTCGTCACTCGCATTATCATCTCCTGTGGCGAACTCTCTTCGCTCACTTTGTCCCGTTGCCCGTCTCTCAGTATAGTCACTCGTTCTCACGTCACACGCTCTCCCATCACTCGCGTGACGCCCTCGTGTGCTCTGCTCGTCGGCCTCGCTCCCCCTCCCCGTCGCCCTCGCTTCCTCTCCCCGTCTGCCTCGTTTCCGCTGCCGGTCGTCCTCGCTTCCCCTGCTCATCGCCCTCGCTTCCCCTCATCGCCGTCGTTTCCCCTCATCGCCGTTGCTTCCCCTGATCGCCCTCGCTTCCCCTCGTCGCCCTCGCTTTTCCTCCCCGTCTCCCTCGTTTCCCTTGCTCGGCGCCCTCGCTTGCCCTCCCATCGCTCTTCCCTCTCCCCCGATTCCCCTTCCTATCGCCCTTGCTTCCCCTCGCCGCTCTTCTCATCGCCTTGCCTGGCGCCCTCGCTTCTCTTGCCCATCGCCCTCGCTTTCCCCGTCGCACAGTTTCTCCCATTATTCATTCTCACGACATTCTTCCACACCCGTCAACCGCTCTCGTCCCACCCTCCCGTCATTCTCTCCCGTCGCTCACTCCTCCCAGATACCGCCCTTCTACACCCCACTTCTCACTCTCTTTAGTCTCTCACACTCTTCAGTCTCTCACATTCAGTCTCTCACAATTTCAGTCTCTCACACTCAGTCTCTCACATTCTTTAGTCTCACACACTAAGTCTCTCACATTCTTCAGTCTCTCACACTCAGTCTCTCACAATCTTCAGTCTCTCACACTCTTCAGTCTCTCACCCTCGTGGCACTCTCGACCACCCGCCACCCTCCCTTCCCTCCCCTTACTTACTCCCTTCCTGCCCCCACCAGCCCACCCTCTCTCACCTATCCCCCTCCTTCCCCACACTTACCGCCCTCTTTCCCCCCACTTACCGCCCTCTTCCCCCACATACTGCCCGCCTTCCCCCCTCCTCTTTTGCAGCAATTACCCCCAACTCACCCCGTTCCCGCCCCTTCTTCATCCCTTTCCTTCCCTCACTCACAGTCCGCCCTCTCCCCACTTGTCTCCTTTCCCTCCCCTCACTCACTTACCACCCTCCTTCCTCCCCACATACCGCCCTCTTTCCTCCCCACATACTGGCCTTTTTGCCTTACGTGCCACCCTCCAGCCACCCACTTACCACCCTCAACCACATCCACATACCACCCTGCTTCCCCCCACTTGCCAACCTCCAACCCCCTATCAACCACCCTAATGACCCCCCACAAACCACCCCCATACCCCACATACCGCCTCCGTGCCCCACCCACCTTTTTCCCTACATACCACCTTCCTTCCTTCCAACATGCCGCCCTCCTATCACCCCATATACTGCCCATGTTCCCCCCAACAAACTACCATCATTTCTCCCCTTATGACCCTCATTCAACCATACACTCATGCACCGTCACACCAATACAACCATACACTCATGCACCGTCACACCAATACAACCATACACTCATGCACCGTCACACCAATACAACCATACACTCATGCTTTCATCCCCTCTGACACACCCCTGTGCTCCAATCCACCCAGCGACTACGACCTCAACATGTGGTCGTGCCCGGCACGCGGCTCATGCACCGTCACACCCATCAACACAACCGTCCTCTGCACCGACTGCTCTGGTTTCTGCATCTCCTGCTCGACTGCAGGTACCAACAGTAGCAGGTGATGAGGGTAATAACTGCATCTCCTGCTTCACTGCAGGTACCAACAGTAGCATTTGAAGCAGGTAGGAGCCACACCAGCAGGTAAGCAGGCAGTTGTGTTGCGG
This sequence comes from Closterium sp. NIES-65, assembly GCA_948144175.1. Lineage (NCBI taxonomy): Eukaryota > Viridiplantae > Streptophyta > Zygnematophyceae > Desmidiales > Closteriaceae > Closterium > Closterium sp. NIES-65. The sequence continues at coordinate 1,356,222 of CANXME010000062.1, read as the reverse complement.
CCCATTGGGCTCATGCAACATCACGCCCATCAACACAACTGTCCTCTGCCGACCTCTAGTAATGCTCCTCTCCTTCATGTCATGACCAGTGACCAGTGACCCGTGGGACTTTGAAAAGTAGGTAGTTGCGTTGTGGTCTCATGAAACATCACGCCCATCAACACAACAGTCCTTTGCGACCTCTAGTAATGCTCCTCTCCTTCATGTCATGACCAGTGACCAGTGACCAGTGGGACTTTGAAAAGCAGGTAGTTGCGTTGTGTGCTCATGAAACATCACGCCCGCCAACACAGCTGTCCTCTGCGCCTGCTGTTGCTCCTCCTCACATAAAAGCCGTGTGTTGACAGTTACCTTTTTGTGTCCCACTTGTGTGTGTGTGTGTGTGTGTGTGTGTGTGTGTGTGTGTGTGTGTGTGTGTGTGTGTGTGTGTGTGTGTGTATTTGTGTGTGTGTGTGTGCGCGCGCGCGTGCGTGCGTGCGTGCGCGCAAGCGTGCGTGCATGTGTGCGTGCGTGTTTTGTTCCCCCCAACTCTCCCCAGCAGCACCCCCTCCAGTGGAACCTCCTATCCCACCGCCTGTAGTCGACTCCCCCCCTCCGCCGCTCCCCTCCCCTCCCCCTCCATCCGCCTCACCTCCTGCCCCTCCCCCTGCCGAACCTCCCGTGTACCCCCCCCCTCCTCCTCCCTCCTCTCCTCCTCCGCCTCCCCCTTCCCCTCCCCGCCCACAACACCCTCCTCCCCCCCACCCACAACCCTCTTTCCCCCCCCACAACAGCCCTCTTCCCTCCAAAATAATGTCCTCATTCATCAAACTTACAACCCCTATGGCCCCTCTATTCCCACTCCGCATGGGCAGAGGGGCAGAGGTGTGGGGAACAAGGAGAGGGGAAGAGAGGAGAGAGTATAGGTTAAGGTTAAGATGGAGGGGAGGGAGAGGCAGGGAAGGGGGGTTGGTACTCAAGGGCTAGCAGGTGCGCATGGTGGAGGAGAATCAGATAGTGTATGTAACGCTTATATTCAGTGGCTAAAATCGAATAAGGGTTTTTTCTCTCTCTCAAAAATCAAGGTGAAACGAATTGGGAACTCACAGCTAGCAAATGCAGGTAGTTATAGTATATTTGGTCAAGAATATCGTAGTAGGCCCTGGAAACTTAGGGCTTAGTGGGAGCCTGGGCAAGGAGTGTCAAGAGGGTATGTCTGTATCAAAAGTTTGTCTACTTTGTCTGATCAGTAGTACGTATGTTATAGGACTGCAACCGGATGGTTATACAAATATGCTATCAGTACTGATGATGATAAGACAAAGTAGGCAAACATACCGTATTAGTAGAAGTATGTTTGTATTTTTTTAGTATTGTTTATTTTTGAACTTTCTAAATTCTCCAAATAAAAACCAACAACTCAATTGCAATAGGTACTAGCTCTGCAACCCATGAAAAGGTTTCCTTCTAGAACAAACGGATGAGATGTAAAATGAGATTGCGTAACGGTTCACACGCTAACTTTCCCAACTCAGTGTAGCTTTGCGTTTTTCTTAACGAAAGCGCCATCGTGTGGAAGTTCGGGAGGGATTCAACGTCAAAGATTGCAAGATCCGTTTGTTCTCTCTGCTTACCAACGGCCTGACACGACCAGCGGAAGCAATACTCTTCATTGAGAAACGCTTCCAAGACGCTAGGGTTTGTCAGAACATATAGCTTATGCATATTGTGTAGGCTATAGTGGGGTAGCCCATAAGGGGTACAACCCAATTAGGGTTAGTACTTGTACCCACTCATTCATAGTTCATTCATTCTCGTTCACTTCTTCTCATGGTATCGAGCAGGTTCCCCTGTGGGAACTGTTCGTAGGGCCCACCACCGCTACCTCTTAACTTTTTTTCTGCCCGGAGCGCGCTCCGGGCCCTAGTACTTCTTTTTTTTCGATCTGCCCTAGTGCTCTGACGGCCGCCCGCCCTAGCGCCCGAGCGCCGCCGCCCTTGCGCCCTGACGGCCGCCCGCCCTAGTGCCCTGACGGCCGCCCGCTCTAGCGCCCGAACGCCGCCCGCCCTAGCGCCCTGACGGCCGCCCGCCCTAGCGCCCTGACGGCCGCCCGCCCTAGCGCCCGAGCGCCGCCCGCCCTAGCGCCCTGACGGCCGCCCGCCCTAGCGCCCGTGCGCCGCTCGCCCTAGCGCCCTGACGGCCGCCCGCCCTAGCGCCCGTGCGCCGCTCGCCCTAGCGCCCTGTCGGCCGCCCGCCCTAGCACCCGAGCGCCGCCCGCCCTAGCGCCCGAGCGCAGCCCACCCTAGCGCCCTGACGGCCGCCCGCCCTAGCGCCCGTGCGCCGCTCGCCCTAGCGCCCGAGCGCCGCCCGCCCTTGCGCCCTGACGGTCGCCCGCCCTGACGCCTGAGCGCCGCCCGCCCTAACGCCCTTGACGACCGCCCGCCCTGACGCCTGAGCGCCGCCCGTCGTCGCCCCAGCGCCCTAGCGCCCGACGCCCGCGAGCCGCCCGTCGCAGCCGCCCGTGAGCTGCCTGTACGCCGCCCGCCGAGCCGCCCGTGCACCCGCCCAGCGTGAGCCGCCCACGACCGCCCAGGCCGCCGTCCCTGAGCCGCCCGCGCCGCCGTCCTTGAGCCGCCTGTGCAGCCGCCCGCGAGCCGCCAGCGAGCCGCCCGTCGCGACGCCCGCGCCGCACGAGCCGCCCGTACAGCCGAGGTGTGGAGGCACCCACGCAGCCCGCCGCTGCTTTGGCCGCCTGACCGACGCCTGGCGTCAGCAGTTTCCGGAGGCCGCTGAGATCCCCCGCTGGGGGGAGCTGTCTAGGGCTGGTGTAGCCATTTATGATCTTGACTTTGATGCTATTCTTTCTGCTATGTATGCTGTGACTGGTAGTGATGAGGATGACTGTTACCGGTGTTTCCCGCCCGACCCGTGCATTGGTACTGCTGCGTCAGGTGCTACTGAGGCTGCTGCTCTAGGTGCCAGTGCGTCTGTGCTCTCAGGTACTAGTGAGTCTGCCCTCTCAGGTACTGTGTCGGCTTCGGCCTCTCACACCTTCACACTTGACTCTGGAGCGTCTCGCTCCTTCTTTCGGGACCGCACCACTCTCACGCCGCTGAGTCGGCCGGTTGCGGTGTCCCTGGCTGACCCCTCTGGGGGGCCTGTCCTGTCTCGCTTCTCCACGGTCCTTCCGTGTCCGGCGGCCCCCTCTGGCACCCTGTCTGGTCTCTACCTCCCCTTGTTCTCGACGAACCTGGTGAGTGGTGCTGACCTACAGGATGCGGGTGTCCACCAGTTCACTCCTGCTCGTCAGCGAGTGACCCACTGCACGGAGGCTAGCACGGGACGCCACCTGGCTACGTTTACACGTCGGCCAGGGTTGAGCCTGTACACACTGACCACTGCTTCTCCTCCAGGTGCTGAGTCTGGTAGGGTCCCTTCGTCTGGTCAGGTGTTTGCCGCAGCGTCCAGGTCTGGTCCTGAGTCTGCCCCCTGTTCGTGTCGTCGTCTGTCTCACGAGACCCTCCTCTGGCACCACCGCCTTAGCCACCCCTCTCTGCTTCGGCTCAGAGGCATGGCCTCCCGTCTTCTTGTGTCTGGTCTCCCCCGGTCTCTACCTCCCCTTCCTCAGGGCCCTGGCCCTGCCTGTGTCCCCTGTGTCGAGGGGCGCCAGCGTGCTGCCCCTCACTCCTCCCAGTTTCCTCCGACAGAGGCCCCGTTGCAGACGCTTCACATGGACGTGTGGGGCCCAGCCCGCGTCCGTGGACAGGGTCAGGAGCACTACTTCCTGCTCGTTGTTGACGACTACTCGCGTTACACCACAGTCTTCCCCTTGCGCAGCAAGGGTGAGGTCACTGAGGTGCTGATCGACTGGATCCGCGCAGCTCGTCTTCAGCTCAGGCAGAGCTTTGGCTCCGACTTTCCTGTGTTGCGTCTGCACTCGGACAGAGGCGGAGAGTTCTCCTCTGGCCTTCTGCGTGCCTACTGTCGTGCGCGAGGCATCCGCCAGTCCTTCACGCTTCCGGACTCCCCGCAGCAAAATGGGATTGCTGAGCGCCGCATTGGCATGGTCATGGACGTTGCCCGTACGTCCATGATGCATGCGGCTGCCCCCCATTTTCTGTGGCCGTTTGCGGTCAGGTACGCAGCGCATCAGATCAACCTCCACCCCACGGTCTCCAGGCCGGAGACCTCCCAAGCCCTGCTGTGGACGGGGAAGGTTGGCGATGCGTCGGCGTTCCGGGTCCGGGGATCTCGGGCGTTTGTCCGCGACTTGTCTGCGGACAAGCTGTACCCTCGCGCTGCTCCCTGCGTCTTCCTGGGGTTTCCCCCCGACGCCCCTGGGTGGCAGTTCTACCACCCCACCTCTCGACGTGTTCTGTCCTCCCAGGACGTCACGTTCGACGAGTCGGTACCCTACTACCGCCTCTTCCCCTACCGCACTCCGTCCCTCCCCCCACCCCCGCTCTTCTTGGTACAAGGTCCCCCCCCGGTAGTCCCCCTCCCCCCTCAGGGTCCTGCCCCTTCAGCTGTGTCCCAGGTAGACGCGGTCGAGCCTGTCGAGGTCACTGGTGACTCTGGTGCTACTGCGGGAGCGGAGCCTGGGGGTGCGGAGCCTGGGGGTGCGGAGCCTGGGGGTGCGGAGTCTGGGGGTGCTGAGCCTGGGGGTGCTGAGCCTGGAGGTGCCGAGCCTGGGGGTGCTGAGCCTGGGGGTGCTGCGCCTGGGGGTGCTGAGCCTGGGGGTGCTGAGCCTGGGGGTGCTGAGCCTGGAGGTGCTGTGCCTGGGGGTGCTTCGTCTCGCCGGGAGCCACTCTCCCCACAGGAGCTGCGTGAGTGGTTTGCCAGGCGCTGGAGGCGTGCTGCTGGTGCTGGTGGTTCTTCGGCTGCAGAGGGTACTGCTGCCGCGCGTCCCGGCGGTGCTCGTACTGTGGGTGCTGGAGCTGCTGGGTCTGAGGGTTCATCTGGAGCTGGTGCTGCTGAGGGTGTTGGCGCTGTGCCTGCCGCTGGCGGTCCGACTGACAGTGCTCCTGGTGCTGCTGCTGGAGGTTCTGGTGCTGCTGGAGGTGCTACTGTAGTGGGTGCTCCTGCTGGGGGTTCTGGTGCTGTTCCTGCTGTTCCTGGCGTCGCCGCGCGGCCCCGACCGTACTTCGTTCCGCTCCTGCAGCAGGTTCTTGGTCTTACACCTCCTCCTCCCTTAGAGGGTCCGCAGCCTGTCCGGTCACAGCCACAGCTACAGCCAGCCTCCCCTTTGCCTGCTCCTTCTCCCTACGCTGGTCCGACTGGAGGTCTTACTGAGCGTCGTGAGCCTGCGTCTCGTCCTGCGTCGCCTGTTCGTACTGAGCGCGCTAGTGGTCGCGGGTCGCGTCAGCGTCCTCCTCCTGTCCCTGGCACGCACCGGATGTCACTGCGTCCGTCCACTGCTCCTCTGCGTGCCCCTTTGCCTTCTCCTCCTGCTTCCTCTCTTCCTGCTCTTGCCGACCCGGAGTCGGACTCTCTTCGTGCTGCCAGTCCTACTGTCACGCGTCTCCTTGCTACTGCTGTCACTGACCCTTCCTTCGAGTCGTCTGCTGCGTCTGCCCTTGTCACTGAGCTTGTCGACTTTGTTGCACGCTGTCGTCTAGACTACGCTGCCAGTCTTGTCGCTGAGTCTGAGTCTGCCTGTCCTCCGTCCGTCGGGGGTGAGTGTGCCCTCGGCACGGACGTCCTTGAGGACAGGCAGGAGGAGTTCCAGTGTCTGGCTGCCGCTTCACCTCATCTCGCGTCTGTACTGCTAGCCCCTGAGGGAGACCCGGATGCACCAGACATCCCGACTCCGCGCTCTTACGCGGAGGCGATAGAGGGTCCCTACTCCTCTCAGTGGCAGGCAGCTATGGATGCAGAGATGGCTTCCTGGAAGTCCACAGGCACCTACGTCGACGCTGTTCCCCCTCCTGGGGCGAACATCATCAGTGGCATGTGGATTTTCAGGGTGAAGCGGCCGCCGGGTTCACCGCCTGTCTTCAAGGCGCGTTACGTGGCTCGTGGCTTCAGTCAGCGGCAGGGGGTTGACTACTTTCAGACCTTCTCCCCCACCCCGAAGATGACTACTCTTCGGGTTCTGCTGCACGTTGCTGCTCACCGTGACTACGAGCTGCACTCTCTCGACTTCAGCACAGCTTTCTTGCAGGGCAGTCTGCACGAGGAGATCTGGATGCGTCGCCCACCTGGCTTCACTGGGTCTTTCCCTCCTGGTACCCAGTGGAGTCTCCGGCGTCCAGTCTACGGTCTCCGCCAGGCCCCACGTGAGTGGCACGACACACTGAGGACTACGCTCGCGGCACTTGGGTTTGCTCCGTCTACTGCCGACCCGTCGCTGTTTCTGCGCACCGACACCTCTCTGCCGCCGTTCTACATCCTCGTGTACGTCGACGACTTGGTCTTTGCCACAGCTGACACTGCTGGACTCGCCTACGTGAAGTCCGAGCTGCAGAAGAGACACACGTGCACTGACCTGGGTGAACTGCGTAGCTACCTTGGCTTGCAGATCACCCGGGACAGAGCGCGCCGCACCATTACCCTGACTCAGTCACACATGGTGCAGCAGGTCCTTCAGCGCTTCGGCTTCACGTACTCCTCGCCTCAGGCCACTCCTCTGCCTACTCGCCACTCACTCTCAGCTCTGCCTTCGGATGAGTCCGTAGAGTCGAGTGGCCCGTTTGCAGAGCTTGTTGGCTGCCTCATGTACCTGATGACCTGCACACGTCCTGACCTTGCATACCCTCTTAGCATTCTCGCACGCTATGTTGCTCCTGGGAGACACCGACCAGAGCACATGGCTGCAGCGAAGAGGGTGTTGCGCTACTTGTGCAGCACGTCGGGCATGGGGCTAGTGCTTGGAGGGCGCAGTCCAGTGGTCCTCACTGGGCACGCGGACGCTTCTTGGGCTGACGACCAGGCTACGCAGCGGTCGTCACAGGGTTACACCTTCAGCCTTGGTTCCGGCTCTGTTTCGTGGCGGGCTACCCGCTCGTCTTTTGTTCTCGGCTCCAGTTGTGAGGCTGAGATCTACGCTGGGGCTATGGCTGCGCAGGAGTTACGTTGGCTCACCTACCTGCTGACCGACCTTGGAGAGCCGCCTCGTTCTCCTCCAGTCCTGTACGTAGACAACAAGGCCATGCTGGCCTTGTGTCGAGAGCAGCGACTGGAGCACAGAACGAAGCACATTGCTTTCCGCTACTTTCTTGCTCGTGAGCTACAGCAGCGTGGACAGTTGCGACTTGCGTACGTGGCCTCTGAGGCCAACACTGCTGATGTCTTCACCAAGGCACTTGCACCTTGTGATCATCAGCGTTGTTGCACGCAGTTGTGTCTTGTGGCTGTCTTGCCTCACTTGCTCTCCTCTTGACCTTGCTTGTACCTTCGCCTATATATACTCTTGTTCTTGCTTGTTTGCCTCTTGTATATCTCTATATATGATCTTGCATGTGAACTGGCCTTCTGGCCTTTGAACTTGTGCTCGGAATGCGTGGTGACTTTGTGATCCACCCTGAGCTTGCTTTGCTTGACTGGTCTTGTGACCCCTTGTTCTCCCCCACTTTGCCTATGGGGGTGTGTCAGAACATATAGCTTATGCATATTGTGTAGGCTATAGTGGGGTAGCCCATAAGGGGTACAACCCAATTAGGGTTAGTACTTGTACCCACTCATTCATAGTTCATTCATTCTCGTTCACTTCTTCTCAGGGTTTCCTTGATGTCGACGCAACGATGCTTTCCATTCCAGAGTCTATCGCAAGGGTCCGTGTGTGAGTTCCATTTGCCTGTTGAGAGTTTATTTAGTGGCCCATCGGTTCGTTGCAAGGCATTTTGTGCTTTCAAATTTGACGACATAGCTTTCTGTTCCGTTTCTTTCCAGCCTTCAGGGTCTCGTAACCCTAGAGCTCACTCGACTGCACTATGGCTCGTACCAAGCAGACGGCTAGAAAGTCCACAGGAGGAAAGGCTCCTAGGAAGTAGCTCGCCACTAAGGTAGACTTAGTTGATATACATGTTTAAGCATATCTCAACGTCTTAGCACGGCCAATAGGTGCGTGTCCTCCCAACTGAATTATTTTCCTGCTTGAGTGGTTCAGGCTGCAAGGAAGTCTGCTCCTACAATAGGAGGAGTGAAGAAGCTACCGTACGTTGGATTATACGCTTTGGACCCTTTGCGTTTAGCGTTTGTATGCTAGCGTGTACACGCAAAATGCAAAACGCTAACGAAAACGCTATACGCAGCCCGCCGACAAAGAAAAAATCGGAAAGCTCAAACGACGCGGAAGGGCACGACGAGCAAATCTGCGAAGTCAGATTGCACGTCCGCAGTCCGTGCTGGCGGAAAAGTGGCTTTATGTGTTGGTGTCGCGTTTGCCTGCGTTTGCCTAGTCTACTAAACTAGGTAAGTCTGTCGAGATGTGGGGGGGTTGGATTGAGAGGAGTAGTTGTGAGTTGCGTCTTGCTGTTTCGCGAAAACAATCCGCCAACATTTTGACCCTCCGCAGGTAATTCGCCAGCAAGGCACGACAAATTTCACCCACTCGCCGATTTCGCGAACGGTGGAAATTGTGGTGGTTGGGTACAAATGTGTTCTCAGATCTGAACCCAACCATTTCCCGCAATTTCTAAGTTAGGGTTACGGGATAAGATTCCCGCATCGTCGACGAGTATGAAAAACTCCCGCTAGTAGCCGAAAATGCTCACCGCATTTTGTTTTGCCCTGCCCGGGGAACTTTTTTTCGTGCCCGGAAAAGCGTATCCTTGATCAGACCCCTCCAGCGTATAGCGTGCAAACACTAGCATATATACGACACGCATATATACGCTAAACGCGTATTATCCATCATAGTGAAGAAGCCCCATCGTTACCGTCCCGGAACCGTCGCCCTTCGGTGGGTATTTTCGAGATTTTCGTACGTGAGCTCCGTCGAGAGCTTGTCTGACATCTTTGTCGGAAAATTATATAGCTTATACATTTGTGTAGGCTGTACTGGGGTATCCCATAGGGGGTACAACCCAATTAGGGTTAGTACTTGTACCCACTTGTTTCATAGTTCATTCATTCTCGTTTCAGTTTTCTCATGGTATCGAGCAAGTTCCCTCGTGGGAACTGTTCCTAGGGCCCACCAACTCGAAAAGTTTTTTTTTTCCTGCCCGGAGCGCGCTCAACCTAGCCCGAATCGCGCTCCCCTACCTCGCGGCCCTCACGCCGCCTTGCGGCCTCGTCGCCCGCCCTACGACCCGCGCGCCGCCCTTTCACGGCCCGCGCGCCGCCCTTCCTGGCCCGCGCGCCGCCCTTCCTGGCCCCGACCTGCCGCCCTGCGACCTCGCCGCCTACCCCGCGGCCCGTGCGCCGCCCTATCCTGGCCCCGATCCGCCGCCCTGCGGCCTCGGCGCCTACCCTGCGGCCCAGTCGCCTACCTGCGGTCCCGCCGCCCTTACGTGCGGCCCCGCCTACTGCCTGCGGCCCCGCCCTTACCTGCGGCCCCGCCACCTACCGGTGGCCCCGCCCTTACCTACGGCCCCGCCGCCCTCAACTGTGGCCCCGCCGCCCTTACCTGCGGCCCCGTCGCCTGCCTGCGGCCCCGCCATTACCTGCGGCCCCACCACCTACCGGCGGCTCCGCCCTTACCTGCGGCCCCGTCCTTACCTGCGGCCCCACCACATACCGGCGGCCCCGCCCTTACCTGCGGCCCCGCCGCCCTCAACTGCGGCCCTGTCGTCCTTACCAGCGGCCCCGCCGCCCTCACCTGTGGCCCCGCCACCCATACCTGCGGCCCCGCCGCCCTCACTTGCGGCCCCGCCACCCTTACCTGCGGCCCCGCCGCCCTTACCTGCGGCCCCGCCGCCCTCACTTGCGGCTCCGCTGCCCTTACCTGCGGCCCCGTCGCCTGCTGCAGCGCCGCCCGCCACCCGAGCCGCCCGAGCCACCTCACCCAGCCGAGCAGCCGACCGCCGCGCCGCCCTGCAGCAACACAGCCGAGCCGCCCAACAGCCGAGCAACCGAACAATCGAGCGGCCGAGCCGCCCAGTAGCCGAGCAGACGAGCCGCCCTGCAGCCGAGCCAGCCAGCAGCCGAGCCGCCGTACAGCCGAGCCGCCGGGCCGCCGAGCCGCACTACAGCCGAGCCGCCCAGCCGCCCAGCAGCCGAGCCATCGTGAAGCCGAGCCGCCGAGCCGCCCTACCGTCGAGCAGCCCGAGCAGCCCCGTCCGGTAAGCACAGCGCCTCTGTCACTGCACTGCCCCTACCCTACTGTTTGCGCTGCTAGTCTACTGTTGTCATGGCTACCCCTAGTGTCCTCGCTTTTGACGCTGAGGGTCGAGCCATTGACTTGGACGTCTGGGTAGATGACCTGCAGCTGTTCTTACAGTGCGATAGGGCAGACGGTCTCTCTCTCTTTGACCTCACCTCTGGCGCCTCTCCTGCCCCTGTTGCTGATGCTGACGCCACTGTTCGCTCCCAATGGGCCACGCGCGACGCTGCTGCACGTCTTGCTGTGCGTCGCCACCTCCCTACCTCCGAGCGTGCGTACTTTAGTCAGTACAAGAGTGCTCAGACCTTGTACGACGCTGTAGTTGCACGCTACTCCTCCCTTGCCACTGCTGCACTGAGCCGTCTCATGCTACCGTACCTCTTCTCTGACCTTGCTGCCTTTCCCACAATCGCTGACCTCATTACGCACCTCCGCACTAGTGACACTCCCTACCGCGCTGCGCTTCCTGCTAAGTTCTGCGCCAAGAACCTTCGCCCCATGTATACCACCCTCTACTACATAGTCACCCGACTCTCGGACTCCCTTCGCGTAGTCAGGGACCACTTCCTCGCAGTGTGCCCCACCACTCTCACCGTTGACCTCCTCGAGAAGGCCCTCCTAGCGGCGGAGAAGAGCATAGTCGCTGTAGGAGCCTCTCGTGGTGACCCCCGCACCCCTGTCTTTGAGGGGTGTTCTCCCTCCCCCCTCTTGCCCTCTGTTGCTTCTGCTGCTGCGGCCGACCTCGTTGGTTTTGAGCCGGTCGGTGCTGCGTCTGCCCCTTCGGGGAAGCGCTGCACAGGCAAGAGCAAGGGGGGCAAGGGCGCTGGAGGAGCTGGCGGGAGCAGTGGAGGCGGAGGTGGAGGCGGCGGAGGGAGTGGGGGTGGTGGCGGGAGTGGTGGAGGGGGTGGGGGTACCGGTGGCAGCAGTGGAGGCGGAGGCAGCCGCGGTGGCGGAGGGAGCGGAGGCGGCGGTGGTAGCGGAGGCGACGGTGGTGGCGGAGGCCGCGGAGGCGGCGGAGGCGGCGGAGGTGGCGGTGGAGTTGGTCGCGGGTCTACGCAGAGGACTGGCTCTGGTGGTGGTCCGCGCAAGCAGCAGCAGCGCGGTCGTGAGACCCTGTCCCCTCAGCAGCTCCGTGAGTGGTACACTGCACGCCAGCAGGGTGGGGGTTTTGGTCCGTGCACCTACGTCATGCGCACCGGTGACCGTGCGGGTGAGCAGTGTGGGGGTGCGTACCCCACCCAGCGCTGCTTTGGCCGCCTGACGGACGCGTGGCGTCACCAGTTCCCTGAGGCCATAGAGATCCCTCGCTGGGGCGAGCTGTCTAGGGCGGGAGTTGCCATCTTTGATCTTGATTTTGATGCTATTCTTTCTACCATGTATGCTGTGACTATTAGTGATGAGGGTGACTGTTACCGGTGTTTCCCGCCCGATCCGAGCATTGAGACTGCTGCTCTATGTACTGGTGAGGCTGCTGCCCTAGGTGCTTGCGAGGCTGCTGCTCTAGGTGCCAGTGCGTATGCGTCCTTAGGTACTGGTGAGTCTGCTCTCTCAGGTACTGCGTCGGCTTCGGCCTCCCTCACCTTCACCCTTGACTCTGGGGCTTCTCGCTCCTTCTTTCGGGACCGCACCACACTCACGCCGCTTGGTCCGCCGGTTGCGGTGTCTCTGGCTGACCCCTCAGCGGCTGACACACTGCATTGAGGCTCGGACAGGCCGACACTTGGCTACGTTTACACGTCAGCCGGGGTCGAGCCTGTACACACTGACCACTGCATCTCCTCCAGTCGCTGAGTCTGGTCGGGTAGCTGCGTCGGGTCAGGTGTTTGCTGCAGCGTCCAGGTCTGGTCCTGAGTCTGCCCCCTGTTCGTGTCGTTTCCTGTCTCACGAGACTCTCCTCTGGCACCACCGCCTTGGTCACCCCTCTCTGCTTCGTCTCAGAGGCATGGCCTCCCGTCTTCTTATTTCTGGACTTCCCCGGTCCCTCCCTCCCCTTCCTCAGGGGCCTGGCCCTACCTGTGTCCCCTATGTCGAGGGGCGCCAACGGGCTGCCCCTCACTCCTCCCAGTTTCCTCCGACAGAGGCCCCGCTGCAGACGCTCCACATGGACGTGTGGGGCCCAGCCCGCGTCCGTGGACAGGGTCACGAGCGCTACTTCCTGCTTGTTGTTGATGACTACTCGCGTTACACCGCAGTCTTCCCCTTGTGCAGGAAGGGTGATGTCACTGAGGTGCTGATCGACTGGATCCGCGCAGCTCGTCTCGAGCTCAGGCAGAGCTTCGGCTCGGACTTTCCTGTTTTGCGTCTGCACTCCGACAGAGGTGAAGAGTTTTCCTCTGGCCTTCTGAGAGTCTACTGTCGCGCACGAGGCATCCGTCAGACCTTCACGCTTCCGGACTCTCCGCAGCAAAATGGGATTGCTGAGCACCGCATTGGCATGGTCATGGACGTCGCTCGTACGTCTATGATGCATGCGGCTGCCCCCCATTTTCTGTGGCCGCTTGCGGTGCGGTACGCGGCGCATCACTTCAACCTTCACACCAGGGTCTCTTGGCCGGAGACCTCCCCAGCCTTGCTGTGGACGGGGAAGGTTGGCGATGCGTCGGCGTTCCGGGTCCGGGGATCTCGGGCGTTTGTCCGCGACTTGTCTGCGGACAAGCTGTCCCCTTGTGCTGCTCCTTGCGTCTTCCTGGGGTTCCCCCCTGACGCGCCTGGGTGACAGTTCTACCACCCCACCTCTCGCCGTGTTTTGTCCTCCCAAGACGTCACGTTTGACGAGTCGGTCCCCTACTACCGCCTCTTCCCCTACCGCACTCCGTCCCTTCCCCCGCCCCCGCTCTTCCTTGTACCAGATCCCCCTCCGGTAGACCCCCTCCCCCCTCAGGGTCCTGCCCCTTCAGGTGTGTCCCAGGTAGACGCAGTCGAGCCTGTCGAGGTTACTGGTGACTGTGGTGCTGCTGAGGGTGCTGAGCCTGGGGGTGCTGAGCGTGTGGGTGCTACTCCTAGGGGTGTTGAGCCTTGGGGTGCTGAGCCTGGGGGAGCTGAGCCTGGGGGTGCTGAGCCTGGGGGTGCTGAGTCTGGGGGTGCTAAGTCTGGGGGTGCTGAGCCTGGGGGTGCTGAGCCTGGGGGTGCTGTGCATGAGGGTGCTGAGCCTGGGGGTGCTGTGCCTGCGAGTGGTACGCTTGGAGGTGTGGAGCCTGAGGGAGCTGGACCTGTTCTTGTGGCGTCTTGAGGTTCTCCGGGTGCTTCGTCTTGGCGGGAGCCACTCTCTCCACAGGAGCTTCGCGAGTGGTTTGCCCGGCGCTGGAGCCGTGCTACAGGAGCTGGAGGTTCTTCGGCTGCTAAGGGTGCTCATGTCGCGGGTCCCGGAGGTGCTCGTACTGGGAGTACTGGAGCTGCTGAGCCTGCGGGTTCGACTGGAGCTGGTTCTGCTGAGGGTGTTGGCGCTGAGACTACTGCTGGCGGTCCTGCTGGGGGTACTACTGGTGCTGCTGGAGGTGCTGCTAGAGCTGGTGCTCCTGCTGGGGGTACTGGTGCTGTCCCTGCTGTGTCGGGCGTCGCCGCGCGGCCTCGACCGTACTTCTTTCCACTCCTGCAGCAGGTTCTTGGTCTTCCGCCTTCTACTGGTCCTCCTCCTCCTTTCGAGTGTCAACAGCCTGTCCCGTCACAGATACAGTTACAGCCTACCTCCCCTTTGCCTGCTCCTTCTCCCTACACTGGTCCTACTGGAGGTCTTGCTGAGCGTCGTGAGCCTGCGTCTCGCCCTGCGTCGCCTGTTCGTGCTACTCGCATTAGTGGTTGTGGTTCGCGTCAGCGTCCTCCTCCTGTCCCTGGCACGCACCGGATGTCTCTGCGTCCGTCCACTGCTCCTCTGCGTACCCCTTTGCCTTCTCCTCCTGAGTCCTCTCTTCCTGCTCTTGCCGACCCGGAGTCGGACTCTCTTCGTGCTGCAAGTCCTACTGTCACGCGTCTCCTTGCTACTGTCGTCACTGACCCTTCCTTCGAGTCCACTGCTGCGTCTGCCCTAGTTGCTGAGCTCGTCGACTTTGCTGCTCGCTTTCGCCTAGACTACGCTGCTAGTCTTGTCGCTGAGTCTGAGTCTGTCTGTCCTCCGTCCGTCGGGGTTGAGTGTGCCCTTGGCACGGACGTCCTTGAGGACACGCAGGAGGAGTTCCAGTGTCTGGCAGCTGCTTCACCTCATCTCGTGTCCGTACTGCTTACCCCTGAGGGAGACCCGTATGTACTTGACATCCCGACTCCGCGCTCTTACGCGGAGGCGCTAGAGGGTCCCTACTCCTCACAGTGGCAGGCAGCTATGGACACAGAGATGGCTTCCTGGAAGTCCACAGGCACCTACGTTGACGAGGTTCCCTCGCCTGGGGCGAACATCGTCAGTGGCATGTGGATCTTTTGGGTGAAGCGGCCGCCGGGTTCTCCGCCTGTCTTCAAGGCACGGTACGTGGCTCGTGGCTTCAGTCAGCGGCAGGGAGTTGACTACTTTCAGACCTTCTCTCCCACCCCGAAGATGACCACTCTTCGGGTACTGCTGCACGTTGCTGCTCACCGTGACTACGAGCTGCACTCTCTTGACTTCAGCACAACTTTCTTGCAGGGCAGCCTACACGAGGAGATCTGGCTGCGTCGCCCACCTGGCTTCACTGGGTCGTTCCCTCCTGGTACCCAGTGGAGTCTCCGGCGCCCAGTCTACGGTCTCCGCCAGGCACCGCGTGAGTGGCACGACACACTGAGGACTACGCTTGCGGCTCTTGGGTTTGCTCCTTCTACTGCCGACCCGTCGCTGTTTCTGCTTACCGACACCTCTCTGCCGCCGTTCTACATCCTCGTGTACGTCGATGACTTGGTCTTTGCCACTTTTGACACTGCTGGACTCGCACGCTATGTTGCTCCTGGGAGACACAGACCGGAGCACATGGCTGCAGCGAAGAGGGTGTTGCGCTACTTCTGCAGTACCTCGGGCATGGGGCTTGTGCTTGGAGGGCGCAGTCCAGTGGTCCTCACTGGGCACGCAGACGCTTCTTGGGCTGACGACCAGGCTACGCAGCGGTCGTCACAGGGTTACACCTTCAGCCTTGGTTCCGGCTCTGTTTCGTGGCGGGCTACTCGCTCGTCTTCTGTTCTCGGTTCCAGTTGTGAGGCCGAGATCTACATAGGGGCCATGGCTGCATAGGAGCTTCGCTGGCTCACCTACCTGCTGACTGACCTCGGAGAGCCGCCTCGTTCTCCTCGAGTTCTGTACGTAGACAACAAGGCCATGCTGGCCTTGTGTCGAGAGCAGAGACTGGAGCACAGAACAAAGCACATTGCTCTCCGCTACTTCCTTGCTTGTGAGCTACAGCAGCGGGGTCAGTTGCGGCTTGCTTACGTGGCCTCTGAGGCCAACACTGCTGATGTGTTCACCAAGGCACTTGCGCCTTGTGATCATCAGCGCTTCTGCACCCAGCTGGGTCTTGTGCCTGTCTTGCCTCACTTGCTCACCTCTTGACCTTGCTTGTACTGTCACATATATATAAATACCTGCTCTTGCTTGTCTAGCTTTATATATATGTGTACTCTTGCATGTGAACTGGTCTTGTGGCCTTGACCTTGTGCTCGGAATGTGTGGTGACTTTGAGATCCACCTTGAGCTTGCTTTGCGTTGCTTTGCTTGACTGGTCTTGTGACCCCTTGTTCTCCCCCACTTTGCCTATGGGGGTGTGTCAGAACATTATATAGCTTATACATTTGTGTAGGCTGTAGTGGGGTATCCCATAGGGGGTACAACCTAATTAGGGTTAGTACTTGTACCCACTTGTTTCATAGTTCATTCATTCTCGTTTCAGTTTTCTCAATCTTGTTCGATGGCTTGGCAGTGAGATTCGCAAGTACCAGAAGAGCACTGAGCTGCTAATTCGGAAGCTTCCCTTCCAGCTGTTGGTTTGCGAAATTGCTCACGATTTTAAGGTTCGACATTTTTAGTTCTACATATTATGTCGAACATATATGCTATAGTCTGTTTAGGCTGTAGTGGGGTAGTCCATATGGGGTACAACACTTTAGGGTTTCCTACTTGTACTCCTCATGCTGCTCAATGCAATCATTCCTTCCTCAGATTCTCACATTGTATAGAGCAGGTTCCCTAGTGGGAACGCTTCCTAAGGGCCCACCACTACAAATTTTTCTGCCCGGAGCGCGCTTCTCTCCTGCCCGAGTCGCGACCCGTGTGCCCTCCCTCCCGTCGCGTCCATAGCCCTTAGTGCCCCGTCGCGCCCTCCTCAGGCCCTTTGCGGCCCCTTTCGCGGCCCCTCTCACGGCCCCGTCGCCGCCATGCCGGCCCCGTTGCCGACCTGAGCGGCCCCGTAGCCGACCGTAGCGGCCCCGTCGCCGCCTTGCCGGCCCCGCTGCCGACCCTAGCGGCCCCGTAGCCGCCCTAAGCGGCCCCGATGCCGCCCTATCGGCCCTGTCGCCGACCCTTGCGGCCCCGTCACCGCCCTAAGCGGCCCCGTCGCCGCCTTATCGGCCCCGTTGCCGACCCTCGCGGCCCCGTCGCCGCCCTAAACGGCCCCGTCGCCGCCCTAAGCGGCCCTGTCGCCGCCCTACCGGCCCCGTCGCTGCCCTAAGCGGCCCCGTCGCCGACCCTATTGGCCTCGCCGCCGCCCGACCGGCCCCGTCGCCGACCCTCGCGGCCCTTTCGCCGCCCTTAGCGGCCCCGTCGCCGGCCCTACCGGCTCCGTCGCCGCCCTACCAGCCCCATCGCCGACCCTAGCGGCCCGGTCACCGCCCTCAGCGGCCCCGTCGCCGCCCCTAGCGGCCCTGTCGCCGCTCTTCACGGCCCCGTCGCCGTCTCTACCGGCCCCTTCAACGCCGCCAGCAGCCCAGCAGCCGCGGCGCTCGACAGCCGAGACGCCGAGCAGCCGAGCAGCCGAGCCGCCGCGCCGCCCAGCAGCCGAGCCGCCGAGCCGCCGCGCCGCCCAGCAGCCGAGCAGCCGAGCCGCCGAGCCGCCCAACCGCCGAGCCGCCGTGTCGCCCAGTAGCCGAGCCGCCGAGCCGCCCAGCAGCCGAGCCACTGAGCCGCCCTTCCTTCCGGCGCGTCCCGGCCCTACTTCCTTGGACTGGTGAGCTCACTCCCTGATAGACCACTGCAGTCATGACTACACCCAGTGTCCTTACCATAGATACTGAGGGTCGTGCTGTTGACTTTGAGGTCCGGGTCGATGACCTCCAGCTGTTCTTACAGTGCGATAGGGCGGACGGACTCTCACTGTTCGATCTCACCTCTTGTGTCTCTCCAGCCCCGCCTGCTACTGCTGACAGCACTGTTCGCTCACAGTGAGCCACGCGCGATGCTGCTGCACGTCTTGCTGTGCGTCGCCACTTACGGACCACTGAGCGTGCGCACTTTAGCCAGTACAAGAGTGCTAAGACCTTGTACGACGCTGTAGTTGCACGCAACTCTTCCCCTGTCACTGCTGCACTTAGCCGCCTCATGCTACCGTACCTGTTCCCTGACCTTGCTGCCTTTCCCACAGTCGCTGACCTCATTACGCACCTTCGCACTAGTGACACTCGCTACCGCGCTGCGCTTCCCGCTGAGTTCTGTGCCAAGAACCCCCCCCCCCCCCCCCCCCCCCATGTACATCACCCTCTACTTCATAGTCACCCGGCTCCCTGACTCCCTTCGCTTAGTCAAGGACCACTTCCTCTCAGTTTGCCCCACCACACTCACCGTTGACCTCCTCGAGGAGCGCCTCCTAGCGGCAGAGAAGAGCATAGTCGCTGTAGGAGCCTCTCGTGGTGACCCTCGCACCCCCGTCTTTGAGGGGTGTTCTCCCTCCCCCCTCTTGCCCTCTGTTGCTTCTGCTGCTGCGGCCGACCCCGTTGGTTTTGAGTCGGCCAGCGCTGCGTCTGTCCCTAGCGGGAAGCGCCGCACCGGCAAGGGCAAGGGGGGCAAGGGCGCTGGGGGGGCCAGTGGGGGCGGTGGAGGTGGTGGTGGAGGTAGTGGAGGGGGTGGGGGTGGTGGTGGGAGTGGTGGCGGGGTCGGAGGTGTCGGTGGCAGCAGTGGAGGCGGAGGAGGCCGCAGTGGTGGAGGAGGGAGCGGAGGCGGCGGTGGTGGCGGAGGCGGCGGAGGCGGCGGAGGCGGCGGAGGTGGCGGTGGAGCTGGTCGCGGCTCTGCGCAGAGGAGTGGCTCCAAGGGTGGTCCGCGCCAGCAGCAGCAGCGCGGTCGTGAGACCCTGTCCCCTCAGCAGCTTCGTGAGTGGTACGCTGGGCGTCAGCGGGGTGGGGGTACTGGTCCCTGCACCTACGTCCTCCGCACAGGCGACCGCGCTGGTGAGCAGTGCGGGGGCTCGCACTCCATCCAGCGCTGCTTCGGCCGCCTGACGGACGCTTGGCGTCATCAGTTCCCTGACGCCACTGAGATCCCTCGCTGGGGAGAGCTGTCTAGGGCGGGGGTAGCTATCTTTGATCTTGACTTTGATGCTATTCTTGCTGCCATGTATGCTGTGTCTACTAGTGATGAGGGTGACTGTTACCTGTGTGTTCCGCCTGACCCGGGCATTGAGGCTGTTGCTCTAGGTGCTGGTGAGGCTACTACTCCAGGTGCTAGTGCGTCTGCTGCCCCAGGTGCTGGTGAGTCTGCTCTCTCAGGTACCACGTCGCCTCAGGCCTTGCACACCTTCACCCTTGACTCTGGTGCTTCCCACTCCTTCTTTCGAGACCGCACCACGCTTACGCCGCTTAGTCGGCCGGTTGCGGTCTCCCTGGCGGACCCCTCTGGGGGTCCTGTCCTTGCTAGCTTCTCCACTGTCTTACCGTGTCCGGTAGCCCCCTCTGGCACCCTGTCAGGTCTCTACCTCCCCTCATTCTCTACGAACTTGGTTAGTGGAGCTGATCTACAAGATTGGGGGGTTGACTAGTTCACACCTGCGAGTCAGCGGGTGACCCACTTCACGTGTGCTCGGACGGGCCGACACTTGGCCACGTTTACCCGTCAGCCGGGGTCGAGCCTGTACACACTGACCACTGAGTCTCCTCCTGTTACTGAGTCTGGTCAGGTAGCTGCGTCGAGACAGGTGTTTGCTGCAGCGTCCAGGTCTGGTCCTAAGTCTGCGTCCTGCTCGTGTCGTCTCCTGTCCCACCAGACTCTCCTTTGGCACCACCGCCTTGGTCACCCCTCCCTGCCTCGTCTCCGAGGCATGGCCTCACGTGTCCTTGTCTCTGTTCTCCCCCAGTCCCTCCCTCCCCTACGTCAGGGGCCGGCCCCTACCTGCGTCCTCTGCGTCGAGGGGCGGCAGCGCGCCGCTCCTCACTCCTCCGAGTTTCCTTCGACAGAGGCTCCCCTTCAGACTCTTCACATGGACGTGTGGGGCCCCGCCCGCGTCCGTGGCCAGGGTCACGAGCGTTACTTCCTGTTGGTGGTTGACGACTACTCGCGTAACACCACGGTGTTCCCCTTGCGCAACAAGGGTGACGTCACTGAGGTGTTGATCGACTGGATCCGCGCAGCTCATCTCCAGCTCAGAGAGAGTTTCGGCTCGGACTTTCCTGTTTTGCGTCTGCACTCTGATAGAGGCGGAGAGTTTTCCTCTGCCCGTCTGGGAGCCTTCTGTTGTGCACAGGGCATCCGCCAGACCTTCACGCTTCCGGCCTCTCCACAGCAAAATGGGATTGCTGAGCGCCGCATTGGCATGGTCATGGACGTCGCTCGTACGTCCATGATCCATGCGGCTGCTCCCCATTTTCTGTGGCCGTTTGCGGTTCAGTACGCGGCGCATCAGCTCAACCTTAAGTCCCGGGTCTCCTTGCCAGAGACCTCCCCCACCTTGCGGTGGACGGGGAAGGTTGGCGATGCGTCTGCGTTTCGGGTCTGGGGATCTCGGGCGTTTGTCCGCGACTTGTCTGCGGTCAAGCTGTCCCCCCGTGCTGTTCCCTGCGTCTTCCTTGGCTTCCCCCCTGATGCGCCTGGTTGGCAGTTCTACCACCCCACCTCGCGCCGTGTTCTTTCCTCCTAGGACGTCACCTTTGACGAGTCGGTGCCTTACTACCGTCTCTTCCCCTACCGCACTGTGCCCCTCCTCCCGCCGCCGCTCTTCCTTGCGCCAGGTCCTCCCCCGGTAGACCCCCTCCCCCCTCAGGGTCCTGCCTCGTCAAGTGTGTCCCAGGTAGACGCAGTTGAGCCTGTCAAGATAGCTGTTGACTCTGGTGCTGCTAGGGGCGATGTGCCTGCGGGTGCCGGGTCTGGGGGTGCGGAGCCTGGGGGTGCTGAGTCTCGGGGTGCTGAGCGTGGGGGTGCTGAGTCTGGGGGTACTGAGCCTGGGGGCGCGGAGCCTGGGGGTGCTGAGCCTGGGGGTGTGGAGCCTAGGGGTGCTGAGCCTGGGGGTGCGGAGCCTGGGGGTGCTGGGTCTACTCGTGTGGCCTCTGGCCGTGCTTCGTCGAGGCGGGAGCTACTCTCTCCGCAGGAGCTACGCGAGTGGTTTGCTCGGCGCTGGAGCCGTGCTGCTGGAGCTGGAGGTACTACTGTTGCTGCTGGCCCTGGAGGTGCTCGTCCTGGCGGTTCTGGAGCTGCTGGGTCTGGGAGTCCTGCTGGAGGTGCTACTGGAGCTGCTGGAGCTGGAGCTACTGGGGGTGTAGGCGCTGGTGGTTCTGTTGGCGCTGGTGCCTCTGCGGGTACTGGAGGTGGCGGTGGAGCTGGAGCTGCTGGGGGTGTTGGCGCTGGTGAATCTGCTGGCGCTGGTGCTTCTGAGGGTGCTGGAGTTGGAGCTGTTGGAGCTGGAGGTGCTGCTGGCGCTGGTGCTGCCGCTGGGGGTACTGGTGGTGTCCCTGCTGGTTCTGGAGGCGCTACGCGGCCGAGGCCGTACTTCGTTCCGCTCCTTGAGCAGGTTCTTGGTCTCCCACCCTCTACTGAACCTGCTCCTCCCTTAGCGTGTCCACAACCTGTCCAGTCGCGGTCACAGTTACAGCCTGCCTCCCCCTTGCCTGCTCCTTCTCCCTACACTGGTCTTACTGGAGGTCTTGCTGAGCGTCGTGAGCCTGCGCCTCGTCCTGCTTCGCCTGTTCGTGCTGCTCGCGCTAGTGGTCGTGCTCCGCGTCCGCGTCCTCCTGCGGTCCCCGGCACACACCAGATGGAACTGCGTCCTTCCACTGCTCCTCTGCGTGTCCCGGTGCCGTCTCCTCCAGAGTCCTCTCTTCCTACTCTTGCTGACCCTAAGTCTGACTCTCTTCGTGCTGCCAGTCTTACTATCACACGTCCCCTGACTACTGTTGTCACTGACCCTTCTTTTGAGTCCATTGCTGCGTCTGGCTTAGTTGCTGAGCTTGTCGACTTTGCTGCTCGCTGTCGTTTAGACTACGCTGCTAGTCTTGTTGCTGAGTCTGAGTCTGTCTGTCCTCCATCCATCGGGGGTGAGTGTGCTCCTAGCACGGACGTCCTTGAGGACAGGCAGGAGGAGTTCCAGTGTTTTGCTGCTGCTTTGCCTCATCTCGTGTCCACGCTAATTGCCCCTGAGGGAGACCAAGATGCACCAGACATCCCGACTCCTCGATCGTACGCTGAGGCGATCGAGGGTCCCTACTCCTCACAGTGGCAGTCAGCCATGGACGCAGAGATGGCTTCTTGGAAGTCCACAGGTGTCAACGGGAGTTGGGTATTGGCCCCGTCCTCGCTTGGGCGGAGCCGACTCCGTGGTCGGGTGTTAGGGGAGCAGCCGACCTGCCGCAGTGGGTGAGCTGGTCGACGAGGAGGTCGACCTGCACAGGGGACCACTGCACGGGCGCCGACTTCAGGGTGGCGCCGACTTCAGGGAGGTCGACTTGGGAGTCGACCTGCGGAGGACGTCAACTTGGCGAAGCCGACTTCGGCAGTCGGACCTGGTGGTCGATGAAGGAGGGGCCGACGTCGACCTTGACTCAGGACGACGAGCAGTTGGGCGTCGAATAGCGGGGCGTCAACTTCGTGACGCCAGCTTCGGGTGGCCGACGTGGGTGGTCGGCCAACGACTGTGCTGGTCGACGTGAAGCTGGTCGACCAGAGGGGACGTCGACCTGGAGAAGGTCGACCGATGGTGTCGTCGACCTGGTGAGGTCGACGTGGAGGTGGTCGTCGACCTGGGAGGTCGACGGGCACGTACGCGAGCTGCTGGTCGACGTGAAGCTGGTCGACCAGGTTACCTGGGTGACGAAGTGCTGCGGAGGAGTGCGACGGTCGCCCAGGCGAGGTTGGCGAGCCCGACCTCGGTGGTGGTATCCCGAGGTCGTTGTGGTGGATCAGAGGCTGTCGTCAGCTCAAGGTTGACGTGGTGTGTGCGCCGTGCAGATGACGAGACCTTGCGCGCAAATCATCTGCGCACAACTACGAAGCAGGGTGCACTGCTGTCCTGCGTGAGCAACGCTGTCGACCTTGCCTTGCTGGAGCGCGGTCGACCAAGTCGTGCTGGAACGCGGTCGACCAAGCTGCGCTGGCAGTTGGCCGACCTGAATGCTTACTCTGATGTAGTCTTGCTATGCCAACTTTATTGTACCAATTGTTCTGAACTTTTCCTAGTGGAACTCTTGCCAATTTTCCCCGTGAACTAGCAAGTAGTGTGCACACAAGGAAAACGACTAAGGAACAGAGAACGCAGAGATCACACGAGCACACGTGCCTAGCCCGCAGCCTAGCTCCCGTTGCTGCAGTTATCTCCGCATGGTGCGGTGAGCGTGGACGACACCGCGACGTAGCTCAGTCTAGCCGACTTAGCACATCCCGATCGTGTTCGTAGACCGGCAGCCGTGCAGTCACTAGCGTGCGCGTAGGCGACGCCGAGGTGATGGATACCCTGGAGGGACGGCTGGAGGATGCGAGGAGACGCCATGAGGCCCAGGAGTATGGGGCGATACCCTGGGCAGTCGTCGAAGCCGGACTCCGCTCCGTGTGGGCGGCGGAGCACCCCCCTTCTCGACCTGCCTCTCCTCGACCGGTGAACAACGACGGCGGCGTCGACGTGGGATTCAACGCCGGTGGAGGTCAGGTCGGCAGCAGTGCGGGAGGCACGTCGAGGCAGAGAGGTGTGATACACGCCGGTGAAGTCGGCGGCGTTCAGGCGCGAGGGATGCAGTCGTCGGCGGCTGCAGGCTCCTCGCATGGCGACACTGGTGGGCGTCGAAGTGAATTGTCGCCGATGTCGGCGACCCAGGTGACAGCGCGCGGGATTGCGCCGAGCTACGGCTACTTCAAGTTCACGCCGGATAGGATCTCGGTCACCCCTCCGCTGGTCAGACGGCCCGACATTCTCACCTGGAAGGAAGCCATCGAGCCCCAGCTCGAGATGGCAGGGCTGATTGGCTTCGCCCGAGGGACCGTGGTGACGCCGGGGGAGCACCACCCCGACCTGCGTGCGGAGTTTCGCGCCGTGCAGCTGTTGACCTTCACGGTCATCTCGCGGTGCTGCTCGCCGGGCGTGCAGATTGCCTTGAAGTGGTGCCGGGAGTACCTCGACGCCGGCCACCGGGCGTGGCATTTCATTGAGTCGACGTACCAGGTCACCGACGACCTGTTCATCGCCCAGCTGGAGGGACAACTGACGCACCTGCGTATGGGTGACGAGGAAAGTGCGACCGACTACTGCAACCGAGCCAAGCAAATTCTCGCCACCATCAGGATGGCCGGCGCGCAGTACTCCACGGCGTCGTACATCACCCATGTCATGCAGGGACTCTCTAGCAGCTACAACCTGCTGAAGCGGCTGTCTATGGCGCCGAGCACAAGGGCGACGCTCAACGAGGACAACCTGACCTCATATATCCTGCAAGACGAGGCGATGCAGGAGGCTGAGCGATCGCAGGAGCTCTTGGCGCAGGCCAACTTCGCCGCCCCGGCGAAGCAAGGAGGCCGACCAGGACAGCGCGGACAGTCAGGAGGTGGTGGTAGCAGTGGCTGGAAGTTGACCAAGGAGGTCGACAAGAAGAAGTCGACCAAGGACAGTGGTCGTGGAGGAGGAGGTCGACGTCGGGAGTGCTGGCTGTGCGGCGGCCCCGACCATCTCTCCTTCGAGTGTCCCAACCGCAGCGACTCCGACGACGACGATGCTAAGGGAGGCCGTGGGAGGTCTGGCAGCCGTCGTCCTCATCGTGGAGGCAACCAGCCGCGCAAGGAGAAGCAGTCGACCAAGCCATCGACTTCGGCGAAGGACGCCGACTCCTCTACTGGCGGCAAGGGGCGAGACGACAAGACGGCGTCGTGCTCGCTGGTCGGCGTCGTGGAGCCGACCATCTCTCTGGCGCCGGAGGCCGGAGAGGACTTCCAGGCGGTGGCGGCAGCTGTGCAGGCAAACCCGGCGGTGGTTCTGCTCGACAGCGGTTGCTCCCACCACCTGATGGGGACGAAGGAGGTCTTCGTCGAACTGCAGCCGAGCGGCGCCATCAGGCATGTGCGCGGCTTCAATGGGGCGCTGCAGGATGTCCAGGGCTGCGGCACCGTCGCCCTGCAAGGAGAGGCCGGGAAGCAAGTGCTCATCCCCGACGTGTTGTACGTCCCGGGTGTGCGAGCCAACCTGCTGTCGGCCGGCCAGCTGAAGGAGCATGGCGTGAAGCTGCAGGAGGACGGAGACGACATGCTGCTCGTCTCGGCAGCGGGGGAGGTGCTCGGGCGGGCGACGTACTCTGGACGAGTCCTCTGCACCGACCTGCGTCCCTGCGCGACGAGGTCGACGCCGCCCACGACGGAGGTGGTGGCTCTGCGGGCGATCGTCTCGAAGACGAAGTCGGCGCCGGACCGGATGCATGCGCGGCTTGCGCACGTCGGCATGGACACCATACGGAGCTCGGCGAAGAACGAGGTCGCCATTGGGCTGGACCTCAAGTCGGCGACGGACGCCGACTCCCCGTGTGTCTCGTGCGTCGGTGGGAAACTGACGCGGCACACCTTCCCCGACCAAGGCTCCAACGCCAACGACGTGCTGGCCGTCATGCACATCGACCTGTGCGGGCCGTTTCGCGTGGCTGCCAAGGATGGCAGCCTGTACTTCTTGCTGCTGAAGGACCGCAAGACCCGCTACGTGTGGGTGAAGCCGGTCGCCAAGAAGTCAGATGCGTTGCAGGCGTTCGTACAGTGGCTGGCGGTGGCTGAGCGGCAGACGAAGAAGTCGGTGTTGATGCTGTGTTCTGACCGGGGAGGGGAGTTCCTCGGGAAGCAGTTCACCGACTTCATGAACGGCAAGGGGAT
Source organism: Closterium sp. NIES-65 (assembly GCA_948144175.1). Lineage (NCBI taxonomy): Eukaryota > Viridiplantae > Streptophyta > Zygnematophyceae > Desmidiales > Closteriaceae > Closterium > Closterium sp. NIES-65. The sequence goes on along the minus strand of CANXME010000062.1, from coordinate 1,330,789 downwards.
CGTCCACGACCTGACCTGCCCATACACCCCGCAGCAGAACGGCATGGCGGAACGGGAGATGAGGACGGTGGTGGAGTCGGTGCGGACAATGCTGCTGCACATGGGTGTGCAGCACCACTGGTGGCACCTCGCTCTGCGGCAGGCCGTCTGGGTTCGCAACTGCCTTGAGAGGTCGACGCTGCCGCCGGGGACGACGCCGTATCAGCTGCTGACTGGGAAGAAGCCCGACTTGTCGCTGGCGCGGGTGTGGGGATGCATGGCGCAGTTCCTTGTTCCTGAGCAGCAGCGTGGTGGGAAGCTGAAGCCGAAGGCCAAGTGGGGCCTGCACCTTGGCGTGTCAGAGGCGAGCAAGGGCTGGGAGCTCCTTGACGTCGCCACTGACCGGGTGGTCACCACGTCGGACGTGGTGTTCTACGAGGAGATGTCGCTGGCCGAGTGGAAGACGGCACATGGGCCGGTGTCCGACCGCTCGTCGACCACCCCGCCCTCTGACACCTCGTCGGCGACGCTTCCGCTGCTTGCCAAGGTCGGTAAGCTTGCTCCTGAGGACGTCGAGGACGTCCGCACCTCTACCCCTCTCCCTCTGACCCCTGCCCCTCCCCTCGTGGCCGACCTGCGTGGGCTGACCTCGGTGTCGGCCTCCGGCGATGAGGGGAGCAGTGGGACGCCGCCTTCGGCGCCAGCCAGGTTCATCGCCGGTGGCCGACGTGACGAGCGGCGAATCGACGAGGGATTGAAGTCGACAGGGGAGGAGCAGGTCGAGGAGCAGCAGCCGACAAGGGAGCAGGCTGTCGTGAAGCCGACCACGGAGCTGTCGGCGACCGGGACGTCGGCAGGGAAGCCGACCACAGGGGAGAAGTCGGCTGGGAAGCCGACCACAGTGGAGCAGTCGGCTGGGATGCCGGCTGAGGAGCAGCAGGACGCCTATGGCAGCGACGACAGTGACGATGGAGGGGACGCCGCGGAGGTCCAGCAAGGACCACGGCGTTCAGGCCGACTTCGGAGGCCGCCTGACTTCTTCGTCCCCGCTGCCTTCACCTCGGTGTATGACGTGGATGATGACGACCACCTGCTGTACGACGACGCCGAGGAGGATGAGGAGTTTCCGGAGCTCTACCCCGACATGCTAGCCGACCCCGAGCACCGTTGGGACATCTCGACGATGACGGTGAAGGAGGCGTTGGCGAGCTGGAAGGGCCCGGCGGTGAAGGCCGCCATGGAGGAGGAGATTCGCAGCCTCATCAACATGGGCACCTGGGAGCTGGTCGAACGCCCGCCGGGGGTGAACGTCATGAAGAACCGGTGGGTGTTGACGATGAAGTACCACATCGACGACACTGTCGAGCGAGAGAAGGCGAGGCTGGTCGTGAAGGGCTTCACACAGGTGTACGGCGCCGACTACGACGAGACGTTCGCGCCGGTGAGCAGCTACGTCACGCTGAGGATTTTCCTCAGCATCGTCGCTGTCCTCAACCTCAACCTGATGCAGCTCGACATGAAGAACGCCTTCCTGCAGAGAAAGCTCGATCGGGTGCTATACATGTCCCAGCCGGAATACTTCAACGACGGAACCGGCCGGGTGTGTAAGCTGCTGAAGAGTCTGTACGGGCTGAAGCAGTCGCCGCTGTTGTGGTACTTGGCGCTCAACGATGTGCTGGTCGGCGCCGGGTGGAAGAAGAGCCAGGTCGACGAGGCTCTTTACTTCAAAGTCGGCGAGGGTGGAGTAGCCTGCTGGGTGCTGGTCTACGTCGACGACCTGCTCGCCGCCAGCAGCAGCGCCGCGATGCTGAAGGAGCTGAAGGAGCTGCTGGAAGCCGCCTTCGAGCTGCGCGAGATCTCGCCGGTGCAGAAGTACCTCGGGCTGGAGATTGTGCGCGACAGGTCGGCGGGGAAGCTGTGGCTGCACCAGCAGGGCTACGCCGACAAGCTGCGTAGGCGCTTCCTCGACGAGGAGCAGACCGGGCGCACCCCGAAGACACTGGTCTCGGTCGGTGCCTACGCCGAGCTCACCTTCGATGACGAGGAGGCGCAGGAATGGCAGGAGGAGGAGTACCGGCAGAAGGTCGGCTCGCTGCAGTTTGCGGCCACGACGACGAGGCCGGACGTCGCCTTCGCCTGCAGCAAGCTGGGGAGCGGCCTCACGGTGAGGAGCGACCAGCACTGGCGCGAGGTCGATCGCTGCCTCGCCTACCTCGCCAACACACGCAACACCGCCCTTGAGTTCGGCGGTGGACCTGAGTCGCTGGAGCTGGTCGGCTACGTGGACGCCGATGACGCCGGTGACAAGCAGAACAGGACGAGCACGAGCGGCTACGTGTTCATCTACGGAGGGGCTGCAGTCTCCTGGTCGAGCCAGCGCATCAAGTGCGCGACGTTGTCGTCAACCGAGTCGGAGTACGTTGCGGCCACTGAAGCTGGCAAGGAGGGACGCCGCCTTCGCTTCCTCCTCGCAGAATTCCGGCAACTGGACGCCGGGAAGCCGACTGTCCTGCGCGTGGACAACAAGTCGGCCATCACGGTCGCCGAGGGCATGGGGTTGACGGGCAACCTTAAGCACATGGAACGACGACAGGCCTGGCTGCAGCACATGGTGAGGCGCGGGAAGTTCTCGCTGCAGTACATCCCGACCGCTGAGCAGCCGGCCGACTTCCGGACGAAGGCGCTGCACTATCCGGCCTTCAGCCGGTGCTCCGTCGCAATCGGCCAAGTGCGCTTGGACGACGTGGGCGACGGCGACAACGACGTGCAGCAGTAGGTGCCATGCCCTTTTGCATGGCTGGTGCGGTGGACGGCGTGCTATGTGTTGGGTGCACGTCGACGAGCTAGTCTCCGAGCTGTACTGCCGTGTGGGCTGGGTGCCCAAGCGTGAACGCGGCAGGGGAGTGTCAACGGGAGTTGGGTATTGGCCCCGTCCTCGCTTGGGCGGAGCCGACTTCGTGGTCGGGTGTGAGGGGAGCAGCCGACCTGCCGCAGTGGGTGAGCTGGTCGACGAGGAGGTCGACCTACACGGGGGACCACTGCACGGGCGCCGACTTCAGGGTGGCGCCGACTTCAGGGAGGTCGACTTGGGAGTCGACCTGCGGAGGACGTCAACTTGGCGAAGCCGACTTCGGCAGTCGGACCTGGTGGTCAATGAAGGAGGGGCCGACGTCGACCTCGACTCAGGACGCCGAGCAGTTGGGCGTCGAATAGCGGGGCGTCAACTTCGTGACGCCAGCTTTGGGTGGCCGACGTGGGTGGTCGGCCAACGACTGTGCTGGTCGACGTGAAGCTGGTCGACCAGAGGGGACGTCGACCTGGAGAAGGTCGACCGATGGTGTCGTCGACCTGGTGAGGTCGCCGTGGAGGTGGTCGTCGACCTGGGAGGTCGACGGGCACGTACGCGAGCTGCTGGTCGACGTGAAGCTGGTCGACCAGGTTACCTGGGTGACGAAGTGCTGCGGAGGAGTGCGACGGTCGCCCTGGCGAGGTTGGCGAGCCCGACCTCGGTGGTGGTATCCCGAGGTCGTTGTGGTGGATCAGAGGCAGTCGACAGCTCAAGGTTGACGTGGTGTGTGCGCCGTGCAGATGACGAGACCTTGCGCGCCAATCATCTGCGCACAACTACGAAGCAGGGTGCACTGCTGTCCTGCGTGAGCAACGCTGTCGACCTTGCCTTGCTGGAGCGCGGTCGACCAAGTCGTGCTGGAACGCGGTCGACCAAGCTGCGCTGGCAATTGGCCGACCTGAATGCTTACTCTGATGTAGTCTTGCTATGCCAACTTTATTGTACCAATTGTTTTGAACTTTTCCTAGTGGAACTCTTGCCAATTTTCCCCGTGAACTAGCAAGTAGTGTGCACACAAGGAAAACGACTAAGGAACAGAGAACGCAGAGATCACACGAGCACACGTGCCTAGCCCGCAGCCTAGCTCCCGTTGCTGCAGTTATCTCCGCAACAGGCACCTACGTCGACGAGGTTCCCCCACCTGGGGCGAACATCGTCAGTGGCATGTGGATTTTCAGGGTGAAGCGGTCGCCGGGTTCTCCGCCTGTCTTCAAGGCGCGTTACGTGGCTCGAGGCTTCAGTCAGCGGCAGGGAGTTGACTACTTTCAGACCTTCTCCCCTACCCCGAAGATGACCACTCTTCGGGTACTGCTGCAAATAGCCGCTCAGCGCGACTACGAGCTTCACTCTCTTGACTTCAGCACAGCTTTCTTGCAGGGCAGCCTGCACGAGGAGATCTGGCTGCGCCGCCCACCTGGCTTCACTGGGTCGTTCCCTCCTGGTACCTAGTGGAGCCTCCGGCGGCCAGTCTACGGTCTCCGCCAGGCGCCCCGTGAGTGGCACGGTGTGAAGCAAGGAAAACAGGAATGAAATGACTAAGGAAAGATTGGGTACAAATACAACCCTAGAAAGCTGTACCCCATATGTGCTACCCCACTATAGCCTACAAACATACATCAGCTATAATACTCTGACACACCCCCATAGGCTAAGTGGGGGAGAACAAGGGGTCACAAGACCAGTCAAGCAAAGCAAAGCAAAGCAAGCTCAGGGTGGATCACAAAGTCACCACACAGTCCGAGCACAAGAGCAGGGCCAGAGGCCAGTTCACATGCAGGAGTACAGGCATATATATAAAACTAGACAAGCAAGAGCAGGTATATATATATGTCACAGTACAAGTGAAGTCAAGAGGAGAGCAAGTGAGGCAAGACAGGTACAAGACCCAGCTGGGTGCAAAAGCGCTGATGGTCACAAGGCGCGAGTGCCTTGGTGAACACATCAGCAGTGTTGGCCTCAGAGGCCACGTACGCAAGTCGCAACTGACCACGCTGCTGCAGCTCACGAGCAAGGAAGTAGCGGAGAGCAATGTGCTTCGTTCTGTGCTCCAAGCGCTGCTCTCGACACAAGGCCAGCATGGCCTTGTTGTCTACGTACAGCACTGGAGGAGAACGAGGCGGCTCTCCAAGGTCAGTCAGCAGGAAGGTGAGCCAGCGAAGCTCCTGTGCAGCCATGGCCCCGGCGTAGATCTCAGCCTCACAACTGGAGCCGAGAACCGAAGACGAGCGAGTAGACCGCCACGAGACAGAGCCGGAACCAAGGCTGAAGGTGTAACCCTGTGACGACCGCTGCGTAGCCTGGTCGTCAGCCCAAGAGGCGTCCGCGTGGCCGGTAAGGACCACTGGACTCCGCCCTCCAAGCACTAGCCCCATGCCCGACGTACTGCACAAGTAGCACAATACCCTCTTCGCTGCAGCCATGTGCTCCGGTCTGTGTCTCCCAGGAGCAACATAGCGTGCAAGAATGCTCAGAGGGTATGCAAGGTCAGGTCGTGTGCAGGTCATCAGGTACATGAGGCAGCCAACAAGCTCTGCATACGGACCACTCGACTCTACGGACTCATCCGAAGGCAGAGCTGAGAGTGAGTGGCGAGTAGGCAGAGGAGTGGCCTGAGGCGAGGAGTACGTGAAGCCGAAGCGCTGAAGGACCTGCTGCACCATGTGTGACTGAGTCAAGGTAATGGTGCGGCGTGCTCTGTCCCGAGTGATCTGCAAGCCAAGGTAGCTGCGCAGTTCACCCAGGTCTGTGCACGTGTGTCTCTTCAGCAGCTCGGACTTCACGTAGGCGAGTCCAGCAGTGTCCGCTGTGGCAAAGACCAAGTCGTCGACGTACACGAGGATGTAGAACGGCGGCAGGGAAGTGTCGGTGCGAAGAAACAGCGACGGGTCAGCAGTAGAAGGAGCAAACCCAAGAGCCGCAAGCGTAGTCCTCAGTGTGTCGTGCCACTCACGCGGTGCCTGGCGGAGACCGTAGACTGGCCGTCGGAGGCTCCACTGGGTGCCAGGAGGGAAAGTCCCAGTGAAGCCAGGTGGACGGCGCAGCCAGATCTCCTCGTGCAGGCTACCCTGCAGGAACGCAGTGCTGAAGTCGAGAGAGTGAAGCTCGTAGTCGCGCTGAGCGGCTATGTGCAGCAGCACCCGAAGAGTGGTCATCTTCGGGGTGGGAGAGAAGGTCTGAAAGTAGTCAACTCCCTGCCGCTGACTGAAGCCACGAGCAACGTACCGTGCCTTGAAGACAGGTGGAGAGCCCGGCGGCCGCTTCACCGTGAAGATCCACATGCCACTGACGATGTTCGCCCCAGGAGGGGGAACCGCGTCAACGTAGGTGCCTGTGGACTTCCAGGAAGCCATCTCTGCATCCATAGCTGCCTGCCACTGAGAGGAGTAGGGACCCTCTACGGCCTCCGCGTAAGAACGCGGAGTCGGGATGTCTAGTGCATCCGGGTCTCCCTCAAGGGCAAGCAGTACTGACGCGAGATGAGGTGAAGCAGCCGCTAGACACTGTAACTCCTCCTGCTTGTCCTCTAGGACGTCCGTGCCAAGAGCACACTCACCCCCGACGGACGGAGGACAGACAGACGCAGACTCAGCAACAAGACTAGCAGCGTAGTCGAGACGACAGCGAGCAGCAAAGTCGACGAGCTCAGCGACAAGGGCAGACGCAGCAATGGACTCAAACGAGGGGTCAGTGACGACAGTAGCAAGGAGACGCGTGACAGTAGGACTGGCAGCACGAAGAGAGTCCGACTCAGGGTCGGCAAGCGCAGGAAGAGAGGACTCAGGAGGAGAAGGCAAAGGGGCACGCAGAGGAGCAGTGGACGGACGCAAAGACATCTTGTGCGTGCCAGGGACAGGAGGAGGACGCTGACGCGAACTGCGACCACTAGCGCGAGCAGCACGAACAGGCGACGCGGGACGAGACGCAGGCTCACGACGCTCAGCAAGACCTCCAGTAGGACCAGTGTAAGGATAGGGAGCAGGCAGTGGAGAGGAAGGCTCCAGCAGGGACTGCGACTGGACAGGCGGTGGACCCTCTACTAGAGGAGAAAGACCAAGAACCTGCTGCAGGAGCGGAACGAAGTACGGCCGAGGCCGCGCGGCAGCTTCAGACTCAGCAGGGACAGCACCACCACCCTCAGCGACAGCACCAGCGCCACCCACACCTCCAGCGGCAGGACCAACAGCAGTAGGCTCAGCACCAGCGCCCTCAGCAGCTCCAGCTCCAGGAGGACCCGCAGGTCCAGCAGCTCCGGGACCGGCAGCACCCGCACCCTCGACGGTCGAAGAAGCTCCAGCTCCAGCTCCAGCAGCACCTCCTGACTCAACAGCACGCCTCCAACGGCGAGCAAACCACTCACGCAGCTCCTGTGGAGAGAGGGGCTCCCGGCGAGACGCAGCAGCAGGAGAAACCCCAGGCTCAGCAGCTCCAGACGCAGCACCCCCAGGCCCAGCAGCTCCCAGCACAGCACCCCCAGGCTCAGCAGCTCCCGACCCAGCACCCCCAGACCCAGCACCTCCAGGCACAGCACCCCCCGGCTCAGCACCCCCAGGCTCCGCACCCTCCGCAGTAGCACCCTCAGGCCCAGCACCCCTAGCAGTAGCACCCCCAGGCTCAGCACCCCCGCGCACAGCACCCCGTGAGTCTGCACCCCCAGGCTCAGCACCCGCAGCAGCACCAGAGTCACCAGTAACCTCGACCGGGTCAACGGCGTCTACCTGGGACACACCTGAAGGGGCAGGAACCTGAGGGGGGAGGGGGTCTACCGGGGGGGGAACTGGCGGAAGGTCTGGCGGATCCCCCGTGCACGACAGTAGTCCCGCAGAAGGCGAGAAGAGAACTCTCCGCCTCTGTCCGAGTGCAGACGCAGAACAGGAAAGTCCGAGCCGAAGCTCTTCCTGAGCTGGAGACGAGCCTCGCGGATCCAGTCGATCAGCACCTCAGTGACCGCACCCTTGCTGCGCAAGGGGAGGACTGTGGTGTAACGCGAGTAGTCGTCAACCACCAACAGGAAGTAGCGCTCGTAACCCTGCCCACGGACGGGGGCTGGGCCCCACACATCCATGTGAAGCGTCTGCAGGGGAGCCTCTGTCGGGGGGAAGTGGGAGGAGTGAGGAGTAGCCCGGAGGCGACCCTCCACACAGGGGACACAGGAAGGTCCTGGCCCGGAGGGGAGAGGAGGGAGAGACTGGGGAAGACCAGAGACAAGGACACGGGAAGCCATGCTCCGAAGACGGGGCAAGGAGGGGTGGCCAAGACGGTGGTGCCACAGGAGAGTCTCGTGAGACAGGAGGCGACAAGAACAGGGGGCAGACTCAGGACCTGACCGGGACGCAGCAGCAAGCACCTGACCCGACGCAGCCACCTGACCAGACGCAGGGACAGGAGGAGACTCAACGGTCAGGGTGTAGAGACTCGACCCCGGCCGACGCGAGAACGTGGCCAGGTGTCGGCCTGTGCGTGCCTCCGTGCAGTGGGTCACCCGCTGACTAGCAGGAGTGAACTGGTGAACCCCCACATCCTGCAGGTCCGCTCCACTCACCAAGTTCGTAGAGAACGAGGGAAGGTACAGACCCGACAGGGTGCCCGAAGGGGCAGCCGGACACGGGAGGACAGTGGAGAAGTGAGACAGGACAAGACCCCCAGAGGGGTCAGCAAGGGAGACCGCAACCGGCCGGCCGAGCGGCGTAAGGGTAGTGCGGTCTCGAAAGAAGGAGCGAGAAGCTCCGAAGTCAAGTGTGAAAGTGAGGGAGGACGAGGACGACGCAGTACCTGAGAGCGCAGTCTCACCAGTACCTGAGAGTACAGACGCACTGGCACCTAGAGCAGCAGCCTCACAAGCACCTAGCGCAGCAGTACCAATGCCCGGGTCGGGCTGGAAACAACGGTAACCCTCATTCTCCTCACTATAATCCACAACATACATAGCAGCAAGGATAGCATCAAAATCAAGATCAAAGATCGCTACACCAGCCCTGAGAAGCTCATCCCAGCGAGGGATCTCACTGGCCCCAGGGAACTGCTGACGCCAAGCGTCCGTCAGGCGGCCAAAGCAGCGCTGGGTGGCGTGGGCACCCCCACACTGCTCACCCGCGCGGTCGCCGGAACGAAGAACGTAGGTGCAAGGACCAGTACCCCCACCCCTCTGACGCCCAGCGTACCACTCACGAAGCTGCTAAGGCGGAGGGATGTCCCGCGAGCGCTGCTGCTGCTGCCGCTGCGAGCGCTGGCCACCACCACCGCCGCTACGCTGCTGGGTACCACCTCGACCAGCTCCACCTCCTCCACCACCACCGCCTCCTCTGCTGCCGCCTCCACCGCCTCCACCTCCGCCGCCTCCACCCCCGCCACTGCCTCCACCACCACCGCTGGCACCACCACCACCGTCTCCGCCGCTGCTGCCACCACCACCACCACCCCCGCCACTAGTCCCGCCGCCACCCCCACTCCCTCCGCCGCCACCGCCACCACCGCCACCGCCCCCTCCAGCTCCACCCGCGCCCTTGCCCCCCTTGCCCTTGCTGGAGCGACGTCTCCCACTAGGGGCAGACGTCGCGCCGACCGACTCAAGACCAAGCAGGTCGGCAGCAGCAGCAGAGGCAACAGAGGGCAGCAAGGGGGAAGGAGAGCACCCCTCAAAGATGGGGGTGCGAGGGTCACCACGAGAAGCACCTACAGCGACTATGCTCTTCTCCGCTGCGAGGAGGGCCTTCTCGAGGAGGTCGACGGTGAGGGTGGTGGGACAGACTGCGAGAAAGTGGTCCCTGACGACGCGAAGGGAGTCAGGGAGGCGCGCGACTACGTAGTAGAGAGCGATGTACATGGGGGGGGGGGTTCTTAGCGCAGATTTCAGCAGGAAGGGCGGCGCGGTAGCGAGTGTCACTAGTGCGGAGGTGCGTAATGAGGTCAGCGACAGTGGGAAAGGCAGAGAGGTCAGGAAAGAGGTAGGGAAGCATGAGACGGCTCAGTGCAGCAGTGGCAGGGGAGGAGTAGCGCGCAACTACAGCGTCGTACAAGGTCTGAGCACTCTTGTACTGACTAAAGTGCGCACGCTCAGAGGTAGGGAGGTGGCGACGCACAGCAAGACGTGCAGCAGCATCGCGGGTGGCCCACTTAGAGCGGACAGCGGGATCAGCATCAGCAGCAGGAGCAGGAGAGGCGCCAGAGGTGAGGTCAAAGAGAGAAAGGTCGTCAGCCCTGTCGCACTGTAAGAACAGCTGCAGGTCGTCTAACCAGACCTCAAAATCAATGGCGCGACCCTCAGCGTCGAAAGCTAGGACACCAGGGGTAGCCATGGCGACGACAGCGACGCAGTGCAAGCAGTAGGGAAAGAGCTCGCAGTGTCAGTGGGACTGTGCTCACCAGGCAGGGCAGGCCGTGCAGCTATGCAGAAAGGCGGCTCAGCGACCGGGCGGCTCGGGTGCACAGCGGCTCGGCTCCCGGGCGGCTCGGTGGCTGGGCGGCTGGGGCGCAGGGCGGCTCGGCTCCCGGGCGGCTCGGCGGCAGGGCGGCTCGGGTCCCGGGCGGCTCGGCGTTGGGCGGCTCGGCTCCCGGGCGGTTCGGCTGCTGGGGCGGCTCGGCCGGGAGATGCAGGGGCGGGGCCGTCAGGTGCAGTGGCGGGCCGACCGGTGCAGTGGCGGGCCGGCAGGTGCAGCGGCGGGCCGGCAGGTGCAGCGGCGGGCCGGCAGGTGCAGGCGGCGGGCCGTAGGGTGCAGCGGCGGGCCGTAGGGTGCAGCGGCGGGCCGGCAGGTGAGGCGGCGGGCCGGCAGGAGCAGCGGCGGGCCGTAGGGTGCAGCTGCGGGGCCGTCAGAGGCGGCGGGCCGCTGGGTGCAGCGGCGGGCCGGCAGGTGCAGCGGCGGGCCGGCAGGAGCAGCGGCGGGCCGGCAGGAGCAGCGGCGGGGCCGTCAGGTGAGGCGGCGGGCCGGCAGGAGCAGCGGCGGGCCGTAGGGTGCAGCGGCGGGGCCGTCAGAGGCGGCGGGCCGTAGGGTGCAGCGGCGGGCCGTAGGGTGCAGCGGCGGGGCCGTCAGAGGCGACGGGGGGGCCGCGGCAGTAGAGGCGGGGCCGCGTCAGGGGAGGCGGCGGGGCCGCGTCAGGGGAGGCGGCGGGGCCGCGTCAGGGGAGGCGGCGGGGCCGCGTCAGGGGAGGCGGCGGGGCCGCGTCAAGCAGGCGGCGGGGCCGCGATCAGGAGAGGTGGCGGGGCCGCGTCTGAGGGACAGCGGGGCCGCGAGGGAAAAGGCGACCCGAGGGGTCGCTAAAAAAAGGCGCGCCTCGGGGCGCGCTTCGGTGGGCCCTAAAAAAACGGTCCTAAGGCAGGACCCGCTCTATACCATGTGAAGCAAGGAAAACAGGAATGAAATGACTAAGGAAAGATTGGGTACAAATACAACCCTAGAAAGCTGTACCCCATATGTGCTACCCCACTATAGCCTACAAACATACATCAGCTATAATACTCTGACACACGGCACACTGAGGACTACACTTGCGGCTCTTGGCTTTGCTCCTTCTAGTGCCGACTCATTGCTGTTTCTGCGCACCGACACCTCTTTGCCGCCATTCTACATCCTCGTGTACGTCGACGACTTGGTCTTTGCCACAGGTGACACTGCTGGACTCACCCACGTGAAGTCCGAGCTGCAGAAGAGACACACGTGCACAGACCAGGGTGAAGTGCGCAGCTACCTTGGCTTGTAGATCACCCGGGACAGAGCACAGCGCACCATTACCCCGACTCAGTCACACATGGTGCAGCAGATCCTTCAGCGCTTCGACTTCACGTACTCCTCGCCTCAGGCCACTAATCTGTCTACTCGCCACTCGCTCTCAGCTCTGCCTTCGGATGAGTTCGTAGAGCCGAGTGGCCCGTACCCAGAGCTTGTTGGCTGCCTCATGTACCTGATGACCTGCACACGACCTGACCTAGCATACCCTCTTAGCATCTTGGCATGCTATGTTGCTCCTTGGAGACACCGACCAGAGCACATGGCTGCAGCGAAGAGGGTGTTGTGCTACTTGTGCAGTACGTCGGGCATGGGGCTAGTGCTTCGAGGGCGACGTCCAGTGGTCCTCACAGGTCACGCAGTCGCTTCTTGGGCTGACGACCAGGCTACGCAGCGGTCGTCACAGGGTTACACCTTCAGCCTTGGTTCCGGCTCTGTCTCGTGGCGGTCTACCCGCTCGTCTTCTGTTCTCGGCTCCAGCTGTGAGGCCAAGATCTACGCAGGGGCCATGGCTGCACAGGAGCTACGCTGGCTCACCAACACTGCTTATATCTTTACCAAGGCACTTCCGCCTTGTGATCATCAGCGCTTTTGTACTTTGCTAGGTCTTGTGCCTACTTGGCCTCACTTGCTTACCTCTTGACTTTGCTTGTACTGTGATCTATATATACCTGCACTTGCATGCTTACCCTTGCTAGGTTGAGATCACTGCCTTGCTTGTTCTTCTTGATATATAACTTTGCATGCGAACTGGCCCTGTGGCCTTGTGCTTGTGCTCAGATTGTGTGGTGACGTTGTGATCCACACTGGGCTTGCCTTGGTTCTATTGACTGGTCTTGTTACCCCTTGTTCTCCCCCACTTTGCCTATGGGGGTGTGTCGAACTTATATGCTATAGTCTGTTTAGGCTGTTGTGGGGTAGTCCATATGGGGTACAACACTTTAGGGTTTCCTACTTGTACTCCTCATGCTGCTCAATGCAATCATTCCTTCCTCAGATTCTCACATATTAATCGTCATTGCTTTTTGCTATCTTCCTCACCATGACTTAACTAATGCTATCTGTACTGCGCAGACGGACCTAAGGTTCCAAAGCCACGCCGTGCTCGCACTTCAAGAAGCCGCGGAAGCATATCTTGTCGGTTTGTTCGAGGACACCAATCTATGTGCCATTCATGCCAAGCGTGTCACCATCATGCCTAAGGACATTCAGCTGGCTCGGCGCATCCACGAAGAGAGGGCTTAAAGTTGGTTTATGTGTATAAAATGTTTGAGCTTGTGATGGAGCTTTGAAGCCGCTCTCGACCTTTCAGGTACTCCCTTGTTTCAGAAGAAGTACGCTTGTCTTTTTGTTTTTTATAGGATACGGTAGTCTGACTGTTGATGTTGGAAACAATCAAGCTTAAGCGCCTCTGTCGTGTCAAAACACCAAGGCACAAGCGAAGCGAAGCATATCGAGGCACCAGCGAGTCAACCCTCGGAGGTTGAAGTAACTGCTGGAGGTTACACGAAAGTCAAAGGCCAGCGACCTTTGACCTGACAAGTACAGCACGACAGTAAGGACACACAATTGACTCGCTACAGAGCAGTTGCCCGAGTCGTCACTGTATCGAACCGCAACAGTAAAATAGTTACAAATGTACCCCTTCATATTCCTTGTACTATTATATATAAGCTTGTATCTCTTTGTTTTAATCAACTTAATTTGCCCTCACATACTAGCGCAAGGTGGTTCACAACTCTTCATTGAACGCTTCCGCTACTATATTAGCCCTACTCAGAGTTCACCCCTGCAAAGATCCTAAGGGCTTTTCTCGGCCCAACATGGTATGAGAGCAGTCAGGGAGAATTCAACTTCTATTAAGATACCGACAACATCAACAGGCATGGCTACACAAAAGGAAAGGAGCTCCTCCAACGGCTCCCAGGGCACTACTCCTACTCCACCTCCCGCCTCTGGCCTACAGACAGAGGAGGGTACGGCAACAAGACCCAGGGCAACATCCACCGAGACTCCTGCGAATCAACCTGCAGACTTCGACCAGAGCATGATGGAGAAATTCTTCTCCTTCATGTCCTTCTACGAGCAACACCAGCAATCGGCACCTGCGCAGTCACACAATAGCAACAACAACGGAGCAACTCCCACGAGTCTCGACGGCTCATCATACGCACGAGGAAATCAACAGCAGCAGCCTACCTTTGCTCCGTACGAGCGCGGGTCCATCAGCTTTATGCCACACCCGCAGCCTTCACCTGGACAAGAAAAGTCACTGGACGCATTACAAGTTCAGTCGCAGTTCGCGCACGTTCTGAAGATGCAGACGTCAAGACCTTTCAATGGAAAGGATTTCTTCACCTGGTCGTTTGAATTCGAGTTGATGATGGAAGGCGCGCAGATACTTGGCTTCTTCGACGGGTCCCTGCCATACCCAACGAACGGCACACAGTATGAGGAGCAGCAGTACACCTATCAGTCGATGATGGCGTACACGATTCTACTGAGGAACATCACCCCGACTCAACAGCAAAATATACGGTCTTACCGGGGTTACGGCAACTCCGCGGAGCTCGCATACAACCACTTGAAGAGCCTGTATCAAGCAACAGACAGCGTAAATCAAAGTCGGTTAATGGCGCAACTGACAACGGTCGAAATGAAACCAGGCGAGAAAGGAATGGCGTATATCAGCCGATGTCGCGAGTTGCGCAACAAACTCCTTCGATGCGGAGGGTCGATATCTGAAGACGCCTTCGTGACAGTTATCATTGGCGGCCTCGGTCCTCAATGGCGCGCCACAAAGGCCATTCTCCGAGCCCACGGAAGAATCTCCAAAGCAGCGCACTGTGCCAAAATCCATGCCGAGCAGCAAGACATGGACCTGCAAGAAGAACGACACAAGAAGAAGACATCAGCATCGGAATTTGCATTTCACACTCAGCGACGCTACAACAACAACAAACAACAACAGCCGAAGCCCGTACCTCCGTTTTGCCACATCTGGAAGACGTCAGGGCACCCGCGCACGCACTGCCCGAATCGACAACAGTCAACGCCTCCACAGCGGCAGCTTCGACCTTCAAGCAACCAAGTCGCCTCAACACAAGCAAATCCCACGACCCAGATTCAAGCCTCAACAACCTCAGCAGGACAACCTGCACAAGGAGCAAGGAACATCGTCAGTTGCATGGCAAGACTGAGCGACTCCTGCATCACGGAATCACCACCGTACTACTCACCAGAAGAACAACTCGACGACACCACACCACACTGCGATTCACTTCAGCCGAACCCAACATACGCAGCCATCGCCCAAAGCGAGCCATTCGGGAAGAACACGTGGTTCTTGGACAGTTGCTGTGGACAGCACATGTGTTCTTCAGGACGCTTCGTGCAACGAGAGTACCAACTCCAACGTGAATTAGTCATCACCGTCGCCAACAACGAAAACCTGCGCACACGACGACAAGGAGTCGTTCAACTTCAGTCACGAGAAACAAACGTCATACTACAAATGTCCAAGGTCTTAATAGTAGAAGGCCTCGGCTACAACTTACTCACCGTTAGCCAACTAATGGCTAAAGGTATCCACCTTGAAGCAGACAGCACCACTCAGGAGTTCAAGCTGTACCACGGGAAGGGCGGCCTCTACATCGGAAAAGCGATCCTGAAAAATAACGTCTTAGTTCTTGATTTTGTTCCAGATCTCGGCACAGCAGACAGCAACGGCATCGTCACCTTCACTTCTTGGACCCATTCTCCAGATCTTGATCCAGACTTCAGCCCCGGCGGCTTCTGGCATTCACACAACATCCGTGAGGCAGAAAGAACAAGGGCGTTAGCAACAATTCAACACTCGGCAGCAGCAGAAACAACATCGGCAGCAGCAGAGACAACAACAGAGACAACATCGGCAGCAGCAGAGACAACAACGGCAGCAGCAGAGACAACAACGGCAGCAGCAGAGACAACGTCGGCAGCAGCAGAGACAACGTCGGCAGAAGCAGAGACAACGTCGGTAGCAGCAGAGACAGCAGCGGCAACATCAACACCAATCGCTGGTCCTTCAACGGCACCGATCTTCGTCGACGACACACCACCGACACCCGCGCAACAACTGCACCCAGCACCACGAGAAGTTCACCGAAGCACCAACTTCACCGCCAGCTTTTATTCCAACTCCGATATGTATCGGCGCTCACCCGGACATCGTGCAATCGAAGGAACCTGGCACGCAAGAATGGGACATCCAAGCAACACGGTGTTAAACAACATGATAAGAGCAGGCGTGCTCGATAAAGACTCTCTACTCCTAACTGACGGCAAAGAACTTCAGCGAGCCCGTGGAACATGCTTCACCTGTCCCGAAGCTGACTTACTGCATCAACCGTTCGTGTCTCACCACAACCCAAGCGCACCAGCTTACGCGCCTCTCGAGAAGGTGTACAGCGACATCTTGTACAATCGCAAGCCTGGACAAAACGCGTACAACTACACCATCACCTTCATCGACGCCGCCTCACGATATGTCTGGCATCTAAACCTTCCGAGCAAAGACATGGCCTTCGAAGCCTTCATCGCGTGGCTCCCAGTAGCAGAACGAGAATCGGGTGTCAAACTAAAGAGCTTCCAGTCAGACGGGGGAGGAGAATACACCTCACAGAGGTTCAAGCAATAACTTGGCTGAAAAGGGAATCAAGCGGCTCATCTCCCTTCCCTACGCCCATCAACAGCAAGGTGTAGCAGAAAGAATGAACAGGACCCTCCAGAACACCATGCGCAAGCTGCTATGTGGCATGCACCTGCCCAACCATCAGTGGCCCGAAGCAATGGACCACGCCGTCATGCATCACAACTTGCTCTCGTCATCATCGCTCTCAAACAACGCATCACCGCACCGCACTAGGCAGCACAAAAATGTTACGAGTCTTCGGCTGCATGGTACAGTACCGGCCTCCATCTGCACGAGCTGGCCGATTCTCACAACGCGCACAGTGGGGACTACACCTGGGCATCGAAAAACACTACAATGCATGGAAGATTTTCGACGTCGAGACCAAGGAAACAGTAGCAGCACGTGATGTCATCTTCTACGAAAACCTCACCCTCCGGTATTACCTTGCCAACTTGCAAGAAGGAAACCCCGATCGCTCCGATGGTTTTCAAGGCACCCGAGCCTTCGCCTCGGCAGATGACGAAGCTGACTGGGATGAGCAGAACGTGGAAGGAGCCTCGGAAGAAGCCGGACCTCTCCCCTACTGCTCCGTCGACGTGCCAATGGACGACGAAAACCCACGCGAAAGCATCAACGCCGAAACCTATTATCACTTCGCTGACAACGGTTACGTTACACCTGCACAAGTCAACACCGACGAAGCAGAACACGTAGGACCCAATTTCGCACCTGATCCAGAAGCGGGAGACGAAGCTGTTTATCCCGCTGACACTTCACTCCCCCGCTACACACAGAGTGGATTCCAAATCCTTGGTCTCGTCACCGCAGTTCACGTTGCAGCCATTCCTAAAGAGCCTGCGACAGTTCAACAGGTTCTGGGGGGGGAACATAAGGAAAAATGGCGCGAAGCCATAGACAGGGAGCTAAAGGCACTGGAGGAACGCAACACCTGGAAGGCCGTCCCTATCAGCGTAGCACGGAACAAAACAGTACTCACCGGGAAGTGGGTCTTCCGTGTGAAGACAAAGGCTGACGGAACCATCGACAAGTTTAAAGCTCGCTGGGTCGTACAGTACGCGGCTTCGACCAAGAACACAGACGCGACTTCACTGAAACATTCGCTCCAGTCAGTCGACACACTTCACTCCGAATCCTCCTCGCGATCGCCGCCACGAAGAAGAAGAAGCTACGGCAAATCGACGTCGCGAACGCATTCCTCTACGCACCTGTTGACGCAGAAATCTTCGTCGAATTACCGCACGGCTCCAACGGTGAGCCCAATCAAGTCTGTCAGCTGCTGAAGTCGCTCTACGGCATCAAGCAAGCTCCGCGACTATGGCAACAATACCTGCACGCTCGCCTCATTCGCATCGGCTTCAAACAACTACCGCACGATCAGGGCATGTACCGGCTCACGAAGGGCACCGACTACATCCTGTTAATCGTCTACGTAGACGATCTACTCTACATCGGCTCGACTAACGGCATCACAACCTGGTTCGAGGGGGAGCTGCAGAAGGACCTCACGCTCACGGTCGCATCTACCGTCATACAGTACCTCGGTCTTAACATCCGAGAAGAAGAAGACGCGATCTATCTCAGCGCCGCGAAATATGCCGACTTCATTGCCAAACGCTTCGCACTCACACCAACCGCCATCTCCACGCCGTACTGCTACACGACAGGAAACATCAAGGGAGGCTCTACTCTACTCAAGCCCGCCGACACACGCGACTACCAGAGGAAGCTAGGATGCCTCCTTTTTGCAGCTGTCACCTGCCGCCCATACCTATCGTACTCCGCAAGCCAGCTCGCCACCTACCTCAAGAAGCCTGAAACGGAACACCTGGTGGAGCTCGACCGCGCTCTTCACTACCTCATCAGCACCCCGACGATCGGCCTGACTTACCACAAGAATGCAACTACAATGCCTAAGCTAATCGGCTACGTCGACGCCGATCACGCGGGCGACTCCGACAACAGACGCTCGCGCACCGGCTACATCTATCGGTTCGAACCCATCGGACCTATCTCCTGGCAGTCGAGCAAACAGAAGTTAATCGCGCTCTTCTCAGCTGAAGCAGAATATGTAGCACTCTGCTCAGCCACCAAGGAAGGACTACCTTCGCGAACTACTGGAAGAAACGAAGCTAGCTCCCCAGCTTCACCC
Organism: Closterium sp. NIES-65; assembly: GCA_948144175.1. NCBI lineage: Eukaryota > Viridiplantae > Streptophyta > Zygnematophyceae > Desmidiales > Closteriaceae > Closterium > Closterium sp. NIES-65. Next base: position 1,312,400 of record CANXME010000062.1, on the reverse strand, counting down.
TGTTCTGCGACAACCAGTCGGCAATTCGCATCGCCAACAAGAACGGCTTCGCGAACAGGACAAAACACATCGCCCTGCGATATTTCTTCGTGAAGGACGAGATCAAGAAAGGGAGGCTCGAGCTGTCATACTGCCCCACGTCTGAGATGGCAGCTGACTACTTGACCAAGAAGCTCGGAAAACAGAATTCGAATATTGCATGCTGCTGATTGGACAGAGCCACGTCACCAACAGCGACACTCCAGAAGCAAAGGGGAGTGTTGGAAACAATCAAGCTTAATCGCCTTTGTCGTGTCGAAACACCAAGGCACAAGCGAAGCGAAGCATATCGAGGCACCAGCGAGTCAACCCTCGGAGGTTGAAGTAACTGCTGGAGGTTACGCGAAAGTCAAAGGTCAGCGACCTTTGACCTGACAAGTACAGCGCGATAGCAAGGACACACAACTGACTCGCTACAGAGCAGTTGCCCGAGTCGTCACTGCATCGAACCGCAACAGCAGAACAGTTATAACTGTACCCCTTCATATTCCTTGTACTCTTATATAGAAGCTTGTATCTCTTTGTTTTAATCAACTTACTTTGCCCTCACATACTAGCGCAAGGTGGTTCACAACTCTTCATTGAACGCTTCCGCTACTATGTTAGCCCTACCCAGAGTTCACCCCTGCAAAGTGTCAGAACATTGTAGCTTATACATATTGTGTAGGCTGTAGTGGGGTATCCCATAGGGGGTACAACCCAATTAGGACTAGTACTTGTACCCACTTGTTTCATAGTTCATCCAGTCTCGTTTCCTTTCACATGGTATAGAGCGGGTTCCCTCGTGGGAACGCTATCTAGGGCCCACCCAATCGAACTTTTTTTTCTGCCCGAAGCGCGCTTCGCTCCTTCACGAGTCGCGCCCCGGGTGCCCTCTCTACCGTCGCGCCCTTCCTAGGCCTCCTCCGGCCCCGTCGCGCCGCGCTTAGCGGCACCTCGCGCCGCCCTTACGCGGCCCGTCGCCGCCCTTCTCGGCCCGTCGCCGCCCTTCCCGGCCCCTCGCGCCGCCCTAACGGCTCGGCGCCGTCCTCTGCGGCCCGTAGCGCCACCCTTCACGGCCCGTCGCCGCCCTTCGCGGCTTCGCGTGCCGCCCTTACGGCCCGTCGCCGACCTCCGCGGCCCCTCGCGCCGCCCTCTTACGGCCCGCCGTCGCCGCCCGTCGGCTCAGCACGCCGCCCTTGCGGCCCTACGAGCCGCCCGTAGGCCCGCCGTGCGCCACCCTACCCGGTCCCGACGCCTACTCATGCGGCCCCAGCGCAGCCCTTCCCGGCCCCGACGCCGCCTCACCCGGCCTCGCCGCCGCTCCACCTGCCCTCGAGCCGCCGCTCCACCTACCCTCGAGCCGCCGCTCCACCTACCCTCGAGCCGCCGCTCCACCTACCCTCGAGCCGCCGCTCCACCTGGCCCCTCCAGCGGGCGGCCGCCGTCGTCCCGGAGGCAGGAGCCGCCGCCGCCGAGCCGCCCAGCAGCCGAGCCGCAGAGCCGCCCAGCAGCCCAGCCGCCGAGCCGCCCAGCAGCCGAGCCGCCGCGCCGCCGAGCCGCCCTACAGTGGAGCCGCCCGCACCGCCGAGCCGCCCGAGCAGCCCTGTCCGGTAAGTGCAGCGCCTTTGTCACTGCACTGACCTTACCCTACTGTTCGCGCTACTAGTCCACTGCTGTCATGGCTACCCCTAGTGTCCTCGCTTTTGACGCTAAGGGTCGGGCCATTGACTTTGACGTCTGGATAGATGACCTGCAGCTTTTCTTACAGTGCGATAGGGCAGACGGTCTCTCTCTCTTTGACCTCACCTCTGGTGCCTCTCCTGCCCCTGCTGCTGATGCTGACGCCACTGTTCGCTCACAGTGGGCCACACGCGATGCTGCTGCACGTCTTGCTGTGCGTCGCCACCTGCCTACCTCTGAGCGTGCGCACTTTAGCCAGTACTAGAGTGCTCAGACCTTGTGCGACGCTGTAGTTGCACGCTACTCCTCCCCTGCCACTGCTGCACTGAGCCGCCTCATGCTACCGTACCTCTTCCCTGACGTTGCTTCCATTCCCACTGTCACCGACCTCATTACGCACCTCCGCACTAGTGACACTCGCTACCGCGCTGCGCTTCCTGCTGAGTTCTGCGCCAAGAACCCCCCCCCCCCCCCCCATGTATATCACCCTCTACTACATAGTCACCCGGCTCCCTGACTCCCTTCGCTTAGTCAGGGACCACTTCCTCTCAGTCTATCCCACCACTCTCACCGTTGACCTCCTCGAGAAGGCCCTCCTAGCAGCGGAGAAGAGCATAGTCGCTATAGGAGCCTCTCGTGGTGACCCCCGCACCCCCGTCTTTGAGGGGTGTTCTCCCTCCCCCCTCTTGCCCTCTGTTGCTTCTGCTGCTGCGGCCGACCTTGTTGGTTTTGAGTCGGTCGGCGCTGCGTCTGCCCCTTCGGGGAAGCGCCGCACAGGCAAGAGCAAGGGGGGCAAGGGCGCTGGAGGAGCTGGTGGGGAGGGTGGAGGTGGCGGTGGAGCCGGCGGAGGGGGTGGGGGTGGGAGTGGGGGTGGTCGAGGGGGTGGAGGTGCCGGTGGCAGCAGTGGAGGCGCAGGCGGCGGCGGTGGTGGCGGAGGGAGCGGAGGCAGCAGTGGTGGCGGAGGCGGCGGAGGTGGCGGAGGCGGCGGAGGTGGCGGTGGAGCTGGTCGCGGTTCTGCGCAGAGGAGTGGCTCCGGTGGTGGTCCGCGTCAGCAGCAGCAGCGCGGCCATGAGACCGTGTCCCCTCAGCAGCTCCGTGAATGGTACGCTGCACGCCAGCGGGGTGGGGGTACTGGTCCGTGCACCTACGTCCTGCGCACCGGCGACCGTGCGGGTGAGCAGTGTGGGGGTGCGCACCCCACCCAGCGCTGCTTTGGCCGCCTGACGGACGCGTGGCGTCACCAGTTCCCTGAGGCCACAGAGATCCCTCGCAAGGGCGAGATGTCTAGGGCGGGGGTTGCTATCTTTGACCTTGAATTTGATGCTATTCTTTCTGCCATGTATGCTATGACTATTAGTGATGAGGGTGACTGTTACCGATGTTTCCCGCCCGATCCGAGCATTGAGACTGCTGCTCTAGGTACTGGTGAGGCTGCTGCTCTAGGTGCTTGCGAGGCTGCTGCTCTAGGTGCTAGTGCGTCTGCGTTCTCAGATGCTGGTGAGTCTGCTCTCTCAGGTACTGCGTCGGCTTCAGCCTCCCTCACCTTCACCCTTGACTTTGGGGCTTCTCGCTCCTTCTTTCGAGACCGCACCTCACTCACGCCGCTTGGTCGACCGGTTGCAGTGTCTCTGGCTGACCCCTCTGGGGGTCCTGTCCTTGCTCACTTCTCCACAGTCCTCCCGTGTCCGGCGGCTCCCTCTGGCACCCTGTCTGGTCTTTACCTCCCCTCGTTCTCTACGAACTTGGTGAGTGGTGCTGACCTACAGGATGGGGGAGTGCACCAGGTCACTCCTGCGAGTCAGCGGGTGACACACTGCACTGAGGCTCGGACAGGCCGACACTTGGCCACGTTTACACGTCAGCCCGGGTCGAGCCTGTACACACTGATTACTGAGTCTCCTCCAGTCACTGCGTCTGGGCGGGTAGCTGCGTCGGGTCAGGTGTTTGCTGCAGCGTCCAGGTCTGGTCCTGAGTCTGCCCCCTGTTCGTTTCGTCTCCTGTCTCACGAGACTCTCCTCTGGCACCACCGCCTTGGTCACCCCTTTGTGCTTCGTCTCAGAGGCATGGCCTCCCGTTTCCTTGTTTCTGGTCTTCCCCGGTCCCTCCCTCCCCTTCCTCCGGGGCCTGGCCCTACCTATGTCCCCTGTGTCGAGGGGCGGCAGCGGGCTGCCCCTCACTCCTCCCAGTTTCCTCCGACAGAGGCCCTGCTGCAGACGCTTCACATGGACGTGTGGGGCCCAGCCCGCGTCCGTGGACAGGGTCACGAGCGCTACTTCCTGCTGGTGGTTGACGACTACTCGCGTTACACCGCAGTCTTCCCCTTGCACAGCAAGGGTGATGTCACTGAGGTGTTGATCGACTGGATCCACGCAGCTTGTCTGCGGACAAGCTGTCCCCTCGTGCTGCTCCTTATGTCTTCCTTGGCTTCCCGCCTGACGCGCCTGGGTGGCAGTTCTACCACCCCACCTCTCGCCGTGTTCTGTCCTCCCAGGACGTCACGTTTGACGAGTCAGTCCGTTACTACCGCCTCTTCCCCTACCGCACTCCGTCCCTCCCCCCGCCACCGCTCTTCCTTGTGCCAGGTCCCCCCCCGGTAGACCCCCTCCCCACACAGGGTCCTGCCCCTCCCAGGTAGACGCGGTCGAGCCTGTCGAGGTTACTGGTGACTCTGGTGCTGCTGAGGGTGCTGAGCCTAGGGGTGCTGCGCGTGTGGGTGCTACGCCTGTGGGTGATGAGCCTGAGGGTGCCACTACTAGGGGTGTTGAGCCTGGGGGTGCTGAGCCTGAGGGTGCTACTACTGGGGGTGCTGAGCCTAGGGGTGCTGAGGCTGGGGGTGCTACGCCTGGGGGTGCTGAGCCTGGGGGTGTTGAGCATGGGGGTGCTACGCCTGGAGGTGTGGAGCCTGAGGGAGCTGGACCTGTTCGTGTGGCGTCTGGTGGTGCTGGGCCAGGAGGTTCTCCGGGTGCTTCGTCTCGGCGGGAGCCACTCTCTCCACAGGAGCTGCGCGAGTGGTTTGCCCAGCGCTGGAGGCGTGCTGCTGGAGCTGGAGGTTCTTTGGCTACCGAGGGTGCTGGTGTCGCGGGTCCCGGAGGTGCTCGTACTGGGAGTACTGGAGCTGCTGGGCCTGCGGGTTCGACTAGAGCTGGTGCTGCTGAGGGCGTTGGCGCTGAGACTAGTGCTGGCAGTCCTGCTCGGGGTGCTACTGGTGCTGTTGGAGGTCCTGGAGCTACTGGAGCTGCTGCGGGTACTCGAGCTAGAGGTGCTGCTGGAGCTGGTGCTCCTGCTGGGGGTACAGGTGCTGTCCCTGCTGTGTCTGGAGTCGCCGGGCGGCCTCGGCCCTACTTCGTTCCGCTCCTGCAGCAGGTTCTTGGTCTTCCGCCTTCTACTGGTCCTTCCCCTCCCTTAGAGTGTACACAGCATGTCCCGTCACAGTTACAGTTACAGCCGGCCTCCCCTTTGCCTGCTCCTTCTCCCTACACTGGTCCTACTGGAGGTCTTGCTGAGCGTCATGAGCCTGCGTCTCGCCCTGCGTCGCCTGTCCGTGCTGCTTGCACTAGTGGTCGTGGTTCGCGTCAACGTCCTCCTCCTGTCCCTGGCACGCATCGGATGTCTCTGCGTTCGTCCACTGCTCCTTTGCGTGCCCCTTTGCCTTCTCCTCCTGAGTCCTCTCTTCCTGCTCTTGCCGACCCGGAGTCGGACTCTCTTCGTGCTGCCAGTCCTACTGTCACGCGTCTCCTTGCTACTGTCATCACTGACCCTTCCTTTGAGTCCACTGCTGCGTCTGCCCTAGTTGCTGAGCTCGCTGTCGCCTAGACTACGGTGCTAGTCTTGTCGTTGAGTCTGAGTCTGTCTGTCCTCCGTCCGTCGGGGGTGAGTGTGCCCTTGGCACAAACGTCCTTGAGGACAGGCAGGAGGAGTTCTAGTGTCTGGCTGCTGCTTCACCTCATCTCGTGTCCGTACTGCTTACCCCTGAGGGAGACCCGGATGCACTTGACATCCCGACTCCGCGCTCTTACGCGGAGGCGATAGAGGGTCCCTACTCCTCTCAGTGGCAGGCAGCTATGGACACAGAGATGGCTTCCTGGAAGTCCACTGGCACCTACGTGGTTCCCCCGCCTGGGGCGAACATCGTCAGTGGCATGTGGATCTTCAGGGTGAAGCGGTCGCCGGGTTCTCCGCGTGTCTTCAAGGCACGTTACGTGGCTCGTGGCTTCAGTCAGCGGCCGGGATTTGACTACTTTCAGACCTTCTCTCCCACCCCGAAGATGACCACTCTTCGGGTACTGCTGCACGTTGCTCCTCACCGTGACTACGAGCTGCACTCTCTTGACTTCAGCACAACTTTCTTGCAGGGCAGCCTCCACGAGGAGATCTGGCTGCGCTGCCCACCTGGCTTCACTGGGTCGTTCCCTCCTGGTACCCAGTGGAGTCTCCGGCGTCCAGTCCACGGTCTCCGCCAGGCGCCCCGTGAGTGGCACGACACACTGAGGACTATGCTTGCGGCTCTTGGGTTTGCTCCTTCTACTGCCGACCCGTCGCTGTTTCTGCGCACCGACACCTCTCTGCCGCCATTCTACATCTTCGTGTACGTCGACAACTTGGTATTTGCCACAGCTCACACTGCTGGACTCGCCTACGTGAAGTCCGAGCTGCAGAAGAGACACACGTGCACAGACCTGGGTGAATTGCGCAGCTAGCTTGGCTTGCAGATCACCTGGGAGAGAGCACGCCGCACCATTACCCTGACTCAGTCACACATGGTGCAGCAGGTCCTTCAGCGCTTCAACTTCACGTACTCCTCGCCTCAGGCCACTCCTCTGCCTACTCGCTGTTGAACAAGAATGAATGAACTAACAGTGAAATGAGTACAAGTATGAAAACCTAGAAATGTGTACTCCCTATAGGCTAACCCACTGTATCCCAAACAACTACAACAACGTATATAATGTTTGACACACCCCCATAGGCGAAGTGGGGGAGAACTAGGGGTCACAAGACCAGTCAAGTAAAGCAAAGCAAAGCAAAGCAAGCTCAGGGTGGATCACAACGTCACCACACAATCCGAGCACAAGTTCAAGGCCACAAGGCCAGTGCACATGCAGGAGTACATATATATATAAGACTAAACAAGCAAGAGCAGTAATATATATATGTAACAGTACAAAGAGGGTCAAGAGGAGAGCAAGTGAGGCAAGACAGACACAAGACCCAGCTGGGTACAGCAGCGCTGATGATCACAAGGCGGAAGTGCCTTGGTGAAGACATCAGCAGTGTTGGCCTCAAAGGCCACGTACGCAAGTCGCAACTGACCACGCTGCTGTAGCTCACGAGCAAGGAAGTAGCGGAGAGCAATGTGCTTTATTCTGTGCTCCAGTCTTTGCTCTCGACACAAGGCCAGCATGGCCTTGTTGTCGACGTAAAGGACTGGAGGAGAACGAGGCGGCTCTCCAAGGTCGGTCAGCAGGTAGGTGAGCCAGCGAAGCTCCTGAGCAGCCATGGCCCCTGCGTAGATCTCAGCCTCACAACTGGAGCCGAGAACAGAAGACGAGCGAGTAGCCCGCCACAAAACAAGGCTGAAGGTGTAACCCTGTGACGACCGCTGCGTAGCCTGGTCGTCAGCCCAAGAAGCGTCTGCGTGTCCTGTGAGGACCACTGGACTCCGCCCTCCAAGCACTAGCCCCATGCCCGACGTACTGCACAAGTAGCGCAACACCCTCTTCGCTGCAGCCATGTGCTCTGGTCGGTGTCTCCCAGGAGCAACATAGCGTGCAAGAATGCTAAGAGGGTATGCAAGGTCAGGTCGTGTGCAGGTCATCAGGTACATGAGACAGCCAAGAAGCTCTGGGTACGGGCCACTCGACTCTACGGACTCATCCGAAGGCAGAGCTGAGAGCGAGTGGCGAGTAGGCAGAGGAGTGGCCTGAGGCGAGGAGTACGTGAAGCCAAAGCGCTGAAGGACCTGCTGCACCATGTGTGACTGAGTCAGGGTAATGGTGTGGCGTGCTCTGTCCCGGGTGATCTGCAAGCCAAGATAGCTGCGCAGTTCACCCAGGTCAGTGCACGTGTGTCTCTTCTGCAGCTCGGACTTCACGTAGGCGATTCCAGTAGTGTCAGCTGTGGCAAAGACCAAGTCGTCGACGTACACGAGGATGTAGAACGGCGGCAGAGAGGTGTCGGTGCGCAGAAACAGCGACGGATCGGCAGTAGAAGGAGCAAACCCAAGAGCCGCAAGCGTAGTCCTCAGTGTGTCGTGCCACTCACGTGGCGCCTGGCGGAGACCGTAGACTGGACGCCGGAGACTCCACTGGGTACCAGGAGGGAAAGACCCAGAGAAGACAGGTGGGCGGCGCAGCGAGATCTCCTCGTGCAGGCTGCCCTGCAAAAAAGCTGTGCTGAAGTCGAGAGAGTGCAGCTCGTATTCCCGGTGAGCAGCAACGTGCAGCAGTACCCGAAGATTGGTCATCTTCGGGGTGGGAGAGAAGGTCTGAAAGTAGTCAACTCCCTGCCGCTGACTGAAGCCACGAGCCACGTAACGCGCCTTGAAGACAGGCGGAGAGCCCGGCGGCCGCTTCACCCTGAAGATCCACATGCCACTGACGATGTTCGCCCCAGGACGGGGGACAGCGTCAACGTAGGTGCTTGTGGACTTCCAGGAAGCCATCTCTGCATCCATAGCTGCCTGCCACTGAGAGGAGTAGGGACCCTCTATCGCCTCCGCGTAAGAGCGCGGAGTCGGGATGTCAAGTGCATCCGGGTCTCCCTCAGGGGTAAGCAGTACGGACACAAGATGAGGTGAAGCAGCGGCCAGGCACTGGAACTTCTCCTGCCTGTCCTCGAGGACGTCCGTGCCAAGGGCACACGCACCCCCGACGGACGGAGGACAGACAGACTCAGACTCAGCAACAAGACTGGCAGCGTAGTCTAGGCGACAGCGAGCAGCAAAGTCGACGAGCTGAGCAACTAGGGCAGACGCAGCAGAAGACTCGAAAGAAGGGTCAGTGACGGCAGTAGCAAGGAGACGCGTAACAGTAGGACTGGCAGCACGAAGAGAGTCCGACGCAGGGTCGGCGAGAGCAGGAAGAGAGGACGCAGGAGGAGAAGGCAAAGGGGCACGCAGAGGAGCAGTAGACGGACGTAGAGACATCCGGTGCGTGCCAGGGGCAGGAGGAGGACGCTGGCGAGAACTACGAGCACTAGCGCTAGCATGACGGACAGGCGACGCAGGACGAGACGCAGACTCACGACGCTCAGTAAGACCGCTAGTAGGACCAGTGTAAGGAGAAGGAGCAGGTATTGGGGAGGCCGGCTGCAACTGTAACTGTGACGGGACAGGCTGTGAACACGCTAAGGGAGGAGGACCAGGAGGAGGCAAGAGACCAAAAACCTGCTGAAGGAGCGGAACGAAGTACGGCTGAGGGCGCGCGGCGACTCCAGACACAGCAGGGACAGCACCTGTACCCCCAGCGGCAGTACCAGAACCAGCAGCAGCTCCAACGCCCAGGTCCTCAGTACTAGCCTCAGCACCAACGCTCGAGTCCTCAGCACCAGCAGTGGCTCCAACACCAGGGTCCACAGCACCTGCCGCAGCTCCAACGCCCGGGTCCTCAGCACCAGCAGGGACTCCAACACCAGGGTCCACATCACCAGTAGCACCTCCAACTCCCGGGTCCGCAGCACCAGCAGCAGCTCCAACGCCAGGGTCCGCAGCACCAGCAGCAGCTCCAACGCCAGGGTCCGCAGCACCAGCCGCAGCCCCAACGCACGGGTCCTCAGCACCACCAGCACCTCCAACTCTCGGATCCGCAGCACCAGCAGCAGCTCCAACGCCAGGGTCCGCAGCACCAGCAGCAGCTCCAACGCCCGGGTCCTCAGCACCAGCAGTAGCCGGGTCCGTGAGACGAGGCGCACCACTCCAAAGTGTGCTACGGCGCTCGTACCACTCACGGATCCGCTCACGAGAGGGGAGCTCCCAACTAGGAGGAGAAGTACCAGCACCAGTCCCTGTAGTGCGCCTGGTCCCAGAGGTACCTCTCCGGAGGCTGCAGTACTGTAAGTACGACTCACGCAACTGCTCCGAAGAGAGGTCTCGTCCAGGTGTAGTACCCTCAGGCCCAGTACCGCCAGAGTCAAAACTCCCAGACCCAGCACCCCCTGGCTCAGCACCCCCAGTCACTGCACCCCCAGGCTCAGCACCCCCAGGCTCAGTACCCCCAGTGTCCGCACCCCCAGGCTCAGCACCCTCAGAGTCCGCACCCCCAGGCTCAGCACCCCCAGAGTCCGCAACCCCAGGCTCAGCACCCTCAGAGTCCGCACCCCCAGGCTCGGCACCCCCAGCAGGACGAGAGTCGATAGCAACCTCAACAGGCTCGACCGGGTCTACCTGAGACACACCTGAGGGAGCGGCATCCTGAGGGGGGAGGGGGTCTACGACAGCAGCACCTGGCGCGAGGAGGAGAGGCGGGGGTGGGAGCGGGGCAGTGCGGTAGGGGAAGAGGCGGTAGTAGGGGACAGACTCGTCAAAAGTGACGTCCTGAGAGGGCAAGATCCGGCGCGAGGTGGCGTGGTAAAACTGCCAACCAGGCGCGTCCGGAACAAAGCCGAGGAAGACGCAGGGAACAGCACGAGAGGAGAGCTTGTCCGCAGACGAATCGCAGACAAAAGCTCGAGATCCCCGGACCCGAAAGCGCGACGCATCGCCAACCTCCCCCGTCCACAGCAGTGTGGGCGAGGTCTCCGGCAAGGAGACACGGGGCCAGAGGTTGAGCTGATGCGCAGCGTACCGGACCGCAAACGGCCACAGAAAGTGGGGGGCAGCCGCATGGATCAAGGAGGTACGAGCGACCTCCATGACCAGGCCAATGCGGCGCTCCACAACCCCATTCTGCTGTGGAGAGGCCAGAAGCGTGAACGACTGCTCAATGCCGTGCTCAGCACAGTAGGCTGCCAAGAGGTCGGAGGAGAACTCACCACCTCTGTCAGAGTGCAAGCGCAGGACAGGAAAGTCCGAGCGGAAACGCTCGCTGAGCTGGAGACGAGCTCTGCGGATCCAAGGGATCAAAACATCAGGGACCTCACCCTTGGTGCGCAAGGGGAAGACCGTGGTGTAGCGCGAGTAGTCGTCAACAACGATCAGGAAGTACCTCTCCTGACCCTGACCACGGACGTGGGCTGGGCCCCACACGTCCATGTGGAGCGTCTGCAAAGGAGCCGTCGTCGGGGGAAACGAGGAGGAGTGAGGAGCGGCGCGCTGCCGCCCCTCGACACAGGGAAGACAGGGAGGAGCAGGCGAGGGTGGGAGGGGAGGGAGGACCCTGGGAAGACCAGAGACAAGGTACTGGGAGTGCATGGCACGAAGACGCTGCACAGACGGGTGGCCTAGTCGGTGGTGCCAGAGGACAGTCTCGTGCGCTAGAGAGCGACACGAGCAGGGGGCGGACAGCTGACCTGACGCGGACGCAGACGCAGACGCAGCAACCTGAGGGGGGGCAGTAGTCAGTGTGTATAGGTCCGACCCCGGCTGCCGGGTGAAGGTAGCCAAGTGGCGGCCTGTACGAGCACACGTGCAGTGTGTGACACGCTCGTAGGTAGGGGTGAACTGGTGAACACCCGCGTCCTGGAGTGCACAACCTGCCACCAAGTTCGTAGAGAACGAGGGGAGGTGGAGACCTGACAGTGTGCCCGACAGGACCGCAGGACAGGGAAGGACAGTGGAGGAGGTCGCAATGACCGGACCCCCAGAGGGGTCAGCGAGGGAGACAGCTACTGGCCGAGCAAGGGGCTCAAGGGCAGTGCTGTCACGAAAGAAACAGCGAGAGGCACCTGAATCCAGCGTGAAGGTGTGCAGTGCTGCAGTCGACACAGTACTAGGGGGGGCAGACGTAAAAGCACCTAGAGCAGCAGCCTCACCAGCACCTGGGGTAGCAGACACGCAAGTTCCTGGAGCGGCAGACGCACTAGTCCTAATGCCCGGGTCGGGCGGGACACTCAGGTACTCAGCACCCTCTCCACTAGTAGACATCACATACATGGCAGTGAGAATAGCATCAAAGTCTAGAGCATAGATATCAATCCCCTTCTTCAGGAGATCAACCCAGCGGGGCAGCTCAGTGGCCTGAGGGAACTGAACACGCCAAGCGTCGTTCAGACGAGCGGAGCAACGCTGTGTGGCGTGCGGCCCCCCACACGGCTGGCCAGTGCGGTCACCAGTGCGAATGACGTACGTGCAGCTAAGGCCACCCCCCCCCCCCCCCCCCCCCCCCCCCCCCCCGTGCTGAGAGTACCACTCACGGACCTCCTGGGGCGACGGAGTGCGCTGCTGGCCCTGACCACCACCGCCGCCACCACCTCCCCGACCACCCCAACCCCGGCCGCTGCCTCGTCCACTGCCACCCCCACCACCTTCTCTGCCCCGGCCACCTCCCCCGCCGCTGCCGCCACCCCCCACACTAGTGCCGCTTCCCCCACCCGCGCCACCCCCCCCGCCACCACCACCTCCCCCACCACCGCCACCCCCATTGTCACCACCACCGCCCTTGCCCCCCTTGCCCTTGCCGCTGCGGCGCCCACTCGAAGCAGACGCAGTCCCGACCGTCTCAGCACCAAGGAGGTCGACAGCAGCAGCAGAGGCGACAGAGGGAAGAAGGGGGGAGGGAGAACACCCCTCAAAGAACGGGGTACGGGGGTCACCGCGAGAGGCACCTAGAGCGACTAAGCTAGTCTCAGCTGCAAGGAGTTCCTTCTCGAGGAGGGCAATGGTGAGCTCGGTGGGGCAGCGAGCTAGGAAGTGGTCCCTGACTGAGCGCAGCGTGTCAGGGAGGCGGGTGACTAGGTGGTAGAGAGTGAGCCAGAGCGGGGGTGGGTTCTTGGCAAGGAACTCATCAGGCATAGCGGCGCGGAAGCGAGCCTCACTAGTGCGGAGGTGGGTAATGAGATCAGCGACAGTGTGGAAGGAAGCTAAGTCGGGGAACAGGTAGGGAAGAGAGAGACGGCCTAGATCGGTAGAGGCCGGTGAGGAGTAGCGGGCAACGACAGCAGTGTACAGTGCCTGCGCAGTCTTGTGCTGCCCAAAGTGCTCGCGCTCGTCTATCGGCAGAGAGTTGCGAATAGCGAAGCGAGCATGGGCGTCACGAGTCTGCCACTGTGAGCGGGCAGTGCTGTCAGCAGTAGCAGCAGGAGCAGTAGCGTGGCCTAAGGCGTGATCGTACAGTGAGATGTCTTCCTTGGCAGTGAGCTGTAGGAAGAGGTGTAGGTCATCAAGCAAGGTGTCGAGCTTCACTGGGCGGCCCTCAGCATCGAAGGCTAGCACAGGAGGGCTAGCCATGGTAGCAGCAGTAGGAAAAACAGTAGGAGCAGTCAAAGGGTAGGTAGGGCGGCGCGGCTCGGTACAGGTAGGGCGGCGCGGCTCGGTACAGGTAGGGCGGTGCGGCTCGGTACAGGTAGGGCGGCGCGGCTCGGTATAGGTAGGGCGGCGCGGCTCGGGTCGGGCGGCGGGCTCGGTTCGGGCGGCTCGGCTCGGTTAGGGCTGGGCGGCTCGAGTCGGGCGGCTCGGTTCCGTTAGGGCTGGGCGGCTCAGGTCGGCTCGGTTCGGGCTGCTCGGTTCGGGCGGCTCGTTCTGGGTGGGGTCGTTCGGGGCCGCTAAGGGCGAGCGCGGGGAGCGGGTGGGGCCGTTAGGGACGAGCGCGGGGCCGACGTGGGCTTCTAAGGGCGAGCGCGTGGCCGATCGGGGCCGTAAGGGACGAGCGCGGGGCCTGAAGGGCAAACGCGGGGCCACCCGGGGCCTTAGGGACGAGCGCAGGGCCGATTCAGGGCCGTAAGGGTGAGCGCGGGGCCGTTCAGGGCCACTAAGGGCGAGCACGAGGCCGACGTGGGCCGCTAAGGGCAAACGCGGGGCCGATCGGGGCCGTTAAGGACGAGCGCGGGGCCGACGCGGGCCTCTAGGGGTAAGCGCGGGGCCGATTCGGGGCCTCTAAAAGCGAGCGCGGGGCCGATAGAGGCCTCTAGGTGCGAGAGCGCGGGGCCGACGGGGCCTCTAGGGGCGTGAACGCCGAGGCGCCCTAGGGCGTAGATAGGTAGGTAGGTAGGTAGTGGTGGGCCCTAAAAAATCGGTCCTAGGAAGGACCTACTCTGATACCATGTTGAACAAGAATGAATGAACTAACAGTGAAATGAGTACAAGTATGAAAACCTAGAAATGTGTACTCCCTATAGGCTAACCCACTGTAGCCTAAACAACTACAACAACATATATAATGCTTGACACTCGCCACTCACTCTCAGCTCTGCCTTCGGATGAGTCCGTAGAGTCGAGTGGCCCGTATCCAGAGCTTGTTGGCTGCCTCATGTACCTGATGACCTGTACACGACCTGACCTTGCATACCCTCTTAGCATTCTCGCACGCTATGTTGCTCCTGGGAGACACCAACCAGAGCACATGGCTGCAGTGAAGAGGGTGTTGCGCTACTTGTGCAGTACGTCGGGCATGGGGCTAGTGCTTGGAGGGCGGAGTCCAGTGGTCCTCACTGGGCATGCAGACGCTTCTTGGGCTGACGACCAGGCTACGCAGCGGTCGTCACAGGGATACACCTTCAGCCTTGGTTCCGGCTCTGTTTCGTGGCGGGCTACTCGCCCGTCTTCTCTTCTCGGCTCCAGTTGTGAGGCCGAGATCTACGCAGGGGCCATGGCTGTACAGGAGCTTCGCTGGCTCACCTACCTGCTGACTGACCTCGGAGAGCAGCCTCGTTCTCCTCCAGTGTTGTACGTAGGCTACAAGGCCATGCTGGCCTTGTGTCGAGAGCAGAGACTGGAGCACAGAACAAAGCACATTGCTCTCCGCTACTTCCTTGCTCGTGAGCTACAGCAGCGTGGTCAGTTGCGGCTTGCGTACGTGGCCTCTGAGGCCAACACTGCTGATGTCTTCACCAAGGCTCTTGCGCCTTGTGATCATCAGCGCTTCTGCACTCAGCTAGATCTTGTGCCTGTCTTGCCTCACTTGCTCACGTCTTGACCTTGCTTATACTGTTACATATATATATACCTGCTCTTGCTTGTCTAGCTTTATATATACATGTGTACTCCTGCATGTGAACTGGCCTTGTGGCCTTGAACTTGTGCTCGGAATGTGTGGTGACCTTGTGATCCACCCTGAGCTTGCTTTACTTTGCTTTGCTTGACTGGTCTTGTGACCCCCTGTTCTCCCCCACTTTGCCTATGGGGGTGTGTCAGAACATTGTAGCTTATACATATTGTGTAGGCTGTAGTGGGGTATCCCATAGGGGGTACAACCCAATAAGGGTTAGTACTTGTACCCACTTGTTTCATAGTTCATCCATTCTCGTTTCCTTTCACACAAAGATCCTAAGGGCTTTTCTCGGCCCAACAGTTGATCACTTACTATGGATTTCTGGATCTGGAATGGAGTAGCATTGTGGATGATTACTAACAGTGCTTCTTCAAATGTAATGCATGCTTTGCTGGTTCATCCAATTGAGAAATGAATGAACAAACAATAAGTAAATGATACCGTATGGCCCCGGATATAAGCGCAGGCCTATTAAAGGCGCATGCGCTTGTATCTGGAGCAATGCGTGACAAAATTAGAAGGAAGAAAGAGGATTGAACTAGCAAGAATGAGGATACAAATAGCAAACCCTAGAAGGGTTGTACTCGCTATAGAGCACCCCACTACAGGCTAGAACAATAAGATAATATTCTGACAATGCGCTTATGGCCGATCCTCAATTATAAGCGCACCCCCTGTAAAACCTTGATTTATTATAAGCGCATGTACAAGTTTTATTTTAAATCATGATTATAACGGTAACGATTCCCTATTTTGCAGCGAGTCCACCCACATCCATTTCTACCGAACTTCGGTTGACTCTCTTGAGCACGGGCGATTCGATCAGGAAAGGCGGAACCTTGCAAAGCCGTTGACTGACAGCCCTTTCGGGGCGAAGGAGGAGGAGGGGGGGGGGGGGGGGGGGGGGGGGGGGGGGGGGTTTGGGTGGAAAAAGGGACCATGCCTGTGCGCTGCGAGCGAGCGACTGCACGCGAGTGGCTCATATGCTGGCCTGGGGCGAAGCTGACTGACAGCACAGCCGTGGGTGCTGTGCACTGAGCGAGCGACTGTATGTGATTGGCTCATACTGTATTCTCCCGGATAAAACACCCCCCCGTAATTGTACACCCCCGGGTAGCTAATATGGGGTGGGTGTTATATCGGACCCCGTTTCTACTATACCCCCCCTTTTGGGGTGATTTTCTATAACACCCCCCTTTTCTTATAAATTCCTATTATAGCTGTTATCGAGTCCGATTCCTTACGGGAGGATATCGCGAGAATCGCTCCCTAGGTGAAATTTCGCATGTACTTTCACTTAGAATCTGCCGAGATTTCCCCACTCCCACAATCTCGCTGTCGCCACGCTGGCGAATCTTCCGCTGCAAGTGGCCCAAGAGGTGAAAATCACCTTCTCACATGAGGCACAGACACGTGACCAAACCAGTCAAGAAGTGACAGGTACCGTAAGAACACACCACCGTGCGCGATTCTGGCCTCGGCGGTTGCATGAACCCTCTGTCAGAATTATATATAACTGCATTCAGTTCTAGCTGTAGTGTAGTCATATATTTGTTCTTGCTTGGTGGTGCACCCTTCCTGAACTATAACTTGTACTTGTTTCTCATATTGCATCACTTTTCTCTTGGCACAAATCCCTCGACTCCCTCTTGGCCTAGGCTACTAAGCCTAGGCCCTAAATCTTAACTACCACACTTGTGCTCCCATTCCTAGTTAATTTCACATGGCATTAGAGCGAGTTACATCCTGGCCTGTGGGCCCGCCTCACGCTTCCGCTGCTATTTTTCCGGTCGCGCGCCTCGGGCGCGTGGCGATTTTCTTCCTGTCCCGCCCCCTGGTGGCGAGTGGCATCTTCTCTGCCCGTCGTGCGCCCCGTGGCACGCGACGGTGCCCTGCCCGTCGTGCGCCCTGTGGCATGCGACGGTGCCCTAAACTGCCCGTCGCGTGCCCCGTGGTGCACGACGGTGCCCTGAGCCGCCGCGGAACCGCCTCTGGCGCCTGCGACAGTGTCCTGAGCCGCCGAGTACCCGCCCCTGGCGCACTCGGCGGTGCCCCTGCCTCACCCGCACCTGCACTCGCTGCAGCCGCCTTTGCACCACCCGGCGCCTGCCCTTGGAGCAGCCGCCCCCGCTCCTGCACTCGGTGCAGCCGCCCCCGCTCCTGCACTCGGTGCAGCCGCCTCTGCCTCACCCCGCGCCTGCCCCTGACCTACCCGCGCCGACCCTCTGTAGCCGCTCTCCGGCTTTCTCCCCGCCCACCCCCTCCTCCTTTATCTCCCTGCAGCCGTGGGGGGGAGGGTATGGGGGTGGCGGGTGTTGGGGTGATGGGTGGAGTGCTTCCCTTCCCCTCCTCCTCCTTTCGTTCCCACTGCTGCAGCTGCCGCGGGGGGGGAGGGTGTGAGGGTGTGGGGGAGCCGGGGGAGAGGCACTGGGGTGGCGGGTGTGAGACCAACCAGCAGCCGTCCCTCCACCTCTCCTCTCTTCCCCCCTCTGCTGCTCCTGCAGCAGTGTGGGGGGGAGGGGGAGGGTGAGGGTGAGGGGATAGAGGCGTTGCCTGCTGTTGCTGTTTTCTCTGTCTGTGGTGTACCCCTGCAGGTTGTGTCTTTCACTTCGCTATTCCTGCATGCAGTTACGGGGGGATGTCAGAATTATATATAACTGCATTCAGTTCTAGCTGTAGTGTAGTCATATATTTGTTCTTGCTTGGTGGTGCACCCTTCCTGAACTATAACTTGTACTTGTTTCTCATATTGCATCACTTTTCTCTTGGCACAAACCCCTCGACTCCCTCTTGGCCTAGGCTACTAAGCCTAGGCCCTAAATCTTAACTACCACACTTGTGCTCCCATTCCTAGTTAATTTCACACCCTCGCCACGCAATTGGCTTTGTTTTAACCCTATAAAGTGCCAGAATTGCCCACTCGAATTTGCCACGTGGCAGATTCCAGTGGGCGGTCACGTTATCCTCGTATACTCGGTTTTACGGCACTGGTCAACAATCTTGAAGTGAAGTCAGACCCCTGATTTTGTTTCACGTCTTTTCTGCTTGATAAAAAATATACCATATAATATGACCCGGGTATTATGTAGGATTTTCCTTTGAGGAGACACCCCCCATTTTTTCCCAGTGGTTTTCATAATACCCTAGGGTGTTTTATCCGGGAGAATATGGTACACTGGGCCGGGGCAAGCTTGACGTGTCCTTGCCCCTGTGCGCCGGCAGAAAATCGCCCTCGCGCGATTCTGATGCCCATTTCGATTTGATTAAAAATGCAACTGTACTAGGATGCACAATTTGGTGCTTTAAATCATAATTATGTATTTGCCATTATATAAGCGCATGCGCTTATAAATTTGACTCAATCATAAGCGCACCCCCCTAAAAAACACTGTTTTATTAGCGCAGGTGCGCTTAGGGTAATACGGTAGGAATAAAATAAAGGTGCAGCTTGTCAAGCAAAGGCAGGATATTGCATCAGTGAACTCTTTGCAAAGAATCAAACGGAGTCTCAAAATTTCTCAGTATGGTGCAGCTCCTGTATTCTGATCTCTGAGAGGTTGCTCAATAGCCCTGAACCTCTCCATGCACTGCCATCCTCCATACCCTCACGCATCATCCGACTGAACTCCTCCCGGTCAATGTGCCCACTCTGTGAGGGGCAGACGGGGAAGAAAGGGGAGCAAGGGAAGGTGTGACTTGTAGGTTGCAGTAACTGGCCGTGGTGGGGGCCTTGGGGAAAAAAGCCAGACAGAGCAGGGTGCTTATCTCACATGCTTGTTGCCAATCTCCTTGAAGAGGCGCTCCACTGTCTCATCACTCTCGCCTGCTGCAAGCGTGGCCTTCAAATCAGCCATTGTGATATAGCCACGCCCCTCCCTGGAACACAGAGAGGGCGACGAGCACATGCATTAGCAGCAATTGCTTTGAAAGAAGTGGTCCATGCAACCGGGATAAAGCTCGTAGCCCATATCACAATCTTGACCGTCTTCTATGAAACTATGTGACGGCACGGCATGTGTGCTTAACAAAAACATGTCTTCTACCTGACTGCACAGAAATGCATCCTACCCTAATGGATGAGCAACAAAGACTGTCTCACGACAGCAGTGACCCACCCATCGAAGTGCAGGAATACCCACTCTATGCACGCACCATCCGTGCACTTTACGGTACCATGGTGGCCACTCTATGGTGCACCCACTCTATGCATGCTCTGACTTTCGAGGCGTCTCAAAACTCACTTGTCAAAGTGCCGGAATGCCTTGTCTATGCGCGCGGCATCCATGCGCTTCACCATGATGGCAGATGCGTACTCTGACAGGTCCAATGTGCCCGACCCCTTGCTGTCCGCCTGGCCTCCGACGGAGGGGGTGAGGTGGAAGAAAGAGGCAGGTTGATTAGGCAGTTGCACTAGCATTCGCCCTATCTGTATGCTCGCTGTCTTTGCGCTTCACCGTCTTGGCGCTTCACCATGATGGCCAGTGCGTACTCTGACAGGCCCAATGTGCCCGACCCCTTGCTGTCCGCCTGGCCTCAGAGCGGGGGGGAGAAGAGAGAGGCAGATGGGGGAGTTGGTCAATCAAAGCGAGTTGGTCAATCAAAGCGAGTTGGTCAATCAAAGCGAGTTGGTCAATCAAAGCGAGTTGGTCTCACCACGTTGACTATGTCTCGTTGTTGGACAAAGGTTGGGGAGAGGGGAGAAAGGGGGGGTGGCGCATCTGCTGAAAGCCTGCTGTATGTGAGTCGTTGTGTCAATCATTGAAAGGACCTAGATAGGGCCGCCATTGCATGGGAACAAGTCTGTAATAGGGTCAAGGAGATGAAAGTGAGGTTGGCTCAGCCTGAGTGGGGGTTGGCTTACCTCATCATGAGTGGGGGTTGGCTTAGGTCATCATGAGTGGGGGATAACTTGGCGCAACAAAATCAGGAGGATAGCTTGACTCGCCTTCACTCAAAGCTTGACTCGCCTTCACTCAAAGCTTGACTCGCCTTCACTCAAAGCTTGACTCGCCTTCACTCAAAGCTTGACTCGCCTTCACTCAAAGCTTGACTCGCCTTCACTCAAAGCTTGACTCGCCTTCACTCAAAGCTTGACTCGCCTTCACTCAAAGCTTGACTCGCCTTCACTCAAAGCTTGACTCGCCTTCACTCAAAGCTTGACTCGCCTTCACTCAAAGCTTGACTCGCCTTCACTCAAAGCTTGACTCGCCTTCACTCAAAGCTTGACTCGCCTTCACTCAAAGCTTGACTCGCCTTCACTCAAAGCTTGACTCGCCTTCACGCTTGACTCGCCTTCACTCAAAGCTTGGGTGATCTTTCGGGCCTCCTCCACTGAAAGCGGGATGTGCAGCGACTGAAACCCGACCACCAGATCAGACATCGAAATACAACCATCCCTGTCAAGATACGCACTAGGAGAAAGCTTGGCTCACCGCCTGGATGATCTCTCGGGCCTCGTCCTCTGAGAGTGGGATGTGCAGCGACTGGAAGCCGGCAACAAGGTCCGACACGGAGATGCAGCCGTCCCTGTCGAGGTCGAGATGGTCAAAGCGTGTTCGAATCACTGCCATCTCCTCCTCGTCCAAACAGCACCCCGCCACCACCTGGTCGGGGATTGGGGGAGGTGGAGGGGAAGGAGGAGGGGAAGGTGTAGGGAAGAGAGGGAAGGGAAGAAAAAGGTTAAGAATTGCAGGTGATTAATGTTGGAGTGTTAAGGGTTGCAGTGTTAAGGGTTGCAGTGTTAAGGGTTGCAAGGTAAAGAGTTGCAGGTTCACAAGGCACTTACGGCGAGGGCTCGTCGCTTGAGGTGGTTCATTTGGCAGAACTGGCGCACGCGCTTCATGACGGGAAGAGACAGTGGGCACGTTGGCGCTCCTCCCTCCCGCACCCACTCGTGCTCTGTGTGTGCGGACAGAGTGAGTGAATGAGTGTGAGGTGCAGATTTTGAGGCGCCTACAAAATGGCCTGGCCCCGCTTGCACTCGTGCTCTGTGTGTGTGGACAGAGAGAGTGAATGGAGTGTGAGGGTGTCTGAACGTGTCAGTCAGAGCGAGTGTGTTGGTATGGGTCTGCAATGTACATGCATACATGAGGATGCGTGAGAGAAAGCCTTGATCGTTTTGCTTAAGCGTGTTTTAAAGGTTTGATGCTACTCAAGACATGAGCCTCGATGTATGGGTGGGCATGCATACATGAGAATGCGTGGGAGAAAGTCCATTGAAGACTGTCAAGCAAGGTTGTCAAGACTTCCATTGAAAGACAGCCATTCAGCACCCCTCCAAGCACACCCACACGCCACGTTCTATGCACGAGCCCCCTTTCCACCTTCCCCGCCTTCCTCCCCCTTCCTCTTCCACCCCACCCCCTCCAAGACACACCCACCTCAATTTTCCTGTGTGGTGATTCGCCGGGCTGCATCGCTGTGCAACATGCGCCCCATTAGGTGCATCGCTGTGCAACATGCGCCCCATTAGGTGCATCGCTGTGCAACATGCGCCCCATCAGGTGCATCGCTGTGCAACATGCGCCCCATTAGGTGCATCGCCTACTGGGAGACAGCCGGGCAGGGCAGGGCAGGCAGGCAGGGCTGATTGCCCCCAGCTAGTGAGCCGTGCCTGCATCTACCAAGACACTCCCGAGTCACTCCCAATGCACACCTACCAAGGATCTCCTGGGTGGTGATTCTCTTGGCTGCATCGCTCTCCAGCATGCGCCCCACCAGGTGCCTCGCCTGCTGGGAGATGGCCGGCCAGGGGGCACTGCTCATCTCGTACTCTCCCTTCAGCACCGCCTCACATATCCCCTCCTCTGACACTGGTGGGAGAATGAGGGAAGGACGGGGGTGAAGGGGCAAAGGTCCTTTGCCTGCTGGGAGATGGCTCGCCAGGGGAGGCTGCTCATCTCATACTCTCCCTTCAGCACCGCCTCACATATCCCCTCCTCTGACACTGGTGGGGGAGTGAGGGAAGGAGGGGGGAAAAGAAGGGGTGCAAGGGGGCCGAAGGTGCTTGGTTTGCTGGTCGAGGGCCGGCCGGCCAGGAGCAATGCTCTGCTCATACCGGCCCTTCAATACCATCTAACACATACCCTCCTCCGACACTTTTGGGGGATGAGTGGGGGAGGGGGGAGGGGGGAGTGGAAGAAGGGGTGAAAGAAGGTGCATGGTTTGCTGGGCGATGGCCGCCCGGCCAGGTGGACTGCTCCATCTCGTACTCTCCCTTTAGCACCGCCTCACATATCCCTTTAGCACCGCCTCACATATCCCTTTAGCACCGCCTCACATATCCCTTCCTCCGATACTGGTGTGGGTGATTGGAAGTGAAGGTGCGTCAGGAAGGAGGGGAGGGGAGGGGAGGAACCAGGAGAAGGGGACCACGAAAGAAGGGGTCGTGCAGCTGCAACTGAGGTACAGTGCAGTGCGTTTCAATGCCAAAGCGCTTTGATGTTTCAGGCACTTGAATTGATGGTGGAAAAGCGCAGGAGCCAAAGATGTGAAGGCCATGGTATGGTACGCGTCAAGTGGGAGACTTTAGAGTCGGCCCAGAACATAGAGTTGAAAGGCCATGGTATGATGTAGTACGTGGCGGGTGGAGTCAACTCACACATCTCTCATACGTGGTAGTTCACATGCGCGCGTGATGGTGGACGCTGAGAATCGAACCCAAGACCTTTAATGTGCTTGAGATAACGCAGGTCCCAGAGAAATTTTGAGACACAGGAATCTACCATCTTTGCCAACATACTTTATGACCGTATTCCATTATACCGCCCCACCTCAACAAAACCCACCATCCCAGAAGGGGTCGGTGCCGCACAGCAGCATGTAGGTGATTATGCCAGCGCTTCACCACACGTCACACTTGCTGCCATAACTGCCTCGCCACACACCGCACCATGCACTACAAGAAATCACCACATTCCACTGCATCACACCCTGCGCTATGCCATATCACCTCACTACACCGTACCACACCTTAACATACCATCCCAGACTGGCGGAGTGCCACACACACAGCAGCATGTAGGTGATGACCCCAACGCTCCACACATCGCACTCCCACCATGCATTCCCAGCACTCCATATCACCGCATTCCACCATAGCACACACAACCAGATCCCAGCGTACCATCCCAGAAGGGCGGGGTGCCGCACAGCAGCATGTATGTGATGACTCCAACGCTCCACACGTCACACTCGCTGCCATAGTGTCTTCTCAACACCTCTGGCGCCACATAGTACGCACTGCCCACCACGTCCTTGAAGCGCTGCCCTGGGGAGAGAAAGACACGGCGTCAGGCGTGGGAGAAAAAGACACGGCGTCAGGCGTGGGAGAGAAAGACACGGCGTCAGGCGTGGGAGAGAAAGACACGGAGTCAGGCGTGGGAGAGAAAGACACGGAGTCAGGAGTGGGAGAGAAAGACACGGCGTCAGGCGTGGGAGAGAAAGACACGGAGTCAGGCGTGGGAGAGAAAGACACGGCGTCAGGCGTGGGAGAGAAAGACACGGCGTCAGGCGTGGGAGAGAAAGACACGGCGTCAGGCGTGGGAGAGAAAGACACGGCGTCAGGCGTGGGAGAGAAAGACACGGCGTCAGGCGTGGGAGAGAAAGACACGGAGTCAGGCGTGGGAGAGAAAGACACGGCGTCAGGCGTGGGAGAGAAAGACACGGCGTCAGGCGTGGGAGAGAAAGACACGGAGTCAGGCGTGGGAGAGAAAGACACGGCGTCAGGCGTGGGAGAGAAAGACACGGAGTCAGGCGTGGGAGAGAAAGACACGGCGTCAGGCGTGGGAGAGAAAGACACGGCGTCAGGCGTGGGAGAGAAAGACACGGCGTCAGGCGTGGGAGAGAAAGACACGGCGTCAGGCGTGGGAGAGAAAGACATGGCGTCAGGCGTGGGAGAGAAAGACACGGAGTCAGGCGTGGGAGAGAAAGACACGGCGTCAGGCGTGGGAGAGAAAGACACGGCGTCAGGCGTGGGAGAGAAAGACACGGCGTCAGGCGTGGGAGAGAAAGACACGGCGTCAGGCGTGGGAGAGAAAGACACGGCGTCAGGCGTGGGAGAGAAAGACACGGCGTCAGGCGTGGGAGAGAAAGACACGGCGTCAGGCGTGGGAGAGAAAGACACGGAGTCAGGCGTGGGAGAGAAAGACACGGCGTCAGGCGTGGGAGAGAAAGACACGGAGTCAGGCGTGGGAGAGAAAGACACGGCGTCAGGCGTGGGAGAGAAAGACACGGCGTCAGGCATGGGAGAGAAAGACACGGAGTCAGGCGTGGGAGAGAAAGACACGGCGTCAGGCGTGGGAGAGAAAGACACGGCGTCAGGCGTGGGAGAGAAAGACACGGCGTCAGGCGTGGGAGAGAAAGACACGGAGTCAGGCGTGGGAGAGAAAGACACGGAGTCAGGCGTGGGAGAGAAAGACACGGCGTCAGGCGTGGGAGAGAAAGACACGGAGTCAGGCGTGGGAGAGAAAGACACGGCGTCAGGCGTGGGAGAGAAAGACACGGAGTCAGGCGTGGGAGAGAAAGACACGGCGTCAGGCGTGGGAGAGAAAGACACGGCGTCAGGCGTGGGAGAGAAAGACACGGCGTCAGGCGTGGGAGAGAAAGACACGGCGTCAGGCGTGGGAGAGAAAGACACGGAGTCAGGCGTGGGAGAGAAAGACACGGCGTCAGGCGTGGGAGAGAAAGACACGGCGTCAGGCGTGGGAGAGAAAGACACGGCGTCAGGCGTGGGAGAGAAAGACATGGCGTCAGGCGTGGGAGAGAAAGACACGGCGTCAGGCGTGGGAGAAAAAGACACGGAGTCAGGCGTGGGAGAGAAAGACACGGCGTCAGGCGTGGGAGAGAAAGACACGGAGTCAGGCGTGGGAGAGAAAGACACGGCGTCAGGCGTGGGAGAGAAAGACACGGCGTCAGGCATGGGAGAGAAAGACACGGAGTCAGGCGTGGGAGAGAAAGACACGGAGTCAGGCGTGGGAGAGAAAGACACGGCGTCAGGCGTGGGAGAGAAAGACACGGAGTCAGGCATGGGAGAGAAAGACACGGCGTCAGGCGTGGGAGAGAAAGACACGGAGTCAGGCGTGGGAGATAAAGACACGGCGTCAGGCGTGGGAGAGAAAGACACGGCGTCAGGCGTGGGAGAGAAAGACACGGCGTCAGGCGTGGGAGAGAAAGACACGGTGTCAGGCGTGGGAGAGAAAGACACGGCGTCAGGCGTGGGAGAGAAAGACACGGAGTCAGGCGTGGGAGAGAAAGACACGGCGTCAGGCGTGGGAGAGAAAGACACGGCGTCAGGCGTGGGAGAGAAAGACACGGCGTCAGGCGTGGGAGAGAAAGACACGGCGTCAGGCGTGGGAGAGAAAGACACGGCGTCAGGCGTGGGAGAGAAAGACACGGAGTCAGGCGTGGGAGAGAAAGACACGGCGTCAGGCGTGGGAGAGAAAGACACGGAGTCAGGCGTGGGAGAGAAAGACACGGCGTCAGGCGTGGGAGAGAAAGACACGGCGTCAGGCATGGGAGAGAAAGACACGGAGTCAGGCGTGGGAGAGAAAGACACGGCGTCAGGCGTGGGAGAGAAAGACACGGCGTCAGGCGTGGGAGAGAAAGACACGGCGTCAGGCGTGGGAGAGAAAGACACGGAGTCAGGCGTGGGAGAGAAAGACACGGAGTCAGGCGTGGGAGAGAAAGACACGGCGTCAGGCGTGGGAGAGAAAGACACGGAGTCAGGCGTGGGAGAGAAAGACACGGCGTCAGGCGTGGGAGAGAAAGACACGGATTCAAGCGTGGGAGAGAAAGACACGGCGTCAGGCGTGGGAGAGAAAGACACGGAGTCAGGCGTGGGAGAGAAAGACACGGCGTCAGGCGTGGGAGAGAAAGACACGGAGTCAGGCGTGGGAGAGAAAGACACGGCGTCAGGCGTGGGAGAGAAAGACACGGCGTCAGGCGTGGGAGAGAAAGACACGGAGTCAGGCGTGGGAGAGAAAGACACGGAGTCAGGCGTGGGAGAGAAAGACACGGAGTCAGGCGTGGGAGAGGAAGACACGGCGTCAGGCGTGGAAGAGAAAGACACGGAGTCAGGCGTGGGAGAGAAAGACACGGAGTCAGGCGTGGGAGAGAAAGACACGGCGTCAGGCGTGGGAGAGAAAGACACGGAGTCAGGCGTGGGAGAGAAAGACACGGCGTCAGGCGTGGGAGAGAAAGACACGGAGTCAGGCGTGGGAGAGAAAGACACGGAGTCAGGCGTGGGAGAGAAAGACACGGAGTCAGGCGTGGGAGAGAAAGACACGGCGTCAGGCGTGGGAGAGAAAGACACGGCGTCAGGCGTGGGAGAGAAAGACACGGCGTCAGGCGTGGGAGAGAAAGACACGGAGTCAGGCGTGGGAGAGAAAGACACGGAGTCAGGCGTGGGAGAGAAAGACACGGCGTCAGGCGTGGGAGAGAAAGACACGGAGTCAGGCGTGGGAGAGAAAGACACGGCGTCAGGCGTGGGAGAGAAAGACACGGAGTCAGGCGTGGGAGAGAAAGACACGGAGTCAGGCGTGGGAGAGAAAGACACGGAGTCAGGCGTGGGAGAGAAAGACACGGCGTCAGGCGTGGGAGAGAAAGACACGGCGTCAGGCGTGGGAGAGAAAGACACGGCGTCAGGCGTGGGAGAGAAAGACACGGCGTCAGGCGTGGGAGAGAAAGACACGGCGTCAGGCGTGGGAGAGAAAGACACGGAGTCAGGCGTGGGAGAGAAAGACACGGCGTCAGGCGTGGGAGAGAAAGACACGGCGTCAGGCGTGGGAGAGAAAGACACGGCGTCAGGCGTGGGAGAGAAAGACACGGCGTCAGGCGTGGGAGAGAAAGACACGGCGTCAGGCGTGGGAGAGAAAGACACGGCGTCAGGCGTGGGAGAGAAAGACACGGCGTCAGGCGTGGGAGAGAAAGACACGGCGTCAGGCGTGGGAGAGAAAGACACGGCGTCAGGCGTGGGAGAGAAAGACACGGAGTCAGGCGTGGGAGAGAAAGACACGGAGTCAGGCGTGGGAGAGAAAGACACGGCGTCAGGCGTGGGAGAGAAAGACACGGAGTCAGGCGTGGGAGAGAAAGACACGGCGTCAGGCGTGGGAGAGAAAGACACGGAGTCAGGCGTGGGAGAGAAAGACACGGAGTCAGGCGTGGGAGAGAAAGACACGGAGTCAGGCGTGGGAGAGAAAGACACGGCGTCAGGCGTGGGAGAGAAAGACACGGCGTCAGGCGTGGGAGAGAAAGACACGGCGTCAGGCGTGGGAGAGAAAGACACGGCGTCAGGCGTGGGAGAGAAAGACACGGCGTCAGGCGTGGGAGAGAAAGACACGGAGTCAGGCGTGGGAGAGAAAGACACGGCGTCAGGCGTGGGAGAGAAAGACACGGCGTCAGGCGTGGGAGAGAAAGACACGGCGTCAGGCGTGGGAGAGAAAGACACGGCGTCAGGCGTGGGAGAGAAAGACACGGCGTCAGGCGTGGGAGAGAAAGACACGGCGTCAGGCGTGGGAGAGAAAGACACGGCGTCAGGCGTGGGAGAGAAAGACACGGAGTCAGGCGTGGGAGAGAAAGACACGGCGTCAGGCGTGGGAGAGAAAGACACGGAGTCAGGCGTGGGAGAGAAAGACACGGTGTCAGGCGTGGGAGAGAAAGACACGGCGTCAGGCATGGGAGAGAAAGACATGGAGTCAGGCGTGGGAGAGAAAGACACGGCGTCAGGCGTGGGAGAGAAAGACACGGAGTCAGGCGTGGGAGAGAAAGACACGGCGTCAGGCGTGGGAGAGAAAGACACGGAGTCAGGCGTGGGAGAGAAAGACACGGCGTCAGGCGTGGGAGAGAAAGACACGGAGTCAGGCGTGGGAGAGAAAGACACGGCGTCAGGCGTGGGAGAGAAAGACACGGCGTCAGGCGTGGGAGAGAAAGACACGGAGTCAGGCGTGGGAGAGAAAGACACGGAGTCAGGCGTGGGAGAGAAAGACACGGAGTCAGGCGTGGGAGAGGAAGACACGGCGTCAGGCGTGGAAGAGAAAGACACGGAGTCAGGCGTGGGAGAGAAAGACACGGAGTCAGGCGTGGGAGAGAAAGACACGGCGTCAGGCGTGGGAGAGAAAGACACGGAGTCAGGCGTGGGAGAGAAAGACACGGCGTCAGGCGTGGGAGAGAAAGACACGGAGTCAGGCGTGGGAGAGAAAGACACGGAGTCAGGCGTGGGAGAGAAAGACACGGAGTCAGGCGTGGGAGAGAAAGACACGGCGTCAGGCGTGGGAGAGAAAGACACGGCGTCAGGCGTGGGAGAGAAAGACACGGCGTCAGGCGTGGGAGAGAAAGACACGGAGTCAGGCGTGGGAGAGAAAGACACGGAGTCAGGCGTGGGAGAGAAAGACACGGCGTCAGGCGTGGGAGAGAAAGACACGGAGTCAGGCGTGGGAGAGAAAGACACGGCGTCAGGCGTGGGAGAGAAAGACACGGAGTCAGGCGTGGGAGAGAAAGACACGGAGTCAGGCGTGGGAGAGAAAGACACGGAGTCAGGCGTGGGAGAGAAAGACACGGCGTCAGGCGTGGGAGAGAAAGACACGGCGTCAGGCGTGGGAGAGAAAGACACGGCGTCAGGCGTGGGAGAGAAAGACACGGCGTCAGGCGTGGGAGAGAAAGACACGGCGTCAGGCGTGGGAGAGAAAGACACGGAGTCAGGCGTGGGAGAGAAAGACACGGCGTCAGGCGTGGGAGAGAAAGACACGGCGTCAGGCGTGGGAGAGAAAGACACGGCGTCAGGCGTGGGAGAGAAAGACACGGCGTCAGGCGTGGGAGAGAAAGACACGGCGTCAGGCGTGGGAGAGAAAGACACGGCGTCAGGCGTGGGAGAGAAAGACACGGCGTCAGGCGTGGGAGAGAAAGACACGGCGTCAGGCGTGGGAGAGAAAGACACGGCGTCAGGCGTGGGAGAGAAAGACACGGAGTCAGGCGTGGGAGAGAAAGACACGGAGTCAGGCGTGGGAGAGAAAGACACGGCGTCAGGCGTGGGAGAGAAAGACACGGAGTCAGGCGTGGGAGAGAAAGACACGGCGTCAGGCGTGGGAGAGAAAGACACGGAGTCAGGCGTGGGAGAGAAAGACACGGAGTCAGGCGTGGGAGAGAAAGACACGGAGTCAGGCGTGGGAGAGAAAGACACGGCGTCAGGCGTGGGAGAGAAAGACACGGCGTCAGGCGTGGGAGAGAAAGACACGGCGTCAGGCGTGGGAGAGAAAGACACGGCGTCAGGCGTGGGAGAGAAAGACACGGCGTCAGGCGTGGGAGAGAAAGACACGGAGTCAGGCGTGGGAGAGAAAGACACGGCGTCAGGCGTGGGAGAGAAAGACACGGCGTCAGGCGTGGGAGAGAAAGACACGGCGTCAGGCGTGGGAGAGAAAGACACGGCGTCAGGCGTGGGAGAGAAAGACACGGCGTCAGGCGTGGGAGAGAAAGACACGGCGTCAGGCGTGGGAGAGAAAGACACGGCGTCAGGCGTGGGAGAGAAAGACACGGAGTCAGGCGTGGGAGAGAAAGACACGGCGTCAGGCGTGGGAGAGAAAGACACGGAGTCAGGCGTGGGAGAGAAAGACACGGTGTCAGGCGTGGGAGAGAAAGACACGGCGTCAGGCATGGGAGAGAAAGACATGGAGTCAGGCGTGGGAGAGAAAGACACGGCGTCAGGCGTGGGAGAGAAAGACACGGAGTCAGGCGTGGGAGAGAAAGACACGGCGTCAGGCGTGGGAGAGAAAGACACGGAGTCAGGCGTGGGAGAGAAAGACACGGCGTCAGGCGTGGGAGAGAAAGACACGGCGTCAGGCGTGGGAGAGAAAGACACGGCGTCAGGCGTGGGAGAGAAAGACACGGCGTCAGGCGTGGGAGAGAAAGACACGGCGTCAGGCGTGGGAGAGAAAGACACGGCGTCAGGCGTGGGAGAGAAAGACACGGCGTCAGGCGTGGGAGAGAAAGACACGGCGTCAGGCGTGGGAGAGAAAGACACGGCGTCAGGCGTGGGAGAGAAAGACACGGCGTCAGGCGTGGGAGAGAAAGACACGGAGTCAGGCGTGGGAGAGAAAGACACGGCGTCAGGCGTGGGAGAGAAAGACACGGAGTCAGGCGTGGGAGAGAAAGACACGGCGTCAGGCGTGGGAGAGAAAGACACGGAGTCAGGCGTGGGAGAGAAAGACACGGAGTCAGGCATGGGAGAGAAAGACACGGCGTCAGGCGTGGGAGAGAAAGACACGGCATCAGGCGTGGGAGAGAAAGACACGGAGTCAGGCGTGGGAGAGAAAGACACGGCGTCAGGCGTGGGAGAGAAAGACACGGCGTCAGGCGTGGGAGAGAAAGACACGGAGTCAGGCGTGGGAGAGAAAGACACGGAGTCAGGCGTGGGAGAGAAAGACACGGCGTCAGGCGTGGGAGAGAAAGACACGGCGTCAGGCGTGGGAGAGAAAGACACGGCGTCAGGCGTGGGAGAGAAAGACACGGAGTCAGGCGTGGGAGAGAAAGACACGGCGTCAGGCGTGGGAGAGAAAGACACGGCGTCAGGCGTGGGAGAGAAAGACACGGCGTCAGGCGTGGGAGAGAAAGACACGGAGTCAGGCGTGGGAGAGAAAGACACGGCGTCAGGCGTGGGAGAGAAAGACACGGCGTCAGGCGTGGGAGAGAAAGACACGGCGTCAGGCGTGGGAGAGAAAGACACGGCGTCAGGCGTGGGAGAGAAAGACACGGCGTCAGGCGTGGGAGAGAAAGACACGGCGTCAGGCGTGGGAGAGAAAGACACGGCGTCAGGCGTGGGAGAGAAAGACACGGCGTCAGGCGTGGGAGAGAAAGACACGGCGTCAGGCGTGGGAGAGAAAGACACGGAGTCAGGCGTGGGAGAGAAAGACACGGAGTCAGGCGTGGGAGAGAAAGACACGGCGTCAGGCGTGGGAGAGAAAGACACGGAGTCAGGCGTGGGAGAGAAAGACACGGCGTCAGGCGTGGGAGAGAAAGACACGGAGTCAGGCGTGGGAGAGAAAGACACGGAGTCAGGCGTGGGAGAGAAAGACACGGAGTCAGGCGTGGGAGAGAAAGACACGGAGTCAGGCGTGGGAGAGAAAGACACGGCGTCAGGCGTGGGAGAGAAAGACACGGCGTCAGGCGTGGGAGAGAAAGACACGGCGTCAGGCGTGGGAGAGAAAGACACGGCGTCAGGCGTGGGAGAGAAAGACACGGCGTCAGGCGTGGGAGAGAAAGACACGGAGTCAGGCGTGGGAGAGAAAGACACGGCGTCAGGCGTGGGAGAGAAAGACACGGCGTCAGGCGTGGGAGAGAAAGACACGGCGTCAGGCGTGGGAGAGAAAGACACGGCGTCAGGCGTGGGAGAGAAAGACACGGCGTCAGGCGTGGGAGAGAAAGACACGGCGTCAGGCGTGGGAGAGAAAGACACGGCGTCAGGCGTGGGAGAGAAAGACACGGAGTCAGGCGTGGGAGAGAAAGACACGGCGTCAGGCGTGGGAGAGAAAGACACGGAGTCAGGCGTGGGAGAGAAAGACACGGTGTCAGGCGTGGGAGAGAAAGACACGGCGTCAGGCATGGGAGAGAAAGACATGGAGTCAGGCGTGGGAGAGAAAGACACGGCGTCAGGCGTGGGAGAGAAAGACACGGAGTCAGGCGTGGGAGAGAAAGACACGGCGTCAGGCGTGGGAGAGAAAGACACGGAGTCAGGCGTGGGAGAGAAAGACACGGCGTCAGGCGTGGGAGAGAAAGACACGGCGTCAGGCGTGGGAGAGAAAGACACGGCGTCAGGCGTGGGAGAGAAAGACACGGCGTCAGGCGTGGGAGAGAAAGACACGGCGTCAGGCGTGGGAGAGAAAGACACGGCGTCAGGCGTGGGAGAGAAAGACACGGCGTCAGGCGTGGGAGAGAAAGACACGGCGTCAGGCGTGGGAGAGAAAGACACGGCGTCAGGCGTGGGAGAGAAAGACACGGCGTCAGGCGTGGGAGAGAAAGACACGGAGTCAGGCGTGGGAGAGAAAGACACGGCGTCAGGCGTGGGAGAGAAAGACACGGAGTCAGGCGTGGGAGAGAAAGACACGGCGTCAGGCGTGGGAGAGAAAGACACGGAGTCAGGCGTGGGAGAGAAAGACACGGAGTCAGGCATGGGAGAGAAAGACACGGCGTCAGGCGTGGGAGAGAAAGACACGGCATCAGGCGTGGGAGAGAAAGACACGGAGTCAGGCGTGGGAGAGAAAGACACGGCGTCAGGCGTGGGAGAGAAAGACACGGCGTCAGGCGTGGGAGAGAAAGACACGGAGTCAGGCGTGGGAGAGAAAGACACGGAGTCAGGCGTGGGAGAGAAAGACACGGCGTCAGGCGTGGGAGAGAAAGACACGGCGTCAGGCGTGGGAGAGAAAGACACGGCGTCAGGCGTGGGAGAGAAAGACACGGAGTCAGGCGTGGGAGAGAAAGACACGGCGTCAGGCGTGGGAGAGAAAGACACGGCGTCAGGCGTGGGAGAGAAAGACACGGCGTCAGGCGTGGGAGAGAAAGACACGGCGTCAGGCGTGGGAGAGAAAGACACGGAGTCAGGCGTGGGAGAGAAAGACACGGAGTCAGGCGTGGGAGAGAAAGACACGGCGTCAGGCGTGGGAGAGAAAGACACGGAGTCAGGCGTGGGAGAGAAAGACACGGCGTCAGGCGTGGGAGAGAAAGACACGGCGTCAGGCGTGGGAGAGAAAGACACGGCGTCAGGCGTGGGAGAGAAAGACACGGAGTCAGGCGTGGGAGAGAAAGACACGGAGTCAGGCGTGGGAGAGAAAGACACGGCGTCAGGCGTGGGAGAGAAAGACACGGAGTCAGGCGTGGGAGAGAAAGACACGGCGTCAGGCGTGGGAGAGAAAGACACGGCGTCAGGCGTGGGAGAGAAAGACACGGCGTCAGGCGTGGGAGAGAAAGACACGGAGTCAGGCGTGGGAGAGAAAGACACGGCGTCAGGCGTGGGAGAGAAAGACACGGAGTCAGGCGTGGGAGAGAAAGACACGGCGTCAGGCGTGGGAGTGAAAGACACGGAGTCAGGAGTGCGAGTAATGGAGGTGAGGGAGGAGGGAGTGATGACTTCAACACTCCACACGTATGCAGTGATGGGGAAGAAATAGGTGGTGGGAAGAGCTGAGGGTTTAGAGTACGCATAAGGGAATTGAAAGGGATGTGTCACGGTGGGGAGGATGCACTTCCCACCACCTCCTTGAAGCGCTATGCGGGTGAGGGGGAAGAGACAAGGCAGAGAAAGAGTAGGCCTAAAGGGATGTGTTATTGTGGGATGTGTCACGTTGGGGAGTGGAAAGTGGAGAGTCCAGATTTTACTTGAAGTTGCATACCGGGACACGCACATGCACTTAAGCTTCAGCACGCACTAAAGCACTGGCACATACTGGCACACTCGCCTGGCAGCACTGCACCGCACTGCACCGCACTGCACCGCACTGCACTGCACTGCACTGCACCGCACTGCACTGCACTGCACTGCACTGCACTCCCTCCCATGTGGTTTCACTGCACCTGCCAACGAAACACACGCACCTGGCCTGAAGAACGTGGAGAGCCCAATGGCTATAGCCATGAGCGGTGCGTCGTCCCCCGGGTGCAGCAGCAGGGAGTTCTCGAGCTTGAGATCCCGATGCACCCCACCCCACCCTGCCCTTCAGAAGGCATGCTGAGGACCGACACGTACACACCTTGCTCAAAGAATGTTGAAAGCTCGAAATCGATGGCCATGAGCGGTGGGCGTCCTCCCCCGTGTGCAGCAGCAGGAAGTTCTCGAGCTTGAGATCCCGATGCACCACTTCAGAAGGCATATTGAGGCTCAATATGTACATACCTGGTTGAAAGAAAGTGGACAGGCCAAAGTCGATGGCCATCAGAGAGGCGTTCTCCCCTGAGTGCAGCAGCAGAAAGTTCTCTAGCTTGAGATCCCGATGCACCACTCCCCGCTCATGCATGTACTGCACCGCCTGCACTATCTGCCGCACCATGCCGGCCGCGCGCTGCTCACTGTAGCTGCCCTCCGCCTTGATGCCATCGTACAACATGCCACCTGTGAAAAAGGGGAGGGAGGCAGGAAAGGCAGGAGAGGCAGCGGAGATGGATTCCTTGCCACCTGTCAGGTGCTCCCACACTTGCCTTTCCCCTGTCATATGCCGAACCGCATGGCTGGCAGGAAGAGATGCAGGGAGGCCGAATATAGCTTCCACTCTACCTCCTCTCCTCCTTCCCTCCTTCCCGACTTGAGGGGGAGGAGGAGAGGGAGTGGGAGGGGGAAGGGGAGGGGAAGGGGAGGGGAAGGGGAGGGGAAGGGGAGGGGAAGGGGAGGGGAAGGGGAGGGGAAGGGGAGGGGAAGGGGAGGGGAAAGGGAGACATTCCATGAAGGAATGGTCTGCCTGGGCTGGTAAGCCTGCCTTGTCTCATGCCCATGATAAGAGCATCTGTGATACGCCACATTCCCCCTTTTCCACTCCACCTGTGGTGCTGAACACAATCGAACACACCATCCCATCACACCACCCCACCCATCCAACATGCCACCCCTCCTGCACACCTGTGCAGAGCTGCAGAATGAAGTGCACACACGTGGCGTCCTCGTATTGGTCAATGAGCGTTGCAATGCCCGCATGGCCGGTGGAGAGGTGGGCGAGAATGGCCGCCTCCCGTGCCACGTTGGCACATGACGTGGGTGACAGGTGGCGCTGGTGGGAGGTGGGCAGGTGGGGAACGGTGGAATGCGGTGGACAGGCGGGCGAGAATGGCGGCCTCTCGTGCCATGTTGGATTGGCACATGGCGTGGCGGACAGGTGGCGCTGGTGGGAGGAATGCAGGTGGAGAGTGGTGGAATGGGGTGGAGAGTGGTGGTGCGTCGTGCCACGTAGGCACACAACGTGGGGAAGAGGTGGTGTTGAAGGGGAGTTGGGTCTGGTTGGAAACGGTGGGGTGGGGTGGAAAGGTGTGGGCAGGAGGCGGCCTCACCTTGGTGATGGTCTTGCAGGCAAAGTGCTGCTGAGTCTGGCGGTGCCTTGCCATGTACGTGATGCCATACAGGCCCCGCCCCAGCTCCTTGCCTGTAAGGGAGACAGGTGGGGTGGGGTGGAGTGCGGTGGATGGATGTATGCACACATGCCAAACGTTGAGTCACTCGCAGTGGATGCCTAATCGTGCCTTGCCATGTACGTGATGCCATACAGCCCCCCCCCAGCTCCCTGCCTGTATGGGAGCGAGGTGGGGTGGGGTGGAGTGCGGTGGATGCATGCACACAGGTACACATGCCCAAGAAGTGAGATGCCAGCGGTGCCTTGCAATGTACGTGATGCAGTACAGCCCCGCCCCAGCTCCCTGCCCCGCCCCAGCCCCAGCCCCAGCTACCCACATGCCCCGCCCCAGCTCCCTGCCCCGCCCCAGCCCCAGCCCCAGCTACCCACATGCCCCGCCCCAGCTCCCTGCCTGTATGGGAAAGAGGTGGGGAGGAGCGTGGTTGATGCACGCACACATGCAAACACGCACATATGCACATACGCCGCAGGCATGTATACATGCACGCACACATGTGTCAGAAGGGCAGTGGCGTCATGTGATGCGATGTGACGCGGTGTGATGCGATGTGATGTGATGTGATGTGGTGTGATGTGGTGTGATGTGATGCGATGCGATGCGATGCGATGCGATGCGATGCAATGCGATGTGATGTGATGCCATGCGATGCGATGCGATGCGATGTGATGTCATGTCATGTGATGCGATGTGATGTGATGTGATGTGATGCGATGCGATGCGATGTGATGTGATGTGATGTGATGTGATGTGATGTGTGCTCCCATACCCTGCCCACTCTGCTGGAAGGCCACACACATCCCTTCAAGCTTGCCTCCGCACCGCCCTTTCCCCATTCCTCCCCTCACCCATCTCCGTTCTCCCCTCACCTTTCTCACATTCATCCCCTCACCCATCTTCCATTCCTCCCCTCATTCATCTCCCATTCCTCCCCTCACCTTCTCCCATTCCATCTCCCATTCCTCCCCTCACCTATCTCATAATCCTCCTCCACTGCCCGAAACGGCTGCCCCAAAAGGTTCTCGGGCGCGCGGGGAGCGCCCTTGCGCGCTGCGCAGGACAACCGGGGGGCGGGGAAGGGGGGAGAAGGGGAGGGGCGCAGGAAGACGCACCTCGGTAGGGGAAGGGGAAAAGGTACGGGTGGAGTGAAGCGCGAGGTCCGGAGAAGGGGTGATTGGTCAGCGACGTATGAGCATCAGAAGTGAATGTAAATCTGGCGCTGCTTGGGAGATTTTGAATTGACGCAGTTATTTGCCCATTACTCTCGGGCCCCGTAACTTGACGGATGGACCCCCCCGTAAATCTCGTACTGCCTTACCCCCCCGGGACGGCGTGCTGCTCCTATCGGCGCGCAGCAAAGCCTCGCTGGAGAAGCACGCACCCATGCGCGCCGCGCGCGACGGTGACGGCGACGACGACGGCGACGGCGACGGTAAACAAGGACCGCCGCCCGGAGTCTTCAGGCAGGCAGGCGCGAGTGTTTTCGCATGGACTCGCAAGAGAAACGCGGCTGGGCGAGGCCAGGATCACGTATACTACAGGGTAAGCCAACTGAGTTGGTCGTGCCGCGGCGGACCCGGATGCGTCGAGACGGGCGGTGAGCGGGAGCGATATTGAGTAGTGACAGTGCGCGCATTGCGAGGGGCAATGCGGAAAGACGGTGGTGATGGAGCAGCAGAGACGTGCTGCTGTAGAGACAAGGACCGGCTTGGGGCGGTCATGGATGAAGAAGGGGCAATGAATCAGGTCGCATCGCAAGTTCGCAAGGGGATGTGGTGCACTGGGGTTGGTACAAGCAGGGAGGAGGGATTTTGATAACCAACTCTTTTGCACCAGTGAATGTCGCGTTCATCAGGAAGTGATGAAACTGTTTGCTTCTTTGCGGTGCAATGCGATGCGGTAAGACATTCGGGATTTAAGAAGATTACTTTCACGTTTTGGAACGTTCTGGTCTGGTTTGATTTCACTTCACTTCCGTGCATTCCTGCTGCGCTGCTCCATTGAGTGCGCGCCAGACAACTTTTTGTATGGATGTCAGAGTGTGAGACTGTGCTTGCCTGGATGCGACTGTATTGAGCAGAAACGAATATTCCGCTGACCGTCATGCGGGCTTCAGAAACTGATTGGACGAGTGATCCGCGGGATGGGATGATCTGGGCACAAATACAGTAAAATGGAGGCGATTTTGTGGTTTTGTGGACAGGTGAGGAGGATTGGCCGCTGAAGCCGCAGGCCTGACCGCAAAACGATGGGGGTGCGGCGGGTGAACGCGAAAAGCCGAACACGTGGTTTCGCTCACAGCGCACACGCTTGTGTCAATTCTACCAAACCACTGTCTCGACTACACGCACACAGAAAAGAAAAGAACCTTACATGTATATTGTATTCCCAAAACTTATTTCCTGACCATCCAAACTGGATGTTATTTCCTGTGCCAGCTTCACTATGTCTAGTACCGTATTGGCTGTTCACTTAAAACCCGAGGTCAGCATGGTAAATTTTCAAGTTATGTGGGGTTGAAAAAGTCTGGCGAAAATAATAATAT
Source organism: Closterium sp. NIES-65 (assembly GCA_948144175.1). Classification (NCBI taxonomy): domain Eukaryota; kingdom Viridiplantae; phylum Streptophyta; class Zygnematophyceae; order Desmidiales; family Closteriaceae; genus Closterium; species Closterium sp. NIES-65. The sequence continues at coordinate 1,274,984 of CANXME010000062.1, read as the reverse complement.
CGTGTATTTTGGAAATGTGTGTGGGGCGAAAGCGAATTCAGGAGGTGGGTGAAACAGCCTTCGCCACGATACTATGCGACAGCTGTTTCCAAGGATATGGGAGGGCCGAACGACTCTGTGTGTGACAGAGCACTGCTCCAGCCCCACCACTGCTGCTGGCGCTTCTCTTGGGGTTGAAATCGTGGACAACGCGAAACTCACGCGAGTGAGAGAGTAAGGCAGTACACTGAACACTATTTTAACAATTTCTAATTTATTAAAATATCTGGATGCTTTTGAGACTTCACTTCAGAAAAGCACAACATTTCAAGTGCTGATTAGGTACAGAATAGCATTGCAAGCAAATTGTGAATTAAAAAAAAAATGAAATATCAAGAAACGCATTACCAATACATTTTGGGAACGCACTCTCTCAAGCTCAGATCCCTCAACTCATAAGGATCTCGGCCGGCCACATATCGACATGCCGTGCTGGTCCCTGCACCACTCTGCACTCCCCCGGCCCACAGCAGCGCAGACCTGACGTGCGCTGCCGCCATCATTTCTGCCAGCATGGTCTGCCCCCTCCCGCATCAATGCTCAGCGGCATCCTGCTAGGCAGCAGGGGAGGCTGAAGACAGTTTCGGGAGGAGGCTGCCTCACAGCTCCGCCAGCAAGCCTCAGGGCAGATCCACTCGAAGATCTGCAGGATGCGGTGCTTCGGTGGCCTGCCACGAGGAAGTGTCATATTTGTACCTCATACTCTCATAGTTCAATCTGTTGGGCTGAGATAGCCCCTTAGGATCTTTGCAAGGGATAACTCTAGGTGAAGTAGTTGTAATAGCGGAAGCGTTTAGTGAAGAATTTGAACCGACCTTGCACTGGTGTGTGAGAGCAAAGTTGATTGAATTAAACAAGCAAATACAAGGATTTATATAAGAGTACAGGGAACAGATAGATAACTGTATTGCTGTTGCGGTTCGATATAGCGCGACTCGGGCAACTGCTCTGTAACGAGTCAGTTGTGTGTCCTTAACTGTCGCGCTGTAATTGTCGAGTCAAAGGTCAGCGACCTTTGACTTTCTCGTAACCTCCAGGCGGTTACCCTAACCTCCGAGGTTGACTCGATGCTTCGATTGGGACTGCTTCGCTTGGTACCTTGGATTTTGATACGACAGAAGCGCACTTAGGACTTATTGTTTCCAACACTCCCCTTCGCTTCTGGAGTGTTACTGCTGGTGACGTGGCCTTGTCCAGTCAGCATCATGCAGTATTCGAACTTCTGCTTGCCGAGTTTCTTGGTCAAGTAATCGGCTGCCATCTCGGATGTTGGACAGTATGACAGATCGAGTTTCCCTTTTTCTATCTCGTCCTTCACGAAGAAATAGCGCAGGGCGATGTGTTTCGTCCTGTTTGCGAAGCCGTTTTTGTTGGCGATGCGAATTGCTGACTGGTTGTCGCAGAACACGGTGAAGCTGGGTAACTCGGCTAGCTTCGCTTCTTCCAGTAGTTCGCGAAGGTAAAGTCCCTCCTTGGTGGCTGAGCAGAGTGCAATATATTCTGCTTCTGCTGAAGATAGTGCGATTAACTCCTGCTTGCTCGACTGCCAGGAGATAGGACCGATAGGCTCAAGGCGGTAGACATAGCCGGTGCGTGAGCGCCTGTTGTCGGTGTCGCCGGCGTGATCGGCGTCGACGTAGCCGATTAGCTTAGTCGGTGTAGCTGCGCTCTTGTGGTAGGTTAGCCCGATCGTCGCGGTGCTGACGAAGTAGTGGAGAGCGCGATCAAGTTCCGCCAGGTGTTCAGCTTCAGGCTTCTTGAGATAGGTGGCGAGCTGACTTGCGGAGTAGGATAAGTCAGGACGGCAGGTGACGGCGGCGAATAGCAGGCATCCGAGCTTCTTCTGATAGTCGCGTATGCCGGCGGGCTTGAGTAGAGTAGTTCGTTCCTTCTCGGTTCCTGATGTGTAGCGGTAGGGCGTGGAGATGGCGCTTGGTGTGAGGCTGAAGCGTTTCGCGATGGTGTCGGCGTATTTCTCGGCGCTTAGATAGATGGCGTTTTCTTCTTCGCGGATGTTGAGCCCGAGGTACTGTGTAACGGTGGAGGAGACCGTGAGCGTGAGGTCTTTCTGGAGCTCTCCTTCGAACCACGTGGCGATGCCGTCGTTTGACCCAATGTAGAGGAGATCGTCCACGTAGACGATCAGGAGAACGTAGTCGCTTCCCTTAGTGAGGCGGTACATGCCTTGGTCGTGAGGTAGTTGACTAAAGCCGATGCGGATGAGACGGGCGTGCAGGTACTGCTGCCACAGTCGCGGTGCCTGCTTGATCCCGTAGAGCGACTTAAGTAGTTGACAGATTCGGTTGGGTTCGCCGTGGGAACCGTGCGGGAGCTCGACGTAGATTTCTGCATCCACAGGTGCGTAGAGGAAGGCATTCGCGACGTCAATCTGCCGTAACTTCTTCTTCTTCATGGCGGCAATGGCGAGGAGAATTCGGAGTGACGTGTGGCGGCTGACTGGAGCAAAGGTCTCGGTGAAATCTCGTCCTTGCTCTTGGTCGAATCCACGTACGACCCAGCGTGCTTTGAATTTTTCGATCGTGCCGTCTGCTTTCGTCTTGATGCGGAAGACCCATTTCCCGGTAAGGATGGTTTTGTTCCGTGCCACGCTTACGGGAACAACCTTCCAAGTGTTGCGTTCCTCTAATGCCTTCAGTTCTCTATCCATGGCTTCACGCCATTTCTCCCTGTGTTCCCCCCCCAGAGCCTGCTGAACCGTTGCAGGCTCCTTAGGAAGCGAGCTGCGTGTGTTCCCGTGGACTGCGGTGACGAGGCCGAGGATTTGCAGTCCAGTCTGTGAGTATCGAGGGAGTTCTGGATCCTCGGGATAAGCTGCTTCGTCTCCCGTTTCTGGGTCGGGCATGAAATTCGGCCCTACCCTTTCTGCTTCGTTGGTGTTGACTGTCACAGGTGTTACGTAACCATCGTCGGCGAAACGGTAGAAGATTTCGGCGTTGTTACTGTCGCGAGGATTATCCTCATCCATGGGCACGTCGACGGAGCAGTATGGGAGAGGTCCGGCTTCTTCTGAGGCGTTGTCGACGTTCTGTTCATCCCAGTCTGCTTCGTCCGCTGCTGACGCGAAGGCTCGGTCACCACGAAAACCACTGGTGAGGTCCCGATTCTCGTGCAAGTTGGCGAGGTACGTCTGAAGGGTGAGTCTTTCGTAGAAGATCACGTCACGTGCTGCTACTGTTTCCTTTGTGTGGACGTCGAAGATTTTCCATGCGTTGTAATTTTTCTCGATGCCGAGGTGTAGTCCCCACTGTGCCCGTTGCGAAAATCTTCCCGCTCGTGCTTCTGGGGGTCTGTACTGTACCATGCACCCGAAAACTCGTAACATTTTCGTGCTGCCCTGCTTCCCTGTCCACAGCAGATGCGGTGATGCGTTGTTCGGGAGTGACGACGACGACAACAAGTTGTGTAGCATGACAGCGTGGTCCATTGCTGCTGGCCACTGGTGGTTGGGTAGCCGCATGCCACGTAATAGTTTGCGCATGCTGTTCTGCAGGGTCCTGTTCAGTCGTTCTGCAACACCTTGCTGCTGATGTGCGTAGGGAAGGGAGAGGAGTTGCTTGATCCCCCTTTCCGCCAAGAACTGCTTGAAGCGGTGAGAGGTGTACTCGCCACCTCCGTCTGACTGGAAATTTTTCAGTTGTGTTCCAGACTCTCTCTCTGCTATCGGTAGCCAGGCGGCGAATGCTGCGAGCGCCATGTCGCGGCTGGGTAGGTTGCGATGCCAGACGTATCGAGTGGCGGCGTCGATGAAGGTGATGGTGTAGTTGTAGTTGACTTGTCCTGGCTCGCGATTGTAGAGGATGTCGCTGTAGACTTTTTCGAGTGGTGCGTACGCTGGAGCGCTCGGGTTGTGATGTGAAGCAAACGGTCGATGAGGTAAGTCAGCTTCGGGACATATAAGGCAAGTCCCTCGTGCCTTCTGGAGTTCTCTGCCATCGGGTAGAAGTAGAGAATCTTTGTCAAGGACTCCTGCTCTTATCGTGTTATTCAAAACCGTGTTGCTTGGATGTCCTGTTCGTGCGTGCCAGATCTCTTCAGAGGCGCGGTGTCCAGGTGAACGCTGATATGCGTCGGAGTTGGAGTAAAAGCTGGCGACGAGGTTGGCGCTTCGGTGGACTTCACGTTGAGTCGGATTCAGCTGTTTCGCGGGTGTTGGTGGTGCTTCGTCGACTGTGACTGGTGTCGTTGTTCCTGCTGCTGCTGATGTTGTTGCTGCTGCCGATGTTGTTGCTGCTGCCGATGTTGTTACTGCTGCTGATGTTGTTGCTGCTGCCGATGTTGTTGCTGCTGCCGATGTTGTTACTGCTGCTGATGTTGTTGCTGCTGCCGATGTTGTTACTGCTGCCGATTGTCGAATTGTTGCTAATGCTCGTGTTCGTTCTGCTTCAGGAATGGTGTGCGAGTACCAGAAGCCTCCTGGGCTGAAGTCGGGGTCGAGATCCGGAGGGTGTGTCCAGTCAGTGAAATTCACGATGGCGTCGCTGTCTGCAGTGCCCAGGTCAGGAACGAAGTCGAGGACGAAGACGTTGTTCTTCAGCACTGCTTTCCCGATGTAGAGACCGCCTCTCCCGTGGTAAAGTTTGAACTCCTGGGTCGTGCTGTCGGCTTCCAGATGAATTCCTTTCGCCATCAACTGGCTAACGCTCAGTAAGTTGTAGCCGAGTCCTTCAGCGATGAGTACCTTAGACATGTGCAGTATGACATTTGTTTCTCTTGACTGAAGCTGTACCACTCCTTGTCTTCGTGTGCGCAGGTTTTGGTTGTTGGCAACCGTGATGATCACTTCCCGTTGGAGTCGATGTTCGCGTTGTACGAAACGCCCGGACGAGCACATGTGTTGCCCGCAGCAACTGTCCAAGAACCAGGTGTCTTGGCCGGACGGTTCACTTTGAGCGATGGCGGCGTACGTTGGATTCGGCTGGAGTAGCTCACGGCGAGGCGTTCTGTTGTCAAGCTCTTCTTCCGGTGAGTAGTGTGGTGGTGATTCGGTTGTACATGAATCGGTTATCTTCGTCATGCAGTTGATTATATTTCTTGCTCCTTGTGCAGGTTGTCCGGGTGAAGTCGTTGAAGCTTGAATAGTGGTCGTCGCACTTGCTTGTGTTGAAGCCATTTGGGAGCTTGAAGGTCGAAGTTGTCGCTGTGGTGCCGTTGATTGCTGACGATTCGGGCAGTGTGTGCGCGGGTGCCCTGAAGTCTTGCAGATGTGGCAGAAGGGAGGTACTATCTTCGGTTGCTGCTGTCGGTTGTTATAATTGCTGTGTCGTCGTTGAGTGTGGAATGCGAACTCTGATACTGTCGTTTTCTTCCTGTGTCGTTCTTCCTGCAGGTCCATATCTTGCTGCTCGGCATGTATTTCGGCGCAGAGTGCAGCTTCAGAGATTCTTCCGTGGGCTCGAAGAATGGCTTTGGTGGCGCGCCACTGAGGACCAAGCCCACCAATGATGACTGTCACGAAGGCGTCTTCAGAGATTGACCCTCCGCATCGAATCAGCTTGTCGCGCAGTTCGCGACATCGGCTGATATACGCCAGTCCTTTTTCTCCTGGTTTCATTTCGACTGTCGTCAACTGCGCCATTAACCTGCTCTGGTTTACACTGTCTGTTGCTTGATACAGGTTCTTCAGATGGCTGTACGCGAGCTCCGCCGAGTTGCCGAAGGTCCGGTAAGAGCGAATGTTCTGCTGCTGAGTTGGTGTCACGTTCCTCAATAGGATTGTATACGCCATCATTGATTGATACGTATACTGCTGCTTTTCATATTGTGTCCCGTTGGCTGGATACTGCAGGGACCCGTCGAAGAAGCCGAGTATCTGCGCGCCCTCCATCATCAGCTCGAATTCAAAGGACCAGGTAAAGAAGTCTTTGCCGTCGAAGGGTCTTGACGTTTGCAGTTTTAAGACGTGTGCAAACTGCGACTGAACTTGAAGTGCGTCCAGTGGTCTTTCTTGTCCAGGTGAAGGTTGCGGGTGGGGCACGAAGCTGATTGACCCGCGCTCGTACGGAGCAAAGGTAGGTTGCTGCTGCTGGTTTCCTCGCGCATATGACGACCCATCAAGACTCATGGGTGTCGCTCCGTTGTTGCTGTTGTGTGTTTGTGCAGGTCCCGACTGCTGGTGTTGTTCGTAGAAGGACATGAAGGAGAAAAATTTCTCCATCATATTCTGGTCAAAGTCCGAAGGGTGGTTCATGGGGGTCTCGGTTGACGTTCCTCTTGGTCTTGTTGCCGTGCCTTCTTCTGTCTGCAGGCCAGAGGCTGGCGGTGGAGTAGGAGTAGTGCCCGAGGAGCCATTAGGGGAGCTCCTTTCCTTGTTTGTTGCCATGTCTTGTGATGATATTGAGAAAAGAGTAGAGTTTCCCTTGTCTGCTCTCATACCATGTTGGGCTGAGATAGCCCCTTAGGATCTTTGCAAGGGATAACTCTAGGTGAAGTAGTTGTAATAGCGGAAGCGTTTAGTGAAGAATTTGAACCGACCTTGCACTGGTGTGTGAGAGCAAAGTTGATTGAATTAAACAAGCAAATACAAGGATTTATATAAGAGTACAGGGAACAGATAGATAACTGTATTGCTGTTGCGGTTCGATATAGCGCGACTCGGGCAACTGCTCTGTAACGAGTCAGTTGTGTGTCCTTAACTGTCGCGCTGTAATTGTCGAGTCAAAGGTCAGCGACCTTTGACTTTCTCGTAACCTCCAGGCGGTTACCCTAACCTCCGAGGTTGACTCGATGCTTCGATTGGGACTGCTTCGCTTGGTACCTTGGATTTTGATACGACAGAAGCGCACTTAGGACTTATTGTTTCCAACACAATCATTCATGCTGCTAGATTCTGACATGGTTTTAGAGCACTCGGTCCGTAGGACCGTTTTTTTTTTTTTCGGGCCCACCTACCGTTGCGGTTACCACGTTACCCCACGTATTGTCCTGCGCCTGCCTGCCTTGCCTTGTGACGTGCTGCGCTGCGCGCGCCGTCCTACAGCCCTCGCACTGCCTACTAATGCCCTAGGCCAGCGCGCCGCCCCTGCAGGCCCGTAAGGCCCGCGCGCCACCCCTACAGCCTCGTAAGGCCCGTGCGCCACCCATGCAGGCCCGTCAGGCCCGTTAGCCGCCCCTGCAGGCCCGTCAGGCCCGCGAGCCACCCCTGCAGGCCCGTTAGGCCAGAGCGCCGCCTCTACAGGCCCGTCAAGCCAGAGCGCCGCCCCTGCAGGCTCGTCAGGCCGCCAGCCGTCCCTGCAGGCCCGTCAGGCCCGCTACCCGCCCCTGCAGGCCCGTCAGGCCCGCGAACCGCCTGTGCAAGCCCGTCAGGCCAGGTCGCCGCCCCGCGCGTCGCGCCCGCTGCCCGCGCGCCGCGCTACAGCCCCGCGCGCCGCGTTCGCTGCCCGCGCTTCGCGCTGCACCCCCGCGCGCCGCGTTCGCTGCCCGCGCGTCACGCTGCAGCCCCGCGCGCCGCGCCCGCAGCTCGAATAGCGCGCTGCAGCCTCGCGCGCCGCGGCTGCCCCTGTTCCTCGCGGCTGCCCCTGGACGCCGCCCTGCAGCAGCTGCCACCGTCGCTCCTGCAGCAGCTGCCACGGAGCGCCTTGCCACAGTCGCGGCCCTGCTCAGCAGCAACTCCCGCGGAGCCTTCTGCCGCCGTCGCGGCCCTGCCCTGCAGCAGCTGTTGCGGAGCCTCCTGTCGCGGTCGCGGCCCTGCCCTGCGGCAGCTGCCGCGGAGCCTCCTGCTGCGTTCGCGGCCCCGTCCTGCAACAGCTGCCGCGGAGCCTTCTGCCGCCGTTGCGGCCCCGCCCTCCAGCTGTCACGGCCCCGCCTTGCAGCAGCTGTCGCGGACCTGCCCTACCGCCGACGCGGCCTTGCTCTGCCGCAGCTGTAGCGGTCCCGCCGTCGCCGCCGTCGTGCGCCTGCCCTTCCCGCCACTGGTGAGCACCTACCTTGTTCGTGCGCTGCCGCCTGCCTGCCTGCCTCCCTCCCTGCCTGCCGGCCTGCCTGCCTGCCGCGCCTGCCCTGCACGCGCAGCTGCTGCTACTACTGCTATTGCTACTGCTACTGCTATTGCTGCTACTGACGGTGGCCAGATGCAGCTCCAGCGACGTCCGCGTGAGTCTCTCACGCCCCAGCAGCTTAGTGAGTGGTACGCTAGTTGGGGTTGTAGGGGTGGCCGCGCTGCTACTGCTACTACTACTGCTACTGCTGTTACTGCTGCTACTGCTGCTACTACTGCTACTGCTGCTACTGACGGTGGCCAGATGCAGCTCCAGCGACGTCCGCGCGAGTCTTGCACGCCCCGGCAGCTTAGTGAGTGGTACGCTAGCTGGGGTTGTCGCTGTAGCCGTCGTAGCTGTTGCCCTGGAGCTGGTCAGTTGGGAGAGTCTGGTAGTGGCCAGCTGCAGCTGCAGTGGTGTCCACGCGAGACACTTACGTCTCGGCAGCTTCACGAGTGGTACGCTCAGAGTAGAGGGTCTCTGAGTACCGTTCGCTACCCGTACGTCATTCGCACTGGTGCTCAAACTGGTCAGGCTTGCGGGACGCTCAGTCACACACAGTCCCGCTGCTTCGCCCGTCTGAGCGATGTCTGGCGTACCGAGTTTGGCGACGAGGCTGAGCTCCCCGACTGGGTGGAGCTGCTTGGGCAGAGGGTAGATATCTTTGCTCTTGACTATGATGCTATCCCACTGCCATGTATGCATTGCCTACTAGTACTGACCGTGCCTGTTACCTGTGCGAACCGCCTGACCCAGGTATAGAGCCTGCTGCTCTAGGTGCTGGTGAGGCTGCTGCTCTAGGGGCTAGTGTGTCTCCTGCTCTAGGTACGGATGAGTCTGCTCTCTCTGGTACAGCGCCTACTCAGGCCATGTACACCTTCACACTTGACTCTGATGCTTCTCGCTGCTTCTTTTGCGACAGCACCTCCCTCACACCGCTCAGTCGGCCGGTTCCAGTCTCTCTGGCAGACCCCTATGGGGGTCCCGTCCGTGCGACCTCTTCCACTGTCCTCCCTTGTCATGCTGTCCCGTCCGGCACACTGTCGGGTCTTCACCTCCCCTCGTTCTCTACGAACTTGGTGGCGGGTTCTGCACTCCAGGACGCGGGTGTTCACCAGTTCACCCCTGCCTACGAGCGTGTGGCACACTGCACGTGTGCTCAGACGGGTCGTCACCTGACTACCTTCACTCGGCAGCCGGGGTCGGGCCTGTACACACTGACCACTGAGTCCCCTCAGGTAGCTGCGTCTGCATCAGGTCAGTTGTCGGCCCCCTGCTCGTGTCGCGCCTTGTCGCACCAGACCCTCCTTTGGCACCACCGCCTTGGTCACCCCTCGGTGTAGCGCCTTCGCAGCATGCACCGCCGTCTCCTTGTCTCTGGTCTTCCCAGGGTTCTCCCTCCCCTCCCACCCTCGCCTGCTCCTCCCTGTCTTCCCTATGTCGAGGAGCGGCAGCGCGCCACTCCTCACTCCTCCTCGTTCCCTCCCACAGAGGCTCCCCTGCAGACTCTCCACCTGGACGTGTGGGGCCCAGCCCGCGTCTGTCAACAGGGCCACGAGCGGTACTTCCTGCTGGTCGTCGACGACTACACGCGTTACACCACGGTCTTCCCCTTGCGCACCAAGGGTGAGGTCCCTGATATTTTGATCCCCTGGATCCGCGCTGCTCGTCTCCAGCTCCGCGAGCGGTTCGGGATGGAGTTTCCCGTCCTGCGTGTGCACTCTGATAGAGGTGGTGAGTTTTCCTCCGACCTCTTGGCAGCCTTCTTTGAGGAGCACGGCATCACCCAGTCGTTCACGCTTCCGGCCTCTCCGCAATAGAATGGGGTTGCTGAGCGCCGCATTGGCTTAGTCATGGAGGTCGCTCGTACCTCCATGATCCATGCAGCTGCCCCCCATTTTCTGTGGCCGTTTGTGGTCCGGTACGCCGCGCATCAGCTCAACCTCTGGCCCCGTGTCTCCTTGCCGGAGACCTCGCCCACACTGTTGTGGACGGGGAAGGTTGGCGATGCGTCGCGTTTCCGGGTCTGGGGTGCTCATGCCTTTGTCCGTGATACCACCGCGAACAAGCTCTCCGCCCGCGCTGTTCCCTGTGTCTTCCTTGGCTTTGTCCCTGACGTGCCTGGTTGGCAGTTTTACCACCCCACCTCGCGCCGCGTCTTTCCCTCTCAGGACGTCACGTTCGATGAGTCGGTTCCATTTTACCGTCTCTTCCCCTACCGCACTGCCCCTCTCCCCTCCCCGCCGCTCTTCCTCGCTCCAGGTGCTCCCCAGGTAGACCCCCTCCCCACTCCCGGTCCTGCTCCTTCAGGTGTGTCTCAGGTAGACCCTCCTCCCTTGACTGTGCCGGTTGAGGTCACTGGTGACTCAGGTCCTGCTGAGGGTGGTCCTGCTCGGGGTGCTGTTTCTGGGAGTGCGGAGCCTAGGGGTGCTGAGCCTGGGGGTGCGCAGCCTGGGGGTGCTGAGCCTGGAGGTGCGGAGCTTGGGGGTGTGGAGTCTGGAGCTGTTGAGGGTGCTGGCGCTGGAGCTTTTGGAGCTGCTGCGGGTGCTGGTGCTGGGGATTCTAGACCTGCTGCAGGTGCTGGCGCTGAGAGTTCTGAGCCTGCTGTTGCGCGGTCTCCCTGGAGTAGCCGCGTTCGTCCGCGTGTGCCTCTCTCCTCACAGCAGCTGCACGACTGGTACACTCGCCAACAGGGTCGCGTTTCTGGAGCTCGGGGCTCTGCCGCTGGAGGTGTTTCTGCTATCCTCACTGGAGCTGGGAGTGGTGCTGGTCCCGGAGGTGCTCGTACTGGAGGTATTGGAGCTGCTGGGGCTGGAGGTGCTGCTGAGCCTGAGGGTGCTACTGCTGGAGACCCTGGGTCTGGGGGTGCTGCTGCTGGAGACCCTGGGTCTGGGGGTGCTGCTTCTTGTGGAGCTGGTCCTGGAGGAGCTGGCGCTGAGGGTTCTAGAGTTGCTGGAGGTGCTGGAGCTGCTGGGGGTGCTGGAGCTGCTGGTGCTGGTGCCACTGCACAGCCGCGCTTGTTCTTCGCTCCACCGTCTCCGTCGTCTCAGCCACTGCCTGACTCTGTGCTTCGCCAGGCTCTTAGTCTCCCTTCGTCTAATGGTCTTCCGTTACAGCCTAGCTCACCGCTACCTGCTCCTTCTGCTTACACAGGGCAGACAGGGGGTTTTACTGAGCGTCGTGAGCCTGCGTCGCATCCTGTCTCGTCTGTCCGTTCTAGTAGTTCCGGTCGTCGTGTTCCTCGTTCGCGTCAGCCGACTGTCCCCGGCACCCACCTCGTAGTTCGTCGTCCTTCCTCTCCTCCGCAGCGTGTTCCCCTGCCGGCCCCTCCTGCGTCTTCTTTGCCTACCGTTCCTGAGTCAAAGTCTGACCGCACCCATGCTGCTCACTCTACTGTCACGCGTCTGCTAGCCACAATTGTCACTGACCCGTCGTTTGAGTCTGCTGCTGCGTCAGCCTTAGTTGCTGAGCTTGTTGACTTTGCTGCTGCCTGTCGTCTAGACTACGCCGCTAGTCTTGTTGCTGAGTCTGAGTCTGTCTCTCCTCTGTCCGTCGGGGGTGAGTATGCTCTTGGCATGGACGTCCTTGAGGACACGCAGGAGGACCTTGAGTGTCTTGCAGCCGCTGCGCCTCACCTCGTGTCCATGCTGCTTACCCCTGAGGGAGACTCGGATGCTCCAGACATCCCGACCCCGCGCTCTTACGCTGAGGCGATCGCGGGTGAGTATTCCTCTCATTGGCAGACAGCCATGGACGCAGAGATCGCATCCTGGAAGTCCACTGGCACTTACGTCGACAAGGTTCCCCCTCCTGGGGCGAACATCGTCAGTGGCATGTGGATTTTCAGGGTGAAGCGGCCGCCAGGTTCTCCGCCTGTCTTCAAGGCTCGCTACGTTGCTCGAGGCTTGAGTCAGCGAGAGCGAGTAGACTTCTTTCATACCTTGTCCCCCACCCCGAAGATGACCACTCTTCGGGTGCTGCTGCACGTCGCCGCTCAGCGTGACTACGAGCTTCACTCTCTTGACTTCAGCACATCTTTCTTACAGGGCAGCCTACACGAGGAGATCTGGCTGCGCCACCCTCCTGGCTTCACTGGGTCGTTCCCTCCTGGTAACCAGTGGAGCCTCCGGCGGCTAGTCTACGGTCTCCGCCAGGCACCACGTGAGTGGCACGACTCACTGAGGACTACACTTGCGGCTCTTGGGTTTGCTCCATCGACTGCTGACCCGTCGCTGTTTCTGCGCACCGACACGTCGCTGCCGCCGTTCTACAGTACATCCTCTTGTACGTCGACGACTTGGTCTTTGCCACTGCTGACGCTGAGGCTCTCGCCCACGTGAAGTCCGAGCTGCAGAAGAGACACACGTGCACAGACCTGGGTGAGTTGACAAGCTATCTTGGCTTGCGGATCACCCGGGAAAGAGTACGCCGCACCATCACATTGACTTAGTCACACATGGTGCAGCAGGTCCTTCAGTGCTTCGGCTTCACCTGGTCCTCAGCACAGCCGACTCCTCTGGCTACAGGTCATTCGCTCTCACCTCCACCTTCGGACGAGTCCGTAGAGCGGAATGGTCCTTACCCAGAGCTAGTAGGCTGCCTTATGCACCTGATGACTTGCACTCGTCCTGACCTCGCGTACCCTCTTGGCCTTCTAGCTCTCTACGTGGCTCCTGGTCGGCACCGAAAGCTGCACATGGATGCTGCTAAGAGGGTACTGCGCTACTTGTGCAGTACGTCAGGCATGGGGCTCGTGCTTGGAGGGAGGAGCTCAGTTGTTCTCACTGGGCACTCAAACGCTTCTTGGGTTGACGACCAGGCTACTCAGCGGTCGTCACAGGGTTACACCTTCAGCCTTGGCTCTGGTTCAGTTTCTTGGCGTTCTACTCGCTCGTCTTGAGTTCTCAGCTCCAGTTGTGAGGGTGAGATCCACGCCACAGCCATGGCTGCACAGGAGCTATGTTGGCTGACCTACCTGCTGACCGAATTGGGAGAGCGGCCTCGTTCTCCTCCAGTGTTGTACGTCGACAACAAGGCTGCCATTGCCTTGTGTGAGGAGCACTGACTGAAGCACAGAACGAAGCACATCGCTCTGCGTTACTTCCTGGCTCGAGAGCTGCAGCAGCGTGGTCAGCTTCGTCTGCGTTACATGGCCACTGAGGCCAACACCTCTGATATATTCACCAAGGCACTTCCGTCTGGTGATCATTAGCGTTTCTGCACTTTGTTAGGCCTTGTGCCCACTTTTCCTCACTTGCTGTAGACTTTGTTTGTACTGTGATCTATATATATATACCTGCTTGCTTGCTCTGCTAGGTAGAGATCACTGTGCTGTTGTTGTTGAAGCAGAGCGGTGGGAGGGGGGAAGCAGGGAGGAGGGAGGGGGGAAGCGGGGAGGAAGGAGGGGGGAAGCAGGGAGGTGGGAGGGGAGAAGCAAGGAGGAGGGAGGGGGGAAGCAGGCGGAGGGAGGGGGGAAGCAGGGTGGAGGGAGGGGGGAAGCAGGGTGGAGGGAGGGGGGAAGTAGGGTGGAGGGAGGGGGGAAGCAGGGCGAAGGGACGGGGGAAGCTTGGCGAAGGGAGGGGCGAAGCTTGGCGGAGGGAGGGGGAAGCAGGGCATAGGGAGGGGGAAGCAGGGCAGAGGGAGGGGGGATGCAAGGCAGAGGGAGGGGGGAAGCAGGGCGCAGGGAGGGGGGAAGCCTGGCGGAGGGAGGGGGGAAGCAGGGCAGAGGGAGGGGGGAAGCAGGGCAGAGGGAGGGGGGAAGCAGGGCGAAGGGAGGGGGGAAGCAGGGCAGAGGGAGTGGGGAAGTCTGGCGGAGGGAGGGGGGAAGCAGGGCGAAGGGAGGGGGGAAGCTTGGCGAAGGGAGGGGGGAAGCAAGGCATAGGGAGGGGGGAAGCAGGGCATAGGGAGGGGGAAGCAGGGCAAAGGGAGGGGGGAAGCAGGGCAGAGGGAGGGGGGAAGTAGGGCGCAGGCAAAGGATAAGGGATTGCGGGGTAAACAGAGCTGGTGTATGAGAAATGGAGGTCGGTCAAATAAAAAGGGGTGTAAACACTCCGGGAAAATTGAGGTCGATGGGGAGAGGGAGTGAGGGAAGAACCCGCTCTCACCCATCGTCTCCCACTCTCTGCCCTCCCCCCTCTGTTCCTCCCCCTCCATCCTCCCCCTTCTATCTTTCCCCCTCGGCCCTTCACGAGGGGAAGCGCGCGAAACCAGGGAGGATAGCGCGTATCGAGGGGAAATGCGCGTGATGAGGGGAGGAGAGCGCGCAACGAAGGGAAGCGCGCTTGACGGGAAGGCGCGGGCGCGAGTGGCGGAAATGTACGCGACGATGCGATACGCGCGAGACGAGGGGAAACGCGCGAGACGAGGGGGAAACACGAGTGACGAGGGGAAACGCGCGTGACGAGGGGTAACGCGCGTGCCGAAGGGAAACGCGCGTGACGAAGTGAAACGCACGTGACGAAGGGAAACGCGGGTGACGAATGGAAACGCATGACGAGGGGAGGCATTCTATCCCGGGCAGGCGCTAGTGACGAGGGCGGGCGCTAGTGACGAGGAGGAGCACGACTGGCGAGGGGGAGCGCGGGTGACGACTCGAGCTAGACGTGGGGTAGAATGGTGTCGCACTCGTCTGGCTCATATGTTCCATGTGAATGTGGCGACAGCGTTTGTAAAAATCTACAGCGATTCTAGGTTTGTGCTGGCTATTGACGAGACAGCATGAGTGACGAGAGTTGCCGTAAAAATCGCGGTCACGTGGTACTTACGTGAGAGCCTAGGCCGGTCATGAGTACTACCGTCATCGCCCGGATATAAGACAGTGTCGAATTGAAGACATGGGGTGTCGTTAAAACGGGTGTTTCTTATAGATGGGTGTTCCTGATTATAAGACAACTGTCGGTGTGTACAAGTTAAGCCAGTATAGGGATTAGGGGCAATCTTATGACTAGGGGGTATCTTCTAAACGGTTTTTTGTCCATTTATAAGAATTATAAGACACCCTAAACCGTCCCAATTACAAGACACAGCAAGCTTTTTTTCTAATGTATAAGATAAGACATATATGTCTTCTATCCGGGCGATGACGGTACTAGGCGATCAAGATATGTGTGAGCCAAACAGCGGGCCAACCTGAGCGACGCTCGGTTCTGTTTTGCGATCGTGGACATCAGCCAACTAGGAGAGAGTGTCGCTAGTCCCAGAGTAGCGAGAGTTCTGAGCAAAAAAGTAGGGTAACCCTGTTTTTGACGATTTCAAATTCAAGAATCTTGAGCTTGAAAATAACCATGCTGTACCCGGGTATTAACCGCAACAATAAACTCAGGTTCCCCATACTTCCTGAACTGTCATTGCCTGGCCCAATTAAATTTTGAAACATGCACAAACCGAACCATGAACGATGAACCTTGTATGACATACCAAATCCATATGTGGAATACAGACCATGCACCACGAAACCCCACCTCACCGCGCTAAGACACTATCCGATCAATACCAGCCACCATCTCCTCTACACATATCCCCGTGCAGCCTGCACATCATCCAACCTGGCCTGCTCAAACACATAGTACATGGACAGATTCTGCATCTTGTCTCCCTGCTGATGCAAAATACATGCCATGCCGCCTGTGCTCTTCGCGCGCACCATCGCCTCTCCACCCTTCCCCACCACTTCAAACTCCTCCCAAGGATACCCCCCCAGGTGAGTGAAGAGCGTGTTGTAATGATCCAGCTTCATGAACGGAGCAGCCATGACAGACGGCGCATCCTTCTGCCCCGCCTCCATCGCCTCGCTGATCACCTTCTCTTCTGACGCGGGCGGCAGCCGGTGGAACGGCGACATGGTCGTGTTGTACCGCACGGGGCGCGGGTTGCGCCACGGCTTGCGGAACGGTGAGTCGGCGAATTTTTCCTGGGCGGCCACAGCCGCAGTGACATTACCCATGCTGCTGAGGGCGGATTCGAAGTCACTGGGTTCAGGGTAGGGCACACGGGGGAGGTGCCTGAAGAGGTACTGCTGGCCGATAAACCCGAGGGTGTATGCACGCTGGTCTTGCATGCAGTCTCCCACGTATGTCGCGTCTATGATCTTAGCCAGGGCCCACGCGTATCCCACGTAGGCTCCGGAGTTCAGAAACCAGTTCTGTGTCTCGTTGATTTTTCGAGGGTAAAACACCAAATTTTTCCGCCAATCCGGGTAGCAGAAAATTTCTCCTCCGAAGGCCACGGGCGCGTTGAGCGAGAGAAACGCCTCGACGAGGTTCTCCGGGCGGCATGGGGGTCCTGGCATGAGGAACGCGTCATCGGCGTCGGTGGAAATGACAATGCGGTCGGGCGGCAGCGAGCGGAGGTAGTCTCGGATAGTCCGCATGCGGCCGCCCTGGCCTCTCCAGGGCACACCCACCCCCACCACGGCGAACGGAATGGCCGCCATGTGCGCGAAATCCGCCATTCGAACCATGCTGAGTCCGCAGTCAGAAGAGTAGATGATCCACTCCACACGGCAGGAGGAGTAGGAGAATTTGCCACGTGGCACGGGATGCATATCCCATGGGTCCACATCAGCATCGTATTTTACCGCGCAGCCATCCCTTCCCGGGTGTTCCTTGAGCTGCAGCCGATGCAGCACCCGGCCTCGCTCCACCCCGGCCTCCCCTCTCTTAATCGCCGCTTTAACTATGTGCGAGCAGGGCACGCGGCGAGACGACGGCACCGCGAGTTTGACCCAGTGGCCCATGGGCTGATTCACGCACGAGTCCCAGTGGTCCCTGAACTCCTCGACACGTGGCGTGAGATTAGTGGCCCGTAGCGCCCAGTAGCTCACGCTGAAGAAGGCGATGATGGCGAGGCAAGCGAGGAGGCATGTAACGCGGATGATCGTGCCGAGGAGGCCGGAGGAGAGGAAGGAAGGAGAGGAGGAGGCGGAAGTGGAGGATGAAGAGAAGGAAATGGGGGATCTAGCCATTGGGTATGCTGGTACACGGAACTTGAGAGACGGAATTTGTACAACGGCTGCTACGAGGAGACTAAAAATCTAGCGGAAGAAGGGGGGTACGAGAGCGCCGTAGGAGGGATGGGTGAAACGTTGGAACACCAGCCTGGTGACTAGATGTTGCAGGAGAGAATGGCGACTGAATGTTGAGGAAGGAAAATGTTACAGCGCATTTCGCATTTCGCGTGGCTTGGGATCGTCGTGCAGCGTCCCACAATAATCAGCTCGCGAGTGCTGGCCGTTCCGCAATTGAGAGATCTGGAGCGGGGAGCCCCCTGGTACCTAAGGGCGCGTGTCTTTTGAAATTTAGGCCGAAGTTCATTTGTTTGGGTCGAATTTTTGCAATTGAACACAGGTCGACCTGTAGTCGACTATCTCGTCATTTCATTGTCGAGTCGCGTGTTCACCTTGACGTGGAGCACATGGCACAAGAAATGCTCGACTTTCAAAGGTCGAATCTTAACAGTAAAATCCGAGTCGCGCCAAGTTTCGTAGGTTACCCTGTCTATACATTGATTTTGGTGCTCGGGGATAGTCGAATGCGAGGTCGACCCTAGTTCAGTGTGCTTCTGTTTCAGCAACTTTGAGCTTGGACACACGTTCGTCGTCAATAGCTCTGTACGAAATTGGCGAAACCGGTTACCAGCAAAAGTTCGACATTTTTTTTTCGAACTTCTACACCAAAAGACACGCGCCCTAAAACTGGGCAAGGCAGCAATTTTAGGTCTGAGGATGGATGGACAAGGCAGGCACCGCTGGTGGTTTGGATAACGAGGGTTGCGACAATGGTGTGGTTCGCGAGATGATAGACACCATCGAGAATGCTGTCGCAGCGGTACTCGTGTCGCGAATCTGTCGTGTTCGCGCAACACATTTATCTTCGCGTGTTCGTTTACAGTAGTCCAATTATCCGCTCACGGAGTTTTTCCCGTGTTACGCTCAAGCCAAACCCCGAGGCCCTGCGACAAACTCGCAAGTTACCAAATCAACATCGCTGTTCAAGCTCATCGCTGCTCTGCTGCCCCACCCAATTCATTGCTCGAAGAACTCCCAACCAAGCCTAACTCCACCTCCCATACCTCATTAGCAGCCATTCTAGACAGGAAACTGGCCTTCGTGCTGCCTGCTTGAACAACAGTACACCGCATCGCCGCACGCCACCGCACTGCATCCCTCCCCGCAATGATCGCTCGTGCTGCGCCTCTGGCTTCGCGCATCCCCCGCTCCACCGTGGTCGTGCCGGTGCTGGCATTACATTTTTCCGCGCGTCATCTGAATTCCTCCTTTCCTGTAGCTTCCGTCGCTAGCGCTTCGAACGCCCCTGTCACCCCTAGGACGCGTACTCTGCTACTAAGTGCACATAGTAATCTTAATCGCCTCCGTCCGTCCAGAAACGGTTTCAGTAATCTTACTCGCCTCTTCACGCATTCGCGCGCTGAATTTGTCGCGACTCGTCGTCAAAACGGAGCGGACATAACGGCAAGCGCGGCGAAATTCTCCCATCGCGCTAGCGAGGAATATTCTAACGAGGACGAATCGAAACCTCCCGCCGCGAGCGGGCCGACCAAGACAGTGAAAATATTCTGCGCTAAGTGCCAGCAGCAGCTGTACCGGTACCGAAAGGGCGGCAACGGGGCATTAGTCAAGTGTTTCGTGGAGCGCATTGCGGAGGATTTTACGGCGGGGGACATGAAGTGCCCCGCGTGCGGGTCGGAGTTTGCGCGGATGCGCATGATCAAGGGGAAGCCCGCGCACAAGATCGTCGGGGGAAAGGTGTTCATGCGCAAGTGAGCGCGGCCAGGCGCAAGTGAGCGCGGAGGGGCAGGCGCGAGTAGCGAGCGCGACAGGCCTGCAGAGCGCGAGAAAAAGAGTTGCGCGGAGTCGTTTGGATCCGTTCCGTCCACCTCCTTGGCAGAGCTTCTGCTGCACTGCTCCATTCCATTCCCACGTCATTGAGTTGCCAGCGCGGAGTGCGCGAACGAATCCGAATCCGCCATGAGGCGAGCCTCGGTGAGAAAATGCAGATGCGCCCTTCCCCATGGCATGCTCCCCCATCTCGCAGTGACAGCACCAGCTTATAATGTCATTTTACTGGCGGCATTCGGTGGCTTTCAACGGCTCTTGACTGGCTCTTAGCAGTACTGTACTACAGTACGACTTCCGCCCCAGAACGATTTTTGGGTAGTACTGTACTGGTTCGTTATGGCATTTTACTGGCGGCATTTGGGTGGCTTTCAACGGCTCTTATTGACTTTTAGCAGTACTGTTCTGGCTCGTTATGGCATTTTACTGGCGGCATTTGGGTGGCTTTCAACGGCTCTTATTGACTTTTAGCAGTACTGTTCTGGCTCGTTATGGCATTTTACTGGCGGCATTTGGGTGGCTTTCAACGGCTCTTATTGACTTTTAGCAGTACTGTTCTGGCTCGTTATGGCATTTTACTGGCGGCATTTGGGTGGCTTTCAACGGCTCTTATTGACTTTTAGCAGTACTGTTCTGGCTCGTTATGGCATTTTACTGGCGGCATTTGGGTGGCTTTCAACGGCTCTTATTGACTTTTAGCAGTACTGTTCTGGCTCGTTATGGCATTTTACTGGCGGCATTTGGGTGGCTTTCAACGGCTCTTATTGACTTTTAGCAGTACTGTTCTGGCTCGTTATGGCATTTTACTGGCGGCATTTGGGTGGCTTTCAACGGCTCTTATTGACTTTTAGCAGTACTGTTCTGGCTCGTTATGGCATTTTACTGGCGTCTGACGAAAAGCCCTTGTGAAACGCACGCCGAGCGTCTCTCTTCCCTTCTGCCAGCACTACCCCCTCTCGCACTCTCCTTCCCCACACTGCTCCAACACTCACCTATCCACCCTTCCTATACTTCCCCCTTTCCCTCTCTCCTCCCTGTCGCCAATCCCTTTTTGTGATTGCGATGCGTCCCCAGCAACCGGTGCACTCCTCGCTGGTACTCGGCCAGTCACTGGAAGGCTTCTCCCCCCTCGCTGCTGTCACCATCCCTCTCCATCTCCCCCTTGCCACTTTTCCCTCTTCCCCCCATCGCCACCCAGCAACCAGCGCACACCTCGCTGGTCCTAGGCCAGTCACTGCAAGGCTTCTCCCCCCTCGCTGCCAATGTTGTCACCACGCCTTTCTCCTCCTCCTCCTCCTCGTCCTCCTCCACCTCCTACCCCTCCTCTGCTGCCTCTTGCACTGCAACCACCGCCAGCACCACCGCTACCACCAGCAGCTTTACCAGCAGCGGCAGCAAGGGCAACAAGGTGGGGGAGTGGCGTGTGTGGCGGTACCTCCGCCACCGATGGCGCTGGTTCTCTGCCTCATCCTCTCTCCCCTCCTCCTACCATGGGAAAGCACGTGATAGCAGCAGCAGCGGCGGCGGCGGCAGTTTTGGGCTTCATTTCGGGTTGAGTAGTGCGACTTTAGGCGGCAGCAGCGGTGGCTGGGGCAGGGGAGGGAGAGGGGTGGTGGTGGAGGGGAGACGAAGGCGCGTGCGGCGGTGGGTGGTGTTTCTGGCAGCAATGGTGCTACTAGTAGTGCTGGCAGGTGCTGCGGTGGTGGGTGTGGGCCGTGCTGCCTCACTGATCTTCTTCCAAGGCAGCCAGACAAGGAGTGTTGAAAGTGCAGGTGAGAGAAAATGAGGCAGTGGTGTGGTGCCAGTATTGGTGCTGGTGGTGCTAGTGGGGGTGGTACTGGTAGCAGGTGCTGTGGTGGGTGGGTGTGCGCCGTGCTGCCTTGTTACCATTCTCGCCCATGCCGGCCACGCCACGACACGAGTGGTCAAAGTGCAGGTGAGTAGTTACGAGGCAGTGTTGCGAATGTGTGGTGCTGCTGGCGGTGCTGGGAGTGGTGCTACTACCCAGTGCTGTGGTCGTGGGTGTGGGATGGGCCGTACTTCCTCATTAATCTTCTCCCGTAAAGACCAGGCCACGAGTGGGCAAAGTGCAGGTGAGGGAAGAGAGGCAGTGGTGCCAATAGTGGCGCTTGGGGTGGCGTTAGAAGCAGGTGCTGTGGCCGTGGGTATGGAGCGTGCTTGCCTCACTCATCCTCTTTCACGCCGGCCAAAGTGGCGAGAGCTGGTTTTTGAAAATTCTCAAGAACCGGCTTGAGAATTCTCAAGAACCAGCTGTGGCCGTGGGTATGGGGCGTGCTTGCCTCACTGATCCTCTTCTCTTCCATGCCAGCCAGAGCGGCGAGAGTGGGCAAAGTGCAGGTGGGGGAAAGAGAGGGCGCAATGAGGCAGTGGCGACAGCAGGTGCCTTCGCAGTGGTGGCAGGTGCCTTTGCAGTGGTGGCAGGTGCCTTTGCAGTGGTGGCAGGTGCCTTTGCAGTGGTGGCAGGTGCCTTTGCAGTGGTGGCAGGTGCCTTTGCAGTGGTGGCAGGTGCCTTTGTAGTGGTGGCAGGTGCTGTGGTCGCAGGTGCCTTCGCAGTGGTCGCAGGAGGGTGCAAGGCGTGCCTTCTCAGTGGTGGTCTGGTCTCCAGCCGTGAGGGCGACAGGAGCAGAGTGCTGCAGGGGAGGCAGAGATGGGGAACGGAGAGACTTGGGAGCTTCTCAGAAGCTACCTCTGTGGAAGTCTCGTTACCCAGCAGGACCAGAGCAGAGCAGGGTAACACTGGCAAGTTGATTGATGCATGTCAGAATCTCAGTGGCTTTTGAAAACTTTTCAAGGCCAGGGAAACATTGGCAAGTTGGTTGGTTGGTGCATGCCTGAGCATGTGCCCAATCGCCTGTGCCCAATCGCATGTGCCCAATCGCATGTGCCCAATCGCCTGTGCCCAATCGCATGTGCCCAATCGCATGTGCCCAATCGCATGTGCCCAATCGCATGTGCCCAATCGCATGTGCCCAATCGCATGTGCCCAATCGCATGTGCCCAATCGCATGTGCCCAATCGCCTGTGCCCAATCGCCTGTGCCCAATCGCCTGTGCCCAATCTCCTGTGCCCAAATTCCTGTGCCCATGTCAGGAAATTTGTACATTTCTCCTGTCTTCTCACTGTGTCCGCCCAATTTCCCTCTCTCGCTTGCCACCCACTACAGGTACTGGTAATACTCCCGAGTCCCATGGCAGCAGCAGCAGTAGCAGCAGCAGTAACAGTGGGAATGAAACTCGCAGAGCGGAGAGTGATAGAGGGATTGAGGAGGAGGGGTCGATGCTGGGGTTGGCTGTAGACTGGAGTCAGGAGGAGCAGGAGAAGATGGAGAGGCGAGGAAGGGTAGGAACGGAGGCCCGAGGGGAGGATGGAGAGGAGGATAGAGGGGAGTTTTGGGTGAGGCGGCAGGTGGGGGGAGTGAGAAGAGCCGGGGAGAGAGTGGGTAAGGAGCATGCGGTGAGAGGGAGAAGGAAAACGAATGGCAGGGGGAAGGATGGTGGGGGCAGTGGCAGGGGGTTGCAGGAAAGGAGGAGGAAGCGAGGAGGTAGAGGAGGGGGCGGGGAAGGGAGAGGGGGAGGGCGAGTGAGGGAGTGTGAGGGGGTGATGGTGGGTGAGTGGCCAGGAGTAAATGGGCTTGCAGCAGTGGGGGCACTCATAGCTGTGCGGGGGAGGCGAGTGAGGGAGGGGAGAGGAGGGGAGAGGGGTGGGGGGAAGGATAGTGAGAGTGGTGCTGCTGATGCCGGGGGTCAGAGCAGCAGCAGCAGCAGCAATAGTTTTCCTTCCCTTGGGTGTGTGTGTGTATGCCGTCTCCCGTCGTTCTGTTTGTTTGATGCACTGCTATGCATGTCGCATTCTGATGTATATCGGATTGAAGTTGGTTTGGGAGAATTTTCAAAACCAATGGACTTGAAAACAGTGCATGCACTGGACTTGAAAACAGTGCATGCACTGGACTTGAAAACAGCTTATCTACCACTGCTGCGTCGTCAACTGTATGCATGCCCACTTCCTGCCTTCCTCCTTCCTTATCCTCCTCTCTTTCCGCTTCTCCCTTCCTCCTATCCTCTCCTCCTCTCCTCCTCATCACCTGCTGTGCTCCAGTAAGCACAACCTCTTCCACACCCCTTCTGCAGCCCACATCCCCCACCATAGCATCCCCCACCATAGCATCCCCCACCATAGCATCCCCTTCTTTCCCCCACCTGCAATCATCTCCCCTCTTCTCTAAGCCCATGTGCCGTGGTGGGTCCTCTTCTCTCCCACACGCCCTCCGCGCCTCAAAGATCAAGGCTGTGCGCCTGAATCTTCATGCTGCAACCCCTCGTCCCACTAAACCCCCCTTTTGTCTCGCAGCTCCTGTGCCGTGGTGGGTCCTCACCTCTCCCATGCACCCTCCGCGCCTCACTTTGGGGCAGCCATCGACTCGCACTCCCTCGTGCTGCGCATGGGGCAGCGCACCTCGCCCACCCGCCTGCAGGCCTACGTGTGAGTTTGCTGAAAAGGTATGCACTGGGTGCGTGCGATGCAGTGCATTGGTGGGTGCGTGCATTAGTGTGTGCATGTGTACACCACTAATGCACACACCCACCAATGCACACACCCACCAATGCACACACCCACCAATGCACACACCCACCAATGCACACACCCACCAATGCACACACCCACCAATGCACACACCCACCAATGCACACACCCACCAATGCACACACCCACCAATGCACACACCCACCAATGCACACACCCACCAATGCACACACCCACCAATGCACACACCCACCAATGCACACACCCACCAATGCACACACCCACCAATGCACACACCCACCAATGCACACACCCACCAATGCACACACCCACCAATGCACACACCCACCAGTGCACACACCCACCAATGCACACACCCACCAATGCACACCCGCGTGCTGTTCACCACCCAGGCGTGTTGCTGGGACAGCATGTTCACTTGCACTCCCCCATGCTGTCTACGGCCCAGCAACAAGCCTGGGTTGTGGCACAGTAGCAACAAGCCTGGGTGGTGGCACGGTAGCAACAAGCCTGGGTGGTGGCACGGTAGCAACAAGCCTGGGTGGTGGCACGGTAGCAACAAGCCTGGGTGGTGGCACGGTAGCACAAGCCTGGGTGGTGGCAGTAGCAACAAGCCTGGGTGGTGGCACGGTAGCAACAAGCCTGGGTGGTGGCACGGTAGCAACAAGCCTGGGTGGTGGCACGGTAGCAACAAGCCTGGGTGGTGGCACGGTAGCAACAAGCCTGGGTGGTGGCACGGTAGCAACAAGCCTGGGTGGTGGCACGGTAGCAACAAGCCTGGGTGGTGGCACGGTAGCAACAAGCCTGGGTGGTGGCACGGTAGCAACAAGCCTGGGTGGTGGCACGGTAGCAACAAGCCTGGGTGGTGGCACAGTAGCAACAAGCCTGGGTGGAGAAGGGGGGAACTAAAGGGAACTTGACCTTCCTTTCACTGATTCTCTACTCTGTTTCTCCCTCTCTCTATTTCCCCCTCATCACTCCCTCCCCCACCAGCCTGGGCAGTCGCACTGACATGTGGGTGGAGGTTGGGGGTAGAGGGGGAGGGGGCCTCTCTTTCTGAATCGCAAGCCCTTCTTGCTCTCTCCCTTCTTGCTCTCTCCCTTCTTGCTCTCTCCCTTCTTGCTCTCACCCTTCTTGCTCTCTCCCTTCTTGCTTTCTCCCTTCTTGCTCTCGCCCTTCTTGCTCTCTCCCTTCTTGCTCTCTCCCTTCTTGCTCTCTCCCTTCTTGCTCTCTCCCTTCTTGCTCTCTCCTTCTTGCTCTCTCCCTTCTTGCTCTCTCCCTTCTTGCTCTCTCCCTTCTTGCTCTCGCCCTTCTTGCTCTCTCCCTTCTTGCTCTCTCCCTTCTTGCTCTCTCCCTTCTTGCTCTCTCCCTTCTTGCTCTCGCCCTTCTTGCTCTCTCCCTTCTTGCTCTCTCCCTTCTTGCTCTCGCCCTTCTTGCTCTCTCCCTTCTTGCTCTCGCCCTTCTTGCTCTCTCCCTTCTTGCTCTCACCCTTCTTGCTCTCTCCCTTCTTGCTCTCGCCCTTCTTGCTCTCTCCCTTCTTTCTCTCTCCCTTCTTGCTCTCTCCCTTCTTGCTCTCTCCCTTCTTGCTCTCTCCCTTCTTGCATTCTCCCTTCTTGCTCTCGCCCTTCTTGCTCTCTCCCTTCTTGCTCTCGCCCTTCTTGCATTCTCCCTTCTTGCTCTCTCCCTTCTTGCTCTCTCCCTTCTTGCTCTCGCCCTTCTTGCTCTCTCCCTTCTTGCTCTCTCCCTTCTTGCTCTCTCCCTTCTTGCTCTCTCCCTTCTTGCTCTCGCCCTTCTTGCTCTCTCCCTTCTTGCTCTCTCCCTTCTTGCTCTCTCCCTTCTTGCTCTCTCCCTTCTTGCTCTCTCCCTTCTTGCTCTCTCCCTTCTTGCTCTCTCCCTTCTTGCTCTCTCCCTTCTTGCTCTCTCCCTTCTTGCTCTCTCCCTTCTTGCTCTCTCCCTTCTTGCTCTCGCCCTTCTTGCTCTCTCCCTTCTTGCTCTCTCCCTTCTTGCTCTCGCCCTTCTTGCTCTCTCCCTTCTTGCTCTCGCCCTTCTTGCTCTCTCTCTTCTTGCTCTCACCCTTCTTGCTCTCTCCCTTCTTGCTCTTTCCCTTCTTGCTCTCGCCCTTCTTGCTCTCTCCCTTCTTGCTCTCTCCCTTCTTGCTCTCTCCCTTCTTGCTCTCTCCCTTCTTGCTCTCACCCTTCTTGCTCTCTCCCTTCTTGCTCTTTCCCTTCTTGCTCTCGCCCTTCTTGCTCTCTCCCTTCTTGCTCTCTCCCTTCTTGCTCTCTCCCTTTTTGCATTCTCCCTTCTTGCTCTCGCCCTTCTTGCTCTCTCCCTTCTTGCTCTCTCCCTTCTTGCTCTCTCCCTTCTTGCTCTCTCCCTTCTTGCTCTCGCCCTTCTTGCTCTCTCCCTTCTTGCTCTCGCCCTTCTTGCTCTCTCCCTTCTTGCTCTCTCCCTTCTTGCTCTCTCCCTTCTTGCTCTCGCCCTTCTTGCTCTCTCCCTTCTTGCTCTCTCCCTTCTTGCTCTCTCCCTTCTTGCTCTCGCCCTTCTTGCTCTCTCCCTTCTTGCTCTCTCCCTTCTTGCTCTCTCCCTTCTTGCTCTCTCCCTTCTTGCTCTCTCCCTTCTTGCTCTCGCCCTTCTTGCTCTCTCCCTTCTTGCTCTCGCCCTTCTTGCTCTCTCCCTTCTTGCTCTCTCCCTTTTTGCATTCTCCCTTCTTGCTCTCGCCCTTCTTGCTCTCTCCCTTCTTGCTCTCGCCCTTCTTGCTCTCTCCCTTCTTGCTCTCGCCCTTCTTGCTCTCGCCCTTCTTGCTCTCTCCCTTCTTGCTCTCGCCCTTCTTGCATTCTCCCTTCTTGCTCTCTCCCTTCTTGCTCTCTCCCTTCTTGCTCTCGCCCTTCTTGCTCTCTCCCTTCTTGCTCTCGCCCTTCTTGCTCTCTCCCTTCTTGCTCTCTCCCTTCTTGCTCTCTCCCTTCTTGCTCTCACCCTTCTTGCTCTCTCCCTTCTTGCTCTCTCCCTTCTTGCTCTCACCCTTCTTGCTCTCTCCCTTCTTGCTCTCTCCCTTCTTGCTCTCGCCCTTCTTGCTCTCTCCCTTCTTGCTCTCTCCCTTCTTGCTCTCTCCCTTCTTGCTCTCTCCTTCTTGCTCTCTCCTTCTTGCTCTCTCCCTTCTTGCTCTCTCCCTTCTTGCTCTCTTCCTTCTTGCTCTCTCCCTTCTTGCTCTCGCCCTTCTTGCTCTCTCCCTTCTTGCTCTCTCCCTTCTTGCTCTCTCCCTTCTTGCTCTCTCCCTTCTTGCTCTCGCCCTTCTTGCTCTCGCCCTTCTTGCTCTCTCCCTTCTTGCTCTCTCCCTTCTTGCTCTCTCCCTTCTTGCTCTCTCCCTTCTTGCTCTCGCCCTTCTTGCTCTCTCCCTTCTTTCTCTCTCCCTTCTTGCTCTCTCCCTTCTTGCTCTCTCCCATCTTGCTCTCTCCCTTCTTGCATTCTCCCTTCTTGCTCTCGCCCTTCTTGCTCTCTCCCTTCTTGCTCTCGCCCTTCTTGCATTCTCCCTTCTTGCTCTCTCCCTTCTTGCTCTCGCCCTTCTTGCTCTCGCCCTTCTTGCTCTCTCCCTTCTTGCTCTCTCCCTTCTTGCTCTCTCCCTTCTTGCATTCTCCCTTCTTGCTCTCTCCCTTCTTGCTCTCTCCCTTCTTGCTCTCGCCCTTCTTGCTCTCTCCCTTCTTGCTCTCGCCCTTCTTGCTCTCGCCCTTCTTGCTCTCTCCCTTCTTGCTCTCTCCCTTCTTGCTCTTTCCCTTCTTGCTCTCACCCTTCTTGCTCTCTCCCTTCTTGCTCTCACCCTTCTTGCTCTCTCCCTTCTTGCTCTCTCCCTTCTTGCTCTCGCCCTTCTTGCTCTCTCCCTTCTTGCTCTCTCCCTTCTTGCTCTCTCCCTTCTTGCTCTCTCCCTTCTTGCTCTCTCCTTCTTGCTCTCTCCCTTCTTGCTCTCTCCCTTCTTGCTCTCTTCCTTCTTGCTCTCTCCCTTCTTGCTCTCGCCCTTCTTGCTCTCTCCCTTCTTGCTCTCTCCCTTCTTGCTCTCTCCCTTCTTGCTCTCTCCCTTCTTGCTCTCGCCCTTCTTGCTCTCGCCCTTCTTGCTCTCTCCCTTCTTGCTCTCTCCCTTCTTGCTCTCTCCCTTCTTGCTCTCTCCCTTCTTGCTCTCGCCCTTCTTGCTCTCTCCCTTCTTTCTCTCTCCCTTCTTGCTCTCTCCCTTCTTGCTCTCTCCCTTCTTGCTCTCTCCCTTCTTGCATTCTCCCTTCTTGCTCTCGCCCTTCTTGCTCTCTCCCTTCTTGCTCTCGCCCTTCTTGCATTCTCCCTTCTTGCTCTCTCCCTTCTTGCTCTCGCCCTTCTTGCTCTCTCCCTTCTTGCTCTCACCCTTCTTGCTCTCTCCCTTCTTGCTCTCTCCCTTCTTGCTCTCTCCCTTCTTGCTCTCTCCCTTCTTGCTCTCTCCCTTCTTGCTCTCTCCCTTCTTGCTCTCGCCCTTCTTGCTCTCGCCCTTCTTGCTCTCTCCCTTCTTGCTCTCTCCCTTCTTGCTCTCTCCCTTCTTGCTCTCTCCCTTCTTTCTCTCTCCCTTCTTGCTCTCTCCCTTCTTGCTCTCTCCCTTCTTGCTCTCTCCCTTCTCCCTTTCATCCCCCTCTCCCTTTCATCCCCCTCTCCCTTTCATCCTTCCCTCCCTTGGATTCCCCCCTCTCCCCACGCACCAGCCTGGGCAGTCGAACAGACGAGTGGGTGGAGGTGGAAGGGAAGGAAGAGAGATCCCCTCCTTTCTGTCACAACTCCTTGTGCTCTCTCCCCTCTCCCTTCAATCTCCCCCTCCGTCTCCCCACCAGCCTGGGCAGTCGAACAGATGTGTGGGTGGAGGTGGGGGGTGGAGGGGGAGGGGGCCTGCACGGCACACACGAGGTGGGGGGAGGGGCGGGGGGAGGGGGCACGGGGAGAGGGCTCACCAAGGGGGTGGGGAGAGGAAGGGGGAGAGGGGTGGGGCGGCGACGCTTGCTGGGGCTGAAGGGCCGATCGGTGGCATTCCTACGTGCTGACAGGTGCGAGTGTTAGGGACGTTTTTGTAGTTCACTCAAAAATATAGTTTTGGCTGTCGAGTTGACACAGAAGACACCTTCCATGGGCTGAAGGGACGATCAGTGGCATACCTACGTGCTGACAGGTGAGAGATTGGCATACCTACGTGCTGACAGGTGCGAGTGTGGGGAGTGAGAGTGTGGGGAATGATTATGATTTGATCAGAAAAAAGTCTGTTGGCTTTTGAGTTGATTCAAGAGTCAACTTGCTGGGGCTGACGGGCCGATCAGTGGCATACCTACGCGCTGACAGGTGAGAAAGGGTGGGGTGAGAGATTGGGGAGTAAAAGTAAACTTTCTGAAGCTGGTGAATCACTCCGTGGCATACCTGCATGCTGATAGGTGTGAGGAGTGAGAGGGTGGGGAGTGAGTGTGGGGAGTAAGAGTGTGGGGAGTGAGGGTGTGGAGAGTGGGAATGTGGCGAGGGAAAGTGTGGGGAGTGAGAGAGTGGAGAGTGAGAGAGTGGGGAGTGAGAGAGTGGGGAGTGAGAGAGTGGGGAGTGAGAGAGTGGGGAGTGAGAGAGTGGGGAGTGAGAGAGTGGGGAGTGAGAGAGTGGGGAGTGAGAGAGTGGGGAGTGAGAGAGTGGGGAGCGAGAGAGTGAGGAGTGAGAGTGTGGGGAATGAGGGTGTGGGGAGTGGGAATCTGGTGAGGGAGAGTGTAGAGAGTGAGTGTGGGGAATGAGAGTGTGGGAGTGAGATTGTGGGGAGTGAGAGTGTGGGGAGTGAGAGAGTGGGGAGTGAGAGAGTGGGTAGTGAGATAGTGGGGATTGAGAGAGTGGGGAGTGAGAGAGTGGGGAGTGAGAGAGTGGGGAGTGAGAGAGTAGGGAGTGAGAGAGTGGGGAGTGAGAGAGTGGGGAGTGAGAGTGGGGAGTGAGAGAGTGGGGAGTCACAGGGGAGGCCAGACATAAACACGAGCCTGGTCGGCTCGGTACAAATCGTGTTGGGTGCGAGGTCGCAAATCGAGTCATTTGTCATTTGTGTGGCGAGCCATGATTGACTGGAGTGCATACGAGGGTTCACGACGACACCCCTGCAAGGCGCCTCATCATCCCCTTTCGCCTTCTGTTCCTCCCTGCACCTCGTCCCCCTGTCTCCCCCCTCACTCCCCTCCCACCTTCCCACTACCCGCCAGCTCGGCCCTTGTTGCCTCACTGCCCTGGCTGCCACCGCTGCAGCAGCTGGGTTTGAGCAGAGGGCACGTGGGCAGGCGACGAGGGGATGCAGGGGAGGATGATGAGGTGAGCTATGCGGTGTGTAAGCGGCCCATGTCCTCTCCACTCCTTCGTCCAGCTCAGCCCTTCTTGCCTCACTGCCCTGGCTGCCAGCCTTGCAGCAGCTGGGTGTGAGCAGAGGGCACGTGGGCAGGCGACGCGGGGACACGAGTGCAGGGGGCGAGGAGGATGAGGTGAGCGAAATCCATTCAATTCATGGAGATGCCTAGTGGACCTTATCACAACCTGCTATTCGTTTTGGAGGTGCCTTTTGTTTTGGAGGTGCCCGACTATTTTCTTTTAGCATGGACCACACCACATACATACCTGCCCTCTGTTCTGGAGGGTTAGAACAGCAATTTATCCGTCCAGCGTCCATGCCTCCGTTTCTTCCCTTCCCTCCTCCCCCCGCCCTCCTCCTCCTCTCCCCCCCCTCTCCTCCCCCCCTTTCCCCTCAGGCCCTCTTCCTCCCCCACGCACTAACGGACGAAGCTCGCCGCCTCTTCAACGCCTTTGCCCACCGCTTCCAATGTGCCATCGGTGCTCCCATGCCTGCAGCCTCTGGTGCTGCTTCTAGTGCTACAGCTGCTGCTGCTGCTGCAACAAGTGGGGTGGTGGCAGCGGCAGCAGGGGCAGCAGGGGCAGCAGGGGCAGGAGGGGAAGCAGTCATCCCCATCCCCATGCCGCACATGCCCCCGCACTGGCCCGTGCTCTACGTGCTGCTGCATGCGTGCGACAAGCTCACATTGTTTGGCCTTACCCGCAACGCCTCCGTGCATGTGCTGCAGAGGTGAATCTTCCCAGCGCCTAAAGAGCTGTTCATACTAGACTCCTTGTTGTTGCAAGTGACGTGTAAAAAGTGATATTTTGAGACGTCTCAAATATTCACGTTTTACATGTTGCTGTTCATATTACAATCCTTGTTGTTGCAAGCGTTTTTTGAAAGTTGGTTGTACCAAAGTCTCTATGGCATGCTCTAACGTGCATCCCCAACCACCTCCTCACATCAAGGTCACTTCTCCTCCCTTGTCTCCCACCCATTTTCCCCCAGCCCCATGCACGTGCCTTCAGTGCGATCAGAGCTGCATCGGCGCCCATCGCTGCTGGTGCTAGAGTCACTGCTCCATTCACTGGCACGCACCAACTTGCTCAGCTGCTGCGGGGGCATCGAAGACCACTTCTGTCGCCTGCCACTGCTGCTGCCTGTGCGTGATAGAGGTGGGAGAGAGAGTGTTGCCTCTGGGGGTGATAGGGGTGCGAGCAGTGAGAGGGACAGTGTTGCCTCTGGTGCTAGTGGAACAGGGGAGGTGGCTTCTGGTGCGGGTGGTAATGGTGCAGGCTTGCTTGGTGGAGAGGGGACTGGGGAAGGAGTTGGGGTGGCAGGTAGAGGCATGGGATGGGCTGGACAGGAGAGGCAGGAGAAAGAGGGGACAGGGCAGGGGGGTGAGGAAGCTCGCAGTGGTGCTGGCGATGGTGAAGTGCATGGGAACGAAGGGGGCACTGCTCTTAGCAGAAGATCTGTTAACGAGGAAGACTATGATGAGGATGAGGTGGATAGCAGAGGCAGGGCAGGGAAGGTGGTAGGGGGGCAGGGTGCTGTGGAGGGGGCAGGGTGGGGGGATGAGTATGGGGACGAGGGGGAGGAATGGGGGGAGGCGGGAGAGGGGGAAGGGGGGGGAGAAGGGACGGGTGGGGGGGAAGATGATTACGAGTATGATGATGACTACTATGGGGCGCCTATTGAGGAGTTGATGAGTGACCTGGAGCATGCCAATGCGGCACATGCCCAAGAGGTGCAACAAACAGATGCGTAATTCTTTCTATAGCGAATAGAATTAGGGCGGTATCTTTTATAGAGATACTGTTGGGCTGAGAAAAAAAGCCCTTAGGATCTTTGCAGGACTAAACTCTGAGTAGGAACAATGTAATAGCGGAAGCGTTTAATGATAAGTCTGTGAACCACCTTGCGTTGGTATGTGAGGGCAAAGTAGATTAATTAAAACAAAGAGATACAAGCTTATATAGGAGTATAAGGAATACGAAGAGATACAGTTAATAACCGTTTTACTATTGCTGTTGCGGTTCGATACAGTGACGACTCGGGCAACTACTCAATAACGAGTCAGTTGTTTGTCCTTGCTGTCGCGCTGTACTTGTCACGTCAAAGGTCGCTTACCTTTGACTTTCGCGTAACCTCCAGCAGTTGCTCAACCTCCGAAGGTTGACTCGCTGATGCTTCGTTGTGTTTCGCTTCGTTTACGACTTGATGTTTCGACGCGACAGAGGCGCTTAAATCACTTGTTTCCAACACTCCTCTTCGCTTCTGGAGTGTCGCTGCTGGTGACGTGGCTATGTCCACTCAGCAGCATGCAGTACTCGAACTTATGCTTTTCGAGCTTCTTGGTCAAGTAGTCAGCTGCCATCTCGGATGTAGGGCGATAGTGTCGGCATATTTCGCGGCGTTGAGATAGATCGCGCCTTCCTCTTCCTGGATGTTGAGGCCGAGATATTGCGTGACGGTTGATGACACTGTGAGAGTGAGGTCCTGCTGCAGCTCCCCTTTGAACCAAGTAGTGACGCTGTCAGTCGAGCCGATGTAGAGCAGATCATCCACGTAGACGATGAGCAGAATGTAGTTGTCACCTTTCGTGAGCCGGTACATGCCCTGGTCGTGCGGAAGTTGGCGGAATCCGATGCGGATAAGTCTAGCGTGTAGGTACTGTTGCCACAGTCTCGGGGCTTGTTTAATATCGTACAGGGACTTCAGCAGCTGACAGACTTGGTTGGGCTCTCCGTTGGAGCCGTGTGGAAGTTCGACGAAGATTTCGGCGTCAACAGGTGCGTCGAGAAATGCATTGGCGACGTCAATTTGCCGCAGCTTCTTCTTCTTCATGGCGGCGATCGCGGGGAGAATTCGAAACGAAGTGTGTCGGCTGACCGGGGCGAACGTCTCGGTGAAATCGCGTCCGTGCTCTTGGTCGAAACCGCGCACGACCCAGCGCGCCTTAAACTTGTCGATGGTGCCGTCTGCCTTTGTCTTCACACGGAAAACCCATTTTCCGGTGAGAACTGTTTTGTTCCGTGCCACTCCGATGGGAACGAATTTCCAAGTGCTGCGTTCCTCCAGTGCTTTCAGTTCCCTGTCCATGGCTTCGCGCCATTTTTCCCTATGCTCCCCCCCCAGAGCCTGCTGAACTGTGGCAGGCTCCTTAGGAATCGCCGTGCCGTGAACCGCGGTGACAAGGCCGAGTATCTGGAGTCCACTCTGTGTGTAGCGGGGGAGTGTTGTATCCTCGGGATAGACTGCTTCATCTCCCGCTTCTGGTGTAGGGTTGAAATTTGGTTCTATGCGTTCTCCTTCGTTGGTGTTGACTTGTGCAGGTTTTACGTAACCATTGTCGGCGAAGTGATAGTAGATTTCGGCACTGATGCTGTCGCGTGGATTTTCGTCGTCCATCGGAACATCGACCGAACAGTAGGGAAGATGTTCGGCTTCCTCCGAGGCTCCTTCCACGTTTTGCTCGTCCTAGTCAGCTTCGTCTTCTGCCGAAGCGAAGGCTTGGCTGCCAAGGAATCCGCCCGAGAGGTCTGGGTTGTTTTCTTCCACATTGGCAAGGTATGTTCGGAGGGTGAGGTTCTTGTAGAAGATGACATCACGTGCTGCTACTGTTTCCTTTGTGTCGATGTCGAAAATCTTCCATGCATTGTAATGTTTTTCGATGCCCAGGTTGACTCGCTGATGCTTCGCTGTGTTTCGCTTCGTTTGCGACTTAGTGTTTCGACGCGACAGAGGCGCTTTAATCACTTGTTTCCAACAAATACTTTGTTACAAATGGAACAAATAAATCATAAGGTTGGGTTAAGTTCCTAACTGTTTGTTGCAGTATCGCTTAGTGACTTGCTTTTCTGGGTGTAGATCAAATGACTTTGCTGGGTGAGGAACAGTTTTATCCTCGCTTGTCCTCGTGAAGTCATCGTGACACCCATGCTGAGCTGGTGTGGATTTGCATCTTGCCACGTCAAGAAAATCTGCCAAGGGGGGGGAAATGGGGCGCGCCTTCTGTTTATGTCAATGTTGCTTGGGTGCTTTTGACAAAATTAGAAGAAAAGAAGAGGGTTGAACTAGCAGGAATGAGGATACAAATAGCAAAACCCTAGAAGGGTTGTACTCGCTATAGAGCACCCCACTACAGGTTAGAGCATAAGATAACATTCTGACACACCCCCATAGTCAAAGTGGGGTGTAATCAGCAAAGCAGGCAAAGCAGTACAAGCTCAGGGTGGATCACAATGTCACCACACATTCTGAGCACAAGTTCAAGAAGCAAGAGTTTAAAGGGTACAATTATGACCAAAGCTAGTGGTAGTAACAACGGGCAAGCGAGGAGGAGGAGAGAGAGTGAGAGGAGAGAAGATAGGAGGCGACGGCTGAAGCTGCAGACACACGGGCAACAGTAGGCAGACTGGCACAGCGGCTACCGGACGAAGTCCCCGGAATACAGGAGTAGCAGGCCCCGCGGCTAAAGTAGCGGCAGACGAGCAACGGACCCACGGGCGGCTGGCACAGCTGGCTACGACTGGGCTACCGGACGAAGTCCCCGGACTACAGGTGCTGCTGGCGACACGACGGCAACCTCCGTGCAACTTCCCCAAACAGTCCCACTCCCCCGACACACACCCGCTGCTACACCACTAGCTCCACTCCCACGCACCCCCCCTTAAACCCTAAACCCCAGTCTCCCACACATCCACCCCCCTCAGCGACAGCTGCAGCAGTGGGAGACGAAGGAGGAGGAGGAGCAAAGGGAGGAATGAGGAAGTGCCACCCCCATACTCGCCACCACCTGCGTGCCACCCCCAAACCCTAACACAGAAAGGGTGGGATGGCGGGTAGGCAGGGTGGGATGGCGGCGCTCGCCCGGCCCCCGAGGGTCGCCTCGACGGGCGACGGGAAATGGGGCCGGGGCGCAAGGAGGGCGGCGGGGCCACAGGTGTAGGGCGGCGGGGCCACAGGTGTAGGGCGGCGGGGCCGCGAAGGTGGGGCGGCGGGGCCGCGACAGAAGGGCGGCGGGGCCGCGAAGTGGGGCGGCGGGGCCGCGAACGTAGGGTGGCGGGGCCGCAACGTAAGGCGGCGGGGCCGCGACGTGAGGCGGCGGGGCCGCGAAGTGGGGCGGCGGGGCCGCGACGGGTCCCCGTCGCCCGTCGCGGCGCCTCCAGAGGGCGACGCGGCGAACGACGGGGCAGAAGCCCGCCGCGCGCCACGGGGCGCAGAGCGGGCAGAGAACCGCCGCGCGCCTCGGGGCGCACGGCGGGCAGAAAACCGCCGCGCGCCTCGGGGCGTACGGCGGGCAGAAAACCGCCGCGCGCCTCGGGGCGCACGGCGGGAAGAAAAAGTTGCAGCGGAAGCGAGGAGGTGGTAACCCACCCACAGGATCGATCCAAGAGAATCTACCTGCTCTGATAGCATGACAAAATTAGAAGAAAAGAAGAGGGTTGAACTAGCAGGAATGAGGATACAAATAGCAAAACCCTAGAAGGGTTGTACTCGCTATAAAGCACCCCACTACAGGCTAGAGCATAAGATAACATTCTGACAGCTTTGACGGGGAAGACCCAGCCAGATGACAGAAAGCGCTTGACGGAAATCGTTAGAAAGCCCAAGTCTTGACGGAAACCGTTGTAATTTTTTGACTTCTTCCTTGTACACGAATCCCCCCACCCATCCATGCTTCCGTACCATATCCCCTCTCCTGCCTAGTCCTTCCATGACACTCCCCTAGCTGGCCAGAGTGCTGCGCATTTCAAGATTTCTAAAATTTCGTGTTTTCGTATAGCATCGCAACCAAGTCGCTGCGCCATTTCGACTTCGACACCCCTTGAACCTGGAATTGTTGTCGGAAATAGTAGAGCTTGCACTCACCGCACATTCAGACTCACATCCTCGTATACCGTAGCGAGTACAGACAGCGCGCAATCATGGCCGCACCGCGAGAGATATTCGTTATAGGCACAATGGACACGAAATCCGAGGAGCTGCTCTTCCTCGTGTCGCAGCTCAAACGGTCCCTTACCTCCTTAACCCCTGCGGAACCGCAACACCTCCACCCACACGTGCTCTCTTCTGTCCCACACGGGCCCCCCACCCTCGCCACCGCTTTCACCGCCTGCCATGATCTCATCGCCACTCATCCGTGCTTGCCCGTGCCTGCCACCAGGTGAAGTGGTGCATGGGGGAGGCGGAGCTGGCGCTCAAGAACGTGAGCGCGTGGATGGACTCCCTCGCCTCGCCCTCCCCGTACGCCCATCCCCCACCACACCCCACCCCCGCACCTGCCATGCCTCTCACACTCGCTTCGCATTTGAGCATGCGAAAGCCTTGCCTTTCAACACCCTAAAGCTCTGTCTGTCTGTTTGAGTCTCTGCTTCCACAGAGTTGACCCCTTCATACCCCTTACAATCCACGTGCCTCCTACCATATCTCACTTTCCACCTCACCGTTGACCCGCCCCACCTCCTCTCAGGAAGTATACTTCTTGCCACCATGTCCACACACCCCTCACACTCCACCCCTCGCAGCCCTCACATCGCGGTCGTGGCAGCGATGGCGCCACACCTGCCATGCCGTGAGGGGGCTGCAAGCCGCCTCACCCTCACTGATCACACACTGTGCGTTGCCTCTCTCGCTCCCTCCAGCGAGGACGCAGCACGGGTGAGCGCACTGAGGGTGCGCGGGGTGGAGTTGGACGCGCTGCTCGCTGACATCCGTGCCGCCCCGCGCCCCGCCCTCTCCATCTCCCACCCCTCCCTGCTCCGCGTGCCACGCATCTCCCCTGCCTCGCCGCCCTCCGCCACGGTACTTGCAGCGCCCACAGCAGCACTTGCCCCGGTTGCCACCTTCCCCGCCACCGTCGTCATCGCCCCCGTGGGAGGCGCCTCCTCCACCCTCAACGCACCTGCTGCTGCTCCTGCCGCCGGGGCGGCAGGACCGCGCCGCCCATTCAAACCGTCACTGCAGATCGCAGGGGATGCAGTGGGTGGCATGGGCGGTGGAGCGCCAGAGTCGCCTGAGGACGGCGCGCCGATGACGCCGTTTGTGATCTCGGGCAGCATGCGACGCCAGCAGGGAGGCGGGTTCCGCGACGAGCAGGGCCGGCTGAGACACCCCGCGAGGAAACCCGGTGTGGCGTCGATCGCTGAGGGCGTGGAGGGGCCGGGCGACAAAGGCGGTGGGGAGGGCGGGCGACAGAGTAGTGAGGTTGAGCGTGATGAGGGAGTGGTGGGTGACGGGATCTCAGAGGGAGATGCGGGTGAAAAGGCTGGTTCGGAGGCAGAAGAGACAGGGAGTGCGGAGGGCAAGGTGATATGGTGAGAAAGCTTCATTAGTGGCTTTCTATGGCTGCCATGTGCATGATAACGCGCGCAAAAGTATTGGTGTGCGTTGTGTGAGTATTGGTGTACTCGGCTTACATATTTTCACATGTTACCGTCATCGCCCGAATATAAGACATATATGTCTTATCTCGTACACTAGAAAAAATGCTTGGGTTATCTTGTATTTGGGGAGGTTTTGGGTATCTTATAAGTCTTATAAATGGGCAAAGAACCGTTTAGAAGATATCCCCTCGTTATACAATTGCTCCTAACTCTTACACTTGCTTAACTCGTACACACAAATAGGTGTCTTATAATGAGGCTAGCCTGTTTATGAGAGACACCCGGATAATAGACAACCCATGTCTACTATTCAACACCGTCTACTATCCGGGTGATGACAGTATTATCTGACAATACAGGGGACTAAACAGGTTATGAAATGCGATCACTAATCTTTGAACAAACATCTGGCGAATCAAGCATAGAAATATTAGTAAATGTTGAGATAGGCTAAGATTAGGTGGGCTTAGGAGCCATAGGTTTAGGTGCCTTGGTAGTTAAGTTCGAGGGTAAGGAAAGTATCGAGAGATTTGAGAGAGGAGAATGTGGTTTCACTATAGGTTCAAGGGTACAAATATGAAAGAAGTAAAGCAAGGTGCACCACCTAACAAGCAAGATAACTACACTAAGTCTACATTGCAGGCAGTTATAAAGTGATGTATACAATAACATTCTGACACACCCCCTAACTGCCTGGAGTGAAGAACCATGTGCAAAAACACCCCCAGAAGGGGTACACCAAGCAGAGCGCAGCAAACGGAGAGGGCAAGTGAGGAGGAGGAGGGAGTATGAGAGAAGAGGAGGTGGTGGGCGGTAGCTGAAGCTACTGGCACACTGCACAACTGGAGCAACTGGCACACGGGCAACTGGAGAAACTGGCACAGTGGCAACTGGAGCAACTGGCACACGTGCAACTTGAGTAACTGACTCCGCGGCTAGACGAGAGGCAGGAGTAACTGACTCACTGGCGACTGGAGCAACGGGCTCACGGGCGACTGGAGCGACGGGCTCACGGGCGACTGGCGCAACGGTCTCACGAGCGACTGGAGCTGCTGACTTCACGGCGGCCACCTCCACTCAACCTCCCTCACCTGTCCCACTCCCCTTTCACACCCCTTGCCGCACCCCTTCCCACATTCATCACCCCCACACCCGCCACCCCCATACCCACCCCCCCACGGCTGCACCGGGTCCAGGAGCGGCTGCTGCAGTGGCGGTTGCTCCAGTGGCCACGGGCGGCTGCTGCAGGGGTAGCGGCTCCAGGGGCGGCTGCTCCAGGGGCGGCTGCTGCTGGGGCGGCTGCTGCAGTGGCGGCTCCAGGGGCGGCTGCTGCAACGGCGGCCGCTCCAGGGGCGGCTGCTGCAGCGGCGACTGCTTCAGGGGCTGCTGCTGCTGGGGTGGCTGCTCCAGGGGCGGCGGCTGTTCCATGGCAGGCCGCTCCAGGGGCGGCTGCTTCAGGGGCGGCGGCTCCAGGGGCTGCTGCTGCAGTGGCGGCTCCAGGGGCGGCTGCTGCTGGGGCGGCTGCTCCTGGGGCTGCTGCTGTTGGGGTGGCTGCTCCAGGGGCAGCTGCTGTTGCAAGGCAGGCCGCTCCAGGGGCGGCTGCTTCAGGGGCGGCGGCTCCAAGGGCGGCTGCTGCAGCGGCGGCTGCTCCAGGGGCGGCTGCTGCTGGGGCGGCTGCTCCAGGGGCTGCTGCTGCAGTGGCGGCTGCTCCAGGGGCGGCGGCTCCAGCGGCGGCTGCTCCAGGGGCGGTTGCTGCTGGGGCGGCTGCTCCAGGGGCGGCTGCTGCTGGGGCGTCTGCTCCAGGGGCTGCTGCTGCTAGGGCGGCTGCTGCTGCAGTGACGGCTCCAGGAGCGGCTGCTGTAGTGGCGGCTGCTCCAGGGGCGGCTGCAGCTGGGGCGGCTGCTCCAGGGGCTGCTGCTGCAGTGGCCGCTCCAGGGGCGGCTGCTGCAGTGACGGCTGCTCCAGGGGCGGCTGCTGCAGCGGCGGCTGCTCCAGGGGCGGCTGCTGCTGGGGCGGCTGCTCCAGAGGTTGCTGCTGCAGTAGCGGCTCCAGGGGCGGCTGCTGCAGCGGCGGCTGCTCCAGGGGCGGCTGCTGTTGCAAGGCAGGCCCGCGCGCTGCTGCAAAGCAGGCACGGGCGCAAGGGAGGCAGAGGCGGCGGCCAGGGGGGGGTGCGCCGCGACGAGCAGGTGACAGGGCCACAAGGGGCGGCAAAGGAGCTGCTAAGTGTGGCGAGGAGCCACTGAGGGTAGCGCGAGGGGCCGTGAGAGGAGCAGCAACGGGGCCGCGAAGAGGCCGTGAGGGGGCCGAGAAGGGTGGCGTCGGGGCAGGAAGACGCCGCGCGTCCGGGGCGCACGGCGGGCGGAAAACCGCCACGCGCCCCGAGCGCGTGGCGGGAAGAAAAAAATGTCGCGCGCCACGGGGCGCGCGACAGAAAAGAAAGCAGCGGAAGCACGTGGGGCCCACAGACCAAGAGCGTAGTTGCTCTGATTCCATGTTGAGATAGGCTAAGAGTAGGTGGGCTTAGGAGCCATAGGTTTAGGTGCCTTGGTAGTTAAGTTCGAGGGTAAGGAAAGTATCGAGAGAGTTGAGAGAGGAGAATGTGGTTTCACTATAGGTTCAAGGGTACAAATATGAAAGAAGTAAAGCAAGGTGCACCACCTAACAAGCAAGATAACTACACTAAGTCTACATTGCAAGCAGTTATAAAGTGATGTATACAATAACATTCTGATAGTAAATCATTAGCAAAACATCCGCAAAACATCTGGAATGAAACAAATGATATACAAATCAGTTGTAGATGATTCCTAAAGGATTATCAAACGTTTTCGGAATGCAGGGTAAAAAAAAATATGGTCGAATGATTTCCAGACATACACATTTTTGTGATGGGTACAACGATCGTGTCCATATACAGTAGTCGCTTTCGCGGAGTAGGCATCCTCTCCTCATCAGCAGCGGCCCTCGGAGCGCCGCCATGGCTGACGGTGGTGCATTAGTTCAACAAAATCCTCCTCGGCGGCCACGGCGCTCTGGCAAGTCCTCCTCCGCCTGCTAGTTGCGTTGATTCTTTCCGTTCCAACTCAACGCTCGCCTTCCTTGTCTCCCTCCCTCAGCTGCTCCTTGCTTCTCGCCCTTTTGCAAGACTTTCATGCCTTTGCAAATGCCTCGTCAGTTTGCAAAGTACTCATGCTTTTGTGCCTTCGCGAATCCCTCGTGACTTTGCGAATTCCGCATGCCTTCGCGAATCCCTCTCTTGCACAGATCCCGGGGCAGCTGCGCGTGCACGAGGGCGGGCTAACATGGCGGAAGTTGGGCGGGGGGGAAGCAGGTGGACGTGCACCGCACAGACGTGGCGAGTGTGGTGTGGATGCGCGTGCCGCGCGAGTACCAGCTGTGCGTGCGGCTGAAGGTGGGCGCGCGGCTGAAGGCGGGCGGCAAGGTGAAGCTCAACGGCTTTACCAAGGCTGACGTGGACGCACTCTCGCCCTTCTTTGCCTCCACGCTCGGCTTCTAGCCGCGCAAGAGAGAGCTCGCCACCAGCGGCCGCAACTGGGGCGATGCCGAGATCGAAGGTACCCTCCACCACCGCACCACACTGCATCGAAGTGCACCGCAGGGCGCGGTGCTGTGCGGGAAAGGGGTTGGGGAAGGGGGTGGAGGGTGGGAGAGCATTGGGAAGGTGGGAGTGGCGTGGGTGTACGGGTGTGCAAGGCTGCTGCGGTTGAGGCGATGCAACATAGGCTTGAGACGCGCTTGCTTCCGCACTCACATAGTCTAAAAAATGAGGTAGCATAGTTATCTACACCTAACTTACAAATCAGAAAGGGAGGTAGCATGATTATATCTTCTTGTTTAAACAATTGTCTGGTGACAACCTCTAATGTTTTCACATGTTATTATCTGACGATACATGGAACTAAACAGGTTATGAAATGCCATCACTAATGTTTGAACAAAGATATGACAAATCAACTATAGAAACATTAGTAAATCATTAGCAAAACATCCGCAAAACATATGGAACTTAAAAATTGATATACAAATCAGTTGTAGATGTCAGAAACAAGAAGTGAGAAACAGCGATGAGCAAAGGAGGGGTTGCACTAGCAGCAGTTGGCATACATATAGGAAACCCTAGTTGGGTTGTACTTGCTATAGAGTACCCCACTGCAGGCTAGACAATAATAACATTCTGACACACCCCGATAGCCAAAGTGGGGTGTAATCAGCACAATGAGCAGGCATAGCAATAGTTCACAATTATAAGCAAAGCTAGAGGCGATCACAGAGGGCAAGTGAGGAGGAGGAGGAATTGTGAGGGGAGAGAAGATGGGAGACGACGGCTGAAGCTGCAGTCACACGGGCAATAGGAGCGCGCACATAGTGGCCACCGAGCGCACGAGGGCACCGGACTACAGGAGTAACAGGCTCGGCGGCTACGAGGAGCGGCAAGAGCAACGGACCCACGGGCGACAAGCACAGCAGGCTCTCTGGGCTACCAAGAGCACGACGACTCCGGACTACTAGCGCTGAAGGCGACACGACGGCAGCCTCCACGCAACCTCCCCTGGCCATCCCACGCCCCTCTCACACACCCCCTGCAGAAACCCTAACTCCACTCCCACGTCACCCCCCTGGCTCCACTCCCCTCGGCTCCCACACCTCCACCCCCCTCAGCATTAGCTGCAGCAGTGGGAGACGAACAAGGAGGAGGGGAGAGGGAAGGGGAGCACCCACACCGCACACCCCCATGCTCGCCACCCCACACCCCCCACCACCGTGGAACGCACGGCGGCACGGGAGGAACGGGCAGCACAGGGGGGGGGAGGGGGGGGGGGGGCGGGACAGAAGGGGGGCCGCGCGCTCCTCCTCAGGGCGCCGAAACGGACGGGCGAGGGGGCGTGCGCGGTTCCCCAGGGCGCCGCGACGGACGGGCAGGGGGCGCGCACGGCTCCCCAGGGCGCCGCAACGGACGGGCGGGGGCCGCGCGCGACTCCCTAGGGCGCCGCGACGGACGGGCGGGGGGGCGCACGCAGCTCCCCAGGGCACCGCGACGGACGGGAGGGGGGGCGCGCGCGGCCTACAGGGCGACGCGACGAGACCGGTGGGGGCTGTGCGTGGGTCCCCACAGCAGAAAACCGCCGCGCGCCCCGAGAGCACGGCGGGATGAAGAATCCCTACAAATTTTCGCAGGAAGAAGATGTCGCGCGCCCGAGGCGCGCGAGAAGTAGAACAGCAGCGGAAGCAGTTAGGTGGCGGGCCCACCCACAGGATCGACCCGAGGGGGTCGACCTGCTCTGATAGCATGTCAGAAACAAGAAGTGAGAAACAGCAATGAGCAAAGGAGGGGTTGCACTAGCAGCAGTTGGCATACATATAGGAAACCCTAATTGGGTTGAACTCGCTATAGAGTACCCAACTGCAGGCTAGACAATAATAACATTCAGACAGTAGATGATTCATAAAGGATTATCAAACGTTTTCGGAATGCAGGGTAAAAAAGAAATGGTTCATTGATTTCCATACATACACATTTTTGTGATGGGTGCAACGATCGTGTCCATATACAGTAGCTGCTTTCGCGAAGTAGGCAGCCTCGCCTCATCAGCACCGGCCCTCGGAGCGCCGCCATGGCTGACGTGGCGGTGCATTAGTTCAACAAAATCCTCCTTGGCGGCCACGGCGCTCTGGCAAGTCCTCCTCCACCCGCTCGTTGCATTGATTCTTTCCAATCCAACTCATCCCTCGCCTTTCTTGTCTCCCTCCCTCAGCTGCTCCTCGCTTCTCGCCCTTTTGCAAAACTTTCATGCCTTTGCAAATGCCTCGTAAGTTAGAGAAGTACTCATGCCTTCGCGAAGCTATTGTGCCTTCACGAATCCCTTGTGACTTTGCGAATTCCGCATGCCTTTGCAAATCCCTCTCCCGCACAGATCCCGAGGCAGCAGCGCGTGCACGCGGGCGGGCTAACTGTGAGAATCTGAGGAAGGAATGATTGCATTGAGCAGCATGAGGAGTACAAGTAGGAAACCCTAAAGAGTTGTACCCCATATTGACTACCCCACTACAGCCTAAACAGACTATAGCATATATAGTTCGACACACCCCCATAGGCAAAGTGGGGGAGAACAAGGGGTCACAAGACCAATCAAGAGAAGCAAGGCAAGCCCAGGGTGGATCACAACGTCACCACACAATCTGAGCACAAGCACAAGGCCACAAGGCCAGTTCACAAGTAGAGTTATACATCAAGAAGAACAAGCAAGGTAGTGATCACAACCTAGCAAGAGTATGCATGCAAGTGCAGGTATATATAGATCACAGTACAAGCAAAGTCAAGAGGTGAGCAAGTGAGGCCAAGTAGGCACAAGACCTAGCAAAGTACACAAGCGCTGATGATCACAAGGCGCAAATGCCTTGGTAAAGATATCAGCAGTGTTGGCCTCAGAGGCCACGTAAGTAAGGCGCAGCTGACCCCGCTGCTGCAGCTCACGAGCAAGGAAGTAGCGAAGAGCAATGTGCTTCGTTCTGTGCTCCAGTCTGTGCTCCCGACACAGGGCCAGCATGGCCTTGTTGTCTACGTACAGAACTGGAGGAGAACGAGGCTGCTCTCTAAGGTCAGTCAGTAGGAAGGTGAGCCAGCGTAGCTCCTGTGCAGCCATGGCCCCTGCTTAGATCTCGGCCTCACAGCTAGAGCCGAGAACAGAAGACGAGCGGGTAAACCGCCACGAGACAGAGCCGGAACAAAGACTGAAGGTGTAACCCTGTGACGACCGCTGCGTAGCCTGGTCGTCAGCCCAAGAAGCGTCTGCGTGACCTGTGAGGACCACTGGACGTCGCCCTCCAAGCACTAGCCCCATGCCCGATGCACTGCACAAGTAGCGCAACACCCTTTTCGCTGCAGCCATGTGCTCTTGTTGGTGTCTCCCAGGAGCCACATAGCGTGCCAAGATGCTAAGAGGGTATGCTAGGTCAGGTCGTGTGCAGGTCATCAGGTACATGAGGCAGCCAACAAGCTCTGGGTACGGGCCACTCGGCTCTACGGACTCATCCGAAGGCAGAGCTGAGAGCGAGTGGCGAGTAGACAGAGGAGTGGCCTGAGGCGAGGAGTACGTGAAGTCGAAGCGCTGAAGGACCTGCTGCACCATGTGTGACTGAGTCAGGGTAATGGTGCGCTG
Source organism: Closterium sp. NIES-65 (assembly GCA_948144175.1). Lineage (NCBI taxonomy): Eukaryota > Viridiplantae > Streptophyta > Zygnematophyceae > Desmidiales > Closteriaceae > Closterium > Closterium sp. NIES-65. The sequence goes on along the minus strand of CANXME010000062.1, from coordinate 1,230,630 downwards.
TGCTCTGTCCCGGGTGATCTGCAAGCCAAGGTAGCTGCGCAGTTCACCCAGGTATGTGCACGTGTGTCTCTTATGCAGCTCGGACTTCACGTAGGCGAGTCCAGCAGTGTCAGCAGTGGCGAAGACCAAGTCGTCGACGTACACGAGGATGTAGAACAGCGGCAAAGAGGTGTCGTTGCGCTGAAACAGCGACGGGTCAGCAGTAGAAGGAGCAAACCCAAGAGCTGCAAGTGTAGTCCTCAGTGTGTCGTGCCACTCACGGGGCGCCTGGCGGAGACCATAGACTGGCCGTCGGAGGCTCCACTGGGTACCAGGAGGAAACAACCCAGTGAAGCCAGGTGGGCGGCGCAACCAGATCTCCTCGTGCAGGCTGCCCTGCAGGAAAGCTCTGCTGAAACCAAGAGAGTGGAGCTCGTAGTCGCGCTGAGCGGCTATGTGCAGCAGCACCCGAAGAGTGGTCATCTTCGAGGTGGGAGAGAAGGTCTGAAAGTAGTCAACTCCCTACCGCTGACTGAAGCCTCGAGCCACGTAACGCGCCTTGAAGACAGGCGGAGAACCCGGCGGCCGCTTCACCCTGAAAATCCACATGCCAGTGACGATGTTCGCCCCAGGTGGGGGAACCTCGTCGCCATAGGTGCCTGTGGACTTCCAGGAAGCCATCTCTGCGTCCATGGCTGACTGCCACTGTGAGGAGTAGGGACCCTCGATCGCCTCAGCGTACGATCGAGGAGTCGGGATGTCTGGTGCATCCGGGTCTCCCTCAGGGGCAATCAGCGTGGACACGAGATGAGGCAAAGCAGCAGCAATACATTGAAACTCCTCTTGCCTGTCCTCAAGGACGTCCGTGCTAAGAGCACACTCACCCCCGACGGACGGAGGACAGACAGACTCAGACTCAGCAACAAGACTAGCAGCGTAGTCTAGACGACATCGAGCAGCAAAGTCGACAAGCTCAGCAACTAAGACAGACGCAGCAGTGGACTCAAAAGAAGGGTCAGTGACAACAGTAGCTAGGAGACGCGTGACAGTAGGACAGGCAGCACGAAGAGAGTCAGACTCAGGGTCAACAAGAGTAGGAAGAGAGGACTCTGGAGGAGACAGCAACGGGACACGCAGAGGAGCAGTGGAAGGACGCAGTGCCATCTGGTGTGTGCCAGGGACCGCAGGAGGACACGGACGCGCAGCACGACCACTAGTGCGAGCTGCGAGAACAGGCGACGCAGGACGAGACGCAGGCTCACGACGCTCAGCAAGACCTCCAGTAGGACCAGTGTAGGGAGAAGGAGCAGGCAGGGGGGAGGCGGGATGTAACTGTGACCGCGACTGAACAGGCTGTGGACACGCTAAGGGAGGAGCAGGACCATTAGAGGGCTGGAGACCAAGAACCTGCTCAAGGAGCAGAACGAAGTACGGCCGCGGCCGCGCAGCTCCTCCAGAACTAGCAGGGACAGCACCAGTACCCCCAGCGGCAGCACCAGCGCCAGCAGTTTCTCCAGCTCCAACAGCGCCAACTCCAGCTCCCTCAGAAGCACCAGTGCCAGCAGAACCACCAGCGCAAACACCCCCAGCAGCTCCAGCTCCAGCAGCTCCAGTAGCACCAACTCCAGCAGGACCGTCAGCTCTAGCACCGCTAGCAGCACCGCTAGCAGCTCCAGCTCCAGCTCTAGCAGCTCCAGCAGCTCCAGCTCCAGTAGCTCCAGCTCCAGTAGCACCCCCAGCAGGACTCCTAGTCCCAGCAGCTCCACAGCCGCCAGGACGAGCACCTCCAGGACCAGCAGCAACAGTAGTGCCTCCAGCTCCAGCAGCACGGCTCCAGCGCCGGGCAAACCACTCTCGCAGCTCCTGCGGAGAGAGGGGCTCCCGCCTCGACGAAACACCGCCAGAGGCCATACGAGTAGACCCAGCTCCCCCAGGCTCCGCACCCCCAGGCTCAGCACTCCCAGGCTCCGCACCCCCAGGCTCAGCACCTCCAGGCTCCGCACCCCCAGACTCAGCACCCCCAGACTCAGCACCCCCAGGCTCAGCACCCCGAGACCCAGCACCCCTAGGCTCCGCACCTCCAGACCCAGCACCCACAGGTGTAGCGCCCCTAGCAGCACCAGAGTCAACAGCTACCTCGACAGGCTCAACTGCGTCTACCTGGGACACACCTTACGGGGCAGGACCCTGAGGGGGGAGGAGGTCTACCGGGGGAGGACCTGGCGCAAGGAAGAGCGGCGGCGGGGGGGGGGGCGCAGTGCGGTAGGGGAAGAGACGGTAGTAAGGCACCGACTCGTCAAAGGTGACGTCCTGAGAGGACTGAACACGGCGCGACGTAGGGTGGTAGAACTGCCAACCAGGCGCGTCAGGGGGGAAGCCAAGGAAGACGCAGGGAACAGCACAAGGGGACAGCTTGTCCGAAGACTAGTCGCGGACAAACGCCCGAGATCCCCAGACCCGAAACGCAGACGCATCGCCAACCTTCCCCGTCCACCGCAAGGTGGGGGAAGTCTCTGGCAAGGAGACCCAGGGCTGAAGGTTGAGCTGATGCGCCGCGTACTGAACCGCAAACGGCCACAGAAAATGGGGGGCAGCCGCATGCATCATGGACGTACTAGCGACGTCCATGACCATGCCAATGCGGCGCTCAGCAATCCCATTTTGCTGTGGAGAGGCCGTAAGCGTGAAGGTCTAGCGGATGCCCTATGCACGACAGAAGGCTCCCAGACGGGCAGAGGAAAACTCCCCGCCTCTGTCAGAGTGCAGACGCAGAACAGGAAAGTCCGAGCCGAAACTCTCTCTGAGCTGGAGACGAGCTGCGCGGATCCAGTCGATCAGCACCTCAGTGACATCACCCTTGCTGCGCAAGGGGAGCACTGTGGTGTAACGTGAGTAGTCGTCAACCACCAATAGGAAGTAACGCTCGTGACCCTGACCACGGACGCGGGCGGGGCCCCACACGTCCATGTGAAGAGTCTGCAGAGGAGCCTCTGTCGGAGGAAACTCGGAGGAGTGAGGAGCGGCGCGCTGCCGCCCCTCGACGCAGGGGACGCAGATAGGCGCCGGCCCCGGAGGTAGGGGAGGGAGGGACTGGGGGAGACCAGAGACAAGGACACGTTAGGCCATGCCTCGGAGACGAGGCAGGGAGGTGTGACCAAGGCGGTGGTGCCAGAGGAGAGTCTGGTGGGACAGGAGACGACACGAGCAGGGCGCAGACTCAGGACCAGACCTGGACGCTGCAGCCAACACCTGACCCGACGCAGCTACCTGTCCAGACTCAGGAACAGAAGGAGACTCAGTGGTCAGTGTGTACAAGCTTGACCCCGGCTGACGGGTAAACGTGGCCAAGTGTCGGCCTGTCCGAGCACACGTACAGTGGGTCACCCGCTGACTCGCAGATGTGAACTGGTCAACCCCCCGATCCTGTAGATCAGCTCCACTCACCAAGTTCATAGAGAACGAGGGGAGGTAGAGACCTGACAGAGTGCCAGAGGGGGCTGCCGGACACGATAAGACAGTGGAGAAGCTAGCAAGGACAGGACCCCCAGAGGGGTCCGCCATGGAGACCGCAACCGGCCGACTAAGCGGCGTAAGCGAGGTGCGGTCTCGAAAGAAGGAGGGGTAAGCACCCGAGTCAAGGGTGAAGGTGTGCAAGGCCTGAGCCGACATAGCACCTGAGAGAGCAGACTCACCAGCACGTGGGGCAGCAGACGCACTAGCACCTGGAGAAGCAGCCTCACCAGCACCTAGAGCAGCAGCCTCAATGCATGGGTCATACAGGTAACAGTCACCCTCATCACTAACAGTCACAGCATACATGGCAACAAGAATAGCATCATAGTCAAGATCAAAGATGGGAACCCCCGCCCTAGACAGCTCTCCCCAGCGAGGGATCTCTGAGGAGCCAGGGAACTGATGACGCCACGCGTCCGTCAGGCGGTCGAAGCAGCGCTGGGAGGAGTGCGCGCCTCCGCACTGCTCACCAGCGCAGTCGCCTGTACGAAGGACGTAGGTGCAGGGACCAGTACCCCCACCCCGCTGACGCGCAGCGTACCACTCACGAAGCTGCTGAGGGGACAGGGTCTCACTAGTGCGCTACTGCTGCTGTCGCGGACCACCGCCGGAGCCACTCCTCTGCGCAGAGCCGCGACCAGCTCCACCGCCACCTCCGCTGCCTGCGCCACCTCCGCCGTCTCCTCCACCGCCGCCGCCTCCGCTCCCTCCGCCACCACCGCCGCCTCCTCCGCCTCCACTGCTGCCACCGCCACCTCCACCCCCACCACCACTCCCACCACCACTCCCACCCCCTCCACTACCTCCACCACCACCTCCACTGCCCCCACTGCCCCCCCCAGCTCCCTTGCCCCCCTTGCCCTTGCCGGTGCGGGGCTTCCCGCTAGGGACAGAAGCAGCGCCGACCGACTCGAAACCAACGAGGTCGGCCGCAGCAGCAGAAGCAACAAAGGGCAAGAGGGGGGAGGGAGAGCACCCCTCAAAGACGGGGGTGCGAGGGTCACCACGAGAGGCTCCTATAGCAACTTTGCTCTTCTCTGCTGCTAGGAGGCGCTCCTCGAGGAGGTCAAATGTGAGTGCGGTGGGGCAAACTGAGAGGAAGTGGTCCCTGACTAAGCGAAGGGAGTCAGGGAGCCGAGTGACTATGTAGTAAAGGGTGATGTACATGGGGGGGGGGGTACTTGGCACAGAACTCAGCGGGAAGCGCAGCGCGGTAGCGAGTGTCACTAGTGCGTAGGTGTGTAATGAGGTCAGCGACTGTGGGAAAGGCAGCAAGGTCAGGGAACAGGTACGGCAGCATGAGGCGGCTAAGTGCAGCAGTGGCAGGGGAAGAGTAGCGTGCAACTACAGCGTCGTAAAAGGTCTTAGCACTCTTGTACTGGCTAAAGTGCGCACGCTCAGTGGTCGGTAAGTGGCGACACACAGCAAGGCGTGCAGCAGCATCGCGTGTGGCCCACTGTGAGCGAACAGTGCTGTCAGCAGTAGCAGGCGGGACAGGGGAGACACCAGAGGTGAGATCGAACAGGGAGAGTCCGTCCACCCTATCGCACAGTAAGAACAGCTGGAGGTCGTCGACCCAGACCTCAAAGTCAACAGCACGGCCCTCAGTGTCAAAGGTAAGGACACTGGGGGTAGCCATGACTGCAGCGGCCTATCAGGGAGTGAGCTTACCAGTCCAAGGAAGTAGGGCCGGGGCGCGCCGGAAGAAGGGCGGCTCGTGTCAGATTTATATGACTTAGCTGCTGTAGGCTATTGTGGGGTAGCACATATGGGGTACAGCTTTCTAGGGTTTGTACTTGTACCCAACTTTCCCTTAGCCTTTTTATTCTCGTTCAATTTCACATGGTATAGAGCAGGTTCCCCTGTGGGAAATGTTCCTAGGGCCCACCAACTTTTTTTTTCCTGCCCGTAGCGCGCTCAGCCTCTGCCCGAGTCGCGCTCCCCTCTCACGACCCCGTCGCGCCGCCCTTACGACCCCGTTGCGCCGCCTTAGCGGCCCCGTGGCGTCGCGCCTCCCTAGCGGCCCCGTCGAGTCACCCTTGCGACCCCGTCGCGTCACCCTCGCGGCCCCGTTCCGCCGCCCTCGCGGCCCCGTCGCGTCGCGCCGCCCTTGCGGCCCTTTCGCGCCGCCCTCGCGGCCTCTTCGAGCTGCCCTAGCGACCCCTCCACGCCGCCCTCGCGGCCCCGTCGCCTATCCTTGCGGCCCCGGCACCGCTCTTCCAGCCCCGGCGCCGCCTCTGCTGGCCCCGTCGCCCCACCCTTGCGACCCCGCGGCCCCACCCTTAAGGCGCCGGTCGCCACCCTTCGTGGCCCCGCCGCCGCCCTCAGCGGCCTCGTCGCCGCCCCACCCGGCCCCATCGCTGTCCCTTTAGTGGCCCTGCCACCCTACGCGGCCCCGCCGTCACCACCGAGCCGCCGGCGCCGCTAAGCCGCCGTTGCCGCTGTGCCGCCGAGCCGCCGATCCGCGGAGCCGCCGCTACTGCCGAGCCGCCCGAGCCACCCGAGCCGCCCGAGCCGCCGAGCCGCCATTGTTGCCGAGCCACCCGGGCCGCCCGAGCCGTCGAGCTGCCGAGCTGCAGTAGCTCCCGAGCCGCCGAGCCGCCGAGCTGCAGTTGCTGCCGAGTCGCCGAGCCGCCGAGCCGCTCGAGCCGCCCTATCCGGTAAGAGTGGCACCTCTACCACTGCGCTGCCCTTAGCCTACTGCTCGCGCTGCTAGTCTAGTGCTGTCATGGCTACCCCCAGTGTCCTCGCTTTTGACGCTGAGGGTCGGGCCATTGACTTTGACGTCTGGGTAGATGACCTCCAGCTTTTCCTACAGTGCGATAGGGCAGACGGTCTCTCCCTCTTTGACCTCACTTCTAGTGCCTCTCCTGCCCCTACTGCTGATGCTGACGCCACTGTTCGCTCACAGTGGGCCACACGCGATGCTACTGCACGTCTTGCTGTGCGTCGCCACTTGCCTACCTCTGAGCGTGCTCACTTTAGCCAGTACAAGAGTGCTAAGACGTTGTACAATGCTGTAGTTGCACGCTACTCTTCCCCTGCCAATGCTGCACTTAGCCGCCTCATCCTGCCGTACCTCTTCCCTGACCTCGCAGCTTTTCCTACAGTCGCTGACCTCATTACGCACCTTCGCACTAGTGACATTCGCTACCGCGCTGCCCTTCCCGCAGAGTTCTGCGACAAGAACCCCCCCCCTATGTACATCACCCTCTACTACATAGTCACCCGGCTCCCTGACACCCTTCGCCCGGTCAGGGACCACTTTCTCTCTTTTTGCCCCACCACCCTCACCGTTGACCACCTCGAGGAGCGCCTCCTAGCGGCAGAGAAGAGCATAGTTGCTGTAGGAGCCTCTCATGGTGACCCTCGTGCCCCTGTCTTTGAGGGGTGCTCCCCCTCTCCTCTCTTGCCCTCTGTTGCCTCTGCTGCTGCGGCCGACCTCGTTGATCTTGAGTCGGTCAGTGCGGCGTCTGCCCCTAGCGGGAGACGCCGCACTGGCAAGGGCAAGGGGGGTAGGGGCGGTGGAGTTGGCGGTGGAGGCGGCAGAGGGGGTGGGGGTGGCGGTGGGGGTGGTGGTGGGGGTGGGGGAGTCAATGGCGGTAGTGGAGGCGGAGGCGGCGGCGGCGGTGGCGGTGGGAGCGGAGGTGGCGGAGGTGGCGGCGGTGGAGGAGGCGGCAACGGAGGAGGTGGAGCTGGTCGGGGTGGCGCTGCGCAGAGGGTCGGCTCCGGTGGTGGTCAGCGCCAGCAGCAGCAGCAGCAGCAGCAGCGCACTCAGCAGCTTCGAGAGTGGTACGCTGCACGCCAGCGGGGTGGGGGTACTGGTCCGTGCACCTACATCCTACGCACCGGCGACCGCGCAGGTGAGCCGTGCGGGGGTGCGCACTCCACCCAGCGCTGCTTTGGCCGCCTGACGGACGCTTGGCGTCACCAGTTCCCTGAGGCCACTGAGATCCCTCGCTGGGGCGAGCTGTCTGGGGCGGGGGTTGCTATCTTTGACCTTGACTTTGATGCTATTCTTGCTGCCATGTATGCTGTGACAATTAGTGATGAGGGTGACTGTTACCGGTGTTTTCCGCCCGACCCGGGCAATGGGACTGCTGCTCTAGGTACAGGAGAGGCTGCTGCTCTAGGTGCTAGCGAGGCTGCTGCTCTAGGTGCGAGTGCGTCTGCTTCCTCAGGTGCTGGTGAGTCTGCTCTCTCAGGTACTGCGTCGGCTCCGGCCTCCCACACCTTCACCCTTGACTCGGGGGCTTCTCGCTCCTTCTTTCGAGACCGCACCACACTCACGCCGCTTGGTCGGCCAGTTGCAGTCTCTCTGGCAGACCCCTATGGGGGTCTTGTCCTTGCTCACTTCTCCACTGTCCTCCCGTGTCCGGCGGCCACCTCTGGCACCCTGTCTGGTCTTTACCTCCCCTCATTCTCTACGAACTTGGTGAGTGGTGCTGACCTACAGGATGCGGGGGTTGACCAGTTCACTCCTGCGAGCCAGAGAGTGATCCACTGCATGGACGCTCGGACGGGCCGACACTTGGCCACGTTTACACGTCGGTGAGAAGAAAAGAACGAGAATGAAATGACTATGAAGGAAGTGAGTACAAATAGGAAACCCTAAATGGGTTGTACCCCCTATGGGATACCCCACTATAGCCTACACAAATAAGTAAGCTATAATGTTCTGACACACCCCCATAGGCAAAGTGGGAAGAACAAGGGGTCACAAGACCAGTCAAGCAAAGGAAAGCAAAGCTCAGGGTGCATCACAAAGTCACCACACATTCCGAGCACAAGTTCAAAGGCCAGAAGGCCAGTTCACATGCAAGATCATATATAGAGATATACAAGAGTCAAGCAAGCAAGAGCAAGAGTATATATAGGTGAAGGTACAAGCAAGGTCAAGAAGTGAGCAAGTGAGGCAAGACAGGCACAAGACCCTGCTGCGTGCAGCAGCGCTGATGATCACAAGGCGCAAGTGCCTTGGTGAAGACATCAGCAGTGTTGGCCTCAGAGGCCACGTACGCAAGTCGCAACTGTCCACGCTGCTGTAGCTCACGAGCAAGAAAGTAGCGGAGAGCAATGTGCTTTGTCCTGTGCTCCAGTCTCTGCTCTCGACACAAGGCCAGCATGGCCTTGTTGTCTACGTACAGGACTGGAGGAGAACGAGGCGGCTCTCCAAGGTCGGTCAGCAGGTAGGTGAGCAAGCGAAGCTCCTGGGCAGCCATAGCCCCGGCGTAGATCTCAGCCTCACAACTGGAGCCGAGGACAGAAGACGAGCGGGTAGCCCGCCACGAAACAGAGCCGGAACCAAGGCTGAAGGTGTAACCCTGTGACGACCGCTGCGTAGCCTGGTCGTCAGCCCAAGAAGCGTCCGCGTGCCCAGTGAGGACCACTGGACTGCGCCCTCCAAGCACTAGCCCCATGCCCGACGTACTGCACAAGTAGCGCAACACCCTCTTCGCTGCAGCCATGTGCTCTGGTCGGTGTCTCCCAGGAGCAACATAGCGTGCAAGAATGCTAAGAGGGTATGCAAGGTCAGGTCGTGTGCAGGTCATCAGGTACATGAGGCAGCCAACAAGCTCTGCATACGGGCCACTCGACTCTACGGACTCATCCGAAGGCAGAGCTGAGAGCGAGTGGCGAGTAGGCAGAGGAGTGGCCTGAGGCGAGGAGTACGTGTAGCCGAAGCGCTGAAGGATCTGCTGCACCATGTGTGACTGAGTCAGGGTAATGGTGCGGCGTGATCTGTCCCGGGTGATCTGCAAGCCAAGGTAGCTGCGCAGTTCACCCAGGTCAGTGCACGTGTGTCTCTTCTGCAGCTCGGACTTCACGTAGGCGAGTCCAGCAGTGTCAGCTGTGGCAAAGACCAAGTCGTCGACGTACACGAGGATGTAGAACGGCGGCAGAGAGGTGTCGGTGCGCAGAAACAGCGACGGGTCAGCAGTAGAAGGAGCAAACCCAAGTGCCGCCAGCGTAGTCCTCAGTGTGTCGTGCCACTCACGTGGCGCCTGGCGGAGACCGTAGACTGGACGCCGAAGACTCCACTGGGTACCAGGAGGGAAAGACCCAGTGAAGCCAGGTGGGCGACGCAGCCAGATCTCCTCGTGCAGGCTGCCCTGCAAGAAAGCAGTGCTGAAGTCGAGAGAGTGCAGCTCGTAGTTACGGTGAGCAGCAACGTGCAGCAGTACCCAAAGAGTGGTCATCTTCGAGGTGGGAGAGAAGGTCTGAAAGTAGTCAACTCCCTGCCGCTGACTGAAGCCACGAGCCACGTAACGCGCCTTGAAGACAGGCGGAGAACCCGGCGGCCGCTTCACCCTGAAGATCCACATGCCACTGACTATGTTCGCCCCAGGAGGGGGAACAGCGTCAACGTAGGTGCCTGTGGACTTCCAGGAAGCCATCTCTGCATCCATAGCTGCCTGCCAATGAGAGGAGTAGGGACCCTCTATCGCCTCCGCGTAAGAGCGTGGAGTCGGGATGTCTAGTGCATCCGGGTCTCCCTCAGGGGCGAGCAGTACAGACGCGAGATGAGGTGAAGTGGCGGCCAGACACTGGAACTCCTCCTGCCTGTCCTCAAGGACGTCTGTGCCAAGGGCACACTCACCCCCGACGGACGGAGGACAGACAGACTCAGACTCAGCGACAAGACTAGCAGCGTAGTCTAGACGACAGCGCGCAGCAAAGTCGACGAGCTTAGTGACAAGGGCAGACGCAGCAGAAGACTCGAAAGAAGGGCCAGTGACGGCAGTTGCAAGGAGACGCGTGACAGTAGGACTGGCAGCACGAAGAGAGTCCGACTCCGGGTCGGCAAGAGCAGGAAGAGAGGAAGCAGGAGGAGAAGGCAAAGGGGCACGCAGAGGAGCAGTAGACGGACGCAGAGACATCCGATGCGTGCCAGGGACAGGAGGAGGACGCTGAAGCGAACCGCGACCACTAGTGCGCGCAGTACGAACAGGCAACGCAGGACGAGACGCAGGCTCACGACGCTCAGTAAGACCTCCAGTCGGACCAGCGTAGGGAGAAGGAGCAGGCAAAGGGGAGGCAGGCTGTAGCTGTGACTGTAACTGGACAGGCTGTGGACCCTCTAAGGGAGGAGGAGAAGGACCAGGAGAAGGTGTAAGACCAAGAACCTGCTGCAGGAGGGGAATGAAGTACGGTCTGGGCCGCGAGGCGACGCCAGAAACAGCAGGGACAGCACCAGTACCCCCAGCAGGAGCACCCGCTCCAGTAGCACCTCCAGCAGCACCTCCAGTAGCTCCAGAACCCCCAATAGCACCTCCAGCGGCACCTCCAGTAGCACCTCCAGTAGCTCCAAAACCCCCAGCAGCACCAGAACCTCCATCAGCACCAGGAGCACTGCCAGCCGGACCGCCAGCAGTAGTCTCAGCGCCAACACGCTCAGCAGCACCAGCTCCAGTAGAACCCGCAGGCCCAGCAGCTCCAGTACTCCCAGTACGAGCACCTCCGGGACGCGCGGCAGCAGCACCCTCAGCAGCCGAAGAACCTCCAGCACCAGCAGCACGCCTCCAGCGCCGGGCAAACCACTCACGCAGCTCCTGCGGGGAGAGTGGCTCTCGGCGAGACGAAGCACCCGGAGAACCTCCAAGCGAAGAACCCTCAGGCAAAGCACCTCCAGGTGTAGCACCTCCAGTCTCAGTACCCCCAGGCTCAGCACCCCTAGGCTCAGCACCCCCAGGCTCAGCACCCCCAGGCTCAGCACCCCCAGGCTCAGCACCCCCAGGCTCAGCACCCCCAGGCTCAGCACCCCCAGGCTCAGCACCCCCAGGCTTAGCACCCCCAGGCTCAGCACCCCCAGAGACAGCACCCCCAGTCACAGCACCCCTAGGCTCAGCACCCACAGCAGCACCAGAGTCACCAGTGACCTCGACAGGCTCGACTGCGTCTACCTGGGACACACCTGAAGGGGCAGGACCCTGAGGGGGAAGGGGGTCGACCGGGGGGGGACCTGGTACCAAGAAGAGCGGGGGTGGGGGGAGGGACGGAGTGCGGTAGGGGAAGAGGCGGTAGTAGGGTACCGACTCGTCGAACGTGACGTCCTGGGAGGACAGAACACGGCGAGAGGTGGGGTGGTAGAACTGCCACCCAGGGGCGTCGGGGGGGAACCCCAGGAAGACGCAGGGAGCAGCGGGAGGGGACAGCTTGTCCGCAGACAAGTCGCGGACAAACGCCCGAGATCCCCAGACCCTGAATGCCGACGCATCGCCAACCTTCCCCGTCCTCAGCAGGGCTAGGGAGGTCTCCGGCCTGGAGACCCTGGGGTGGAGGTTGATCTGATGCGCCGCGTACCTGACCGCAAACGGCCACAGAAAATGGGGGGCAGCCGCATGCATCATGGACGTACGAGCGACGTCCATGACCATGCCAATGCGGCGCTCTGCAATCCCATTTTGCTTCGGTGAGTCCGGAAGCGTGAAGGTCTGACGGATGCCTCGCGCACGACAGTAGGCACGCAGAAGGCCAGAGGAGAACTCTCCGCCCCTGTCCGAGTGCAGACGCACAACAGGAAAGTCCGAGCCAAAGCTCTACCTGAGCTGGAGACGAGCTGCGTGGATCCAGTCGATCAGCACCTCAGTGACATCACCCTTGCTGCGCAAGGGGAAGACTGTGGTGTAACGCGAGTAGTCGTCAACCACCAACAGGAAGTAGCGCTCATGACTGAGTCCACGGACGCGGGCAGGGCCCCACACGTCCATGTGAAGCGTCTGCAACGGAGCCTCTGTCGGAGGAAACTGGGAGGAGTGAGGGGCAGCACGCTGGCGCCCCTCGACACAGGGGACACAGGCAGGGCCAGGGCCCTGAGGAAGGGGAGGGAGGGACCGAGGAAGACCAGACACAAGAAGACGGGAGGCCATGCCTCTGAGCCGAAGCAGAGAGGGGTGACCCAGGCGGTGGTGCCAGAGGAGAGTCTCGTGAGACAGGCGACGACACGAACAGGGGGCAGACTCAGGACCAGACCTGGACGCTGCAGCAAACACCTGACTTGACGAGGGGACCCTACCAGACTCAGGAACTGGAGGAGAAGCAGTGGTCAGTGTGTACAGGCTCGACCCTGGCTGACGTGTAAACGTAGCCAGGTGACGACCTGTGCTAGCCTCTGTGCAGTGCGTCACTCGCTGACAAGCAGGGGTGAACTGGTGGACTCCCGCATCCTGTAGGTCAGCACCACTCACCAAGTTCGTAGAGAACGAGGGGAGGTAGAGACCAGACAGGGTGCCAGAGGGAGCCGCCGGACACGAGAGGACTGTGGAGAAGCGAGACAAAACAGGACCCCCAGAGGGGTCAGCCAGGGACACCGCAACCGGCCGACTAAGCGGCGTGAGTGTGGTGCGGTCCCGAAAGAAGGAGCGAGACGCTCCAGAGTCAAGGGTGAAGGTGTGGGAGGCCGAAGCCGACGCAGTACCTGAGATCGCAGACTCACTAGTACCCAAGAGAGCAGCCTCACCAGTACCTGAGAGCACAGACGCAGTGGCACCTAGAGCAGAAGCCTCGCTGGCACCTAGAGCAGCAGTACCAATGCCCGGGTCGGGCGGGAAACACCGGTAACAGTCACCCTCATCACTAAAGGTCACAGCATACATGGCAGCAAGGATAGCATCAAAGTCAAGATCAAAGATAGCTACACCAGCCCTAGACAGCTCTCCCCAGCGGGGGATCTTCGCGGCCTCCGGGAACTGCTGGCGCCAAGCGTCCGTCAGGCGGCCAAAGCAGCGCTGGGCGGTGTGGGTACCCCCACACTGCTCTCCAGCGCGGTCACCAGTGCGAAGAACGTAGGTGCAGGGACCAAAACCCCCACCACGCTGATGGTGCGTGTACCACTCACGTAGCTGCTGAGGGGTGGGGACGTCGCGAGAACGCTGCTGCTGCTGCTGGCGCTGACCACCCCCAGTGCTGCTCCGCTGCGAAGTGCCACTCCGACCACCTCCACCACTGCCACCCCCGCCTCCGCCTCCACCACCGCCGCCTCCGCCACCTCCGCTCCCACCACCACCGCCGCCGCTACCCCCGCCTTCACTGCCGCCACTAGCACCCCCACCCCCGCCACCACCTCCACCGCCACCCCCACTCCCTCCGCCGCCTCCACCTCCACCTCCACCGCCCCCGCTGGCCCCACCCGCTCCCTTGCCCCCCTTGCCCTTGCCAGAGCGGCGTCTCCCGCTAGGGGCAGACGCCGCACCGACCGACTCAAGACCAACGAGGTCGGCCGCAGCGGCAGAGGCGACAGAGGGCAAGAGAGGGGAAGGAGAACACCCCTCAAAGATGGGGGCGCGGGGGTCACCTCGAGAGGCTCCTACAGCGACTATGCTCTTCTCCGCCGCTAGGAGGGCCTTCTCGAGGCTGTCGACTGTGAGGGTGGTGGGACAGACCGCGAGGAAGTGGTCCCGGACTACACGAAGGGAGTCAGGGAGGCGAGTGACTAAAAAGTAGAGAGTGATGTACATGGGGGGGGGGGTTCTTGGCGCAGAAGTCAGCAGGAAGCGCAGCGCGGTAGGGAGTGTCACTAGTGCGGAGGTGCGTAATGAGATCAGCGACAGTGGGAAAGGCGGCAAGGTCAGGGAAGAGGAAGGGGAGCATGAGGCGGCTCAGTGCAGCAGTGGCAGGGGAGGAGTAGCGCGCAACTACAGCGTCGTACAAGGTCTGGGCACTCTTGTACTGGCTAAAGTGCGCGCGCTCAGCAGTAGGTAGGTGGCGACGCACAGCAAGACGTGCAGCAGCATCGCGCGTGGCCCACTGTGAGCTAATAGTGGCGTCAGCATCAGCAGCAGGGGCAGGGACGGTGCCAGAGGTGAGGTCAAAGAGAGAAAGACCGTCTGCCCTATCGCACTGTAAGAACAGCTGAAGGTCGTCGATCCAGACCTCAAAGTCAATGGCGCGACCCTCAGCATCAAAAGCTAGGACACTAGGGGTAGCCATGACGACAGATTAGCAGTGCAAGCAGTGCGGGAAGGGGCACGCAGTAGCAGTGGAGCTGTGCTCACCAGACAGGACGGGTCGGGCAGCTCAGCAGCACAGCAACACGGCAACACAGCAGCTCTGCCGGCCCAGTAGCAACAGCGGCCCCACAGGACCAGCAGCTCGGCTCCTCAGGCGGCTCGGGCGGCTCGGGCGGCTCGGGCGGCTCGGGCGCTCGGCGGTACAGGCGGCTCGGGCGGCAAAGGTGGCTCGGGCGGTTCGGCTCCTCAGCTGCGTAGGCGGCTCGGGCGGCTCGGGTGACGCGGGTGGCACGGGCGGCTCGGGCGTCGAAGGGCCGGCACAGCGTGGCGCGAGGGGGGCTGGGAGCGGGACCGGGGTGGGCGGCTCACGGGTGGCTCGGGGCCGGGACGGGCGGCTCACGGGCGGCGCACAGGCGGCTCACGGGCGGTTCACGGGTGGCTCACAGGCGGCGCTTCGGGCGGCTAAGGGCGGCGCACGGGCGGCACGTGGGCGGTTAAGGGCGGCGCACGGGCGGAGCGTGGGCAGCCTGAGGCCTGGCGGGCGGCGCGCGGGCGGCTAAGGGCGGCGTGCGGACGGCGCGTGGGCGGCCTGGGGCCTAGCGAGCGTCGCGCGGGCTGCTTAGGGCGGCGCGCGGGCTACACGAGGCCTGGACGGGCGGCGCGCTAGCGTTAAGGGTGGCGCGCTGGCGGCGTGAGGCCTGAACGAACGGCGCGCGGGCGGCTAAGGGCCGGTCGACAGAGGTAAGAGAGAGAGCCCGGAGCGCGCTCCGGGTAGAAAAAAAAAAAGTTCGAAGTAGTGGTGGGCCCTAAGCACAGTTCCCACAGGGGAACCTGCTCGATACCATGAGAAGAATAGAACGAGAATGAAATGACTATGAAGGAAGTGAGTACAAATAGGAAACCCTATGGGATACCCCACTATAGCCTACACAAATAAGTAAGCTATAATGTTCTGACAGTCGGCCGGGGTCGAGCCTGTACACACTGACCACTGAGTCTCCTCCAGTCACTGCGTCTGGTCAGGCAGCTGCGTTGGGTCAGGTGTTTGCTGCAGCGTCCAGGTCTGGTCCTGAGTCTACCCCCTGCTCGTGTCGCCTCCTGTCTCACGAGACTCTCCACTGGCACCACCGCCTTGGTCACCCCTCCCTGCTTTGTCTCCGAGGAATGGCCTCACGTGTCCTTGTCTCTGGTCTTCCCCGGTCCCTCCCTCCCCTACCTCCGGGGCCTGCCCCTACCGGCGTCCCCTGTGTCGAGGGACGGCAGCGTGCTGCCCCTCACTCCTCCCAGTTTCCTCCGACAGAGGCCCCGCTGCAGACGCTTCACATGGACGTGTGGGGTCCGGCCCGCGTCTGTGGACAGGGTCACGAGCGCTACTTCCTGCTGGTGGTTGACGACTACTCGCGTTACACCACAGTCTTCCCCTTGCGTAGCAAGGGTGATGTCACTGAGGTGTTGATCGACTGGATCCGCGCAGCTCGTCTCCAGCTCAGGAAGAGTTTAGGCTCGGACTTTCCTGTTCTGCGTCTGCACTCTGACAGAGGCGGAGAGTTCTCCTCTGGCCTTCTGCGAGCCTACTGTCGTGCACGAGGCATCCGCCAGACCTTCACGCTTCCGGACTCTCCACAGCAAAATGGGATTTCTGAGCGCCGCATTGGCATGGTCATGGACGTCGCTCGTACGTCCATGATGCATGCGGCTGCCCCCCATTTTCTGTGGCCGTTTGCGGTTCGGTACGCGGCACATCAGATCAACCTTCAGCCCACGGTCTCCATACCGGAGACCTCCCCAACTTTGCTGTGGACGGGGAAGGTTGGCAATGCGTCTGCGTTCCGGGTCTGGGGATCTCGGGCGTTTGTCCGCGACTTGTCTGCGGACAAGCTGTCCCCTCGTGCTTCTCCCTGCGTCTTCCTTGGCTTCCCCCCTGACGCGCCAGGGTGGCAGTTCTACCACCCCACCTCTCGCCGTGTTCTGTCCTCCCAGGACGTTTCATTTGACGAGTCGGTCCCCTATTACCATCTCTTCCCCTACTGCACCCCGTCCCTCCCCCCGCCACCGCTCTTCCTTGTGCCAGGTCCCCCCTCGGTAGACCCCCTTCCCCTTCAGGGTCCTGCCCTTCAGGTGTGTCCCAGGTAGACGCAGTCGAGCCTGTGGAGGTCGCTGGTGACTCTGGTGCTGCTGGGGGTACTGAGCTTGGGGGTGCTGACTCTTGGGGTGCTGAGCGTGTGGGTTCTACGCTTGGGTGTGCTGAGCCTGGGGGTGCTGAGCCTGACGGTGCTACAACTTGGGGTGCTGAGCCTGGGTGTGCTGAGCCTGAGGGTGCTGAGCCTGAGGGTGCTACAACTAGGGGTGCTGAGCCTGGGGGTGCTGAGTCTGGGGGTGCTGAGCCTGAGGGTGCTACGACTGGGGGTGCTGAGCCTGGGGGTGCTACGCCTGGAGGTGCTGAGCCTGGGGGTGCGGAGCATGAAGGAGCTGGGTTTGTTCGTGTGGCGTCTGGCGGTGCTGGGCCTGGAGGTTCTCCGGGTGCTCAGTCTTGACGGGAGCCACTCTCTCCACATGAGGTGCGTGAGTGGTTTGCCCGGCGTTGGAGGCGTGCTGAAGGTGCTGGAGCTGGAGGTTCTGGAGGTTCTTCGGCTACTGAAGGTGCTGGTGCCACGGGTCCCGGAGGTGCTCGTACTGGGAGTACTGAAGCTGCTGGGCCTGCTGGTCCGACTTGAGCTGGAGCTGCTGAGGGTGTTGGCGTTGAGGGCACTGCTGGCGGTACTGGAGGCGGTTCTGCTAGGGGTGCTACTGGTGCTGCAGGAGGTCCTGGAGCTGCTGGAGCTGCTGGGGGTACTGGAGTTGGAGGTGCTGCTGGCGCTGGTCCTACCACTGGGGGTACTCGTGCTGTCCCTGCTGTATCTGGAGTCGCTGCGCGGCCTCGGCCGTACTTCGTCCTGCTCCTTGAGCAGGTTCTTGGTCTCCTGCCTTCTACTGGTCCTCCTCCTCCCTTACAGTGTCCACAGCCTGTCCCGTCACAGTTACAGTTACAGCCGGCCTCCCCACTGCCTGCTCCTTCTCCCTACACTGGTCGTACTGGAGGTCTTGCTGAGCGTCGTGAGCCTGCGTCTCGTCCTGCGTCGCCTGTCCGTGTTGCTCGCGCTAGTGGTCGTGGTTCGCGTCAGCGTCCGCCCCCTGTGCCCGGCACGCACCGGATGTCTCTCCGTCCGTCCACTGCTCCTCTGCGTGCCCCTTTGCCTTCTCCTCCTGAGTCCTCTCTTCCTGCTCTTGCTGACCCGGAGTCGGACTCCCTTCGTGCTGCCAGTCCGACTGTCACGCGTCTCCATGCTACTGTTGTCACTGACCCTTCCTTTGAGTCCACTGCTGCGTCTGCCCTAGTTGCTAAGCTCGTCGACTTTGCTGCTCGTTGTCGTCTATACTACGCTGCTAGTCTTGTTGCTGCGTCTGAGTCTGTCTGTCCTCCATCCGTCGGGGGTGAGTGTGCCCTTGGCACGGACGTCCTTGAGGACAGGCAGGAGGAGTTCTAGTGTTTGGCTGCTGCTTCACCTCATCTCGTGTCCGTACTGCTTACCCCTGAGGGAGACCCGGATGCACTTGACATCCCGACTCCGCGTTCTTACGCGGAGGCGATAGAGGGTCCCTACACCTCTCAGTGGCAGGCAGCTATGGACGCAGAGATGGCTTCCTGGAAGTCCACAGGCACCTACGTTGACGAGGTTCCCCCGCCTGGGGCGAACATCGTCAGTGGCATGTGGATTTTCAGGGTGAAGGGGCCGCCGGGTTCTCCGCCTGTCTTCAAGGCACGTTACGTGGCTCGTGGCTTCAGTCAGCGACAGGGAGTTGACTAAATTCAGACCTTCTCTCCCACCCCGAAGATGACCACTCTTCGGGTACTGCTGCACATAGCTGCTCACCGTGACTACGAGCTACACTCTCTTGATTTCAGCACTACTTTCTTGCAGAGCAGCCTGCACGAGGAGATCTGGCTGCGCCGCCCACTTGGCTTCACTGGGTCTTTTCCTTCTGGCACCCAGTGGAGCCTCCGGCGGCGAGTCTACGGTCTCCGCCAGGCACCGCGTGAGTGGCACGACACACTGAGGACTACGCTTGCGGCTCTTGGGTTTGCTCCCTCTACTGCCGACCCGTCGCTGTTTCTTCGCACCGACACTTCTTTTCCGCCGTTCTACATCCTCGTGTACGTCGACGACTTGGTCTTTGCCACAGCTGACACTGCTGGACTTGCCTACGTGAAGTCCGAGCTGCAGAAGAGACACACGTGCACTGACCTGGGTGAACTGCGCAGCTACCTTGGCTTGCAGATCACCCGGGACAGAGCACGCCGCACCATTACTTTGACTCAGTCACACATGGTGCAGCAGGTCCTTCGGCGCTTCGGCTTCACGTACTCCTCGCCTCAGGCCACTCCTCTGCATACTCGCCACTCGCTCTCAGCTCTGCCTTCGGATGAGTCCGTAGAGTCGAGTGGCCCGTACCCAGAGCTTGTTGGCTGCCTCATGTACCTGATGACCTGCACACGACCTGACCTTGCATACCCTCTTAGCATTCTCGCACGCTATGTTGCTCCTGGGAGACACAAACTGGAGCACATGGCTACAGCGAAGAGGGTGTTGCGCTACTTGTGCAGTACGTCGGGCATGGGGCTAGTGCTTGGAGGGCGACGTCCAGTGGTCCTCACTGGGCACGCAGACGCTTCTTGGGCTGACGACCAGGCTACGCAGCGGTCGTCACAGGGTTACACCTTCAGCCTTGGTTCCGGCTCTGTTTCGTGGCGGGCTACCCGCTCGTTTTCTGTTCTCGGCTCCAGTTGTGAGGCTGAGATCTACGCAGGGGCAATGGCTGCACAGGAGCTTCGCTGGCTCACCTACTTGCTGACCGACCTCGGAGAGCCGCCTGGTTCTCCTCCAGTGCTGTATGTCGACAACAAGGCCATGCTGGCCTTGTGTCAGGAGCAGAGACTGGAGCACAGAACGAAGCACATTGCCTTTCGCTACTTCCTTGCTCATGAGCTATAGCAGCGTGGTCAACTGCGCCTTTTGTACGTGGCCTCTCAGGCCAACATTGCTGATATCTTCACCAAGGCACTTGCGCCTTGTGATCATCAGCGCTTCTGTACTCAGTGTCAACGGGAGTTGGGTATTGGCCCCGTCCTCGCTTGGGCGGAGCCGACTTCGTGGTCGGGTGTGAGTGGAGCAACCGACCTGCAGTAGTGGGTGAGCTGGTCGACGAGGAGGTCGACTTGCACGGGGGGCGACTACAAGGGCGCCGAGCAGGAGGTCGCCGCCCTGGACGCCTGGTTGGCGTCCCGGACGCCTGGACGGCGTCCTGGGAGGTGGGACGCCGAGTTGGGCGTCGCCATGACCACCCGGACGCCTGGTCGACGTCGTGGGCGTCTGCACGGCGTCCGGGGATCCGGACGCCGACCTGGGCGTCGGGTCCTTACACCGACCTGGGTGTCTGGTCGGCGTCCTGGGAGGAGGGACGCCGCTCTGGAGGTTTGGTCGGCCTCCTGGGCGTCTGGACGCCGACCTAGGGGTTCGGAAGGCGTCCTGGACGTCTGGGCACCGGACTGGGGACGCCGGGCATACGTGACCGGCTACGGACTGCGCGAGTCGACCAGGCGTGGTTGCCCGGTCGATCGGGATACCCAGGCGACATGCGCGAGTGTCGCCAGGGTGGAGACTGCGAGGCCAACCTCGGGGGTGGTATCCCGAGGTCGACGTGCCTGGTGGGCACAGCCGCTGGCATGGGGTCTGCCAGGCATCTGCATTGTGCACGTGACAGGGAGGTGCACACCAACCAGCTGCGCGCACCTGCGAAGCAGGTGCACCGTTGTCCTGCGGATGCAACGCTGTGCAGCCGACTTGGTGCAGCGCTGGCACGCCGTGGACTTGCAACGTCGGCGAACCGCTACTCTGCTACGCTGGAGCGGTGCGAGCGCTGCTGCGCTGGAGTGCGGTCGACCGTGCCGCGCTGGAGGTCGACCAACAGCCTAGCTAGCTCTGATGTAGTCAATGTTGCCAATGTTGTTGCAATCATTGTTGTCATGTTTTCCTAGTGAAACTCTTGCAAATTCTCCCCGTGAACTAGCAAGGAGCGTGAACACAAGGAAACGACTAAGTGAACGAACGCAGAGATCACACGAGCACACGTGCCTAGCCCGTAGCCTAGCTCCCGTTGCTGCAGTTATCTCCGCATGGTGCGGTGAGCGTGGACGACACCGCGACGTAGTTCAGTCTAGCCGACTTAGCACATACCGATCGTGTTCGTAGACCGGTAGCCGTGCAGTCACTAGCGTGCGCGTAGGCGACGCCGAGGTGATGGATACCCTGGAGGGACGGCTGGAGGATGCGAGGAGACGCCATGAGGCCCAGGAGTATGGGGCGATACCCTGGGCAGTCGTCGAAGCCGGACTCCGCTCCGTGTGGGCGGCGGAGCACCCCACTTCTCGACCTGCCTCTCCACGACCGGTAAACAACGACGGCGGCGTCGACGTGGGTGTCAACGCCGGTGGAGGTCAGGTCGGCTGCAGTGCGGGAGGCACGTCGAGGCACCGAGGTGTGATACACGCCGGTGAAGCCGGCGGCGTTCAGGTGCGAGGGATGCAGACGTCGGCGGCTGCAGGCTCCTCGCGTGGCGACGCTGGTGGGCGTCGAAGTGGATTGTCGCCGATGTCAGCGTCCCAGGTGACGGCAGGTGGGATTGCGCCGAGCTACGGCTACTTCAAGTTTACGCCGGACAGGATCTCGGTCACCCCTCCGCTGGTCGGTCGACCCGACATTCTCACCTGGAAGGAAGCCATCGAGCCCCAGCTGGAGATGGCCGGGCTGATCGGCTTCGCCCGAGGAACCGTGGCGACGCCGGGGGAGCACCACCCCGACTTGCGGGCGGAGTTTCGCGCCGTGCAACCGTTGACCTTCACGGTCATCTCGCGGTGCTGCTCGCCGGGCGTGCAGATCGCCTTGAAGTGGTGCCGGGAGTACATCGACGCTGGCCACCGGGCGTGGCACTTCATTGAGTTGACGTACCAGGTCACCGACGACCTGTTCATCGCCCAGCTGGAGGGACAGCTGACGCACCTGCGTATGGGTGACGAGGAGACAGCGACCGACTACTGCAACCGGGCACGGCGAATCCTCGCCACCATCAGGATGGCCGGCGCGCAGTACTCCACGGCGTCGTACATCACCCATGTCATGCAGGGTCTCTCTAGCAGCTACAACCTAATGAAGCGGCTGTCCATGGCGCCGAGCACAAGGGCGACGCTCAACGAGGACAACCTGACCTCGTATATCCTGCAGGACGAGGCGATGCAGGAGGCTGAGCGGTCGCAGGAGCTCTTGGCGCAGGCGAACTTGGTCACCTCAGCGAAGCAAGGAGGCCGACCGGGGCAGCGCGGGCAGTCTGGCGGTGGTGGTAGCAATGGCTGGAAGCCGGCCAAGGAGGTCGACAAGAGAAAGTCGACCAAGGACAGCGGTCGTGGAGGAGGAGGTCGACGTCGGGAGTGCTGGCTGTGCGGCGATCCCGACCATCTCTCCTTCGAGTGTCCCAACCGCAGTGACTCCGACGACGACGATGCTAAGGGAGGCCGTGGGAGGTCTGGCAGCCGTCGTCCTCGTCGTGGAGGAAACCAGCCGCGCAAGGAGAAGCAGTCGACCAAGACATCGACTTCGGCGAAGGATGCCGACTCCCCTGCTGGCAGCAAGGGGCGAGACGACAAGACGGCGTCGTGCTCGCTGGTCGGCGTCGTGGAGCCGACCATCTCTCTGGCACTGGAGGCCGGAGAGGACTTCCAGGCGGTGGCGGCAGCAGTGCAGGCGAACCCGGCGGTGGTCCTGCTCGACAGCGGTTGCTCCCACCACCCGATGGGGACGAAGGAGGTCTTCGTCGACCTGCAGCCGAGTGGCGCCATCAGGCATGTGCGCGGCTTCAATGGGGCGCTGCAGGATGTCCAGGGCCGCGGCACTGTCGCTCTGCAAGGAGAGGCCGGGAAGCAGGTGCTCATCTCCGACGTGCTGTACGTCCCGGGTGTGCGAGCCAACCTGCTGTCGGCTGGCCAGCTGAAGGAGCATGGCGTGAAGCTGAAGGAGGACGGAGACGGCATGTTGCTCGTCTCGGCAGCAGGGGAGGTGCTCAGGCGGGCGACGTACTCTGGGCGAGTCCTCTGCACCGACCTGCGTCCCTGCACAACGACGTCAGCATCGACCACGATGGAGGTCGTGGCACTGCGGGCGATCGTCTCGAAGACGAAGTCGACGCCGGACCGGATGCATGCGCGGCTTGCGCACGTCGGCATGGACACCATTCGGAGCTCGGCAAAGAACGAGGTCGCCATTGGGCTGGACCTCAAGTCGGCGACGGACGCCGACTCCCCGTGTGTCTCGTGCGTCGGCGGGAAACTGGCGCGGCACACCTTCCCCGACCAAGGCTCCGACGCCGACGACGTTCTGGCCGTCGTGCACATCGACCTGTGCGGGCCATTCCGCGTGACTGCCAAGGATGGCAGCCTGTACGTCTTGCTGCTGAAGGACCGCAAGACCCGCTACGTGTGGGTGAAGCCGGTCGCCAAGAAGTCAGATGCGTTGCAAGCGTTCGTGCAGTGGCTGGCGGTGGCAGACGAAGAAGTCGGTGTTGATGCTGCGCTCAGACCAGGGAGGGGAGTTCCTCGGGAAGCAGTTCACCGACATCGTGAACGGAAAGGGGATCGTCCGCGACCTGACCTGCCCATACACCCCGCAGCAGAACGGCATGGCGGAGCGGGAGATGAGGACGGTGGTGGAGTCGGTGCGGACAATGCTGCTGCACATGGGTGTGCAGCACCACTGGTGGCACCTCACTCTGCGGCAGGCCGTCTGGGTCCGCAACTGCCTTGAGAGGTCGACGCTGCCGCCGGGGACGACGCCGTACCAGCTGCTGACCGGGAAGAAGCCTGACTTGTCGCAGGCGCGGGTGTGGGGCTGCATGGCGCAGTTCCTTGTCCCTGAGCAGCAGCGTGGTGGGAAGCTGAAGCCGAAGGCCAAGTGGGGCCTGCACCTTGGCGTGTCGGCGGCGAGCAAGGGTTGGGAGCTCCTTGACGTCGCCATTGATCGGGTGGTCACCACGTTGGACGTGGTGTTTTACGAGGAGACGTCGCTTGCCGAGTGGAAGATGGACCATGGGCCGGTGTCCGGCCGCTTGTCGACCACCCCGCCCTCTGACACCTCGTCAGCGACGCTGCCGCTGCTTGCCGAGGTCGGTGAGCTCGCTACTGAAGACGTCGAAGACGTCCGCACCCCTACCCTTCCCCCTCTGACCCCTGCCCCTCCCCTCGTGCGCTGAACTCGGTGTCGGCCTCCGGCGATGAGGGGAGTAGTGGGTCGCCGCCTTCGGCGCCAGCCAAGTGCATCGCCGGTGGCCAACGTGACGAGCGGCGAATCGACGTGGGATTGCAGCCGACAAGGGAGCAGGCTGCCGTGAAGCCGACCACGGAACAGTCGGCGACCGGGCCGGCAGGGGAGCCGACCACAGGGGAGAAGTCGGCTGGGAAGCCGACCGCAGGGGAGCAGTCGGCTGGGACGCCGGCTGAAGAGCAGCAGGACGTTGAGGGCAGCGACGATGGAGGGGACGCCGAGGAGGTCCAACAGGGACCACGGTGTTCGGGCCGACTGTGGAGGCCGCCTGACTTCTTCGTCCCCGCTGCCTTCACCACGGTGTATGACGTGGACGATGACGACGACCTGCTGTACGACGACGCCGAGGAGGATGAGGAGTTTCCGGAGCTTGACCTCGACATGTTAGCTGATCCCGAGCACCGTTGGGACATCGGCACGATAACGGTGAAGGAGGCGTTGGCGAGCTGGAAGGGCCCGGCGGTGAAGGCCGCCATGGAGGAGGAGATTCGCAGCCTCATCAACATGGGCACTTGGGAGCTGGTCGAGCGCCCGCCGGGAGTGAACGTCATGAAGAACCGGTGGGTGTTGACGACGAAGTACCACATCGACGACACCGTCGAGCGAGAGAAGGCGAGGCTGGTTGTGAAGGGCTTCACGCAGGTGTACGGCGCTGACTACGACGAGACGTTCGCGCCGGTGAGCAGCTACGTCACGCTGAGGATCTTCCTCACCATCGTCGCCATCCTCAACCTCAACCTGATGCAGCTCGACATGAAGTACGCCTTCATGCAGAGCAAGCTCGATCGGGTGCTGTACATGTCCCAGCCGGACTACTTCAACGACGGAACCGGCCAGGTGTGTAAGCTGCTGAAGAGCCTGTACGGGCTGAAGCAGTCGCCGCTGTTGTGGTACTTGGCGCTCAACGATGTGCTGGTCGGCGCTGGGTGGAAGAAGAGCCAGGTCGACGAGGCTCTTTACTTCAAGGTCGGCGAGGGTGGAGTAGCCTGCTGGGTGCTGGTCTACGTCGACGACCTGCTTGCCGCCAGCAGCAGCGCCACGATGCTGAAGGAGCTGAAGGAGCTGCTGGAAGCCGCCTTCGAGCTGCGCGAGATCTCGCCGGTGCAGAAGTACCTCGGGCTGGAGATCGTGCGCGACAGGTCGGCGGGGAAGCTGTGGCTGCACCAGCACGGCTACGCCGACAAGCTGCGTAGGCGCTTCCTCGATGAGGAGCAGACCGGGCGCACCCCGAAGACGCCGGTCTCGGTCGGTGCCTACGTCGAGCTCACCTTCGATGACGAGGAGGCGCATAAACGGCAGGAGGAGGAGTACCGGCAGAAGGTCAGCTCGCTGCAGTTCGCGTCGACGACGACGAGGCCGGACGTCGCCTTCGCCTGTAGCAAGCTGGGGAGCGGCCTCACGGTGAGGAGCGACCAGCACTGGCGCGAGGTCGACCGCTGCCTCGCCTACCTCGCCAACACACGTGACACCGCCCTGGAGTTCGGCGGTGGACCTGAGTCGCTGGAGCTGGTCGGCTACGTGGACGCCGACGACGCCGGTGACAAGCAGAACAGGACGAGCACGAGCGGCTACGTGTTCGTCTACGGAGGGGCTGCAGTCTCCTGGTCGAGCCAGCGCATCAAGTGCGCGACGTTGTCGTCGACCGAGTCGGAGTACGTGGCAGCCACTGAAGCTGGCAAGGAGGGACGCCGCCTTCGCTTCCTCCTCGCAGAGTTCCGGCAGCTGGACGCCGGGAAGCAGACTGTCCTGCGCGTGGACAACAAGTCGGCCATCACGGTCGCCGAGGGCATGGGGTTGACGGGCAACCTCAAGCACATGGAACGGCGACAGGCCTAGCTGCAGCACATGGTGAGGCGCGGGAAGTTCTCGTTGCAGTACATCCCGACCGCTGAGCAGCCGGCCGACTTCCTGACGAAGGCGCTGCACTATCCGGCCTTCAACCGGTGCTCCGTCGCAATTGGCCAAGTGCGCGTGGCAGACGTGGGCGACGGCGACAACGACGTGCAGTAGTAGGTGCCATGCCCTTTTGCATGGCTGGTGCGGTGGACGACGTGCTATGTGTTGGGTGCACGTCGACGAGCTAGTCTCCGAGCTGTACTGCCGTGTGGGCTGGGTGCCCAAGCGTGAACGCGGCAGGGGAGTGTCAACGGGAGTTGGGTATTGGCCCCGTCCTCGCTTGGGCGGAGCCGACTTCGTGGTCGGGTGTGAGTGGAGCAACCGACCTGCAGTAGTGGGTGAGCTGGTCGACGAGGAGGTCGACTTGCACGGGGGGCCACTACAAGGGCGCCGAGCAGGAGGTCGCCGCCCTGGACGCCTGGTTGGCGTCCCGGACGCCTGGACGGCGTCCTGGGAGGTGGGACGCCGAGTTGGGCGTCGCCATGACCACCCGGACGCCTGGTCGACGTCGTGGGCGTCTGCACGGCGTCCGGGGATCCGGACGCCGACCTGGGCGTCGGGTCCTTACACCGACCTGGGTGTCTGGTCGGCGTCCTGGGAGGAGGGACGCCGCTCTGGAGGTTTGGTCGGCCTCCTGGGCGTCTGGACGCCGACCTAGGGGTTCGGAAGGCGTCCTGGGCGTCTGGGCACCGGACTGGGGACGCCGGGCATACGTGACCGGCTACGGACTGCGCGAGTCGACCAGGCGTGGTTGCCCGGTCGATCGGGATACCCAGGCGACATGCGCGAGTGTCGCCAGGGTGGAGACTGCGAGGCCGACCTCGGGGGTGGTATCCCGAGGTCGACGTGCCTGGTGGGCACAGCCGCTGGCATGGGGTCTGCCAGACGTCTGCATTGTGCACGTGACAGGGAGGTGCACACCAACCAGCTGCGCGCACCTGCGAAGCAGGTGCACCGTTGTCCTGCGGATGCAACGCTGTGCAGCCGACTTGGTGCAGCGCTGGCACACCGTGGACTTGCAACGTCGGCGAACCGCTACTCTGCTACGCTGGAGCGGTGCGAGCGCTGCTGCGCTGGAGTGCGGTCGACCGTGCTGCGCTGGAGGTCGACCAACAGCCTAGCTAGCTCTGATGTAGTCAATGTTGCCAATGTTGTTGCAATCATTGTTGTCATGTTTTCCTAGTGAAACTCTTGCAAATTCTCCCCGTGAACTAGCAAGGAGCGTGAACACAAGGAAACGACTAAGTGAACGAACGCAGAGATCACACGAGCACACGTGCCTAGCCCGTAGCCTAGCTCCCGTTGCTGCAGTTATCTCCGCACTAAGCTGGGTCTTGTGCCTACCTTGCCTCACTTGCTCACCCCTTGACCTTGTTTGTATTGTTACATATATATATACACCTGCTCTTGCTTGTTTAGCCTTATATATATGTGTAATCCTGCATGTGAACTGGCCTTGTGGCCTTGAACTTGTGCTCGGAATGTGTGGTGACGTTGTGATCCGTTCTGAGCTTGCTTTGCTTTGCTTGACTGGTCTTGTGACCCCTTGTCCTCCCCCACTTGCCTATGGGGATGTGTCAGATTTATATGACTTGGCTGCTGTAGGCTATAGTGGGGTAGCACATATGGGGTACAGCTTTCTAGGGTTTGTACTTGTACCCAACTTTCCCTTAGCCTTTTCATTCTCGTTCAATTTCACAGCTCGACGGCTTGGCTGCTGAGCGGCTCGGCGGCTCGGCTGCTCGGTGGCTCGGCTGCTGGGCGGCTCGGCTGTCGGGCTGCTGGCGGCTTGGAAGGGGCCGGTAGAGACGGCGACGGGGCCGTGAAGGAGGGTAGGGCGGCGACGGGGCCGCTGAGGGCGGCGACTGGGCCGCTGAAGTCGGCGACGAGGCCGGTAGGGCGGCGACGGGGCCGATTGGGCGGCTACGGGGCTGCTTAGGGCGGCGACGGGGCCGGTAGGGTGGCAGCGAGGCCACTGAGGGCGGCGACAAGGCTGCGGGTGTCAGCGGCGAGGCCGGTAGGGTCGGCGACGGGGCCGATAAGGTCGGCGACGGGGCCGGCAGGGTCGGCGACGGGGTCGCTGAAGGCAGCGACGGGGCCGATCGGGCGGCTACGGGGCCGCTGAGGGCGGCGACGGGGCCGCAAAGGCGGCGATGGGGCTGCAAGGGTCGGCGACGGGGCCGACACGGGTCGGCGACAGGGCCGACAGGGCGGCGACAGGGCCGTTGAGGGCGGCGACGGGGCCGACAGGGCGGCGACTGGGCCGCAAGGGCGGCGACGAGGCCGCTAGGGCCGGCAACGAGGCCGATAGGGCGGCGACGGGGCTGCTAAGGTCGGTTACGGGGCCGGCAGGGCGGCTAAGGGGCCGTGAGAGGGGGCCGCTAGGGGCCTGAGGAGGGCGCGACGGGCCGCTAAGGGCTAGGACGCGACGGTAGGTAGGGCACACGGGGCGCGACTCCGGTAGAGGCAAAGCGCGCTACGGGCAGGGAAAAAAAATCGTGGTGGGCCCTTGGGAAGCGTTCCCACTAGGGAACCTGCTCTATACCATGTGAGAATGTGAGGAAGGAATGATTGCATTGAGCAGCATGAGGAGTACAAGTAGGAAACCCTAAAGAGTTGTACCCCATATTGACTACCCCACTACAGCCTAAACAGACTATAGCATATATAGTTCGACACTAACATGGCGGAAGTTGGGCGGGGGGGAAGCAGGTGGACGTGCAGCGCACCGACATGGCGAGTGTGGTGTGGATGCGCGTGCCGCGCGGGTACCAGCTGTGCGTGCGGCTGAAGGCGGGCGCGCGGCTGAAGGCGGGCGGCAAGGTGAAGCTCAACGGCTTTACCAAGGCTGACGTTGTTGACTACTATTGGGATCTAGAGGCTATTAAGCACACCTTTAATTCACACTTAAGAGTCCCCACGAGGTCGTCTCCCAGGGTCCGTGTTATGTCGAGGGATACGCTAAGTATGAAAACAATCGCGTGCATGAGAGCATTTCCAAAACTCCTTGCGCAGCGTTGTGACGACGAACTGGTCATGTGCAGAAAGTTCTCTTCACGTCAATACGATGATAGAGAAAAATGTCAGAACATATATGTAGCTTATGCTTTTGTGTAGGCTACAGTGGGGTATACCATAGGGGGTACAACCCAATTAGGGTTTTGCTATTTGTACTCACTTCACTCATAGTTCATTCATTCTCGTTCTATTCTCCACATGGTATCAGAGCTGCTGGGCCTGCGGGTCCTACTAGAGCTGGAGCTGCTGAGCCTGGGGGTGCTGAGTCTGGAGCTGCTGAGCCTGGGGGTGCTGAGTCTGGAGCTGATGAGCCTGGGGGTGCTACGTCTGGAGCCGCTGAGCCTGGGGTTTCTCCTGGTGCTGCGCCTCGGCGGGAGCCCCTCTCTCCGCAAGAGCTGCGCGAGTGGTTTGCTCGCCGCTGGAGGCGTACTGCTGGAGCTGGAGCTTCTTCGACCGTCGAGGGTACTAGTGCCGCCGGTCCCGGAGGTGCTACGCCTGCGGGTCCTACTGGAGCTGGGGCTGCTGAGGGCGTTGGTGCTGAGTCTGCTGCTGTCTGTCCTGCCGGTGGTTCTGCTGCTGGTGCTGCTGGAGGTCCTGCCGCTGGAGGTGTTGGTGGCGCTGGTGCTGCCGCTGCGGGTGCTGGTGCTGTCCCTGCTGAGTCTGGAGCTGCCGCGCGGCCTCGGCCGTACTTCGTTCCGCTTCTGCAGCAGGTTCTTGGTCTTTCTCCTCCGGTAGAGTGTCCACAGCCTGTCCAGACGCAGTCACTGTTGGAGCCTACCTCCCCACTGCCTGCTCCCTCTCCTTACACTGGTCCTACTGGAGGTCTTGCTGAGCGTCGTGAGCCTGCGTCTCATCCCGCGTCGCCTGTTCGTGCTGCCCGCGCTAGTGGTCGTGGTTCGCGTCCGCGTCCTCCTCCTGTCCCTGGCACGCACCGGATGTCTCTGCGTCCGTCCACTGCTCCTCTGCGTGCCCTTTTGCCTTCTCCTCCTGAGTCCTCCCCTCCTGTGCTTACCGACCCAGAGTCGGACTCCCTTCGTGCTGCCAGTCCTACTGTCACGCGTCTGCTTGCTACTGTCGTCACTGACCCCTCTTTTGAGTCCGCTGCTGCGTCTGCTCTTGTCGCTGAGCTCGTCGACTTTGCTGCTCGCTGCCGTCTAGACTACGCTGCTAGTCTTGTTGCTGAGTCTGCGTCTGTCTGTCCTCCGTCCGTCGGGGGTGAGTGTGCTCTTGGCACGGACGTCCTAGAGGACAGGCAGGAGGAGTTCCAGTGTCTGGCTGCTGCTTCACCTCATCTCGCGTCTGTACTGCTTGCTCCTGAGGGAGACCCGGATGCACTAGACATCCCGACTCCGCGCTCTTACGCGGAGGCCGTAGAGGGTCCCTACTCCTCTCAGTGACAGGCAGCTATGGATGCAGAGATGGCTTCCTGGAAGTCCACAGGCACCTACGTTGATGCGGTTCCCCCTCCTGGGGGGAACATCGTCAGTGGCATGTGGATCTTCAGGGTGAAGCGGCCGCCGGGCTCTCCACCTGTCTTCAAGGCGCGGTACGTCGCTCGTGGCTTCAGTCAGCGGCAGGGAGTTGACTACTTTCAGACCTTCTCTCCCACCCCGAAGATGACCACTCTTCGGGTGCTGCTGCACATAGCCGCTCAGCGCGACTACGAGCTTCACTCTCTCGACTTCAGTACTGCGTTCTTGCAGGGGAGCCTGCACGAGGAGATCTGGCTGCGCCGTCCACCTGGCTTCACTGGGACTTTCCCTCCTGGCACCCAGTGGAGCCTCCGACGGCCAGTCTACGGTCTCCGCCAGGCACCACGTGAGTGGCACGACACACTGAAGACTACGCTTGCGGCCCTTGGGTTTGCTCCTTCTACTGCTGACCCGTCGCTGTTTCTGCGCACCGACACTTCACTGCCGCCGTTCTACATCCTCGTGTACGTCGACGACTTGGTCTTTGCCACAGCGGACACTGCTGGACTCGCCTACGTGAAGTCCGAGCTGCTGAAGAGACACACGTGCACAGACCTGGGTGAACTGCGTAGCTACCTTGGCTTGCAGATCACTCGGGACAGAGCACGCCGCACCATTACCTTGACTCAGTCACACATGGTGCAGCAGGTCCTTCAGCGCTTCGGCTTCATGTACTCCTCGCCTCAGGCCACTCCTCTGTCTACTCGTCACTCGCTCTCAGCTCTGCCTTCGGATGAGTCCGTAGAGTCGAGTGGCCCGTACCCAGAGCTTGTTGGCTGCCTCATGTACCTGATGACCTGCACACGACCTGACCTTGCATACCCTCTTAGCATTCTTGCACGCTATGTTGCTCCTGGGAGACACCGACCAGAGCACATGGCTGCAGCGAAGAGGGTATTGCGCTACCTGTGCAGTACGTCGGGCATGGGGCTAGTGCTTGGAGGGCGGAGTCCAGTGGTACTTACAGGTCACGCGGACGCTTCTTGGGCTGACGACCAGGCTACGCAGCAGTCGTCACAGGGTTACACCTTCAGCCTTGGCTCCGGCTCTGTCTCGTGGCGGGCTACTCCCTCGTCTTCGGTTCTCAGCTCGAGTTGTGAGGCTGAGATCTACGCAGGAGCCATGGCTGCACAGGAGCTTCGCTGGCTCACCTACCTGCTGACTGACCTTGGAGAGCCGCCTCGTTCTCCTCCAGTGCTGTACGTAGACAACAAGGCCATGCTGGCCTTGTGTCGAGAGCAGCGTCTGGAGCACAGAACGAAGCACATTTCTCTTTGCTACTTCCTTGCTCGTGAGCTACAGCAGCGTGGACAGTTGCGGCTTGCGTACGTGGCCTCTGAGGCCAACACTGCTGATGTGTTCACCAAGGCACTCGCGCCTTGTGACCATCAGCGCTTCTGCACCCAGCTGGGTCTTGTGCCTGTCTTGCCTCACTTGCTCTCCTCTTGAGTTTTCTTGTACTGTCACATATATATACTTGCTCTTGCTTGTCTAGCTTTATATATATATGTGTGTACTCCTGCATGTGAACTGGCCTTGTGGCCTTGCTCTTGTGCTCGGACTGTGTGGTGACTTTGTGATCCACCCTGAGCTTTGCTTTGCTTTGCTTGACTGGTCTTGTGACCCCTTGTTCTCCCCCACTTTGCCTATGGGGGTGTGTCAGAACATATATGTAGCTTATGCTGTTGTGTAGGCTACAGTGGGGTATACCATAGGGGGTACAACCCAATTAGGGTTTTGCTATTTGTACTCACTTCACTCATAGTTCATTCATTCTCGTTCTATTCTCCACAAAAAACTCCACTCAAATGATTGATCACAACTGAACACACGTACGAGTTTATATTTTGCCTAACACACAAGCATAAGAAAGCACAAAGCAGTTGTTTAACTTGTCTTCAGGACTTCGCCATATGCGCCAAGGAAAACGGTTGACGAACTGCTTCGTAATTCGGGTTGGTTCTCCCCTGTAGAAATTTCATGTCTGCCAAATTCCCCTGCTGATTCCCCTCGTGAACGTTCGTGACTTCTCGTGCGCAATCATAAACGCTCGTGTGAGATTACCGTTTTCACGAAGTCTCACAGTTGAAAAACGGTTTTCACCGTTTTTCTCCTGTATCGAAATTGTCCCTTTACGCGCGCGATCTTTCCAGCGAAGTTACTTGTAAGTCGAGTCAACGCGGGATACGGTTTTTCAACCGTAATCCCGAGCACCCCCACGACTGCAATCATGCACGACCGATATTTCGGTCATGCTTTACAGTGCGCTGTACTGCGCGTGGGTAGGGCGATCATTCTCCCTGTTCTGTTGCGATCGTGGGTCATGCCACGCTCGCAACAGCCTAGTATATCTCAACGGGACGTAGCAGGCGCGCTAGCGACAAAGTCGTTCCGACAAAACGACAAGCTGCCCGGGGCAAAAAAAATATACCCCTGACGGATGGCATGCCATTCGGGAGCCTCAACCCTAAAGTTTTAGGGCTTAGGCTCCCGAACGATGCATGCCATCCCGATGGGGTTTTAGTTTTTTCTGCCCGGGTCAGGGTGACGCTCCCGAAAGCGCCACCCCCGAGCGTCACCCCTGGCAAAACGGAGCGTCACCCCCGGTTCTGTTGAGAGATACAGTGCGAAGACACACGCGCGGGCCTGAAGGCCCACACGTGCGATCAGGACCCCACGCGCGGGTCCCGATTTCCTCGCGCTGTTGACCTTGACCATCGCGAGAAACTCTAAGGGTCAACATTGACCCCTTGTGAACATGCACGATACTTCATGAACACACACGAAAACAGAAAAACGAAAACTAACATGAACACACAAACATTCATGAACAACGCACAGACTTCACTGAATTTTACGAACACGGTCACGAACACAGAAATTCACGAACACATAATTAACGCACACATATGAAAACTCGCGAAGCAACGCAAACGCACACGAAGTCTTGCATTCACGCATGGACATTCAGGAACACTCAGGGATGCAACCTTTCAAGAAAACTCACATAACTCATGATCCGTTGAGGCGATTCACGAGCCGTAAACACAGAAACGCAGCTCATGAAAAAGCGCCACTCGCACACAACAAATTAACTTCAGAACAAACACCTCACTTTCACTCAACGTCGACGAATAGGTGGGTCGTCGTGGCAACCATGTATTGCACTCAACAAACTCCCCCACAACCTGCCGACTATTCGTATCCACATTCGTCACTCATGGACTCAAGAACTCCTTTCACCATCTCTATCATTGGCTCACGAGATTTTACATACTTGCCCAACTGCTCCCCTTCTTCATCTAACTCCACATTTTCACGGTTGACCGGCTCCTTCAAGGTACCGATCCCGACAGCAGTTTTAATTAATGTACTCTTCTGCTCCCCACAAATTCGGCTTCCTCATCATCTGCTGCAACTCTTGGCAGCTTCACCGTAGTATTGCCGATACCTCCCGAAGTAGTTTCAGCTCCCTTCAAGCCCGAGTCCACCTTAGATTCTCCAAACACCTTGGTTGCATCAGCTTCAATGCTTGTCACATTCAGCACCAACGGCTTCTCCTCAGTAGCCTCACCTTTCGGCTGCACCATGACTTCAGGCTTCTGCTCCTCACAAGTGTCACTCTTGTGCACTCTCGTCTCCATCACCACAGCAGCAGCCTTGCATTCATTCCCCTTGGTTCCTGCACCGCTTTTCTCATCATCACTTGCTGCATTTCCCTTTTCAGACGCTGCGAGTCGAGCATTCACCTGCTTCAACTGCTGCACCAGCATCTCCACTGTCACCTTCAACTCCTTGATCATTTGAGCAGCCATCGTAGTGCACTCCCCCTTGCAGCTGCAAATTCCAATTTGCATCTCAGGTATCACTTCCTTCCATGGCACCACGGGCACATGCCACATGCCGCAAAGAGATTACATTTCCCTTCAGCTCCGGCACCAAAATGTACGTCTTCCAAGAAGACCAGTTTCCCGTCAGCTCCCTTGAAGGCTGCCTTCCCAGCCCCCATCACTTTCATCTCATGCCCACATCCTGAATGCATTTCAGTTTTGCACGTTTTCCCAATCATATCCAGCAGGTCCGCCCTCGTGGTCATGTAGTACGCTGCTCCAGAGTCTAGAATCCAAGTGTTAAGGGGAGGAGGCTCTGCTCTCTTCTTGGCGAATGCCTTCTTATCTCCCTTATTCCCTTGCACGTGGAAAAACTATTCAGAAGCTCGTTCCCAACCGTTTGCCCCTTCCATTGCGGTCGCTGCAACATAACCAACGTCGTTGTGTTGGTTCTCCTTTCGCTCGCCACCCTCATATTCGGGAGTCCACCCTCTGGGTCGCTTCCAGCATTTCACCCATGTGTGTCCCGGCTTCTTGCAGTACCAACAAGTACCCTTGAACCCTTGGTAGCCACCATGCTCATCAACTTCGTCATCATCACTGTTGCTCCTCTCGTTCTTCTCATCACGGCCATTTCTGTACCGTCCATGTTCACCTTGACTGCTGCCTTTCCCTTAACGCCAGCTGCCCCCTTGAACTCCATAGCCGCCATCACCATCTTGACTCAGATTGAACTGCCATCTCCTGAAATCCTCCTCCAAGATCTTGGCTCGCACCCACTCTAGGGTCCATGAATTCTCGTTTTGAGGGAGGCTCAGCCCGCTTGTAAACTGCAGCCAAGACTCGGGTAGTAGTGACAGTATCCGCATGAACTTTGTCTGCTCCGGGTAGGTGATGGATGCAATCTGCAACTTTGCATACAACTACCGCATCTTGTCCAGAACCGGTTGAATCGCCCCCCCCTCACTCAGACGCAATGCCGCCAGTTCACACTCCAGCATGAGCGTTGCAAACCGAGGTAGGCGCATGCAATTCCTTTGGCACCTTCTAAGCTCGTGGTCCACAATTAGCTAATTCCAGCAGATGCATCACGTGTGACCGCTGATTCAGCTCCAAGCTTTGTGAGAGAAGGTAGTAGCCAGCCGTTGCACGTTCGTCCCACTCCTCTTGCAGGTTCGGATCGTCCGGCCTCTTCTCCTTGCCCGTCATCAGCTTCAACAAGCCAACTTGACAAAAATACAACTGCATCTTTCACGCCCAATCGTCGTAGCCGTTGCCATTGAACTTATCGATGACGAAATTCTTTAGCACCTCCTTCAATAGGGAGCCCTGGCTGACCCGCACTCTTCTTGGCACCGAATCACCATTATCTTGGCTTCCGCTATTAGCTTGTGCCAAAGAACCTTCATTGTCGACCGACGCCATACTCTTCTAACGGCAATTCGTAGAACCATACCTCTGATACCACATGATGACTACTATTGGGATCTAGAGGCTACTAAGCACACATATAATTCACACTTAAGAGTCCCCACGGGGTCACCTCCAAGAGTCCTTGGGTGCCTGGCAGGGCCAGCCCATATCCAAGGGTCCGTGTTATGTCGAGGGATACGCTAAGTATGAAAACAATCGCGTGCATTAGAGCATTTCCAAAACTCCTTGCGCAGCGTTGTGACGACAAACTGGTCGTGTGCAGAAAGTTCTCTTCATGTCAATACGATGATAGAGAAAAACTCCACCCAAAGGATTGATCACAACTGAACACAAGTACGAATTTATATTTCGCCTAACACACAAGCATAAGAAAGCACAAAGCAGTTGTTTAACTAGTCTTCAGGACTTCGCCACATGCGCCAAGGAAAACGGTTGCTGAACTACTTCGGAATTTGGATTGGTTCTCCTCTGTAGAATAACTGTCTACAAATTTCATGTCTGCCGAATTCCCCTGCTGATTCCCCTCGTGAACTTTCGTGACTTCTCGTGCGCTATCATAAACGCTCATGTGAGATTACCGTTTTCACGAAGTCTCACTGTTGAAAAACGGTTTTCACCGTTTTTCTCCTGTATCGAAATTGTCCCTTTACGCGCGCGATCTTTCCAGCGAAGTTACTTGTAAGTCGAGTCAACACGGGATACGGTTTTTCAACCTTAATCCCGAGCACCCCCACGACTGCAATCATGCACGACCGATATTTCGGTAGTGCTGTACGGTGCGTTGTACTGCACGTGGGCAGGGCGATCATTCGCCCTGTCTTGTTGCGATCGTGGGCCATGCCACGCTCGCAACAGTGCAAAGGCACATGAGCAGGCATGAAGGCCCACACGCGCGATTAGGACCCCACGCGCGGGTCCCGATCAGGGCTGTCGATTCAAGGGCATTTGGCCTTAATGCCCTGAACATTCCGGGCGAACTCACAGCCAGCTTCGGCAATTCAAAGGGTTGCTTTCGAGGGAAGCCCGTTTTTCTTATGGGCTGGTTTTGAGAAATAGGGGTCCTAGCCCGGATCCATCAAGGGCTGGTTCGGGGCCTTTCCCTGATTTCCCGGATCAGGAGTAGAGTAGCCCTGCGAGTTGCCCAAGTTGCCACTCTTATCCTCCCACTCTCATCCTCCCTGTATCTCCCACAAGCTATCTACTTAGGCACGAAAGGACTTTCTTGTGTTGATGTTATGGCTGTAGTTGCAAAATATTTTCAAGTCAATTCGACTCCTCACAGTTCCAAGTACTCACACTGGACTCGCGACACTGACACCCTACGAGGCCAAGAGGAAATTGCCCCATCAGTTCACACTAGTAGTACTACATGAAAAACGACCACCTCGGAAGTGCTTTGCGATTATACACACGAGTTTAAGCGACTTCTTTGCTGACGATGATTTGCCGTACGGCCCCTCTCCTCCCCCCCCCCCCCCCCCCCACCCCACTTCCCCCCTCGCTGTAGGTATGCAAATGAGTCGTTAGCATACTCCTTCCCGCTGCTAAGTAATAGGTTGAAGCCCGGATGTCAAGTTTTGTGCCATTACGGCTCACGTACATTTTTGTAGGAAGCCCGGATGTCAAGTTTTGAATTTGACCTGCGCCCGTGATCGTCAAGGGCTAAAAAACGGTCACCTTCGCGAAAATCAAGGCCAAACTTCGAATAGCTCATAACTCAAAGTGTTGGTCCCAGGGACTTCGACAGGCCTGGTCCCGATTTCCTTGCGATGTTGACCTTGACCATCGCGAGAAATTCTAAGGGTCAACATTAACCCCTCATGAACACCCACGATACTTCATGAACACACACGAAAACAGAAAAACAAAAACTAACATGAACACTCACAAACATTCATGAACAGCGCACAGACTTCACGGAATTTCACGAACACAGAATTAACGCACACATATGAAAACTCGCAAAGCAACGCAAACGCACACGAAGTCTCGCATTCACACATGGACATTCAGGAACACTCAGGGACACAACCTTTCACGAAAACTCACATAACTCATGAACCGTTGAGGCGATTCACGAGCCGTAAACACAAAAACGCAGCTCACGAAAAAGCTCAACTCGCACAGAACAAATTAACTTCAGAAAAAACACCTCGCTTTCACTCAACGTCGACGAATAGGTGGTAGGTCGTCGTGCAAACCATGTATTGCACTCAACAGACTTGGACGCACTCTCGCCCTTCCTCGCCTCCACGCTCGGCCTACAGCTGTGCAAGAGAGAGCTCGCCACCAGCGGCCGCAACTGGGGCGATGTTGAGATCGAAGGTACCCTCCACCACCGCGCCGCACTGCATCGAAGTGCACCGCAGGGCGCGGTGCTGTGCGGGAATGGGGTTGGGGAAAAGGGGGTGGAGGGTGGGAGAGCATTAGGAAGGTGGGAGTGGCGTGGGTGTACGTGTGGGCAAGTCTGCAGAGGTTGAGGCGATCCAACATAGTCTCAAGACGCGCTTGCTTCCGCTCTCACATAGTATAAAAAATGAGGTAGCATAATTATCCACACCTAACTTACAAAACACAAATGGAGGTAGCATAATTATATATTTTTGTCTAAACAATTGTCAGTTGACAACCTCTCGTATTTTGACATGTTATTATATCACGATACATGGAAAGAAACAGGTTATGAAATGCCAGCACTAATGTTTGAACAAACATCTCACAAATCAACTATAGAAATATTAGTAAATCATTAGCAAAACATCCGCAAAACATCTTGTCAGAATAACAGTTAGAACGAAGGAGCCATAACTAGGGTTTAGCTAGTTAGGCAAGAGAGAATAAGCAAAGGAGCGGTTTCACTAACAAGCAGGTGGATCCGTATAGGAAACCCTAAGGGGCCGTACTCACTATAGAGTACCCCACTGCAGGCTAGACAAACTACACTTTTTGACACACCCCCATAGTCAAAGTGGGGTGTAATCAGCACAACAAGCAGCAGTTCATTGTTTACAAATATAAGCAATGCAAGAGGCTATCAGAGGGGGCTAGTGATGAGGAGGAGGGACTATGAGAGGAGAGGAGGTGGTGGGCGGCAGCTGAAGCTGCTGGCACACGGCGCAACTGGCACACGGGCAACTGGAGCAACTGGCACACTGGCAACTAGAGCAACTGGCACACGGGCAACTGGAGTAACTGGCTCCGCGGCTAGACGAGCGGCAGGAGCAACTGACTCTCGGGCGACTGGAGCAACGGGCTCACAGGCAACTGGAGCGACGGGCTCACGGGCGACTGGCGCAACGGTCTCACGGGCCACTGGAGCTGCTGGCTTCACGGCGGCCACCCCCCTTCAACCTCCCCCATTGTCCTAAAACTCCTGTTCACTCACCCCTTGCTGCACCCCTAGCTTCACTCCCACGATCGCAGTGATCAAGACTACAGCACGGCTTGCTCTCTTGCTAACGGGCCAGCGCCGCAACGGCGAATACATCAGAAATCGCTAGCAAGATCTCATCCGATCACTGCAGTGGCTGACTGATTGCGACCTCACTATCCCGTTTTCCCAACAGTTTTTGTTGGTCAATTGCCCGTTTGGCACCAAAATACTCACTCGCGGTCTCCAACGGATCGCGGCGCGTGAATGGCCGGAGCGCACGGGGTTGAACAGGCATGGACGACGAAGAGCGAGGAAGATCGCACAGCCAACGACGGAGCGAAAGGCTTTGCGAGAAACTCTTTGGGCTGGGAATTCCCCAGTCTTCCGACCCAGAGCAAATTCCAAGTCGATTGAGCCGGGTCATGTTGGACGCATTCTACAGCGTAGTGCCAACTGTGTTTAGGGCACCTTCAGAATCCCTAGAGCCAATTTGTTTGAAAAGAATTCCTGACAGAATAGTATGGATTGTTTGGACTCAGGTTTGAATTTTGTGAAATATGAAGCCTAAACACGCCCGTGTAACGAGTTGCCTGCTAAGGTATGCTTCGCCGCTATGTTTTGCGAAAGGTTTCGCCAGCTCTTTGTTCCAGAAGGGAAAATATGCGCTATTGGGCTGGTGTGGCATGACAACTGTGCAAACATAATTCCACAAGAGATGTTTTTGCAGTGCACTGTCGTTTACACGACAATTCCACAACCATTTGTCTGGTAAGCAGTACGGACACGAGATGAGGTGAAGCAGCAGCCAGACACTGGAACTCCTCCTGCCTGTCCTCAAGGACGTCCGTGCCAAGGGCACACTCACCCCCGACGGACGGAGGACAGACAGACTCAGACTCAGCGACAAGACTAGCAGCGTAGTCTAGGCGACAGCGAGCAGCAAAGTCAACGAGCTCAGCAACTAGTGCAGACGCAGCAGTGGACTCAAAGGAAGGGTCAGTGACGACAGTAGCAAGGAGACGCGTGACAGTAGGACTGGCAGCACGAAGAGAGTCCGACTCCGGGTCGGCAAGAGCAGGAAGAGAGGAAGCAGGAGGAGAAGGCAAAGGGGCACGCAGAGGAGCAGTGGACGGACGCAGAGACATCCGGTGCGTGCCAGGGACAGGAGGAGGACGCGGACGCGAACCACGACCACTAGTGCAAGCAGGACGGACAGGCGACGCAGGGCGAGACGCAGGCTCACGACACTCAGCAAGACCTCTAGTAGGACCAGTGTAGGGAGAAGGAGCAGGCAAACGGGAGGCCGGCTGTAACTTTAACTGTGACGGGACAGGCTGTGGACACTCTAAGGGAGGAGGAGGACCAGTAGAAGGCGGAAGACCAAGAACCTGCTGAAGGAGCGGAACAAAGTACGGTCGAGACCGCGCGGCGACTCTAGACACAGTAGGGACAGCACCATACCCCCAGCAGGAGCACCAGCTCCAGCACCTCCAGCTCCAGTGCCCGCAGCACACCTGTAGCACCCCCAGCAGGAGTCTCAGCGCCAACACCCTCAGCAGGTCCAGCTCCAGTCGAACCCCCAGGCCCGGCAGCTCCAGTACTCCCAGTATGAGCACCTCCGGGACCCGCGACAGCACCACCCTCAGTAGCCGAAGAACCTCCAGCTCCAGCAGCACGCCTCCAGCGCCGGGCAAACCACTCGCGCAGCTCCTATGGAGAGAGTGGCTCCCGCCGAGACGCAGCACCCGAAGAACCTCCAGGCACAGTACCGCCAGACGCGACACGAGCAGGCACAGCTCCCGCAGGCTCTGCACCCCCAGGCTCCGCACCCCCAGGCTCAGCACTCCCAGTCGTAGCACCCCCAGACTCAGCAACCCCAGACGTAGCACCCCCAGGCTCATCACCCCCAGACGTAGCACCCCCAGGCTCAGCACCCCCAGGCGTAGCACCCCCAGGCGTAGCACCCCCAGGCTCAGCAGGAGTGAAGTGGTGAACCCCCGCATCCTGCAGGTCTGCACCACTCACCAAGTTCGTAGAGAACGAAGGGAGGTAAAGACCAGACAGGGTGCTAGAGGTGGCCGGCGGACACGGGAGGACAGTGGAGAAGTGAGCAAGGACAGGATCCCCAGAGGGGTCTGCCAGAGAGACTGCAACCAGCCGACCAAGCGGCGTGAGTGTGGTGCGGTCTCGAAAGAAGGAGCGGGAAGCCCCCGAGTCAAGAGTGAAGGTGTGAGAGGCCGGAGCCGACGCGGTACCTGAGAGAGCAGACTCACCCGCACATGAGGAAGCAGACTCACTAGCACCTAGAGCAGTAGCCGCACCTGTACCTGGAGCAGGAGACTCACTAGCACCCAGAGCAGCAGCCTCACCAGCAGCTAGAGCAGAAGGCTCTATACCCGGGTCAGGCGGTACGCACAGGTGACCGGCACGGTCAGCACTAGTAGGCAAAGCATACATGGCAGTAAGAATAGCATCATAGTCAAGAGCAAATATATCTACCCTCTGCCTAAGCAACTCCACCCAGTCGGGGAGCTCAGCCTCGTCGCCAAACTCGGTACGTCAGGCGTTGCTCAGACGGGCAAAGCAGCGCGACTGTGTGTGACTAGGCGTCCCACAAGGCTGACCAGTCCGAGCACCGTGCGAATCACGTAAGAGCAGCGAACAGGACTGAGAGACCCTCTACTCTGAGCGTACCACTCACGAAGCTGCTGGGGCGTGAGAGACGCGCGTGGGCGTCGCTGGAGCTGCATCTGGCCGCCGCCAGTAGTAGGAACAGCAGTAGTGGTAGCAGTAGCAGCGCCGCCACCCCTACAACCCCAACCAATGTACCACTCACGCAGCTGCTGGGGCGTGAGAGACTCACGCTGACGTCGCTGGGGCTGCATCTGGCTCCGCCAGTAGAAGCAGGAGAAGGAGTAGCAGCAGTAAGGCAGGCAGGCAAGCAGGCGGCGGGCAGCGCGCTAGCAAGGCAGGGGCTCACCAGTGGTGGGAAGAGCAGGCTCGGCGACTCGGCGACCCGGCGACTCGGCGGTTCGGGCGGCTCGGGCGGCTCAGCGGCACAGCGGCTCAGCAGCAACTGCTGCTCGGCGGCTCGGGCGACTCGGGCGACTCGGGCGACTCGGGCGGCTCAGCGGCAACTGCGGCTCGGCGATCCGGCGGCTCGGGCGGCTTGGCGGTACGGCGGCTCAGCAGCAACTGCAGCTCGGCGGCTCGACGACCCGGCGGCTTGGGCGGCTCAGGTGGCGCTGCGGCTCGGGCGGCTCGGGTGGCTCGGGCGGCTCGGCAGCAGCTTGGTGGCGCTGGCGGCTCGGTGACGACGGCGGGGCCGCTTGGGGACGGCGGTGGAGCCGGGTGGAGCGGCGACAGGGCCAGCAGAGGCGGTGCCGGGGCCGCAGGGTAGGCGACGGGGCCAGCAGAGGCGGCGCCAGGGCCGGGAAGGGCGGTGCCGGGGCTGCAGAGGTAGGCGACGGGGCCAGCAGAGGCGGCGCCGGGGCCGGGAAGGGCGGCGCCGGGGCCGCAGAGGTAGGCGACGGGGCCAGCAGAGGCGAGGCCGGGTCGGGAAGGGCGGCGTCGGGGTCGCCAGGGTAGTCGACGGGGCCAGCCGAGGTGGCGCCGGGGCCGGGAAGGGCAGAGCCGGGGCCGGGAAGGGCGGCGCCGGGGCCGCAGGGGTAGGCGACGGGGCCAGCAGAGGCTGCGGATCGGGGCCGCGAGGGCGGCGCGACGCGGCCGCTAGGGCGGCGCGACGGGGTAGCGGGGCGTGGCGCGCCTGGAGGGAACGGGGCCACGAGCCTTGAGGCGCGCGCCAGAGAGAAAATCGCCGCGCGCGGCGAGATGAAAAATAAAAATAAAAAAAAAAATAAAGTCGCACGCCACGGGGCGTGCGACAGATCGAGTAGCAGCGGAAGCAGTAGTAGGTGAGAAAAGTAGAACGAGAAGGAAATGACTATGAACGAAGTGAGTACAAATAGGAAACCCTAGTTGGGTTGTACCCCCTATGGGATACCCCACTATAGCCTACACAAATAAGTAAGCTATAATATTCTGACACACCCCCATAGGCAAAGTGGGGGAGAACAAGGGGTCACAAGACCAGTCAAGCAAAGCGAAGCAAAGCTCAGGGTGGATCACAAAGTCACCACACATTCCGAGCACAAGGTCAAGGGCCACAAGGCCAGTTCACATGCAAGATCATATATAGAGATATACAAGAGTCAAGCAAGGAAGAACAAGAGTATATATAGGTCAAGGTACAAGCAAGGTCAAGAAGTGAGCAAGTGAGGCAAGACAGGCACAAGACCCAGCTGCGTGCAGCAACGCTGATGATCACAAGGCGCAAGTGCCTTGGTGAAGACATCAGCAGTGTTGGCCTCAGAGGCCACGTACGCAAGTCGCAACTGTCCACGCTGCTGTAGCTCACGAGCAAGAAAGTAGCGGAGAGCAATGTGCTTTGTCCTGTGCTCCAGTCGCTGCTCTCGACACAAGGCCAGCATGGCCTTGTTGTCTACGTACAGGACTGGAGGAGAACGAGGCGGCTCTCCAAGGTCGGTCAGCAGGTAGGTGAGCCAGCGAAGCTCCTGAGCAGCCATAGCCCCGGCGTAGATCTCAGCCTCACAACTGGAGCCGAGAACAGAAGACGAGTGGGTAGCCCGCCACGAAACAGAGCCGGAACCAAGGCCGAAGGTGGGTAAAGAGGTCAGCGGCTGTAGGAAAGGCAGCAAGGTCAAGGAAGAGGTAAGGTAGCATGAGGCGGCTCAGTGTAGCAGTGGAAGGGGAGGAGTAGCGCGCAACTACAGCGTCGTACAAGGCCTGAGCACTCTTGCACTGACTAAAGTGCGCACGCTCAGAGGAAGGGAGGTGGCGACGCACAGCAAGACGTGCAGCAGCATCGCGTGTGGCCCACTTGGAGCGAACAGTGGGGTCAGCATCAGCAGGAGGGGCAGGGACAGCGCCAGAGGCAAAGTCGAAGAGAGAGATGTCATCTACTGAATCGCACTGCAAGTACAGCTGCAGGTCCTCGACCCAGACCGCAAAGTCAATGGCGCGACCCTCAGCGTCAAAGGCCAGGACACTAGGGGTGGCCATGATAGCAGCCGACAGTCTCACCAGAGAGGAAGGGTCGAGCACCTCAGTAGGACAGCAGCACGGCAGCTCAGCAACTCCGCCGGCCCAGGAGTAGCAGCAGCCCCACAGGACCCGGCTCCCGGCACCGTAGGCGGCTCGGGCGGCTCGGGCGGCTCGGGCGGCTCGGGCGGCTCGGGCGGTCGGGCGGCTCGTGCGGCTCGGGTGACGCGGGGGCTCACGGGCGGTGCGGGCGTCGTGGCGGGCGGTTCACGGGCGGCTGCACGGGCGGCTCACGGGCGGCTGCACGGGCGGCCGGGGCGGCTCACGGGCGGCACGGTGAGCGGCTGCACGGGCGGCTGCACGGGCGGCTGCACGTGCGGTTGCACGGGCGGTTGCACGGGCGGCGCACGGGCGGCTGCACGGGTGGCGCGTCGGGCTACAGCACGGGCGGCGGAGCCGCAGTAAGAGAGGCGGCGGGGCCGCAATGGGGGCCGTAGCGGGGCTGCAGCGGGGCCTAAGCGGGGCCGAAG
This sequence comes from Closterium sp. NIES-65, assembly GCA_948144175.1. NCBI lineage: Eukaryota > Viridiplantae > Streptophyta > Zygnematophyceae > Desmidiales > Closteriaceae > Closterium > Closterium sp. NIES-65. The sequence continues at coordinate 1,186,171 of CANXME010000062.1, read as the reverse complement.
CGGGGCCGTAGCGGGGCCGACGAGGGGCTGTAGCGGGGCCGTAGCGGGGTCGGCGGGGCCTAGGCGGGGCCGACGGGGCCGAAGGGGCCGTAGCGAGGCCGTAGCGGGGCCGTAGTGGGGGCCTAGGCGGGGCCGACGGGGCCGAAGCGGGGCCGTAGCGGGGCGTAGGTGGGGCCGATGGGGCCGTAGTGGGGCCTAGGCGGGGCCGACGGGGCCTAATCGGGGCCGTAGCGGGGCCTGGGCGGGGCCGACGGGGCCGTAGTGGGACCTAGGCGGGGCCGACGGGGCCTAAGCGGGGCCGTAGTGGGGCCTAGGCGGGGCCGATGGGGCCTAAGCGGGGCCGTAGCGGGGCCTAGGCGGGGCCAACGGGACCGTAGCGAGGCCGTAGCGGGGCCGTAGCGGGGCCTAAGCGGGGCCGACGGGGCCTAAGAGGGGCCGTAGCGAGGCCTAAGCGGGGCCGACGGGGCCGTAGCGAAGCCGACGCGGGGCCGTAGCGGGGCCTAAGCGGGGCCGACGGGGCCTAAGCGGGGCCGTAATGGGGCCGACGGGGCAAAGCGGGGCCGTAGCGGGTGGCTCGAGGGGCAGTAAGGGCGGCCAATAGGGGCCACTAAGGCGACTCGAGGCACTACTACGGGCAGGAGAAAAAAAAATCGTGGTGGGCCCTAAGAACAGTTCCCACAGGGGAACCTGCTCGATACCATGAGAAAAGTAGAACGAGAATGAAATGACTATGAACGAAGTGAGTACAAATAGGAAACCCTAGTTGGGTTGTACCCCCTATGGGATACCCCACTATAGCCTACACAAATAAGTAAGCTATAATATTCTGACAGTAGGGCCCACAGGCCAGGAGCATATGTGCTCTGATATCATGTGAGAATGAACGAGAGTGAATGAACTATGAATGAAGTGGGTACAAGTACTAACCCTAATTGGGTTGTACCCCCTATGGGATACCCCACTACAGCCTACACAATATGTATACGCTACAATGTTCTGACAGTTCCTTCTCCAGCGACGTGGCTCCCAAGGCTCGCAAAGGCGACGCCGCCGCGGCTGCGAACGGCGGCGGCGATGCGGGCGACGATCTGATGGCGTGGGTGGCGAAGAGTCGCAAGCTGTACGAGAATCTGCGCGCGGAGAAGGAGAAGGCGGAGCGCATGGCGCGCATGCTCGCCGACCAGGTGCGACTCGCGGACCTCCGCCGCCACCAAACCTTGCCTATTTTGCCTCACCTCGTGACGAGCATCTGTCGCGTTACGAAAGCGTGTCCTCGTGACGCTTGTCTGTTGCCATGGATTGCCGTGGCGTGGTGAGAGAGTGAACTAATGTCTCTCATTTGTCTGCTGCTTGCTGCTTAGCTCGATTTTGCCGCCCGCAAATTGTCGCCTTTTACTGATGCACTTTATATGAATAAAACATGTCGTTTTTGTATTCCTTTTGGGTGTGCGACGTGTTTCCTTGGCAAAGGCAATGAAGATTTTATTCCCCGCAGTGTCGTGGGATTGTCGGTTGTGATCTTACCGCAGGACGACACGGGCGCGGAGGACAAGGAGGACGACGAGGAGCGAGGAGGGCGGCAGCGGTCATCGCGACCCGAGTACACCTCTCGTGAGCGCCCACTCCGGCCCCCCACCCGGACCACCTCTTTCCCCCACACCCTCTCTACACCGCTCCCCGTCACTTCTCGCAAGCCGATCCGCACAGACCCACCATGCGTGTTTCCTCCTGCTGCCTCTCCCTCACCCCCCGCCCACGTGATACTTTTCCCTCAACTGCCTTTCCGTCCCCAAACCCTCGCTCTCCTTCCCATCGCCAACTACCTCACTCCTTCCCCCACCCAACCCCTCTCGTCCACTTCCCCCCTTCTCTCTCCATTGCTGCGTCCCGCCGTACGCCCTTCCGCTGCCCTGTCCCTCTGTGCGAGCTTCAGGCGACCTGGCGGGGATGAGGGTGCGGCACGGGGTGGGCGCGGTGCTGCAGAAGGGCGCGGCCGCGGTGCTCACGCTTAGGAGACGACGTCAATGAAGGTGCCCATACCTGTCTGCCTGCCTGCGTGCGTGCTCTCGTGCGTGCCTGAGAGAGTACAGCGGTGGGCAGTGTTTGCTTGGAGGAGAGCGTCCGAGTGTTGCTGCTCCCTGCCTGTCCACGTCGCCTCGTATTGTCAGGTTCCCCTCCTCATGCTCGCACCCACTCTTTGTGCATCACTACTCCTCCCCTTTTCCCTTCCTCAGTGCCCTCTCTTTTCCTTCTCCCTCCCTCCTCCCCTCCCGCGCTTCTCCTGTTTTATCCTCCAACCAACCCCACCCCCATCTCCTCCCACTTGGCATGTGGGAGCACTGTGACTATGGTGGGGTGGGGGTGGGCGGGTGGGTGGCAGAGGAGGACGAGCTGGAGAATGTGGAGGCGGCAGAGCAGAGACGGCGACTTTGAGGCGCCTCTAAAGCCCTCCCGTTTGACCCTCCTCATCCCCCCACCCCCTTCTCCCCCCATTGCACTGCACATGTTGTGGGTGGTATGGGCGCGCAGAGGAGGACAAGCTGGAGAACGTGGAGGCGGCGGAGCAGAGCCGGTGAGACAAGGCGTACCGCGCCGCCAAGAAGACCACCAGCATTGCCGACAAGTGAGATGAGGGGGGCATTGTTATGTTATCCACCAGTCGGTCGGTTGGGGCATATTGCTGATCGGTATGGAAGCGTTGCATGGAGTCAGATGCATGTTCGAGAGGTAGCCAACGAGACAAGTCGGATGCATGTCCGAGAGGTAGCCAACGAGACAAGTCGGATGCATGTCCGAGAGGTAGCCAACGAGACAAGTCGGATGCATGTCCGAGAGGTAGCCAACGAGACAAGTCGGATGCATGTCCGAGAGGTAGCCAACGAGACAAGTCGGATGCATGTCCGAGAGGTAGCCAACGAGACAAGTCGGATGCATGTCCGAGAGGTAGCCAACGAGACAAGTCGGATGCATGTTCGAGAGGCCTGACTCTATCATCTGCTACCTACCTCCCCCATTCACTGCCTCTTGTCCTCCCTCCCTATAGCACGCTCTCCCTGCTGTTTCCACGTGGCGCAGGTTCGCGGAGGTCGAGGGCGAGAAGAAGCCCATGCTGCCATAGTTTGATGACGGGCAAGAGGACGAGGTGAGGGGCAAGAGGAGTGATCAGCAAGAGGGGTGATTAGCAAGAGGGGTGAGCAGCAAGAGGGGTGAGCAGCAAGAGGGGTGAGCAATGGGGATGTTATGGCAGTGAGGAGTTGGAAGGGCATGGGAGAAGATGTAACTCCTCCGATACTGGTGGGTGGTGGGGATTTGGGGGGTTTGTGAGGGAAGGAATAGGGGAAGGATGTTTTGCCTGCTTGGAGATGGCCGGCCAGGGGGCACTGCTCATCTCGTACTCTCCCTTCAAGACCGCCTCACATATACCCTCTTCTGACACTGGGGGGGGTTGGGGGAGGGGGGGGAGAGCAGGGTGAGACAGGAAAAGGGGGAAGAAAGAGGAGGCGGGACGAGAGAGGAAGGGAGAGAAGGCAATGTGTTTGACGTTTGATGTGCAGTAGAGCGCCTTCAGAGATGGCACAAATGCCTTCACGTTAGTGTTAAGCTACCACTGCTGTCTCAAGACTGCCTCGCAAATGCCCTCCTCTAATACTAATGGCGGGTGATTGAAAGGGAAGGGCGTGGGAGCGGAGGCAAGGAGATGGACCAGGGAGGGGCATTGCGGAGCGGGGGTCGTGCAAGTGAGACTGCGGTACAGTGCAGTGCAGCGCCTTCCAGTGTCAAAGCGCTTGATGTGTTTATTGAAGCGCTTGATGTGTTTATTGAAGCGCTTGATGTGTTTAGTGAAGCGCTTGATATGTTTAGTGAAGCGCTTGATGTGTTTAGTGAAGCGCTTTATGTGTTATTGAAGCGCTTGATGTGTTATTGAAGTACCTTGTGGTGGAAAAGCGTTGTAACCACAGAGTTGAAAGGGCATGGAATTGTATGGTACGGTATGGTATGGTACGGTATGGTATGGTATGGTATGGTATGGTATGGTATGGTATGGTATGGTATGGTATGGTATGGTATGGTATGGTATGGTATGGTATGGTATTGTATTGTATGGTATGGTATGGTATGGTATGGTATGGTATGGTATGGTATGGTATGGTATGGTATGGTATGGTATGGTATGGTATGGTATGGCATGGCATGGGCATGTGTGGTATGGCATGGTATGGGATGAATGGTATGGCATGGCATGGCATGACATGGTATGGCATGGCATGGTATGGCATGGCATGGCGTGGTACGGTATGGTACATGGGGAGTGAGTGAACTCATAACCCCCCCAGGGCAGCAATCTGATAGCCCTCGTGCCTCAGTACAGTCATTAGGCTCATCTCAATGAGTCCCTCTCAACCGTACACTATATCACTGAATTTCACCACACTACACCACCTCATTCTTCCAATCCACCATCCCAGAAGGGCGGGGTGCTGCACAGCAGCACGTAGGTGATGACACCAACACTCCACGTGCCACACATCATCACACCGCACTGAGTACTACACCACATACCTCCATATCTCCGCATTCCACCACACTACACCACCCCATTCTTCCAAACCACCATCCCAAAAGGGCAGGGTGCCACACTGCAGCATGTATGTGATCACTCCAACGCTCTACACATCACACTCGCTCGCTGCTCGGACTGCCTGCCATACACCACACCAAACCGTGCACTACACCACATCACCGCATTCCACCGAATCACACCCTGTGGTACACCATATCACCACATGCCACCATACCACACCCCAACACACCACCCCAGAAGGGCGGGGTGCCACACAGCAGCATGGATGTGATCACTCCAGCGCTCCAGACGCCCACACCACACCTTACCATGTGCCACAGTCTACACCACATCACTACACCCCACCACTTTACCATCCAAGAAGGTCGGAGCAGCACATAGCAGCATGTAGGGAATCATCCCAACGCTCCATGACTACCGTGTCAGACACCACACCACACTGTGCACTACACCTCATCACCGCATTCCAACCTACCACACCCCAGCGTACCATCCCAGAAAGGCGGGGTTCCGCATAGCAGCATGTAGGTGATGACTCCAATGCTCCACACGTCACACTCGCTGCCGTAGTCTCTTCTCAGCACCTCTGGTGCCACATAGTACGCACTGCCCACCACCTCCTTGAAGCGCTGGCCTGAGGAGAGAGAGACATGGAGTGAGGAATGAGATTGGAAGGAGGGGAGGGAGGGGGTTATCACTCCAATGCTCTACTTTGTTGCACTCGCTGCCACACTCTCTTCGCAACACCTTTGGTGCCACATAGTACGCACTGCCCACCACCTCCTTGAAGCGCTGGCCTGAGGAGAGAGAGACATGGAATAAGGAATGAGATTGGAAGGAGGGGAGGGAGGGGGTCATCACTCCAATGCTCTACTTTGTTGCACTCGCTGCCACAGTCTCTTCGCAACACCTCTGGTGCCACATAATACGCACTGCCCACCACCTGCTTGAATCGCTGGCCTGGGGAATGAGGGGCAGGGAACGAGGGTAAGGGAAGCAATGGGCAAGAGGCTAAGGGAGAGAGGGTCGGATTAGAGGAGGAGGCAGGGCACGCAACAGCAGGAAGTTTTCGAGCTTGAGATCCCGATGCACCACACACACTGCCTCCCCTGGATACCAAACTGCACTGCACCACACTGCACTGCACTGTCACTCACCCGGCTCAAAGAAAGTCGACAACCCAAAGTCAATGGCGATGAGGGGGGCATCGTCACCGGGATGCAGCATCAGGAAGTTCTTGAGCTTGAGATCCTGATGGATAACGCCCCGCCCTGCCCCTCGCAACACATGTTGACGACCGATGCATACACACCTGGCTCAAAGAATGTTGAAAGCCCAAAATCAATGGCCATGAGGGGGGCGTCCTCCCCCGGGTGCAGCAGCAGGAAGTTCTCGAGCTTGAGGTTTCGATGGATAACAACGTCCTACCGTTTACAAGGCATATTGAGGACCAACACGTACATACCTGGTTGAAAGAAAGTGGAGAGGCCAAAGTCAATGGCCATGAGGGGGGCATCGTCGCCCTGGTGCAGCAGTAGGAAGTTCTCAAGCTTGAGATCCCGATGCACCACTCCCCGCTCATGCATGTACTGCACTGCCTGCACTATCTGCCGCACCATGCTGGCCGCCCACTGCTCACTATAGCTGCCCTCCGCCTTGACCCCGTCGTACAGCATGCCGCCTTGAGAGAGGGAGGAAGAGGAGGGTTATTGGGGGAGGGCAGGAGTGAGTGAGTAGGAAGAGGTTGTTTGAATCAAATGCAAATCGCTGCCCTCTGCCTTGACCCCTTTCCGTTGTCTATCATACCACCCGGGCGGGCGATATGATGGGGGGGTAGAAGGGAGAGGAAGGGAGGAGTTGCTCTCAAGAGGGAAGAGACAGGAGTGTAGGGGAGAGGGACTCAGGTGGCAAGGTGAAGCATTGGCAAGGTGCATTGGCAAGGAGCATTGGCAACAGAATTCTACCCCCCTGTAATTCTACCCCTTTACCCCCTGCCCATCCCACTGTATGGCTTGCTTGTCGCCTGCAGTTGGGCTAGACAGGGGAGAGGTAGGAAGAATGGATATTGCTTCAAACCCACCTTCCTTCCCCTTCCTCTCCCCCTTCGCGCTCTCTCCCCTCCTCCTTTGCTCTGCCTCCCCTACTCGTTCTCTTCTCCACCCTTCTCATTCCCTCATTCTAATGGCTCCTCCTCATTCCCTTATTCTACCAACAAGCCTTTTGGGTGTGGGGATGGCGGGGAGTGGAGTTGGGTGGGGTGGGGTGAAACCGGGGGTCTGGGGAGGGGGAAGGAGAGGGGGACGGGGAGGAGGAGATGGAGGAAAGACACTCTATGAGGGATGATCCCCTGAACTAGACTTGCTTTTCCTCTGCGTAACACCACCCACCACCATCATAGCACATGTGATACCCCACATGTCCTCTCACCCACCCACTCTACCTGTACCGCGCACCCACCCCACCACACCACACCCCACCACACCACACCCCACCACACCACACCACACCACACCACGCCTTCACCACACCTCTACAAAACTGCAAAATGAAGTGCACACATGTGGCGTCCTCGTATTGGTCGATCAGCGTCGCAATGCCCGCCTGGCCGGTGGACAGGTGGGCGAGAATGGCTGCCTCCCGTGCCACGTTGGCACATGACGTGGGTGACAGGTGGCGCTGGCTGGGGTTGGGCAGGTGGGAAACGGTGGAATGCGGTGAAAAATGACTGCCTCCTGTGCCACGTTGGCACATGACGTGTCGGACAGGTGGCGCTGGTGGGAGATGGGCAGGTGGGGAGCGATGGGATGGGGTAGAGAGAGGTGGTTGAGGGTGGTGGGCTTTCATGCCAAGCTGGCACAAACGTGGGGCAGCGGTGGTGCTGATTGGGCCCAAAATGGTGGGGAGCGGTGGGGGTGGAAAGGTGTGGGCAGGACGGGCGGACTCACCTTGGCGATGGTCTTGCAGGCAAAGTGTTGCTGTGACTTGCAGTGCCGTGCCATGTATGTGATGCCATACAGCCCCCGCCCCAGCTCCTTGCCTGTATGGGATAGTGGTGGGGTTGGGTGGAGTGCGGTGGATGCATGCACACATGCACAAGAAGTGAGATGCCTAGTGGTACCTTGCAATGTATGTGATGCCATACAGGCCCCGCCCCAACTCCTTGCCTGTTTGGGATTGAGGTTGAGTGGGGTGGAGTGCGGTGGACGCATGCACACATGCACAAGAATTGAAATGCCAAGCCCTGCCTTATAATGTATGTGATGCCATACAGCCCGCACCTCAGCTGCTTGCCTGCAGATGGAGCGAGGTGGGGTGGGTTGGAGTGCGGTGGAGTGGATGTATGTACAGTACAGTACACATGGGTGGGCCTTGAGTTGCAGTGGATGCCTGGCTGTGTTTTGCAATGTACGTGATTCCATACAGGCCCGCCACAGCTCCCTGCCTTAAGGGTGGAAGGGGTTGGGTGGAGTGCGGTTGATGCGCACGCACATGCAAACATCCACGTATGCACATGCACGCACGCACGCACGCATGCACACATGGACACATGCACGAATATTATCAAATGCACACATGCACCCAGCAAATGCAAACATGCATGCAGCAAATGCACACATGCACGCAGCAAATGCACACATTCGTCAAAGGGAGTGGCGACATGTGATGTGATGTGATGCGATGTGACATGATGTGCTGTGCTGTGATGTGATGTGATGTGATGTGATGTGATGTGATGTGATGTGATGTGATGTGATGTGTTGTGATGGGATGCGATGCGATGTGATGTGATGTGATGTGATGTGATCTGATGTGACGTGACGTGATGCGACGTGATGTGATGCGATGCAATGCGATGCGATGCGATGTGATGTGATATGATGTGACGTGACGCGACGCGATGTGACGTGATGTGATGTGACGTGACGCGATGTGATGTGATGTGATGTGATGTGTTGTGTTGTGATGTGATGTGATGCGATGTGATGTGATGCGATGTGATGCGATGCGATGCGATGCGATGCGATGTGATGTGATGTGATGTGATGTGATGTAGTGTGATGCGATGTGATGTGATGCGATGCCATGTGATGTGATGCGATGTGATGTGTGCACTCACACCCTGTCTGCTCTGCTGCAAGGCCACATACATGCCTTCAAGCTTGCCTCCACACTGCCCTTCTCCCATTCCTCCCCTCACCTATCCCCGTTCTCCCCTCACCTTCATTTCTCCCACTCCTCCCCTCACCTTTCTCCCATTCCTCCCCTCACCCATCTTCCATTCCTCCCATCATTCATCTCTCATTCCCCCCCTCACCTCATCCCTGTCAGAATGTTATTATCTAGCCTGTAGTGGGGTGCTTTATAGCGAGTACAACCTAGTTAGGGTTTGCTATATGTATCCCAACTGTTGCTAGTGAAACCACTCTTTCTGTTTCTAAACTTTGTACTGCTACTTTTGATATGGTTTCAGAGCAGGTCGACCCCCTTGTGTCGATCCTATGGGTGGGCCCACCACCTAACTGCTTCCGCTGCTACTCTGTCTGTTGCACGCCCCGTGGCGTGCGACGCCTTCTTCCAGCCGTGCGCTCGGGGCGCGGGGCGGTTTTCTGCCTGCCGTGCGCCCCGAGGCGCGCGGAGGTTTCCTACCGTGAGGGACCCGCGCGCAGCCCCCCGCGCTTCCCGTCGCGTCGCCCTGCCGGCCGTGCGCGGGCCTGCAGGCCGCGCGTGGCCCGTCGGCCCGTCGCGCGGCCTTGGGGACCCGCGCGCGGCCCCTGCTCTGCTCGTCGCGGCGCCCTGGGGAGCACGCGCGGCCCCCGCCCTTCTTGTCGCGGCGCCCTGGGGAGCCGCGCGCGCCCCCCGCCCGTCCGTCGCGGCGCCCTGGGGAGCAGCGCGCGCCCCCCTGCCCGTCCGTTTTGGCGCCCTGAGGAGAGACGCGCGGCCCCTCCTGTACCGTCCCCCCCCCCGTGCTGCCCATTCCTCCCGTGCCGCCGTGCGTTCCGCGGTGGTGGGGGGTGTGGGGTGGCGAGCATGGGGGTGCGTGGTGTGGGTACTCCCCTTCCCTCTCCTCACCTCCTTGTTCGTCTCCCATTGCTGCAGCTGCTGCTGAGGGGGGTGGAGGTGTGGGAGCCGAGGGGAATGGCGCTAGGGGGGTGACGTGGAAGTGGAGTTAGGGGTTCAGCAGGGGGTGTGTGTCAAGGGTGTGGGTCAGTTGGAGGAGGTTGTGTGGAGATAGCTGTCGTGTCGCCTGCGGCGCCTGTAGTCCGTCGCCCTTGCTTCGGTAGCCAGTGAGCCTGTTGCACCAGTCACCAGTGGGTCCGTTGCTCCTGCCGCTCGTCTTAGCCGCGGAGCCAGTCACTCCAGTAGTCCGTCGCCCTTGCTTCGGTAGCCACTGAGTCAGCCGCTCCTGTGCTCGTGCCTCTGCAGCTTCAGTCGTTGCCTCCCATCTTCTCTCCTTCCACAGTTCCTCCTCCTCCTCACTTGCCCGCTGTGATTACCTCTAGCTTTGCTTATTATTGTGAACTCCTGCTATGCCTACTCATTGTGCTGATTACACCCCACTTTGGCTATGGGGGTGTGTCAGAATGTTATTATCTAGCCTGTAGTGGGGTGCTCTATAGCGGTTACCACCCAGTTAGGGTTTGCTATATGTATCCCAACTGCTGCTAGTGAAACCACTCTTTCTGTTTCTAAACTTTGTACTGCTACTTTTGATAATCCCCTCACCTTCTCCCGTTCCTCCCCTCACCCATCTCCCATTCTTTCTCTCGCCCTTCTCCCGTTCCTTCCCTCACTCATCTCCCATTCCTCCCCTCACCATCTACCATTCCTCTCCTCACCATCTCCCATTCCTCCCCTCACCTATCCCCCATTCCTCCCCTCACCCATCCCCCATTCCTCCCCTCGCCTATCCCCCATTCCTCTCCTCACCTTTCTCATAATCCTCCTCCACTGCCCAAAACGGCTGCCCCAAAAGGTTCTCGGGCGCACGGGGAGCGCCCTTGCGCGCTGCGCAGGATGACCTGGGGGCAAGGAAGGGGGGAGGAGGGGAGGAGAGCAGGTTGACGCGCCTCGGTTCCGGGTGGAGTGAAGCGCGAGGTCCGGAGAAAAGCTGGATTGGTCAGCGACGTATGAGCATCAGAACCTAAAGTGAATATGGCGCTGCCTTGGGGATTTTGAATCAACGCAGAAGTTATCTCACCTAAACCAGCGGTTGTTGGGAGTCAGTCGTACCGTAATCTCCCAGATAGTAGACCCTAGGGTCTTATGTAAAATTCATAAAAAATAGGGGGGGGTCTTGTCAACGGCACAAGTTTGTTTAGTGCCCGGGTCTTATTAAATTGATATACAATTTAAAGGTGTAATCGAATGCCTCATTGATGCAGATGCTTGACTCTTTTCACTATTGTTTGGGCCGCACATGTGCGGCTTCTTCGATGTAGCCACATCACACAGGGGAATCAGTTTGTGGCCTTCTCATTGGCCAAAATCGCACGTTACCACATTCCATCATTAAGATTCGTTTTGTGGCTCGTCAGCGTGCCATCCCACTTCGACACCCTGACACATGCACGGCTCGAGCGCACGGGTTGCACGGTGGCCCCAGCAGGAACCCCTATTGTTCAACGGGAGGCACGTCAATCCTTTCACCCATCACAATCCTTCTCTTCCGCCTGTTTCTTCATCCACGCACGAAAATGATTTCTGCTCGGCAGAGTGGTGCGCTTAGGGGCCGTAGCTCTATGATGGTCGTCTTAACATGGCTGGAGGAAGTACTTAGAGCAGTAGCTAGAGGTGTAAGCTATCGTTCACAATGTTGACGTCTCCAGATTCAGGGATGTCGCACGCAAGGCGCCCTTGTCCCACTAACGCAAATCGAGCATCGCAAGCACGAGTTTCACCCCGTCCCGTTTTGCCAACAACTTCACCTTCCTCGAGTGATCCTAGCGACAGTTCCCATGGCATTTGCCGACCGCCGCTTCCTAGAGTCGTGATCCCTAATTTTCCGGAGTCTAGTCGCCCGCAAGGCATGAAACGAAGAATTCTAGATGCTGCACCTCCTTCCCCTCGTCATATGATGACGAAACGCTCTCGTAACGCGTTCACCGCCAAGGAGAAACTGCACTGGCTGGCCATGTTGGAGTCACAGCCTGACCCCAGCATCCGTGGCTTGGCAAAGCTCGCCAAGGTGCAGCCCAAGCAAATCCGCGAGTGGAGGCGACTCAAGGAGCGTCTCGAGGTCGCCGCTAGTTGTCGCTGACGTCTTAACGGTGGAGGACGTAGGGCGAAGTGGCCCCTGATGGAGAAAGCAGTTTACCGCCAATTCTTGGCGCACCGTGCCAAAGGATTGGCGGTGTCGGTGAGCCTTCTCCGCAAATGGGCATCTCAGTACATGAAGCACCATCAGCCTACCGTCAATTTTCGCGCATCGGCACGTTGGACCTTTCGCTACCGCGTGCGGTGGTCGTTTGCGCAACGCGTGAAGACAAAGATGGGGCAAAAACTAGCCGCCGATGAGCAAGCTGTCTGTCACCCCCCCTTGCAGTAAAGGTCCAGGTAAAATGCTATCTAACGCATGTGTCGTTGTGTGTTTAACAGATTGCAAGGGAAAGGTGGAGTCCTTCTCGGAATTCGTCCGCCAAATGCGCATGGTTCATCGCTTTCCCCTCAACCTCATCGTGAATCTGACCAGACCCCGCTCTGGTTGGAGATGCGGGCGGAACGCACCCTCGAAATGAAAGGCGCCCGCACAGTGCTTGTTAGGACGGCGGGGTACGAGAAGGAGCGTGTCACTGTCATGTTGGCAGTGACGGCTGACGGCCTGAAGCTTCCCCCGTATGTCATCTTCAAGCGGAAGACGGTGCCACAAATCGTGGTGCTACCAGGTGAGCTCGATGTGTTTCCGTCGTTGATTCCTTATGTTCCTCGTTTCTCCGTTACTGATTTCCAATTGTGGCGTGTGCAGGTATCGTCATCCGCGCCCAAGAGAAGGGCTGGATGGACGAGCGCCTTGTCTAGGATTGGACAACACAGGTGCTCGTCCCCTTCTTGAAGCCGTTGCGGGACGAGGGCGGACGGTGCAAGCAAGCGCTCCTTGTCTTCGACTCGTACAAGGGGCACCTGACGGAATCCGTGGGGCAAACTCTGAAGATGTTTAAGGTGATACGTGCCGTCATCCCTGGCGATTGCACCCCCCTGGTGCAACCGCTTTATGTCTCCATCAACCGCAGTTTCAAGTGCGGTGTTCGCCACCGCTACAGCACGTGGTCTGAGGAGGTCGGGATCAGCCAAACGACACGTGCAGGTGAGTCGTGGTCGATTTGTGAGCTTTAAGATGACTAGGCAGCATTAACTCCACTGCCTTTACATCTCTGCTGTTCATCTTACTTGTGAACTCCAGGGAATTTGAAGAAGCCCCCCCTTGAAGTGATCATGAAGTGGATCGTCGAGTCATGGGCTGATGTGCAAGAGGAGCTGGTGAAGAAAGCATTCCTCACATGCGGCATCTCCAGTGCCGAAGACGGGAGCGAGGATCATCTGTTCCTCGCTCACCTGCGGGACAAGGCGGATGTGGAGGGGCTGGAGGATGTGCTGGACGAGGGGGGGGACGGGGTGAACCCCAACCCGTTCTACGAAGACCCCTCGCACGCCCCTGAGCCCGCCGCCACCAAGGACGACGAGGCAGAGGACGAGGAGGAAGGGCTTGCAGGGGAGGAGGATGTAGGGTGTTGCTGCCGAGGAAGGGGATGTGATGGCTCCGGATGAGGAGGGGGATGAGGCAGATGCAGAGATGGGAGGTGCGGACGAGTGGAGTGAGGATGGAGACGACTGGTGGGCAGCAGGCCGCTATGAGGGAGAGGAAGTGGAGGAGTGGGTTGCAGGTGAGGATGAGTGATTGTTTTTATGTTGTTCTCACCCTTTGTTGCCCCCTAAATCTTTGAAATGCAAACCGTGAATAGGTTGCATTGGTGTCAAACCTGTCTTGCTATTGAAGCACTTGAAAATACCTCTTATTTCTATTATAAACTAGCGACAACCATAAGAGGGGGGGTCTGGTAATCTTTACCCCTCTAGGGGGGGGGGTATAGTGAAAACCTGCCAAAATGAAAGACCCACCCGCGTAATACAGACCCGGGGATCTTGTATTCCGGGGGGTCAACTATCCAGGAGCTTACGGTACTTGACGCTCGAATAGCCTTACCCCCCCGGGACGCCAGGCTGTTCCTATCGGAGCGCAGCAAAGCCTCGCTGGCGAAACACGCGCCCATGATGCGCGCCGCCGCGACGGCAACGGCGACGGAGACGGAGACGGCAACCAAGGACTGACGCCCACACCTGCCGTGAAACAGCTTGGAGTCTTCGGGCCGGAGGCGCGATTAATTTCGCATGGACTCCCAGGAAAAAGCTGGCTGGTCGAGACCAGGATCACGTACTATATTACGTCATAAGCCGACTGAGTAAGTCGCGCCGCGGTGGACTCACAGGAGTCAGATGCTTGGACCGGGATGCATCGAGAAAGGTGCTGGGCAGGAGTGATAGAGTAGTGGCAGTGCGCGCATTGCGAGGGCGACGCAGAGCGACGGTGGTGATTGAGAAGCAGACGCACTGCTGTCGCAGAGAGACGGACCGACATGGATTGAGGAGAGGGGCAATGAACCAGGTCGCGTCGCAAGTTCGCAAGGGGATGTGGTGTTTTGGGGTTGGTACCGGTATGAACAGGGACGACAGATTCTGATTATTCCAGATCTTTTGCAGCAGCAAATGTCGCACTTCTATGCGGTGAAATGCGATGGGGGTGATATTTTCGGAGTTTCAGAATGCTAATTTCGCGTTTTGGAACGTTATGGAAAAGTGATTGATTTCACGCCTACTGCACTTCCGTGCATTGCATTCTGTATGATGTGCGCTGGACAACTTTCCGTATGGGGCACAGTCTGACCGCACATATTGAGAAGGAAACGCATATTCGCTGACTGTCATGCGGGCTTCAGAAACCGATTGGACGAGTGATGAGCGGGATGGGATGATCAGGGCACGCTTTTCTGGTTTTGTGGATGGGGATGAACCGTTGAAGTCGCGCACTGACCAGAAAAAAATGGGGCGCTGTGGCGGGTGAACGCGGAAAGAGCCGAACACGTGGTTTTGCGCTTGTGTCACCGGCCACTGTCTCGGCTATGTCAGAATGTTATCTTATGCTCTAGCCTGTAGTGGGGTGCTCTATAGCGAGTACAACCCTTCTAGGGTTTGCTATTTGTATCCCCCTTCTTGCTAGTGCAATCCTCTTCTTTCTTTCTAATTTTGTCAGGCTACACGCACATAGTAGAGAAAATAACATTACATGTATATTGTCTTCCTAAAAAACTTATATCCTGACCATCCAAACTAGATGATACGGTATTCCTGTGCCAGCTTCGCTATGTTTCTAGTACCGTACTGCAAGGCTCTTGCTAGGATTTGGGCTTGTCTGAAAACACCTAAGTAAAAAATCGTTACGTCTGACGATCAGATGGGCATATTTTTCTGGTCTGATTTTCCAGACGAATGCTGGAGCTTAGTCTGATTTTTCAGACTATAAGATTTGCGTAGTCTGATTCAGTTTAACACCCTTGTCTAGCATAATCACACTTGTTTTTGTTAATGAACGCGCCCATAGCGCAGCGCTGAGAGCTCGCTAGCTGACAGGTGTGTGGCTGTTGAGGGGCATGCACGTGGCATTGAGGTGCTGCGAGGGATCAGGTTGGGTGGAGGGATGCGAGAAGGAAGGGGGGGCTGGGCTGGTGCGAGACTTCACAAGGGGCATGGGGAGGGGACCTAAGGCTGGGGGGGGAGGGGGAGAAGGTCTGGACTAGGCCTGAAAGAGGAGCAAGGGCATCGAAGGGCTTAGAGAAGCGAGGGGTCCGGGGGGGGGGGAGGGGGTTCGGTATCAGACGAATTGCAACCTGCTATCTGAAATTTCAGTCTAAGTATAAGGCTTGCTCTGAAAAATCAGATGAACTAAATTTCGTAATCTTGCGGATCAGACGAAGTAAAAATCCTCGTCTTGAAAATCAGATGAAACCCAAAATCAAGGTCTGAAAATCAGAAAATCAGACCAATTTGGTCTGATACCGTATGGCCCCGGATATAGGCGCCGGCCTATTACAGGCGCCGGCGCTTCTATCTGGAGCATGGCGCTTATGGCCGATCCTCGATTATAAGCGCCCCCCCTGTAAAACCATTACTTATTATAAGCGCCCCCCCCTTTTTAATTTAAATATCAATTAAGATCGGTAACAAATTTCAGTTTTGCAGCGAGTCAATTTTCATTTTCGCTTCGTTTGACTCGCGAAGACCTGACTGCCCGCGCGTCCAGTCAGGATGTGCTGGCATCCCTGCAAAGTGACGCGAATTTGACAGTGTGCAGGAAGCAGAATCGCTTGCGCGCGATTCTGCTTTGTGGTACTCTATATGATTTCGACTCGTTTCAATTTTGTACCTTTAACGTATAAATTTGTATGTGTCATTATATAAGCGCCGGCGCTTATGGCCGTTACTCAATTACAACCGCCACCCCTAAAATTTTTGAACTTATTATAAGCGCATATGCGCTTATATCCGGGGCCATACGGTAACGAGGGCCCTGCCGTACTGGCTATTCACTTCATTGCTACATTAAACTCAGGTTCCATTGCCTGGCCCAATTAATGCACAAAACGAATTATGAACGATGAACCATATATGCCACACAAAACGTATGAAACCACGAAACCCCACCACATCGCGATAAGGCACTATCCGATCAATATGCAGCCACCATCTCCTCTACACATATCCCCGTGCAGCCTGCACATAATCCAGCCTGGCCTGCTCAAACACATAATACATGGACAGATTCTGCATCTTATCTCCCTGCTGATGCAAAATACACGCCATGCCGCCCGTGCTCCTCGCACGCACCATCGCCTCTCCACCCTTCCCCACCACTTCAAACTCCTCCCAAGGATACCCCCCCAGGTGCGTGAAGAGCGTGTTGTAATGATCCAGCTTCATGAACGGAGCAGCCATGACAGACGGAGCATCCTTCTGCCCCGCCTCCATCGCCTCGCTGATCACCTTCTCTTCTGACGCGGGCGGCAGCCGGTGGAACGGCGACATGGTCGTGTTGTACCGCACGGGGCGCGGGTTGCGCCACGGCTTGCGGAACGGCGAGTCGGCGAAATTTTCCTGGGCGGCCACAGCCGCAGTGACGCTACCCATGCTGCTGAGGGCGGATTCGAAGTCGCTGGCTTCAGGGTAGGGCACGCGGGGGAGGTGCCTGAAGAGGTACTGCTGGCCGATAAACCCGAGGGTGTATGCACGCTGGTCTTGCATGCAGTCACCCACGTATGTCGCGTCTATGATCTTAGCCAGGGCCCACGCGTATCCCACGTAGGCTCCGGAGTTCAGAAACCAGTTCTTCGTCTCGTTGATTTTCCGAGGGTAAAACACCTCGATTTTCCGCCAGTCCGGGTAGCAGAAGATCTCCCCTCCGAATGCCACGGGCGCATTGAGGGAGAGGAACGCCTCTACGAGATTCTCCGGGCGGCAGTGGGGGCCTGGCATGAGGAAGGCGTCGTCGGCGTCGGTGGAAATGACAATGCGGTCAGGCGGCAGCGAGCGGAGGTAGTCGCGGATAGTCCGCATGCGGCCGCCCTGGCCTCTCCAGGGCACACCCACCCCCACCACGGCGAACGGAATGGCCGCCATGTGCGCGAAATCCGCCATTCGAACCATGCTGAGTCCGCAGTCAGAAGAGTAGATGATCCACTCCACGCGGCAGGAGGAGTAGGAAAATTTGCCACGTGGCACAGGATGCATATCCCAGGGGTCCACGTCAGCGTCGTATTTTACCGCGCAGCCGTCCCTTCCCGGATGCTCCTTGAGCTGCAGCCGATGCAGCACCCGGCCTCGCTGCACCCCGGCCTCCCCTCTCTTAATCGCCGCTTTAACTATGTGCGAGCACGGCATGCGATGCGACGACGGCACGGCGAGCTTGACCCAGTGGCCCATGGGCTGATTCACGCACGAGTCCCAGTGGTCCCTAAACTCCTCGACACGTGGCGTGAGATTAGTGGCCTTCAGGGCCCAGTAGCTCACGCTGAGGAAGGCAATGATGGCGAGGCAAGCGAGGAGGCATGTAACGCGGATGATCGTGCCTAGGAGGCGGGAGGAGAGGAAGGAGGGAGAGGAGGAGGAGGAGGAAGAAGAGGAGGAAACTGGGGATCCAGCCATTGCGCGTGCTGATACACGGAAGTTGACGAGACGTAACTTGTAAGGGTTGAAATGACGAGACTACGAGACCAGCGGAAGGAGGGTTTTACGAACGCGCGGTGGGAGGGATGGATGTGGCAATGAAACTCCTGAGGAAATGTCGCGAGGGACTGATTGTTGCGAGAGAGAATGGCGACTGAATGGGGTGGAGAGGAGCACGATAGTAAGGGTTACAGCGCATTTCGCATTTTGCACGTCTTGAGATAGTCCTGCAGCTTCGAACCGCGAATCGCGGCCCGACCGCAATGAAAGCAGCACTGAGAGATGTAGAGCGACGAGCCCTGGTACCTAAAGACTGGCCAAGGAGGCTATTTTAGGTCTGCGGCATGGTGTGGTGTGAGATAGAAATGGCGGAGATTGGATGTTGCCTGTTGGGTTGGATAACAAAAGCTGCGAAAATAGTTGTGGTAGGCTCGTGAAAGCTACGCGGTTGTCTTCGGGTAACAATAGGGTGTTTCCGGTCGAACGAAAACAGGAGTGACTTCGCGCTATCGCCCTGTCCACTTCCGTACTCAGATCTCCAGCGTGTTACCCTCAACCCTAGCCCAGTGGCACTGCGACGAGGCTCGCAGGTTACCAGATCAACTCGGCTCGAATTTCTCGCTGGCATGCTGGTCCATCCCTCGGAAAGTCACAATGCGCCTCTCCTATGCTCCCATATCTCTAGTCCCCACCACAAGAGATGTTGCAGATAGCAGAACTGGACTGGAACCAAATGCCCAAGTACCCGTAAAGTGCCACCTATAGGACCCGGGGGACTCTCTACAAATGCTGGAAAAAATGCTAGGGTGGACATTATGGCGGTTGCAATTTTTTAAGACCCGGGGTACACTTATTTGTCTATTAACATTAATGGATTTACCATGTACAAGCTCGGTAGGAGGGGGGGGGGGGGTGGGGGGGGGGGGGGGGGGGTCTTATATTTTTTCGCGCGAGAATCTTTAGCTTGGTGCCCCACGTGCGCGTCATCGGGAATGACACGCGGCGAAAATCAGAGCACGGGGCGGACTGAACGGCGTTTGCCCCGCACCGCACATCCTCTTGACGGTGCGGGGCAAAAGGTAGGTAACAACGATAACAACGATAACAATGTTAACAATGTTGTAGTGACCACTAGGTGTTGAGATGTGTATGTAGTACGGTAGGTAACAACGATAACAATGTTAACTGCACCAAACTCAATAGGGCCTTATATGGAAAGGGGGGGGTCTTATAATGATTAGCTACAAAGGGGGGGTCCTCACAAAACCTGCCACAATAAGAGTCCCCCTACCCATTCAAGAGTCCCGGGGGACCCTCTTACCGGCGGGTCCTATAGGTGGCACTTTACGGTAGTATATTGTTGCGCCTGCCTGCTTGATCAACAATTCCGTAGCACCGCACGCCACCGCACTGTATCCCTCCGCGAAATGATCGCTCGCGCCGCGCCTCTGGCTTCGCGCGTCCCCTGCTCCAGCGTGTTCGTGCCGCTGCCTGCGTTTCCTTCTGCGCGTCGTCTGAATTCTTCCTTTCCTGTAGCTTCCATCGCGAGCGATTTGATCGCCTGTGTTACTCTTGGCACGCGTACTTTGCTACTAAGTGCACATAGTAGTCTTAATTGCCTCCGTTCGTCCAGGTCCAGTTTCAGTAATCTTACTCTGTTCACGCATTCGCGCGCTGAATTGATCGCGACTCGTCGTCTAAACGAAGCGAGCGTAACGGCAAGTGCGGCAAAATCCTTCCATCGCGCTAGCGAGGAAGATTCTAACGAGGACGAATCGAAACCTCCCCCCGCGAGCGGGCCGACCAAGACCGTGAAGATCTTCTGCGCTAAGTGCCAGCAGCAGCTATACCGGTACCGCAAGGGCGGCAAAGGGGCATTAGTTAAGTGTTTCGTAGAGCGCATTGCGGAGGATTTCACGGCGGGGGACATGAAGTGCCCCGCGTGCGGGTCGGGGTTTGCGTGGATGCGCATGATCAAGAGAAAGCCCGCGCACAAGATCGTCGGGGGGAAGGTGTTCATGCGCAAGTGAGCGCGCGCAGGCGCAAGTGAGCGCGGGCAGGCGCAAGTGCGCACTGGCAAGCGTGAGTAGTGAGCGCGGCAGGCCTGGGGAGTGCGGAAAGAGTTGCGCGGAGCCGTTTGGGTCCACCTTTGCAGCCCTGCTGTTCTGCTACAGTGCTGCAGTCCTACGTTGCTGCCCTGCCTCGTCATCGCCACTTCATTGAGTTCGCGAATTCGCCATGAGGCGAGCCTCGGTGAGAAGAACCGCCCTCCTCCTTCCCCACCCAGCTCGCAATGATAGCACTAGTGGTTCACGGCATTTCACGGGCTATTAACACATAATTTTCTGGCTTTCAACAGAGGTTTACCGGCTTTCAACCACATTTTGCTGGCTTTAACGACATGATATGGGCTTTTACTACATCTTCCTGACGTCTGACACCACGCCCTTTTGCATACCTCCCAAAGTGTCTCTCTCTACCCTCCTGCCAGCACGGTCCCCTCTCGCACTCGCATCTTCACGGTTGCTCTCCACAACCCACCGATCTCACCTTCGTGATCCCCCCCTCCCCCCTCTCCTCCCTGTCGCCAATCCTTTCTCTCGATTGCGCTGCGCCCCCAGCAACCAACGCATACTGCTCTGGTCTGGTCAGTCACTGCAAGGCTTCTCCCCCCTCCCTGCCGTTGCTGCTGTCACCATCCTCTCCCTTTCCTCCCTGCCACTCTTCCCTCTTCCCCCCATCTCCCCTCCCAGCAACAAGCGCACTCCTCACTGGTCCTCGGCCAGTCACTGCAAGGCTTCTCCCCCCTCCCTGCTGCTGCTGCTGTCACCGCGCCACTCACCTCCTCCCCCTCCTGCTCCTACCCCTCCTCCGCCGCCTCACGCAGCAGCACCAGCAGCACCAGCGGTACCCCCAGCAGCAGCAAGGGCAACAACGCGGGGGAGTGGCGTGTGTGGCGGTACCTCCGCCACCGATGGCGCTGGCTCTCTGCCTCCTCCTCTCTCCCTTCCTCCTCTCTCCCCTCCTCCCACCATAGCTAAGCGCGTGGCAGCAGCAGCAGCAGCAGTTTTGGGCTTCATTTTGGGTTGGGTGGGGCGTCACTTGGAACCAGCAGCAGTGGCTTTGGTAGGGCAGGGAGGGGGGTGGTGGTGGAAGGAAGGAGCAGGCGCGTGCGGCGGTGGGTGGTTGTGCTGGCGGCAATGGTGCTGCTGGTAGTGCTAGCACGTGCTGCGGCTGTGGGTGTGCGCCGTGCTGCCTCATTAATGCTCTCTCATGGCGGCCAGGCAGGTGAGGGAATATAAGGTAGTAGTCCTAATAGTGGCGCTGGTGGCGCCAGTGGTGGTACTGGTACTGCTAGCAGGTGCTGCGGCTGTGGGTGTGCGCCGTGCTGCCTCATTGATTCCCGCTCATGATAGCCAGGCCATGAGTCGTCAAAGCACAGGTGAGGGAACATGAGGCAGTGGCGCTAATACTAATAGTGGCGCTCGGGGTGGTTCAGGGGGCGGTGCCAGCAGGTGCTGTAGTAGTGGGTGTGCGCTATGCTGCCTCGTTGATTTTCTCCCCTGGCAGCCTGCGTGACACAAGTGGTCAAAGTCTAGTTTTGAGTCGATTCAAAAGCAGCAGGTGTTGTAGTGGTGGGTGTGCGCTATGCTGCCTCGTTGATTTTCTCCCCTGGCAGCCTGCGTGACATGAGTGCTCAAAGTGCAGGTGAGGCATTATGACGCAGTGGTGCCAATTGTGGCGTTGGTGGTGGTGCTGCGGGTGGCGCTAGCTAGCTAGCAGGTGCTGCGGCTGTGGGTGTGCGCTGTGCTGCCTCATTGATCCCCTCCCATGGAGGCCAGGCCACGACCGGTCAAGTGCAGCAGGCAGGTGAGGGAATATGAGGAAGTGGTGCTGATACTGGCGCTGCTGGTGCCAGCAGGTGAGGGAATATGAGGAAGTGGTGCTGATACTGGCGCTGCTGGTGCCAGCAGGTGAGGGAATATGAGGAAGTGGTGCTGATACTGGCGCTGCTGGTGCCTGCAGGTGAGGGAATATGAGGAAGTGGTGCTGATACTGGCGCTTCTGGTGCCATCAGGTGAGGGAATATGAGGAAGTGGTGCTGATACTGGCGCTGCTGGTGCCAGCAGGTGAGGGAATATGAGGAAGTGGTGCTGATACTGGCGCTGCTGGTGCCAGCAGGTGAGGGAATATGAGGAAGTGGTGCTGATACTGGCGCTGCTGGTGCCTGCAGGTGAGGGAATATGAGGAAGTGGTGCTGATACTGGCGCTGCTGGTGCCTGCAGGTGAGGGAATATGAGGAAGTGGTGCTGATACTGGCGCTGCTGGTGCCTGCAGGTGAGGAAATATAAGGAAGTTGTGCTGATACTGGCGCTGCTGGTGCTAGCAGGTGAGGGAATATGAGGAAGTGGTGCTGATACTGGCGCTGCTGGTGCCAGCAGGTGAGGGAATATGAGGAAGTGGTGCTGATACTGGCGCTGCTGGTGCCTGCAGGTGAGGGAATATGAGGAAGTGGTGCTGATACTAGGTGGCTGTGGGTGTGCGCCACGCTGCTCATGGCCAGGCCAGGGGCCGGAGTGCGGAGGCCAGTGTAGAAAAGGAGGTGCTACAATGAAAGTTGTGGAGTGGGTTGGTTGCTTTGATCTCCTGGGAGAAACTGACGGGGGGAGGAGTGAGAAGGGCGAGTGGAATAGGCAAGGCACGCAGGGCAAGGAGCTTTCACGTGCTCGTGACTCGTCCCTCCCTGTCAGAATCTGCAACTCTTTACCTCTTCTTGTATCGCTGCTTCTGCCTTATGCCCTGATCACTTTTGCCACCCCATAGGTACAGTCACAGTCAGCAACAGGCTTGCAGGCTTCACATCCCACGTGGATTCTACTGGCAAGCACTGGGGCAGCAGCAGCAGTGACGGTGGCGGTGGTGGCGGCAGAGGGAACAGAAGTCATGGAGTGGCGATTGACAGAGGGATAGAGGAGGAGGGGTTGATGCTGGGGTTGGCTGTAGATTGGAGCAAGGAGGAATGGGGGAGGATGGAGAGGAGCGGAAGGGTAGGTATGGAGACCCAAGGGAAAGAGAGAGGGGAGGATAGAGGGGAGTTTTGGGTGAGGCGGCGGGTGGGGGGAGTGAGGAGAGCCAGGGAGAGGGTGGGTAAGGAGCATGCGGTGAGAGGGAGGAGGAGAGCGGGCGGTAGAGGGAAGGACGGAGGGGTGAGTAGTAGGGGGTTGCAGGAAAGGAGGAGGAAGCGAGGGGGAGGGAGAGGAGGGGGTGGGGAGGGGAAAGAGGGGGGGCGAGTGAGGGAGTGTGAGGGGGTGATGGTGGGTGAGTGGCCGGGAGTGGATGACCTGGCAGCAGTGGGGGCACTCATGGCTGTGAGGGGGAGGCGAGTGAGGGAGGCGAAGAGAGGGGAGGGGGGTGTGGCGAAGGAGAATGAGAGGGGTGGTGATGGGGGTCAGAGCAGCAGCAGCAGTCTTCGATCCATTGGGTGTGTAAAAGCTGTTACCCTGCTATTATTCTGTTTGTTTGTTGCACTGTTATGCATGTTGCACTGTTATGCATGTTGCACTGTAATGCATGTTGCACTGTTATGCATGTTGCACTGTTATGCATGTTGCACTGTTATGCATGTTGCACTGTTATGCATGTTGCACTGTTATGCATGTTGCACTGCGTTTTGTTTCTGATTGAAGCTGCTGAGGAGGGAGTTCATAATCCATTTTGATGTGGCTGATTGACAGCTGCTGCATCTTCAAGTGCATGCATGCCCCTTCCTCCTTCCTCCTGCCTTCTCCTTCCTTCCCACTCCCCCCTTCAATCGTCCCCCCTTCCTCCCCCCTTCAATCGTCCCCCCTTCCTCCCCCCTTCAATCGTCCCCCCTTCCTCCCCCCTTCAATCGTCCTCCCTTCCTCCCCCCTTCAATCGTCCCCCCTTCCTCCCCCCTTCAATCGTCCCCCCTTCCTCCCCCCTTCAATCGTCCCCCCTTCCTCCCCCCTTCAATCGTCCCCCCTTCCTCCCCCCTTCAATCGTCCCCCCTTCCTCCCCCCTTCAATCGTCCCCCCTTCCTCCCCCCTTCAATCGTCCCCCCTTCCTCCCCCCTTCAATCGTCCCCCCTTCCTCCTTCTTCCTTCCTCCTTCTCCCTTCCTCCCTCTCCTTTCCCCTTCCGCTCTTTCTTCTCTATCCCCTCTCTCCCCCTCATCACGTGCTTTGCACCACTTAGCATCACCTTTTCCACTCCCCTTCCGCGGCCCACACATCCCCCACCATCAACTCTCACAACAGCACACATCTCCCCCTCGTCTACCTCCTGTGCAGAGGTGGGTCCTCGTCTCTCCCACCCGCCCTCCGCACCTCACCTCACCGGGGAGCAGCCATGGACACACACCCGCGTGCTGCTCCTTCCCTCTCCCCATCCTAACTACCACACCCCCTTCCCTCCCTTCCCTCATCTCCACAGTTCCTGTGCAGTGGAGGGGCCTCATCTCTCCCACACGCCCTCCGCGCCTCAGCTGGGGGCAGGCATCGACTCGCACTCCCTCGTTCTGCGCATGGGGCACCACACCCCGCCCACCCGCCTGCAGGCATACATGTGAGTGAGTGAGTGAATGAATGAGATAGTGAGTGAGTGAGTGAGTGAGTGAGTGAGTGAGTGAGTGGGTGCGCGAGTGAGAGAGTGCATTGGTGTGTGCAGTGCAGTGTGTTGACTCGCACTCCGTCCCGCCGTGCATGGGGCACCACCACTCCCCGCCCGCCCACCCACCTGGCAGCCTACGTGTGCTTATCTCTGTGGTGCAGTGCGGTACTGTGCAGTACAGTCTGTATCAAGTACTGAGTGCATGTGAGTGGGGGACATGCAGATTGGTCACACGGCAGCATGGGAGGAGCAAGCCTGGGCAGTCGCGCAGATGGACGTGTTGGAGGGGGTGCGGGGGAATGGAAGGAGGCTGGCACGGTGATTCAGCCTCTGGCATGGTAGACTTGGATGTAGAGGTGGGAGTGTATGTTTTTTGAGAATTCTCAAAAAACATGGAATGGAATGGAAGGAGGCTGGCACGGTAGAGGTGGATGTGGCGGGTTCAGAGGTGGGAGGTACAAGTCTCCCGTTTCCTGAATCACAATTCCTTCCCTCCCTCCCTCCCTCCCTCCCTCCCTCCCTCCCTCCCTCCCTCCCTCCCTCCCTCCCTCCCTCCCTCCCTCCCTCCCATCACTCCTTCACCCACCAGCCTGGACAGTTGCTCTGATGTGTGGATGGAGGTGGTGGGGAGTGGGGAAGGGGCCTCTCTTTTTTTCCATTTCGTCCCCCTCTCCCTTTCATTCCCCATTCACTTTCATTCCCCCGTCTCTCCCCCCACCAGTCTGGGAAGTCACACTGATGTGTGGGTGGAGGTGGGGGGGAGAGGGGGAGGGGACATGCACGGCACACACGAGGTGGGGGGAGGGGGTGGAGGAGGGGGCACAGGGAGGGGGCTCACCAAGGGAGTGGGGGAAGGAGGGGGGAGAGGGGTGGGGAGAGGGGTGGGGCGGCGACGCTTGCTGGGGCTGAAGGGCCGATCGGTGGCATACCTACGTGCTGACAGGTGAGAGTGTGGGGAGTGAGAGAATGGGGAGTAAGAGTGTGGGGATTATCATGATTTGACTCAGAAGTAAAAATTCTGAAGCTGATGAAGCACCCTATGACATACCTGCGTGCTGATAGGTGTGAGGAGTGAGAGAGTGGGGAGTGAGAGTGGGGAGGGTGAGAATTGGGGAGTGAAAACGTGGGGAGTAAGAGTGTGGGGAGTGAGTGTGGGAGTGAGAAGTGGGGAGTGAGAGTGTGGGGTGTGAGCGCATGGGGAGTGAGAGTGTGGGGAGTGAGAATGTGAGGAGTGAGAAAGTAGGGATTGTGAGAGTGGGGAGTGAGAGATTTGGGAGTGCGAGAGTGGGGAGTGAGAGTGGGAGTGAGATTGCGGGGGGGAGTGAGGGTACGGGGGGGAGTGAGAGTGTGGGGGGGAGTGAGAGTAGGGGGAGTGAGTGGAATGGCCCATAGAGCATGAGTGTATGCAGCGGCCATTTACAGTGTGATGGTCGATGCCAAGGGGGAAGGATTTGCGTTGTAAGGGGTGGGTGGCTATGACCATCTCTGCTCACTGCCATCCATGGGATGCATCAGTTGAGCATGAGTCATGACAGAGGAGGCCTCACATCAGCACATGTAGGGTTGGATCGGGTCGGTGTCGGGTTTGGGTCGGGGTCGGGCTGGGTTGGGCTCTTCTGGTTCGGTTCAGGTCGGTTCAGTTCATGTCGGTTCGGTTCGGTCTGGGCCAGGACGGGTCCATTCATGTCGGGTCGGGTCGGTTTGGGTGGGATCGGTTTGTGACTGATTGGGCTGGTCGAATAGGTGCAAGTCGGGTCGGGTCGGGTAGGAGACCTGGTACCATCTCAGATCAGTGGATTTTTGGTTGACTCATTAGTCACGAAACCTCTCAACCCTTCATTGGATGGCATGAGTTGAGTCAAGTCAACATCGGACGAATCGTGTGTGTTGCCTTGAGAAAGGGGGGGGGGGGGGGGGGGGGCTACTCAAGTCGGCGAGACCAGTCAAGGCTCGAGTCGCTTGCTTGTGTGTAGTGTGGCGTGGCAACCATGGCGACCGTGATTTGACTTGCTGCAACGCGCCTCATGATCCGCCTTCGCCTTCTCTTCCTCCCTGCACCTTTCCTTCCAAATTCTCGTCTTCCTGTCTCTCCCCTCGCTCTCTGTCTCCTTCTCGCTGCCCTCCAGCTCGGCCCTTGTTGCCGCACCGCCCTGGCTGCCAGTGCTGCAGCAGCTGGGTGTGAGCAGGGGGCACGTGGGCAGGCGACGAGGAGACATGGGTGCTGGGGAAGAAGATGAGGTGAGCGAAAGCACTTTTAGCATAGACCGTATTGAAGATTTCGAGAAATTTCAAAAGTGAGACAGGTTTAGCATTGACTGTACTACCATCCGTTGTGGCGGTGCCTCAGATATTGTTCTGGCATGGAGCGTATGGAGAACCATCCTACGCTCTGGATAGCCGATTTTTTTAATTGACTCATTTCTGTTATGGAGTGCATGGAGCACCACTTGTGCTCTGGGAGGTTTGAACTGCTCCCCATCCGTCCATGCTTCCTGCCCCTATTCCTTCTCCCTCCCCACCCTCGCTCTTCTTCCTCTTCCTATTCACCCGTCTCCCATCCTCAGGCCCTCTTCCTTCCCCCGTCACTAACAGACGAAGCTCGCCGCCTCTTCAATGCCTTTGCCCACCACTTCCGATGCGCCATTGGTGCTCCCATGCCTGCACACCATGCTGCCTCTGGTGCTGCTTCCACGGCCGCATCTTGTGCTGCTTCTAGTTCCACAGCTGCTACTGTGGAAAGACCTGGGGTGGTGACAGCAGAAGCAGGGGCAGTAGAGGCAGCAAGGGAAGCGGCCATCCCCATCCCCATGCCTCGCATGCCCCCGCACTGGCCGGTGCTGTACCTGCTGCTGCATGCGTGCGACAAGCTCACATTGTTTGGCCTTATCCGCAACGCCTCCGTGCACGGGCTGCAGAGGTGGGTCTCTCACTCTAACCTAACTCTCATCTGGCAAAGGCCACGTAACCTGAGAATCGACTCAAATGCTTCACCTCCGTCCGTATGAAAACCCCTTGCCAGCCTCGCTTCCTGCCCCATGCACATGCCCTCACTCTGCCCAGAGCTCCGCCAGCACCTACAGAGCTGTTCATACTATAACCCTTGTTGTTGCAAACACTTTTTTGAAATTTCGAAAGCACGAACTGGTTGTACCAAAGTCCCAACCTCTAACACTTTTTGCATGCTCTAACGTGCACCCCCAACCTCTTTCTCACCTCCAGGTCACTTCTCCTCCCTTGTCTCCCACCCTTTCTCCCCCAGCCCCATGCACGTCCCCTTAATGCGCTCGGAGCTGCATCGGCGCCCGCCCCTACTGGTGCTGGAATTGCTTCTGCATGCACTAGTGCGCACCAACCTGCTCAGCTGCTCCCTTGTTTTCTGCTCCGCACCCCTTTCCTCCCCTTCCTCCCCTCCCCATCCTTTGCCCTCCCCCCCAGCCCCATGCACGTTCCCTCAATGCGTTCAGAGCTGCACCGCCGCCCATCCTTGCTGGTGCTGGAGTCACTGCTGCATGCACTGGCGCGCACCAACCTCCTCAGCTGTTGCGGGGGCATTGGGGACCCTCACTGCGTCCCTTCCTTCTTCCCCCTTCCCCGTCCCTTCCCCTCTCCCCCCTGCGCTTCCCCCCCCAGCCCCATGCACGTCCCCTCAGTGCGCTCGGAACTGCATCGCCGCCCATCCCTACTGGTGCTAGAGTCGCTGCTGCATGCACTGGCACGCACCAACCTCCTCAGCTGCTGCGGGGGCATCGAAGACCTCTTCCGCCACCTGCCCCTGCTGCTGCCTGGGGCAGGGAGTGGGGGTCGGAAGGGGGCGGTGGCTTCTGGTGCAGGTGGTTTTGATGCAGGCATGGCTGGGGGGAGTGTGGCTGGGGATGGTGGGGGGATTGTAGAACGAGGCTTGGGGAAGGGAGGGCAGGAGAGGCGAGGAGAAGAGGGTATGGCACAGAGGCGTGAGAATACTTGGAGTGGCGCTGGTGGTGATACTGCTGATGCGAGTGGGAATACTGGGAGCACTGATCTTGGCCGAAGATCTGTTAACGAGGAAGACTATGATGAGGATGAGGTGGATGGCAGAGGGAAGACAGGGAATGTGGTGGAGGGACAGGGCGCAGTGGAGGGGGCAGGGTGGGGGGATGAGTATGGTGATGAGGGGGAGGATTGGGGGGAGGGAGGAGAGGGGGAGGGGGGTGGAGAAGGGGCGGCGGGAGGAGAAGACGATTATGAGTATGATGATGACTACTATGGGGCACCTATTGAGGAGCTGATGAGTGACTTGGAGCATGCCAATGCGGCACATGCCCAAGAAGTGCAACAAACAGATGCGTGATTTCTTTATTGTGAATATAATTGGGCCGGTATTTTTCATAGAGATCTGGTTAGACCGGGAATCAATAAACCAAGGTTGGGTTCAGTTCAAATAGCAGTTCTATAATCTTAATTGACCTTCTTTACTGGGTGTAGATCAGACTGACATTGCTCGGTGAACAAGAGGCTTGTTTGTTCAAATTTTATCCTCGTTTGTCCTCGTGAAGTCAACGAGGCTCCTATGCTGAGCTGGTGTGGATCTGCATCTTGCCACGTCAGTAAAATCTGCCAAGCGGGAAGATGGGGCGTGTCTGCAGATTGCACCAGCGTTGCCTGGGTGCTTTGACAGAGAAGACTCGGCCAGATGTCAGTCAGTACTTGACGGCAACCGTTTCAAAGTCCCGAATCTTGACGGAAACCGTTGCCCTATATTGACTTCTTCCTCTCGCTGGATTTTCCGCATCCATCTTTCCCACAGACCAGCTGCTGGTCCTTGCACATTTCAGACCTTCCACACCACATCCTTTGTGGGCTAGAGACTCCGCATTCCCCATTTCAAGATTTCAAAACATTTAGTAGCTTCATCATTCGTCGTTACGCTGACTCGACATCGACACCCTTCAAGCCTGGAAGTGCTATCGGAGATAGCGGTGCTTGTTCTCGCCGCGCATTCAGACTCTCATCGAGGCACTCCATAAAGCGTACACGCGGTAGCTCGTTCGACCAGCACTTTCCCGCGTGCAATCATGGCCGCACCCCGCGAGGTATTCGTTATAGGCACAATGGACACTAAATCCGAGGAGCTCCTCTTCCTCGTGTCGCAGCTCAAACGGTCCCTTACCTCCTTAACCACGGCCGAACCGCCATTTTCCATCTCTATAATCGACGTCTCCGCGTCTCCGTCATCCGCGGCTCTCGTTACAAGCACAACATTCCCTACAATCTCCGTCTCCGACGCCCTCGCGTCGAATCCAGGCGCCGCCGCGAAATCCGCCGCGTCTCTCGCCGCGGATCGCGGAGAGGCGGTGCAGGCGGTGAGCGACGCGCTGAAGCGCTTCGTGCGTGGGAAGTGGGACGCGGGCGTGCTGGCGGGCGCGGCGGGGATCGGGGGGAGCGGCGGAACAGCCATCATTGCGCCCGCGCTTAGGGAACTGCCCGTCGGTGTTCCCAAGATTATTGTTTCCACCGTCGCCAGGTGCGTTGCTATAACGAGGTGTGATTGTAGCGAGTCGCTAATGCCATCCGTAGTGGACATGGCGCACCCCTCTGAACCCCCGCTTCATTACCCTTTCCCACACCCATCCAATCCCCACATGTCACAAAACGCAGCGGCAACACGGCGCCATACGTGGGAACATCGGAGCTCCTGGTGCTGCCATCAGTGGCGGACGTGGCGGGGCTGAACGCCATTCTCCTTTCACTGAACCCCCCTCCAACCCCACCCTCTTCCCCCTCCCATACACCAACCAACCAGCGGCAACACCGCACTGTACGTGGGCACGTGCGACCTCCTACTGCTGCCGTCCGCGGCAGATGTGGCGGGCAGGGCTCATCGAACCCTTTTCACTGAACCGCCCCCTGCCTCCTATCTCCCCAACTACCACGCACTCATCGCAGCGGCAACACGGCGCCATACGTGGGCACGTCCGACCTGCTACTGCTGCCGTCAGTGGCGGACGTGGCGGGGCTAAACGCCATTCTCCGCGCTGCCCTCTCCTCCGCCGCCGCTGCCCTCGCCGGCATGCTGCTCCTGCGCGCCCTGCCCGCCGCCCAACCGCCCTCCACCGCTCTGCCTTCCTCTGCGCCAGTAACAGTGGGGATCACGATGTTTGGGGTCACTACCCGGTGCGTTACGGAGGTGCAGCGACTGCTCGGCAGCAATGGGAGCAAGGGCGGCAAGGGAGGAGCAGGGGAGGGTGGCGCAGGGGGGGTCGAGACAGTGGTGTTCCATGCGACGGGCACGGGAGGAAGGGCCATGGAGGAGAACGTTGCCTCTGGCCTCATTCAGGTGCGCTCTCACATTGACTCACATGTCTTCACATGTCGCAAAGGAGGTGGGGGAGGAGGGAGGTGCAGGCAGGGGGGGTGGAGACAGTGGTGTTTCATTTCATGCGACGGGCACGGGGTGCAGGGCCATGGAGGAGAACGTTGCTTCGGGGCTCATCCAGGTGCGCCCTCGCTTATTCTCATTCCTCCTTCCCTTTCCAACCCCTGAAAGATTGACATTCTCACACACACTCCGTGCTCTACTGAGGGTTCGCCGCTCCTCAGGTCCCCTCTCCGTACTCCCTCTCCGTACTCCCTCTCCGTACTCCCTCTCCGTACTCCCTCTCCGTACTCCTCCCTCTCCGTACTCCTCCCTCTCCGTACTCCTCCCTCTCCGTACTCCCTCTCCGTACTCCCTCTCCGTACTCCCTCTCCGTACTCCCTTTCCTGTCCTCCCGACCTGCTTCTCTAAGATCGAGCAGAGACCGTGGTGTTATGGTTTTGAGACGTCGCAAAGCAGAGATGGAGGGGTTATGCTGAGCAGCAGCACATGCCCTGTCAACCTACCAACTCCACCGAGCCATCTCAGCTCAGCCCATCCTGATTGCCCCACTTTCCGTCCACACCTGCTCACCTTCCCTGCCCACGGCCTGTATTCACAGCTTCGTGGGAGTCGCTTCAAGCATTTCCCCCACTCCTTCGTCCTCTCTCCCCCACTTTTCAAGCGGTTCTGGGCAGCACACCAACAGAGGAAGCGGACATTGTAGTGGGCGGCACCATGCCGTGCCAGCTCACCACATTCCTGAGAGTCACATCAGCCACGCCCCTCTCTTCCCACTACTCCCCCCTCCCAGGCTGTGCTGGACATCACAACAACAGAGGTGGCGGATTTCATAGTGGGCGGCACCATGCCGTGCCTGCCCACCAGGTTTGATGCCGCCATCCACAGGAAGGTTCCTCTCGTGCTCAGCCTGGGGGCGCTCGACATGGTCAACTTCGGAGAAGCTTCCTCCGTGCCCAAGGAGTTTGACGGGCGCACCCTCCACGTGCACAACCCGCAGGTGTGATTGTGGGGGGATGCGCAGGGGAGAAGGGAGATATTGCCAAGGAGTTCTATCAATGTGGCTTTTGAGTCGACTCAGGAGTTTGACGGGCGCACCTTGCACATGCACAATCCACAGGTATGATTGTGAGGGGACTCTCAAGGAGCGGTTCGTGATTCCGAGGGAATGTTGTGTGGGTGATGCAGTTGGGTACTAAGAGGTATGGGTGAGGGGTGGTGTGGTGGGAAGAGGTTGGTGATTGTGAGGGAATACTGTCAAACATAGTACAGGGGCGCACCACGCACGTGCACAACCCCCAGGTATGATTGTGAGGTGAGATGCAGGCTAGCTAAGGGAGATGATCAAAGAACGTGATGATTGTGCTTCGTGTTTCATTGTAAGCCAAGTGTCTCTGGAGCGCGTGGCAAGTATCTGTGCACTCTCTCCCGCTCCCCTCTCCTGCATCCCTCTCCCCCCTCCTCCCACTCACCAACCCCCCAGGTCACCCTCATGCGCACAACGGCCGACGAGAACCGTCGGATCGCGCAGTTCATTGCGGGCAAGATGAACCAATCAGAGGCGCTCGTGACACTACTAATACCTGAGGGGGGCCTGTCCGCTCTAGACGCCCCAGGCATGGCCTTTTGGGACCCTGCTGCTGACGCTGCTCTGTTCGAAGAGCTGGAGAAGCAAGTGGTGCAGACGGATAGCAGGAAGGTGGGTAGAGGGTTGATGGGGGTGAAAGAGATAGAGTGCGGTACACATGAGTGCAATGGAGTGGGTGGGCTGTCGGCCCTAGACGCCCCGGGCGTGGCCTTCTGGGACCCTGCTGCTGACGCTGCTCTGTTCGAGGAGCTGGAGAAGCAAGTGGTGCAGACAGACAGCAGGAAGGTGGGTAAGGTGAAGGGTGTGAGGGATGGAATGTGGTGCAGTGTGGTTCTGTTTGTGGGCTCTGTGGCTGATGCTGGTCTGTTTGGGAGTCTTGAGCAAGAGGTGTTGCTGATGGCAAGTGGGCAATGGGTGGTGTGTGCTGTGAGTGACCTCAACCTCTCACTCACTCTATCTCTCTCCCTCTCCCACTCCTTCTCCCACCTGTTACTCCCTCCCGCTCCCTCTCCCTCGTAGATCATTCGCCTGCCCCACCACATCAACGACCCTGCCTTCGCTGCTGCCCTCGTCAATGCTCTCCTGCCCCTCCTCCCATCCACCCAGCCCCACTCACCTCCTCCTCCTTCCCTTCCCACTGCTTCTACCGCTGACCCCTCTGCTCCCGCCACTACTCCCCCACCCGCTGAACCAACCACCATCACAACCACCTCCACCTCTCCATCCCCTTCCGCACCCCTCCCCACCACTCTCAACCCACCCCCTGCTTTCGACCTCAGCCCGATCCCCTGGCTGGTCGACCGCCGCACCGCCATCCTGGACTCCCTGCGGTTCCAAGTGGCGGCAGGGAGGGCGATCATAGGGGGCGGGGCGGGCACGGGGATAAGCGCCAAGTGCGAGGAGATGGGGGGCGTGGACCTCATTGTGATCTACAACTCGGGCCGCTTCCGCATGGCTGGCAGGGGGTCGCTGGCGGGGCTGCTGCCGTTTGCCGATGCCAATGCTGTGGTGGAGGACATGGCTAAAGAGGTTCTCCCGGTGAGTGTGATTGCGGTGAGCAGCGGCATCTGATGGTATTTAGAGGTCCTGCTGGTGAGTGCGACAGCATTGCGAGGAGATGGGAGTGCAGAACTTCCCCACAGTCGGCCTCGTCCCCACAGTCGGCCTCGTCCCCACAGTCGGCCTCTTCCCCACAGTCGGCCTCGCCCCCACAGTCGGCCTCTTCCCCACAGTCGGCCTCTTCCCCACAGTCGGCCTCTTCCCCACAGTCGGCCTCTTCCCCACAGTCGGCCTCTACGACAGCTCTTTCCGGACCAACCTAGAGGAGACCGCCCCTTCTCTTCCTAAACTCTCACCCCCCTCCCCTCCCCTTCTCTCTCCCCTTCTCCCCCCCCTCCCCCCACCCCCACCCCCACGCCCCCACCTCCACCTCCCGCCACTCCCCCCAGGTAATCAAGTCAGTGCCAGTGCTAGCAGGCGTGTGCGCCACGGACCCCTTCCGCCAGATGCCTCTCTTCCTGCGCCGCCTCGCCGCCCTCGGCTTCGCGGGCGTCCAAAACTTCCCCACAGTGGGCCTCTACGATGGCTCTTTCCGCACCAACCTAGAGGAGACCAACATGGGGTACCCGCTGGAAGTCTCCATGATTAAAACGGCTAGTCTCCTGGGTTTCCTCACGACGCCGTATGCGTTCAACGAGGAGGAGGCGCGGAGCATGGCGGGCGCGGGGGCGGATGTGGTGGTGGCGCACATGGGGCTGACGGCAGCGGGCAGCATAGGGGCGAGAACGGTGTGCTCTTTGGAGGAGGCGGTGGGGCGAGTGCAGCGCATGGCTGACGCTGCTAGAGGGGTCAATCCCAACGTCCTAGTGCTGTGCCATGGTGGTGAGTGGTGCTGTGCGGTGGGGTGACTGGTGAAGTAACTGGGGAATGAGTGGGATTTCAACGTGGGGATGGGATGGGATGGGGGGCGGATGTGGTGGTGGCGCACGTGGGGCTGACGGCAGCGGGCAGCATAGGGGCGAGAACGGTGTGCTCTTTGGAGGAGGCGGTGGGGCGATTGCAGCGCATGGCTGATGCTGCTAGAGGGGTCAACCCCAACGTCCTAGTGCTGTGCCATGGCGGTGAGTGCTGCTGTGCGTGCGGCAACTGGGGGGATAACTGGGGAATGAACGGGCTATCAACGTGGGGGTGGTATCCTCCCACCCACCTTGACCTCCCTCCACCTTCCTCCCACCTTGACCACACTCCACCTTCCTCCCGCCTTCCTTCTCGTGTTCTTGTTCATGCCACTTAGTGTGCTCCTGCCATCTCCTGCACCCCACCAGGTCCCATCAGTGGTCCAGAGGAGGCGAGGTATGTTCTGCAGAACACGCGGAGGGCGCACGGCTTCTAGGGCGCGTCCAGCATGGAGGCCCGTCCCTCATCCCTTTCCACCTTGCTTCTCTTGCCCCTGCCAATCCCTGTATGTACCCCGCCAGGTCCCATCAGTGGGCCACAGGAAGCGCGGTACATTCTGCAGAACACGCGGGGCGTGCACGGCTTCTACGGCGCGTCCAGCATGGAACGGCTGCCCGTGGAAACTGCAATCACGGAGAACCTCAAGGCATACAAGGCCATTCGCTTGTCTTCCTAAGCCGTGTGTAAGGAGAGATCCTTTCTGAGACACCTCAAAAAGCGCGTCCAGCATGGATGGGGCGCCTGCCTGTGGAAACTGCCATCACTGACAACAGGCATACAAGGCCATTCGCCTCGCCTGCCTTCTTAGGTCGTTAAGACCAGGGGACAATTTTGGAGACGTCTCAAGTATTGGAGCCTTGCAAGCATAGGTACTAGTTGGGGATATGGCGACTAGTTTGGATTGGTATCAACTCAACAATACAATGTCTAGTTTGTGTGTTGATGTACCGTATTTACTGTCAGAATACTAGGCAGAAGTTTAGAACAGAAAAGAGGGCTTTGGACTGGCAGCAGCAGGATACATATAGGAAACCCTAAATTGGGTTGTACTCGCTATAGAGTACCCCACTGCAGGCTAGACAAATATAACATTCTGACACACCCCCATAGCCAAAGTGGGGTGTAATCAGCACAATAAGTAGGCAGAACAATAGTTCACAATGATAAGCAAAGTTAGAGGCTATCACAGAGGGCAAGTGAGGAGGAGAGACTGTGGGGGCGAGAAGACGGGAGGCGACGGCTGAAGCTGCAGACACACTGGCAACAGGAGCGGCGCGCACTGTGGCTACCGGCGGACTGCAGGAGTAACAGGCTCCGCGGCTAAGACGAGCGGCAGGAGCAACGGACCCACGGGCGACAGGCGCAGCAGGCTCTCTGGGCTACCAGCGGCAGAGCCCCGAACTACAGGCGCTGCGGACGACAAGACGGCTGCCTCCACTCAACCTCCCCCAGCTGTCCCACACCCATTTCATACACCCCCTGCTGTTCCCCTACCACTGCGCACACGCCACCCCCTTAGTACCACTCCGACGGCTCCCACACACCCACCCCCCTCAACGGCAGCTGCAGCAGTGAGAGACAGAGGAGGAGGAGGAGCAGGGGACGGAGCACACACCCCCAGACTCGCCACCCCCAAACCCTAACACAGGCAACACGGGGCAGGAGTGTGGGCAGCAGCGGGTAGCGGGCGAGCGGAAGCGGGCCGGCGCGCTGGTCCCTAGGGCGCCTCGACGGGCGACAGTAGGGGGCGACGCGCGGGCCCCCGGGGCGCCACGACGGGCGACGGGAGGGGGCGACGCGCAGGCCCCCGGGGCGCCTCAACGGGTGACGGGAGGGGGCGACGCGCGGACCCCCGGGGCGCCACGACGGGCGACGGGAGGGGGGGCAACGCGCGGGCCCCTAGGGCGCAGCGGCGGGCGACAGGAGGGGGGGAGCGACGCGCAGGCCCCCAGGGCGCCACGACGGGCGACGGGAGGGGACAGCACGCGGGCCCCCGGGGCGCCACGACGGGCAGCGATCCCGCCGCGCTCTCCCGGGGCGCGCGGCGGGCAGGAAACCGCCACGCGTGACAGGTAGGCCAGCAGCAGAAGCATAGGGTGGGCCCACCCACAGGATCGACCAGGGAGGGTCGACTTGCTCTGATAGCATGTCAGAATACTAGGCAGAAGTTTAGAGAAGAAAAGAGGGCTTTGGACTAGCAGCAGCAGGATACATATAGGAAACCCTAAATTGTGTTGTACTCGCTGTAGCTGCAGGCTAGACAAATACAACATTCTGTCATTTACCTGGCTAATGGACCCCCCAAATTTATAGACCCTCGGGTCGTTAAATAGGGAGGGGGTCTAATGTTATCACCACTTTCATATGTCAAGATAGCAAGCATGGATGATGGCAGTGAATGAAATGTGGGTACAAGTACTAATCCTAACTTCGGGTTGTACCCCATATGAGCTACCCCACTATAGCCTAGACAGAACTAACACATATATAGTTTGACACACCCCCATACGCAAAGTGGGGGAGAACAAGGGGCCACAAGACCAGTCAAGAAAAGCAAAGCAAGCTCGAGGTGGATCACAACGTCACGACACACTCGAGCACAAGCAAAGGGCCACAAGGCCAGTTCACATGCAGAGGTATATATGCAACAACAACAGTACAGTGATCACTACCTAGCAAGAGCAAGCATGCAAGTATATATATATATATCACAGTACAATCGAAGTCACTAAGTGAGCAAGTGAGACGAAACAGGCACAAGGCCTAACATAGTACAAAAGCGCTGATGATCACCAGACGGAAATGCCTTGGCCCGAGTGGCCACGTGAGCAAGACGAAGCTGACCACGCTGCTGCAACTCTCAAGCCAGGAAGTAACGCAGAGCGATGTGCTTCGTTCTGTGCTCCAGTCTGTGCTCCTGACACAAGGCAATGGCGGCCTTCTTGTCTACATACAGAACTGGACGAGAACGAGGCCGCTATCCCAAGTCGGTCAGCAGGTAGGTGAGCCAGCGTAACTCCTGCGCAGCCATGGCTGTGGCGTAGATCTCAGCCTCACAACTTGAGCTGAGAACAGAAGACGAGCGGGTAGACCGCCAAGAAACAGAGCCGCAGCCAAGGCTGAAAGTGTAACCCTGTCACGACCGCTGCGTAGCCAGGTCGTCAACCCAAGAAGCGTCTCAGTGTCCAGTGAGGACAACGGAGCTCCGCCCTCCAAGCACAAGCCCCATGCCCGATGTACTGCACAAGTAGTGCAGTACCCTCTTTGCAGCATCCATGTGCACCTTTCGGTGCCGACCAGGAGCCACGTAGCGAGCCAAAAGGCCAAGAGGGTACGCGAGGTCAAGACGAGTGCAGGTCATCAGGTACATGAGGCCCACTAGCTCTGGGTACGGGCCACTCGGCTCTACGGACTCGTCCGAGCGTGGAGCTGAGAGCGAGTGACCAGTAGCCAGAGGAGTGGACAGTGGCGAGGACCAAGTGAAGCCGAAGTGCTGAAGGACCTGCCGCACCATGTGTGACTGAGTCAGGGTGATGGTGCGGCGTGCTCTGCCCTGGGTGATCTGCAAGCCAAGGTAAGTGCGCAGCTCACCCAGGTGTGCACGTGTGTCTCTTCTGCAGCTCCGACTGCACAAGGGCGAGAGCCTCAGTACACGAGGATGTAGAACGGCGGCAATGAAGTGTCGGTGCGTAGAAACAACGACGGGTCAGCAGTGGAAGGGGCAAACCCAAGAGCTGCAAGTGTCATCCTCAGTGTGTCATGCCGCTCACGAGGCGCCTGATGGAGACCGTAGACTGGCCGACGGTGGCTCCACTGGGTACTAGGAGGGAACGACCCAGTGAAGCAAGGTGGGCGGCGCAGCCAAATCTCCTCGTGCAGACTGCCCTGTAAGAACGCAGTGCTGAAGTCCATAGAGTGAAGCTCATAGTCACACTGAGCGGCAACGTGCAGCAGCACCCGAAGAGTGGTCATCTTCGGGGTCGGGGAGAAGGTCTGGAAGAAGTCAACTCCCTGTCGCTAACTGAAGCCTCGTGCAACGTAACGAGCCTTGAAGACATGCGGGGAACCCGGCGGTCGCTTCATCCTGAAAATCCACATGCCATCGACGATGTTCGCCCCTGTCACCGAATATGCACGGTTGTGCATATAAGGTGCCAGTTAGATTGAGGTGTAGTTCTGGTGTGGTTCGGGTGTAGTAATGATGTGTATGAATATTCGAAGGTAGGTAGTTGGGGAACCAGGGAAGTTGACGCGAGGTTGGTAGGAGAGCACCAAGGGTGAAATCCACGCGACCAATGTGATTGAACCAACCCAGGCTCGAGCCGCACATTGAGAAATGCATGGTTCGAGCCCAGGCCAGGTAAAGTCACTCGCTCACACAGCCCTGATGCTTTCCGGTTGCTATCCTTTCGTATAGTGGACTATTGTTGCCTCAGGTGTGCAGACAGGTGGCAGACCACTCAGGGAGGACCCTTGAGGTGAGAGTTACATAACTTTTATAGCAACCGGAAAGGGTGCGTGTGCAAGCATGGATGTGTACGAGCTGCGTTATGGCAGGAACTATGGTCGCCGTGAGGATGATCGCTCACGGCGCGAACGCTCACGTGAGCGCGGGCGGTCGTTGGAGAGGTCACCGCGGAGGCCTGAGCGCTCGCCGCGGAGGCCGGCCTTTCGCGCAGATCTGGTCCCTCTTGCGCCAGATCGCCGAGGAGAAGGTGCAGAGCGAGAAGGAAGAGGCGGATCCGAGTCCGTCAGGATGGGAAGTGACCCGTGGCGGACGGATGCGCGCCACGGAGCTGGTGGCGATCATGGACATCGCCAGGACATGGGAGCGTATCGCTCGCCGGAAGAGGGTTACCGCCGTCGCGAAGATCGGAGTCGCGTGCATGGCCTGGAGGAATTTTTCTCTGGTCGGCAAGGAGACCTCGATGTTGACGGAGAGGACGAGGCCGACACGGCGAATAAGGCGCAGGAAATGAATCGCGAAGGCGAGGCGAAGGGCGATGACGAAGCCCAAGAAGAAGGCGCAGGCGAGCATCGCGAAATGCCCGCTGGAGTCAAGGAGGCCGATCCGACGCAGGCGGGCGCGGCGGTGGAGCCAAGCGCGGCGAAAGCGGACGGGACGAATGGTGCGCGGAACCAGCCGCGTGGCGAAGAGAAGAACGACGGCGGGAGGCGTAGCAGTGGCCCGCGCTCATCGAATCCCCGTCAGCACCGTGACGAGAAACGCGGAGGCGAGGGGCGCGTGTCCGATTTGCGGCAGCACCGTGACGTGGGGCACGGCGACGGCGCGCTCGCATCAGGCCAGGGACTGTCAACGGGAGCGTTGTAAGGCCCCGTCCTCGCTTGGGCGGAGCCAACCTTGTGGTCGGATGTGCGAGGGTTGCAGCCGACCTGCAGCAGTGGGCACGGTGACCACTGCAAGGGCGCCGAGCAGGAGGACGCCGCCCTGGAGGCCTGGTTGGCGTCCCGGACGCCTGGACGGCGTCCTGGGAAGCTGGACGCCGAGCTGGGCGTCGCCACGACCACCCGGACGTCTGGTCGACGTCGTGGGCGTCTGCACAGCGTCCGGGGGTCCGGACGCCGACTTGGGCGTCGGGTCCTGACACCGACCTGGGTGCCTAGTCGGCGTCCTGGGAGGAGAGACGTCGACGTGGGGGTTCGGAAGGCGTCCTGGGCACCTGGACGCCGGACTGGGGACGCCGGGCATGCGTGGCCGGCTACGGACTGCGTGAGCCGACCAGGCGTGGTTGCCCGGTCGATCGGGATACCCGGGCGACGTGCGCGAGTGTCGCCAGGGTAGAGACTACGAGGCCAACCTCGGGGGTGGTATCCCGAGGTCGACGTGGCTGGTGGGCACAGTCGCTGGCGTGGAGTCTGCCAGGCGTCTGCGTTGCGCACATGACAGGGAAGTGCGCACCAACCAGCTGCGCACAAATGCGAAGCAGGTGCACCGTTGTCCTGCGGGTGCAACGCTGTGCAGCCGACTTGGTGCAGCACAAGCACACCGTGGACTTGCAACGTTGGCGAACCGCTACTCTGCAACGCTGGAGCGGTGCGAGCACTGCTGCGCTGGAGCGCGGTCGACCGTGCTGCGCTGGAGGTCGACCAGCAGCCTAGCTAGTACTTATGTAGTCTGTGATGCCAATGTTGTTGCCATCATTGTTGTCATGTTTTCCTAGTGAAACTCTTGCCAATTCCCCCTGTGAACCAGCAAGAAGCGTGAACACAAGGAAACGACTAAGTGAACGAACGCAGAGATCACACGAGCACACGTGCCTAGCCCATAGCCTAGCTCCCGTTGCTGTAGTTATCTCCGCATGGTGCGGTGAGCGTGGACGACACCGCGACGTAGTTCAGTCTAGCCGACTTAGCACATACCGATCGTGTTTGTAGACCGGCAGCCGTGCAGTCACTAGCGTGTGCGTAGGCGACGCCGAGGTGATGGACACCCTGGAGGGACGGCTGGAGGATGCGAGGAGAAGCCATGCGGCCCAGGAGTATGGGGCGATACCGTGGGCAGTCGTCGAAGCCAGACTCCGCTCCGTTTGGGCGGCGGAGCACCCCCCTTCTCGACCTGCCTCTCCTCGACCGGTGAACAACGACGGTGGCGTCGATGTGGGCGTCAACGCCGGTGGAGGTCAGGTCGGCAGCAGTGTGGGAGGCACGTCGAGGCACCGAGGTGTGATACACGCCGGTGAAGTCGGCGGCGTTCAGACGCGAGGGGTGCAGTCGTCGACGGCTGCAGGCTCTTCACAGGGTGACGTCGGAGGTCGACGGAGTGGGTTGTCGCCGATGTCGGCGTCCCAGGTGACGGCAGGTAGGATTGCACCGAGCTACGGCTACTTCAAGTTTACGCCGGACAGGATCTTGGTCACCCCTCCGCTAGTTGGTCGACCCGACATACTCACCTGGAAGGAAGCCATCGAGCCCCAGCTGGAGATGGCCGGGCTGATCGGCTTCGCCCGAGGGACCGTGGCGACGCCGGGGGAGCACCACCCCGACTTGCGTGCGGAGTTTCGCGCCGTGCAGCTGTTGACCTTCACGGTCATCTCGCGGTGCTGCTCGCCGGGCGTGCAGATCGCCTTGAAGTGGTGCCGCGAGTACATCGACGCCGTCCACCGGGCGTGGCACTTCATCGAGTCGACGTACCAGGTCACCGACGACCTGTTCATCGCCCAGCTGGAGGAACAGCTGACGCACCTGCGTATGGGTGACGAGGAGACAGCGAGTGACTACTGCAACCGAGCCCGGCGAATTCTCGCCACTATCAGGATGGCCGGCGCGCAGTACTCCACGGCGTCGTACATCACCCATGTCATGCAGGGTCTCTCTAGCAGCTACAACCTGCTGAAGTGGCTGTCTATGGCGCCGAGCACAAGGGCGACGCTCAACGAGGACAACCTGACCTCGTATATCCTGCAGGACGAGGCGATGCAGGAGGCTGAGCGGTCGCAGGAGCTCTTGGCGCAGGCGAACTTGGTCACCTCAGCGAAGCAAGGAGGCCCACCGGGACAGCGCGGGCAGTCTGGCGGTGGTGGTAGCAGTGGCTGGAAGCCGGCCAAGGAGGTCGACAAGAGGAAGTCGACCAAGGACAGCGGTCGTGGAGGTGGAGGTCGACGTCGGGAGTGCTGGCTGTGCGGCGTCCCCGACCATCTCTCCTTCGAGTGTCCCAACCGCAGTGACTCCGATGACGACGATGCTAAGGGAGGCCGTGGGAGGTCTGGCAGCCGTCGTCCTCGTCGTGGAGGAAACCAGCCGCGCAAGGAGAAGCAGTCGACCAAGACATCGACTTTGGCGAAGGATGCCGACTCCCTTGCTGGCAGCAAGGGGCGAGACGACAAGACGGCGTCGTGCTCGCTGGTCGGCGTCGTGGAGCCGACCATCTCTCTGGCACTGGAGGCCGGAGAGGACTTCCAGGCGGTGGCGGCAGCTGTGCAGGCGAACCCGGCGGTGGTCCTGCTCGACAGCGGTTGCTCCCACCACCTGATGGGGACGAAGGAAGCCTTCGTTGACTTGTAGCCGAGCGGCGTCAACAGGCATGTGCGCGGCTTCAATGGGGCGCTCCAGGATGTCCAGGGCCGCGGCACCGTCGCTCTGCAAGGAGAGGCCGGGAAGGAGGTGCTCATCCCCGACGTGTTGTACGTCCCGGGTGTGCGAGCCAGCCTGCTGTCGGCCGGCCAGCTGAAGGAGCATGGCGTGAAGCTACAGGAGGACGGAGACGGCATGCTGCTCGTCTCGGCAGCAGGGGAGGTGCTCGGGCGGGCGACGTACTCTGGGCGAGTCCTCTGCACCGACCTGCGTCCATGCACGACGACGTCAGCGTCAACCACACTGGAGGTGGTGGCTCTGCGGGCAATCGTCTCGAAGATGAAGTCGACGTCGGACCGGATGCATGCAAGGCTTGCGCATGTCGGCATGGACACCATACGGAGCTCGGCGAAGAACGAGGTCGCCATTGGGCTGGACCTCAAGTCGGCGACGGACGCCGACTCCCCGTGTGTCTCGTGCGTCGGCGGGAAACTGGCGTGGCACACCTTCCCCGACCACGGCTCCGACGCCGACGACGTGCTGGCCGTTGTGCACATCGACCTGTGCAGGCCGTTTCGCGTGGCTGCCAAGGATGGCAGCCTGTACTTCTTGCTGCTGAAGGACCGCAAGACCCGCTACGTGTGGGTGAAGCCGGTTGCCAAGAAGTCAGATGCGTTGCAAGCGTTCGTGTAGTGGCTGGCGGTGGCAGACGAAGAAGTCGGTGTTGATGCTGCGCTCAGACCGGGGAGGGGAGTTCCTCGGCAAGTAGTTCACCGACTTCGTGAACGGAAAGGGGATCGTCCGCGACCTGACCTGCCCATACACCCCGCAGCAGAACGGCATGGCGGAGCGGGAGATGAGGACGGTGGTGGAGTCGGTGCGGACAATGCTGCTGCACATGGGTGTGCAGCACCACTGGTGGCACCTCGCTCTGCGGCAGGCCGTCTGGGTCCGCAACTGCCTTGAGAGGTCGACGCTGCCGCCGGGGACGACGCCGTACCAGCTGCTGACCGGGAAGAAGCCTGACTTGTCGCAGGCGCGGGTGTGGGGCTGCATGGCGCAGTTCCTTGTCCCTGAGCAGCAGCGTGGTGGGAAGCTGAAGCCGAAGGCCAGGTGGGCCCTGCACCTCGGCGTGTCGGCGGCGAGCAAGGGCTGGGAGCTCCTCGACGTCAACACCGACCGAGTGGTCACCACGTCGGACGTGGTGTTTTACGAGGAGATGTCGCTGGCCGAGTGGAAGACGGACCATGGGCCGGTGTCCGGCCGCTCGCCGTCCACCTCGCCCTCTGAACACCTCGTCAGCGACGCTGCCGCTGCTTGCCGAGGTTGGTGAGCTTGCTACCTGAGGACGTTGAGGACGTCCACACCCCTACCCCTCACCCTCTGACCCCTGCCCCTCCCCTCGTGACCGACCTGCGTGGGCTGACCTCGGTGTCGGCCTCCGGCGATGAGGGGAGTCGTGGGACGCCGCCTTTGGCACCGGCCAAGTGCATCGCCGGTGGCCGACGTGACGAGCGGTGAATCGACGTGGGATTACAGTCGACAGGGGAGGAGCAGGTCGAGGAGCAGCAGCCGACAGGGAGCAAGCTGCCGTGAAGCCGACCACGGAGCTGTCGGCGACCGGGCCGTCGACAGGGGAGCCGACCACAGGGGAGAAGTCGGCTGGGAAGCCGACCACAGTGGAGCAGTCGGCTGGAACGCCGGCTGAGGAGCAGCAGGACGCCGAGGGCGATGACGACAGCGACGATGGAGGGGATGCCGAGGAAGCCCAGCCGGGACCACGGCGTTCAGGCCGACTTCGTAGGCCGCCTGACTTCTTCGTCTCCGCTGCCTTCACCACGGTGTATGACGTGGACGATGACGACAACCTGCTGTACGATGACACCGAGGATGATGAGGAGTTTTCGGAGCTCGACCCCGACATGCTAGCCGACCCCGAGCACCGTTGGGACATCTCGACGATGACGGTGAAGGAGGCGTTGGCGAGCTGGAAGGGCCCGGCGGTGAAGGCCGCCATGGAGGAGGAGATTCGCAGCCTCATCAACATGGGCACTTGGGAGCTGGTCGAACGCTCGTCGGGGGTGAACGTCATGAAGAACCGGTGGAGTGTTGACGACGAAGTACCACATCGACGACATCGTCGAGCGAGAGAAGGCGAGGCTGGTCGTAAAGGGCTTCACACAGGTGTACGGCCTACTACGACTACGACGAGACGTTACGTTGAGGATCTTCCTCAGCATCGTCGCTGTCCTCAACCTCAACCTGATGCAGCTCGACATGAAGAACGCCTTCCTGCA
Source organism: Closterium sp. NIES-65 (assembly GCA_948144175.1). NCBI lineage: Eukaryota > Viridiplantae > Streptophyta > Zygnematophyceae > Desmidiales > Closteriaceae > Closterium > Closterium sp. NIES-65. The sequence goes on along the minus strand of CANXME010000062.1, from coordinate 1,141,467 downwards.
GAGCAAGCTCGATCGGGTGCTGTACATGTCCCAGCCGGACTACTTCAACGATGGAACCGGCCGGGTGTGTAAGCTGCTGAAGAGCCTGTACGGGCTGAAGCAGTCGCCGCTGTTGTGGTACTTGGCGCTCAACGATGTGCTGGTCGGCGCCGGATGGAAGAAGATGCCACTTTGACGAGGCTCTTTAATTCAAGGTCGGCGAGGGTGGAGTAGGCCTGCTGGGTGCTGGTCTACGTCGACGACCTGCTTGCCGCCAGCAGCAGCGCCGCGATGCTGAAGGAGCTGCTGGAAGCCGCCTTCGAGCTGCGCGAGATCTCGCCGGTGCAGAAGTACCTCGGGCTGGAGATCGTGCGCGACAGGTCGGCGGGGAAGATGTGGCTGCACCAGCAGGGCTACGCCGACAAGCTGCTGTAGGTGCTTCATCGACGAGGAGGAGAGCGGGCGCACTACGAAGACTGCCAGTCTCGGTCGGCGCCTACGCCGAGCTCACCTTCGAAAACGAGGAGGCGCAGGAACGGCAGGAGGAGGAGTACCGGCAGAAGGTCGGCTCGCTGCAGTTCGCGGCGACGACGACGAGGCCGGACATCGCCTTCGCCTGCAGCAATCTGGGGAGCGGCCTCACGGTGAGGAGCGACCAGCACTGACGCGAGGTCGACCGCTGCCTCGCCTACCTCGCCAACACACGTGACACTGCCCTGGAGTTCGGCGGTGGACCTGAGTCACTGGAGTTGGTCGGCTACGTGGACGCCGACGAACGCCGGTGATAAGCAGAACAGGACGAGCACGAGCAGGCTACGTGTTCGTCTACGGAGGGGCTGCTAGTCTCCTGGTCGAGCCAGCGCATCAAGTGCGCGACGTTGTCGTCGACTGAGTCGGAGTACGTGGCGGCCAGTGAAGCTGGCAAGGAGTGACGCCGCCTTCGTTTCGTTCTCGCAGAATTCCGGCAGCTGGACGCCGGGAAGCCGACTGTCCTGCGCGTGGACAACAAGTCGGCCATCACGGTCGCCGAGGGCATGGGGTTGACGGGCAACCTCAAGCACATGGAGCGGCGACAGGCCTGGTTGCAGCACATGGTGAAGCGCGGGAAGTTCTCGCTGCAGTACATCCCAAGCCGCTGAGCAGCCGGCCGATTTCCTGACGAAGGCGCTGCACTATCCGGCCTTCAACCAGTGCTCCGTCGCAATTGGTCAGGTGCGCTTGGCCGACATGAGTGACGGCGACAACGACGTGCAGCAGTAGGTGCCATGCCCTCTTGCATGGCTGGTGCGGTGACCAGCGTGCTGTGTGTTGGGTGCACGCCGACGGGCTATTCTCGGAGCTGTACTGCCGTGTGGGCTAGGGGGCCCAAGCGTGAACGCGGCAGGGGAGTGTCAACGGGAGCGTTGTAAGGCCCCTGTCCTCGCTTGGGCGGAGCCAACCTTGTGGTCGGATGTGCGAGGGTTGCAGCCGACCTGCAGCAGTGGGCACAGGGGCCACTGCAAGGGCGCCGAGCAGGAGGACGCCGCCCTGGAGGCCTGGTTGGCGTCCCGGACGCCTGGACGGCGTCCTGGGAAGCTGGACGCCGAGCTGGGCGTCGCCACGACCACCCGGACGTCTGGTCGACGTCGTGGGCGTCTGCACGGCGTCCGGGGGTCCGGACGCCGACCTGGGCGTCGGGTCCTGACACCGACCTGGGTGCCTAGTCGGCGTCCTGGGAGGAGGGACTGTCGACCTGGGGGTTCGGAAGGCGTCCTGGGCACCTGGACGCCGGACTTGGGGACGCCGGGCATGCGTGGCCGGCTACGGACTGCGTGAGCCGACCAGGCGTGGTTGCCCGGTCGATTCGGGATACCCGGGCGACGTGCGCGAGTGTTCGCCAGGGTAGAGACTACGAGGCCAACCTCGGGGGTGGTATCCCGAGGTCGACGTGGCTGGTGGGCACAGTCGCTGGCGTGGAGTCTGCCAGGCGTCTGCGTTACGCACATGACAGGGAAGTGCGCACCAACCAGCTGCGCACACCTACGAAGAAGGTGCACCGTTGTCCTGCGGGTGCAACGCTGTGCAGCCGACTTGGTGCAGCACAAGCACACCGTGGACTTGCAACGTTGGCGAACCGCTACTCTGCAACGCTGGAGCGGTGCGAGCACTGCTGCGCTGGAGCGCGGTCGACCGTGCTGCGCTGGAGGTCGACCAGCAGCCTAGCTAGCTACTGATGTAGTCTGTGATGCCAATGTTGTTGCCATCATTGTTGTCATGTTTTCCTAGTGAAACTCTTGCCAATTCCCCCCTGTGAACCAGCAAGAAGCATGAACACAAGGAAACGACTAAGTGAACGAACGCAGAGATCACACGAGCACACGTGCCTAGCCCGTAGCCTAGCTCTCGTTGCTGCAGTTATCTCCGCAGCGACAGCATCGCGATAGGGGGACACGCTGGCTGGCGCGCGCTCGCCAGATCCGCTGGCCGCAGCGTGACGAGATGCGCGAAGGCGGCTACCGCTCGCCTGATCCGCGGCCGCTGCATGAGGATAGGCGCGGAAGCAGTTACCGCTCGCCAGATCCGCGGCAGCGCCGTGACGGAGAACGCGGAGGCAGTGCGCACTCGCCAGACCCGCAGAGGTATCACGGCGGGAGGAGCAAGGGGGGGCTCGCGCTCACCAGATCCGCATCACTATCGTGATGGGCGACGCGAAGGTGGCTATCGCTCGCCTGACACACGACGGTACCATGGAGGGAGGTGGGGAGGCGAGGCGCGCTCGCCAGATTGGCGTCAGCGACACGAGGAAAGCCGGGGAGGCAGATACCGCTCGCCGTCGCGGCAGCGGAGCAGGGATGGAAGGCACGGCGGTGGGTCTCGCTCGCCTGGGCGGTATCGGCAGCGTGACGAAAGACGTGCCGGTGAAGGAGGATAGGATCAACGCGATAGCAGAGTGGGAGGCAGCGGGCTGATGCACAGCCTGGAGCGAGCCAGAGAGGCAAGGGAGGGGATACTGCGGGCGAGAGAGAGGGGAGCATCTGGCAGATCAGCAGGCGGGCCGAGTGAGGCCTGGGGAGAAGGAAGGGGAAACACGGCGATGGTCACGAGAGTGGAAGTGCCAGCACGCTTCTCAGGGGACCAGCGTCTGGGGCCCACACTAAAGAATTATCTGATGCAAGTGGGCAATGTGCGGTACAGATGCGAGAGGAGCGGCATGGATGCAGTAGACTTCTTTCTGAGTCTGCCAAACACGCTGGAAGGGGAGGCAGAGACACTGTATAGGATGAAGATGGATGAGCCACTGGAGAGGGCAGGTAGGTATGGGGAGGACCCAACAGAAGAATTCCTGAGGCGGCTGAAGCGGCAGTTCCCAGGCCATACCACAGAGAAGATTAGGGAGTTCCAAGATTTCAGGAAGGGGCGGGGCGAGTCGCTACTCACCTACTACAACCGGCTGGTCAACCTGGCGGAGGATGTGACTTGCGCAGACATGGGCCTGCTTGTGAGCAAGTTCCTGGACGGGCTGGAGAGCACTTTAGGGAGCGGGCTGCGGATGAAAGTGTACGAGATGGGGGCTGACGCCACACTAGAGGAGGTGTTTGAGATGGCAGAGAAGATGGAGCTGGCACAGAGGAAGTATGAGGCATACAGGCCTCGAGCAGCAGAACGAGGCAGGGGGCCTACGTGGGCTGCAGCCATGATACCGGAAGAGAGGGACAGGGCTGCAGGAAGAGGGGAGACCAGGCCTGACACGCGGACGTGCCACAGGTGCGGGCAGCCGGGACACTTACGCAGAGACTGCAAGAACTGTGACTCATGTGGCAAACCAGGGCATCGGCGACGGGAGTGCCCAACAGCGCCAAAGTGTGAAATCTGTGGGAAGGGAGGGCATGCAGCGAAAGAATGTTACCAACGAGAGGGAGCAGCGAAAAAAGACGCCAGAAGACCTGGAAAGGCAGATTAGCAGGTTACAAGCCTAGTTGCAGGCAATGGGACCACGACGCGAAGCAGAAGCGGGGATGTACGCTAAGGAAGAAAAGGAAGAAGATGTAGAGCAGGATGAGGAAGCCGCGTTCATGAGCTGGGCAGGAAGAGCAGAGGACGAGATGGAACACGAGGAGCAGCCAGCCTATATGGCATGGAGAGGAAGGGAGGAAATGGGGCTGCGCAGTGGAGGAAAGGATGCACGGAAGGAGTAGGTGAGAAAGGAAAGGGAGAGGGGACAGAAACCGGAAGAGAAGGAAGAGAGATGTACAACAGCACGGCACCCCCAGGAGAGGTTGGCTTGCCAGACTTCCGTGCTGTTGATCCAAGGTGGCGCGTTGTCTGTAGAAGGGGAGAAGGCCAAGACAGCTATTATAGATACTGGCGCGCAGAGCGTGATACTAGGGAAGGGGATGGCCGAGAAGCTGGGACTGTGGGCACCGGACAGGCATGTGGTGAAGGGGATGCTGGTGATGACGGCAGAGGGAGGAGAATCAAAGTGGATGCCATGTACAAGGACTCCAATAGAACTGACGGTGCTAAAGGGGGAGAAACACGAAACGCCGGTTAGGATGAGGTGCGGGATCTCAGAATCTGAAGATTTTGACGTCCTGGTGGGCACGGAAATGATTTTTGCATTGGGCATGACCATCTGCTTTTGGAAGGAGACAGTGGAGTTCAGGACCAGGTGGTGGAGGAAGGGTGAGCCACTAGGACAGCTGCCTGTGCAGTTTGTCAGGACGGAGCCAAAAAGGGCTTACAGGGCAGATCTGAAGGAGGTGACAGCGAAACAAGGGGCACAGGAGAGCACGACAGGCAATGAACAGGGTAGAGAGCCCAGGATGCGCTTCATGGACGAGCCTAGCCAACAGACCGATTGGCAGCAACCCATCCGGCTAGTGGAACTGTTCGGAGGAATAGTGACGGGACTGGCAGCAGTGGTGCGGAATGGGATTGCAGTGAAGGAGTGGATTTACGTGGAGAAGGCAGCAGAAGTGAGAAAAATGGCGGAGCATCATATGTGGGAGGTGCACAGGGAGTTCCCGGAACTGTTGAAGGGAGAGGTGATCAAGGCAGCAATGGGCAGAGGAGTGAATGACGTAAGGACCATTACGGAAGCTGAGGTGGCAAGCTGGGGGCACGTGGACCTGTTGGTGGCCGGGTGGGAATGCCAAGGGGTATCATGGGCAGGGAAGGGCAAGGGTGAGCAAGACCCAAGGACCCAACTGATGGAGGATCTGTTCAGAATCATGGAATCGGTGCAGGCAAGGCAGGGCAGACTGGCTTACCTGCTAGAGCACTTGGACCTGGAAGGGGATGTAAGAGAACCAGTGAGACTGGTCGGGGAGAGAGTAACCAAGCAGGTGGGTAAGGGGGTGAGCAGTGACACGGCGCGGATGGGAGCATACGTGCACCGGCTCAGGATGTACTGGCAGAATGTAGTGCCAGTGGAAGAAATGCAGAAGGAGATAGAAGGGTGCAGAGAGCAGGGGGGCGGAAGTTGAGCGACATACTGGAGCTAGGAAGAACACCAGCACCAGTGAGTAAGAGGAGCTATAGTAGACACTATTCATGCAACCAGGTGGGGCAGGAGAGGTCAGCACTACCTACGCTGGTGTCTTATGAGGGGGCAGCAGGATATCGGATGGACAGGAAGCAGCCAGGCCCAGGATTAGTGCTCGACCACAGGAAGGGACGGTGGGAGGAGCCCACGGCCTTGGAGAGGGAGCTTGCCATGGGGTACAAGGAGAACGCGACAGCAGCACCTAGCGTGAGTGAACAGGAATGGAGGCGGGCAATGGGGAATGCAATGGATGGGTACATGCTGAGGTGGTTGGTGCAGCGGATGTGGAGAGAGACAGTGCTGCACTGGGGACTGAAAGAGGGAGAAAACACAGTGCCGACAGTTAGGCAAGGGGCGTGGGCCTGCTAGCAGAAACAGGAGCCAGAGTGGATGATAGGTGAGAGCATGAGCGAAGAAGGGAGGGCAGCAATGCGGGCACTATTGGCCAAGCACAGGAAGGGCTTTGCCTTCACCCTGCGGGAGTTGGGGAAGTGCAAGATCAAGGAGATGGCCTTGAAGCTGAATAGTGATGAGCCGGTGTACCACCGCAGGAGGAAGATGCCACCAGGAGATGAGGCGATCAGCAGGGAAAAGATAAAGGAGTTGCTGGAAGCCGGACTGATTAGGAGGTCGGAGTCCGAGTGTGCCACCCCGACCGTGGTGGCAGCCCGAAAGGACTTGACAGGCGAGGTGCTGAGAAGAAGGATGTGCGGGGATTACAGGGATCTTAACAAAATCACAGTGCCAGATAGATACCCCATGCCGATGGCAGAAGAGCTCTTTGACAAGTTGGCTGACGGGGTGTTCTTCACAACGCTGGACCTGCGACAGGGGTTCAATCAAATCAAGATCAGAGAGGAGGACGTGAAAAGAAAACGGCCTTCCACGGGCCGGATGGGCTGTACGAGTGGCTGTATATGCCCTTCGGTCTGAGGAACGCCTCGGCAGTGTTCCAGAGAGTTATGGACGCGGTGCTGTGGGGAATAGAACACGCGGCGTGCTATATTGATGATGTCGTGATCTTTAGCTTGACCGAGCAGTAGCACCTGGAGGATGTGGAGAAGACACGAACGGCCATAGAAGGGGCAGGGCTCACTTGCCATCCAAACAAATGCAAGTGGGGGGAGCGGACAGTGCAGTACCTGGGGTACGAGGTCACAGGGGGGCAGATTGGGATCCTGCAAGCAAAGGTGCAAGTGCTGGACAGGCTAAGGGAACCACGAGACAAATCAGGACTGCGTGCGGTCTTGGGCTTCCTCAGCTACTACAGGCGCTTCGTGCCAAACTTCAGTAAGCGAGCGACGGTGCTGAATGGGATGCTGCGCGAAGACAAGGCATGGGAGTGGGGAGAGAAGTAGAGAGAAGCGCTGCAAGACCTCATGACAGCCGTAAAGACAGTGACAGTGCTACGGCTGCCAGCAGCAGACCAGCCCTTCATCTTGTACACCGACTGGAGCAGCCAAGGGATGGGGGCAATACTGTGCCAGGAGGTGGAGGGAGTGGAGAAGGTGGTGGCCTACGCCAGCAGGAGATGCAACCCAGCGGAAGCCCAGTACAGCTCATACATCGGGGAGGGGCTGGCGGCAGTGTGGGCGGTCGGGCATTTCCGGGTATACCTGCAGGGCCGAGAATTCACCCTAGTCACTGATCATCAGCCCCTCACATGGCTGATGACCACACCAGGGCTAACAGGGAGGAACGCGAGGTGGGCAGTGAAGTTGCAGGAATATGATTTCAAGATTAGGCACAGGCCGGGGAAGACGCTGCAGCACGTCGATGGTCTCTCCCGCAACCCACCGCCGCTGGAAGCGGGACAGATAACACCGGGGACGGAGGAGACAGAGCCGGAGCCAGCGCAAACATTGATCTTGCTGGCACGAGAGGTGGAGCAGGTCGGTGCAAAAGGGAATCAGGGGCCAGCTGACATCTGGCAGGATGCAAAGGCAATGGAATGGGTGAAGGGAGAAACCGAAGAAGACGAGACGATATCAGAAAGGGTGAGGGCACGAGGGCACCACTACAGGTGGTATCAGCAGCAGCTGCAGATCAAGACGGAGGATGGCTGGAAGCTGGTGCCAGCGCCTAAGGACCGTGAAGCAGTGATCAAGGAAGTGCACACTAAGCTGGGACACTTCGGGCACGAGAGGACCGTGCAGCTGCTAAAGACGGGCTGGTGGTGGGAAGGGATGCGCAGGCAGGTGAAGGAGTGGGTGGAGGGGTGCGAGGCCTGTCAGAGGAGCAAAGAAAACTTGACACAGGCCAAAGCAGAGCTGCACTCACTACCAATCTGCGGGCTGGGGTTCCGATGGTCCCTAGACCTTGCAGGAGAGCTGCCGCTGAGCAGGAGCGGGAATCAGTACATAGTGTTCATGGTGGAACATGTGAGCAAGTGGCTGGAGGTGAGAGCCATCCCTAGCAAGAGCACGAGGCATATTGCAGCAGCCTTCAAGGCAGAGGTAGTGTGTCGGTTTGGAGCATGCAGTGAGGTGCTCACAGACCAGGGAACGGAGTTCCAAGGGGAGTTCAAGAAGCTGCTGGAGGAGTCTGGCATCACGCACCGGAAGACCTCCCGCTACCACCCGCAGAGTGACGGGCTGACCGAGCGAGCAGTGCAGACCTTCAAGCGAGGACTGCGGGCCTACGGGGAGCAGAGGAAGAGGGATTGGGATGATGAGTTGGACTAGATCGCAGCGGGGTACAGGTTTGGGAAGCAGGCAGCGCTGAAGGATCATTCCCCGTATAGCCTGCTCTTTGGACGAGAGCCCATTCTGCCAGTGGGGGCACCACGGGTACTGACAGACACAGTGGCAGCGGGCACGATCAAGAACTGGGTAGCCCTGTCAGAGGTGAGAGCGCGCTACCTGCGCTACATGATGCCAGCCGCCTTGGAGAATCTGCAAACCGCACAGCTGCGAGATGCCAGGAGATACGAACAGCGACAACGCAAGGGCGAAGGAAAAATGGCGAGGGGCGTCTGGGAAGGGCACGAAGTTTATTTGAAGAGAGCGAAGCAGGATACTCTAGACGTGGGGTTGGGGACAGTGCGCTGGAAAGTCAAGGAGGTGCGCCCATCTGGGGTGCTGGTCTTGGAGAACGACAAAGGAGCGCTGTTGAGGGAGCATCAGACGAACACAGCCGTGATCAGAGGGACCGGGCCTCAGCGTACTGGTCCTGTGACCCGCGCTCGAGATGCTCAAGCACGGGCACAGGAGGGGGCAGAGAGTGGCTGAGGCAGCAGAAGGAACAGAGAAGAAGAGAATCTGAATGCAGGCAGATGATGAGCAGAGCTATTTCTCCGACAGCTGTCACCAAATATGCACGGTTGTGCATATAAGGTGCCAATTAGATTGAGGTGTAGTTCTGGTGTGGTTCGGGTGTAGTAATGATGTGTATGAATATTCGAAGGTAGGTAGTTGGGGAACCAGGGAAGTTGACGTGAGGTTGGTAGGAGAGCACCAAGGGTGAAATCCACGCGACCAATGTGATTGAACCAACCCAGGCTCGAGCCGCACATTGAGAAATGCACGGTTCGAGCCCAGGCCAGGTAAAGTCACTCGCTCACACAGCCCTGATGCTTTCCGGTTGCTATCCTTTCGTATAGTGGACTATTGTTGCCTCAGCTGTGCAGACAGGTGGCACACCACTCAGGGAGGACCCTTGAGGTGAGAGTTACATAACTTTTATTGAGAGTGGCTGAGGCAGCAGAAGGAACAGAGAAGAAGAAGAGAATCTGAATGCAGGCAGATGATGAGCAGAGCTGTTTCTCCGACACCCCAAGAGGGGGAACCTCATCGACGTAAGTGCCTGTGGACTTCCAGAATGCCATCTCTGCGTCCATGGTTGTCTGCCACTGAGAGGAGTAGGGACCTGCGATCGCCTCAGCGTAAGAACGCGTAGTCGGGATGTCTGGTGCATCCGGGTCTCTCTCAGGGGCAAGCACCATGGCTATGAGATGAGGCGCAGCGGCTGCAAGACACTCAAAGTCCTCCTGCCTGTCCTCAAGGACGTCCCTGCCAAGAACACACTCACCCCCGACGGACGGAGGACAGACAGACTCAAACTCAGCAACAAGAGTAGCAGCGTAGTCTATACGACAGGCAGCAGCAAAGTCAACAAGCTCAGAGACTAAGGCAGACGCAGCAGCAGACTCAAACGACGGGTCAGTGACAACAGTGGTGAGCAGACGCGTGACAGCAGGGTGAGCAGCACGAACCAAGTCAGACTCAGGGTCCTGAACATCAGGCAGAGAAGACGCAGGAGGAGATGGTAGGGGAACACGCTGTGGAACAGAGGAATGACGAAGTGCCATAGCATGCGTGCCAGGGACAGGAGGCGGACGCTCACAAGGAACACGACGACTAGCGCGACGCACGCGAACAGGCGAGGCAGGACGAGACGCAAGCTCACAACGCTCCGTAAGCGAGTCTGTCTGCTCAGTGTAAGGAGAAGGAGCAGGCAGTGGTGCGCCGGGCTGTAACGGGAGGCCAGTAGAAGATGGGAGGCTAAGAACCTGGTGAAGCACGGAGTCAGGCGGTGGAAGAGACGACGGTGACGGCAGAGCGAAAAACAGTCGCGACGGTGCAGTGCCACCAGTACTAGTAGCTCTAGCGCCTCCAGCAGCTCTAGAACCTCCAGCTCCAGTGCCTCCAGCAGCAGCACCTCGAGCTCCATTGACTCCAGCAGCAGCACCTCCAGCTCCAGCGCCTCTAGCAGCTCCAGAACCTCCAGCTCCATCGACTCCAGCAACAGTACCTCTAGCTCCAGCGCCTCCAGCAGCTCTAGAACCTCTAGCTCCAGCGCCACCCAGTAGCAGCACCCCCAGAACCGGCACCTCCAACCTCAAGGTCCCCAACTCCAGGGTCGACAGGACCAGCGCCAGGGCCTCCAGCAGCAGCACCCCCAGAACCGTCACCCCCAGCTCCAGGGTCTCCAACGCCAGAGTCGACAGCACCAGCTCCAAGGCCTCCAGCCCCAGTACCTCCAGCAGCAGCACCCCCAGAGCCGACACCTCCAGCTCCAGGAGCAGCACCAGTCCCGGCAGCTCTAGTACCTCTAGTACGAGCACCTCCAGGACCAGAGACACCAGCACTCCCAACACCTCCACGACAAGTAGCTCCAGCAGCACGACTCCTCAGGCGGGTACGCAACGCAAGCCACTCTCGGGCCTGCTGTGATGAGATAGGCTCACGTCGTGAAACGAGACCTAGAGAAACGCAAGCAGACTCAGCACCCTTAGGCTCCGCACCCCCCGGCACCTCACAGACGGGCTCAGCACCCCCAGAATCCGCACTCCCCAGCACCTCACGCGCAGGCTCAACACCCCCAGAAGCAGCACCCCCAGCAGCACCTCCCGCAGCAGCACCTGAGTCGTTAGTGACCTCCACAGGCTCAGCCAAGGGGGGCGGGTCTACCTGAGACACACCTGAAGGAGCAAGACCTTGAGGGGGGAGGGGGTCTACCGGAGGGGGACCTCGAGTGAGGAAAAGCGGCGGGGGAGGGAGAGGGGCAGTGCGGTAGGGGAAGAGATGGTAGAAAGGTGATGGGTGCGGTAGGGGAAGAGACGGAAGAGACCGACTCGTCAAAGGTGACGTCCCGAGAGGGGAAGACACGGCGCGAGGTGGGGTGGTAAAACTGCCAGCCAGGCGCGTTAGGGACAAAGCCGAGGAAGACGCAGGGAATGGTGCGGGAGGAGAGCTTGTCCGCGGACGTATCGTGGACAAGGGCACGAGCACCCCCCACCCCGAAAACGCGACGCATCGCCAACCTCCCCCGTCCAACGCAGTGTAGGCGAGGTCTCCGACAAGGAGACAAGTGGCCAGGGGTTGAGTTGCTGCGCGGCGTACCGGACCGCTAACGGCCACAGAAAATGGTGAGCCGCCGCATGAATCAAGGAGGTACGAGCGACCTCCATGACTAAGCCAATGCGGCGCTCAGCAACCCAATTTTTCTATGGTGAGCCCGGAAGCGTGAACGACTGCTCGATGCCCTCCCCCTGGCAGAAGGCCCGCAAGAGGTCGGAGGTGAACTCACCACCTCTGTCAGAGTGCAGACGTAGGACAGGAAGGTCCTGGCGGAACCTGTGGCGGAGCCGAAGACGAACTGCTTGGATCCAAGGGATCAGGACAGCAGGGACCTCACCCTTGGTGCGCAAGGGGAAGACTGTGGTGTACCGCAAATAGTCGTCGACAACCAGCAGAAAGTACCGCTCACCGCCTTGTCCACGAGCACGGGCTGGGCCCCACACGTCCAGGTGGAGGCTCTGCAAAGGAGCCTCTGTCGGGGGAAACGAGGAGTGAGGAGCGGCGTGCTGCCGCCCCTCGACGCAAGGAAGGCAGGGCAGCACAGGTGAGGCAGGGAGGGGAGGGAGAGACTTGGGAAGACCAGACACAAGGAGGCGACGGTGCATGCCACGTAGACGTGGCAAGGAGGGATGACCTAGGTGGTGGTGCCAGAGAAGAGTCTGGTGCGACAAGGAGCGAGAATCACAAGGGGAGGCTACCTGACCTGACGCAGACACCTGACTAGTTGCAGCTACCTGAGGAGGCGGAGTCTTCAGTGTGTAAAGACTCGACCCTGGCCGACGGGTAAACGTGGCCAGGTGGCGGCCGGTCTGGGAGCACGTACAAATCGGCACACGCTGCCGGCCAGGGGTGAAGGTGTGAACCTCCGCATCCTGGAGGACAGCGGTGCTCACCAAGTTTGTAGAGAACGAGGGGAGGTGGAAGCCTATCAGTGAGCCAGACGAAACCGCCGGGCACGGAAGCATAGTGGTGGACCGTGCAAGAAGTGGGCCCCCTCAAGGGTCAGCCAGAGAGACTACAACAGGTGCAGGGAGTGGTGTGAGTGCAGTACTGTAACAGAAGAAGCAGCGGGAAGCACCTGAGTCAAGCGTGAAGGTGTGCACGGCCTTAGCATGCGCAGTACCTGAGAGAGCAGACTCGCTTGCACCTAAGGCAGCAGCCTCACTAGGACCTAGAGCAGCTACCTCTATACCGGGGTCGTACCGCACACACAGGTGACACCCACTCTTAGCACCACCAGGCAAAGCAGACATGGCTGTAAGGATGGCGTCATAGTCTAAAGCAAAGACAGCAACGCCCGACCTAAGCAGCTCAAGCCAGGGGGGGATCTCAGCCTCGTCGCCAAGCTCTATGCGCCAGGCGTCAGTCAAATAGGCGAAGCAGCGGGACTGTGCGTGACCAGGTGTCCCACAGGTCTCACCAGCTCGACGACCTGTGCGAATGACGTACGGGCAGCGACCCGGACTCGGAGACGGCCCACGCTGGTAAAGCCACTCACGAAGCTGCCGCGGCGTAAGGGTCGGACGCCGTCGTAGCTGCATCTGGCCACCGCCAAACACTCCGCACCAAACAGCGTCACAGTGTCTGCTACTACAGCCGCCATCACTCCCACTGCTGCCACCACCGCCGTCACCACTCCCATCCGTACGACAAAGTGAAGTCATGGCGGGCAATCTAGGAGGAGCGCGACCTCTAGGGCAGTATGGAGTGAAGGCAGTAGCACGAGTAGCAGCAGCAGCAGTAAGAGCAGCAGGGCGGCGCGCGGCCAGAGCAGGGCGACGCGCGGCAGGCGGTAGCTCCTATGGCCTTTTTACGAATTATTATTATTGTTTTAATTCAATTTTGGGTTTAGCAGGGCGCTGGCGCAGGGCCGGGCGCTGGCGCAAGGCAGGGCACTGGCGCAGGGCAGGGCGCGGGCGCAGGGCAGGGCACTGGCGTAGGGCAGGGCGCTGGCGCAGGCTGCAGGAGTACGTGACGCGAGGGGCAGCAGCTCGCGACGCATGGGCTGCCTTAGGGCGCGACGCATGGGCTGCAGCAGAGCGCGACGCGCGGGGCAGCAGCGCGCGACGCGCGGGCTGCCGTAGGGCGCGACGCGCAAGACAGCAGCGCGTGTGTAGGGCAGGGCGCAGGCGCAAGGTAGGGCGCTGGCGTAGGGCACGGCGCTGGCGCAGGGCAGAGCGCTGGCGCAAGGCAGGGCGCTGGCGCAGGGCGGGATGCTGGCGTAGGGCAGGGCGCTGGCGTAGGGCAGGGCGATGGCGTAGGGCAGGGCGCTGGCGCAGGGCAGGGCGCCGGCGCAGGGCAGGGCGCCGGCGCAGGGCAGGGCGCTGGCGCAGGGGAGGGCGCTGGCGCAGGGGAGGGCGCTGGCTCAGGGCAGGGCGCCGGCGTAGGGCAGGGCGCTGGCGCAGGGTAGGGTGCTGGCGTAGGGCAGGGCGCCGGTGCAGGGCAGGGCGCTGGCGCAGGGCAGGGCGCTGGCGCAGGGCAGGGCGCCGGCGCAGGGCAGGGCGCCGGCGCAGGGCAGGGCTCTGGCGCAGGGCAGGGCGCTGGCGCAGGGCAGGGCGCCGGCGCAGGGCAGGGCGCTGGCGCAGGGCAAAGCGCCGGCGCAGGGCAGGGCGCTGGCGCAGGGCAGGGCATGCGCGAGGCAGCGCGACGCAAGGTGGTGGGGTAACGCGGTAACCGCAGTCGGAAGCTAAGTATGGTGGGCCCGGAAAAAAAACGGCCCTACGGTCCTACTGCTCTAAAACCATGTCAAGATAGCAAGCATGGATGATGGCATTGAATGAAATGTGGGTACAAGTACTAACCCTAACTTCGGGTTGTACCCCATATGAGCTACCCCACTATAGCCTACACAGAACTAACACATATAATGTTGGGCTGAGAAAAGCCCTTAGGATCTTTGCAGGACTAAACTGTGAGTAGAATAATGTAATAGCGGAAGCGTTTAATGAGAAGTTTGTGAACCACCTTGCACTGGTATGTGAGGGCAAAGTAGATTGATTAAAACAAAGAGATAAAACCTTATATAAGAGTACAAGGGAATATGAAGGGTTATAACTAATAACTGTTTTGCTGTTGCTATTGCGGTTCGATACGGTGATGACTCGGGCAACTGCTCAATAGCGAGTCAGTTGTTTGTCCTTGCTGTCGCGCTGTTTTTGTCAGGTCAAAGGTCGCTGACCTTTGACTTTCGCGTAACCTCCAGCAGTTGTTCAACCTCCGAGGGTTGACTCGCTGATGCTTCGATATGTTTAGCTTCGCTTCTGACTCGGTGTTTCGACACGACAGAGGCGCTCAAATTACTTGTTTCCAACACTCCCCTTCGCTTTTGGAGTGTCGCTGCTGATGATGTGGCTCTGTCCAGTCAGCAGCATGCAGTACTCAAACTTCTTCTTTACGAGTTTCTAGGTCAAGTAATCAGCTGCCATCTCGGACGTGGGGCAGTAGGACAATTCGAGTCTCCCCTTCTCAATCTCGTCCTTCACGAAGAAATATCGCAGGGCGATATGTTTCGTCCTGTTCGCGAATCCATTTTTGTTGGCTATGCGAATTGCCGACTGGTTGTCGCAGAACAGGGAGAAGCTGGGTAACTGAGCCATCTTTGCCTCCTCCAGAACTTCGCGGAGGTACAGTCCTTCCTTGGTGGCTGAGCAGAGTGCGATATATTCTGCTTCAGCTGAAGAGAGGGCGATTAACTCTTGCTTGCTTGACTACCACGAGATGGGCACGATAGGTTCGAAGAGATAGATGTAGCCGGTGCGCGAGCGTCTGTTGTCGGAGTCGCCAGCGTGATTGGCGTCGACATAGCCGATTAACTTAGGTGGCGAGGTTCCGTTCTTGTGATAGGTCAGGCCGATCGTCGGAGTGCTAACGAGGTAGTGAAGAGCGCGGTCGAGTTCCGCCATGTGTTCTGCTTCAGGTTTCTTGAGGTAGGTCGCGAGCTGACTTGCGGAGTACGATAGATCCGGACGGCAGGTGACAACCGCGAAGAGGAGGCACCCCAAATTTTTCTAGTAGTCGCGTATGTCTGCGGGCTTGAGTAGAGCGGAACTTTCCTTGTGATTTCGTGCGGTCTAGCGGTAAGGCGTGGAGATGGTGATCGGGGTGAGTCCGAAGCGTTTGGCGATAGTGTCGGCATATTTCGCGGCGTTGAGGTAGATCGCGCCTTCTTCTTCCTGGATGTTGAGGCCGAGATACTGCGTGACGGTGGACGAGACCGTAAGCGTGAGATCCTTCTGTAGCTCCCCTTCGAACCAGGTTGTGACGTTGTCGGTCGAGCCGATGTAGAGCAAATCGTCCACGTAGACGATCAGTAGGATGTAGTCGGTGCCCTTTGTGAGCCGATACATGCCTTAGTCGTGAGGTAGTTGGCGGAATCCAATGCGAATGAGTCGTGCGTGCAGATACTGCTGCCACAACCTTGGAGCTTGTTTGGTGCCGTGCAGGGATTTTAGCAGCTGACAAACTTGGTTAGGCTCTCCGTGGGAGCCGTGTGGGAGTTCGACGAAGTTTCGTTGTCAACAGGTGCGTAGAGGAATGCGTTGGCGACGTCGATTTGCCGCGGTTTCTTCTTCTTCATGGCGGCGATCGCAAGGAGAATTCGTAGTGAGGTGTGTCGGCTGACCAGGGCGAATGTCTCGGTGAAGTCGCGTCCGTGCTCTTGGTCGAAGCCGCGTACGACCCAATGTCAGAACATTATAGCTTACTTATTTGTGTAGGCTATAGTGGGGTATCCCATAGGGGGTACAACCCAACTAGGGTTTCCTATTTGTACTCACTTCGTTCATAGTCATTCCATTCTCTCGTTCTAACTTTCTCATGGTATCGAGCAGGTTCCCCCGTGGGAACTGTGCTTAGGGCCCACCACATGGAACCTTTTTTTTTCTGCCCGGAGCGCGCTCCGGGCCCTTGCTCTTACTTTTTTTTCGATCTGCCCTAACGGCCCGAGCGCCGCCTTAGCGCGCCGCCCGCCCTAGCAGCCCGAGCGCCGCCTTAGCGCCCGCGCCCCGCTGCCCGCCCTCGCGCCCTAGCGCCCTAGCGCCCGCGCGCTGCCCGCCCTAGCGCCCTAGCGCCCTCGCGACCCGCTGCCCGCCCTAGCGCCCGCGCGCTGCCCAGAGCCGCCCGTGCGCCACCCAAAGCCGCCCGTGCGCTAGCCGCCCGACGCGCCAGCCGCCCGACGCCCGCTAGCCGCCCGACGCCCACTAGCCGCCCGACGCCCGCTAGCCGCCCGGCGCCCGCTAGCCGCCCGTCGCCTGCGCGCCGCCCGACGCCCGCTAGCCGCCCGTGGGCCGCCCGTGCGTCGCCCTCAGCAGCCCGACGCGCCGCCCGTTCAGCCGCCCGTACAGCCGCCCGTGCAGCCGCCCGTGAACCGCTCGTGCAGCCGCCAGTGCTGCCGCCCGTGCAGCCGCCCGTGCTGCCGCCCGACGCGCCACCCGTGCAGCCGCCCGTGAGCCGCCCGTGCACCGCCCGTGCAACCGCCCGTGCAGCTGCCCGTGCAGCCGCCCGTGCAGCAGCCCAACGAGCCGCCCGTGAGCCGCCCCAGCCGCCCGTGCAGCCGCCCGTGAGCCGCCCGCGAGCCGCCCGTGAGCCGCCCGCCACGACGCCCGCGCCGCCCGTGAGCCCCAGCGTCACCCGAGCCGCACGAGCCACCCGAGCAGCAGAGCCGCCCGAGCCGCCCGTGCCGCTGCGTGCCCGAGCCGCCCGAGCCGCCCGAGCCGTCTGAGGTGCCGAGCTCCTGCTCCTGTGGGGCTGCTACTGCTCCTGGGCCAGCGGAGTTGCTGTGCTGCTGTGTTGCTGTGCTACTGAGCGACTCGACCCTTCCTGTCCGGTGAGACTGTCAGCTGCTATCATGGCCACCCCTAGTGTCCTTGCTTTTGACGCTGAGGGTCGCGCCATTGACTTTGCGGTCTGGGTCGACGACCTGCAGCTGTACTTGCTTTGCGATACGGTAGATGAAGTTTCTCTCTTTGACTTTGTATCTGGCGCTGTCCCTGCCCCTCCTGCTGATGCTGACCCCACTGTGCGCTCCAAGTGGGCCTCACGCGATGCTGCTGCACGTCTTGCTGTGCGTCGCCACCTCCCTTCCTCCGAGCGTGCACACTTTAGTCAGTGCAAGACCGCTCAAGCCTTGTACGACGCTGTAGTTGCGCGCTACTCCTCCCCTTCCTCTGCTACACTGAGCCGCCTCATGCTACCGTACCTCTTCCCTGACCTTGCTGCCTTTCCCACAGTCGCTGACCTCTTTACCCACCTCCGTGCTAGTGACACTCGCTACCGAGCTGCGCTTCCTGCTGACTTCTGCGCCGCAAACCCCCCTCCCATGTACATCACCCTCTACTTTCTCGTCACTCGTCTCCCTGAGTCCCTTCGTGTAGTTAGGGACCAGTTCCTCTGTGTCTGTCCCACCACCCTCACTGTCGACCTCCTCGAGAAGTCCCCGCTAGCGGCCGAGAAGGGCATAGTCGCTGTAGGGGGCCTCTCGTGGTGACCCTCGCACCCCCATCTTTGAGGGGTGTTCTCCTTCCCCCCTGTTACCCTCTGTCGCCTCTGCTGCTGCGGCCGACCTCGTTGGTTTAGAGTCGGTCGGTGCGGCGTCTGCCCCCAGCGGCAGGCGCCGCTCTGGCAGGGGCAAGGGGGGCAAGGGAGCGGGTGGAGCTAGCGGGGGCGGTGGCGGGGGAGGTGGGGGCGGCGGGGGGAGTGGGGGTGGCGGTGGGGGTGGTGGCGGGAGTGGAGGTGCTAGTGGCGGCAGTGGAGGCGGAGGTGGCGGCGGAGGTGGTGGCGGAGGTGGCGGTGGGAGCGGCGGGGGCGAGGGTGGCGGTGGCGGCGGTGGCAGCGGAGGCGGGGGTGGCGGTGGTGGAGGTGGTCGGAGTGGCTCGTCCGAGCGGAGCAGCACTGGGGGTGGTCAGCGCCAGCAGCAGCAGCAGCAGCAGCAGCAGCAGCAGCAGCAGCAGCGCTCTCGCGACGTCCCCGCCCCTCAGCAGCTCCGTCAGTGGTACTCGCAGCGTCAGCGTGGTGGGGCGTTTGGTCCCTGCACCTACGTCCTTCGTACCAGTGACCGCGTGGGTGAGCAGTGTGGGGGCGCCCACACCGTCCGCCGCTACTTTAGCCGCCTGACAGACGCTTGGCGCCAGCAGTTTCCGGAGGCCTCTGAGATCCCCCGCTGGGGAGAGCTGTCTAGGGCTGGTGTAGCTATTTTTGATCTTGACTTTGATGCTATCCTTGCTGCCATGTATGCTGTGACTGTTAGTGATGAGGGTGACTGTTACCGGTGTTTCCCGCCCGACCCAGGCATTGGTACTGCTGCTCTAGGTGCCAGCGAGGCTTCTGCTCTAGGTGCCAGTACGTGTGTGCTCTCAGGTACTAGTGAGGCTGCTCTCTCAGGTGCTAGTGAGTCTGCGCTCTCAGGTACTGCGTCGGCTTTGGCCTCCCACACCTTCACCCTTGACTCTGGAGCATCTCGCTCCTTCTTTCGGGACCGCACCACGCTCACGCCACTTAGTCGGCCTGTTGCGGTGTCCCTGGCTGACCCCTCTGAGGGTCCTGTCCTGTCTTGCTTCTCCACAGTCCTCCCGTGTCCGGCGGCTCCCTCTGGCACCCTGTCTGGTCTCTACCTCCCCTCGTTCTCTACGAACTTGGTGAGTGGTGCTGACCTACAGGATGTGGGAGTCCACCAGTTCACCCCTGCTCGTCAGCGAGTGACGCACTGCACAGAGGCTAGCACAGGTCGTCACCTGGCTACATTTACACGTCAGCCAGGGTCGAGCCTGTACACACTGACCACTGCTTCTCCTCCAGTTTCTGAGTCTGGTAGGGTCCCTTCGTCAGGTCAGGTGTTTGCTGGAGCGTCCAGGTCTGGTCCTGAGTCTGCCCCCTGTTCGTGTCGTCGCCTGTCTCACGAGACTCTCCTCTGGCACCACCGCCTGGGTCACCCCTCTCTGCTTCGGCTCAGAGGCATGGCCTCCCGTCTTCTTGTGTCTGGTCTCCCCCGGTCCCTCCCTCCCCTTCCTCAGGGCCCTGGCCCTGCCTGTGTCCCCTGTGTCGAGGGGCGCCAGCGTGCTGCCCCTCACTCCTCCCAGTTTCCTCCGACAGAGGCTCCGTTGCAGACGCTTCACATGGACGTGTGGGGCCCTGCCCGCGTCCGTGGACTCGGTCACGAGCGCTACTTCCTGCTGGTGGTTGACGACTACTCGCGTTACACCACAGTCTTCCCCTTGCGCAGCAAGGATGATGTCACTGAGGTGCTGATCGACTGGATCCGCGCAGCTCGTCTCCAGCTCAGGCAGAGCTTTGGCTCGGACATTCCTGTGTTGCGTCTGCACTCGGACAGAGGCGGAGAGTTCTCTTCTGGCCTTCTGCGTGCCTACTGTCGTGCGCGAGGCATCCGTCAGACCTTCATGCTTCCGGACTCACCGCAGCAAAATGGGATTGCAGAGCGCCGCATTGGCATGGTCATGGACGTCGCTCGTACGTCTATGATGCATGCGGCTGCCCCCCATTTTCTGTGGCCGTTTGCGGTCAGGTACGCGGCGCATCAGATCAACCTTCACCCCAGGGTCTCCAGGCCGGAGACCTCCCCAGCCCTGTTGTGGACGGGGAAGGTTGGCGATGCGTCGGCGTTCCGGGTCTGGGGATCTCGGGCGTTTGTCCGCGACTTGTCTGCGGACAAGCTGTCCCCTCGCGCTGCTCCCTGCATCTTCCTGGGGTTCCCCCCCGACGCCCCTGGGTGGCAATTCTACCACCCCACCTCTTGCCGTGTTCTGTCCTCCCAGGACGTCACGTTCGACGAGTCGGTACCCTACTACCGCCTCTTCCCCTACCGCACTTCGTCCCTCCTCCCGCCCCCGCTCTTCTTGGTACCAGGTCCCCCCCCGGTAGCCCCCCTTCCCCCTCAGGGTCCTGCCCCTTCAGGTGTGTCCCAGGTAGACGTGGTCGAGCCTGTCGAGGTCACTGGTGACTCTGGTGCTGCTGTGGGTGCTGAGCCTGGGGGTGCTGTGCCTGGGGGTGCTGAGTCTCGAGGTGCTGAGCCTGGGGGTGCTGAGTCTGGGGGTGCTGAGCCTGGGGGTGCTGAGTCGGGGGGTGCTGAGCTTGGGGGTGTTGAGCCTGCGGGTGCTGGGCCTGGGGGTGCTGAGCCTGGGGGTGCTGAGCCTGGGGGTGCTGAGCCTGGGGGTGCTGAGCCTGGAGGTGCTCTGCCTGGAGGTGCTTTGCCTGAGGGTTCGTTGCCTGGAGGTTCTCCGGGTGCTTTGTCTCGCCGAGAGCCACTCTCCCGGCAGGAGCTGCGCGAGTGGTTTGCCCGGCGCTAGAGGCGTGCTGCTGGTACTGGAGGTTCTTCGGCTGCTGAGGGTGCTGCTGCCGCGTGTCCTGGAGGTGCTCGTGCTGGGAGTACTGGAGCTGCTGGGCCTGCGGGTTCTAGTGGAGCTGGTGCTGCTGGGCGTGTTGGCGCTAAGACTACTGCTAGCGGTCCGGCTGGCAATGCTTCTGGTGCTGCTGGAGGTTATGGAGCTACTGGAGGTGCTGTTGGAGGTGCTGCTGGAGAGGGTACTCCTGCTGGGGGTACTGGTGCTGTCCCTGCTGTTTCTGGCGTCGCCTCGCGGCCCAGACCGTACTTCGTTCCCCTCCTGCAGCAGGTTCTTGGTCTTTCACCTTCTACTGGTCCTCCTCCTCCTCCCTTAGAGGGTCCCCAGCCTGTCCAGTCACAGTCACAGCTCCAGCCTGCCTCCCCTTTGCCTGCTCCTTCTCCCTACGCTGGTCCGACTGGAGGTCTTACTGAGCGTCGTGAGCCTGCGTCTCGTCCTGCGTCGCCTGTTCGTACTGCACGCACTAGTGGTCGCGGTTCGCGTCAGCGTCCTCCTCCTGTCCCTGGCACGCACCGGATGTCTCTGCGTCCGTCCACTGCTCCTCTGCGTGCCCCTTTGCCTTCTCCTCCTGCTTCCTCTCTTTCTGCTCTTGCCGACCCGGAGTCGGACTCTCTTCGTGCTGCCAGTCCTACTGTCACGCGTCTCCTTGATACTGCTGTCACTGACCCTTCTTTCGAGTCTTCTGCTGCGTCTGCCCTTGTCACTGAGCTTGTCGACTTTGCTGCGCGCTGTCGTCTAGACTACGCTGCTAGTCTTGTCACTGAGTCTAAGTCTGCCTCTCCTCCGTCCGTCGGGGGTGAGTGTGCCCTTGGCACGGACGTCCTTGAGGACAGGCAGGAGGAGTTCCAGTGTCTGGCCGCCGCTTCACCTCATCTCGCGTCTGTACTGCTCGCCCCTGAGGGAGACCCGGATGCACTAGACATCCCGACTCCGCGCTCTTACGCGGAGGCGATAGAGGGTCCCTACTCCTCTCAGTGGCAGGCAGCTATGGATGCAGAGATGGCTTCCTGGAAGTCCACAGGCACCTACGTTGACGCTGTTCCCCCTCCTGGGGCGAACATAGTCAGTGGCATGTGGATTTTCAGGGTGAAGCGGCCGCCGGGTTCTCCGCCTGTCTTCAAGGCGCGTTACGTGGCTCGTGGCTTCAGTCAGCGGCAGGGAGTTGACTACTTTCAGACCTTCTCCCCCACCCCGAAGATGACCACTCTTCGAGTACTGCTGCACGTTGCTGCTCACCGTGACTACGAGCTCCACTCTCTCGACTTCAGCACTGCTTTCTTGCAGGGCAGCCTGCACGAGGAGATCTGGCTGCGTTGCCCACCTGGCTTCACTAGGTCTTTCCCTCCTGGTACCCAGTGGAGTCTCCGGCGTCCAGTCTACGGTCTCCGCCAGGCGCCACGTGAGTGGCACGACACACTGAGGACTACGCTCGCGGCACTTGGGTTTGCTCCTTCTACTGCCGACCCGTCGCTGTTTCTGCGCACCGACACCTCTCTGCCGCCGTTCTACATCCTCGTGTACGTCGACGCCTTGGTCTTTGCCAGTGCTGACACTGCTGGAATCGCCTACGTGAAGTCCGAGCTGCAGAAGAGACACACGTGCACTGACCTGGGTGAACTGCGCAGCTACCTTGGCTTGCAGATGACCCCGGACAGAGCACGCCGCACCATTACCCTGACTCAGTCACACATGGTGCAGCAGGTCCTTCAGCGCTTCGGCTTCACGTACTCCTCGCCTCAGGCCACTCCTCTGCCTACTCGCCACTCGCTCTCAGCTCTGCCTTCGGATGAGTCCGTAGAGTCGAGTGGTCCGTATGCAGAGCTTGTTGGCTGCCTCATGTACCTGATGACCTGCACACGACCTGACCTTGCATACCCTCTTAGCATTCTCGCACGCTATGTTGCTCCTGGGAGACACCGACTAGAGCACATGGCTGCAGCGAAGAGGGTGTTGCGCTACTTGTGCAGTACGTCGGGCATGGGGCTAGTGCTTGGAGGGCGGAGTCCAGTGGTCCTCACTGGGCACGCGGACGCTTCTTGGGCTGACGACCAGGCTACGCAGCGGTCGTCACAGGGTTACACCTTCAGTCTTGGTTCCGGCTCTGTTTCGTGGCGGGCTACCCGCTCGTCTTCTGTTCTCGGCTCCAGTTGTGAGGCTGAGATCTACGCCGGGGCTATGGCTGCTCAGGAGCTTCGCTGGCTCACCTACCTGCTGACCGACCTTGGAGAGCCGCCTCGTTCTCCTCCAGTCCTGTACGTAGACAACAAGGCCATGCTGGCCTTGTGTCAAGAGCAGCGACTGGAGCACAGGACGAAGCACATTGCTCTCCGCTACTTTCTTGCTCGTGAGCTACAACAGCGTGGACAGTTGCGACTTGCGTACGTGGCCTCTGAGGCCAACACTGCTGATGTCTTCACTAAGGCACTTGCGCCTTGTGATCATCAGTGTTGCTGCACGCAGCTGGGGCTTGTGCCTGTCTTGCCTCCCTTGCTCACTTCTTGACCTTACTTGTACCTTGACCTATATATACTCTTGTTCTTGCTTGCTTGACTCTTGTATATCTCTATATATGATCTTGCATGTGAACTGGCCTTGTGGCCCTTGAACTTGTGCTCGGAATGTGTGGTGACTTTGTGATCCACCCTGAGCTTTGCTTTGCTTTGCTTGACTGGTCTTGTGACCCCTTGTTCTCCCCCACTTTGCCTATGGGGGTGTGTCAGAACATTATAGCTTACTTATTTGTGTAGGCTATAGTGGGGTATCCCATAGGGGGTACAACCCAACTAGGGTTTCCTATTTGTACTCACTTCGTTCATAGTCATTCCATTCTCTCGTTCTAACTTTCTCACCCAACGCGCCTTAAACTTGTCGATGGTTCCGTCTGCCTTTGTCTTCACACGGACGACCCATTTCCCGGTGAGTACTGTCTTGTTTCGTGCCATGCCGATGGGAACGACTTTCCAGGTGTTGCGTTCCTCCAGTGCTTTCAGTTCCCTGTCCATGGCTTCACGCATTTTTTCCCTATGCTCCCCCCCCAGAGCCTGTGGCAAGCTCCTCTAGCGGGGGAGTGTTGTGTCCGCGGGATAAGCTGCTTCGACACCTGCTTCTGGGTCAGGTATGAATTTGGGCCCTATGCGTTATGCTCCGTTGGTGTTGACTTCTACAGGTGTAACGTAACTGTTGTCGGCGAAGTGGTAAAATACTTCGGCGTTGGCGCTTTCGCAAGGTTCTTCGTCATCCATTGGGACGTCGACGGAGCAGTAAGGGAGAGGTCCGGCTTCCTCCGAGGCTTCATCCACGTTCTGCTCATCCCAGTTAGCTTCGTCTGCTGCCGAGGCGAAGGCTCGGTCACCTCGGAAGCCACGTGTGGGGTCCCGATCTTCTTCCAGGTTGGCAAGGTACGTTGGAAGGGTGAGTCGTTCGTAGAAAATGACATCACGTGCTGCTACTGTGTCCTTGGAGTGGACGTCGAAAATTTCTCACGCGTTGTAATTTCTTTCGATGCCCAGGTGTAGCCCCCATTGTGCGCGTTGGGAGAATCAGCCGGCTCGTACAGATGGGGGGCGGTACTATACCATGCAGCCGAAAACTCTTAACATTTTTGTGCTGCCCTGTTTTCCTGTCCACAGCAGGTGCGGTGATGCGTTGTTCGGGAGCGATGATGACGAGAGCAAGTTGTGGAGCATGACAGCGTGGTCCATTGCTTCGGGCCATTGGTGGTTGGGTAGCTGCATGCCACGTAGCAGCTTGCGCATGGTGTTCTGAAGAGTTCTGTTCATCCTTTCTGCTACGCCTTGCTGCTGGTGAGCGTAGGGAAGAGAGATGAGCCTCTTGATCCCTCTTTCTGCCAAGTATTGCTTGAACCTCTGTGAGGTGTATTCTCCTCCGTCTGACTGGAAGCTTTTTAGTTTTACGCAAGATTCTCGTTCTGCTACTGGGAGCCAAGCGACGAAAGCCTCGAAGGCCATGTCCTTGCTCGGTAGGTTGAGGTGCCAAACGTAACGCGTGGCGGCTGTCAGATCATTATAGCTTATACATTTGTGTAGGCTGTAGTGGGGTAGCCCATAAGGGGTACAACCCAATTAGGGTTAGTACTTGTACCCAACTCTTTCATAGTTCAATCATTCTCGTTTCTCATCATGGAATCGAGCAGGTTCCCGAGTGGGAATGCTGCCTAGGGCCCACCACGATTTTTTTTTCCCATGCCCGGAGCGCGCTTCACTCCTATCCGAGTAGTGCTTCGTGTGCCTTACCTACCCTCGAGCCGCCCTTAGTGGCCCCCCCTTTGGCCGCCCTTACGGCCCCTCGCACCGCCTTCTACGGCCCCTCGCGCCGCCCTTACGGCCCCGCCTAGGCCCCTCCGCGGCCCCGTCTGGCCCCTTCGGCCCCTTCGCGGCCTCGCCTAGGCCCCTCCGCGGCCCCGTCTGGCCTCTTACAGCCCCTTCACGGCCCTGTCTAGGCCCCTTGCGGCCCCGCCAAGGCCAATCTTGCGGCCCCGTCTAGGCCCCTCCGCGGCCCCGTCTGGCCGCGCTACAGCCCCGTCTAGCCCCTTTACGGCCCCGTTTAGGCCCCTCTACGGCCCTGTTGCCACCTGCGGCCCTGTCGCCACCTGCGGCCCCGCCGCCACCTGCGGCCCCGCCGCCACCTGCGGCCCCGCCGCCACCTGCGGCCCCGCCGCCACCTGCGGCCCCGCCGCCACCTGCGGCCCCGCCGCCACCTGCGGCCCCGCCGCCACCTGCGGCCCCGCCGCCACCTGCGGCCCCGCCGCCACCTGCGGCCCCGCCGCCACCTGCGGCCCCGCCGCCACCTGCGGCCCCGCCGCCACCTGCGGCCCCGTCGCCACCTGCGGCCCCGTCGCCACCTCGGCCCCGCCGCCACCTGTGGCCCCGCCGCCACCTGCGCCCCCCCCCCCCCCCCCAGTCACCCGTCGCCCTACCCTAGCGGCCGAGCAGCACAGCAGCCGAGCCGCCCACCTACCGAGCAGCCGAGCCGCCTCGCAGCCCAACAGCCGAGCCGCCCTGCCGCCCTGCCGCCGAGCCGCCCAGCAGCCGAGCCGCCCTGCAGCCGAGCCGCCCTGCCGCCGAGCCACCGAGCCGCCCTACTGTCTAGCAGCTGCTGTCTCTACCGGTGCTCCCCGGCCCCCCCTTCCTCGGACTGATGAGCTCACTTCCTCCTAGGCCACTGCAGTCATGGCTACCCACAGTGTCCTCACTTTTGATGCTGAGGGCCGTGCCGTTGACTTTGAGGTCTGGGTCGATGACCTCCAGCTGTTTCTTCAGTGCGATAGGGCTGTGAGAGTACGTCGGCTTATGCTTGTTATTCATGCTTGCTATTATTTCCTTACGCTATTCCTAGCTTAGGATTATTTTCTACATGCATGAATTGCTTGATTTCCTAGGTTCGTTGCTATACTATAGTTATTATAGTTATGGGCACCGAACCAGGTTACGTGCACCGAACTCAAGCTATTCGGTCGCCACTGAATTGCTTTCTACCGAGTTCGGGAAGGTTCTGTTCGGGACGCTTCGCGACCCTCATAACATTCGCGTAACACCTGGGTTACCTGCCTTGTGTCGAGCCTATATATAGCCTCATGTTGTACCCAGGTGATCATTCAATTCAAACTCTCTTTTCTGAGCTCGATCCTAGATCCTCACACTTGGTAATCAGAGCGGGTTAACACGCGAGGTCTTCAACCGCTTAGTTCCGGCCTTTAAAAACCGCGGGGGCGACGACGAAAGCGCCGATACGGGTATGTAAAACCAGTTCCTCGCAATTTTTCTAAGTCCCCCTCGATTCGGTTTTCGAACACCCCTCAGATTTACTGGTGGAAAGGTTGGAGTTTCAACCGTTCGATCGAGTTTCATCTCAACGGCCCAGAGAATTTCGCCCAAAACATTTGGAATTTGGAGCGTCGGATCGATTTTCTCCTCAACGGCCGAGATCGGTCGCGAATTTCGCCTAAGGGAGATTTACGCAACCTACAGAATTCGCGCTCGTCGATTCTACAGTCAATTGACTCGCAGTAAGTCGACCAGTACCTAGAATTCGATTATTTTCGTCGCGCATCTTCCTGTAAATCACCAAATGGAGGGCCAAGGCGACAACTACGCGACCACGAGCGACGTTGTGAGCCTCCGCACCGACATGGAGCAGACGCAGGCGACACTTCGTCGACTCGAGGCTTTTTTAACAAGCCACCCGGCGCTCGCCACGACAGCAGCAGCGACTGCAACCACTACAGCACCGACAATTCCAGCAGCAGTGGCGACACCTATATTTCACGGCCCAATGGCACCACCAACGCCGAACCTCGAAGCAGCACGACCGAGGCTCCCGGAAGCGTTCGATCCAAGCGCAAAGGGATCCGACGTCCGGCGTTTCGTGGCAATCCTCGAGATCTACTTCGAGGCCATTGGCTGTTCGACCCCGACATACGACGCAACACGAATCCGGCTCGCAGCAACACTGTTACGCGGACCAGCACTCGAGTGGATCTACAACACTGACGTGGCCCGCGGGGAGAAAACGTGGCAGCAGTTTCGGGCAGAATTTATCGGGCGTTTCGAACCGGTTAATACTACCTATATGGCGCGGCAACAAATTCATCGGCACAAGCAGTACGGTAGTGTAGCGCAGTACACGCAGCAGATGGAGCTCTTGTTCACCCGCATCCCCGACCTGACCGAAGGCGAAAAAATCGCGGCATACACAGAAGGGTTAAAATTGGGGGTTCACCGGCAGGTGATCGCGTCAAATCACGAAAGCTACAAGGACATCGTGCGTGCAGCCGAGCGTTACGACGCGCTGACCTGAAGTCAACCCGAAACACGACGTTTCACGCCGAACCGTACATTCGGCACGGAGCGATCGGCACCCCCCACGTTCGCCGAACCGATGGATATCGACAAATTCGACGCGAAGCGGCAGCCGACCAAATATGAATTTCGCGGCGCAGCAGGGCATCAGATTTTGTCGTGCTACAAGTTGAAGAAAGTACGTGCGATCATGCAGGACGGTAACAGTGGAGCACCCCCGAAGTAAAAAAACGGGAATCGCCAGTAGCCGCGGATCGAACTGGCGATCGCGTAAAGATCCGAAAAGCGAAAAAGGGCGACGACGTGGCGACTTCGGAGCGGGCGAAAAAAGGAGAAAATGATGGCGCGAATATAAAACGTCACGACCGGCCGGCATCAGGGGAAATCGCCGAGGCGACTGGTGGCTCCGCGAAAAAAGACTCTGCACCGACCGGGAAACTCCAGCCGGACCCCCACGAAGTAAGAAATCGTTAAAAGTATCCTATAAAGATACTCTAACGAAAAATATTGCTTCTCGTGGTTTTCAAGCCTTTGAAAAATTCAGGGGAGAACTAGAGGCCAAGAAAAAGCCTTTAGAAGTCATTCAGGTACCTGCAAATATGGGCAAAGTATTACGGAGCATATAGAAGGGTCGTGCGTTCCGTGGTGTTAATATTCTCTCCCCGCAGCAGAGTGTTAAGGCTCCCCGTTGCCCACAGGTGAAGCCTACACATCTCCAAAGGCTTAGAGGAAAATTCCAGGCTCAGGAGAAGATATACAAGCCTCGGAAAAATCCTCCTACCCCCCAGGTGAAGTTGGAAAGTGCTGAGTCGGGTATAGGAAACAGGGAAGGTATCCATTTTACTGTACCCTATGATCCTATTAATGAGACCCTCTTTGGCTACTCAGCGCAGCAGAAACCACTACTCCTCGAGGTGTTATGCAATGGGCGACGCCTCCAGGCACTGGTGGACAGCGGTGCATCTCACTCGGTGTGTGACTGCGGAGCATTGGAGAAAATTGGAGAGAAGGCGGAGGAGACCCAATTTTCAGCTACCATGGTGGACGGTACGAAGCTTCCTATCCACGGCGAAGCATCACTGCAGCTGCATATCGGTGCGTTAAGGTGGAAACCGAAGCTGCCAGTCACCAACATCAAAGGGTTAGATTTTATCTTGGGGCGAGATTTCCTGAAGCGGTTCAACCCTGAGATCGATTGGGTCAACAGCAAGGTGTGCATCTACAACAACCGGAAACGGATAGCACTGCGAAGCGGGACGGATACAGGGGACGTACCTGAAACGACACTGGCACGGTTCGAACGGACGGTGAACGAGAGTAACACGGGTTACCTAGCACTGGTTATGGCAGTAGCAGAGGAGGAGAAGCTGAGTTCGGAGCTACCTGCAGCAGTGAAGGAGGTCTTGGAGCAGTACAAGGATATAATGCCCGACGACCTACCTGCAGGCGTACCCCCTGCACGCACCCACGAACACGAGATCGTGGAGGAACCAGGTGCGAAACCCGTCTCACGTGCACCATACCGACTGAGTCCGACCGAACTGACAGATATGAAGAAACAGATCGAGTATCTACTGGACAGACAACTGATCCGATCCTCCACCTCTCCCTACGGCGCACCAGTTCTCTTCACACCAAAACCAGACGGGAGTTTACGGATGTGCATCGACTACCGCGCACTGAACAAACAGACGGTAAAAAACAAATACCCCATACCGCGCATCGACGACTTACTGGACCAACCGCGTGGTGCAACAGTCTTCTCGAAGCTGGACCTACGGTCGGGTTATTGGCAGATCAAGATGGCAGACAACTCGGTCCACAAGACGGCGTTTCTCAACGGGAGTTGGGTATTGGCCCCGTCCTCGCTTGGGCGGAACCGACTTCGTGGTCGGGTGTGAGGGGAGCAGCCGACCTGCAGCAATGGGTGAGCTGGTCGATGAGAGGGTCGACCTGCACGGGGGACCACTGTACGGGCGCCGACTTCAGGGTGGCGCCGACTTCAGGGAGGTCGACTTGGGAGTCGACGTGCGGAGGACGTCAACTTGGTGACGTCAACTTGGCGAAGCCGACTTCGGCGGTCGGCTAATGAACTGCTGGTCGACCTGTTAGTGGTCGACTGGACCTGGTGGTCGACGAAGGAGGGGCCGACGTCGACCTCGACTCAGGACGCCGAGTAGTTGGGCGTCGAGTAGCGGGGCGTCAACTTTGTGACGCCAGCTTTGGGTGGCCGACGTGGGTTGTCGGCCGACGACTGTGCTGGTCGACGCGGAGCTGGTCGACCAGAGGGGACGTCGACCTGGAGGAGGTCGACATGGAGGTGGTCGTCGACTTGGGAGGTCGACGGGCACGTACGGGAGCTGCTGGTCGACGTGTTGCCTGGTCGACCAGGTTACCTGGGTGACGAAGTGCTCCGGAGGAGTGCGACGGTCGCCCAGGCAAAGTTGGCGAACCCGAACTCGGTGGTGGTATCCCGAGGTCGTCGTGGCGGATCAGAGGCAGTCGTCAGCTCGAGGTTGACATGGTGTGTGCGCTGTGCAGGTGACGAGACTCTGCACGCCAATCATCTGCGCACAACTACGAAGCAGGGTGCACTGCTGTCCTGCGTGAGCAACGCTGTCACGCCGTCAACCTGCGATGTTGGCACGCCGTCGACCTTGCCTTGCTGGAGCGCGGTCGACCAAGTCGTGCTGGAACGCGGTCGACCAAGCTGCGCTGGCAGTTGGCCGACCTGAATGCTTGCTCTGATGTAGTCTTGCTGTGCCAACTTCCTTGTATCATTGTTCTGAACTTTTCCTAGTGAAACTCTTGCAAATTCTCCCCGTGAACTAGCAAGGAGTGTGAACACAAGGAAACGACTAAGGACTACCGAACGCAGAGATCACACGAGCACACGTGCCTAGCCCATAGTCTATCTCCCGTTGCAGCAGTTATCTCCGCATGGTGCGGTGAGCGTGGACGACACCGCGACGTAGTTCAGTCTAGCCGACTTAGCACATACCGATCGTGTTCGTAGACCGGCAGCCGTGTAGTCACTAGCGTGCGCGTAGGCGACGCCGAGGTGATGGACACCCTGGAGGGACGGCTGGAGGATGCGAGGAGACGCCATGAGGCCAAGGAGTATGGGGCGATACCCTGGGTAGTCGTCGAAGCCGGACTCCGCTCCGTGTGGGCGGCGGAGCACCCCCCTTCTCGACCTGCCTCTCCTCGACCGGTGAAAAACGACGGCGGCGTCGACATGGGTGTCAACGCCGGTGGAGGTCAGGTCGGCAGCAGTGCGGGAGGCACGTCGAGGCACCGAGGTGTGATACACGCCGGTGAAGTCGGCGGCGTTCAGACGCGAGGGGTGCACTCGTCGGCGGCTGCAGGCTCCTCGCAGGGCGACGTCGGAGGACGACGAAGCGGATTGTCGCCGATGTAAGCGTCCCAGGTGACGGCAGGCGGGATTGCACCGAGCTACGGCTACTTCAAGTTTACGCCGGACAGGATCTCGGTCACCCCTCCGCTGGTCGGTCGACCCGACATTCTCACCTGGAAGGAAGCCATCGAGCCCCAGCTGGAGATGGCCGGGCTGATCGGCTTCACCCGAGGAACCATGGCAACGCCGGGGGAGCACCACCCCGACTTGCGGGCGGAGTTTCGCGCCGTGCAGCTGTTGACCTTCACGGTCATCTCGCGGTGCTGCTCGCCGGGCGTGCAGATCGCCTAGAAGTGGTGCCGGGAGTACATCGATGCCGGCCACCGAGCATGGCACTTCATTGAGTCGACGTACCAGGTCATCGACGACCTGTTCATCGCCCAGCTGGAGGGACAGCTGACGCACCTGCGTATGGGTGACGAGGAGACAGCGACCGACTACTGCAACCGGGCACGGCGAATTCTCGCCACCATCAGGATGGCCGGCGCGCAGTACTCCACGGCGTCGTACATCACCCATGTCATGCAGGGTCTCTCTAGCAGCTACAACCTGCTGAAGCGGCTGTCTATGGCGCCGAGCACAAGGGCGACGCTCAACGAGGACAACCTGACCTCGTATATCCTGCAGGACGAGGCGATGCAGGAGGCTGAGCGGTCGCCAAGAGCTCTTGGCGCAGGCGAACTTGGTCACCTCAGCGAATCAAGGAGGCCGACCGGGACAGCGCGGGCAGTCTGGCGGTGGTAGCAGCAGTGGCTGGAAGCCGGCCAAGGAGGTCGACAAGAGGAAGTCGACCAAGGACAGCGGTCGGGGAGGAGGAGGTCAACGTCGGGAATGCTGGCTGAGCGGCGATCCCGACCATCTCTCCTTCGAGTGTCCCAACCGCAGCGACTCCGATGATGACGATGCTAAGGGAGGCCGTGGGAGGTCTGGCAGCCGTCGTCCTCGTCGTGGAGGAAACCAGCCGCGCAAGGAGAAGCAGTCGACCAAGACATCGACTTCGGCGAAGGACGCCGACTCCGCTGCAGGCGGCAAGGGGCGAGACGACAAGACGGCGTCGTGCTCGCTGGTCGGCGTCGTGGAGCCGACCATCTCTCTGGCACCGGAGGCCGGGGAGGACTTCCAGGCGGTGGCGGCAGCTGTGCAGGCAAACCCGGCGGTAATCCTGCTCGACAGCAGTTGCTCCCACCACCTGATGGGGACGAAGGAAGCCTTCGTCGACTTGCAGACGAGCGGCGCCATCAGGCATGTGCGCGGCTTCAATGGGGCGCTGCAGGATGTCCAGGGCCGCGGCACCGTCGCTCTGCAAGGAGAGGCCGGGAAGGAGGTCCTCATCCCCGACGTGTTGTACGTCCCGGGTGTGCGAGCCAACCTGCTGTCGGCCGGCCAGCTGAAGGAGCATGGCGTGAAGCTGCAGGAGGACGGAGACGGCATGCTGCTCGTCTCGGCAGCAGGGGAGGTGCTCGGGCGGGTGACGTACTCCGGGCGAGTCCTCTGCACCGACCTGCGTCCCTGCGCGACGAGGTCGACGCCGCCCACGACGGAGGTTGTGGCTCTGCGGGCGATCGTCTCGAAGACGAAGTTGACGCCGGACCGGATGCATGCGAGGCTTGTGCACGTTGGCATGGACACCATACGGAGCTCGGCGAAGAATGAGGTCGCCATTGGGCTGGATCTCAAGTCGGCGACGGACGCCGACTCCCCGTGTGTCTCGTGCGTCGGTGGGAAACTCGCGCGGCACACATTCCCCGACCAAGGCTCCGACGCCGACGACGTGCTGGCCGTCGTGCACATCGACCTGTGCGGGCCGTTCCGCATGACTGCCAAGGATGGCAGCCTGTACTTCTTGCTGCTGAAGGACCGCAAGACCCGCTACGTGTGGTTGAAGCCGGTCGCCAAGAATTCAGATGCGTTGCAGGCGTTCGTACAGTGGCTGGCGGTGGCTGAGCGGCAGACGAAGAAGTCGGTGTTGATGCTGCGCTCAGACCGGGGAGGGGAGTTCCTCGGGAAGCAGTTCACCGACTTCGTGAACGGCAAGGGGATCGTCCACGACCTGATTTGCCCATACACCCCGCAGCAGAACGGCATGGCGGAGCGGGAGATGAGGACGGTGGTGGAGTCGGTGCGGACAATGCTGCTGCACATGGGTGTGCAACACCACTGGTGGCACCTCGCTCTGCGGCAGGCCGTCTGGGTCCGCAACTGCCTTGAGAGGTCGACGCTGCCGCCGGGGACGACGCCGTACCAGCTGCTGACTGGGAAGAAGCCCGACTTGTCGCTGGCGCGGGTGTGGGGCTGCATGGCGCAGTTCCTTGTCCTTGAGCAGCAGCGTGGTGGGAAGCTGAAGCCGAAGGCCAAGTGGGGCCTGCACCTTGGCGTGTCGGCGGCGAGCAAGGGCTGGGAGCTCCTCGACGTCGACACCGATCGAGTGGTCACCACGTCGGACGTGGTGTTTTACGAGGAGATGTCGCTGGCCGAGTGGAAGACGGACCATGGGCCGGTGTCCGGCCGCCTGCAGTCCACTCCGCCCTCTGACACCTCGTCAGCGACGCTGCCGCTGCTTGCTGAAGTCGGCGAGCTTGCTACTGAGGACGTCAAAGACGTCCGCACCCCTACCCTTCCACCTCTGACTCCTGCCCCTCCCCTCGTGGCCAATCTACGTGGGCTGACCTCGGTGTTGGCCTCCGGCGATGAGGGGAGTCGTGGGATGCCGCCTTCGGCGCCGGCCAAGTGCATCGCCGGTGGCCGACGTGACGAGCGGCAAATCGACGTGGGATTGCAGTCGACAGGGGAGGAGCAGGTCGAGGAGCAGCAGCCGACAAGGGAGCAGGCTGACGTGAAGCCGACCACGGAGCAGTCGGCGACCGGGCTGTCGGCAGGGGAGCCGAGCACAGGGGAGAAGTCGGCTGGGAAGCCGACCACAGTGGAGCAGTCGGTTGGAACGCCGGCTGAGGAACAGCAGGACGTTGAGGGCAGCATTGACAGCGACGATGGAGGGGATGCCGAGGAGGCCCAGCCGGGACCACGGCGTTCAGGCCGACTTCGGAGGCCGCCTGACTTCTTCGTCCCCGCTGCCTTCACCACGGTGTATGACGTGGACGATGACGACGACCTGCTGTACGACGACGCCGAGGATGATGAGGAGTTTCCGGAGCTCGACCCCGACATGCTAGCCGACCCCGAGCACCGTTGGGACATTTCGACGATGACGGTGAAGGAAGCGTTGGCGAGCTGGAAGGGCCCGGCGGTGAAGGCCGCCATGGAGGAGGAGATTCGCAGCCTCATCAACATGGGCACTTGGGAGCTGGTCGAACGCCCGCCGGGAGTGAACGTCACGAAGAACCGGTGGGTGTTGACGACGAAGTACCACATCGACGACACTGTCGAGCGACAGAAGGCGAGGCTGGTCGTGAAGGGCTTCACACAGGTGTACGGCGCTGACTACGACGAGACGTTTGCGCCGGTGAGCAGCTACGTCACGTTGAGGATCTTCCTCAGCATCGTCGCTGTCCTCAACCTCAACCTGATGCAGCTCGACATGAAGAGCGCCTTCCTGCAGAGCAAGCTCGATCGGGTGCTGTACATGTCCCAGCCGGACTACTTCAACGATGGAACCGGCCGGGTGTGTAAGCTGCTAAAGAGCCTGTACGGGCTAAAGCAGTCGCCGCTGTTGTGGTACTTGGCGCTCAACGATGTGCTGGTCGGCGACGGGTGGAAGAAGAGCCAGGTCGACGAGGCTCTTTACTTCGAAGTCGGCGAGGGTGGAGTGGCCTGCTGGGTGCTGGTCTACGTCGACGACCTGCTCGCCGCCACTAGCAGCGCCGCGATGCTGAGGGAGCTGAAGGAGCTGCTGGAAGCCGCCTTCGAGCTGCGCGAGATCTCGCCGGTGCAGAAGTACCTCGGGCTGGAGATCGTGCGCGACAGGTCGGCGGGGAAGCTGTGGCTGCACCAGCAGGGCTACGCCGACAAGCTGCGTAGGCGCTTCCTCGACGAGGAGCAGACCGGGCGCACCCCGAAGACGCCGGTCTCGGTCGGTGCCTACGCCGAGCTCACCTTCGATGACGAGGAGGCGCAGGAACGGCAGGAGGAGGAGTACCGGCAGAAGGTCGGCTCGCTGCAGTTCGCGGCAACGACGACGAGGCCGGACGTCGCCTTCGCCTGCAGCAAGCTGGGGAGCGGCCTCACGGTGAGGAGCGACCAGCACTGGCGCGAGGTCGACCGCTGCCTCGCCTACCTCGCCAACACACGTGACACCGCCCTGGAGTTCGGCGGTGGACTTGAGTCGCTAGAGCTGGTCGGCTACGTGGACGCCGACGACGCCGGTGACAAGCACAACAGAACGAGCACGAGCGGCTACGTGTTCGTCTACGGAGGGGCTGCAGTCTCCTGGTCGAGCCAGCGCATCAAGTGCGCGACGTTGTCGTCGACCGAGTCGGAGTACGTGGCGGCCACTGAAGCTGGCAAGGAGGGACGCCGCCTTCGCTTCCTCCTCGCAGATTTCCGGCAACTGGAAGCCGGGAAGCCGACTGTCCTGCGCGTGGACAACAAGTCGGCCATCACGGTCGCCGAGGGCATGGGGTTGACGGGCAACCTCAAGCACATGGAGCGGCGACAGGCCTGGCTGCAGCACATGGTGAAGCGCGGGAAGTTCTCGCTGCGATACATCCCGACCGCTGAGCAGCCGGCCGACTTCCTGACGAAGGCGCTGCACTATCCGGCCTTCAACCGGTGCTCCGTCGCAATCGGCCAAGTGCGCCTGGCAGACGTGGGCGACGGCGACAACGACGTGCAGCAGTAGGTGCCATGCCCTATTGCATGGCTGGTGCGGTGGACGACGTGCTATGTGTTGGGTGCACGTCGACGAGCTAGTCTCCGAGCTGTATTGCCGTGTGGGCTGGGTGCCCAAGCGTGAACGCGGCAGGGGAGTGTCAACGGGAGTTGGGTATTGGCCCCGTCCTCGCTTGGGCGGAACCGACTTCGTGGTCGGGTGTGAGGGGAGCAGCCGACCTGCAGCAATGGGTGAGCTGGTCGATGAGAGGGTCGACCTGCACGGGGGACCACTGTACGGGCGCCGACTTCAGGGTGGCGCCGACTTCAGGGAGGTCGACTTGGGAGTCGACCTGCGGAGGACGTCAACTTGGTGACGTCAACTTGGCGAAGCCGACTTTGGCGGTCGGCTAATGAGCTGCTGGTCGACCTGTTAGTGGTCGACTGGACCTGGTGGTCGACGAAGGAGGGGCCGACGTCGACCTCGACTCAGGACGCCGAGTAGTTGGGCGTCGAGTAGCGGTGCGTCAACTTTGTGACGCCAGCTTTGGGTGGCCGACGTGGGTTGTCGGCCGACGACTGTGCTGGTCGACGCGGAGCTGGTCGACCAGAGGGGACGTCGACCTGGAGGAGGTCGACATGGAGGTGGTCGTCGACTTGGGAGGTCGACGGGCACGTACGGGAGCTGCTGGTCGACGTGTTGCCTGGTCGACCAGGTTACCTGGGTGACGAAGTGCTGCGGAGGAGTGCGACGGTCGCCCAGGCGAAGTTGGCGAACCCGACCTCGGTGGTGGTATCCCGAGGTCGTCGTGGCGGATCAGAGGCAGTCGTCAGCTCGAGGTTGACGTGGTGTGTGCGCTGTGCAGGTGACGAGACTCTGCACGCCAATCATCTGCGCACAACTACGAAGCAGGGTGCACTGCTGTCCTGCGTGAGCAACGCTGTCACGCCGTCAACCTGCGATGTTGGCACGCCGTCGACCTTGCCTTGCTGGAGCGCGGTCGACCAAGTCGTGCTGGAACGCGGTCGACCAAGCTGCGCTGGCAGTTGGCCGACCTGAATGCTTGCTCTGATGTAGTCTTGCTGTGCCAACTTCCTTGTATCATTGTTCTGAACTTTTCCTAGTGAAACTCATGCAAATTCTCCCCGTGAACTAGCAAGGAGTGTGAACACAAGGAAAC
This sequence comes from Closterium sp. NIES-65, assembly GCA_948144175.1. Classification (NCBI taxonomy): domain Eukaryota; kingdom Viridiplantae; phylum Streptophyta; class Zygnematophyceae; order Desmidiales; family Closteriaceae; genus Closterium; species Closterium sp. NIES-65. Next base: position 1,104,632 of record CANXME010000062.1, on the reverse strand, counting down.
GACTAAGGACTAACGAACGCAGAGATCACACGAGCACACGTGCCTAGCCCATAGTCTATCTCCCGTTGCAGCAGTTATCTCCGCAACGTTCCGTACTCGATACGGCTCCTACGAATACTTGGTGATGCCGTTCGGACTCTGTAACGCACCAGCAACGTTTCAGGCGGAGATGAATCACATCTTACGGCCCCTGCTGGACGAGTGCGTGGTGGTGTACCTGGACGATATTCTCATCTACTCCAAGAACATGAAGGAGCACGTGGAGCATCTGCGGAAGGTGTTCGAGATCCTGCGGAAGAACAAGTTCTACGTGAAGCTGTCAAAGAGCGACTTCGCCCTGAAGAAGGTGCAGTTTCTTGGGCACATGGTGAGTGCCGAGGGCGTACACGTGGACCCGCGGAAGATCGAAGCCGTGAAAGAGTGGAAAGTTCCGGAAAACGTGAAAGAATTGCAGCAGTTCCTAGGCTTCGCCAACTACTACAACAGGTTCGTGCCACAGTACGCTAAGATTGCAGCGCCACTTACCGACCTACCGAAAAAGGATACACCCTTCAAATGGGATACTCCTCATCAGCAAGCCATGGAGCAGCTACAGACCGCACTGACCACAGCCCCGGTACTCATCCTACCAGACCCTGAGAAGGACTACGTAGTTGAAGCTGACGCTAGTGACCAGGCAGTCGGAGCAGTACTGATGCAGGATCACGGGAACGGGTTACAGCCTATCGCCTACCTCAGTAAGAAACTGCACGGAGCAGAACTGAACTACCCCATTCACGACAAGGAAGCCTTAGCCATAGTCGTAGCCTTCAAAGCGTGGAGGTGCTATCTAGAAGGAGCCAAGACTACAGTCTATACTGACCACTGCAGCCTCAAATACCTGAAGTCACAGCCAACACTCTCACGACGACAGGTGCGATGGATGGACTTCTTGGAGACCCACTTCCACTACGACATCATCTACAAACCCGGGCTACACAACAAAGCAGACGCGTTGAGCCGCCCAGGACATGTAGCAGGCATCCAACTCGACGGGATGAACCCTCTGCTCAAGGGTCTATTCCAACATGGGTACTCCGTGGACGGCGAGATAGCAACGGCAGAGAAACAGAAGCTGTTACAGTGGGAGAAAGACTTAGCTCTAAGGAAGGGTTCAGGAAAGATTTGGGTACCGAATTACGCCCCGCTACGGCAGATCCTATTGGAGGAGTTTCACGACGTACCTTACGCGGGACATTTCGGGAGCAACAAGACGTTAGCAGGGATAGCGAAGTATTAGTACTGGCCCGGGATGGCAGCAGACGTGCAGCAGTTTGTCACCTCTTGCGACACGTGCCAGCGGATGAAGAGTAGCAAGCAGAAAAAAGCAGGGTTACTTCAGCCTCTACCCGTACCGGAGCAGCCATGGCAAGTCGTTAGCCTCGACTTCATCACGGGACTTCCTTCGACCTCACGAGGGCATGATGCTATACTCGTGGTGATCGACAAGTTCTCTAAAATGGGTCACTTCATCCCGACCAATGCCACCGCTACAGCTGAAGCAACTGCTCGCCTCTTCTTCGACCGCATCATCACCATCCACGGCATCCCCGCTACACTCATCTCAGACAGAGACCCCAAATTCACGAGTAAGTTCTGGAAGGAGCTCATGGGATTATTGGGGACTAAACTGGCGATGTCCTCAGCATACCACCCACAGACTGACGGACAGACAGAGCGACTCAATCAAGTGGTTGAACAGTTACTGCGCACAGCTTGCAAAGACGACGTCAGCCACTGGGACACACAGTTACCGACCCTAGAGTTCGCTTACAACAACGCGTCTCATGCGGCCACAGGGAAAACTCCTTTTTTCCTGTGTTACGGATGGGAACCACTTACACCACAGCAGCCAACCACGCCGGCACACGTCCAAGCCGCACATGACTTCGTCACCACCATGGAGCAGCTATGGGAGAAGACTCAGCGATGTCTCACCACGATGCAAAACTCCCAGAAGCAGTATGCCGATCGCCAGCGACGAGATCACTCAGTAGCAGTCGGAGATCAGGTGCTTCTTGACACGCGCAACTTGAACCTGTCTCACCTTCCATCCAAACTCCGGCCTCGCTTCTGTGGTCCTTTTCTCGTTGAGACACAGGTGACACCAGTTACATTCCGCTTGAGCTTACCAGATGCATGGAAGCTTCACAACGCTTTCCATGTCCAGCTACTGAAGCCCTACAAGGACCCCAACCAGCAGTTCCAGGGACGGCAGCTTCCGCCACCTCCTCCTGTTCTCATCCAGGATGAACCTGAATATGAAGTGGAGCGCGTTCTTTCTCATCGACACTGCGGTGGCAAGACCCTCGAGTTCCTGATACGCTGGAAGGGTTATGACCCCACTGAGGACAGTTGGGTTGTAGAAGCTGATATGGGCAACGCACGCCGTGCTCTCAAGGATTATCTTGTCAAGCAGGGTGTATCTCACGCCACCCAGCTTTGAGGGGGGGACGTGTGAGAGTACGTCGGCTTATGCTTGTTATTCATGCTTGCTATTATTTCCTTACGCTATTCCTAGCTTAGGATTATTTTCTGCATGCATGAATTGCTTGATTTCCTAGGTTCGTTGCTATACTATAGTTATTATAGTTATAGGCACCGAACCAGGTTACGTGCACTGAACTCAAGCTATTCGGTCGCCACCGAATTGCTTTCTATCGAGTTCGGGAAGGTTCTGTTCGGGACGCTTCGCGACCCTCAGAACATTCGCGTAACACCTGGGTTATCTGCCTTGTGTCGAGCCTACATATAGCCTCATGTTGTACCCAGGTGATCATTCAATTCAAACTCTCTTTTCTGAGCTCGATCCTAGATCCTCACAAGGGCGGACGGCCTCTCCCTGTTTGACCTCACTTCTGGTGCCTCTCCTGCCCCTGCTGCTAATGCTGACGCCACTGTTTGCTCACAGTGGGCCACGCACAATGCTGCTGCTCGCCTTGCTGTGCGCCGCCACTTACCGACCACTGAGCGTGCACACTTTAGCCAGTACAAGAGTGCTCAGACCTTGTACGACGCTGTAGTTGCACGCTACTCTTCCCCTGCCACTGCTACACTGAGCCGCCTCAAGCTAACATACCTCTTTCCTGACCTTGCTGCCTTTCCCACAGTCGCTTACCTCATTACGCACCTCCACACTAGTGACACTCGCTACCGCGCTGCGCTTCCTGCTGAGTTCTGCGCCAAGAACCCCCCCCCCCCCCCCATGTACATCACCCTCTACTACATAGTCACCCGGCTCCCTGACTCTCTTCGCGTAGTCAGGGACCACTTCCTCTGAGTCTGCCCCACCACTCTCACTGTTGACCTCCTTGAGAAGGCCCTCCTAGCGATAGAGAATAGCATAGTCGCTATAGGAGCCTCTCGTGGTGACCCTCGCAACCCCGTCTTTGAGGGGTGTTCTTCCTCCCCCCTCTTGCCCTCTGTTGCCTCTGCTGCTGCGGCCGACCTTGTTGGTTTCGAGTCGGTCGGCGCTGCGTCTGCCCCGAGCGGGAGACGCCGCACCGGCAAGGGCAAAGGGGGCAAGGGCGCTGGAGGGGCTGGAGGGGGCGGTGGAGGTGGTGGTGGAGGCAGTGGAGGGAGTGGGGGTGGTGGTGGGAGTGGTGCCGGGGGTGGTGGCGGCGGCGGCCGCAGTGGAGGAGGCGGAGGCGGTGGAGGTGGCAGAGGGAGCGGAGGCGGCGAAGGTGGTGGAGGAGGCGGAGGTGGAGGAGGCGGCGGAGGCGGCGGCGGCGGAGGCGGCGGTGGTGGTGGAGCGGGTCGCGACTCTGCGCAGAGGAGTGGCGCCGGTGGTGGTCAGCGCCAGCAGTAGCAGAGTGGTGTGACCTTGTCCCCTCAGCAGCTTCGTGAGTGGTACACTGCGCGTCAGCGAGGTGGGGGTTTTGGTCCCTGCGCTTACGTCCTTCGTACCGGCGACCGAGCTAGTGAGCAGTGCGGAGGCCCGCACTCCACCCAGCGCTGCTTTGGTCGCCTGACGGACGCGTGGCGTCGCCAGTTCCCTGAGGCGTCAGAGATCCCTTGCTGGGGAGATCTGTTTAAGGCCGGGGTTGCTATCTTTTATCTTGACTTTGATGCTATTCTTGCTGCCATGTATGCTGTTGATACTAGTGTTGCTGGTGACTGTTATCTGTCTGTACCGCCTGACCCGGGCATTGAGGCCGCTGCTCTAGGTACTGGTGAGGCTGCTGCTCTAGATGCTAGTGCGTCTGCTGCCCCAGGTGCCAGTGCGTCTGCCGCCCCAGGTGCTGGTGAGTCTGCTCTCTCAGGTACTACGTCGGCTCAGGCCTTCCACACCTTCACTCTGGACTCGGGTGCGTGCCGCTCCTTCTTTCCAGACCGCACCACTCTTACGCCGCTCAGTCGGCCGGTTGCAGTCTCCCTGGCAGACCCCTCTGGGGGTCCTGTCCTTGCTAGCTTCTCTACTGTCCTACCGTGCCCGGCAGCCCCCTCTAGCACCCTGTCTGGTCTCTACCTCCCCTCGTTCTCTACGAACCTGGTGAGTGGAGTGGACCTACAGGATAGGGGGGTTGACTAGTTTACTCCTACGATTCAGCGCGTGACCCACTGCAAGTGTGCTCGGATAGGCCGACACTTGGCCACGTTCAGCCGTCGGCCAGGGTCGAGCCTGTACACCCTTACTACTGAGTCTCCTCCTGCTGCTGAGTCTGCCCAAGTAGCTGCGTCGAGTCAGGTGTTTGCTGCGGCGTCCAGGTCTGGTCCTGAGTCTGCCCCCTGCTCGTATCGTCTGCTGTCCCACCAGACTCTCCTTTGGCACCACCGCCTTGGACACCCCTCCTTACCTCGTCTCCGAGGCATGGCCTCTCGTGTCCTTGTCTCTGGTCTCCCTCGGTCTCTCCCTCCCCTTCCTCCAGGGCCTGGCCCTACCTGCATCCCCTGCGTCGAGGGGCGACAGCGCGCCGCCCCTCACTCCTCCGAGTTTCCTCCGACAGAGGCTCCGCTGCAGACTCTCTACATGGACGTGTGGGGCCCAGCCCGCGTCAGTGGGCAGGGGCAAGAGCGGTACTTTCTGCTGGTGGTTAACAACTACTCGCGTTACACCACTGTCTTCCCCTTGCGCAGCAAGGGTGACGTCACTGAGGTGTTGATCGACTGGATCCGCGCAGCTCGTCTCCAGCTCAGAGAGAGTTTCGGCTCGGACTTTCCTGTTCTGCGTCTGCACTCGGACAGAGGCGGGGAGTTTTCCTCTGTCCCTCTGGGAGCCTTCTGTCGTGCAAAGGGCATCCGCCAGACCTTCACGCTTCCGGCCTCTCCACAGCAAAATGGGATTGCTGAGCGGCGCATTGGCATGGTCATGGACGTCGCTCGTACGTCCATGATGCATGCGGCTGCCCCCCATTTTCTGTGGCCGTTTGCGGTTCAGTACGCCGCGCATCAGCTCAACCTTCAGCCCCGGGTCTCCTTGCCAGAGACCTCCCCCGCCTTGCGGTGGACAGGGAAGGTTGGCGATGCGTCTGCGTTTCGGGTCTGGGGATCTCGGGCGTTTGTCCGCGACTTGTCTGCGGACAAGCTGTCCCCCCGTGCAGTTCCCTGCGTCTTCCTTGGCTTCCCCCCTGACGCGCCTGGGTGGCAGTTTTACCACCCCTCCTCGCGCCGTGTTCTGTCCTCTCAGGACGTCACCTTTGACGAGTCGGTGCCTTACTACCGTCTCTTCCCCTACCGCATTACGCCCCTCCCCCCGCCGCCGCTCTTCCTTGCGCCAGGTCCTCCCCAGGTAGACCCCCTCCCTCCTCAGGGTCCTGCCCCGTCAGGTGTGTCCCAGGTAGACACAGTCGAGCCTGTCGAGGTAGCTGTTGACTCTGGTGCTGCTAGAAGTGCTGAGCCTGCGGGTGCCGGGTCTGGGGGTGCTGAGTCTGGGGGTGCTGAGACTGGGGGTGCTGAGCCTGGGGGTGCTGGGTCTGGGGGTGCTGAGCCTGGGGGTGCTGAGCCAGGAGGTGGTGAGCCTGGGGGTGCGGAGCCTGGAGGTGCTGGGTCTGCTCGTGTGGCCACCGGCGGTGCTTCGTCGAGGCGGGAGCCGCTCTCTCTACAGGAGCTGCGCGAGTGGTTTGCTTGCCGTTGGAGACGTGCTGCTGAGACTGGGGGTGCTGCTGGAGCTACTGGAGTTGGTCCTGCTGGAGCTGCTGGCGGTGCTGGTGCTACTGGAGGTGGAGCTGCTGGGGGTGTTGGCGCTGGTGTTTCTACTAGTGCTGGTGCGTCAAGGGGTGCTGCTGAGGCTGCTGGTGCTGACTGTCCTACTGGAGATGGTGCTGCTGGAGCTGCTGGGGGTGTTGGCACCGGCGGTGCTGCTGGCGCTGATGCTTCTAAGAGTGCTAAAGTTGGCGCTGTTGGAGCTGGAGGTACTGCTGGTGCTGGTGCTGCCGCTGGGGGTACTGGTGCCGTCCTTGCTGGTTCTGGAGGCGCTAAGAGGCCGAGGCCGTACTTCGTTCCGCTCCTGGAGCAGGTTCTTGGTCTCCCGCCCTCTCCTGGTCCTACTCCTCCCTTAGAGTGTCCACAGCCTGTCCAGTCGCAGTCACAGTTACAGCGTGCCTCCCCGCTACCTGCTCCTTCTCCCTACACTGGTCCTACAGGAGGTCTTGCTAAGCGTCGTGAGCCTGCGTCTCGTCATGCGTCACCTGTTCGTGCTGCTCGCACTAGTCGTCGTGCTGCGCGTCCGCGTCCTCCTGCGGTCCCCCGCACATACCTGATGGCACTGCGTCCTTCCACTGCTCCTCTGCATGTCCCGTTGCCGTCTCATCCAGAGTCCTCTCTTCCTTCTCTTGCTGGCCTGGAGTCTGACTCCCTTCGTGCAGCTAGTCCTTCGGTCGCGCGCCTTCTTGCTACTGTTGTCACTGACCCTTCCTTTGAGTCCACTGCTGCGTCTGCTCTAGTTGCTGAGCTTGTCGACTTCGCTGCTCGCTGTCGTCTAGACTACGCTGCGAGTCTTGTTGCTGAGTCTGAGTCTGTCTGTCCTCTGTCCGTCGGGGGTGAGTGTTCTCTTAGCACGGACGTCCTTGAGGACAGGCAGGAGGAGTTCCAGTGTTTTGCTGCTGCTTTGCCCCATCTTGTGTCCACGCTTATTGCCCTTGAGGGAGACCCGGATGCACCAGACATCCCGACTCCTCGATCGTACGCTGAGGCGATCGAAGGTCCCTACTCCTCTCAGTGGCAGTCGGCCATGGACGCAGAGATGGCTTCCTGGAAGTCCAGCGGCACCTACGTCGACGAGGTTCCCCCACCTGGGGCGAACATTGTCAGTGGCATGTGGATTTTCATGGTGAAGCGGTCGCCGGGTTCTCTGCCTGTGTTCAAGGTGCGTTACGTGGCTCGAGGCTTCAGACAGCGGCAGGGAGTTGACTACTTTCAGACCTTCTCTCCCACCCCGAAGATGACCACTCTTCGAGTGCTGCTGCACATAGCCGCTCAGCGCGACTACGAGCTTCACTCTCTTGACTTCAGCACAGCTTTCCTGCAGGGCAGCCTGCACGAGGAGATCTGGCTGCGCCGCCCTCCTGGCTTCACTGGGTCGTTTCCTCCTGGTAACCAGTGGAGCCTCCGGCGGCCAGTCTACGGTCTCCGCCAGGCGCCCCGTGAGTGGCACGACACACTGAGGACTACACATGTAGCTCTTGGGTTTGCTCCTTCTACAGCCGACCCGTCGCTGTTTCTGCGCACCGACACCTCTCTGCCGCCGTTCTACATCCTCGTGTACGTCGACGACTTGGTCTTTGCCACTGCTGACACTGCTGGACTCGCCCACATGAAGTCCGAGCTGCGGAAGAGACACACGTGCACAGACCTGGGTGAACTGCGCAGCTACCTTGGCCTGCAGATCACCCGGGACAGAGCACAGCGCACCATTACCCTGACTCAGTCACACATGGTGCAGCAGGTCCTTCAGCGCTTCGGCTTCACGTACTCCTCGCCTCAGGCCACTCCTCTGTCTACTCACCACTCGCTCTCAGCTCTGCCTTCGGATGAGTCCGTAGAGTCGAGTGGCCCATACCCAGAGCTTGTTGGCTACCTCATGTACCTGATGACCTGCACACGACCTGACCTTGCATACCCTCTTAGCATCTTGGCACGCTATGTTGCTCCTGGGAGACACCGACCAGAGCACATGGCTGCAGCGAAGAGGGTGTTGCGCTACGTGTGCAGTACGTCAGGCATGGGGCTAATGCTTGGAGGGCGACATCAAGTGGTCCTCACAGGTCACGCTGACGCTTCTTGGGCTGACGACCAGGCTCTGCAGCGGTCGTCACAGGGTTACACCTTCAGCCTTGGCTCCGGCTCTGTTTCGTGGCGGTCTACCCGCTCGTCTTCTGGTCTTAGCTCCAGTTGTGAGGCTGAGATCTACGCAGGGGCCATGGCTGCACAGGAGCTACGCTGGCTCACCTACCTGCTGACTGACCTAGGAGAGCAGCCTCGTTCTCCTCCAGTTCTGTACGTAGACAACAAGGCCATGCTGGCCTTGTGTTGGGAGCATAGACTGGAGCACAGAACGAAGCACATTGCTCTCCGCCACTTCCTGGTTCGTGAGCTGCAGCAGCGTGGTCAGCTCTGCCTCACCTACGTGGCCTCTGAGGCCAACACTGCTGATATCTTCACCAAGGCCCTTCCGCCTTGTGATCATTAGTGCTTCTGTACTTTGCTAGGTCTTGTGCCTACCTGGCCTCACTTGCTCACTTCTTGATCTTGTTTGTAGTGTACTCTTTCTATACCTGCACTTGCTTGTTTACCTTTATATATATGATCTTGCATGTGAACTGGCCTTGTGGCCTTACTCTTGTGCTCGGACTGTGTGGTGACTTTGTGATTCACCCTGAGCTTGCTTTGCTTTGCTTGACTGGTCTTGTGACCACTTGTTCTCCCCCACTTTGCCTATGGGGGTGTGTTAGAACATTATAGCTTATACATTTGTGTAGGCTGTAGTGGGGTAGCCCATAAGGGGTACAACCCAATTAGGGTTAGTACTTGTACCCAACTCTTTCATAGTTCAATCATTCTCGTTTCTCATCAGCGGCATCGATGAACGTGATGGTGTAGCTGTATACTCCTTGTCCAGGTTCGCGGCTATACAAGATGTCGCTGTACACTTTCTCGAGTGGTGCGTAAGCTGGTGTACTAGGGTTGTGGTGGGAAGCGAACGGCCGATGTGGTAAGTCAGCTTCGGGGCAGGTAAAGCACGTTCCACGAGCTCGTCGAGGTTCGCTTCCGTTGGTTAGGAGCAGTGAGTCTTTGTCGACCACTCCTGCTCTGATTGTGTAATTTAACACTGTGTTGCTTGGATGTCCCATTCGTGCGTGCCAGATGTCTTCGCTAGCTCGATGTCCATGTGAGCGACGGTACTGGTCGGAGTTGGAGTAGAAGCTTGCGGTAAAGTTTGCGCTTCGATGTACTTCTCGTGGTATTGGGTTCAATTGCTGCGCAGGAGTCGTTAGAGTGTCGCCGTCGATTGGAGCCGGTGAAGTTGAAGGACCCGCGATTGGTGCCGATGCTGTCTCTGCTGCTGCCGATGTTGTCTCTGCTGCTGCCGATGTTTTCTCTGCTGCTGCCAATGTTGTCTCTGCTGCTGCTGATGTTGTCTCTGCTGCTGCCGATGTTGTCTTTGCTGCTGCCGATGTTGTCTCTGCTACTGCCGATGTTGTCTCTGCTGCTGCCGAATGTTGAGTCGTTGCTAATGCTCTTGTTCTTTCAGCCTCAGGAATGGTGTGCTAGTACCAGAAGCCTTCGGGACTGAAGTTGGGGTCGAGATCCGGTGGATGTGTCGAGGAGGTGAAGGTGACGATTCCGTTGCTGTCAGCGGTGCCAAGATCTGGGACGAAGTCGAGGATGAAGACGTTATTTTTCAGGACCGCCTTCCCGATGTAGAGACCACCCTTCCCATGGTATAACTTGAACTTATGTGTTGTGCTATCTGCTTCGAGGTGGATGCCTTTTGCCATCAATTGACTGACGCTTAGTAAGATGTAGCCGAGTCCTTCTGCTAATAAAACTTTTGACATCTGCAATATGACGTTTGTCTCTCGTGACTGAAGTTGCACCACGCCTTGTCGTCGTGTGCGCAGGTTCTGGTTGTCCGCGACAGTGATGACGACTTCGCGTTGGAGTTGGTGTTCGCGTTGAACGAAGCGACTGTTAGAATGTTATGTTTGTCTAGCCTGCAGTGGGGTACTCAATAGTGAGTACAACCCAATGTAGGGTTTGCTATATGTACTCAACTGCTTGCTAGTGAAACCCCTCCTTCCATTCATTCCTCATTCTTCACAGCAACCTGAGGAGCACATGTGCTGTCCGCAGCAACTGTCCAAGAACCAGGTATCTTTCCCGGACGACTCGCTTTGAGCGATGGCTGCGTACGTCGGATTTGGTTGAAGTGACTCGCGGCGAGGGGTGCTGTTGTCGAGTTGCTCTTCCGGTGAGTAGTGTGGTGGTGACTCGGTTATGTAGGAGTCAGTCACTCTTGCCATACAACTGACGATGTTTCTTGTTCCTTGTGCAGATTGCGTTGATGATGTCGTTGAGGACTGCAGTTGACCCGTGGGGAGCGCTTGTGTGGACGTCACTTGACTACTTGAAGGACGAAGTTGCCGTTGCGGCGGTGTTGACTGCTGTCGATTCGGGCAGTGTGTGCGAGGGTGCCCTAATGTCTTACAGAGATGACAGAACAGAGGTACGGGTTTTGGTTGATGCCGGTTGTTGTTGTAGCGCCGTTGTGTGTGAAACGCAAATTCAGGAACTGACGTTTTTCTCTTATGTCGCTCTTCTTGCAGGTCCATCTCTTGCTGCTCAGCATGAATTTCGGCGCATAGTGCTGCTTCGGAGATCTTCCTGTGAGCTCGGTGTCAGAATGTCATTATCTAGCCTGTAGTGGGGTGCTCTATAGCGAGTACAACCCTGTTAGGGTTTGCTATATGTATCCCAACTACTGCTAGTGAAACCCCTCCTTTGCCTAATTCTCTCTTGCCTAGCTAGGTAAACCCTAGCTATGGCTCCTTGTTCTAGCTACTATTGTGACATGGTTTTAGAGCATTTACGCTCCTGGCCTGTGAGCCCACCTAATTGCTTCCGTTGCTACTGTGTGTGTTGCACGCCCCGTGGCGTGCGACGGATTTTTCTTCCTGCCGCGCGCTCGGAGCGTGCGGCGGTTTTCTGCCCGCCGTTCGCCCCGAGGCGCGCGGCGGTTTTCTGCCCGCCGTGCGCCCCGGGGCGTGCGGCGGTTCTCTGCCCGCCGTGCGCCCTGAGGCGCGCGGCGGCTTTCTGCCCCGTCGGTCCGCGCGTCGCCCCGGGGGGGCGCTTCGACGGGCGATGGGGACCAGCCCGTCGTCCCCGGTCGCCCGTCCCGGCCAGCGCGGGCTACGCTAGCCCCGAGCGCGGCTCGTACGGGCTGCGCCTGGCCCGCGCGCGGCCCGTACGGGCTGCGCCAGGCCCGCGCGCGGCTCGGGCCGCCTGCCCGCGGTTCGTCTGGATGTGCCAGGCCCGTGGGTGGCCCGTTCTTCTCTGCCCCTGAGCTGCCCGCTGTCCCCCGTGCTTCTGACAGCGCCCCACCCCTGCTGCTACCCGTTCTCCTGAATTAGGGTTTGGGGGTGGGGGGTATGGGGGTGCAGTTTTTGTGCGACGTTCCACTACTCCTCCTCCTCCTTCGTCTCCCGCTGCTGCAGCTACCGCTCAGGGGGGTGGGTGTGTGGGAGCCGAAGGAGTGGTGCTAGGGGGGTGTCGTGGGAGTGGAGCTAGGGGTGCAGCAGGGGGTGTGTGATAGGGGCGTGGGGCAGCTGGGGGAGGTTGAGTGGAGGCAGCAGTCGTGTCGTCAGCAACGCCAGTAGTCCGGAGGCTACAATCTCCGGTAGTCGCCAGTCGCCTGTGGGTCAGTTGTTCCAGTCAGGAGGCTACAATCTCCGCGGAGCCAGTTACTCTTGTTGTCCGGGCCCTTGCTTCGGTAGCCACTGAGCCAGCAGCTCCTGCGTGTCTGCAGCTTCAGCAGTCGCCTCCCATCTTCTCGCCCCCACAGTCTCTCCTCCTCCTCACTTGCCCTCTGTGATAGCCTCTAGCTTTGCTTGCAATTGTGAACCTGCTCTATGACTGCGTGCTCTGCTGTTTACACCCCACTTTGGCTACGGGGGTGTGTCAGAATGTCATTATCTAGCCTGTAGTGGGGTGCTCTATAGCGAGTACAACCCTGTTAGGGTTTGCTATATGTACACCAACTACTGCTAGTGAAACCCCTCCTTTGCCTAATTCTCTCTTGCCTAGCTAGGTAAACCCTAGCTATGGCTCCTTGTTCTAGCTACTATTGTGACACTCGGAGTATGGCGCGAGTGGAGCGCCAATGAGGACCAAGACCGCCGATGACGACTGTGACGAAGGCGTCTTCTGATATCGACCCTCCGCATCGAAGGAGTTTGTCACGCAATTCGCGATAGCGGCTGATATACGCCATCCCTTTTTCGCCCGGTTTCATTTCCACTGTCGTCAGTTGTGCCATTAACTGACTTTGATTAACGCTGTCTGTTGCCTGATACATGTTCTTCAGGTGGTTGTACGCGAGCTCAGCGGAGTTCCCGTATCCTCGGTAAGACTGAATGTTCTACTGCTGGTTCGGTGTGACGTTGCGCAGTAGGATTGTATACGCCTGTCAGAATATTATGTTTCTTCATTTCTTCATATGCTATCAGAGCATCCACGGCCCCGTTGCCGCCCTTCCAGGCCCCTCGCGGCCCCTTCGCGGCCCCGTCGCCGCCCCTTTCGCGGCCCGTCGTCGCCCTTCCAGGCCCCTCGCGGCCCCTTCGCGGCCCCGTCGCCGCCCCTATCGGCCCCGTCGACGCCGCCAGTGGCCCCGTCGCCGACCCTAGCGGCCCCGTCGCCGCTCCTATCGGCCCCGTCGTCGCCGCCAGCGACTCCGTCACCGCCGCCAGCGGCCCCGTCGCCGACCCTAGCGGCCCCGTCGCCGCTCCTATCGGCCCCGACGCCGCAGCCAGCGGCCCCGTCGTCACCGCCAGCGGCCCCGTCGCCGACACTAGCGGCCCCGTCGCCGACCCTAGCGGCCCCGTCGCCGCCCCTATCGGCCCCGTCGCCGCCACTTGCGGCCCCGTCACCGCCCCTATCGGCCCCGTCGCCGCCACTTGCGGCCCCGGCCCCGCCCCGGCCATGCTCCGTCGCCAGTCGCGGCGCGCCGGGGGCACGTGCACCGCCCCCCCCCCCCTTTTCCCGTCGCCCGTCGCGGCTCCTTCGGGGGCGAGGGGCAACCTGGGGGGGGGGGGGGGGGGGCGAGCGTCGCCCCTTCTACCGCCTGCTTTGGCGCCCTGGGAGGCTGCGCGTCGCCCCCCCCCCCCCCTCTCCCCCCCCCCCCCCCCCCCCGTAACCTCCCTACCCGCCATCGCGCCCTGCCCTCTGTTAGGGTTTGGGGGTGGCAAGTAGGGGGTGGCGGGTGTGTGGTCTCCCCTGCTCCCCCTCCTCCTCTGTCTCCCACTGCTGCAGCTGCCGCTAAGGGGGGTGGGTGTGTGGGAGTCGACGGAGTGGTGTTAGGGGGTGGGGTGTGAGTGAACCTAGGGGTGCAGCAGGGGGTGTGTGAAATGGGGTGGGATAGTTTGGGGAGGTTGAAGGGGGTGGCCGCCGTGAAGCACGCAGCTCCAGTCGCCCGTGAGACCATTGCGCCCGTCGCCCGTGAGCCCGTTGCGCCAGTCGCCCGTGAGCCCGTTGCTCCAGTCGCCCGTGAGTCCGTTGCTCCTGCCACTCAGAGTTAGTCGCGGAGCCAGTTATTCCAGTAGCCCGTGTGCCAGTTGCTCCAGTTGCCAATGTGTCAGTTGCTCCAGTTGCCCATGTGCCAGTTGCTCCAGTTGCGCCGTGTGCCAGCAGCTTCAGCTGCCGCCCACTACCTCCTCTCCTCTCATAGTCCCTCCTCCTCCACACTTGCCCTCTGCGATAGCCTCTAGCTTTGATTACATTTGTGAACTTTAAACTGTTGCTTCTTGTACGTGTGCTCAGAATGTGTGGTGACATTGTGATCCACCGTGAGCTTGTTCTGCTGTGCTTGTTGTGCTGATTACACCCCACTTTGACTATGGGGGTGTGTCAGAATATTATGTTTCTCTAGTCTGCAGTGGGGTACTCTATAGTGAGTACAACCCTTTTAGGGTTTGCTATATGTATCCCAATGTTTGCTAGTGAACCCCCTCTCTTCTTCATTCCTCATTTCTTCACAACGCCATCATGGATTGATATGTATACTGCTGCTTGTCGTATTGCGTCCCGTGTGTTGGGTATGGCAGGGACCTGTCGAAGAAGCCAAGAATTTTCGCGCCTTCCATCATCAGCTCGAATTCGAATGACCAGGTAAAGAAGTCATTTCCATCGAATGGTCTTGACGTATGCTGTTTTAAGACATATACTAACTGCGATTGAACTTGAAATGCATCTAACGTCTTCTCTTGCTCAGGTGAAGGCTGCTGGCGCAGCATGAAGCTGACGGAACCGCGCTGAGGTTCGTACGGGGCGAAGGTAGGTTGTTGTTGTTGATTTCCTCGTGCGTAGGATGAATTGTCGAGGCTCATCAGTGTTGCGTTGTTGTTGTTGCTGTTGTTTGACTGCGCAGGTGCCCCTTGCTGGTGTTGTTCGTAGAAAGACATGAAGGAGAAGAATTTCTCCATCATGTCTGGGTCGAAGGCCGCGGCTTGATTTGCGGGAGTTTCGGTAGACCCAGCTGCCGGTCTTGTTGCTGTCACTTCCTCTGTCTGTAGACCAGAGGCAGGAGGTGGAGTAGGAGTAGTACCGGGAGAGCCGTTAGAGGAGCTTCTCTCCTTCTGTGTTGCCATGCCTTGTGATGTTCTAAGTGCCTTGATCGTAGTTGAGTTTGTCTTAACAGCTCTCATACCATGTTGGGCCGAGAAAAGCCCTTAGGATCTTTGCAGGACTAAACTCTGAGTAGAATAATGTAATAGCGGAAGCGTTTAATGAGAAGTTTGTGAACCACTTTGCGTTGGTGTGTGAGGGCAAAGTAGATTGATTAAAACAAAGAGATACAACCTTTTATAAGAGTACAAGGGAATATGAAGGGTTATAACTAATAAGGGCATGTTCCTACGGCCCCTTATCAGGCCAACCTGTTATCAAGCTCACGTCAAAACACACTGAAAATTCCCTAAACCCAAAAACCCTCGCTACTTTTACCAGGCAAGGCTGACAAGAGGTTTGCCTGATAAGAGCGTAGGAACATGCCCTAACTGTTTTGCTGTTGCTGTTGCGGTTCGATACAGTGACGACTCGGGCAACTGCTCAATAGCGAGTCAGTTGTTTGTCCTTGCTGTCGCGATGTACCGTCATACCCCGGATATAAGCGCCACCCGCGGATAAGCGCCTGGCGCTTTTAATTGGCGTGTGGCGCTTATATCCGGTGCTCGATTATAAGCGCACCCCCTGAAGGCTTACGTATTATAAGAGCCACCATTTGTATTAGTTTTTATAAACTTATTGGAATCTCTATAGCGAAACACACTATTTGCATCCTCACTTGATAAAATTTCGACCCTTCACCCTCGCGCGACTCACTGCCCCACCCTCGCGCGACTCAACTGACTGCGCGTCCAGTCAGAATGAGCTGTCATGGGGCGAAATGACTCATTCTGACTGTGTGTGTTGGCAGTTAGCAAACTTACGCAAGGTTCTTCTTCACACTGAGAAGAAGTGAACGAGAATGAGTAGATTAAGCTAGGGCCTAGGCTTAGTAGCCTAGGCCCAAGTAGAAAGTCGAGCGGGTTTCACCTAGGGTGAGTATCGAGAGAGTTGGAAGAGGAATGGGAGAATGTGTTCTTCACTATAGTTTCAAAGTACATATAGCAAGGAAACAAGTGAAGAGGTGCACCACCTACAAACTTAATAACTACACTACAGCTAGAACTTCATGCAGTTATAATAAATATAATTCTGACACACACCCACTATGATCTTGACTTGATTGAAATCGCAATGACAAGATGAACATTTTGAAGTGAAAACAACTAGATTTCATATAAGTCATTGTATAAGCCCCGGCGCTTATAAAATTACTATATTATAAGCCCACCCCCTAAAAAAAATACGCTTTATTAGTGCCCCCCATGGGGGTATATCCGGGGTATGACGATACTTATCAGGTCAAAGGTCGCTGACCTTTGACTTTCGCGTAACCTCCAACAGTTGTTCAACCTCCTAGGGTTGACTCGCTGATGCGTCGATATGTTTAGCTTCGCTTCTGACTTGGTTTTTCGACACGACAGAGGGGCTTAAGTTACCGTACTTGTTTCCAACATATATAGTTTGACATCATAATAGACCCCCCCTTTTGTAATGCATCCCGGATTAGACCCCCTCCAATGTAAGCTCGTTTTCGTCAAAACTGTAGCGAGACTCTTAGTATCAAGGTAGCGCAAACAATGTTCTGGTTGGAAATTTGACCGTCAGTGCGTGGTAAAGAATTTCCTGATGTGATATCGAAATGGTGACCTTCCTTATGCTGAAACACTCGTGTTTGTAATAACTTTGCAAAAAAATATATATATATATATACATACAGGATTAGACCGCAGGTCTATAAAATTTTCACCCACCCCCTTTTTTTTCCCGGGATAGACCCCCGGGTCTACCTTACGGTACCGTCTCCCCCCGGATATAAGCGCCACCCTAGGATAAGCGCCTGGCGCTTCTAATTGGCATATGGCGCTTATATCCCCTCCTCGATTATAAGCGCACCCCTTGAAAAAAATTGTTTTATTATAAGCGCACGTAAACTTTAAAATTTGAAATGTGTTCAAAAAGCTGTAACGATTTTTACTTTAGCAGGCGGATATGTTGCAGATTCGGTTCCCTTCACATTCGGACCCTGCACTGGATGCGGGTCCAGTCAGCAGGACCTGTCAGGAGCTGGATGTGAGTCAGATTGGGTGTATCTCCCAGCGCGCGCGAGAATTTCACAGACGATCCCATGTAACTTCGACTCGATTGAAAAGGCAAGCACGAGACCTACAGTTTGGTGTTAAAAGATATAAAAAATGTGTATGTCATTTTATAAACGCCGGCGCTTATAAATTTACTCGATTATAAGCCCACCCCCATGAAAAAACCTGTTTTATTATTGCCCCCCATGGGGGTATATCCGGGGGGAGACGGTATTAGCCGGGTATATAAGGCTCTTTGCCTCTAGCAATACCGTAGAATATTGCCTTAAGACAACAATCCACTTCATACAACAGATCAGCAAATACCGTACCTAACTAGGGGGGTGATGCTGATACGGCATGCATGTCAATGCCGACTTAACTTTATTCCCCTGCACCCATTCGGCATGCAACTTTACTCAATACATATACACTTGTGTACTACAGCAGAAAACGGATCCATCCACCGTATCACAACACAACAGCAACCTGCAGAAGAGCCGCAGCCTGCCTCCTCACTTTCCTCTGCCTCTCCCTGCCTGTGCCTTCATAGTCCCTACCCCACCGCCCCCACTGCCATGCCATGCACCCACTCGGAGCAACAAGCAGTACCACAAGATTCCAACAACCACCTCCTTACCCTGCTCCACCGCACCACCCCCCTCACCACCCCACCGCACACCTCACTTCTCCCCTCGCCTCCGCCGCTTCTTCTCCACCTTCTTCAACCGCTTGCTCACCGCCTCAACAGCCGCTGTGAACCCCACTGGCGCCAGCGGCGGCGCCACAGCCGCCTTGGCAGCCTCCTCGTCCTGCTTCAACCTCACAATCTCCTGCACGATCTGCTGGTCCGGTGGTGCTATCCGTGACTCCACCCCCCGGAACACGAAATACGGCAGCACTGCCATCACTGGTAGCAGCAGCAGGCCGGTGAGCCAGTAGAGCGCGCTCGGGGCGAGCACCTCGGAGAAAATGTAGTAGTAATCCGTGGACCAATCTGGGCCGAAATACGAGTACACCCCGAGAAAGAGGTACCAGACACCGATGCTACCCCAGATGAAGAGATGCGTGATCCACGTCCAGTGCTCCGTTATTAGCGCGATCTGGAAATTCACTGCCACCACCACGCCCGTCATGAGAGTCGCACTGAGCCCGTTCATTTCAAAGAGCTTTCCGGAGGGGAGGGACGCCTGGGGCAGCACGGCGGCAAGGCAGGACCAGAAGAGGAGGACGGACTGGGCGAAGCCGTAGAAGATCCACATGGCGATGGTGGTCCAGTGGAAGAACACGTTCTTGGGTCCCTGCTGGTACAGGGCAGGGAACTGCAGGTTGGGAGGGACCGAGGGGAGGGGGTACACAGGTGGAAGTGGAGGGGCATGTGAGTGTGAGTGCGACAGGCAGCACAAGGGCGAGGCAGGTCCAGAATAGCAGCACCGACTGGGAGAAGCTGTAGAAGATCCACATGGCGATGGTGGTCCAGTGGAAAAACACGTTCTTGGGTCCCTGCTGGTACAGCGCTGGGAACTGGCAGGGGGAGGGGGGAGTTGGGCAGAGGGGGACGTGGAGGACATGTGGGTGTGCGAGTGCGACGGGCAGCACAAGGGTGAGGCAGGTCCAGAAGGAGAGCACGGACTGGGCGAAGCCGTAGCCAATCCACATGGCAATGGTGGTCCAGCCGAAGAACACGCTCTTGGGATTCTGCTGGTACAGGGCAGGGAACTGGCGGGGGAAGGGGGGCACGCAGGAGGAAGTGGAGGGAAATGCAGGGCGTGAGTGTGACAGGCAGCATGGAGGCGATGAGAGAGTGAATGTGAGGCGACTCACACCTCACCATGAGCACCTGTTCGACCCACATGGCCCCACACAGCTCCACCCCGCCCCATACCGCCCCACACAGCTCCACCCCGCCCCATACCGCCCCACACAGCCTTCACTCACCATGAGCAGCTGTTTGTCGGAGAGGTCCTGCTCCAGCACACCGTAGCCGATGACGGGCAGCGAGGTGAAGAAGACGTTGTAGAGCGAGCACGCCCAGCTGTTGTACACGATCTGCCCGGAAAACACCGCGTACGCGTTGTAATAGAAGATGGTGAGGCCGAACGCCACGTTCTTGTAGAAAAAGTATGTGACCTGCAGGGGAGTGAGGATGGGAGATATGGGGAGATGGGAGGTGAGGTGGGCTAACTGAGTGCACACTACAATGGGAGCAGGGAGTGCGAAAGCAGGCCGCGTTGCAGTAGAATATGGTCCGGCCGAAGGCCACTTTCCTGTAGAAGACAAAGGTGACCTGCAGTGTGGTGAGCAGAGATGGGGGAAATGGGGACGAGGAAAACGGGGAGATGGGGGTGATGAGACGAGGAGCTGCACTAGTTGAGTGCACTAAGAGAGCAGGGAGTGCAGAACAAGCTTGCGATGTCGAGCTTATTGAGATTCTGAAATTGTCATATAAAGGACAGGAAAGCGGATGCACTCATAAACGATGAAGAATGCGGAAGGGCGGTGGGTAGCAAGGGACATGGCACGAATGGCAGGGGGCGCTGAGAAGGAGGGTGGAGGAGGAGGAGCAACGGATTCAGAAAGTGTCAAAAGAGGGTGGAGGGTATGAGGGGGAGCGGGGAAGGGCAGGGCGGCAAGGCAGGGCAGGGCACTCACGGCGTTGGCGATGCGCTTGTAACTCCAGTGGCCGTGCACGAGCAACAGTCGCTCCAGGTACTTGAACTGTGCTATGGCAAAGTCACTCGCCATCACCGCCTGCCATGGGGGGGAGGGGGAGGGGAGGGTGGCGGGGGGTTTGTGAGGGGGCAGGAGAGTGGGGAGAGGGCAGGGAGGAAGGGCAAGTACGAGCAGCAGTCGCTCCAGGTACTTGAACTGTGCTATTGCAAAGTCCCTCGCAATCACCGCCTGCCAGAGGGAGAGATGAGCGGGAGTAGGTGGCGTGAAGAGGGGAGGGTGGTTGAGTGATTGGGGAGGAGGAGCAGAGGCGCGGTTGCAGATGTGGGTTGGGGGAACGGGCCATGGCAGTGCGGAACTATGGATGCTCGCCCTCTCTCTCACCTGCTTGCTTTCTCTTGCACCCTCTCTCTCATGTGTTGCACCCTCTCTCTCACGTGTTGCCCCTCCCTCTCACCTGCTGTCCCTCAACGCCGCTGATGCCAACACCAATGTCCGCCTCATGAATCATGCCCACATCGTTCGCCCCATCCCCAATGCCCAGTGTCGTGCGTCCCGTACCGTCCTTCACCAGCCGCGTCACCTGCACACCATGGCATGGCGTGAAGTAGCACCACATGGCATGAGATGGTGTGGCGTGGCATCGCGTGGCATGGCACGGCATGGCATGATATGGCAAGCCATGGCATGATATGGCAAGCCATGGCATGATATGGCGAGGTGGTATGACATGGCCCGAGTGAAGCAAAATGGAATGGTTTGACACATGGGGGATGAACCTGGCACGGGAGCATGGCATCAGCTTCTATCTCTGCACCACTTCTCCGTCCTCCCACCACTCGCCTCCTGCTTGTGCTTCCCATGCAAACCCCCCCTCCTCACCAGTGCCTTTCGCTTGGGCGACACGCGGCAGCACACGACAGATGCACACTGCATGGCGAGCCCCCGCAGTGCCGCCCTCAGTTCCGGCTCCAATGCAAGCACCCATGCTGACCCCTCCTGCCCCTCCTCCCCCTACTTACTCACCAGAGCTTTCTGTTTGGGCGACACGCGGCAGCACACCATGGACGCACACTGCATGGCCAGCGCCAGCATCTCCCCCACCCACCCACCCACCCCACAACCAACCCCCTTACTCACCAGCACCAACACCCACCCACCTCCCTTGTGTGCTCACCAGTGCCTTCTGTTTAGGCGAGACACGGCAGCACACCACACAGGCACACTGCATGGTAAGTGCCAGCAGCGCCGCCCTCAGCAGAGACTTGCCGTCTATCACCAGCGCAAACACCCACTCTCCCCCTTTGTGTGCTTACTTACCAGTGCCTTTTGCTTGGGCGACACTCGGCAGCACACCACGGAGGCACACTGCATGGCGAGCGCCAGCAGCGCCGCCCTCAACTCCGGCTCCAACGCAAACGCCAGAGACTTGCTGTCTATCACCAGCGCAAACACCCACTCTCCCCCTTTGTGTGTTTACTTACCAGTGCCTTCTGCTTGGGCGACACTCGGCAGCACACCACGGACGCGCACTGCATAGCGAGCGCCAGCAGCGCCGCCCTCAACTCCGGCTCCAACGCAAACGCCAGCGATTTGCCGTCTATCACCAGCGCAAACACCCGCGCCGGCCCCTCTCCCTCATCGTCACCATCCCCGTCACCCTCTCCCCCGTCGCCATTGCCATTGCTGATAGAGTCCCCACCATTGGCATTCCCCCCTACAGCAGGAGCGCCCCCTTCTCGGGCACGGTCGATGAGAGCAGCGCCGTCATGTAACAGACGCTTCACCCTGTCCCTGCACACCTGCGAAAGGAGAAAGGGTCCGGGAAGGGGGCACGGGGTAGGGAAAAAGAAAGAGGGAATGGGGAAGGGAAAACGGGGAAGCGGAGGCGAGGCACGGCAAGGGTGGGGTGGGGTGGGGTGTATAAGCGAGCGCAGGTGCCTCAGCACCATTGCTTCCTATCCTCCACTCCACTCACGAGTGAAACCTGGATGGGAGAGGAAGGCATGAGACTGAGATGAGAACATATGCATTTTCACCATATTAGACACAACTGAACTACACCACTACACCAGAAGCACTGCACCTTTCCCTTTCCACACTCCCAATGATCAACGGCCACGAATGTGCCCTTGCACGTGGCACAGGACATTGACCTGGCCTCTGTCCTGGCGTGCTCCAGTGTAACGAGTCATCAGCACATTCAGCACAGGAAAGGCACAGGCAGAGCCACAGGCACACATCTGGACAGCACAGCAGGTAAACTTGAAGCTACCTGTGCTACACACAGCAGGAAGCTTTTCTTTGCCTCCAGCGTGATGTGTGATCCGCACAGCACAGCGCAGTCACAGCACAGAACAACACAGCACAGCACCGCACAGCACAGCACAGCACAGAACAACACAGCACAGAACCGCACAGCACAGCACAGCACAGCACAGCACAGAACAGCACAGCACCGCACGGCACAGCACAGCACAGCACAGCACAGCAGTGAACATCACCACATGCTACTCACAGCAGCGAGTTTTTCCTTGTCCCCAGTGTCCTCGAGCTTGCGAATGTCAGGCGAGTCGAGCGACACCACGATCTGCTTCATGTCGTCCCGCAGCAACGAGCACGCGAAGCTGATAACAGGGGGGATTACAGGGGAGGGATGAGCGGGGGAGAATGGGGGAGGTAAGGTAGGGTGGAGAGAATGTAGGGTGAGTGGAGCGACACCACAATCTGTTTCTTGTCGTCCTGCAGCAACGAGCATGCGAAACTGCAAAACGAGGAAGACATGTGACGTGGGATTGGGGAGTGGGGAGTAGGGGAAAAGTCCCCTTTCATCTCCCTGCTACCCGTTTCAACACCCAACTACCCGTTTCATGTCCCTGCTACCCGTTTCATCTCTCTGCTACCCGTTTCATCTCCCTGCTACCAGTGTCATCTCACCCGATGTTGATGGCCGTCTCCAGCTTGTCTCCTGTGAGCACCCAGATCTTGATGCCCGCCTGTGCCAGCCGGTCTATTGCCTCCGGTACCTGCGGGCAGGGGGGAAAGGGGGCGGGGGGGGGGAGCAAGGGGGAGAACAGGGGTGACAGCGGGAGAGGAGGGGGGAGCAAGAGGTGAGCACCCAGATCTTGATGCCTGCCTGTGTCAGCCGGTCAATTGCCTCCCGTACCTGAGGAGGGGAATGTGAGAAGAGAACACCCAGATCTCAAGGGTGCAGGGTGCGAGGTAAGTAAGATGGGGGGCGAGTAAGGGGGGGAATGAACAGAGCAGACTGGGGGATGAGCAGAGTGGTGGGGGAGCAGGCCGAGGGGGTGGGGGAAAGGGGGGAAGGGACGAACAAGGGGGACGAGCAGGGTGCGAGGGGGAGGGATGAGGGGCACAAGGTGGCTTGAGGGGAGCGACGCTCCTGTGAGTAGTAAGTACCTCTGCTGACTCAGGGGTGGAAGCAGATTCTGTGATATGTGCATCCCCGTGTCCGTGTTCATGTGTTGGTCACCCGAAGAGTGGTGATGTCACTGGTGGGGTCGGCGATTGAAAAGAGTCACGTGCCATACCGCGACTCAATTCTTACCCACCTCCTTAAGGTGAGCGCCCTTGCCGTGAGAATTGACGGCGCCCTAAACCTCCCTTTACCGACCTGCTTCTGTGTGCTTCTTGGTCAACTTCCTTCTCCCTTCCCACCCACACCCTTCCCAACCCCACCCAACTCACCCCTTGCTGAAGCTTATCCTCCACAGCAGTGGCCCCCAGGAGCGTCAGCCCCTGTTCAATCTCCTCCGCAGCAGCATCCACCAGCGCCTCCCTCTCCGCACTCAGACTCCTCCGCGCCCCTTCAAACCGCTCCAGCCACTCCCCGCACTCCTCCTCACTCAACTCCCTGTACGCCAGCGCCAGCGTCCGCAGCCCTGCCTCGCCGTACCGGTGCAGCGTGGCCCGGGTAGCTTCCAAATGCTGCCGCCCGGTGGGCGCTAGGCGCTCGTATATGACGGAGTCGGCGCCCTTGGTCATGAGGAGGATGCGGTTGGAGGGGTCTCGGACCACCACTGACATGCGCTTACGCGTGGAGTTGAACTCTATCAGTGCCAGGATCGTGTACTCCCTGTTAGATGTGAATGGGTACAACAATCCGCAATGAGCGGTCACTGCCAGGATCACATATTCTCTCCCAGTCGCATGAGGGGGAAGGATGATGAGGAGAGGGATGATGAGGAGAGGGATGATGAGGAGAGGGATGATGAGGAGAGGGATGATGAGGAGAGGGATGATGAGGAGAGGGATGATGAGGAGAGGGATGATGAGGAGAGGGATGATGAGGGGAGGATGATGAGGGGAAGGATGATGAGGAGAGGGATGATGAGGGGAAGGATGATGAGGAGAGGGATGATGAGGGGAAGGATGATGAGGAGAGGGATGATGAGGGGAAGGATGATGAGGAGAGGGATGATGAGAGGAGGGATGATGAGGGGAGAGATGATGAGGGGAGGGATGACTCCCCTCCTCACCCGTCCACGTTGCTTTTTCCCTTCTCACCCCTGCACGCTGCTCCACCCCCCCTCACCTGTCAACAGTGTTCTGCCCTGTCTCGTCCGGCTCGCGCACCCAAACGGTCGTCTGCGTGCGCTTGAAGAACGCCACGCCCATCTGCCGCGCCGCCTCCACGAACGCCGCCTCGTCCGGCGACTCCGCCTCGTACTCCACCTGCCCGGAAGCTTCGTCCACCTCGGGAATGACGGTGTGGCACACGGCCAGCACGCGCAGGAACGCGCGGATCTCCTCGCGGTGCGGCTCGCGCAGCCACGCGCCGTCCAGGAGCCTATTATCCCGCAGCGCGAACCCCTTAACCCCCGGCTTCGCCGTCCCGTTCGCCGCCGCCTCCGCCGCGACGCGCTCCTCCTCCTCGTCGTAATCCTCCAGCTCGCTCAGATCGCGCCCGAGCCGCCGCGCCGTGGCGCGCTCGACCTCGGTAATCCCGCGGCCGTACGCGACGCCGGCAATGGAGCACTTGAGGAAATCCATCTGGTTACACGTCAGCGTGCCCGTTTTGTCGCTTAGCACCGTATCCACTTGCCCTAGCTCCTCGTTCAAATTACTCGTGCGCGCGCGCGCCGGCATGTCCGTTTCCGCGAAGTACATCCCGCGATCAGCGCTAATGAACCACGCCTGGAAGATCTTAACGATCTCGATCGACACGTATAGCGAAATAGGGATGAGGTAACCGTACAGGATGATCGCCGTCAGGCACTGCAGCACGGACGACGTGGCGGGTTTCGCGGGGTCGTAGTACGCGTCAGTATCGGTCGGCGCGAGGTACCACCAGGACGGCATCTGATTCTTGGTGCGTATGCCGAAAATGATACTCCCCACGATCGCCATCAGCAGCAGGCAGGCGAAGAGGAAGTAGATGATCTTATCCATGCGCCGTTCGATCGAGCTGCGCTTCGACGGCGCCGTGGTCGAGTTCATCATGACTTTGCTGTCGTGGCCGGTAAAAATAACCACCCCCACCACCCACGCCGTGTTGCGCAGCTTCGAGTCGCGCAGCAGCACCTGCGCCGCGGTCAGCGACGTCGCCTCGCCGTCCCACTCTAGATTCCCTACAAACGTGTACAAACTCGGGTTCGGGTCCTCGCACTTAATCTCCGCCGTGAATTTCGCCAGCACCTCGGGGTCCTCGAGCGGCAGCGTGCGCTCGAGCGCCTTACGCAGTTTAAGATTCGTCTCGCCGTCCAGATTCATTGTTTCGACGTAGCACACGCCGTCCGGGTAGCTGGAGGCGAGCATTAGGAGGTCGGCGGGGAAGAACTCGTCCTTGAGCACTTTAACTACGTCGCCCACGCGCACCGCCTTCCACTCGCACGGCTCGAACCGCCCCTCGCCCACATGGCGCAGAACCTTGCGCTTGTTCACCTCGTCGTCCTGGCGGACGGGGAAGGGGAAGGGGAAGGGGAAGGGGAAGGGGGAAGGGGAAGGGGAAGGGGGAAGGGGAAGGGGGAAGGGGAATGGGTAAAGAGGCGTGTGAGGGGCCTCAAAAGTCGCCCCTCCACGTGGCGCAGCACCTTGCGCTTGTTCACCTCGTCGACCTGGCGGACGTGGAGGGGGAAGGGGGAGGGGGAAAAAGAGAGGGGTGAGTGAGGGGTGAAGGGGGAGGGGGAGAGAAGGGGGAATTGAGGGATGGGTGGGGTAAAGTACTAGGGGGAAGTGGGAAGAAAAGGGTTACGGGGGAGGGGTGGGGTGGCTGGAGGACGAGGGTTGGGAGGAGGAACGGCGTGGGAGCTTGTGGAAAGACGGGAGAAGAGGGGAAGGGGGAGGGGCGAGGGGGGGGAAGGTGAGGTTACAAGAGGGGAAAGAGGGAGCTTGATTGCGTTGCGTCGGAAAGACCGTTAGCCCAACAACCATTTCACCCTCCATTCTGGTTCCAACCGCTCCTCGAACCCCCTAGCTCATTGCGATGTTCCTGAAAGACATCCGTTACAATCACATCCGTGACTGTGACCAGAACTCACGGCAAGATATCGGCGCCAGTCTTCGATGGCCTCTTTGATCATGCTCACGCCCACCACCAGCACGAGCGGCGCGATCAGACTGTACGGCGCGTACGGCGTTAACGGCGTGAGCGCGAGGATGGCGCAGAGCAGGAAGTAGAGATTGGCGACGCGGCGGAACTGCTCAAATAGCGCCTTGGGGAGGAAGGACAGTATCGAGTATTTAGTGGTGGAAATTGAGTTGTTACAATAACGAAGCGGACTGCCTTTCTCCACGTGGTGATGCGGCTCGTTGCAGTACACGTGGCGCTGAAAGCCCTTCTCTCCGACCAGCTCGCTCTCGTCTGCGCGGGGCCGGATGCACCCCGCGTATGAGAGGAGCCGCGAGAGGCGCACGCGCGACTTGGATTTAGACGTCGACGACATGATGACTAATAGTTACTGTTGTTTAAGAATATTCAAGCAGAATAATGAACAATGAAGGTATTCTTGCTAGCAACGGACGCCGTGCGACCTAATTCCTATGCGGGCTAGTCCGTTCGCCTCTGACCTAACCCAAGCAGCCGCTGTTGGCTAATTAAGTTAACCACTCTAAATGCATTTCCTTGCGCTCATTGCACTGCAGGCTGCGTGACGATCAGCAGTAAGTGACCGGAGCCTCACACGGACTCGCGAGACAGCCACATCCATTGACTCTTATTCCAACTATTCCAAATATTCCAGCAATATTGCGGCTGCATCGAGGCTCTCGTCTCGACTCGAATGGTTTGACGGCAGCACAGCGTGTGACTCATCTATGCGTGCTCTACCCGACACGTTGTCTGACGCACTTCCATGGCGCTCTGGTTGCACTGAAACGTGGGGAAGGGGGGAGGGGTGGGTAACATTACAGGGAGTGCTGCGCAAGGAGATGGCGCAGCGCAGTGAGGGGACCAACTTGCGCTCGAGGGCGGAGAAAATGCTCACCGAGGGGAGGGGAGGGGAGGGGAGGGGAGGGGAGGGGAGGGGAGGGGAGGGGAGGGGAGGGGAGGGGAGGGGAGGGGAGGGGAGGGGAGGGGAGGGAGGGGAGGGGAGGGGAGGGGAGGGGAGGGGAGGGGAGGGGAGGGGAGGGGAGGGGAGGGGAGGGGAGGGGAGGGGAGGGGAGGGGAGGGGAGGGGAGGGGAGGGGAGGGGAGGGGAGGGGAGGGGAGGGGAGGGGAGGGAGGGGAGGGGAGGGAGAAGGGGGAGGAGGGGAGGGGAAAGGAGTGGGAGGAGATGGGGGAGGGGGATGCGGCTATTTCTCAATCGGGCATTCTATGGCGAGGCGACGATCATAATGAATTGTTGCACTACCCGTACCAAGGTTGCATCCAGTGGTTCAGTTCAGGTCGCCCTTTCACAGCAGCTATGCTGCGAGGAGGCGACAAGATGATGTCACCACTCTGTAACGTTTTGAACCATATTTCAGGTAAACAGAACCACGTCTGTAGCGTGGACTTTGGCGGATGGCGGACACATGAGCGGAACGATTTGACTGAAAGCGGAGCGCCCTAGAAAATGCATGGTGTCTTGGTGTAGTAGTGTCCTCGGGCGCAGATTCTTCCCGCCGAAAAACAGTGCCCCGCACACGTCGCCCTCACTCTGGTGATGCGCTGCCGCAGGACTGAACAGCACCGTTCTGTGGTGTTGCCAAGCCGGCTTGCAGCGGGGATGTGCTCGAGGAGGGTGTGGCGGGGACGACCAGCTTACCTTCCCCCCAATCCCAAGGAGGCATCCCTCCACTGGAAAATGGCGTCGTGCAGAGCACGTGGGGGTCACTGAGTGGCTGCAAAGTCTGCACCGCACGGATTGTGTGGCCTTTCAAGGCCGCGAGACCCTTCACGAAGCGAAACATGTAACAAGTGCAAATCAAATTGTGTAGCAACCTCATAAAGTTGGTTTCACATTTCATAACAGTGCTTTGAAGCCACTGCTGATTTTAAAGCCTGAAGTCAGCACTGGTTCATCGCGCAACACTTTTACATTAAAGTCTGTGTCTTATCACCTGCGTGGAGCATTAAGCCTGAATAGAAGAGGTTAGCCTGATAACAGGCCGTAGGAACACGCCATGAATGGATTCTCAAAGTTATCATAGCAGGCTGTGCTGCGGCTTCCCCTCATGTCTCTACGAGGGGCACACCTGCAGCAACAGCGTTGCCTTGCTCGCTCTGTGAGCCCTGTTGGTGCGGCGTGACGTTGGCTCGAATCCACGCCAGCGTGGCATCGATGGCATTCTGGTCACAGTAAATCCTGTGAAACACACATCGGGCGGGTGAGGGGGGGGGGGGGGCAGGACAGCACGGTAAGCTGTATGGACGGCTGGTCTGACACTGCCTGCTCGGCATGATGCACACCACCCATGCACTGGTGGACAAATGAGAGCAAGCAAGCGAGGAAAGAGGAGAGCAGGCGAAAACTGAAGAGAGCAGGTGAGGACAGTGCAGTGCAGGCACGAGCGCAAGAGAGGGTGGAAGATGCAGAGAGCATGCGAGGGGGGGGTGAGAGAGAGTCATGAGTCGTACTCCAGCTGTGCCCGATACCCCTTCAGCGCCCGCTCCTCCTCCTTGCTCTCCCTGCGATGCTCTCGCCTC
Organism: Closterium sp. NIES-65; assembly: GCA_948144175.1. Taxonomy (NCBI): domain Eukaryota; kingdom Viridiplantae; phylum Streptophyta; class Zygnematophyceae; order Desmidiales; family Closteriaceae; genus Closterium; species Closterium sp. NIES-65. The sequence goes on along the minus strand of CANXME010000062.1, from coordinate 1,075,941 downwards.
ACCGCCTTTTCCCACGCCCCCCCACTGCCCCCTCCTCCAACACGACCCTGCCCCCCTTCCCTCTCTGCCCCAAATCTTCCTTCCCCACCCCCCTGCTCCTCTCCATCGCCCTGCCCTTCCCCACCCGCCTGCACCTCCCCACCTGCCTGCACCTCCCCACCTGCCTGCACCTCCCCACCCGTCGACCCATCAAAGTCGCGCAGCACCATCCCCACCAGCTCGTCCTGGGGCGGGCAGAGGGGAGGGGGAACATGGAGGGCAGAGGGGAGGGGGGACATGGAGGGCAGAGGGGAGGGGGAACATGGAGGGCAGAGGGGAGGGGGAACATGGAGGGCAGAGGGGATAGGGAACATGGAGGGCAGGGGGGAGGGGGAACATGGAGGGCAGGGGGGAGGGGGAACATGGAGGGCAGGGGGGAGGGGGAACATGGAGGGCAGGGGGGAGGGGGAACATGGAGGGCAGGGGGGAGGGGGAACATGGAGGGCAGGGGGGAGGGGGAACATGGAGGGCAGGGGGGAGGGGGAACATGGAGGGCAGGGGGGAGGGGGAGGGGGAACATGGAGGGCAGGGGGGAGGGGGAGGGGGAACATGGAGCCGTGGAATCGAGTGAGCAACTGCACACGAGTACAGCAGCTCACATGGGCCAGGTGAGAAGCAGGCAGCAGTAATCACCAAGCGCTTTGACACACATCAACACACGGCTGCTTCACGCACCTCTGCGACTTCACGCACTTCTATTGTTTGACACTGCCTCACCAGGGGGGCGATCCTCTCAACAGGGGGGCCATTCCTCTTAACAGGGGGGCCATTCCTCTCACCAGGGGGGCCATTCCTCTCAACAGGGGGGCCATTCCTCTCACCAGGGGCGTGTGAGCGGGCAGCCATCGGAAGAGTGGTTGGGAGCGGAACCACGTGATCTGGCGCTTGGCGTAGCGCCGCGACGCCTGCTGAAACTCCAAGATGAACGCCACCAGCGCTGCCTGCAGCGCCTCCTGCAACGCCACTTCCACCCGTTGCTCTTCCACCCGCTGCTCTTCAACCTGCTGCTCTTGCTGCCCTGGCTCCTCACTGGTCCTCGCTTGCCCCATGAGGCGCTGGCAGTGCAGCAGGAAGGCCATGGCCTGGCGGTAGCCGATGGCGCGTGTGGGCGAGGAGGTGTCGGGGTGCAGCCCCGCTCGCAGCAGCGCCAGACTCTCTTCCAGAAGCCCGCCTGCCGACCACATGGGAGGAGAGGGCACGGGAGAGGGCACGGGAGGATGTGGCATGTGTGTGGGCGAGGAGGAGTCGGGGGTCAGCCCTGCCCGCAGCAGCGCCAGACTCTCCTCCAGCAGCCCGCCTGCCGACCACATGGGAGGAGAGGGCACGGGAGAGGGCACGGGAGGATGTGGCATGTGTGTGGGCGAAGAGGAGTCGGGGGTCAGCCCTGCCCGCAGCAGCGCCAGACTCTCCTCCAGCAGCCCGCCTGCCGACCACATGGGAGGAGAGGGCACGGGAGAGGGCACGGGAGGATGTGGCATGTGTGTGGGCGAGGAGGAGTCGGGGGTCAGCCCTGCCCGCAGCAGCGCCACACTCTCCTCCAGCAGCCCGCCTGCCAACCGGCCACACGGAGAGAGCGCACGGGGCGATGGGGCATGCAGAGGAAGACAAGAGATGGATGCATGAGGATTCGGGGTGCAGGCCCGCCCGCAGCAGCGCCACACTCTCCTCCAGCAGCCCGCCTGCCCGCTGCACGGGCGGAGAGAGCGCGAGAGAGGGCATGGGACGATGGGGCATGAAGAGGAAGGCAAGAGATGGATGCATGAGGGCGAGGGGGCCGGAGCCGTGGGTTGGTGGAAGGAGTGTGGACTCAAGTGGTGCAGGTGAGGGCAATGGTGAAAGGAGGGTGCAGCGGACTGGAGTCGCCACGTACGAGCATTTGTGTTTTTTGAGAATTCTCAAAAAACACGCTGTGAAAGGAGGGTGCAGCGGACTGGAGTCACCACGTACGAGCATTTGCTCGGTAGAATCTCAAAGGCCATAAGTCCTTCCACCTAGCAAGCAAGCAGCAAGGCTCGCCTCACCTGAAAGCAGCAAGGCTCGCCTCACCTTGCACCATCTCTTCGCAGCGTCGATCTATTCGGCGGTACAGTGGCAGGCGAGGGGCGTCCAGGAAGAAACAATGGAAGGCGAAAGGTGGAGGTGACGAGGCTGCAGCAGCAGCAGCAGCAGCAGCAGCAGCAGCAGCAGCAGCAGCAGCAGCAGGCGGGGAGGTGTGTTTGGCCTGGTGGGAAGGCACGGTGATCTCTGATCGAGGCCGCCCCGTGGCCTGAGGGAGGGGAAACAGGCACACGCTTACACAGGCTTGGAAAACAAAGCCGTGACGTGGAAAGGAGGGAACATGGTGTTGAAGGTGAAGAGGGGGGACGGAGAGGACGGTGGCGTGGGGGATTTAGAGTCCCTCACTGTCCCTGGCCTGCTGGATGCCGGACACTCTCCACGACTACGCTTTGAGCACTCCTGCCTCTTCACCACTCTTGCCCCCTCCACACGCACACAGTGCCCCTCACACGCACACACTGCCTCCCACACGCACACATACCCTGAGAATCTCAAACGCCCTGGTCAGCCGGTACCAGTCATTCCGTGCCAGCTGGCCTGCTGTGATTGGGTCGCCCGCAGCAGCAAGGGCAGCCAGAGCGGCCTCCCAGTCGCCCTCCTCCGAATACCTCACACGCGGCTGCCTGCTCGCCCACCCCCGCTCCCTCGCCTCTCTCTCTCTCCCTGCTTCGCCCTGGCCCCCCATCGCCTGGCCCCCCATCGCCTGGCCCCCCATCGCCTGGCCCCCCATCGCCTCCTCCATTCCCCCCACACCCACACCATCGTTGCCCTCCTCGCTCCTCCCGTCAGCACTCAACTCTTTCTCCAAGCCGCCCCTCACTGCGTCGGCTGCTGACGCCCTTCCCGCTGCTGCATCCCCCTCACCCCCACCTACTGCCTCTTCTGCCCCACCAACCGCCGCTACGCTCCTCTCATCCCCCCTCTCATCCCCCCTCGCATCTCCCCTCGCCCCCTCCCCCCTGCTGGCCTGCCTGGCGCGCATCACAGCGGCCTCGATCTCGCGGGCAACGGCGCGTTCCAGCGCGGGGCAGGAGGGGGGCGTGGCGGGGCGGCCGTGCAGCAGCCATGCGAGGTACAGCCCCGTGCCGCCCACCACCACCGCCACGCCCCCCCGCTGCACCACACCCTCCACGGCCGTGCGCGCCGCCTCGTAGAAGTCGCCTGCAGTGAACTCTGCGGGGTGCAAAGGCGGGATGACAGGGGAGGGGAGAGGGGGGGGAAGCCTCCTTCTGAGGCGGGATGCTCCTGCGCACATGCTCCTGCGCACATGCTCCTGCGCACATGCTCCTGCGCACATGCTCCTGCGCACATGCTCCTGCGCACATGCTCCTGCGCACATGCTCCTGCGCACATGCTCCTGCGCACATGCTCCTGCGCACATGCTCCTGCGCACATGCTCCTGCGCACATGCTCCTGCGCACATGCTCCTGCGCACATGCTCCTGCGCACATGCTCCTGCGCACATGCTCCTGCGCACATGCTCCTGCGCACATGCTCCTGCGCACATGCTCCTGCGCACATGCTCCTGCGCACATGCTCCTGCGCACATGCTCCTGCGCACATGCTCCTGCGCACATGCTCCTGCGCACATGCTCCTGCTCACATGCTCCTGCTCACATGCGCCACCTCGCCACCTCACCACCTCGCCACCTCACCACCTCACCACCTCGCCACCTCACCACCTCGCCACCACGCCCCACCCACCTTGCCACGGCTCGCGGATATCCAGCAGGTGGTGCGGCACGCGGCGCTGCTCGTCAGGGGAGGCCTTGGCGGACCCCACGTCCAGCCCGCGGTACACCTGCACCGAGTCCGCGCTCACCACCTCGCCGCCCCGCACCGCCTCCGCCACCGCCAGCGCCAGCCGCGACTTGCCCACTGCTGTGGGGCCCGATATCACAATCACCCGCCGCCCCTGCCCCTGCCCCTGCCCCTGCCCCTGCCCCTGCCCCTGCCCCTGCCCCTCCCCCTGCCCGTGGCCGTCGCCTCTCGCCTCCTCCCGTGGCCGCCCCGCTGCTGCCCCCTGATCTAGCTGCCCGCGGCCTCTGCGCGCGCTCGTCTCATCTTCGCATGCACCGGCTGCCAGGCCTTGCGCCAACATCCCCTCGCCCGTGCCCCCTTCGCTCCTCTCGCCCGCTTCGCTCCTCTCCCTCCCCTCCGTGCACCCTTGCTGCGCGTCCCCTCTCGTTCGTCCCTCCGCCTTCCCCCCGCCCTGCTCGCGCAGCCCGTCAAGCCCCTCTAACCCTGTACCCGCGCTCCTCGCCATGCGCTCACCGCCCGCGCGGCTGGCAGTGGCAGTGGCAGTGGCAGTGGCAGTGGCTGCTGCAGGTGCAGGTGCAGGTGCTGGCCCGGCCCTCTCTCGAGCCCCAGTCACTCGCGCGCCTTCACCTTCTCTTCTCCACGCGACTGCCGCCGCCCCTCCTCGCTCGCACTCGTGCCCAACGCAGCGGCGCACGGAGTAACGACCGAGCCTGTTTGCAAGTGTACCGTTGAGCCAACTGTCAAGTCTATGCACGGAGTAACTGCCGAACCTGATACCGAGCAGCATCCCCGTATTGACGAGGCGCGACGGGAGGAGCGCGACGGAAAGGGCCCGCGGTGGTGGGGGGGGCAACCTAAGCGCGACGAGAGGGAGGGCCCGCGGGGACCTTTCTACGCGCGACGAGAGGGGCCCGCGAGAGGGCTTCCTAAGCGCGACGGGATGCGCGAGGCGACGGGCGGCCTTAGGGGCGACGGGCGGCCTAGGCGCTACGGGCTGCACGGGGCTACGGGCGGCCTAGGCGCTACGGGCTGCACGGGGCTACGGGCGGCCTAGGCGTGACTGGCAGCGGGGGCGACGGGCTAACGGGGCCGCGAGGCGCCGAGGCTAGCGGGATCGACGGGCTAACTGGGCAGCGGGGCTAACTCTTGAAATTCGATCAAGGGAAACGTTGAATGCAAAGTACGGTACATCAACAGGCGTCTAACGATGCAAACCAATTTATTATGAATAAATTCTGCCAGCTGTAGCTGTAGCGAGAACGTTCCACACAAACCATTTGGTTGTGGGGAATTCGCAATCCGGTCAATACGAGGTAGCGGCGGCTAGACGTCGCGGCTCGCAACGCAACCCTGCCAGCAGACTGCACGCGACGCGTCATCTTCAGCGTCGCCACGAGCGCCATGCCAAACCGTACCAGCGCGCCGTCTCGTCCCGCCCCGCCGCCGGCAATGAGGGCGGGCGACCGCGTGAGCATCGTGGCGCCCGCCGGGGCCGTGGACGCGCGACTGCTGCGACAAGGCTGCGACGTGCTGGCGTCGTGGTGAGGCACGCACCCTCCCTTCCGTGCGTCGTGGTGAGGCACGCACCCTCCCTTCCGTGCGTAGTAATGACGTACACACGCGCTCGCTCGTGCGTTGTGACGTACACACGCGCTCGCTCGTGCGTTGTGACGTACTCACGCGCGAGAGTGGTGACGAGACGCGCACGGTTCATGTGTGCTGAGGCACACGCACGCACACACCTGCTGTCACTGCCGCCGCACTGCCGCTCGCACGTGCCGTGAGCTGGGCGATCATATGAATGAGTGAGTGAGGGAGTAGCTGGGAATGCAAACCCGAGCTCATACACATGCTTTTGACTCGACTCAAAAACCGAGCTCATACACATCGTGACTGCCGCTGCTCACTTGCGAGGTGTCCCCACGCGCTGTCACGCCATTGGGCCTCCCTCCCCCTTTTGAGAATTCTCACAAGTAATTTCAGCACAGGGCCTCCCCTTTCCATCGTTCTGCCCCTCCCCTCCCCCTCGTTCTGCCCCTCCCCTCCCCCTCGTTCTGCCCCTCCCCTCCCCCTCGTTCTGCCCCTCCCCTCCCCCTCGTTCTGCCCTCCCCTCCCCCTCGTTCTGCCCTCCCCTCCCCCTCGTTCTGCCCCTCCCCTCCCCCTCGTTCTGCCCTCCCCTCCCCCTCGTTCTGCCCTCCCCGCTCTTCTTGAGCTCGGCAGGGGGCTCGTGCCGGTCGTGCATCCGCAAGTCGCACTGCGCCAAGCCTACCTCGCAGGCTCGGACCAAGCCAGAGCCGCAGGTCTGGTGGAGGCGTTTCTGGACCCCTCCACGCGCGCAGTGGTGTGCGCCCGGGGCGGGTATGGCTGTGCGCGCCTGCTGCCCCTGCTGGAGCGCGCGCTTAGGGGGGAGGGGCAGGGGGAGGGGGGAGGGGAGGCGGAGGGGAAGGGGGAACGAGAATGGGAGTGCGGAGGCTGGGAGTGCGGGGAGAGGGAGGCGGAATTGGAGAGAGGCGCGGAGGCAGTGTTGGGGGAAGGAGGAGCAGCGATTGAGGGCAGGACGGATGAGGACAGGGGGCATCACGCCAAGGGAAATGAGCGGGTGGAGTGTGGGGGCACTGGGGGTGAGGGCAAGGGGGATCAAGGAAAGGCGAATGAGGGCGAGGGTGAGGCAGGCGGATGGGCGCAGAGGGTTGATGGGTGGGCGGAGTGTGTGGCGGAGGAGGGGGGTAGTAGGGGGACGGTGATGGGGGGAGGAGAGGATGGAGGGGAGGGGCGTGCAGAGGTACGGGAGGGCGTGGGGACAGCGAGTGAAAGGGCAGCAGGAGGCGATGGTGGGTGCAGAGGTGCAGATAGATCAACTGGTTGCAGTGCTGATGTGGCACGATGCTCTACTGCTGACGTGGCGCAAGGCAGCAGCAGGCGCTCGTGTCTTGCTACACAGATCCGCCGCAAGCGATTCTTCGGCTTCAGTGATGTCACGGCGCTGCACAGGTGGGCGCAATGGTGCAAGTGTGTGGTTCCTGCCCTGTTCAACCAGCACGTGCGTGCACAAGCCATGCTCGTGTCTTTCAACCTGCCTGCCGATTCAGCCATGCTTTTGCTTTTGCTTTTGCACAAGGCCCGAGGCACCGAACCAATGCCCCCTCGAGACTTTCAGCTGTGAACCCACATGTCTGCATGTGCAAACTACCATCACGCATACCATCTCTGCTCAATCCCTCCTCCCCACCCCTCCTCTTATTGGTATCTCCTTTACTCTTCTCTCCACTTGTTCGCTTGGTCTCTTTCCCCTTTTTCCCCCCATGTTAGTTTCTTCCAGGCGGAGCTAGCAGAGCCAATCATCTCCTTCCACGCGCCCATGCCAGCCACATCATTCTTCACCGACCAATCAGCAACCGCCAGCAGAGCAGCCCTCCGTGCCGCCCTCTTCGAACCCTCGCTCACTCTCGCCTGCCCCCCGCTTCAGGTGATGGTCAGGTGCCCTCTAGGTAAATGTCCGGTGCTTTTCGGGTTATCGTCACTTCATTGCCCTCCCTGCCACCTCTCTCCCCCTTCCCTCGCGCCTTGCTCCCTGCTGTAATTCCTGTCAGCTTTTGGGCTCTTGACGCATCCCCTTGCATACCCTTCAATTCTCCGCTCTCCTTCTGTTTCACCCCGCCTTTCCCCCTATATTTCCTCCGCCAACCCCCTTCATCCACCACCGGCCCGCTGCCTCCGGAGGGGCTGCTACTGAGGCGCCTAATGGAGCAATGTTCCCCTCCCCTTTGCTCCCCTTCGCCCCTCAATATCCTCCGTCCCCACCCCGCCTCTCTTCCCCACGCCTTCCCCCCTCCGCCTTCCCCTCCCCGCCTTCCCCTCTCCGCCTTTCCCCCTCCGCCTTCCCCTCTCCGCCTTCCCTTCTCCGCCTTTCCCTCTCCGCCTTCCCCTCTCCACCTTTCCCCCTCCGCCTTCCCCTCTCCGTCTTCCCCTCTCCGCCTTTCCCCCTCCGCCTTCCCCTCTCCGCCTCCCCTCTCCGCCTTTCCCCCTCCGCCTTCCCCTCTCCACCTTCCCCTCTCCGCCTTCCCCCTCCTCCTTCCCCCTCTCCGCCTTTCCCCTCCACCTTCCCCCTCCGCCTTCCCCTCTCCGCCTCCCCCCTCCGCCTTCCCCTTCCGCCTTTCCCCCTCCGCCTTCCCCTCTCCACCTTCCCCTCTCCGCCTTCCCCCTCCACCTTTCCCCCTCCGCCTTCCCCTCTCCGCCTTCCCCCTCCGCCTTCCCCCTCCGCCTTTCGCCCTCCGCCTTCCCCTCTCCACCTTCCCCCTCCGCCTTCCCCCTCCGCCTTTCCCCCTCCGCCTTCCCCTCTCTGCCTTCCCCTCTCCACCTTCCCCCTCCGCCTTCCCCTCTCCGCCTTCCCCCTCCGCCTTCCCCCCTCCACCTTCCCCCTCCGCCTTCCCCTCTCCGCCTCCCCCCTCCGCCTTCCCCTTCCGCCTTTCCCCCTCCGCCTTCCCCTCTCCACCTTCCCCTCTCCGCCTTCCCCCTCCACCTTTCCCCCTCCGCCTTCCCCTCTCCGCCTTCCCCCTCCGCCTTCCCCTCTCCGCCTTCCCCTCTCCGCCTTCCCCCTCCGCCTTCCCCCTCCGCCTTTCCCCCTCCGCCTTCCCCTCTCCGCCTTCCCCCTCCGCCTTCCCCTCTCCACCTTCCCCCTCCGCCTTCCCCTCTCCACCTTCCCCCTCCACCTTCCCCTCTCCACCTTCCCCCCATCCATCGCAGGGCCGCTGCCTCCAGAGGGGCTGGCTGGCCAATCCCTCCTCTTGCTGCCGCCCAAACCGAGTGCAAGGGCGGCTGCTGGGCGGCAATCTGTCTGTTCTGGCGTCGCTGGTGGGGTCCAAATGGGTAGCGGGGCGGCGAGACACGTGCCGTTGCTGCTGCAGCAGCGGTGGTGGGGGTGCGGAGGACAGTGATGGCGCGGGGGGCAGTGATGGTTTGATTCTGATGCTGGAAGATGGTGAGAGTCGAGGCGTGTGTGGTGAGAGTCGAGGCGTGTGTGGTGAGAGTCGAGGCGTGTGTGGTGAGAGTCGAGGCGTGTGTGGTGAGAGTCGAGGCGTGTGTGGTGAGAGTCGAGGCGTGTGTGGTGAGAGTCGAGGCGTGTGTGGTGAGAGTCGAGGCGTGTGTGGTGAGAGTCGAGGCGTGTGTGGTGAGAGTCGAGGCGTGTGTGGTGAGAGTCGAGGCGTGTGTGGTGAGAGTCGAGGCGTGTGTGGTGAGAGTCGAGGCGTGTGTGGTGAGAGTCGAGGCGTGTGTGGTGAGAGTCGAGGCGTGTGTGGTGAGAGTCGAGGCGTGTGTGGTGAGAGTCGAGGCGTGTGTGGTGAGAGTCGAGGCGTGTGTGGTGAGAGTCGAGGCGTGTGTGGTGAGAGTCGAGGCGTGTGTGGTGAGAGTCGAGGCGTGTGTGGTGTGATACTATGCGACCTGATGCAAGCGAGGCAGGCATGCATGCGGTGGGATGGGATGGAGTGGGATGGGATGGGGTGACATGTTCATGATCCGCTAGGAATGGTGCGACTTCTGACCTCGCTTGGCTCGTCCTATGCAATGCCTTCTTGCCGGATTCAATCGAACGTTATGCTCTTCCTGCCATGTAACCTTGCACCACGCCCCCTTTTGCTGCATCTGTAGCCTAGCCACTGCCATGCCTCCGTAGTCCCAGTCACATTCCTCAAATCTTCCCATCCCGCCTCCTCATTCTCCCTGCTGCCCGTGCTGCCTGTGCCATGTGGCAGTGGGGGAGGAGGAGTACCGGGGGGATCGCATGCTGCACCAGACCAGCTGCTGTGCAACCTTGAACCACCCTCCCCGCTCATCAAGCGCCTTTCTCGTCTCTTCCCATCTCCGTGTCTCTGTGCTGCCCATGCCATGTGGCAGTGGGGGAGGAAGAGTACCGGGTGGATCGCATGCTGCACCAGCTGCTGCCCTCTCTGCTGCCCTCGCTGCTCCCCCCCGCCCCTCCTCCCTGCCATGCTAGGGGATGCGCCCACTCACATGCTGCTGCCGCCCATTCTGCTGCCGCCCATTCTGCTGCCGCTGATGCTGCTGCCCATACTGCCACCCATGCGCCATGGAAGGACCTGGGCTCCTACCATCATGCCCATGCGCCATGGAAGGACCTGGGCTCCTACCATCATGCCCATGCGCCATGGAAGGACCTGGGCTCCTACCATCATGCCCATGCGTGTTGCCCCGGCAGGGGGCACGGCACACAGGGCCATGTGACGGCCCTGTCAGGGCTGGTTCTGGGAACCTTCTCCAATTTCCAGGGCATGAGTGACGAGGCACGAGGTATGCACGGGGTGTATCGGGTGCACGGGGTGTATCGGGTGCATGGGATGCTTTTGAGTCCAAGGCATGGGCCGCTGTGGCAGCTGCTCTTGACGCGCCCCACAGTACTGCCTGCACCCTTCCCTCTGCACCACTGCCCTGCTTGGACAGTCATTCATTCCAAATGTTCCTTCTGTCATCCACAGCCGTTCATCTTACCTCTCACTCCCCATTCCATCCACCGCACACAGAGAGTGTTCGACCAATCGTGGAGGAGCAGTACGGAGGCGACTGGGACAAGTGGTTCTGGCTGGGACAGGTGTCGCTCCCTCATTGGCTGCCGGTGCTGGCGGGGCTTCCCATTGGCCACACGAGTGACAACAGAGTGGCTCCTATTGGTGCTCTCGTGGAGCTTGATGTTGAAACCGCAACGCTCACTGCACTGTGATATTATATTCGATTTGATACGATTCAAGACAACAGAGTGGCTGCCATTGGTGCTCTCGTGGAGCTGGACGTTGAAACCGCAACGCTCACTGCGCTGTAGCTTCCAGCCAACGCATGCAGTGAATGCGCTGGTTCTCAGAGCATGTAGCCTGTAGTGTAACCACAGCATATATATATATATATATATATATATCAACATCACTTATTCTGAAAGTTAAGTTGCTAACTAGCCCTAGCACCTCAACTCCAGCTGAAGTATTTTGTTACGAGATATTGCTGCTGATAATAACGAGTACCGCTCCAGAGAGGATTTCCTTTGCCGGCGCTGCCGTCAATCTGCTCCTGTCGCAATTCCTCGCCTCGCTCGCTCCTCTCACTGGGTCACGTCAATAACAGCTCCACCGCACTACACCACCTTCACCGCCCTCCCCCGACCCCCCGCCACTGCCCCCCCGCGCACCACCCCATCACTGCGCCCGCCACTTCTGCGCCTGCCTCTTCTTCGCGACCGTTCTCGCCTCTCCCGCCCCGCGCTTCACCCAATTACCGCGCCCTCCAGTCCTGATTGTGCGCTAATTCGCGCGGCGTTCTCTCCCCCCTGCGCTGCGCGGTTCCCGCCGCCACCTCGCCGCCGCCGGCTTCCGCCGACTTCCGCCGGCTGAGAGGCGCAAGAACTAGTAACCGCCTGCCAACAGTCGCGGGGAAACCGCCGCCAGCGCCGCGGCGCAATGACGGGGGGCTTCGCGCCGATGGAGATCGACGGGGAGAGCTCGCGCGCGGCGCCCGCGGGGAAGCGCGAGGTGTGGGCGTGGTACGGGTACGACGCGGCGGTGGCGGGATTCTACTCCGCCGCGCTGCCCATCTTCTTCCCCCTGCTCCTCGTCGCGCTCGCGTCGGAATACGCGTGGCAGCACGCGGCGTCGCCGCAGCCGCCCGCGTGCAGCGCGGACGTGACGAGCGATTGCCTGCAGTGCGTGCCGGGGAAGGGCACGCAGCTGCAGACCTCGGCGGGGTGAGGAATGAGGCGAGGGGGGAAGAGGTAGGTGGGGGGGGGTTGAGGGTACTCGGGGGAGCAAGTGAACGCGCGCGAGTTGGTTCGCGCGCGACTCAGGAGGTTTGGCTGAGCGGACGTGACGAGAGAGTGCCTGCAGTGCGTGCCGGGGAAAGGCACGCTGTGGAAAGGACACTGGGATTGGCCTCTGGTCTGGCGCCGGAAGGGCTACAAGCTGAGTGCTTGGGAGGCGTGGGCGCGCTCACCCGCTATGCAAACATGCTCTTTTAGCCCAGTTGGTTAGCGAACTTGACACACGCAACTGCAGACGTCCGCGGGGGAAGGGGGAGGGGGAATTGGGGGAGGATGTACCTGGGAATTGCGCCCAGCAGCGGCGGCGCCCACCCCCACCCCGCAAGGACACGGAGGCGAAGAAAAATATAATTCCCACAATGCGGTGTCAGACTCTTTTCAGAACGGATCCTCTTTAACCCACCTCCCTCACTCCCCCCATCCCCCCCTCTGCCCCCCTTCCCCCCTTCTCCTTCCTGCCCCCCTCCCTTCCTGCTCCCCCAGGTACACTGCGGTCCCCATTCCCGGCATCCTGGTGGCGGGCAGCGGCAACGTGAACCCGGTCCCGTGAAAGAGTTTCCTGCCGGTGACTGCAAACTTTCAACACGAGTCATTTTGCACCTCGCCACCCCCCATCCAGGTACACGGAGGCCCCCATGCCGGGTATCCCAGTGGCAGGCGGGGGCAGCATCAACCCGGTGTCGTTCGCGACGGCCATGCTGGGCGTGTCCGTGCTCTTTGAGGTCGCTGCGTTTGTCACTGTTGGGCCCCTTGCTGACTTTGGCCGTGGGCGCAAGCAGGTACATAGATGCCTCCGTGATGGGGGAGAGAGCGAATCGCAACGGCCATGCTGGGCGTGTCCTTTGTCACTGTCAGCCCGCTTGCTGACTTTGGCCGTGGGGGGAAAATGGGTAGGGGGGGCGAAGGGGGGGAGGAGTGCGGGGGGAGAGGGAATGGGGAAAAGGGGGAAACAGGTGGGGGGTGGGGTGGGAGGAGTGAGCGGAGAGAGGGATTGGGAACGGGAAGGGGTACATGGGAAGGTGGAAGAAGGAAGAAGGGGTCAGGAGGGAAGTGGAAGAAGGGGGTAGGAGGGAAGTGGAAGAAGGGGTTAGGAGGGAAGTGGAAGAAGGGATTAGGAGGGAAGTGGAAGAAGGGATTAGGAGGGAAGTGGAAGAAGGGGTCAGGAGGGAAGTGGAAGAAGGGGTCAGGAGGGAAGTGGAAGAAGGGGTTAGGAGGGAAGTGGAAGAAGGGGTCAGGAGGGAAGTGGAAGAAGGGGTCAGGAGGGAAGTGGAAGAAGGGGTTAGGAGGGAAGTGGAAGAAGGGGTTAGGAGGGAAGTGGAAGAAGGGGTCAGGAGGGAAGTGGAAGAAGGGGTCAGGAGGGAAGTGGAAGAAGGGGTCAGGAGGGAAGTGGAAGAAGGGGTCAGGAGGGAAGTGGAAGAAGGGGTTAGGAGGGAAGTGGAAGAAGGGGTTAGGAGGGAAGTGGAAGAAGGGGTCAGGAGGGAAGTGGAAGAAGGGATGGCCATGCCATGCCATGCCATGTGTATTGTCTCAAAGTGTAACAATCACTGGACTGTCAACCCGGCAGCACATGTGCTCCTGCACGTGTCGCTGCTGCAGCCTCTCACCTCCTCTCTTGCGCCTCTCACGTCCTCTCTTGCGCCTCTCACGTCCTCTCTTGCGCCTCTCATTCCTTTTCAACGCCTTCCCCCATCACTCGCCTGCCCCTCCCTCCCCCCTCCCCCATACAGCTACTGCAGGTACGCACGTACATGGGAGCAGCGGCGTGTTTGCTCTTAAGTGGCTTCCAAGCTTATACATTTAAAACTCATCTCCTCTCTCCCCCTCCCCCTCCTACTCCCCGTAACAGCTACTGCAAGTGGGCACGTACATGGGAGCAGTGGCGTGTGTGCTCTGCCTCGTCCTCGCCTCGCCGGCCCTGTGGTGGCTCGCCGCCGTGCTGCTTGTCATCGCCAACATTGGCTACGGCATCGCCACCGTTGCTTACTACAGGTGACCACAGCCCCGCCACTGCTACAGGTGACCACAACCCCGCCACTGCTACCTATGTGGTTGTGCAAACAGATTGTGCCAGAGTTACACTCTCGCACCTCCTACCTTCAGCTCTTCAGCCCTGGCCCCACTCCAGCTCAGCCACCTGGCAGTGCTGGTAAACACGTTTTCCAGCGTGGCAGAGCAACTGCCAGACACGCATCACAATCACTCACCCAGAGAACCCCGTACTCCCACTTCAATTCCCCCCCATTTCCCCCCCCCCCTCCTCCCCCACCCCCAGTCTACTTGGCAAAGCTGGCGAACGCATCCCCCGAGGTGCAGCTAGCAGAAAATGCACCGCCTGAGGCACCCCGTACACTCCCCTCCCTCTCCCCCCTCCCTCCCCAATCTACCTGGCAGTGCTGGTGACCGCTCCCCTGAGGTGCAGTGCAGGTGTAGCAGGCAGAGACGCATGGCCTGAGGCACCCAATACCCTCCTACCCTCCCCCTCTCCGCCCCATGTACACGTAGACAGCTACAGACTGAGGCCGCGTTGCGTGCAGACTGAGGCACCCATACCTCCCCCACGCTCCCCCTCTTGTCCTCCCCACCCACCTCCCTCCCCCCAGCTACCTGGCAGTGCTGGTGGACGCGTCCCCCGAGGTGCAGCAGGCAGAGGCGGCGGGACTGCCGGTGCAGGCGGTGGTGGAGATGCGCGAGCAGGTGGGGCGGGGTACAGAGGGATTCTTAGGATTAATCCAAGGTGCCCAAGGAGCATGTGGGATGAGATGAGGGCGCAGGTGCGGGTGGGTGGGATGAGACAGGTTGTCTTCAAATAGAGTCAGACTTCTCATTTTTATCAAACGAGAGGGAACAGGCAACAGGCACCCGAAGTGCAGCAGGCAAAGGAGGCGGGGCTGCCAGTGCAGGCCGTGGTGGTGGAGATGCAAATGGGACACGGTGCAAATGGGTTCTTAGAATTCCGTTGAGCAGGTGGGTAGAAGGAGCATGTAGTTAGGGTGAGGGAGCAAGCATTTTGAAGCATCTCTGATTTCATATCCTCCCCCACCCCCTCTCCTCCCCATCACCATTCACCTTCCATTCGATCACCACCCGTGCCTTGCCCAACCATTCCCGCCATGCCCAACTGTCCCCTCAATGCCCACCAACCCCCCATGCCCAATTCGCACATGCCCCCAGCAGGTGGAGATGTGTGCCACAGCGGTTGCCTGTGCCAGTGCAGCGTCCATCGCCGTCACCCTCCTTGCAACTAACAGAGCATTTCGTGCCCCTGGCCCGTGCCCCACCATTCCCACCCTCACCAGGTAGAGAATCGCCTCTCCCTCACGGCAGTCGCCTGTGCCAGTGCCGCCTCCATCATCGTAACCCTCCTCGCCCTCGCCGCCACGCTCCCCACCTCCTCGCCTGCCCTCAAGCTGCGCCTCGCAGTGGCCCTCTGCGGCGCCTGGTGGATCCTCCTCGCGCTGCCCACCTTCGCCTTCCTCAAAGCCCGCCCCGGCCCCGCCCTCCCCCCGGGCTCGCCCCTGCGAGTCTTCTCCGGGTGGCGCCATCTCGGCGCCATTCTGGCCGAGGCGCGGCGGTACCGCAACGCGTTTGCGTTCCTGGTGTGCTACTTTGTGTACGCGGATGGCTACACCACCATCATGCAGGTGACTTTTGTGTCATGCAAATGCATTTTGTGTCAGTTCCTGTAGTCGACTCAAAACTCACCTTGTTTGCGTTCCTGGTGTGCTACTGTGTGTATGCGGACGGCTACACCATCATGCAGATGACTTTTGTGTCATGCAGATGACTTTTGTGTCATGCAGATGACTTTTGTGTCATGCAGATGGCTTTTGTGTTGGTTCCTGTAGTCGACTCAAAACTCACCTTGTTTGCGTTCCTGGTGTGCTACTGTGTGTATGCGGGCGGCTACACCACCATCATGCAGATCGGCGTGCTGTTTGGCCAGAGGGAGCTCTGCCTCTCCACGGGAGCTACTGTTCTGCTCGCCTGCTGCGTCTTCCTCTTCGCGCTCCTCGGCACGCCACTCGCCTTCTGGCTGCAGCGCGTGTCCGGGCTGCACAATAAAGCCATGGTCTGCGTGCTTATAGCGGGGATGATTCCCCTCCCGCTCTGGGGCCTGCTCGGGTACCTGACACCGGACGGCGGTGTGGGGTTGAAGTCAGCGTGGGAGCTGTATGTGTTTGCGGGGTGGTTCGGGGTGCTGCTGGGGCCATTGTCGTCGTACTCGCGCACACTGTTCATTGATATGATCCCCGTGGGGAGAGAGGGCGCCTTCTTCTCACTCTACTCCGTCAGCGACAAGGGCTCCTCCTGGCTCGGGCCCTTCATTGTCGCTGTCATTGTACAGGTGGGATGCGGTGGAGTGCGGTGGGGGGGAATGGGAAGGGTTGTTTTGATGAGAGGGTTATGGGAGGAGGAAGGGAGAGGGTGCCTTCTTCTCGCTCCACTCTGTCAGAAACAAGGGCTCTCCCTGGCTCGGCCTGTTCATTGTTGCTATCATTGTGCAGCAACATACCATTCACGTCACATACCATGCCTCCCTCACATGCCACCCTGCCCTTACAATCCCTTTCCTCCTTCCCTTTCTCCACTATCGTTCCAGGCCACGGGGGAGCTACGGGCGTCCTTCTTCTACATCCTGGCGGTAATGCTGCTGCCACTGATCGCGCTAGTACTGGCGGTGGACCATGCACGCGGCATCACGGATGCAGGGCGCAGCAGCCGCAGCCGGGCGGGCGACACGGGCATCGCTCAGGACGACCAGCCCAATGTGGTGGGCGGCGTCGTGCCGTATACTGCCATGCGCGCTCACTGACTGGCTGTGGCTCTGGTTGTGCCGCACTGACTGCCTGTGCCGCACTGACTAGATGGTGCTGCAATGCTTCTTGACCCTAAACCCCATACGCCTCATACACGGACCAGCTGTTCCCCACACCACTATGAGCATGTACTGGGTGGGTGGCTGGCTGTACGGCACTGCAGTCACTCTGTTACTATGTGCGCACACAATTGTTGGAAACAACTAACTTAAGCGCCTCTGTCGTGTCGAAACACCAAGACACAAGCGAAGCGAAACATATCGAAGCACCAGCGAGTCAACCCTCGGAGGTTGAAGTAACTGCTGGAGCCTGGAGGTTACGCGAAAGTCAAAGGTCAGCGACCTTTGACCTGACAAATACAGCGCGACAGCAAGGACACACAACTGACTCGTTACGGAGCAGTTGCCCGAGTCGTCATTGTATCAAACCGCAACAGCAATGGTAAAGTAGTTATAACTGCATCTCTTCATATTCCTTGTACTCTTATATAATCTTGTATCTCCTTGTCTTAATCAATCTACTTTGCCCTCACATACTAGCGCAAGGTGGTTCACAACTCTTTATTAAACGCTTTTGCTATTACATCAGTCCTACCAGGAGTTTATTCCTGTAAAAGATCCTAGGGGCTTTTCTCAGTCCAACATGGTATGAGAGCAGTCAGGACAAACTCCACTGTCAAGCAGGCCCTCAGAAGTCAGCGAAAAAAGGCTGATCAGGGGTAAAAAGGCTGTGATTTCAGTGGTGGGGGAATATTGAGGCTGCTGTGTCAGTTTTTTTTTTTTTAAGTGTTTGCTGAAAGTTCAGTTTTTTTTAATCGGTTTTTGCTGAAATATCAGTTTTTTTCCAGTAGGCTACGCTGTATCGTCAGAGTTGTAAGAAAGGGTTGGGCTGAAATCCCTGTAGTGGAGATTCGCGTAAGAGCCCTGAATTCCGGACGTCTAGGTACACTGCTTCGACCCCGCCTCCGTCAATCACGCCGAAATGGCAAGATTCCTTGCCAACGCATTCGGGAATGGCATTATTCCCGAATGTTCACTTCACTGCTGTCTTATCGCGAAGGTATCTTCGCTCCTGATTGGTTGTTTGGGCAACCACATCACTCTCTGGCGAATGGAAAGTCAACAGCGCTGCACAACGCACGCACGTTTCCTAATCTTTGGCGGAGGCTTCAGTCGCTGGCTGTCGCCCTTCATCGAGCGTTACGGCCCCGGAAAGGACCGTGAGGTGACAGTGGAGGGGCCCGACTTTGATGGGCGACCAGCAACATTCAAGTTCACGCTCCACGAGGACAAGGTCAAAGGCTACGAAGGCCCGTGTGATCACGACGCCTATGTGGAGGCCTGCACCGACTTTGCCGAGCGCATCGTGGCGAACCTGGAGAGTCGGTTGAGTGACTTGGACTCATTGTCGGGAGTCCGACTGTTCCTGCCGGATGAGTGGCCGAAGAGCAAGTTGGAGCGTCACGCACGATGCGTTGACTGGCTGCAGTCGCTGGTGACGCTATTCAAGGCAGAGCAGGCAGAAGACATACTGCCAGGTGGAGTTGTGTTTTCTGTTTGTTTCAATGCCATCGTATTGTTTCTCTTTAGAGCCAATACACCTCCTTCTTGTTTGCTTAATTCATCACTAAGCCCTGTCTTGCATTGTTTCCTCCCCCTCCACTTGTTGCCATGCCAGGTATCAAGAAGCGGCAGGCCCACAAAGAGCTGCGACTGTTCTGCTCCGTCCGTGCCTCTGCACCGAACGGGGAGAGGTCTTTCCACGATGGCCTCACGGCGATTTTGAAGACTCCTGACTGGCGGAGGAGTTACCCCAACCTGGTGCTATTGTGGGTAGCAGTGGCGGTGATTCCCCTTAGCACTGTGGAGTGCGAAAGGGGCTTCTCTCGCCAGAACGTGATCAAGTCCTGGCAGCGGAGCAGCCTCAAAGATGCACGGCTGGGAGACCTAATGTGCATGTCTCTGATGCCGTACGAGCCACAGTTCGACAAGGTGGTCGACATTTGGAGAAGCTACAAGAAGAGAAAGCCGTTCTCTAATGCCCCTAATTCCACCCAAGGGGAAACGAGCAAGAAGGGTAGAGCGACAGCTATGGAAGTAGATGAACCCCATGCTGTAGAAGATGTAGGCTCTAGTGGTAGTGAGGATGAAGAAGATGACGAGGTTGATGATGATCTTGATAGTTAATTGTAATTCTTACAAGATATGAGTGGATCAGACTTCACCGCAAAACGACGCTGATCGTTCAGCTTTTTTTCTCCTAGACACCCTGGAAAATCAGTTTTTTTTTTACCAACTCCACTGACCACTCAGCCATGAATCCATTCCTAAGGATGACTAGTCAGCTTACGCCAAAACGAATCTGAGGGCCTGCTATCAAGATACCTACAACATCAAAAATCATGGCTACTCAGAAGGAAAGGAGTTCCTCTAATGGTTCTCCCGGCACTACCCCTAATCCACCTCCTGCCTCTGGCCTACAGACAGAGCAGGGCACGGCGACAAGACCAGCAGCAGGGTCCACTGAAACTCCTGCGAATAAGCCTGCGGGCTTCAACCAAGACATGATGGAGAAGTTCTTCTCCTTCATGTCCTTCTACGAGCAACACCAGCAGTCGGCACCTGCGCAGTCAAACAACAGCAATAACAACAACGACGTGATGCCCATGAGCCCCGACGGCTCATCCTACGCACGTGGAAATCAACAGCAGCAACCTACCTTTGCTCCGTACGGGCCTCAGCACGGCTCCGTCAGCTTTATGCCACACTCGCAGCCTGCACCTGGACAAGAGAAGACACTAGACGCACTTCAAGTTCAGTCGCAGTTCGCGCACGTCTTAAAACTGCAAACGACAAGGCCTTTCGACGGAAATGACTTCTTCACCTGGTCATTCGAGTTCGAGCTAATGATGGAAGGCGCGCAGATCCTTGGCTTCTTCGACGGGTCTCTGCCATACCCAACACATGGCACACAGTACGACAAGAAGCAGTACACGTATCAGTCAATGATGGCGTACACAATACTACTGAGAAACATCACTCCGAATCAGCAGCAGAATATACCGTCTTACCGGGGATACGGCAACTCTGCAGAGCTCGCATACAACCACATGAAAAACCTGTGTCAAGCAACAGACAGCGTCAATCAAAGTCGGTTAATGGCGCAACTGACAACAGTCGAAATGAAACCGGGCGAAAAAGGGATGGCGTATATCAGTCGATGTCGCGAATTGCGCGACAAACTCCTTCGATGTGGAGGGTCAATATCTGAAGACGCCTTCGTGGCAGTTATCATCGGCGGCCTCGGTCCTCAATGGCGCGCCACAAAGGCCATTCTCCGAGCTCACGCAAGAATCTCCGAAACAGCGCTTTGCGCTGAAATTCATGCCGAACAACAAGACATGGACCTCCAAGAAGAAAGGCATAAGAGGAAGACGTCAGTACCAGAATTCGCCTTCCACACTCAGCGACGCTACAACAACAACAACAGCTGACAACAACCAAAGCCCGTACCTCCGTTCTGTCATCTCTGCAAGACGTTAGGACATCCGCACACACACTGCCCGAATCGACAACAGTCAACACCGCCACAGCGACAGATTCGACCTTCAAGCAGCCAAGTCGCTTCAATACAAGCGAACTGTTATAGTCAAGAGTCCACTTAGAGGTCGCGGATGCCCATCAAACTGCCTAAGCAGAATCTGACGTCTTCCAACCGCCTCTGTTCAAAACGCCGTCACGATCAGCTCCAATAACACATGAGGCTGAAACTTGGGCAGCAGTTAGCCTTAGGTGTCTGCTTTCCAATGGTGTATTGCTTGCTTTTATTAGAGGTGTATGCGCTAGGGTGTGAACGAAAACGTAAGCTCGGCTGAAAAACGTGTATTCTCATTGATGCAAGGAAGAGGTGAGTACAACATTGCATAGGGGACTCATAAGGGGTTAGGTCGTCCTGGGAACTCAGAGAAGGTTGAGTCCTAGAGGAGAAAGGCTAGAGAAAGATGGGAAACGTCCTAGCTAGGTCAACAAAGCCAACCACACTTGGATGTTCAGAGCTGTACTCAAGGCTACCAATAGTGAGTCAAGCCAACATGAGTCAGCTTGTCTTCCCACTTGCACCCTCTTGCAAGCTGTTTCCAGGAAGACCACACTTCTCAAAAGGAGGGCTGTATATTCCCACTTGACCACCTGTACTTCTTGTCTCATTCTCTGTCCCTGCACCATTGGCATGACAACAATGAAAGGGTGGCAAGGGAAATGCTGCCAACAGTGCACCATGACTACGAAACAGTGAATTTCGGCAGCTGTCACGCAATGCTCACATGTTGGATCGTTCTGAAACTTTGTGACCACCTGCACAGCGGGGCAAAGGACTTTCAGACCAAATTTCAGACCAATCAAAGCTTGGTAGACGAGTCAACAGCCGAAATGGTGAACTCGGGTGTTACCAAAAAGGAGTAACACACACTTCCGGGATGCCATAAGTCTTGAAACATAAAATGTTGTCATGCCTTGGTAACGGCTTCAAAAACTCTGAAACTTTGAGGGTTTGAAGAAAACATGTTGAACATCTTCCCCACAAAATTCCAGAATCCGAGCAGGCTTGTAGGCCGAATGGGAGTGCGATGACTTTGCCACTGTAATGTGTTGGCACAACACGAACCCCATCGCTCAAGTTCAAACAACATCAACGGGACAACCTGCACAAGGAGCAAGAAACACCGTCAGTTGTATGGCAAGACTGACTGACTCCTGCATCACCGAGTCACCGCCACACTACTCACCGGAAGAACAGCTCGACAACAGTACGCCTCGCCTCAACCAAATCCGACGTACGCAGCAATCGCTCAAAGCGAGCCATCCGGGAAAGACACGTGGTTCTTGGACATTTGCTGCGGACAACACATGTGCTCCTCAAGACGCTTTGTTCAATGCGAACACCAACTTCAACGCGAGGTCGTCATCACCGTTGCCAACAATCAGAGTCTGCGCACACGACGACAAGGTGTAGTGCAACTTCAGTCACGAGAGACAAACGTCATACTGCAGATGTCGAAAGTTTTGATAGCAGAAGGGCTCGGTTACAACTTACTAAGCGTGAGTCAATTGATGGCGAAGAGGATACACCTCAAAGCAGATAGCACCACCCAAGAATTCAGGCTGTACCACGGGAGAGGAAGTCTCTACATCGGCAAAGCAGTCCTGAAGAACAACGTCTTCGTCCTTGAATTCGTTCCAGATCTCGGCACCGCTGACAGCGACGGGATCGTCTCCTTCACCTCTTGGACACATCCACCGGATCTTCACCCAGACTTCAGTCCTGGAGGCTTCTGGTACTCAGAAACCATCCCTGAAGCAGAAAGAACAAGAGCGTTAGCGACAATCCAACTTCCGGCAGCAGCAAAAACAGCATCGGCAGCAGCAGAAACAACATCGGCAGCAGCAGAGACAACATTGGCAGTCGCAGAGACAACATTGGCATCAGCAGAGACAACAACGGAAGCAGCAGAGACAACGGTAACAGCAGCGGCAACATCAACACCAATCGCCGGTCCTTCAACGGCACCGATCTTCGTCGACGACACACCACCAACACCCGCACAGCAGCTAAATCCGGCACCACGAGAAGTTCATCGAAGCGCCAACTTCACCGCCAGCTTCTATTCCAACTCCGACATGTATCGGCGCTCACGCGGACATCGCGCCACTGAAAGAACGTGGCACGCAAGAATGGGACACCCAAGCAACACAGTGTTAAACAACACGATACGAGCAGGCGTGCTTGACAAAGATTCATAACTTCTAATCAACGGCAGAGAACTCCAGCGAGTCCGCGAAACGTGTCTCTCCTGTCCAGAAGCCGACTTACCGCACCAGCCGTTCGTCTCGCATCACAATCCAAGCGCACCTGCACACGCACCTCTGGAAAAGGTGTACAGCGACATACTGTACAATCGCGAACCCGGACAGAATACATGCAACTACACCATCACGTTCATCGACGCAGCCACACGCTACGTTTGGCACCTCAACCTTCCAATCAAGGACACGGCTTTCGAAGCCTTCGTCGCTTGGCTCCCAGTAGCAGAACGAGAATCGGGCGTGAAGCTAAAAAGCTTCTAGTCAGATGGAGGAGGAGAATACACATCACAGAGGTTCAAGCAGTACTTGGCAGAAAGAGGGATCAAGAGGCTCATCTCTCTTCCCTACGCTCACCAGCAGCAAGGCGTAGCAGAAAGGATGAACAGAACTCTCAGAACCCCATGCGCAAGCTGCTACGAGGCATGCGACTGCCCAACCACCAGTGGCCCGAAGCAATGGACCACGCTGTGATGCTCCACAACTTGCTCTCGTCATCATCGCTCTCGAACAACGCATCACCGCATGTGCTGTGGATAGGAAAACAGGGCAGCACAAAAATGTTAAGAGTTTTCGGCTGCATGGTACAGTACCGACCCCCATCTGCACGAGCTGGCCGATTCTCCCAACGCGCACTATGGGGACTACACCTGGGCATCGAAAAGCATTACATTGTCAGATTTGTATGACATAGCTGTTGTAGGCTATAGTGGGGTAGCACATATGGGGTACAGCTTTCTAGGGTTGTATTTGTACCCAACTTTCACTTAGTCATTTCATTCTCGTTCCAACTTTTTCATGGTATCGAGCAGGTTCCCTCGTGAGAACTGTGCCTAGGGCCCACCACATCGAAAGTTTTTTTTTCCTACCCGGAGCGCGCTCCCCGAGTCGCGCTCCCCTCTCTACCTTCGTCGAGCCGCCCTAGCGGCCACGTCGCGTCGCCCCTAGCGGCCTCCCTTGAGCCGCCCTTTTTGACCCGTCGCGGCCCTTACTTGGCCCGTCGCCGCCCTTCACGGCCCGTCGCCACCCTAAGCGGCCCGTCACCGCCCTCACTTGCGGCCCCGCCGCCCTCACTTGCGGCCCCGCCGCCCTCGTTTGCGGCCCCCCCTCGCCGCCCTCAGTTGCGGCCCGTCGCCGCCCTCACTTGCGGCCCCCCCGCCCTCACTTGCGGCCCCGCCGCCCTCAGTTGCGGCCCCGCCGCCCTCAGTTGCGGCCCCGTCGCCGCCCTTAGTTGCGGCCCCGTCGCCGCCCTCAGTTGCGGCCCCGTTGCCGCCCTCAGTTGCGGCCCGTCGCCGCCCTCACCTGCTGCCCCGCCGCCCTCAGTTGCAGCCCCGTCGCCGCCCTCAGTTGCGGCCCGTCGCCGCCCTCACCTGCGGCCCCGCCGCCCTCACTTGCGGCCCCGCCGCCCTCGGTTGCGGCCCCGTCGCCCTCACTTGCGGCCCCGCCGTCCTCAGCTGCGGCCCCGCCGCCCTCACTTGCGGCCCCGCCGCCCTCACTTGCGGCCCCGCCGCCCTCACTTGCGGCCCCGTCGCCCTCACCTGCGGCCCCCCCGCCCTCACCTGCGTCCTCGCCGCCCTCCACTGCGGCTCCGCCGCCCTTACTTGCGGCCCCGTCAACTGCTGCAGCGCCACCCGCCACCCGAGCCACCCGAGGCGCCTCACCCAGCCGAGTCGTCGACCGCCGCGCCGCCCTGCAGCAGCACACCCGAGCCGCCCAGCAGCAGAGCAGCCGAGCCGCCAAGCCGCCCTGCAGCCGAGCCGCCCTGCAACCGACCCGCCCAGCCGCTCACCAGCCGAGCCGCCGTGCAGCCGAGTTGCCCAGCCGCCCACCAGCCGAGCCGCCGTGCAGCCGCGCCGCCCAGCAGCCGAGCCGCCGAGCCGCCGAGCCGCCCTACCGCCGAGCCGCCCGAGCAGCCCTGTCCGGTGAGCACAGCACCTCTATCACTGCACTGCCCTTTCCCTACTGCTTGCACTGCTGGTCTACTGTTGTCATGGCTACCCCTAGTGTCCTCGCTTTTGACGCTGAGGGTCGAGCCATTGACTTTGACGTCTAGTTCGACGAACTGCAGCTGTTCTTACAGTGCGATAGGGCAGACGGTCTCTCTCTCTTTAACCTCACCTCTGGCGCCTCTCCTGCCCCTGCTGCTGATGCTGACGCCACTGTTCGCTCTTAGTGGGCCACGCGCGACGCTGCTGTACGTCTTGCTGTGCGTCGCCACCTGCCTACCACTAAGCGCGCGTACTTTAGTCAGTACAAGAGTGCTCATACCTTGTACGACACTGTAGTTGCGCGCTACTCTTCCCCTGCCACTGCTGCACTGAGCCGCCTCATGCTACCATACCTCTTCCCTGACCTTGCTGCCTTTCCCACAGACGCTGACCTCATTACGCACCTCCGCACTAGTGACACTCGCTACCGCGCTGCGCTTCCTGCTGAGTTCTGCGCCAAGAACCCCCCCCCCATGTACATCACTCTCTATTACATAGTCACCCGCCTCCCTGACTCCCTTCGTGTAGTCAGGGACCACGTCCTCTCAGTCTATCCCACCACTCTCATTGTTGACCTCCTAGAGAAGGCCCTCCTAGCATAGTCGAAGAGCATAGTTGCTGTAGGAGCCTCTCGTGGTGACCCTCGCACCCCCATCTTTGAGGGGTGTTCCCCTTCCCCCTTGTTGCCCTCTGTCGCCTCTGCTGCTGCGGCCAACCTCGTTGGTCTTGAGTCGGTCAGTGCGGCGTCTGCCCCTAGCGGGAGACGCCGCTCTGGCAAGGGCAAGGGGGGCAAGGGCGCGGGTGGAGCTAGCGGGGGTGGTGGAGGTGGCAGTGGAGGCGGCGGAGGGAGTGGGGGTGGCGGTGGGAGTGGTGGCGGGGGTGGAGGTGTCGGTGGCAGCAGTGGAGGCGGAGGCGGTAGCAGTGGGAGCGGAGGCGGCGGTGGTGGCGGAGGTGGAGTAGGCGGTGGTGCAGGAGGTGGAGCTGGTCGGGGTGGCACTTTGCAGCGGAGCGGCTCCGGTGGTGGTCAGCGCCAGCAGCAGCAACAGCAGCGGCGTTCTCGGGACATCCCCCCCCCTCAGCAGCTCCGTGAGTGGTACGCGTAGCGTCAGCGTGGTGGGGGTTTTGGTCCGTGCACCTACGTCCTTCGCACCGGAGACCGCGCGGGTGAGCAGTGTGGGGGTGCGCACCCCACCCAGCGCTGCTTTGGCCGCCTGACGGACGCTTGGCGTCAGCAGTTCCCGGAGGCTACTGAGATCCCCCGCTGGGGAGATCTGTCTAGGGCAGGTGTAGCTATCTATGATCTTGACTTTGATGCTATCCTTGCTGCCATGTATGCTGTGACTATTAGTAATGAGGGTGACTGTTACCAGTGTTTCCCACCCGACCCGGGCATTGAGGCTGCTGCTCTAGGTGCTGGTGAGGCTGCTGCTCTAGGTGCCAGTGCGTCTGCGTCCTCAGGCGCTGGTGAGTCTGCGCTCTCAGGTACCGCGTCGGCTTTAGCCTCCCTCACCTTCACACTTGACTCAGGGGCTTCTCGCTCCTTCTTTCGAGACCGCACCACACTCACGCCGCTTGGTCGGCCGGTTGCAGTCTCCCTGGCAGACCCCTCTGGGGGTCCTGTCCTCTCTCACTTCTCCACTGTCCTCCCGTGTCCGGCTGCCCCCTCTGGCACCTTGTCTGGTCTTTACCTCCCCTCGTTCTCTACGAACTTGGTGAGTGGTGCTGACCTACAGGATGCGGGGGCTCACCAGTTTACTCCTGCGAGTCAGCGGGTGACCCACTGCTCGGACGCTCGCACAGGCCGACACTTGGCCACTTTTACGCGTCGGTCGGGATCGAGCCTCTACACCCTGACCACTGAGTCTCCTCCTGTCCCTGAGTCTTTTCAGGTAGCTGCGTCGGGTCAGGTGTTTGCTGCAGCGTCTAGGTCTGGTCCTGAGTCTGCCCCCTGCTCGTGTCGCCTTCTGTCTCACGAGACTCTTCTATGGCACCACCGTCTTGGTCACCCCTCCCTGCCTCGTCTTCGAGGCATGGCCTCCCGTGTCCTTGTCTCTGGTCTTCCCCGGTCCCTCCCTCCCCTTCCTCCGGGGCCTGGTCCTTCCTGCGTCCCCTGTGTCGAGGGGCGGCTACGCGCTCCCCCTCACTCCTCTTAGTTTCCTCCGACAGAGGCCCCGCTGCAGACGCTTCACATGGACGTGTGGGGCCCGACCCGCGTCCGTGGACAGGGTCACGAGCGCTACTTCCTGCTGGTGGTTGACGACTACTCGCGTTACACCACAGTCTTCCCCTTGCGCAGCAAGGGCGATGTCACTGAGGTGTTGATCGACTGGATCTGCGCAGCTCGTCTCCAGCTCAGGAGGAGCTTCGGCTCGGACTTTCCTCTTCTGCGTCTGCACTCTGACCGAGGCGGAGAGTTCTCCTCTGGCCTTCTGCGAGCCTACTGCCGTGCGCGAGGCATCTGCCAGACCTTTACGCTTCCGGACTCTCCACACCAAAATGGGATTGCTGAGAGCCGCATTGGCATGGTCATGGACGTCGCTCGTACGTCCATGATGCGTGCGGCTGCCCCCCATTTTCTGTGGCCGTTTGCGGTTCGGTACGCGGTGCATCAGATCAACCTTCACCCCAGGGTCTCCATGCCGGAGACCTCCCAAGCTTTGCTGTGGACGGGGAAGGTCGGCGATGCGTCTGCGTTTCGTTTCTGGGGATCTCGGGCGTTTGTCCGCGACTTGTCTGCGGACAAGCTGTCCCCTCGTGCTGCTCCTTGTGTCTTCCTTGGCTTCCCCCCTGACGCGCCAGGGTGGCAGTTCTACTACCCCTCCTCTCGTCGTGTTCTGTCCTCCCAGGACGTCATGTTTGACGAGTCAGTCCCCTACTACCGTCTCTTCCCCTACCGCACTCCTTCCCTCCCTCCGCCTCCGCTCTTCCTTGTGCCAGGTCCCCCCCCGATAGACGCCCTCCCCCCTCAGGGTCCTGCCCCTTCAAGTGTGTCCCAGGTAGACGCAGTCGAGCCGGTCGAGGTTGCTGGTGACTCTGGTACTGCTGCGGGTGCTGAGCCTGGGGGTGCTGACTCTGGGGGTGCTGTGCGAGTGGGTGCTGAGCCTGGGGGTGCTGAGCCTGGGGGTGCTGAGCCTGGGGGTGCTGCGATTGGGGGTGCTGAGACTGGGGGTGCTGAGCCTGGGGGTCCTTCGCCTGAGGGTGCTGAGACTGGGGGTGCTACGTCAGGAGCTGCTGAGCCTGGGGGTGCCACGTCTGGAGCTGCTGAGACTGGGGGTGCGGAGCCAGTGGCCGCTAGACCTGCTAGTGTGGCGTCTGGCGGTGCTGGGCCTGGAGGTTCTCCGGGTGCTTCGTCTCGGCGGGAGCCACTCTCTCCACAGGAGCTGCGCGAGTGGTTTTCCCGGCGCTGGAGGCGTACTGCTGGAGCTAGAGCTTCTTCGGCTACTAAGGGTGCTGGTGCCGCCGGTCCCGGAGGTGCTCGTCGTGGGAGTGCTGGAGCTGCTGGGCCTGCGAGTGCGTCTGGAGCTGGAGCTGCTGAGGACGTTGGCGCTGAGGCTACTGCTGTCAGTCCTGGCAGCAGTCCTGCTGCGGGCGCTGCTGGTGCTGCTGGAGGTACTGCAGCTGGAGGTGCTGTTGGCGCTGGCGCTGCCGCTGGGGGTACAGGTGCTGTCCCTGCTGTGTCTGGAGTCGCCGCGCAGCCTCGGCCGTACTTTGTTCCGCTCCTTCAGCAGGTTCTTGGTCTCCCTCCTCCCTTAGAGTGTCCACCGCCTGTCCAGTCACAGTCACGGTTACCGCCGGCCTCCCCACTGCAAGCTCCTTCTCCGTACACTGGTCCTAGTGGAGGTCTTGCTGAGCGTCGTGAGCCTGCGTCTCGTCCTGCGTCGCCTGTTCATGCTGCTCGCGCTAGTGGTCGCGGTTCGCGTCAGCGTCCTCCTCCTTTCCCTGGCATGCACCAGATGTCTCTGCGTCCGTCCACTGCTCCTCTACGTGCACCTTTGCCTTCTCCTCCTGAGTCCTCTCTTCCTGCACTTGCCGACTCGGAGTCGGACTCCCTTCGTGCTGCCAGTCCTACTCTCACGCGTCTCCTTGCTACTGTCGTCACTGACCCCTCCTTTGAGTCCACTCCTGCGTCTGCTCTTGTTGGTGAGCTCGTCGACTTTGCTGCTCGCTGTCGTCTAGACTACGCTGCTAGTCTTGTCGCTGAGTCTGAGTCTGTCTGTCCTCCGTCCGTCTGGGGTGAGTGTGCCCTTGGCACGGACGTCCTTGAGGACAAGCACGAGGAGTTCCAGTGTCTGGCTGCTGCTTCACCTCATCTCGTGTCCGTACTGCTTACCCCTGAGGGAGACCCGGATGCACTTGACATCCCGACTCTGCGTTCCTACGCGGAGGCCGTAGAGGGTCCCTACTCCTCTCAGTGGCAGGCAGCTATGGATGCAGAGATGGCTTCCTGGAAGTCCACAGGCACCTACGTTGACGCCGTTCCCCCACCTGGGGCGAACATCGTCAGTGGCATGTGGATCTTCAGGGTGAAGCGGCCGCGAGGTTCTCCACCTGTCTTCAAGGCGCGGTACGTGGCTCGTGGCTTCAGTCAGCGGCAAGGAGTCGACTACTTTCAGACCTTCTCTCCCACCCCGAAGATGACCACTCTTCGGGTGCTGGTGCACATAGCCGCTCAGCGTGACTACGAGCTTCACTCCCTTGACTTCAGCACTGCTTTCTTGCAGGGTAGCCTGCACGAGGAGATCTGGCTGCGCCGTCCACCTGGCTTCACTAGGACTTTTCCTCCTGGCACCCAGTGGAGCCTCCAACGGCCAATCTACGGTCTCTGCCAGGCACCGCGTGAGTGGCACGACACACTGAGGACTACGCTTGCGGCTCTTGGGTTTGCTCCCTCTACTGCCGACCCGTCCCTGTTTCTACGCACCGACACCTCTTTGCCGCCATTCAACTCGTCTACGTCGACGACTTGGTCTTTGCCACTGCTGACACTGCTGGACTCGCTCACGTGAAGTCCGAGCTGCAGAAGAGACACACGTGCACTGACCTGGGTGAACTGCGCAGCTACCTTGGCTTGCAGATCACCCGGGACAGAGCACAGCGCACCATTACCCTGACTCAGTCACACATGGTGCAGCACGTCCTTCAGCGCTTCGGCTTCACGTACTCCTCGCCTCAGGCCACTCCTCTGTCTACTCGCCACTCGCTCTCAGCTCTGCCTTCGGATGAGTCCGTAGAGTCGAGTGGCCCGTACCCAGAGCTTGTTGGCTGCCTCATGTACCTGATGACCTGCACATGACCTGACCTTGCATACCCTCTTAGCATTCTTGCACGCTATGTTGCTCCTGGGAGACACAAACCAGAGCACATGGCTGCAGCGAAGAGGGTGTTGCGCTACTTGTGCAGTACGTCGGGCATGGGGCTAGTGCTTGGAGGGCAGAGTCCAGTGGTCCTTACCGGGCACGCAGACGCTTCTTGGGCTGACGACCAGGCTACGCA
The DNA here is from genome assembly GCA_948144175.1 of Closterium sp. NIES-65. NCBI lineage: Eukaryota > Viridiplantae > Streptophyta > Zygnematophyceae > Desmidiales > Closteriaceae > Closterium > Closterium sp. NIES-65. The sequence goes on along the minus strand of CANXME010000062.1, from coordinate 1,046,114 downwards.
GCGGTCGTCACAGGGTTACACCTTCAGCCTTGGTTCCGGCTGTGTTTCGTGGCGGGCTACTCGCTCGTCTTCTGTTCTCGGCTCCAGTTGTGAGGCTGAGATCTACGCAGGAGCCATGGCTGCTCAGGAGCTACGCTGGCTCACCTACCTGCTGACTTACCTCGGAGAGCCGCCTCGTTCTCCTCCAGTGCTGTACGTAGACAACAAGGTCATGCTGGCCTTGTGTCGGGAGCAGCGCCTGGAGCACAGAACGAAGCATATCGCTCTCCGCTACTTTCTTGCTCGTGAGTTGCAGCAGCGTGGTCAGTTGCGACTTGCGTACGTGGCCTCTGAGGCCATCACTGCTAATATCTTCACTAAGGCTCTTGCGCCTTGTGATCATCAGCGCTTCTGTACTCAGCTTGGTCTTGTGCCTGTCTTGCCTCACTTGCTCACTTCTTGACCTTGCTTGTACTGTCACATATATATACTCCTGCTCTTGCTTGTTTAGCCTTTTATATATATATGTGTGCTCCTGCATGTGAATTGGCCGTCTGGCCTTGAACTCATGCTCGGAATGTGTGGTGACCTTGTGATCCACCCTGAGCTTTGCTTTGCTTTGCTTGACTGGTCTTGTGACCCCTTGTTCTCCCCCACTTTGCCTATGGGGGTGTGTCAGATTTGTATGACATAGCTGTTGTAGGCTATAGTGGGGTAGCACATATGGGGTACAGCTTTCTAGGGTTGTATTTGTACCCAACTTTCACTTAGTCATTTCATTCTCGTTCCAACTTTCTCATACATCGCATGGAAGATTTTCGACGTCGAGACAAAGGAAATAGTAGCAGCACGTGATTGTCAGAACATTATAGCTTATACATTTGTGTAGGCTGTAGTGGGGTAGCCCATAAGGGGTACAACCCAATTAGGGTTAGTACTTGTACCCAACTATTTCATAGTTCAATCATTCTCGTTTCTCGTCATGGTATCAGAGCAGGTTCCCGAGTGGGAATACTGCCTAGGGCCCACCACGATTTTTTTCCCCTGGTCAGAGCGCGCTTCACTCCTACCCGAGTAGCGCTTCGAGTGCCTTACCTACCCTTGAGCCGCCCTTAGTGGCCGCCCTTACGGCCCCTCGCGCCGCCTTCTACGGCCCCTCGCGCCGCCCTTACGGCCCCGTCTGGCCCCTTACGGCCCCGCTTAGGCCCTTACGGCCCCGTCGCGGCCCCGCCTAGGCCCCTCCGCGGCCCCGTCTGGCCCCTTACGGCCCCGCCTAGGCCCCTCCGCGACCCCGTCTGGCCCCTTACGGCCTCGCCTATGCCCCTTATGGCCCCTCCGCGGCCCCGCCTAGGCCCCTCCGTGGCCTCGTCTGGCCCCTTATGGCCCCTTACGGCCCCGCCTAGGCCCCTTACGGCCCCTTCACGGCCCTGTCTAGGCCCCTTGCGGCCCCTCCTTGGCCCCTCCGCGGCCCCGTCTGGCCCCTTACGGCCCCGCCTAGGCCTCTTACGGCCCCGCCTAGGCTCCTTACGGCCCCTTGCGGCCCCGTCTAGGCCCCTCCGCAGCCCCGGCTGGCCCCCCGAGGCCCCACCTAGGCCCCGCTGCGGCCCCGTCTGGCCCCTTTACGGCCCCGTTTCGGCCCCCTCTGCGGCCCCGTCACCACCTGCGGCCCCACCGCCACCTGCGGCCCCGCCGTCACCCACGACGCCGCCGCCGGGCAGCACAGCAGCCGAGCCGCCCAACAGCCGAGCGGCCCAGCAGCCGAGCCGCCTTGCCGCCGAGCCGCCCAGCAGCCGAGCCGCCCTGCCGCCGAGCCGCCCAGCAGCTGAGCCACCCAGCAGCCGAGCCGCCCTGCAAGCGAGCCGCCCTGCCGCCGAGCCGCCCTGCAGCCGAGCCGCCCTGCCGCCGAGCCGCCCTACTGTCTAGCAGCTGCTGTTCCTACCGGTGCTCCCCGGCCCCTCCTTCCTCGGACTGGTGAGCTCACTTCCTCCTAGGCCACTGCAGTCATGGCTACCCCCAGTGTCCTCACTTTTGATGCTGAGGGCCGTGTCGTTGACTTTGAGGTCTGGGTCGATGACCTCTAGCTGTTTCTTCAGTGCGATAGGGCGGACGGCCTCTCCCTGTTTGACCTCACTTCTGGTGCCTCCCCTGCCCGTGCTGCTGATGCTGACGCCAGTATTCGCTCACAGTGGGCCACGCGCGATGCTGCTGCTCGCCTTGCTATGCGCCGCCACTTACCGACCACTGAGCGAGCACACTTAAGCCAGTTCAAGAGTGCTCAGACCTTATACGACGCTGTAGTTGCACGCTACTCTTCCCCTGCCACTACTGCACTGAGCCGCCTCATGCTACCGTACCTCTTCCCTGACCTTGCTTCCTTTCCCACAGTCGCTGACCTCATTACGCACCTCCGCACTAGTGACACTCGCTACTGCGCTGCGTTCCGTGCTGAGTTCTGCGCCAAGAGCCCCCCCCCCCCCCCCCATGTACATCACCCTCTACTACATAGTCACCCGGCTCCTTGACTCTCTCCGCGTAGTCAGGGACCACTTCCTCTCAGTCTGCCCCACCACTCTCACCGTTGACCTCCTCAAGAAGGCCATCCTAGCGATAGAAAAGAGCATCGTCGCTGTAGGAGCCTCTCGTGGTGACCCTCGCACCCCCGTCTTTGAGGGGTGTTCTCCCTCCCCCCTCTTGCCCTCTGTTGCCTCTACTGCTGCGGCCAATCTCGTTGGTTTCGAGTCGGTCGGCGTTGCGTCTGCCTCGAGCGGGAGACGCCGCACCGGCAAGGGCAAGGGGGGCAAGGGCGCTGGAGGGGCTGGCAAGGGAGGTGGAGGTGGTGGTGGAGGTAGTGGAGGGAGTGGGGGTGGTAGTGGGAGTGGTGCCGGGGGTGGCGGCGGTGGCGGCAGCAGTGGAGGCGGCGGAGGCGGTGGTGGTGGCGGAGGGAGCGGAGGCAGCGGAGGGAGCGGAGGCGGCGGAGGTGGAGGAGGCGGCGGAGGCGGCGGCGGCGGCGGAGGCGGCTGTGGTGGAGCGGGTCGCGACTCTGCACAGAGGAGTGGCGCTAGTGGTGGTCAGCGCGAGCAGCAGCGGAGTGGTGTGACCCTGTCCCCTCAGCAGCTTCGTGAGTGGTACACTACGCGTCAGCGCGGTGGGGGTTTTGGTCCCTACCCTTACATCCTTCGTACCGGCGACTAAGCAGGTGAGCAGTGCGGAGGCCCGCACTCCACCCAGCGCTGCTTTGGTCGCCTGACGGACGCGTGGCGTCGCCAGTTCCCTGAGGCGTCAGAGATCCCTCGCTGGGGAGATCTGTCTAAGGCCGGGGTTGCTATCTTTGATCTAGACTTTGATGCTATTCTTGCTGCCATGTATGCTGTTGATACTAGTGTTGCTGGTGACTGTGTGTACCGCCTGACCCGGGCATTGAGGCTGCTGCTCTAGGTTTTGGTGAGGCTGCTGCTCTAGGTGCTAGTGCGTCCGCTTCCCCAGGTGCCAGTGCGTCTGCCGCCCCAGGTGCTGGTGAGTCTGCTATCTCAGGTACTACGTCGGCTCAGGCCTTCCACACCTTCACCCTGGACTCGGATGCGTCCCGCTCCTTCTTTCGAGACCGCACAACTCTTACGTCGCTCAGTCGGCCGGTTGCGGTCTCCCTGGCAGACCCCTCTGGGGGTCCTGTCCTTGCTAGCTTCTCCACTGTCCTACCGTGCCCGGCAGCCCCCTCTAGCACTCTGTCTGGTCTCTACCTCCCCTCGTTCTCTACAAACTTAGTGAGTGGAGCGGACCTACAGGATAGGGGGGTTGACCAGTTCACTCCTACGAGTCAGCGAGTGACCCACTGCACGTGTGCTCGGACAGGCCAACACTTGGCCATGTTCACCCGTCGGCCAGGGTCGAGCATGTACACCCTTACTACTGAGTCTCCTCTTGCTGCTGAGTCTGCCCAGGTAGCTGCGTCGAGTCACGTGTTTGCTGCGGCGTCAAGGTCTGGGCCTGAGTCTGCCCCCTACTCGTGTCGTCTGCTGTCCCACCAGACTCTCCTTTGGCACCACCGCCTTGGTCACCCCTCCTTGCCTCGTCTCCGAGGCATGGCCTCCCGTGTCCTTGTCTCTGGTCTCCCACGGTCTCTCCCTCCCCTTCCTCCGGGGCCTGCCCCTACCTGCGTCCCCTGCGTCGAGGGGCGACAGCGCGACGCCCCTCACTCCTCCAGGTTTCCTCCGACAGAGGCTCCGCTGCAGACTCTCCACATGGACGTGTGGGGCCAAGCCCGCGTCAGTGGGCAAGGGCGAGAGCGGTACTTTCTGCTGGTGGTTAACAACTACTCGCGTTACACCACAGTCTTCCCCTTGCGCAGCAAGGGTGACGTCACTGAGGTGTTGATCGACTGGATCCGCGCAACTCGTCTCCAGCTCAGAGAGAGTTTCGGCTCGGACTTTCCTGTACTGCATCTGCACTCGGACAGAGGCAGGGAGTTTTCCTCTGCCTGTTTGGGAGCCTTCTGTCGTGCACAGGGCATCCGCCAGACCTTCACGCTTCCGGCCTCTCCACAGCAAAATGGGATAGCTGAGCGCCGCATTGGCATGGTCATGGACGTCGCTCGTACGTCCATGATGCATGCGGCTGCCCCCCATTTTCTATGGCCGTTTGCGGTTTAGTACGCCGCGCATCAGCTCAACCTTGAGCCCCGGGTCTCCTTGCCAGAGACCTCCCCCGCTTTGCGGTGGACAGGGAAGGTTGGCGATGCGTCTGCGTTTCGGGTCTGGGGATCTCGGGCGTTTGCCCGCGACTTGTCTGCGGACAAGCTGTCCCCCCGTGCTATTCCCTGCATCTTCCTTGGCTTCCCCCCTGACGCACCTGGGTGGAAGTTTTACCACCCCATCTCGCGCCGTGTTCTATCCTCCCCGGACGTCACCTTTGACGAGTCGGTGCCTTACTACCGTCTCTTCCCCTACCGCACTGCGCCCCTCCCCCCATCGCCGCTCTTCTTTGCGCCAGGTCCTCCCCAGGTAGACCCCCACCCCTCTCAGGGTCCTGCCCGGTCAGGTGTGTCCCAGGTAGATGCAGTCGAGCCTGTCGAGGTAGCTGTTGACTCTGGTGCTGCTAGAGGTGCTGAGCCTGCAGTCTGGGTCTAGGGGTGCTGAGCCTGAGGGTGCTGAGCGTGGAGGTGCTGAGCCTGGGGTTGCGGAGCCTGGGGGTGCTGGGTTTTCTCGTGTGGCCGCCAGCGGTGCTTCGTCGAGGCGGGAGCCGCTCTTTCCATAGGTGCTGCGCGAGTGGTTTGCCCGCCGCTGGAGACGTGCTGCAGAGACTGGGGGTGCTGCTGGAGCTACTGGAGTTGGTCCTGCTGGAGCTGCTGGCGATGCTGGTGCTGCTGGAGGTGGAGCTGCTGGGGGTGTTGGCGCTGGTGTTTCTACTGGTGCTGGTGCGTCTAGGGGTGCTGTTGAGGCTGCTGGTGCTGACGGTTCTACTGGAATTGGTGCTGCTGGAGCTGGAGCTGCTGGGGGTGTTGGCGCTAGCGGTGCTGCTGGCGCTGGTGCTTCTGAGGGTGCTGGAGTTGGCGGTGTTGGAGCTGGAGGTGCTGCTGGCGCTGGTGCTGCCGCTGGGGGTACTGGTGCCGTCTTTGCTGGTTCTGGAGGCGCTGAGCGGCCGAGGCCGTACTTCGTTCCGCTCGTGGAGCAGGTTCTTGGTCTCCCGTCCTCTCCTGGTCCCGCTCCTCCCTTAGAGTGTCGACAGCCACTCCAGTCTTAGTCATAGTTACAGCCCGCCTCCCCGCTACGTGCTCCTTCTCCCTACACTGGTCCTACTGGAGGTCTTGCTAAGCGTCGTGAGCTTGTGTCTCGTCCTGCGTTGCCTGTTCGTGCTGCTCGCACTAGTCGTCGTGCTGCGCGTCCGCGTCCTCCTGCGGTCCCCGGCACACACCGGATGGCACTGCGTCCTTCCACTGCTCCTCTGCGTGTCCCGTTGCCGTCTCCTCCAGAGTCCTCTCTTCCTTCTCTTGCTGACCCAGAGTCTGACTCCCTTCGTGCTGCTAGTCCTTCGGTCACGCGCCTTCTTGCTATTGTTGTCATTGACCCTTCCTTTGAGTCCACTGCTGCGTCTGCTCTAGTTGCTGAGCTTGTCGACTTCGCTGCTCGCTGTCGTCTAGACTATGCTGCCAGTCTTGTTAATGAGTCGAAGTCTGTCTGTCCTCCGTCCGTCGGAGGTGAGTGTGCTCTTAGCACGGACGTCCTTGACGACAGGCAGGAGGAGTTCTAGTGCTTTGCTGCTGCTTTGCCCCATCTCGTGTCCACGCTGATTGCCCCTGAGGGAGACCCGGATGCACCAGACATCCCGACTCCTCGATCATACGCTGAGACGATCGAGGGTGCCTACTCCTCTCAGTGGCATTCACCCATGGACGCAAAGATGGCATTTTGGAAGTCCACAAGCACCTACTTGGACGAGGTTCCCCCACTTGGGGCGAACATCATCAGTGGCATGTGGATTTTCAGGGTGAAGCGGCCGCCGGGTTCTCCGCCTGTCTTCAAGGCGCGTTACGTGGCTCGAGGCTTCAGTCAGCGGCAGGGAGTTGACTACTTTCAGAGCTTCTCTCCCACCCAAAAGATGACCACTCTTCGGGTGCTGCTGCACATAGCCGCTCAGCGCGACTACGAGCTTCACTCTCTTGACTTCAGCACAGCTTTCCTGCAGGGCAGCCTGCACGAGGAGATCTGGCTGCGCCGCCCTCCTGGCTTCACTGGGTCGTTTCCTCCTGGTACCCAGTGGAGCCTCCGGCGGCCAGTCTACGGTCTCCGCCAGGCGCCCCGTGAGTGGCACGACACACTGAGGACTACACTTGCGGCTCTTCGGTTTGCTCCTTCTACAGCCGACCCGTCGTTGTTTCTGCGCACCAACACCTCTCTTCCGCCGTTCTACATCCTCTTGTACGTCAACGACTTGGTCTTTGCCACAGCTGACACTGCTGGACTCGCCCACGTGAAGTCCGAGCTGTAGAAGAGACACATGTGCACAGACCTGGGTGAACTGCGCAGCTACCTTGGCTTGCAGATCACTCGGGACAGAGCGCAGCGCACCATTACCCTGACTCAGTCACACATGGTGCAGCACGTCCTTCAGCGCTTCGGCTTCACGTACTCCTCGCCTCAGGCCACTCCTCTGTCTACTCGCCACTCGCTCTCAGCTGTGCCTTCGGATGAGTCCGTAGAGTCGAGTGGCCCGTATCCAGAGCTTGTTGGCTGCCTCATGTACCTGATGACCTGCACACGACCTGACCTTGCATACCCTCTTAGCATCTTGGCACGCTATGTTGCTCCTGTGAGACACCGACCAGAGCACATGGTTGCAGCGAAGAGGGTGTTGCGCTACGTGTGCAGTACGTCGGGCATGGGGCTAGTGCTTGGAGGGCAACGTCGAGTAGTCCTCACAGGTCACACTAACGCTTCTTGGGCTGACGACCAGGCTCTGCAGCGGTCGTCACAGGGTTACACCTTCAGCCTTGGCGCCGGCTCTGTTTCCTGGCGGTCTACCCGCTCGTCTTCTGTTCTCAGCTCCAGCTGTGGGGCTGAGATCTACGCAGGGGCCATGGCTGCACAGGAGCTATGCTGGCTCACCTACCTGCTGACTGACCTAAGAGAGCCGCCTTGTTCTCCTCCAGTTCTGTACGTAGACAACAAGGCCATGCTGGCCTTGTGTCGGGAGCACAGACTGGAGCACAGAACGAAGCACATTGCTCTGAGGCCAACACTGCTGATATATTCACCAAGGCCCTTCCGCCTTGTGATCATCAGCGCTTCCGTACTTTGCTAGGTCTTGTGCCTACCTGGCCTCACTTGCTCACTTCTTGATCTTGTTTGTACTGTACTCTTTCTATACCTGCACTTGCTTGTTTGCCTTTATATATATGACCTTGCATGTGAACTGGCCTTATGGCCTTACTCTTGTACTCGGACTGTGTGGTGACTTTGTGATCCACCATGAGCTTGTTTTGCTTTGCTTTGCTTGATTGGTCTTGTGACCACTTGTTCTCCCCCACTTTGCCTATGGGGGTGTGTCAGAACATTATAGCTTATACATTTGTGTAGGCTGTAGTAGGGTAGCCCATAAGGGGTACAACCCAATTAGGGTTAGTATTTGTACCCAACTCTTTCATAGTTCAATCATTCTCGTTTCTCGTTAGTGATGTCATCTTCTACGAAAACCTCACCCTCCGGACATACCTTGCCCACGTGGACGAGAATAACCCAGACCTCTCGGGCGGATTTCTTGGGACTCGAGCCTTCGCTTTGGTAGAAGATGAAGCTTACTATGACGAGCAGAACGTGGAAGGAGCCTCGCAAGAAGCCGGACCTCTTCCCTACTGCTCAGTTGATGTCCCAATGGACGACGAAAACCCGCGCGACAGCATCAACCCCGAAGCTTACTACCACTTCGCCGACAACAGTTACGTTACACCTGCACAAGTCAAAACCAACGAAGCAGAACGCGTAGGACCAAATTTCAATCCTACACCAGAAGCGGGAGACGAAGCAGTTTATCCCGAGGACACATCACTCCCTCACTACACACAAAGTGGACTCTAGATACTCGGCCTCGTAATAGCGGTCCACGGGACAGCTATTCCTAAGGAGCATGCGATAGTTCAACAAGCTCTTGGGGGGGGGGCATAAGGAAAAATGGTGCGAAGCCATGGACATGGAGCTGAAGGCACTGGAAGAACGCAATACCTGGAAAGTCGTCCCCATCGGCGTAGCACGGAACAAGACAGTACTCACCGGAAAATGGGTCTTCCGAGTGAAGACAAAAGCAGACGGCACCATCGACGAATTTAAAGCCCGCTGGGTCGTACGCGGCTTCGACCAAGAACACGGGCGCGACTTCACTGAGACGTTCGCCCCGGTCAGCCGACACACGTCATTACGAATCCTCCTCGCGGTCGCCGCCATGAAGAAAAAGAAGCTGCGGCAAATTGACGTCGCCAACGCATTTCTCTACGCACTTGTCGACGCAGAAATCTTCGTCGAGCTACCGCACGGCTCCAACGGAGAGCCTAACCAAGTCTTTCAGCTGCTGAAGTCGCTCTACGGCATTAAACAAGCTCCGAGGCTGTGGCAACACTACCTGCACGCAAGACTCATTCGCATCGGATTCCGCCAGCTACCTCACGACCAAGGCATGTATCGGCTCACAAAGGGCACCGATTACATTCTGCCGATCGTCTATGTAGATGATCTACTCTACATTGGGTCAACCGACGGCGTCACCACGTGGTTTGAAGGGGAGCTACAACAAGACCTCACACTCACGGTCTCATCTACCGTCACGCAATATCTCGGGCTCAACATACGGGAAGAGGAGGACACGATCTACCTCAGCGCTGCAAAGTACGCCGACACCATCGCCAAACACTTCGCTCTCACGCCGACCACCATCTCCATGCCATATTGCTACACGACAGGAAACCACAAGGAAGGATCCGCTCCACTGAAGCCCGCCGGCATACGCGACTACCAGAGAAAGCTAGGATGCCTTCTCTTCGCAGTTGTTACGTGCTGTCCGGATCTATCATACTCCCAAGCCAGCTCGCCACCTACCTCAAGAAACCTGAAGCAGATCATATGGCAAAACTCGACCGCACTCTCCACTATCTCGTCAGCACCCCAACCGTCGGCCTAACCTACCACAAAACCGGAACCACGACTCCTAAGCTAATCAGCTACGTCGACGCCGATCACGCCGGCGACTCCGACAACAGGCGTTCCCGCACCGGCTACATCTATCGCTTCGAGCCTATCGGTCCTATCTCCTGGCAGTCGAGCAAACAACAATTAATTGCCCTCTCTTCAGCTGAAGCAGAATATATCGCACTCTTCTCAGCCACGAAGAAAGTACTGTACCTTCGCGAACTCCTGGAGGAAGTGGAGCTCGCTCAGTTACCCAGCTTCACCCTGTTCTGCGACAACCAGTCAGCAATTCGCATAGCCAACAAGAACGGCTTCGCGAACAGGACGAAACACATCGCCCTACGATATTTCTTCGTGAATGACGAGATCGAGAAGGGGAGACTCGAGCTGTCATACTGGCCTACATCCGAAATGGCAGCTGACTACTTGACCAAAAAGCTCGGAAAGCAGAAGTTCGAGTACTGCATGCTGCTGACTGGACAGAGTCACGTAACCAGCAGCGACACTCCAGAAGCGAAGGGTAGTGTTGGAAACAACTAACACCAAGACACAAGCGAAGCGAAACATATCGAAGCACCAGCGAGTCAACCCTCGGAGGTTGAAGTAACTGCTGGAGCCTGGAGGTTACGCGAAAGTCAAAGGTCAGCGACCTTTGACCTGACAAATACAGCGCGACAGCAAGGACACACAACAGACTCGTTACAGAGCAGTTGCCCGAGTCGTCACTGTATCGAACCGCAACAGCAACAGTAAAGTAGTTATAACTGCATCTCTTCATATTCCTTGTACTCTCATATAATCTTGTATCTCCTTAATCAATCTACTTTGCCCTCACATACTAGCGCACGGTGGTTCACAACTCTTTATTAAACGCTTTTGCTATTACATCAGTCCTACCAGGAGTTTAGTCCTATAAAAGATCCTTTTCTCGTTTCTTGCTTGGTGCTTTTGATGCTATGCTTGCTGGTATGCTTGATGATATCTACTGTGCTTGATGGCACTTGCGGGGTGGGGTGGGGTGGGAGGGGACCATTGTGAGCACCTCCATCCATCTGTACCCTGCTCCCATACTCCCACTCTGACACCAAACAACACCTGTTCATTAAACATAAGGCGCCTGTGCATACACCAGATTGTTCTTTTGTGTCTAGAAGAATTATGTGACATTATGTTCATCCAATCCAAGGCTGTGGAGTGGAAAGTTTGGATGGCGGCCCAGTGCAGCGACCAGTACTGTGTGCATTCGGCGCACAGTAGTACTCATTGGGCGCACAGTAGTACTCATTGGGCGCACAGTAGTACTCATTGGGCGCACAGTAGTACTCATTGGGCGCACAGTAGTACTCATTGGGCGCACAGTAGTACTCATCGGGCGGAGCAACAGTTGATACACCATCCAGCAGCACAAGATAGACCAGTGTTGTGATGCTGCCTGTCACTGGAGTCTTTTGAGACGTCTCAGAAGTCTGTTTGTCACAGGAGGGGGGGGCTGCAGCAAGTCAAGGCGGGGATGGGCTGCAGCAAGTCAAGGCGGGGATGGGCTGCAGCAAGTCAAGGCGGGGACGAGCTGCAGCAAGTCAAGGCGGGGATGGGCTGCAGCAAGTCAAGGCGGGGATGGGCTGCACGCGAGGGCATCGAACTGCACTGGTCGCGCCTAGGAGTCTCGGCCCCAGGGTGGCCGGCTCACGGCACCACCACCAGCACCACTGTACCCATCCCTTCCCCACTGGCTCGCACCACCGATATCCTGCACGCGCTGCAGCCACTGCTGCATGCCATCCTCACCACCCGGGATGCCGTTCTGCGCCATGCCCTCCCCCATGTGCTCAACCCATGCCGACCCCCCCCATGCGGATGTGCTTGAAGCGGCCACACCCATGCCACCGCTGCCCCTGCTGCCCCCTCTGCCAGGGGTGGCAGCAGCAGGAGCAGGAGCAGGGGCGGGGTGTGCACAGCTGGTCCACGCCCACGTGTCCAGCGCCTGCTTCATCTCCGCTGCCAGTGCGTCGCGCTCCTCCTGTGCCGTGCGCAGCACCTCCCTCGTTCCGCGCAGTTCCGCCTCACTCGCCTTCAACCGCTCTGCGCAGCGCAGTGGCGGAAATTGTGCGCGGGAGAAGCGACAAGAGAAGCAGCGGTGCACGAAAAAGGGGATATGTGGGGCAACCTTAAGTGACGGTGGAGGGTGGGGTGGGGAGTACAAGGCGGCTGAAAGCGAACGGACGCACACATGCACTTGCTCCCCAACACTCTCACCCTCTTCACGCTCCAGTTCCCCGCTTCACTTCCATCCCATCTAACCCACACATGGCATGGCATACCCGACAGTTGGTCGTTTTTGGCCTCGGCGCGTCGCACGGCGTCGTCAGCGAGGGCGAGTCGCCGGGAGAAGTCGCCCACCATCTTCAGCATGCCCGCCATCTCCGTATCCGCGCCCCGCGCGCCCGCTGACTCCCCTGAGTCGCGCGCACTCGACACGTGCAGCAGCGCGCGCAGCCCCTGGATCTCCTTCTCGAGCGCGCACTTGTCGCCCTGCACGTCGTGCAGCTGCGCCTCCACCGCGCTCACCTGCGCCCACACCGCGTCAACCTCCCTGCCCGCCGCCGCCTTGCCCTTGCCCGCCGCCTTGAGCGCTCTCTCCTTGCGCTTCAGCTCCGCCTTCACTGCGCCCACCTGCCCCTCCAACTCACGCCGCTCCCGCGCCCACGACGCCAGCACCGACTCCGCCCCTACCCCCCCATCCCTATCTGCGCCGGCCTGCGCGCGACTGCTGCCCTTGGGGGTGATGTCGAGCCCGCGGTAGTTCCAGCTCAGGTGTTTCGGGAAGCCGCCGCCGCCTCCGCCGCCGCCGCCGCCGACGCCGTCATCGTTGACGATGTCGATGACGCCGCTGCGCTCGATGCGCTCCGCCTCCATGCGCAGGTACGCCAGCTCCTCCTGCTCGGCGCGCAGCTGCGCCTCCATCGCCCCCATGGACCCGCCGTTCACCCACTTGCCGCTGCCCGCGCCCGTCAACATCCCCATGGACCCCGCCAAAGCACACCCGCCCCGCAACCCGGCTCCCCTGATGTTGGCCTCCGACGCGCTCTTGTGCACTCGCCGCGCACGCCGCTCGGACACCTCCCGTCCGTCCGACGACTGCTCCGTTCCGGTCGCGATGTCCATGCCCCCCACCAGCAGGCGCACCGCCAAGCGATGTCCCCCTAAGATCAAGTGAAGTATCTGTGGTCCTACGAGAGAACGAGCCCTACTACGAGAATGTCATCCAGAAAAATCTCGCGCAGGAATTGGGGACGAAAGAAAAAGCTAGATGTAAGGGAGTAAATTGAACTGTACTCTAATATTTCTCAGCAGAAATCGTATAATTTTAAAACCTCTTCTATAGCATCCTTGCAGAAATTTTGAAAGAACGACTCCTATAATTTACCATAGTTTCATGTATTTTATCCACTATTACTGCTACCACAGCTGTTTTTCTAGCAATATCCTCCAGTTCTGCAACTCGCCCAAGAGAGCAAGGCAATCGTGTGTTGATATCATTAAATAGTCCTATCTGTGAAGTTAAGCTGTACAGTACCTTAAAAGCTACACCTTGTCACTAATCGAAGCCATGATGCTAACTCAGCATGCGTGTGAGTGAGCAGCACACGAGTTAGTGGTAGGACAAGGTGGGGCATGCCAGACTGCCTCCCGCCACCAGCCTGTTCCTCCTCCCGCCCCCCACCTCCCCCACCATGACCCCCGCCCCACTGCCCTGCTGCTCCACTTCCCCCTCCCACCCTGCCCCATTGTACACTACACCACCCTCCTCCCTCCTCTCCTCCCTCCGCTCCTCTCTTCTCTCATCCCTCACGGCTGTACTGTGTGGGTGGTGGTGGGGCAGCTCATAGCAAGCATTCATCGCGCACATCGAGTGCCGCCGCTGGGGCTGGGGCGACTGCCACCGCCCACACCGTCCCTGGCCCTCACCGCCTCCCACCACTTCACACCCACCGTAACCATGCCCAACCTCACCCCCAACCTCATGCACAAACCCCTGCTGGTGAAGCTGCAGCAGGCGGGCATACATGCCCTGCCCTGAGCGCTGGCTAGACCCACTGGAGCGAGCGGGGGAAGGCGAGGGCACGGATGTGGGTGCAGGAGAGGGTGCAGCAGCCCAGCAGCCAGCAGCAGGGGGGTACTGGCGCTCAGCACTCTGCTGCATCCACTCCAGCTGGTGCCGCTGCCGCTGCTCCTGCTGCTGCTGCCACCGCTGCTGCTGCTGGCTGCTGCAGTCGGATGCGGCCACAGGGGAGGAGGACGAGGGGGAGGAGGAGGAGGGGTTGGCGCCGGGCGGCGGGAGGGCAGCATCAGGGACGTGGGCGAGGAAGTGGGCGATGATGATGCGCTCTAGAGCGGGCGGGGCGAGGCCCTTCTCTGCCTCAATGAGTCGCAGCGCGGCAGCGAGCGTGTAGACGGACAGCTTGCGCTCGCTGCCCCGCGTCACCTTGCTGAAAATAATGTCCGCACTCTGGTGGGGCGTGGAGGGAGGAAGGGAGTGAGGGAGTGGAAGGGATGAGCGTGTAATCGCACAGCTTGCGCTCGCTGCCGCGTGTCACCTTGCTGAAAATAATGTGCACACTCTGGTGGGGACGAAGGGAGCGGCGTGTTGGGGCATGGGAGGAGCATGGGAGGAGCGTGGGAGGGACGTGGGAGGGGCGTGGGAAAGGCACACAAGGAGAAGATGGTGAGGCAGAAATGTATGTGGCGAGTAAGGGCTCCATACATGCATGCACGCCTGACCAGCCATGAAGGCCGCGAGCAGGTGAGATAGAGATCAACAAGGCAGCAATGCATCCAGGAACGCGAGCTCAAGGCAGTACTTTCTTGGAGTCCAGAAGCATGGCAAGTGGCAAGGTTGGTGAAGTGTGCATGAAAAATGGCAGATTCCTCACACTCTTGACGTAATAGGGGAGGCAGCACGCAGCAGGCAGTCAGGGGGGAGCAGGAGGGGGAGGGAGGGACGTACAGTGGTGGTGAAGCGGGCGTCGAGGATGGCGGTCTCCTTGCACATCTTGATGAATCGAATGCTGTCCATGCGCGGCGGTGGCAGCCCCTGCAGCTGATGCCTGCCACACTGCGCCTGCTCACCCATGCCATGGGCGCATGCACGATGTTTGGGCATAAAGGGATGAGTAAATTACCTACTTCGGCATGCATAACGACAATGGCAACACATGACCATGGAATGCCAGTGACAAGAGCATGAATGCATACAGGAACTGCACGGGTATGAGACTCATGCCTGACATGCCACGTTAAGCAGAAATGGGTACATGGGATGAGTCACTGAGGCACGAGGCAAGGAATGGGAGAGCCACTGAGGCAAAGGCGGGGGGGAGTTACCAGCGGAACGAAGTGGTGGCGGGCGAAGTGGGGGAGGGAGAAGAAGCGGAAGGCATCGAAGAACATGAGACTCGCCACCGCCCCCTCCGCTGCTGACGCTGCCGGGTTCTCATTTGTCAGCCGCCGATCCGCGCTGCTGCCCCCCTCGTCTGCAGCGGACGAAGCGGGAAAGAAGCTATTGGATGCACGCTTGCAGGCACACGATGTCCCGCCTGCCCACTCAGTGCACCCCGCAGCCATCCACACACAGGCACGCTCATTCCCAACCCGGCCCCTCTCCCACGCCTCATTCCCCTCTTAGTTCTCTCGCTTAATCTCATGCTCGCGATTTACTCGCGCCACCCCATGCAGCACCCCATACACCACCCCGTACACCACCCCGTACACCACCCCATGCACCACCCCATGCACCACCACAGGCACTCACCATCATACTGCAGCGCGCCTCTGCTTGCTCCGCCCTCTGCCGCCCCTCCCACTACCCCTCCTGCCTGTCCCCTGCGGCCCTGCCTCAAATCCTCGGCTGCTGCTGCCACAGCGGACACCATCGCTCGTCCCATGGCGCCATCCGTCCAGCCCACGCCAATGCTGTCGCCACCATCATTATCATCATCGGCTATCCCCTGCGCATACCCCCCTCTCGCCGCCACCTCCTCCCCACCATGGCGCCACTCCACCGCATCCCAATCCCGTCCCCCCGCCACTGCCTGCCTCTGCGCAAAAGGCTCCCCGCCTTGCGCGTTCTCATTCCGCTCGCCTGCACCCCTCCCCGCCTGCTGCCCTCCCTCCGTCCCCCTCCCGCCCTTCTCCGCCCCGCCCATCGCCCTGCCTTCATGCGAGTTGTGATCCGACAGTGATGACCTCAGCTCGCTCAGCGGCTCTGGGCGGCACGCCTCTCCTTCCGCCACGTGTCCTCCTGCCGCCCGCGCGCCCGTGGCATGGGACGCCCCGAACCCGCCAGCAGCACTGCGAGCGTGCTCCTCCGCCTCTAGAGACCTCGTGCGGATGAGCCTCAGCCTCGGGGGAAACTCGTCGCCAGGCGGCACTATGTCCCCCGCGCCACCCCCCCCTCCCCCGAACCCCCCAGCGGAACCACTAGCGCCACCAGCAGCGGGTCGTCCGCCCCGGCCCTCCCTGAGCGAATAGAACGTGTGGGCGGCGAGGGGCGCGAGGGCGGCGGGGGAGGCGGGCGCAGCGTGCGCGGACGCAGCGTGCGCGGAAGCAGCGTGCCCGGCGGCGGGGTGAGGGAGGGAGAGGCGGCGCGAGTGCGCGGAGGAGAGGGTTTGGTGCGACGCGAGGAGCGACGAGGAGACGTGGTGGGAGAGCGTCATGGAGTGGCGCGTCGCGGACGTCAGCGCGGGCTGCGGCAGGTCCATAGCGATGGCCTGCACGTGGCACGCGATGACAGGGACACGTGGACACGAGCACATGAGTACATGAGGAGAAGGACCAAGCGTGAGGCACTGCGACAGGGTTGAACTTGCAGAGTCACATCAGTGCGGAAGCGGAACTGCTGTGCCAACCCCCTTGCCCTAACTGACTTATCCCAGGTCGCACCTGGCGGATAAGGTCGTTCTTACCTGGTGGACAAGTTCTTACCTGGTGAATATGTTCTTACCTGGTGGATAGGTTCTTACCTGGCGGTAGGGTTTACCTGGCCGATTGTGTCTTACCTGGCGGATGAGGTCGCACCTGGCGGACGAGGTCGCACCTGGCGGACGAGGTCGCACCTGGCGGACGAGGTCGCACCTGGCGGATGAGGTCGCACCTGGCGGATGAGGTCGCACCTGGCGGATGAGGTCGGTGGAGGTGACGCCCAGCTTGTCGGCCATGACGGCGACGGCGTCGCAGAAGTTGTCGAACGTCAGCTTCTTGCGGCCCTGCACGCACACGCGCGGCAAGCAGAACACCGACACATTGTCGCTCGCACCTCGTCGCTCACAGCTCGTCGATCGCAGTTCGTCACTCACGGCTCGTCGCTCACAACTCGTCGATCACACCTCGTCGCTCACAACTCGTCGCTCACAACTAACCGCTCCGCAAACCGAAGAAGACGAACTACAGAGCGGCACTAGAGGCTACACTCCTCAGATCGCGGGTACAATTCTGAACACAACTTAACGGCTAAATCCTTAAACGGGTTGAGTGGTTACGATTCTAGACACGGCTTAACGGCTAGCGGCTTAACGGCCACGATTCTACATGCGGCGTCGCGGGGCTCACGCGCGGCTTGATGGTGACGAAGAGCAGGTCGACGTCCGTGACGTGCAGTCCCGCGCCGCCTCCCGCGTGCGCGATGATCCCCAGGTCGCGACAGAATCGCACGAACTTGATGTTGTCCATCTCGTCCACTTCGCGCGCCGTGCCGAGGCTGCCACGCACACACGGATGAAATTCATTCCAGAAAAGGGACGAATGTGGCAGATGAAAACTCAGAAACTATATTTCAGCGCGAATTGATGAAGCCACGCTGGGCAATTTGTCGAGCAAACCACCGTAATACACCTGAAAAACCACGTCCTTCTCTTCGCTACTGCGAACAGTATGATCAGGTCGAGCACGCACCAGCAATACTGGTTGAATATCTGGTATAGAGCGTCGTAATCATCGTCCGAAGGGACCTGAAACCCGTCTACCGACGCCATTCCAAAAGTCGATTGGATGAACACAAGAATCGCCGACGACTGAACGATATTATGAAGGCGTGTATCGCCGACGACTAAACTAGTCCGAGATTTCTTGGTGCAATCGCAGTAAGAATAGGTATAACTTGCAAGATCAGGCCGACCCAAAATGAGTAAGCGAAATGGCGGCACGAAAAGCTAGAAGAACTGAACTTGCTTGGCTGTGCAGAAAAATGAGGGATGAATGAGGTGGAGTGGAGGTGTTGTTGAGCGGTTGTGCGATTGAGCGACAAGGTGAGGAGGGATGCGATCCTGCGGCACAGCCTCGCTCACAATCGCAGCACACATCAAAGCCGGCCGCGTGGAGAGGAAGAGGAGGGGAGAACAGTAAGGGCGTGTTACATTTTTTGTAGTCGCTGAATGTCCGGACGACTATACGGACGCGTGCGAAGAATGCGACGTCGCTCGGTCATGATGCGACTAATACGATGTCGTAAGGATGCAATACGAAGAAAGCGACGTCGTTTAGACCCTGACGAACTCACTGCCGAGAATTAAAGGGGTTTGTGGTGACAGAATCGTCCGGACGTTTGGCCGTCCGAACGAAAACAATGAACAATGTACCACACCCTTAGCAAGAGGGTCGCACACGCGGGCTGCGGCGGGTGGGGCCGAGAAATCTGCCGAAATTTGACTGATGCGCCCAGATGGCCAGCAACGGCTAGATTGGTTTGGCGCCACTGCCAGCTCACACCAATTTCAATCGAAACATTGTGGACGTACTCGCTTTACAGTGGCACTCCATACCAGTTACTTATTTTTTCAATGATTAACGATAAGTATACACCGACGTGAACAAGCATTTACTACCACAACGGTCGTAACCGTGCTCGAGGAACAAAAGGTTAGCTACTTCTCCAGGTGGGATGACTAGGGCGGGGTGATGCTTGCCCTCCGTCTGGATCACAGTGCAGCGAATGCATTCGTCCACGTCCATCTTTTGCCGACCATTCTGATTCCTCCCAACACGTTCTGCTCCTCTGCAAAATTCTTCTGTTGTCGCTTACGCCAAACTGCCCCAAATTTGCAGGTGTAGATCCTTGCATGTTGCCTGAACGCGAACTCGATCTTGTGTAAAACTCGTTGCGTCCGTAATTTTCGACATCCACTGCTTTGCATCTCTCAATTCACAGCTGATGAAAAGTGGCGGGCGTAAGGTTACCTCTGGGAATGCTTAGCTGGACCTAGTTTTTTGGAACAGGATGTCGCTGTCAAATTATAATATTGTGTAGGCCATAGTGGGGTAGCCTATATGGGGTACACATTTCTAGGGTTGCATATTTGTATCACTTCCATTCCTTAGTTAACTCATTCTCGTTCTACTTTTCTCATGGTATCGAGCAGGTTCCCCCTTGGGAATTGTGCCTAGGGCCCACCACATCGAGTTTCACCTTTTTTTTTTTTCTCCTGCCCGAGGCGCGCTCCGCCCGAGTCGCGCTCCGGGCTCTCACCTCGCCGAGCCGCCCTAGCGGCCCCCTACGACCTAGCGACCCTATCGCCCTAGCGGCCCTATCGCCCTATCGCCCTAGCGGCCCCTTCCCCTACCGGCCCCGCCGCCCTTTAGTGCGGCCCCGCCGCCCGTCTTAGCGGCCCCGCCGCCCTTCTCAGTGGGCCCCGCCCTACTTAGCGCCCCCCCCACCGCCCGTCGCTGCGGCCCCGCCCTTCTCAGCGGCCCCGCCGCCCTTTGCTGCGGCCCCGCCGCCTCCCTCGCTGCGGCCCCGCCGCCCTACTCAGCGGCCCCGCCGCCCTTCTCCTCAGCGGCCCCGCCGCCCTACTCAGCGGCCCCGCCGCCCTTCTCCTCAGCAGCCCCGCCGCCCTTCTCCTCAGCGGCCCCGCCGCCCTACTCAGCGGCCCCGCCGCCCTTCTACTCAGCGGCCTCGCCGCCCCTCTCCTCAGCGGCCCCGCCGCCCTACTCAGCGGCCCCGCCGCCCTTCTCCTCAGCGGCCCCGCCGCCCTACTCAGCGGCCCCGCCGCCCTACTCAGCGGCCCCGCCGCCCTTCCGCAGCGGCCTCGCCGCCCTTCTCAGCGGCCCAGCCGCCCCTCGCACCAGCGGCCCTGCCACCCTACACCGCCCGCGCCGCCCGAGCCGCCCGAACCGCCCGAGCCTCCCGAGCCGCCCGACCTGCCCGAGCTGCCCGAGCCGCCCGACTCTCCTGAGCCGCCCGAGCCGCCCGACCAGCCCGAGCCGCCCGAGCCGCCCGAGCCGCCTGAGCCACCCGAGCCGCCTCAGCCGCCCGAGCCGCCTGAGGAGCCGAGCCGCTGGTGCCACGGAGCCGCAGTTGCTGCTGTGCCGTCCGAGCAGCCGTGTTGCCGTGCTGCTGTACAGCTAAGCTGCCCGACCCGCCCTGCCTGGTGAGAGCAGCGCTTCTGTCACTGCACTGCCCCTGTCCTACAGTTGGTACTGCTAGTCCACTGCTGTCATGGCTACCCCCACTGTTCTCGCTTTTGACGCTGAGGGTCGAGCCATTGACTTTGAGGTTTGGGTGGATGACCTGCAGCTTTTCCTAAAGTGCGATAGGGCAGACGGTCTTTCCCTCTTTGACCTCACCTCTGGTGCTTCCCCTGCCCCTGCTGCCGATGCCGACGCCACTATTCGCTCCCAGTGGGCCACTCGCGATGCTGCTGCACGTCTTGTTGTGCGTCGCCACCTGCCTACCACTGAGCGCGCGCACTTTAGTCAGTACAAGAGTGATCAGACCTTGTACGACGCTGTAGTTGCACGCTACTCTTCCCCTGCCACTGCTGCACTGAGCCGCCTCATGCTACCGTACCTCTTTCCTGACCTTGCTGCCTTTCCCACAGTCGCTGACCTCATTACGCACCTCCGCACTAGTGACACTCGCTACCGCGCTGCGCTTCCTGCTGAGTTCTGCGCCAAGAACCCCCCCCCCCATGTACATCACTCTCTATTATATAGTCACCCGCCTCCCTGACTCCCTTGGCGTAGTCAGGGACCACTTCCTCTCAGTCTGTCCCACCACTCTCACTGTTGACCTCCTAGAGAAGGCCCTCCTAGTAGCGGAGAAGAGCATAGTCGCTGTAGGAGCCTCTCGTGGTGACCCTTGCACCCCCATCTTTGAGGGGTGTTCCCCTTCCCCCTTGTTGCCCTCTGTCGCCTCTGCTGCTGCGGCCGACCTCGTTGGTCTTGAGTCGGTCAGTGCGGCGTCTGCCCCTAGCGGGAGACGCCGCTCTGGCAAGGGCAAGGGGGGCAAGGGCGCGGGTGGAGCTAGCGGGGGTGGTGGAGGTGGCGGTGGAGGCGGCGGAGGGAGTGGGGGTGGCGGTGGGAGTGGTGGCGGGGGTGGAGGTGGCGGTGGCAGCAGCGGAGGCGGAGGCGGCGGTGGCGGTAGCGGTGGGAGCGGAGGCGGCGGTGGTGGCGGAGGTGGAGGCGGCGGTGGTGGAGGAGGTGGAGCTGGTCGGGGTGGTGCTTCGCAGCCGAGCGGCTCCGGGGGTGGTCAGCGCCAGCACCAGCAGCAGCAGCAGCGTTCTTGGGACATCCCCCCTCCTCAGCAGCTCCGTGAATGGTACACCCAACGTCAGCGTTGTGGGGGTTTTGGCCCGTGCACCTACGTCCTTCGCTCCGGTGACCGCGAGGGTGAGCAGTGTGGGGGTGCTCACCCCACCCAGCGCTGCTTTGGCCGCATGACGGACACTTGGCGTCAGCAATTCCCGGAGGCTAGTGAGATCCCCTGCTGGGGAGAGCTGTCTAGGGCAGGCGTAGCTATCTTTGATCTTGACTTTGATGCTATCCTTGCTGCCATGTATGCTGTGACTATTAGTGATGAGGGTGACTGTTACCAGTGTTTCCCGCCCGACCCGCGCATTGGTACTGCAGCTCAAGGTGCTGGTGAGGCTGCTGCTCTAGGTGCCAGTGCGTCCGCGCCCTCAGGTGCTGGTGAGTCTGCGCTCTCAGGTACCACGTCGGCTTCGGCCTCCCTCACCTTCACACTTGACTCAGGGGCTTCTCGCTCCTTATTTCGAGACCGCACCACACTCACGCCACTTGGTCGGCCAGTTGCAGTCTCCCTGGCAGACCCCTCTTGGGGTCCTGTCCTCTCTCACTTCTCCACTGTCCTCCCGTGTCCGGCTGCCCCCTCTGGCACCTTGTCTGGTCTTCACCTCCCCTCGTTCTCTACGAACTTGGTGAGTGGTGCTGACCTGCAGGATACGGGGGTTCACCAGTTCACTCGTGCGAGTCAGCGGGTGACCCACTGCACGGACGCTTGGACAGGCCGACACCTGGCCACGTTTACACGTCGGCCATGGTCGAGCCTGTACACACTGACCACTGCGTCTCCTCCAGTCACTGCGTCTGGTCAGGTAGCTGCGTCGGGTCAGGTGTTTGCTGCAGCGTCCAGGTCTGGTCCTGAGTCTGCCCCCTGCTCGTGTCGCCTCCTGTCTCACGAGACTCTCCTCTGGCACCACCGTCTTCGTCACCCCTCCCTGCCTCGTCTCCGAGGCATGGCTTCCCGTGTCCTTGTCTCTGGTCTTCCCCGGTCCCTCCCTCCCCTTCCTTTGGGGCCTGGTCCTTCCTGTGTCCCCTGTGTCGAGGGGCGGCTCCATGCTGCCCCTCACTCCTCTCAGTTTCCCCCGACAGAGGCCCCGCTGCAGACGCTTCACATGGACGTGTGGGGCCCAGCCCGCGTCCGTGGACAGGGTCACAAGCGCTACTTCCTGCTGGTGGTTGACGACTACTCGCGTTACACCTCAGTCTTCCCCTTGCGCAGCAAGGGTGATGTCGCTGAGGTGCTGATCGACTGGATCTGCGCAGCTCGTCTTCAGCTCAGGAGGAGCTTCGGCTCGGACTTTCCTGTTCTGCGTCTGCACTCTGACCGAGGCGGAGAGTTCTCCTCTGGCCTTCTGCGAGCCTACTGTCGTGCGCGAGGCATCCGCCAGACCTATACGCTACCGGACTCTCCACAGCAAAATGGGATTGCTGAGCGCCGCATTGGCATGGTCATGGACGTCGCTCGTACGTCCATGATGCATGCGGCTGCCCCCCATTTTCTGTGGCCGTTTGCGGTTCGGTACGCGGCGCATCAGATCAACCTTCACCCCAGGGTCTCCAGGCCGAAGACCTCCCCAGCCTTGCTGTGGACGGGGAAGGTTGGCGATGCGTCTGCGTTCCGTGTCTGGGGATCTCGGGCGTTTGTCCGCGACTTGTCTGCGGACAAGCTGTCCGCTCGTGCTGCTCCCTGTGTCTTCCTTGGCTTCCCCCCTGACGCCCCAGGGCGGCAGTTCTACCACCCCACCTCTCGTCGTGTTCTGTCCTCCCAGGACGTCACGTTCGACGAGTGAGTCCCCTACTACCGCCTCTTCCCCTACCGCACTCCTTCCCTCCCCCCGCCACCTCACTTCCTTGTGCCAGGTCCCCCCCCGGTAGACCCCCTCCCCCCTCAGGGTCCTGCCCCTTCAGGGTTGTCCCAGGTAGACGCAGTCGAGCCGGTCGAGGTTGCTGGTGACTCTGGTACTGCTGCGGGTGCTGAGCCTGGGGGTGCTGACTCTGGGGGTGCTGCGCGTGTGGGTGTTGACTCTGGGGGTGCTGCGCGCGTGGGTGCTGAGTCTGGGGGTGCTGCGAGTGGGGGTGCTGAGCTTGGGGGTGCTGCGACTGGGGGTGCTGAGCCTGGGGGTACTTCGACTGGGGGTGCTGAGCCCGGGGGTGCTACGACTAGGGGTGCTGAGCCTGGGGGTGCTGCGTCTGGAGCTACTGAGCCTGGTGGTGCGGAGCCAGCGGCCGCTGGACCTGCCCATGTGGCGTCTGGCGGTGCTGGGCCTGGAGGTTCTCCGGGTGCTTCGTCTCGGCGGGAGCCGCTCTCTCCACAGGAGCTGCGCGAGTGGTTTGCCCGGCGCTGGAGGCGCATTGCTGGAGCTGGTGCTTCTTCGGCTGCTGAGGGTTCTGGTGCAGCCGGTCTTGGAGGTGCTAGCCCTGGGAGTGCTGGAGCTGCTGGGCCTGCGAGTGCGAGTGGAGTCGGAGCTGCTGAGGGTGTTGGCGCTGAGGCTACTGCTGTCAGTCCTAGCGGCGGTCCTGCTGCGGGTGCTGCTGGTGCTGCTGGAGGTACTGGAGCTGGAGGTGCTGTTGGCGCTGGTGCTACCACTGGGGGTGCTGGTGCTGTCCCTGCTTTGTCTGGAGTCGCCGCGCGGCCTCGGCCGTACTTTGTTCCGCTCCTTCAGTAGGTTCTTGGTCTTCCTCCTCCCTTAGAGTGTCCACCGCCTGTCGAGTCATAGTCACAGTTACCGCCGGCCTCCCCACTGCCTGCTCCTTCTCCCTACCCTGGTCCCACTAAAGTACCTGCTGAGCGTCGTGAGCCTGCGTCTCGTCCCGCGTCGCCTGTTCCTGCTGCTTGCGCTGGTGGTCACGGTTCGCGTCAGCGTCCTCCTCCTGTCCCTAGCACGCACCGGATGTCTCTGCGTCTGTCCACTGCTCCTCTGCGTGTCCCTTTGCCATCTCCTCTTGAGTCCTCTCTTCCTGCTCTTGCCGACCCAGAGTCGGACTCTCTTCGTGCTGCCAGTCCTACCGTCACGCGTCTTCTTGCTACTGTCTTCACTGACCCCTCTTTTGAGTCCACTGCTGCGTCTGCTCTTGTTGCTGAGCTCGTTGACTTTGCTGCTCGCTGTCGTCTAGACTACGCTACTAGTCTTGTTGCTGAGTCTGCGTCTGTCTGTCCTCCGTCCGTCGGGGGTGAGTGTGCTCTTGGCACGGACGTCCTTGAGGACAGGCAGGAGGAGTTCCAGTGTCTGGCTGCTGCTTCACCTCATCTCGCGTCCGTACTGCTTACCCCTGAGGGAGACCCGGATGCACTAGACATCCCGACTCCGCGCTCTTACGCGGAGGCGATAGAGGGTCCCTACTCCTCTCAGTGGCAGGCAGCTATGGATGCAGAGATGGCTTCCTGGAAGTCCACAGGCACCTACGTTGACGCGGTTCCCCCACCTGGGGCGAACATCGTTAGTGGCATGTGGATCTTCAGGGTGAAGCGGCTGCCGGGCTCTCCACCTGTCTTCAAGGCGCGTTACGTGGCTCGTGGCTTCAGTCAGCGGCAGGGAGTTGACTAATTTCAGACCTTCTCTCCCACCCCGAAGATGACCACTCTTCGGGTGCTGCTACACATAGCCGCTCAGCGTGACTACGAGCTTCACTCCCTTGACTTCAGCACTGCTTTCCTGCAGGGTAGCCTGCACGAGGAGATCTGGCTGCGCCGTCCACCTGGCTTCACTGGGACTTTCCCTCCTGGCACCCAGTGGAGCCTCCGACGGCCAGTCTACGGTCTCCGCCAGGCACCGCGTGAGTGGCACGACACACTGAGGACTACGCTTGCGGCTCTTGGGTTTGCTCCCTCTATTGCTGACCCGTCGTTGTTTCTGCGCACCGACACCTCTCTGCCGCCATTCTACATCCTCGTGTACGTCGACGACTTGGTCTTTGCCACAGCTGACACTGCTGGACTCGCCCACGTGAAGTCCAAGCTGCAGAAGAGACACACGTGCACAGACCTGGGTGAACTGCGCAGCTACCTTGGCTTGCAGATCACCCGGGACAGAGCACGCCGCACCATTACCTTGACGCAGTCACACATGGTGCAGCAGGTCCTTCAGCGCTTCGGCTTCACGTACTCCTCGCCTCGGGCCACTCCTCTGTCTACTCGCCACTCGCTCTCAGCTCTGCCTTCGGATGAGTCCATAGAGTCGAGTAGCCCGTACCCAGAGCTTGTTGGCTGCCTCATGTACCTGATGACCTGCACACTACCTGACCTTGCATACCCTCTTAGCATTCTTGCACGCTATGTTGCTCCTGGGAGACACAGACCAGAGCACATGGCTGCAGCGAAGAGGGTGTTGCGCTACTTGTGCAGTACGTCGGACATGGGGCTAGTGCTTGGAGGGCGGAGTTCAGTGGTCCTCACTGGGCACGCGGACGCTTCTTGGGCGGACGACCAGGCTACGCAGCGGTCGTCACAGGGTTACACCTTCAGTCTTGGTTCCGGCTCTGTTTCGTGGCAGGCTACTCGCTCGTCTTCTGTTCTCGGCTCCAGTTGTGAGGCTGAGATCTACGCCGGGGCCATGGCTGCACAAGAGCTTCGCTGGTTCACCTACTTGCTGACTGACCTAGGAGAGCCGCCTCGTTCTCCTCTAGTGCTGTACGTAGACAACAAGGCCATGCTGGCCTTGTGTCGGGAGCAGCGCCTGGAGCACAGAACGAAGCACATTGCTCTCCGCTACTTTCTTGCTCAAGAGTTGCAGCAGCGTGGTCAGTTGCGACTTGCGTACGTGGCCTCTGAGGCCAGCACTGGTGATGTTTTCACCAAGGCACTTCCGCCTTGTGATCATCAGCGCTTCTGCACTCAGCTGGGTCTTGTGCCTGTCTTGCCTCACTTGCTCACCACTTGACCTTGCTTGTACCCTTCCATATATATATATGCCTGCTCTTGCTTGTTTAGCCTTATATATATATATATATATGTGTACTCCTGCATGTGAACTGGCCTTGTGGCCTTGACCTTGTGCTCGGAATGTGTGGTGACGTTGTGATCCACCCTGAGCTTTGTCTGCTTTGCTTGACTGGTCTTGTGACCCCTTGTTCTCCCCCACTTTGCCTATGGGGGTGTGTCAAATTATAATATTGTGTAGGCCATAGTGGGGTAGCCTATATGGGGTACACATTTCTAGGGTTGCATATTTGTATCACTTCCATTCCTTAGTCAACTCATTCTCGTTCTACTTTTCTCAGTCGCAAACGAGGATGTGCTACGATTGTGATTGAGCATGCGCAAAGCTCGTCTGCGTGCTGAGGAAACCGCATGGACCCAAGGGCAAAGGAGGAGGCAATGCTCCACTATCTCCTATTCCCCATAGTACGGGCAGGACGGCTTGGAGCTGAGGAAAGCTAAGCGTTCTCCAACCTCCTAATTGAGGCAATGGATGCAGATGAGGACGTCACGTGGACAGCTGGGAACTGCCAGTGAGTCCCTCGTCATCACCGCCCTCTTCCATTTGATGCTTCTCCCCCATCTTTCCGCCCACTTCTCACGCTTGTGTGACTCCTAGTACTTCCCCTTCCAGCACTCCTTCATTCGCATCAGGGGGACAACCTGCCCGCTTTCCAAGATGTCAAGTGGAGGTTTCGAGTCAGTCGAGCGAGGGAGGGCTGATGGGAAGCCCAGTACTTTCAACCATATTGCAGGAAGTGCGGCTAGCACCTTCATTGCTAGCCTAGCAGGGCCGCTCCCTACGAGTTGCTCTGACACCTCTTTCTTCGGTTACAGCGCCAGCTCACCGTTCTCCCCGTCCATCAGAAGTTCCTCGATGCGAACCTCCCATAGCTTCCGACTTGTCTTTTTGGCCCCCGGCGGGCATCGTGAACAGGGACTCTGTATTGAAAATAAGCAACACAAACCTACCCATAATCGTTGACATATCATTGTGCAGGCCTTCTACCCAGCTCACAAACCGCTCCAAGAAACCAATTCTCCGTAGCACATGAAACAAGACGTCCCGCAACACCAAGTCGAATGCCTTTTGAAAGTCAACCAGTAGTGTGAGAGTACAATGGCTCTGCCTACTGAGATTTACCTTTTTATACTTTACCTTGCTTAGTTCTATTTGACTAAGAATGCTTTTGCTTGAATTCTTATATTTGTTGCTTGAACTATATTTATTCTAGTTATTGGCACCGAGCTAGTTGCTTGCACCGAATTACAGGCCTTTCGGTTGCCACCAAATTGCTTCTACTTAATTCGGAAAGGACCTGTTCGGGACGCTTCGCAACCCCCGGAACCTTACGTAACACCTGGTTGCCTTGCCTTGTGCCGAGCCTATGTGTAGCCTCGTGTTGTACCCAGGCGATCAAACCATCATGTTCTAAACCAGTTCCTCGACCCTTACACTTGCTAATTAGAGCTCGTTCACACGCAAAGTTTTTCAACCAAAGAAACCTAGCCTTAAAAAAACCGCGAGGCGACGACGAAAGGAGCCGATTCCGGTACGTAAAACCAGTCGTGCGTTGTTTTTTGTCCTCCTGAATCGGTTTAGGATTTCAGCAGGGCGACGACGAACGCGATGTCAGTAGGATGGAGGGACATGGAAACAATTTTGTTCAAGAAGTCGCAGCCCTTCGTGCCAAGCAGGACTAGACGCGAGCAGCACTCCAGCGAGTTGAGGCGATGCTTGTGAACCAGTCAGCATGCGCCACAGGAGCAGCGAACGCAACAACGAATGCAGTAGCGACCGCAGTAGCAACAACACCGACATTTCACACTGCAGAAGTGACTCCCGCTTATGTGAATGTTGAAGCTGCTCGTCCGAGGCTACCGGAGGCGTTCGATCCGAGCATGAAATGCACGGACGTCAGGAGATTCATCTCGACACTCGAAATTTACTTCGACGCCGTTGGATGCACGACCCTGACACACGAATCGATGCGAATTCTGCTCGCGGCAACACTGTTACGAGGCCCGACATTGGAGCGGATCTACAAAAGCAGCAAAATCCAAGGCGAAGGATCGTGGGCGATCAATTCTTCATACATGGCGCGGCAGCAGATACACCATCATGGACGATTCAGCAATGTAGGATTTGTTCATCCACATCAATAACCTGACCGAAGGCGAAAAAATCGAGGCGTACACTGCAGTGCTTAAAAAAACAAAGTTCGCCGACAGGTAATCGCGACATGGTCTACGCAGTAGAAAGGTTCGAGCGCTGACCAAGGGTCTGCGGAGATTCACTCTACAAGGTACTGAGCTAGACTACGGGGGGGAGGGGTTGGCACGAACTACTAGGAGTGATCGTAGCTTTGCTTAGTTCCTTAGCACTTGCACATACACGGGAGAAATCAGCAAGAACTTCATCAGGCAACGATTGCATTCCAGAATGATTGAACAAGCAATGACAAAGAAAGACTACATCAGGCACCTAGCAACTCTGCAGCTAGCCTGTTGACCGCCAGCACAGCTTGGTCGACTGCTTGCCAGCGTTGCTTAGAGGAGCTGCGCCAGCACTGCAGAAAGGTAGCCTACCAACACTGCAGGTTGACGGCGTGCCAACGCTGTAGCAGAGCGGCTGTACAGCGTTGCCCAGTAGAAGACAGTAGTGCAGACGTACACATGTGCGTGCAAACGATGTCAGAATACTATGCTTGTCTAGCCTGCAGTGGGGTACTCAATAGTGAGTACAACCCTTTAGGGTTTCCTATATGTACCAAACTGCCTGTTAGTCAAACCTTCTTTTGCCTATTCTCTCTTGCCTAGCTAGCTAAACCCTAGCTATGGCACCCGCGTAGATCTCAGCCTCACAGCTGGAGCCGAGAACAGAAGACGAGCGGGTGGACCGCCACGAAACAGAGCCGGAACCAAGGCTGAAGGTGTAACCCTGTGACGACCGCTGCGTAGCCTGGTCGTCAGCCCAAGAAGCGTCCGCGTGCCCAGTGAGGACCACTGGACTCCGCCCTCCAAGCACTAGCCCCATGCCCGACGTACTGCACAAGTAGCGCAACACCCTCTTCGCTCCAGCCATGTGCTCTGGTCTGTGTCTCCCAGGAGCAACATAGCGTGCAAGAATGCTAAGAGGGTATGCAAGGTCAGGTCGTGTGCAGGTCATCAGGTACATGAGGCAGCCAACAAGCTCTGGGTACGGGCCACTCGACTCTACGGACTCATCCGAAGGCAGAGCTGAGAGCGAGTGGAGAGTAGACAGAGGAGTGGCCTGAGGCGAGGAGTACGTGAAGTCGAAGCGCTGAAGGACCTGCTGCACCATGTGTGACTGAGTCAGAGTAATGGTGTGCTCTGCTCTGTCCCGGGTGATCTGCAAGCCAAGGTAGCTGCGTAGTTCACCCAGGTCTGTGCACGTGTGTCTCTTCTGCAGCTCGGACTTCACGTGGGCGAGTCCAGCAGTGTCAGCAGTGGCAAAGACCAAGTCGTCGACGTACACGAGGATGTAGAACGGCGGCAAAGAGGTGTCGGTGCGCAGAAACAGCGACGGGTCGGCAGTAGAAGGAGCAAACCCAAGAGCCGCAAGTGTAGTCCTCAGTGTGTTGTGCCACTCACGAGGTGCCTGGCGGAGACCGTAGACTGGCCGCCAGAGGCTCCACTTGGTACCAGGAGGAAACGACCCAGTGAAGCCAGGTGGGCGACGCAGCCAGATCTCCTCGTGCTGGCTGCCCTGCAAGATAGCTGTGCTGAAGTCAAGAGAGTGAAGCTTGTAGTCGCGCTGAGCGGCTATGTGCAGCAGCACCCGAAGAGTGGTCATCTTCGGGGTGGGAGAGAAGGTCTGAAAGTAGTCAACTCCCTGCCGCTGGCTGAAGCCTCGAGCCACGTAACGCGCCTTGAAGACAGGCGAGAACCCGGCGGCCGCTTCACCCTGAAAATCCACATGCCACTGACGATGTTCGCCCCAGGTGGGGGAACCTCATCGACGTAGGTGCCTGTGGACTTCCAGGAAGCCATCTCTGCGTCCATGGCTGACTGCCACTGTGAGGAGTAGGGACCCTCGATCGCCTCAGCGTACGATCGAGGAGTCGGGATGTCTAGTGCATCCGGGTCTCCCTCAAGGGCAATCAGCATGGACACGAGATGAGGCAAAGCAGCAGCAAAACACCCGAACTCCTCCTGCCTGTCCTCAAGGACGTCCGTGCTAAGAGCACACTCACCCCCGACGAACGGAGGACAGACAGACTCAGACTCAACAACGAGACTAGCGGTGTAGTCTAGACGACAGCGAGCGGCAAAGTCCAGAAGCTCAGCAACTAAGGCAGACGCATCAGTGGACTCAAAGGAAGGGTCAGTGACAACAGTAGCCACGAGACGCATGACAGTAGGACTAGCAGCACGAAGAGAGTTAGACTCCGGGTCAGCAAGAGCAGGAAGAGAGGACTCTGGAGGACACGCAGAGGAGCAGTGGAAGGACGCAGTGCCATCTGGTGTGTGCTTGGGACCACAGGAGGACGCGGACGCGGAACACGACCACTAGTGCGAGCAGCACGAACAGTCAACACAGGATGAGACGCAGGCTCACGACGCTCAGTAAGACCTCCTGTCGGACCAGTGTAGGGAGAAGGAGCAGGTAGGGGGGAGGCGGGCTGTAACTGTGACTGCGTCTGGACAGGCTGTGGACACTCTAAGGAGGGAGCAGGACCAGTAGAGAGCGAGAGACCAAGAACCTGCTCAAGGAGCGGAACGAAGTACGGCCGCGGCCGCTCAGCGCCTCCTAAAACAGCAGGGACAGCACTAGTACCCCCAGTGGCAGCACCAGCGCCAGCAGCACCTCTAGCTCCAGCAACGCCAACTCCAGCACCCTCAGAAGCACCAGCGCCAGCAGCACCTCCAGCGCCAACACCCCCAGCAGCTCCAGTACCCCCAGCAGCACCAGCAGCTCCAGTACCTCCAGCAGCACCAGCAGCACCTCCAGGAGGACCAACTCCAGCAGCCCCAGCAGCACCCCCAGTCCCAGCAGCTCCAGTACCGCCAGTACGAGCACCTCTAGGACCAGTGGCTCCAGCACCTCCAGCACCGACCCCAGGGTCAGCAGCAACAGCAGCACCTCCAGCTCCAGCAGCACAGCTCCAGCGCCTCGCAAACCACTCGCGCAGCTCCTGTGGAGAGGGTAGCTCCCGCCAAGATGAAGCACCCGAAGGACCCCCAGACCCCGCACCGCCAGAGGCCACACGAGCAGACCCAGCACCCCTAGGCTCCGCACCCCCAGGCTCAGCACCCCCAGGCTCAGCACCCCCAGGCTCCGCACCCCAAGGCTCCGCACCCCAAGACTCAGCACCCCCAGACTCAGCACCCCCAGGCTCAGCACCCGCAGACCCCGCACCCGCAGGCTCAGCACCCCTAGCAGCACCAGAGTCAACAGCTACCTCGACAGGCTCGAGTGTGTCTACCTGGGACACACCTGACGGGGCAGGACCCTGAGGGGGGAGAGGGTCTACCAGGGGGGGACCTAGCGCGAGGAAGAGCGGCGGCGGGGGGAGGGGCGCAGTGCGGTAGGGGAAGAGACGGTAGTAAGGAACCGACTCCTCAAAGGTGATGTCCTGGGAGGACAGAACACGGCGAGGTGGGGTGGTAAAACTGCCAACCAGGCGCGTCAGGGGGGAAGCCAAGGAAGACGCAGAGAACAGCACGGGGGGACAGCTTGTCCGCAGACAAGTCGCGCACAAACGCCCGAGATCCCCAGACACGAAACGCAGACGCATCGCCAACCTTCCCCGTCCACCGCAAGGTGGGGGAGGTCTCTGGCAAGGAGACCCGGGGCTGAAGGTTGATCTGATGCGCCGCGTACTGAACCGCGAACAACCACAGAAAATGGGGAACAGCCGCATGGATCATGGACGTACGAGCGACGTCCATGACCATGCCAATGCGGCGCTCAGCAATCACATTTTGCTGTGGAGAGGCCGGAAGCGTGAACGTATGGCGGATGCCCTATGCCCGACAAAGGGCTCGCAGAAGGTCAGAGGAAAACTCTCCGCCCCTGTTAGAGTGCAGACGCAGAACAGGAAAGTCCGAGCCGAAACTCTCTCTGAGCTGGAGACGAGCTGCGCGGATCCAGTCGATCAACACCTCAGTGACATCACCCTTGTTGCGCAAGGGGAAGACCGTGGTGTAACGCGAGTAGTCGTCAACCACCAACAGGAAGTAACGCTCGTGACCCTGTCCACGGACGCGGGCGAGGCCCCACACGTCCAGGTGAAGTGTCTGTCGGAGGAAACTCGGAGGAGTGGGGAGCAGCGCGCTGCCGCCCCTCGACGCAGGGAACGCAGGTAGGGGCAGGCCCCGGAGGAAGGGGAGGGAGGGACCGGGGGAGACCAGAGACAAGGTAACGGGAGGCCATGCCTCGGAGACAAGGCAGGGAGGGGTGACCAAGGCGGTGGTGCTAGAGGAGGGTCTGGTGGGACATGAGGCGACACGAGCAGGGGGCAGACTCAAGACCAGACCTGGACGCTGCAGCAAACACCTGACCCGACGCAGCTACCTGACCAGATGAAGGAACCGGAAGAGACTCAGTAGTCAGTGTGTACAGGCTCGACCCTAGCAGACGGGTAAACGTGGCCATGTGTCGGCCCGTCCGAGCACACGTGCAGTGGGTCACTCGCTGACTCGCAGGAGTGAACTGGTCAACCCCCCCATCGTATAGATTAGCACCACTCACCAAGTTCGTAGAGAACGAGGGGAGGTAAAGACCTGACAGGGTGCCAGAAGGGGCTCCGGACACGGTAAGACAGTGGAGAAGCGAGCAAGGACAAGACCCCCAGAGGGGTCTGCCAGGGAGACTGCAACCGGCCGACGAAGCGGCGTGAGTGTGGTGCGGTCTCAAAAGAAGGAGCGGGAAGCACCCGAGTCAAGGGTGAAGGTGTGCAAGACCGCAGCAGGCGCAGCACCAGAGAGAGCAGAATCACCAGCATCTGGAGAAGTAGACCCACGAGCACCTAGAGCAGCAGCCTCACCAGCATCTGGAGCAGGAGACGTACCAGCACCTAGAGCAGCAGCCTCACCAGTACCGAAAGCAGCAGACTGGAGACCGGGGTCAGGCGACACACACAGGTAACAGGCACCCTCAGCACTAGTAGGCAATGCATACATGGCAGTGAGGATAGCATCATAGTCAAGAGCATAGACATCCACCCTCTGCCTAAGCAGCTCCACCCAGTCGGGGAGCTCAGCCACGTCGCCAAACTCTGTACGTCAGGCGTCGCTCAGACGGGCGAAGCAGCGGGACTCTGTGTGACCAAATACCCCGCAAGGCTGTCCAGTCCTAGCACCAGTGCGAATGACGTACGGGCTGCGAGCAGAACCTTGTGACCCTCCACGCTGAGCGTACCCCTCACAAAGCCGCGGGGGCGAAGGGACCGCGTGCACACGACGCTGCAGCTGCACCTGGCCACTACAAGAAGCTCCGGAACTACTCACTCCTGGACTACTCCCACTACGGCCACCCTGACAACCCCAACGAGCGTACCACTCATGAAGCTGTTGGGGCGTGAGGGACTCACGCGGACAGCGCTGGAGCTGCATCTGGCCATGCCAGGAGCAGGAGTAGCAGTAGAAAGCGCAGTAGAAGTAGGAGCAGCACGAGCAGCAGTCGCAGTAGAAAGAGCAATAGCAGCAAGAGCAGCAGTAACAGCAGTACGAGCAGGGCAGTGCTCACCAGTGGCGAGAAGGGCAAGCGTACGACGAGGGAAGGGCGAGGGCTCCGCGGCAGCCGCAGGGGCGGCTGCTCCAGGGGCGGCTGCTGCAGGGGCGACTGTTCCAGGGGCGCCTGCTGCAGTGGCGGCTGCTCCAGTGGCGGCTGCTGCAGTGGCGGCTGCTCCAGGGGCGGCTGCTGTAGGGGCGGCTGCCCCAGGGGCGGCTGCTGCAGAGGCGGCTGCTCCAGAGGCGGCTGCTGTAGTGGCGGTTGCTCCAGGGGCGGCTGCTGCAGGGGCGGCTGCTCCAGGGGCGGCTGCTGCAATGGCGGCTGCTCCAGGGGCGGCTGCTGCAGGGGCGGCTGCTCCAGGGGCGGCTGCTGCAGGGGCAGCTGCTCCAGGGGCGGCTGCTGCAGTGGCGGCTGCTCCAGGGGCGGCTGCTGAAGGGGCGGCTGCTCAAGGGGCGGCTGCTGCAGGGGCGGCTGCTCCAGGGGCGGCTGCTGCTGTGGCGGGTGCTCCAGGGGCGGCTGCTGCAGGGGCGGCTGCTGCAGTGGCGGCTGCTCCATTGGCGGCTGCTGCAGGGGCGGCTGCTCCAGGAGCGGCCGCTACAGGGGCGGCTGCTCCAGGGGCGGCTGCAGTAGTGGCGGCTGCTCCAGGGGCGGCTGGTGCAGGGGCGGCTGCTCCAGGGGTGGCTATTGCAGTGGCGGCTGCTCCAGGGCGCGGGTTAGGGCAGGGCGCCGCGGCGGGCAGGGGCGACGCCACGAGGCGAGGGCAACGCGCGGGTCCCGTTGAGGCTTCGCGACCAGGCAGGGGCGACGGGGCGGGGCCGCGACTGGCGACGGGGCGGGGCCGCGACTGGCGACGGGGCGGGGCCGCGACTGGTGATGGGGCGGGGCCGCAAAGGGGCCGCGAAGGGGCCGCGAAGGGGCCGCTAAGGGGGCCGCGAAGTGGCGACGGGGCGGGGCCGCGAAGGGGCCGCTAAGGGGCCGCGAAGGGGCCGTGAATGGGCCGCTAAGGGGCCGCAACAGGGCCGCTAAGGGGCAGCAAAGGGGCCGCTAAGGGGCCGCGAAGGGGGCCACTAAGGGGGGCCGCAAAGGGGCCACTAAGGGGGGCCGTGAAATTTTCGGGTAGGGCGCAAAGCGCGTTTAGGGCAGGCTAAAAAAAAAACTTTCAAAGGTGGGCCCTTGGAAGAAACGGTCCCACTAGGGAACCCGCTCTATACCATGTGAAATAACGAGGGATGAATGCACTAGGAAACAGGTGGGTACAAGTAGGAAAACCTAGAAGTGTTGTACCCCATATTGTCTACCCCGCTACAGCCTACACAGACTATAGCATATAAGTTTGACATCCTGTACTGTAACTAGCATTCTAACATGCTATCAGAGCGGTTACACTCCTGGCCTGTGGGCCCACCGTTAGCTTCCGCTGCTGTCCTGTCTGTCGCGCTCCCCGTGGCGCGCGACGTTTTTTCTTCCTGCCACGCGCTCGAGGCGCGCGCGCGGCGGTTTCCTGCCCCGTCGACCAGCGCGTCGCCCCCCGTCGTCCGTCGAGGCGCCCCCAGGGACCCGCGCGCCGCCCCACCCCCCCCCTCCCGTCGCCTCGTCGCGGCGCCCAGGGGGCCCGCGCGTCGCTCCCTACCGTCGCCTTGTCCCGACGCCCTGGGGGCCCGCGCGCCGTCCCCTCCCGTCACCTCGTCGCGGCACCTTGGGGGCCCGCACGCCGCCCCCCTCCCGTCGCCTCGTCGCGGCGCCTTGGTGGCTCGCGCGTCGCCCCCTCCCGTCGCCTCGTCGCGGCGCCTAGGGGGCCCGCGCGTCGCCCCCTCCCGTCACCCGCCGTGGCGCCCTCGGGGGTCCCGCGCGCTGCCCCCCTTGCAGCTCGCGAGCCGCCCCTACAGCCCGCGAGCCGCCCCATAAGCACGCGAGCCGCCCATGCAGCCCGCGCGTGCTGCTCTGTGGAGCCGCGCGCCACTCTCTGCCCTTGTGCAACTGGGCGGTGTCGATTCTGGGGGTGGCGGGTGTGTGAGCCGTTCCCTGATCCTCCTCCTACTCCGTCTCCCACTGCTGCAGCTGCCGCTGAGGGGGGTGGGTGTGTGGGAGCCGAGGGAGTGGCGCTAGGGGGGTGTCGTGGGAGTGGATCTAGGGGTGCAGCAAGGGGGTGTGTGAGAAGGGGGTGTGGGACTGTTAGGGGAGGTTGAAGGGGGGGTGGCCGTTGTAAAGCCAGCAGCTCCAGTCGCCCGTGAGACCGTTGCACCAGTTTGCCGTAAGCCCGTCGCTCCAGTTGCCCGTGAGCCCGTTGCTCCAGTCGCCCGTGGGTCAGTTGCTCCTGCCGCTCGTCTAGCCGTGGAGCCAGTTACCGCAGTTGCCCGTGTGCCAGTTGTTCCAGTTGCCACTGTGCCAGTTGCTCCAGTTGCCCGTGTGCCAGTTGCTCCAGTTGCGCCGTGTGCCAGCAACCTCAGCTGCCGCCCACCACCTTCTCTCCTCTCATAGTCACTCCTCCTCACTTGCCCTCTGTGAATGCCTCTAGCTTTGCTTGTATTTGTGAACCTGCTCTATGACTGCTTGCTGTGCTGATTATACCCCACTTTGACTATGGGGGTGTGTCAGAATATTATTCTTGTTTAGCCTGCAGTGGAATACTCAATAGTGAGAACAGCCCTTTAGGGTTTCCTATATGTACCAAACTGCTTGTTAGTCAAACCCTTCTTTTGCCTATTCTCTCTTGCCTAGCTAGCTATGGCTCCTGCACTGTAACTAGCATTCTAACAAACGATTGGCCCGACTTGCATCGTTGTGCATCCGTCGGCTGTTGTTTGCACCTGATGAGCCACATCGGCTTCGGAATACCAGTCCGAAGTCGCCTTTGTCACTACGACTTCGACGACGTTCACGTGCCTCCGCAAACCTCGGTGAGCAGGTTACCTGGTTGACTTGGACACCACCAGGTGCTCTCGTCGACCACCAAGTGCCTCTGGTCTTTCAAAACTATGCTTTAGGCTGTAGTGGGGCACTTGTTATGGGGTACAGCCCAATTAGGTTATGACATACTAACTCTATACTGCTCTCTTCCTAGTCATTCTTCATTCCTGATCTCGACATGGTTTCAGAGCAGGTTCCCTAGTGGGAACGTTTTTTTTTTAGGGCCCA
The DNA here is from genome assembly GCA_948144175.1 of Closterium sp. NIES-65. Lineage (NCBI taxonomy): Eukaryota > Viridiplantae > Streptophyta > Zygnematophyceae > Desmidiales > Closteriaceae > Closterium > Closterium sp. NIES-65. Next base: position 1,009,147 of record CANXME010000062.1, on the reverse strand, counting down.
CCACGAGAAACTTTTTTTTTTCCTACCCTGCCCGAAGCGCGCCTCGCGCCTGCCTCTTCAGCACCGTCGCGCACCCTGCCCTAATGTCGCCCGTAGCGGCCCTGCCCTACTGGCCTGTAGCGGCCCTGCCCTAACGACCCGTCGCGGCCCTGCCCTTTCGCAGCCCGTTGCGGCCCTGACCTAGCCGCCCGTTGCAGCCCTGCTCTATCGCCGCCCTTTGCGGCCTGCCCTAGCCGCCCGTCGCGGCCTGACCTAGCCGCCCGTCGCGGCCCTGCCCTGCCGCTCCCCGGTGCGGCCCTGACCTCGCCGCCAGTCGCGGCCCTGCCCTGCCGCCACCTGTCGCGGCCCTGCCCTGCTGCCGCCCCGTCGTGGCCCTGCCCTGCCGCCGCCTCGTCGCGGCCCTGCCTTACAGCCGCCCCGTTGTGGCCCTGACCTAACCGCCCGTCGCGTCCCTGCCCTGCACCCGCCCCTGGTAAGCGCCCGCCCTGCTAAGCACGCCGTCGCGCCCGCTGCCTGCCGCCGCCGCGCCCACTCCTTGCCGCGCTGCCCCGCGCACGCCCTGCCCTGCCCCACGTTGCGCTGCATCGCGCACGCCCTGCCCTACCCTGCCTTCGCGCCACCGCGCCTACCCGTTCGGCCCGTCACGGGCCTGTCCGCTACGCCAGCCGCGGGCCCGCCTCTTGCGCCCGCCGTGCCTGCGTTTTGCGCCCGCCGCGAGCAGCCACAAAAAATGGGGAGCAGCCGCATGGATCGTGGACGTACGAGCGACGTCGATGTCCATGCCAATGCGGCGCTCAGCAATCCCATTTTCTTGTAGGGAGGCCGGAAGTGTGAACGTATGGCGGATGCCCTCCGCACGACAAAAGGCCTGCAGAAGGTCCGAGGAGAACTCTCCACCTCTGTTTGAGTGCAGACGCAGAACAGGAAGGTCCGAGCCGAAACTCTCGCTGAGCTGGCGACGGGCAGCACGGATCCAGTCAATCAGCACCTCAGTGACCTCACCCTTGCAGCGCAAGGGGAAGACTGTGGTGTAACGCGAGTAGTCGTTAACGACCAGCCGAAAGTAACGCTTGTGACCCTGTCCACGGACGCAGGCTGGGCCCCACACGTCCATGTGGAGAGTTTGCAAAGGAGCCTCCGTCGGAGGGAACTCGGAGGAGTGAGGAGCGGCGCGCTGCCGTCCCTCGACGCAAGGAACGTAGGTAGGGGCAGGCCCCGGTGGGAGGGGAGGGGGAGACCGGGGGAGACCAGTGACAAGGACACGGGAGGCCATACCTCGAAGACGAGGCAGGGAGGGGTGACCAAGGCGCTAGTGCCAGAGGAGAGTCTGGTGTGACAGGGGACGACACGAGCAGGGGGCATACTCCGGACCAGACCTGGACGTGGCAGCAAACACCTAACCAGACGTAGTAGCTAGAGGGGACGCATTAGTCAGTGTGTACATGCTCGACCCAGGCTGACGGGTGAACGTGGCCAGGTGGCGGCCTGTCCGAGTACACGTACAGTGGGTCACCCGCTGACCTCCAGGAGTGAACTGGTCAACCCACACGTCTTGGAGGTCAGCTCCACTCACCAAGTTCGTAGAGAACAAGGGGAGATGAAGACCCAACAGTGAGCCAGACGGGACCGCCGGACATGGCAGAACCGTAGAGGAGTGCGCAAGGACTGGGCCCCCAGAGGGGTCCATCTGGGAGACAGCAACCGGCCGACTGAGCGGCGTGAGTGTGGTGCAGTCGCGAAAGAAAGAGCGGGAAGCATCAGAGTCAAGCGTGAAAGTGTGCAAGGCCTCAGCAGGCGCAGTACCTGAGAGAGCAGACTCACCAGTACCTGAGAGAGCAGACTCACTAGCACCTAGGGCAGCAGCCTCTATACCTGGGTCGGGCGGCACACACAGGTAACACTCACCCTCAGCACGTCTCTGAGACGCCCAACGCTAAGCAAACCATTCACGAAGCTGCTGGGGCGTAACGGTCTCACGTGGACGCCGCTGCAGCTGCACCGGGCCACCTCCAGAAAATCCCAACTGAGTAGCTGCACCGCGACTGCCACTACGGCCACTACACTGAGACGCCCAACGCTGAGCAAACCACTCACGAAGTTCTTGGGGTGTAAGGGTCTCACGCGGACGCCGCTGCAGCTGCATCTGGTCACCGCCAGAACCTCCCAACTGAATAGCTGCACCATGACTGCCACTACGGCCACTACGCTGAGATGCCCAACGCTGAGCAAACCACTCACAAAGCTGCTGGGGTGTAAGGTTCTCACGCGGACACCGATGCAGCTGCATCTGGCCACCGCCAGAAACTCCCCACCGAACAGCTCCACAGCGACTGCTACGACGGCCGCCACCACTCCCACTGCCGCCGCCACCATCGCCACCACTCCCACCACTGCCGTGAAGAGAAGTCATGCAACCAGCAGAGCCGTAGGTAGGGAAGAAAGGGTGGCGAGGAGGCACTAGGGTAGGTCGGGGCGGTGCACGGTCAGGGAAGGGCGGCACGCGGCTAGTAGCAGGCAGTAGCTCCTAGGGCAGAAGCACCAATAGTTTTTTTTTGTTTTTTATATTTATTTATTTTATTTTAGGGTCTAGCAGGGCGCACAAGGCACTGCAGAGGTAGCTTGGGCAGGGCAGGGCGATGCGCCAGTGCGCGCAGGGAGGGTGCTGGCGCGTTGGCAGGGCATGGCACTGGCGCGAGTGCAGGCTCAGTACGCTGCGCATCAGCTCAACCTCCAGCCGCATGTCTCCGTTTCGGAGACCACACCTGCTCTGCAGTGGACGGCGAAGGTTGGCGATGCGTCAGTGTTCCGCGTCTAGGGATCTCGAGCTTTTGTCTGCAATTCTTCCGCGGACAAGCTATCCTCCCGTGCTGTTCCCTGCGTCTTCCTTGGCTTCCACCCTGACGCGCATGGCTGGCAGTTTTACCACCCCACCTCGCGCCGTGTTCTGTCCTCTCAGGACGTCACGTTTGACGAGTCGATTGCCTATTACCGTCTCTTCCCTTACCGCACTGCCCCTCTCCCCCCCCCGCCGCTCTTCCTAGCACCAGGTCCTCCTCCGGTAGACCCCCTCCCCCCTCAGGGTCCTGCCCCCTCAGGTGTGTCCCAGGTAGACCCTGTTGAGCATTCCGCGGTAGCTATTGACTCTGGTACTGCTAGGGGTGCTGAGCCTGCTGGTGCGGGGCCTGGGGGTGCTGAGCCTGCGGGTGCGGGGCCTGGGGGCACTGAGCCTGCGGGTGCGGGGCCTGGGGGTGCTGAGCTTGAGCGTGCGGAGCCTGGGGGTGATGAGCCCGGGGTTGCTGAGTCTGAGAGTACGGAGCCTGGGGATGCTGAGTTTGAGAGTGTGGAGCCTGGGGGTGCTGAGCATGAGCATGCTGAGCCTGGAAGTACTTTGTCCTCTGGAGGTCCTACGGGTGTCTTGCCCTGGCGAGAGCCAATCTCTCCACCGCAACTGCGCGACTGGTTTGCTTGGCGCTGGAGCCATGCTGCTGGAGCTAGAGGTCCTGCTGCTGCTGGAGCTACTGGAGGTACTTAAGACGCTGGTCTCGAAGGTGCTCGTACTGGAGGTACTGGAGCTATTGGGGCTGGTGGTGCTGCGGGAGTTGGAGTTGGAGGCACTGGAGCTGTTCCCGCTGGTGGTGCTCCTGGTGCTGGAGCTAGTGGTGTTGCAGGAAATGGAGCTGGAGACCCTGGCGCTGGGGGTACTAGAGGTGTCTCTACTAGTTCTGGTGGTGCTGCACGGCCGAGGCCGTACTTCGTTCCACTCCTTCTGCAGGTTCTTGGTCTCCCGCCTTCTACTGGTCCTACTCCTCCCTTAGAGTGTCCACCACCTGTCCAGTCCCAGTCGCAGTTACAGCCAGCCTCCCCACTGCCTGGTCCTTCTCCTTACACTGGACCGACCGGAGGTCTTGCTGAGCTTCGTGAGCCTGAGTCTCGTCCTTTGTCGCCTATTCGCGCTGCTCGCACTTGTCGTCGTGTTCCGCGTCCGCGTCCTCCTCTTGTCATCGGCACGCACCAGATGGCACTCCGTCCTTCATCTGTTCCACTACGTGTCCCTCTGCCGTCTCCTCTTGCGTCCTCCCTTGCTGACGGTCCAGACCCGGAGTGTGACTTCCTTCGTGCTGCTAGTCCTACTGTCACGCGTCTCCTGGTCACTGTTTTCACCGACCCTTAGTTTGAGTCCACTGCTGCGTCTGCCTTAGTTGCTGAGCTTGTCGACTTTGCTGCTCAGTATTTTCTAGACTACGCCGCTAGTCTTGCTGCTGAGTTTGAGTCTGTCTGTCCTCCATCCGTCGGGGGTGAGTGTGCTCTTGGCACGGACGTCCTTGCTAATGCAACTACTTTGCAGGAGGACTTTGAGTGCAGGAGGACAGGCACGAGGACAGGCAGGCACGAGGACAGGCAGGAGGACTTTGAGTGCTTTGCAGCTGCTGTACCTCATCTCGTGTCCATGCTGATTGCACCTGAGGGAGACCCGGATGCACCAAACATCCCGACCCCGCACTCTTACGCAGAGGCGATAGAGGGTCCCTACTCCTCTCAGTAGCAGTCACCCATGGACGCAGAGATGGCATCCTGGAAGTCCATAGGCACTTACGTTGACGAGGTTCCCCCTCCTGGGGCGAACATAATTAGTGGCATGTGGATTTTCAGGGTGAAGCGGCCGCCGGGTTCTCCGCCTGTCTTCAAGGCGCGTTACGATGCACGAGGCTTCAGTTAGCGATAGGGAGTTGACTTCTTCCAGACCTTCTCCCCTACCCCGAAGATGACCACTCTTCGGGTACTGCTGAACGTCGCCGCTCAGCGTGACTACGAGCTTCACTCTCTTGACTTCAGCGCTGCTTTCCTGCAGGGCAACTTGCACCAGGAGATCTGGCTGCGCCGCCCTCCTGGCTTTACTGGGTCGTTTCCTGCAGGTACCCAGTGGAGCCTCCGGCGGTCAGTCTACGAACTCCGCCAGGCACCTCGCGAGTGGCACAACACACTGAGGAAGACTCTTGCGGCTCTTGGGTTTGCTCCTTCTACTGCTGACCCGTCGCTGTTTCTACGCACTGACACTTCGCTGCCGCCGCTCTACATCCTCGTGTACGTTGACGACTTGGTCTTTGATACTGCTGACACTGCTGGACTGGCCCACGTGAAGTCGGAGCTGTAGAAGAGACACACGTGCACAGATCTGGGTGAGCTCTGCAGCTATCTTGGCTTGCAGATCACCCGGGATAGAGCACGGCGCACCATTACCTTGACTCAGTCACACATGGTGCAGCAGATCCTTCAGCGCTTTGACTTCCAGTACTCCTCGCCACTGTCCACTCCTCTGCTTACCGGTCACTCGCTCTCAGCTCTGCCTTCGGATGAGTCCGTAGAGCCGAGTGGCCCGTATCCAGAGCTTGTGGGCTGCCTCATGTACCTGATGACCTGCACTCGACCTGACCTCGCTTACCCTCTTAGCATCCTGGCACGCTACGTTGCGCCCGGGAGACACTGACCAGAGCAGTGGAAGGGCGCTAAGAGGGTGATGCGCTACTTGTGCAGTACGCCGGGCATGGGTCTCCTGCTTGGAGGACAGGCTCGAGTTGTCCTCATTGGTCACGCAGACGCTTCTTGGGTTGACGACTTGGCTACGCAGCGGTCGTTACAGGGTTACACTTTCAGCCTTGGCTCCGATTCTGCTTCTTGGCGGGCTACGCGCTCGTCTTCTATTCTCAGTTCCAGTTGTGAGGCTGAGATCTACGCAGGGGCCATGGCTGCACAGGACTTACGCTGGCTCACCTACTTGCTGACCGACTTGGGAGAGCCGCCTCGTTCTCCTCCAGTTCTGTACGTCGACAACAAGGCCGTGATTGCCTTGTGTCAGGAGCACAGACTGGAGCACAGAACGAAGCACATCGCTCTGCGCTACTTCCTTGCTCGAGAGTTGCAGCAGCATGGTCAGCTGCGTCTTGCTTACGTGGCCTCTCGGGCCAACACTGCTGATATCTTTACCAAGGCACTTCATCCTTGTGACCATCAGCGCTTCTGTATTGTTCTAGGCCTTGTGCTTGCTTTGCCTCACTTGCTCACCTCTTGACTTTGTTTGTACTGTGATCCATATACTTATATCTGCATGCTTACACTTGCTAGGTTGTGATCAGTGTACTGGTTGTGTTCCTCTACATTATATAACTCTGCATGTAAACTGGCATTGTAGCCATTTGCTTGTGCTCAGATTGTGTGGTGATGTTGTGATCCACCCTGAGCTTAACCTTGTTTCGTTCTCTTGCTTTTCCCCCACTTTGCTTATGGGGGTGTGTCAGAACTATGCTCTAGGCTTTAGTGGGGCACTCCTTATGGGGTACAGCCCAATTTGGTTATGACATACAAACTCTGTACTGCTCTCTTCCTTGTCATTCTTCATTCCTGATTCTGACATGGTCGACAACCAAGTACCTCTGGTCTACGACCAAGTGCCTTTGGTCAACGACAGCTTCCGTTGAGCAACACCTTGGTCGACGTATCCCTCCATCGACCAGCACTGTCGGCTGCTGTTGCCGAGCTCCCCTCGTCGATTGCCGTTCACATTTTAGGTCAACGGACTCCTCCGTCGGCCTCCTGGTCGAACTGCTCCTCCTGGTCAAAAGCCCATCGTCAACCAACCTAGTCAGCTGCAGCTGTCCAGCTCCCTGTTTGACGGCTGCATTCCCGTGACACACTTGTGCAGATCGACGACCACTTCGTCGTCTAGCCCCGCTGAAGAAGGCCATCGAGCTCCCTCGTCGACGGCAACACTACAGGGATCCCCTGCAGCTCAGCAACGCCCGTTGAGCAGCTTCTTTGCTAAGAATGGACGGCTGCTTCTCCCGTACACCCGACCAGGACGTCGGCGTCGCCCAAGCGAGGGCGGGACCAATAGTCCATTCTCGTTAACACTTCCCTACCGCGCTCACACTTGGGCCACCAGCCCACACTGCATTACTCCACTGAGAAAACTCGTTCTCGGCGTGCACCCCACACACAGCACGCCGTCCCCGCACCAGCCGTGTAGAAGGGCTCGGCACATACTGCTGCACCTCGTCGTCCCCGTCGCCGACGTTGGCCAGGCGCACTTGGCCGTTTGCAACGGAGCACCTGTTGAAGGCCGGAAAATACAGTGCCGTCATCAGGAAGTCGGGAAGTCTTGCGACGGCTGCTCGATGGTCCAATTGCACCTGCTGCTACGGGCGGGACTCCTCCTCGACCCTCTCTTGGTGCGACTGCAACTCCACCTGCCGCTGCACTTGTCACTCCTCCTCGACCCTCTCCTACTGCGGCTGCAACTGCACCTACTGATGCAGTCGTGACCCCTCCTCTACTCTCTCCTGACGCTCCGACTGAGACTGCTGCTGCTGCTGGTGCTGGTGCTGCCGTGGCTCCTCCTCTACTCTATCCTGACGCTCCGACTGAGACTGCTGCTGCTGCTGCTGCTGCCGTGACTCTTCCTCTACTCGCTCCTGATGCTTTGACTGAGACTTCTACTGGTGCTGCTGCCGTGCCCTCTCAAACCGCTCCCGCTCCTCCCTCTCCAACCTGTCTAAATGCTGCACTGAGGCCAAGAAACGTATAGTGCGCGGTGTAGGCGTCGCAGTGCTCGTGTCTCAGGCTCCAGCACACCCAGAACTAGAACCTCCTCCGACAACACCCCCATGGACTCCAGTGCCTCCTATAGGAACACCCCCAGGCTCCGCAGTGACCGGCCGCAGAGGCAAACAAGGAGGGAACCGCGGAACAGACAGAAAGTCAGGGGGTGAGGCGGGGCGAGGCCGCTGAGTCAAGACAGCCGTGTCCTCCTTAGGAGTGGTCTCCACTCTCACACCCCCTGCTCCCCCAGAGCTGGCACGACGGGCTCCAGCAGCCCCAGTACCCTCACCCTCTGCAACTGCACGTCCAGCACCCCCAGATACGACAAGGACTAGACACTGCGGGGGGGAAGACTGCGGAGTGACGTGCGACACACCTAACGGGGCAGGACGCGAAGGGGGTGGGGCTACCGGGGCGACTGGGGGGGGCTCAAGGGTGAGGAACAATGGGGGGAAAAAAGCCTCAGAACCTTGGTGAGGGTGACTCCTGTAGTAACTGACGGACTCGTCAAAAGTGACGTCCTGAGAGGCAAAGAACTGGTGGGTGAGTGGGTCGTAGAACACCCAGCCTGAGGCATCGAGTGGGAAACCAAGAAAGACGCAAGCACGGGTGCGCGCAGACAACTTGTTCGCGCCAGGGGCGCGAACGTGGGCCAGACAACCCGAGACGCGGTAGTCAACTGCTACACCTGGAAAACCTGTCCAAAGGAAGATTGGCGTCACCCGTGGCCGTGCGTCACTAGGCCACAGGTTCGGCTGGTGCGCGGCGTAGTGGACTGCTTGAGGCCACAAGATCTGGGGGCCACCAGCATGGCACATGGAGGTCCGGGCAACCTCCATGACCAGACCGACACATTGCTTGGCTACCCCATTCTGCTGCGGCGAGTCTGGTAGTGTGTAAGACTGGATGATCCCCCGACCCTGACAAAACGTCTCCACGCGAGTGGAAGAAAACTCACCACCACGGTCCGAGTGTAGGCGGAGCCCACGCAGGCCCTAGACGCCACCCCTCGCTAGTAGCCACGGCTCAAGGACGGTAGGCACGTCGGCCTTACGTCGCAAGGAGAAAACCGTGGTGTAGCGGGAGTAGTCGTCCACCACAATCAGGAAGTAGCGCTCCTGACGTGGGCCAAGGACTGGGGAGGGGCCCCAGACGTCCAAGTGCAGGGTCTGTAAGGGAGCCGTGGTGTGGGGGAACGAGGAGGAGTGAGGGGCAGCGCGCTGCCGACCCTCAACGCAGGGTGTGCACGGCGGCGCAGGTGAGCGAGGAAGCGGGGCAAGCGACTCTAGGAGACCTGAGACCAGACGGTGACGTACCATCCTACTGAGACGTGGGAATGACGGGTGACCAAGACGGTGGTGCCAGAGGACCGACGGGTGGGTGAGTGACCGACAGTCGCATGACACAGCAGCTACCTAACCAGACGTGACCTGACCTGACCCAGTGTGTAGTGAGTACAGACCAGAGCCCGGCTCCCTGTGGAAAAGGCTAGAGGCGCCCCAGTGGCACCGACTATGCAGGAGGCAACTGGCTCGTGCAGTGGGAAAGTAGTGACAACTCGGAGGTCGTGGAGGTGACTAACACCCACCAGGTTCCTAGCGAATGTGGGGGTGCAATAATTTGTCAGAAACCCAGAGGGAGCCGCTGGACACGGGAGAGTGGTGGTGCTCTTAGCAACTACAGATCCTACGGAGGGGTAATCCAAGGCAACAGTAACTGGAGTGTGGAGTGGCGTGAGGTCGGTGCAGTCGCAAAAGAAACAGCTGGACGCTCCAGAGTCTAGGGTGAAGGAAAGCCGTGCAGTCGGTGAGGTCGCACGCGAGCCAGCGACAAAGGCTGGTACTAGTCTAGTGGTGGCTGCAGCTCCCACACTAAGAATATCTGAGGCATCTGGACCGGAAACTACACACGCACCAAGACTGAAAACACAAGGCTCAAGAGTAGTTGCAGCTCCCACATACCGGTGTGTGTACTGCCCGGGTCCGTCAGGGCCCCGCTGTGGATGTTGCTGCAGGCGCTGCAGCTGAACCCGCCAATGCTGTAGCTGCGGCCACCTATGCTGCTGCCGCTGCCACTACTTGTGCTGAGACCACTTCTGTTCCTGCGGCTGTCGCCACAACGATATGGCAAGCTAGTACTGGGAGGGTACGCTCGCAGTAGCCTAAGTTGCTGCTGGTGCTACTGGTGGCAGCCTAAGCTGCTGATGGTGCAACTGATGGCAGTCTAGTGCAGTGGTGAACGGTTGGGTGGGGTTGAGAGCGGTTGGGAACGGTGTTGGACGGTCAGGTGGGGCTAGGAGTGGCCTGGTGCGGTGGAATGCGGCTGAGTGCGATTTTGGTGCTTGTGGGAGGGGTTTCAGTACGGTCCGATGTGGTTGGGAGCGATGGAGGGCAGTTCAGTGCGGTTGGGAGTGGTGAAGAACGGTCTAGGGCGGTGGAGTGCAGGTCTGTGCGATTCCAGGGGGGGTTAGCACGGGTGGAATGCGGTTCTGTGCAGTTCCAGGGGAGCTACCACGGTTGGAGAGCAATTCTGTGCGGTTCTGTGCGGTTCAGTGGGTACGGGTGGTAGACTATGGTTTCCATTGTGGCTAGTTGGTAGGGCTGAGGCTAACTGGTGGGGCGGCGGGTGAGGCAGCTCGTAGGGCAGCGGGTGTCAGGTGGGGCGGCGGGTTTCAACTCGTGGAGGGGGGGAGGGTGACAGGTGGGGCGGCGGCTAAGAGATGGGGCGGCGGGTAAGGCAGCGGTGGCGCCACGTGTGCGCGGCTGCTGCTGTGCGTGCGTGTGATTAACGACGGGACCACGGGGCCCGCTATTGAAAGGGCCGCGGGGCCCGCTATCATAAGGGCCGAGGGGCTCGCTAGCGAAAAAGGGGCCGCGGGGCCTGTTCCTACCGTCGATGGGAGACGGGCGACGGGGGACGGGAGGGGAAAATATCGACGGGCGATGGGAGGGGAAAAATCGACAATCGGCGGGCGTTGGGAGGGGAAAATCGATGGGCGACGGAAAAGCGACGGGCAACGAGAGAGCTGCGGACGACGAGCGCGCTACGGGCGACGAGTGACGAGCTAAGGGGCGCGCGTTAGGACGGGGCGCGCTCTAGTAGCGATTTAGGTGTGCCCAACTACCGAGACTTAAAACGATAGGGGAAACCCTAGCTAAGGTAAACCTAGCTCTATACCATGTGGAGAAATAAGAATGACTAGAAGTGGAAAGTAAAACAAGGAGATAGGAAACCTAATCCTAACCCCAACAAGTAGAAAGTACACCTAGACTAACAATAAAAGCTATAACAAATAGAGCTTGACATGAGGACCCTAAACTTTTGTAGAGAGATGGTTCCGTGACCCTCGACAGGCTGCAGCGCCCCGTTGAATCCACGCACGTGCTTCACACCGTCGCTCGGCGCCATGTCGACTGTGAGAGTACGACGGCTTATGCCAGCTATGCTTGCTTGCCTTTACTTTATCATGCTATTTCTAGCATAGGATAATTATATGCATGCATGAATTGCTTGATTTCCTAGGCTAGGTGCTTTCCTATATTTTATTATAGTTATAGCACCGAGCTAGGTTGCGTGCACCGAATTCTGGCTTTTCGGTTGCCACCGAATTGCCTTCTACCGAATTCGGTAAGGATCTGTTCGGGACGCTTCGCGACCCGCGGAACCTTCGCGTAACACCTGGTTGCGGGGCCTTGTGTCGAGCCTATATATAGCCTCGTGTTGTACCCAGGTGATTCATTCAATTCAATTCACATTCTCTTTTCTGAGCTCGATCCTCGATCCTCACACTTGGTAATCAGAGCTTGTTTACACGCGAAGTTCTTTCGACCGCTGAGAACCAGTCTTCAAAAACCGCGGGGGCGACGCAGTTAAACATCGATTTCGGGTACGTAAAACCGGTTCCGTGTTTTTCGCTCCCCCTCGATTCGGTTTTTCGGACGCGTTGATGTCAGGCATGGAGGGCCAAGGCGACAACTACGCGACCACGAGCGACATCGCGAGCCTCCGCACCGACATGGAGCAGACGCTGGCGACGCTTCGTCGACTCGAGGCTTTTCTGACAAGCCAACCAGGGTTCGCCACCGCAGCAGCAGCGACCGCAGCGACTGCAGCACCGACAACTCCAGCAGCAGTGGCGACACCGACATTTCATGGACCGATGGCACCACCATCGCCGAACCTCGAAGCAGCACGACCGAGGCTCCCTGAGGCGTTCGATCCAAGCGCGAAGGGTGTTAAAGTTTAGAAGAAAGAAGAGGATTGAACTAGCAAGAATGAGGATACAAATAGCAAACCCTAGAAGGGTTGTACTCGCTATAGAGCACCCCACTACAGGCTAGAGCATAAGATAACATTCTGACACACCCCCATAGCCAAAGTGGGGTGTAATCAGCAGAGCAAGCAAAGCAGTACAAGCTCAGGGTGGATCACAATGTCACCACACATTCTGAGCACAAGTTCAAGAAGCAATAGTTTAGAGTTCACAATTATAAGCAAAGCTAGTGGTAGTCACAACGGGCAAGCGAGGAGGAGGAGAGAGAGTGAGAGGAGAGGAGATAGGAGGCGTCGGCTGAAGCTGCAGACACACGGGCAACAGGAGGCAGACTGGCACAGCGGCTACCGGACGAAGTCCCCGGAATACTGGAGTAACAGGCCCCACGGCTAAAGTAGCGGCAGACGAGCAACCGACCCACGGGCGGCTGGCACAGCTGGCTACGACTGGGCTACCGGACGAAGTCCCCGGAATACAGGTGCTGCTGGCGACACGACGGCAACCTCCATTCAGCTTCCCCAAACTATCCCACTCCCCCTGGCACACACCCGCTGCTACACCGCTAGCTCCACTCCCACGCACCCCCCTTAAACCCTAAACCCCAGTCTCCCACACATCCACCCCCCTCAGCGACAGCTGCAGCAGTGGGAGACGAAGGAGGAGGAGGAGCAAAGGGAGGAATGAAGAAGTGCCACCCCCATACTCGCCACCCCCTACTTGCCACCCCCAAACCCTAACACAGGCAGGGTGGGATGGGGGGTAGGCAGGGTGGGATGGCGGCGCGACGGGCGACGGGAAAAGGGGCCGGGGCGCAAGTAGGGCGGCGGGGCCGCAGGTGTAGGGCGGCCGGGCCGCGAAGTTGGGGCGGTGGGGCCGCGAACGTAGGGTGGCGGGACCGCAAAATGGGGCAGCGGGGCCGCAAAATGAGGCAGCAGGGCCACGACTTGAGGCGGCGGGGCCGCGAAGTGGGTCGGCGGGGCTGCGACGGGTCCCCGTCGCCCGTCGCGGCGCCACCAGAGGGCGATGCGGCGAACGACGGGGCAGAAGCCCGCCGCGCGCCTCGGGGCGCACAGCGGGCAGAGAACCGCCGCGCGCCTCGGGGCGCACGACGGGCAGAAAACCGCCGCGCGCCTCGGGGCACACAGCGGGCAGAAAACCGCCGCGCGCCTCGGGGCGCACGGTGGGAAGAAAAAGTTGCAGCGGAAGCGAGGAGGTGGTAACCCACCCACAGGATCGATCCAAGGGGATCGACCTGCTCTGATAGCATGTTAGAGTTTAGAAGAAAGAAGAGGATTGAACTAGCAAGAATGAGGATACAAATAGCAAACCCTAGAAGGGTTGTACTCGCTATAGAGCACCCCACTACAGGCTAGAGCATAAGATAACATTCTAACAAAGGGATCCGACGTCCGGCGATTCGTGGCCACCCTCGAAATTTACTTCGAGGCCATTGGCTGTTTGACCCCGCAAAATGATGCAACAAGAATTCAGCTCGCAGCGACGCTGTTACGTGGACCGGCACTCGAGTGGATCTACTACAGTGACGTAGCCCGCGGGGAGAAAACGTGGCAACAGTTTCGGGCAGATTTAATTGAGCGTTTCGAACCGATTAATACGACCTACATGGCGCGGCAGCAGATACACCGACACAAACAATACGGTAGTGTAGCACAGTACACGCAGCAGATGGAACTATTGTTCAACCGCATCACCGACCTGACCGAAGGCGAAAAAATCCAGGCGTACACAGAAGGGTTAAAATAGAGATTCGACGGCAGGTGATCGCGGTGAATTACGACAGCTACAGAGACATCGTGCGTGCTGCCGAGCGATACGATGCGTTGACTCGAGGTCAACCCGAAACACGACGTTTCACGCCGAACCGTACATTCGGCTCGGAGCGATCGGCACCCCCCACGTTCACTGAACCGATGGATATCGACAAGTTTGACGCGAAGCAGCAATCGGCGAAATGTGAATTTTGCGGCGCAGCAGGGCATCAAATCTTGTCGTGCTACAAAATGAAGAAAGCACGTGCGGCACTCCGGGACGGTAACAGTGGAGCACCCCCGAAGTAAAAAAACAGAAATTGCCAGTAGCCGCGGATCGACCTGGCGATCGCGTAAAGATCCGAAAAGCAAGAAAAGGCGACGGTGAAAAAGGAGTAAATGATGGCGCGAAACTAAAACGTCACAACCGGCTGGCATCAGGGGAAATCGCCGAGGCGAATGGAGGCTCCGCGAAAAAAGACTCTGCACCGACCGGGAAACTCCAACTGAACACCCACGAAAGTAAGAATTCGTTAAAAGTATCCTATAAAGATACTCTAACGAAAAATATTGCTTCTCGTGGTTTTCAAGCCTTTGAAAAATTCAGGGGAGGTTTAGAGGCCAAGAAAAAGCCTCTAGAAATGATTCAGGTACCTGAGAAGTTGGGCAAAGTACTACGGGGCGTAGAAAAGGGTCGTGCGTTCCGTGGAGTTAATATTCTCTCCCCGCAGCACAATGTTAAGGCTCCCCGTTGCCCACAGGTGAAGCCTACACAACTGTCAAGGCTTAGAAGAAACATCCAGGCTCAGGAGAAATCATACAAGCCTCGGAAAAATCCTCCTACCCCCCAGGTGAAGTTGGAAAGTGCTGAGTCAGGTATAGGAAAAAGGGAAGGTATTAAGTTTGATGTACCCTATGATCCTATTAACGAGACCCTCTTTGGCTACTCAGCACAGCAGAAACCACTACTCCTTGAGGTGTTATGCAATGGGCGACGCCTCCAGGCACTGGTGGACAGCGGTGCATCTCACTCGGTGTGTGACCGCGGAGCATTGGAGAAAATTGGAGAATTTCAGAACATTGTAGCTTATGCATATTGTGTAGGCTATAGTGGGGTAGCCCATAAGGGGTACAACCCAATTAGGGTTAGTATTTGTTCCCAATTCATTCATAGTTCAATCATTCTCGTTTCTTCTCATGGTTTCAGAGCAGGTTCCCTAGTGGGAACGCTACCTAGGGCCCACCACGATTTTTTTCCTGCCCGGAGCGCGCCTTAGACTAGACCGAGTCGCGCGCGCCCCGTGTGCCCTCCCTACCGTCGCGCCGCCCTTTGTGGCCCCTTGCGCTGCGCGTCGACCCCACGCGCCGCCCTAGCGGCCCCTCCTTGCGCCACCCGTCGACCACGCGCGCCGCCTTAGCGGCTCCCTGCGCCGCCCGTCAACCCCGCGCGCCGCCCTAGCGGCCCCCTGAGCCGCCCGTCGACCCTGCGCACCGCCCTAGTGGCGCCTTACGCCACCCGTCGACCCCGCGCGCCGCCCTTGCGGCCTCGCCGCCCTTACCTGCGGCCCCGCCGCCCTCACCTGCGGTCCCCGCCGCCCTTACCTGCGGTCCCCGCCGCCCTCAACTGCGGCCTCCCCACCCTTACCTGCGGCCTCACCGCCCTCACCTGCGATCCCCGCCGCCCTCAACTGCGGCCTCGCCGCCCTTTCCTGCGGCCTCGCCGCCCTCACCTGCGGTCCCCGCCGCCCTCAACTGCGGCCTCGCCGCCCTTACCTGTGGCCCAGCCGCCTTCCCTGCGGCCCCGTCACCTTCTGCAGCGCCGCCCGCCACCTGAGCCGCCCGGGCCGCCTCACCTCGCCGAGCAGCCGACCGCCGCGCCGCCCTGCAGCAGCACGGCCGAGCTGCCCAACAGCTGAGCAGCCGAGCAGCCGAGCCGCCCAGCAATTGAGCACCCGAGCTGCCTTGCAGCCGAGCCGCCCAGCAGCCGAGCCGCCCTGCAGCCGAGCCGCCCACCAGCCGAGCCGCCCTGCAGCCGAGCCGCCCAGCAGCCGAGCCGCCGTGCAGTCGAGCCGCCGAGCCGCCCTACCTTCCAGCCGCCCGAGCAGCCCCGTCCGGTGAGCACAGTGCCTCTTTTCTTGCACTGCCCTCACCCTACTGTTGCACTGCTAGTCTACTATGGTCATGGCTACCCCTAGTGTCCTCGCTTTTGACGCTGAGGGTCGAGCCATTGACTTTGACGTCTGGGTAGATGACCTGCAGCTGTTTTTACAGTGTGATACGGCAGACGGTCTCTCACTCTTTGACCTCACCTCTGGCGCCTCTCCTACCCCTGCTGCTGATGCCGACGCCACTGTTCGCTCCCAGTGGGCCACGCGCGACGCTGCTGCACGTCTTGCTGTGCGTCGCCACCTCCCTACCTCCGAGCGTGCGCGCTTTAGTCAGTACAAGAGTGCTCAGACCTTGTACGACGCTGTAGTTGCGCGCTACTCCTCCCCTGCCACAGCTGCACTGAGTCGTCTCATGCTACCGTACCTCTTCCCTGACCTTGCTGCCTTTCCCACAGTCGCTGACCTCATTACGCACCTCCGCACTAGCGACACTCGCTACCGCGCTGCGCTTCCTGCTGACTTCTGCGCCAAGATCCCCCCCCCCATATACATCACTCTTTTCTACATAGTCACTCGCCTCCCTAACTCCCTTCGCGTAGTCAGGGACCACTTCCTCTCTGTCTGTCCCACCACTCTCACTGTTGACCTCCTCGAGAAGTCCCTCCTAGCAGCCGAGAAGAGCATAGTCGCTGTAGGGGCCTCTCGTGGTGACCCGCGCACCCCCATCTTTGAGGGGTGTTCCCCCTCCCCCCTTCTGCCCTCTGTTGCCTCTGCTGCTGCGGCCGACCTCCTTGGTCTTGAGTCGGTCGGTGCGGCGTCTGCCCCTAGCGAGAGACGCCGCTCTGGCAAGGGCAAGGGGGGCAGGGGCACTGGAGGGGCGAGCGGGGGCGGTGGAGGTGGAGGTGGAGGCGGCGGGGGGAGTGGGGGTGGCTGTGGGAGTGGTGGTGGGGGTGGAGCTGTCGGTGGCGGCAGTGGAGGCGGAGGCGGCGGCGGCGGTGGCGGTGGGAGCGGAGGTGGCGGAGGTGGCGGCGGTGGAGGAGGCGGCGGAGGCGGCGGTAGTAGCGGAGGCGGCGGAGGCGGCGGGGGTGGCGGTGGAGCTGGTCGCGGGTCTACGCAAAGGAGTGGCTCCGGTGGTGGTCCGCGCCAGCAGCAGCAGCGCGGTCATGAGACCCTGTCCCCTCAGCAGCTCCGTCAGAGGTACACTGCACGCCAGCGGGGTGGGGGTTTTGGTCCGTGCACCTACGTCCTGCGCACCGGCGACCGTGCGGGTGAGCAGTGTGGGGGTGCGCACCCCACCGAGCGCTGCTTTGGCCGCCTGACGGACGCGTGGCGTGACCAGTTTCCGGAGGCCACAGAGATCCCTCGCTGGGGCGAGCTGTCTAGGGCGGGTGTTGCCATATATGATCTTGATTTTGATGCTATTCTTTCTGCCATGTATGCTGTGTCTATTAGTGATGAAGGTGACTGTTACCGGTGTTTCCCGCCCGATCCGGGCATTGAGACTGCTGCTCTAGGTACTGGTTAGGCGGCTGCCCTAGGTGCTTGCGACGCTGCTGCTCTAGGTGCTAGTGCGTCTGCGTCCTCAGGTACTGGTGAGTCTGCGCTCTCAGGTACTACGTCGGCTTCGGCCTCCCTCACCAACACCCTTGACTCTGAGGTGTCAAAGTTTGAAGAAAGAAAGAGGATTGAACTAGCAAGAATGAGGATACAAATAGCAAACCCTAGAAGGGTTGTACTCCCTATAGAGCACCCCACTACAGGCTAGAACAATAAGATAATATTCTGACATGAGGCTTCTCGCTCCTTCTTTCGGGACCGCACCACACTCACGCCGCTTAGTCGGCCGGTTGCGGTGTCTCTGGCTGACCCCTCTGGGGGTCCTGTCCTGTCTCACTTCTCCACAGTCCTCCCGTGTCCGGCGGCTCCCTCTGGCACCCTGTCTGGTCTCTATCTCCCCTCGTTCTCAACGAACCTGGTGAGTGGTGCTGACCTACAGGATGGGGGAGTACACCAGTTCACTCCTGCGCGTCAACGGGTGACGCACTGCACAGAGGCTAGCACAGGCCGACACCTGGCTACGTTTACCCGTCAGCCGGGGTCGAGCCTGTACACACTGACCACTGCGTCTCCTCCAGTTGTTGAGTCTGGTAGGGTCGCTGCGTCGGGTCAGGTGTTTGCTGCAGCGTCCAGGTCTGGTCCTGAGTCTGCCCCCTGTTCGTGTCGTCTCCTGTCTCACGAGACTCTCCTCTGGCACCATCGCCTTGGTCACCCCTCTCTGCTTCGGCTCAGAGGCATGGCCTCCCGTCTTCTTGTTTCTGGTCTCCCTCGGTCCCTCCCTCCCCTTCCTCAGGGCCCTGGCCCTACCAATGTTCCCTATGTCGAGGGGCGCCAGTTTCCTCCGACAGAGGCCCCGTTGCAGACGCTTCACATGGACGTGTGAGGCCCAGCCCGCGTCCGTGGACAGGGTCACGAGCGCTACTTCCTGCTCATTGTTGACGACTGCTCGCGTTACACCGCAGTCTTCCCCTTGCGCAGCAAGGGTGATGTCACTGAGGTGCTGATCGACTGGATCCGCGCAGCTCGTCTCCAGCTCAGGCAGAGCTTTGGCTCGGACTTTCCTGTTCTGCGTCTGCACTCGGACAGAGGCGGAGAGTTTTCTTCTGGCCTTCTGAGAGCCTACTGTCACGCACGAGGAATCCGTCAAACCTTCACGCTTCTCGACTCCCCGCAGCAAAATGGGATTGCTGAGCGCCGCATTGGCATGGTCATGGACGTCGCTCGTACGTCTATGATGCATGCGGCTGCTCCCCATTTTCTGTGGCCGTTTGCGGTGAGGTACGCGGCGCATCAGATCAACCTACACCCCAGGGTCTCCAGGCCGGAGACCTCCCCAGCCTTGCTGTGGACGGGGAAGGTTGGCGATGCGACGGCGTTCCGGGTCTGGGGATCTCGGGCGTTTGTCCGCGACTTGTCTGCGGACAAGCTGTCCCCTCGTGCTACTCCTTGCGTCTTCCTGGGGTTCCCCCCGGACGTGCCTGGGTGTCAGTTCTACCACCCCACCTCTCGCCGTTTTCTGTCCTCCCAGGACGTCACGTTCGACGAGTCGGTACCCTACTACCGCCTCTTCCCCTACCGCACTCCGTCCCTCCCCCCACCCCCGCTCTTCTTGGTACCAGGTCCCCCCCCGGTAGACCCCCTCCCCCCTCAGGGTCCTGCCCCTTCAAGTGTGTCCCAGGTAGACGCAGTCGAGCCTGTCGAGGTCACTGGTGACTCTGGTGCTGCTGAGGGTGCTGAGCCTGGGGGTGCTGACTCTTGGGGTGCTGAGCCTGGGGGTGCTGAGCCTGGGGGTGCTGAGCCTCGGGGTGCTGCGACTGGGGGTGCTGAGCCTGGGGGTGCTGAGTCTGAGGGTGCTGAGCCTGGGGGTACTGAGCGTGGGTGTGCTGAGCTTGGGGGTGCTAAGCTTGGAGGTGCTCCTCCAGGAGGTTCTTCGAGTGCTTCGTCTCTGCGGGAGCCACTCTCTCCACGGGAGCTGCGCGAGTGGTTTGCCCGGCGCTGGAGGCGTGCTGCTGGTGCAGGAGGTTCTTCGGCTACTGAGGGTGCTGCTGTCGCGGGTCCCGGAGGTGCTCGTACTGGGAGTACTGGAGCTGCTGGGCTTGCGGGTTCGACTGGAGGTGGTGCTGCTAAGGGTGTTGGAGTTGAGACTACTGCTGGCGGTCCCGCTGCGGGTACTCCTGGTACTGCTGGAGGTTCTGGCGCTGCTGGAGGTGCAGCTGGAGCGGGTGCTCCTGCTGGGGGTACTGGTGCGGTACCTGCTGTGTCTGGCGTCGCCGCGCGGCCTCGACCGTACTTTGTTCCACTCCTGCAGTAGGTTCTTGGTCTTCCGCCTTCTACTGGTCCTCCTCCTTCTTTAGAGTGTCCACAATTAGTCCCGTCACAGTTACAGTTGCAGCCTACCTCCCCTTTGCCTGCTCCTTCTCCCTACACTGGTCCTACTGGAGGTCTTACTGAGCGTCGTGAGCCTGCGTCTCGCCCTGCGTCGCCTGTCCGTGCTGCTCGCGCTAGTGGTCGTGGTTCGCGTAAGTGTCCTCCTCCTGTCCCTGGCACGCACAGCATGTCCTCTGCGTCCGTCTGTCTCTGTCTCTGTGCCCCTTTGCCTTCTCCTCCTGAGTCCTCTCTTCCTGCTTTTGCCGACCCGGAGTCGGACTCTCTTCGTGCTGCCAGTCATACTGTCACGCGTCTCCTGGCTACTGTCGTCACTGACCCTTCTTTCGAGTCCACTAGTGCGTCTGCCCTAGTTGCTGAGCTTGTCAACTTTGCTGCTCGCTGTCGCCTAGACTACGCTGCTAGTCTTGTCGCTGAGTCTGCGTCTGTCTGTCCTCCGTCTGTCGGGGGTGAGTGTGCCCTTGGCACGGACGTCCTTGAGGACAGGCAGGAGGAGTTCCAGTGCTTGGCCGCTGCTTCACCTCATCTCGTGTCCGTACTACTTACCCCTGAGGGAGACCCGGATGCACTTGACATCCCGACTCCGCGCTCTTACGCGGAGGCGATAGAGGGTCCCTACTCTTCTCAGTGGCAGGCAGCTATGGATGCAGAGATGGCTTCCTGGAAGTCCACAGGCACCTACGTTGACGCTGTCCCCCCTCCTTGGGCGAACATCGTCAGTGGCATGTGGATCTTCAGGGTGAAGCGGCCGCCGGGTTCTCCGCCTGTCTTCAAGGCGCGTTACGTGGCTCGTGGCTTCAGTCAGCGGCAGGGAGTTGACTACTTTCAGACCTTCTCTCCCATCCCGAAGATGACCACTCTTCGGGTACTACTGCACGTTGCTGCTCACCGTGTCTACGAGCTCTACTCTCTCGACTTCAGCACAGCTTTCTTGCAGGGCAGCCTGCACGAGGAGATCTGGCTGCGCCGCCCACCTGGCTTCACTGGGTCTTTCCCTCCTGGTACCCAGTGGAGTCTCTGGCGTCCAGTCTACGGTCTCCGCCAGGCGCCACGTGAGTGGCACGACACAATGAGGACTACGCTTGCGGCTCTTGGGTTTGCTCCCTCTACTGCCGACCCGTCGCTGTTTCTGCGCACCGACACTTCTTTGCCGCCGTTCTACATCCTTGTGTACGTCGACGACTTGGTCTTTGCCACTGCTGACACTGCTGGGCTCGCCTACGTGAAGTCCGAGCTGCAGAAGAGACACACGTGCACAGACCTGGGTGAACTGCGCAGCTACCTTGGCTTGCAAATCACCCGGGACAGAGCACGCCGCACCATTACCCTGACTCAGTCACACATGGTGCAGCAGGTCCTTCAGCGCTTCGGCTTCACGTACTCCTCGCCTCAGGCCACTCTTCTGCCTACTCGCCACTCGCTCTTGGCTCTGCCTTCGGATGAGTCTGTCGAGTCAAGTGGCCCGTATCCAGAGCTTGTTGGCTGCCTCATGTACCTGATGACCTGCACACGACCTGACCTTGCATACCCTCTTAGCATTCTTGCACGCTATGTTGCTCCTGGGAGACACCGACCAGAGCACATGGCTGCAGCAAAGAGGGTGTTGCGCTACTTGTTTAGTACGTCGGGCATGGGGCTTGTGCTTGGAGGGCGGAGTCCAATGGTCCTCACTGGGCACGCAGACGCTTCTTGGGCGGACGACCAGGCTACGCAGCGGTCGTCACAGGGTTACACCTTCAGCCTTGGTTCCGGCTCTGTTTCGTGGCGGGCTACCCGCTCGTCTTCTGTTCTCGGCTCCAGTTGTGAGGCTGAGATCTACGCCGGGGCCATGGCTGCACAGGAGCTTCGCTGGCTCACCTACCTGCTGACTGACCTTGGAGAGTCGCCTCGTTCTCCTCCAGTCCTGTACGTAGACAACAAGGCCATGCTGGCCTTGTGTCGAGAGCAGAGACTGGAGCACAGAAAAAAGCACATTGCTCTCCGCTACTTCCTTGCTCGTGAGCTACAGCAGCGTGGTCAGTTGCGGCTTGCGTACGTGGCCTCTGAGGCCAATACTGCTGATGTCTTCACCAAGGCACTTGCGCCTTGTGATCATCAGCGCTTCTGCACGCAGCTGGGTCTTGTGCCTGTCTTGCCTCACTTGCTCACCTCTTGACCTTGCTTGTACTGTTGCATATATATACACCTGCTCTTGCTTGTCTAGTCCTTTATATATATGTACTCATGCATGTGAACTGGCCTTGTGGCCTTTGAACTTGTGCTCAGAATGTGTGGTGACTTTGTGATCCACCCTGAGCTTGCTTTGTTTTGCTTTGCTTGACTGGTCCTGTGACCCCTTGTTCTCCCCCACTTTGCCTATGGGGGTGTGTCACAACATTGTAGCTTATGCATATTGTGTAGGCTATAGTGGGGTAGCCCATAAGGGGTACAACCCAATTAGGGTTAGTACTTGTACCCAATTCATTCATAGTTCAATCATTCTCGTTTCTTCTCAGAGAAAAGGCGGAAGAGACCCAGCTTCCCGAGATCGATTGGGTCAACAGCAAGGTGTGAATCTACAACAACGGGAAGCGGATAGCACTGCGAAGCTGGACGGATACAGGGGACGTACCTGAAACGACACTGGCACGGTTCGAACAGACAGTGAACGAGAGTAACACGGGTTACCTAGCACTGGTTATGGCAGCAGCAGAGGAGGAGAAGCCGAGTTCCGAGCTACCTGCAGTAGTAAAGGAGGTCTTGGAGCAATACGAGGATATAATGCCCGACGACCAACCTGCAGGCGTACCTCCAGCACGCACCTACGAGCACGAGATCGTGGAGGAACCAGGTGCGAAACCCGTCTCACGTGCACCATACCGGCTGAGTCCGACTGAACAGACAGACATGAAAAAACAGATAGAGTATCTACTGGACAGACAACTGATTCGGCCATCCACCTCTCCCTACGGTGCACCAGTTCTCTTCACTCCAAAACCAGACAGTAGTCTACGGATGTGCATCGACTACCGCGCACTGAAAAAACAGACAGTAAAAAACAAATATCCCATACCGCGCATAGACGACCTACTCGATCAACTACGTGGAGCAATAGTCTTCTCGAAGCTGGACCTACGGTCGGGTTACTGGCAGATCAAGATGGCGGACAACTCGATCCACAAGACGGTGTTCCGTACCAGATACGCCTCCTACGAATACTTGGTGATGCCGTTCGGACTCTGCAATGCACCAGCAACGTTTCAGGCGGAGATGAATCATATCTTACGACCCCTGCTAGACGAGTGCGTTGTGCTGTACCTGGACGACATTCTTATCTACTCCAAGAACATGAAGGAGCACGTGGAGCATCTACGAAAGGTGTTCGAGATCCTGTGGAAAAACAAGTTCTACGTGAAGCTGTTGAAGAGCGACTTCGCCCTGAAGAAGGTGCAGTTTCTCGGGCACATGGTGAGTGCCGAGGGCGTACACGTGGACCCGCGGAAAATCGAAGCCGTCAAGAAATGGAAAGTACCGAAGAACGTGAAGGAGTTGCAGCAGTTCCTAGGCTTCGCCAACTACTACAACTGGTTTGTGCCGCAGTACGCTAAGATAGCAGCGCCACTTACCGACCTACTGAAAAAGGATACACCCTACAAATGGGATACCCTTCATCAACAAGCCATGGAGCAGCTACAGACAGCACTGACTACAGCGCCAGTACTCATCCTATTAGATCCAGACAAGGACTACGTGGTGGAAGCAGACGCTAGTGACCAAGCAGTCGGAGCAGTACTGATGCAGGATCACGGACGCGGTTTACAGCCCATCGCCTACCTCAGTAAGAAGCTACACGGAGCAGAACTAAACTACCCCATTCACGACAAGGAAGCCTTAGCGATAGTCATAGCCTTCAAGGCGTGGAGGTGTTACCTAGAGGGAGCCAAGACTACAGTCTATACTGACCACTGCAGTCTCAAATACCTTAAGTCGCAGCCGGCGCTCTCACGACGACAGGTGCGGTGGGTGGACTTCTTGGAAACTCACTTCCACTACGACATCGTCTACAAGCCCGGGCTACACAACAAGGCAGACGCATTGAGCCGCCCTGGACAGGTAGCAGGCATCCAGCTCGACGGGATGAACCCTCTGCTCAAGGGTCTATTCCAACATGGGTACTCCGTGGAAGCAGAGATCGCTACAGCACAGAACCAGAAGCTGCTACAGTGGGAGAAAGACTTAGCTGTAAGGAAGGGTTCAGGAAAGATTTGGGTACCGAATTATGCCCCGCTACGGCAGATCCTATTGGAGGAGTTTCACGACGTACCTTACGCGGGACATTCCGGGAGCAACAAGACGTTAGACGGGATAGCGAAGTATTACTACTGGCCCGGGATGGCAGCAGACGTGCAGCAGTTCGTCACCTCTTCCGACACGTGCCAGCGGATGAAGAGTAGCAAGCAGAAAAAAGCAGGGTTACTTCAGCCTCTACCCGTACCGGAGCAGCCATGGCAGGTCATTAGCCTCGACTTTATCACAGGACTTCCTTCGACCTCACGGGGGCACGATTCCATCCTCGTAGTCATCGATAAGTTCTCAAAAATGGGTCACTTCATACCGACCAACGCCACAGCTACAGCTGAAGCAACTGCTCGCCTCTTCTTCGACCGCATCATCACCATCCACGGCATCCCCGCTACACTCATCTCAGACAGAGATCCAAAATTCACGAGTAAGTTCTGGAAGGAGCTCATGGGACTGTTGGGGACAAAGCTTGCAATGTCTTCAGCATACCACCCCCAGACTGACGGACAGACAGAGCGACTCAATCAAGTGGTTGAACAGTTACTGCGCACAGCTTGCAAGGACGACGTCAGCCACTGGGACACACAGTTACCGACCCTAGAGTTCGCTTACAACAACGCATCACATGCGGCCACAGGGAAAACTCCTTTCTTCCTGTGTTATGGACGGGAACCACTCACACCACAGCAGCCAACCACACCGGCACACGTCCAAGCCGCACATGACTTCGTCACCACCATGCAGTAGCTATGGGAGAAAACTCAGCGACGACTCACCACGATGCAGACCTCCCAGAAGCAGTATGCCGATCGTCAGCGACGAGATCACTCAGTAGCAGTCGGAGATCAGGTGCTTCTTGACACGCGCAACTTGAACCTGTCTCACCTCCCATCCAAACTCCGGCCTCGCTTCTGTGGTCCTTTTCTCGTTGAGGCACAGGTGACACCAGTTACATTCCGCTTGCGCTTACCAGATACGTGGAAGCTTCACAACGCCTTCCATTTTCAGCTACTGAAGCCCTACAAGGACCCCAACCAACAGTTCCAGGGACGGCGACTACCGCCACCACCACCGGTTCTCATACAGGATGAACCAGAGTACGAAGTGGAGTGCATTCTCACTCATCGGCGCCGCGGCGGCAAGACCCTCGAGTTCCTGATACGCTGGAAGGGATACGACCCCACTGAGGACAGTTGGGTTGCAGAAGCTGATATGGGCAACGCACGCCGTGTTCTCAAGGACTATCTTGTCAAGCAGGGTGTATCTCACGCCACCCAGCTTTGAGGGGGGGACGTGTGAGAGTACGACGGCTTATGCCAGCTATGCTTGCTTGCCTTAACTTTATCCTGCTATTTCTAGCATAGGATAATTATATGCATGCATGAATTGCTTGATTTCCTAGGCTAGGTGCTTTCCTATATTTTATTATAGTTATAGCACCGAGCTAGGTTGCGTGCACCGAATTCTGGCTTTTTGGTTGCCACCGAATTGCCTTCTACCGAATTCGGTAAGGATCTGTTCGGGACGCTTCGCGACCCGCGGAACCTTCGCGTAACACCTGGTTACCGGGCCTTGTGTCGAGCCTATATATAGCCTCGTGTTGTACCCAGGTGATTCATTCAATTCAATTACAATTCTCTTTTCTGAGCTCGATCCTCGATCCTCACATCGACGAAGACCGCCTTCCTCCCCATCAGGTGCTGTCAAGGAGCACTGCCAACGGCCTCCCTTGCTGTCGTTGGTGACGGCTGGTCTACAGTACGCGGCCTCCCTTGATGTCGTCCTCATCGCTGCCCTCGCGTTCGGGGCATTCGTAGGAGAGATGGCCGGGGTCGTGGCAGATCCAGCACTTCCGTCGTCAACCACCACCTCCTCTGCCCTTGTCCCGCATCGATCTCTTCTCGACGACGTCCTTCGTCGACCGCCCACCTCCGCTACCACCTCCGCCCCGCTACCCGCGCTGCTCCTGCAGACAATTCTGCTTCGTTGGTGCAAAGTAACTTACCTTCAAAAGGAGCTCCGTGGGCTGCTTTGCCTCCTGCAGAGCCTTGTCTTGGAGGACGTAACTAGTGAGGGAGTCCTTGTCGAGAAACTCATGTGTGCCGGACACCATCATCATCCTCTTCATGAGGTTGTAGCCGTGCGGCAGGCCCTTGACGACGTGGGTGATGTAGGACGCCTTAGAGAATTCGACGCCCGCCATCCGCATCTCAGCCAGGATCCGTCGAGCACTGTTGTAGTAGTTCGTCGCCGACTCCTGCTCGCCCATCCGAAGGTGTGTCATGAGCTCCTCCAGCTATCAGAAGTACAGGTCGTCCCTCGCCTGGTACGTCGAAAGGATGAAGTGCCATGCTTGGTGACCAGCATACAGTCGCTCTCGACAGGACCTGAGCGCTAGTTGCACCACCGGCGAGAAGCACCTCGACATGACCATGAAGGTGAGCAAGTGAGCAGCACGAAACTCTCCGCGCAGCTCGACATCATCCTCGGGCAGAATTGGCACGGTGCCGTCCGCAAAGCCCTTCAGCTCGGCGACATCCACCTGAGGTCCTATCGACTCCTTCCAGATGATGAGGTCCTGTCGACCTTGCAGAGGTAGGACCGTGATCCGGTCTGGCAAAAACTTGAAGTAGCCATACGCCGGTACGTCAACGTTACCTTCGTTTCGCACCGGTCGAGGAGAAGCAAGACGGGAAGGGTGCTCTTTCGCCCACTGTGCTCGGATGCCCAACTCGACGTTCGCCAAGGTGAACGTCCCGTACTCGCCATCTTTATGGCGTTTCCTTGCATCAGCCAAACGTGCCTCTAAGGTGTCCGCTACGCCCGCTTCTACAACGGAGTCGACCATGGCGACTAACGCGGCTGCCGGCCTACGAATGACTTAGTAGGTGCAAATGCGGGGCCGTCCACGCTCACCGCACCGTGTGGAGAATCACTCTATAACGTAGTGAGCTAGACTATGGGGGGGGGGGTTGGCACGAAAAACTGAGAGTGATCGGAACAGTACCAGCACCTACAGGACCAGCAGCTCCTATAAACCTCACATGTGTCTCTTCTACAGCTCTGACTTCACGTGGGCCAGTCCAGCAGTGTCAGCAGTAGCAAAGACCAAGTCGTCAACGTACACGAGGATGTAGAACGGCGGCAGCTAAGTGACAGTGCTAGAAACAGCGACGGGTCAGCAGTAGAAGGAGCAAACCCAAGAGCCGCAAGAGTCGTCCTCAGTGTGTCATGCCACTTGCGAGGAGCCTGGCGGGGACCGTAGACTGGCCGCCGGAGGCTCCACTGGGTACCTG
This sequence comes from Closterium sp. NIES-65, assembly GCA_948144175.1. Lineage (NCBI taxonomy): Eukaryota > Viridiplantae > Streptophyta > Zygnematophyceae > Desmidiales > Closteriaceae > Closterium > Closterium sp. NIES-65. The sequence continues at coordinate 981,885 of CANXME010000062.1, read as the reverse complement.
CAGGAAACGACCCAGTGAAGCCAGGTGGGCGGCGTAGCCAGATCTCCTTGAGCAGGCTGCCCTGTAGGAAAGCAGCGCTGAAGTCAAGAGAGTGAAGCTCGTAGTCACGCTGAGCGGCTACGTGCAGCAGAACCCAAAGAGTGGTCATTTTTGGGGTAGGGGAGAAGGTTTGGAAGAAGTCAACTTCCTGTCGCTGACTAAAGCCTCGTGCAACGTAACGCGCCTTGAAGACAGACGGAGAACCCGGCGGCCGCTTCACCCTGAAAATCCACATGCCACTGACGATGTTCGCCCTGAACCTCGTCGACGTTAGTGCCTGTGGACTTCCAGAAAGCCATCTCTGCGTCCATGGGTGACTGCCACTGAGAGGAGTAGGGACCCTCTATCGCCTCTGTGTAAGAGCGCGGGGTCGGGATGTCTGGTGCATCCAGGTCTCCCTCAGGTGCAATCAGCATGGACATGAGATGAGGTACAGCAGCTACAAAGCACTCAAAGTTCTCTTGCCTGTCCTCCTGCATGTCCTCCTGCACTCGAAGTCCTCATGCAAAGCAGTTGCATCAGCAAGGACGTCCGTGCCAAGAGCACACTCACCTCCGACGGACGGAGGACAGACAGACTCAGACTCAGCAACAAGACTAGCGTCATAGTCTAGACGATAGCGAGCAGCAAAGCCAACAAGCTCAGCAACTAAGGCAGACGCAACAGTGGACTCAAACGAAGGGTCAGTGACAACAGTGGCCAGGAGACGCGTGACAGTAGGACTAGCAGCACGAAGGGAGTCAGACTCCGGGTCCAGACCGTCAGCAAGGGAGGACGCAGGAGGAGACGGTAGAGGGACATGTAGTGGAACAGAGGAAGGACGGAGTGCCATGTGGTGTGTGCCGGGGACAGGATGAGGAAGCGGACGCGTAACACGACGACTAGTGCAAGCAGCGTGAGCAGGCGACGAAGGACGAGACTCAGGCTCACAACGCTCAGCAAGACCTCCGGTCGGTCCACTGCAAGGAGAAGGACCAGACAGTGGGGAGGCTGGCTGTAACTGCGACTGTGACTAGATAGGCGGTGGACACTCTAAGGGAAGAGTAGGACCAGTAGAAGGTGGGATACCAAGAACCTGCTAAAGGAGTGGAATGAAGTACGGCCTCGGCCGTGCAGCACCACGAGAACCATTAGAGACAGCTCCAGTACCCCCTGCGCCAGGATCTCCAGCTCCAACTCCTACAGCACCACTAGCTCTAGCACCAGCAGCACCGCCCGCAGGAACAGCTCCAGCGCCTCCAGCTCCAACTCCTTCAGCACCACTAGCTCCAGTACCAGTAGCACCACCAGCAGGATCAGCTCCAGCGCCTCCAGCTCCAACTCCTGCAGCACCACCAGACCCTGCACCTCCTGTACCTCTAGTACGAGCACCTCCGGGACTAGCGGCTCAGTACCTCCAGCAGCTCCAGAAGTAGCAGGACCTCCAGCCCCAGTAGCACGGCTCCAGCGCTGAGCAAACCACTCGCGCAACTGCGGTGGAGAGAGTGGCTCCCGCCGGGACAAGATGCCCGTAGGACCTCCAGCGGTCAAGGTACCTCCAGGCTCAGCACGCTCAGGCTCAGCACCCCCAGGCTCCACACTCTCAGGCTCAGCACCCCCAGGCTCCGCACCCTCAGACTCAACAACCCCAGGCTCAGCACCCCTAGGCTCCGCACGCTCAAGCTCAGCACCCCCAGGCCCCGCACCCGCAGGCTCAGCACCCCTAGCAACACCAGACTCGACAGCTACCTCGACAGACTCGAGAGGGTCTACCTGGGACACACCTGAGGGGGCAGGACCCTGAGGGGGGAGAGGGTCTACCGGAGGAGGACCTGGTGCGAGGAAGAGCGGCGGGGGTGGGAGAGGGGCAGTGTGGTAGGGGAAGATATGGTAAAAGGGAACCGACTCGTCAAACGTGACGTCCTGAGAGGACAGAACACGGCGCAAGGTGGGGTGGTAAAACTGCCAGCCAGGCGCGTCAGGGGGGAAGCCAAGGAAGACGCATGGAACAGCACGGGAGGACAGCTTGTCCGCGGAAGAGCCACGGACAAAATCTCGAGATCCCCAGACACGGAACACAGACACATCGCCAACAGCATAGAGGCACTTTTTCTTATACTCTACCATATTTGGGGAGGAATAAAGGTATAGAGCTAGAGCTGAGCCTCGTAACCAAGCTGCTGTCAGAAATTCCCTTACCCTCTCTGGCTCCTGCCCTTCTCCTCTCCGCACTCTGTCGTTGGTCGGTCCTCCTACTCCCCGCGTCCTTCCTTGCAGCTCTGTAGCCTCTCTCTCTCCTTCCCCGGCACATTCCTCGGTACCACACTCATGCTGTTTCTCTCCCTGCTCTCTACCTCTTGGCAGTGACGACTCCTTCTCTCTCCTCTCAGCTTTCCCCTTGCTGTTCCCGCTGACGAGTCTCTCCTTGCCCCCTCCCGTGACCATTACACGCCCTCGCCCTGGTCACGGGACCTGATTGCCCCTTGATCCGCCCTCCTCTTGGTCGCTTGTTGACCGTAAGTCCGTCCCTCCTCGCTTCATAGCTTTCCTCTCGACCTCCGCAACCCTCGCCTAACTCTTCCACCACCTTCCTCCGGTGCTGCAGGTTCTGCTTAGCCTCCGCCGTGGCCGCGTGCCGCCCGCGCTCGAGTCACTGGACCGCGGTAGTCCTGCGCACCCCTCCTTGCTCGCGCAACGCTGGTGATATGGTCCTGTACTCTCACCCCTGTCTCACTCTCCAGCACCAGAACGCTCGATTCCCTCACCTCCTGCACCCTCCAGCGCTGCTGCGACAGTCCCACGTCCAGTCCATCCCGCCTTGGCCGACGCACATACACCTCCTGCCCTTGTGTCAGGGCCTGCGGTGCCCCTCGGGCCCTCTGCTCCTGCAGCTGCCGGTACCGATGAATATCCCGTAGCTGTGCCACTCGGAGGTTTTCCAGAGCTGCTGGTAACAACTGTTGCAGGTAATTTCCCCTTGCCACTGCTAGTGCGGCCCACTTCTCCGGTGTTCCGGCGGTCACCACGTCTGTGAGCACCCATGGCGCTCCCACTGGTAGCGTTGCCTCGCGCCCAAACAGCTTGTGGTAGGGCGACACGTCTTTCAGGGCTGCCTGCTTACTGAAGCGATATCCCGCCATGACCCAATGCAGGTGCTTGTCCCAGTATCGTTTCTTGGTCTCTCCGTAGGCTCTCAGTCCTTTCTTCAGCGTCTGTATGAGCCGCTCTATCAGCCCATCGCTCTGCGGATGGTAGCGCGAGGAGGTGCGGTGAATGATATGACACGATGCCAGCAGTTCGTCTAACTCTCCTTGGAATTCGGTGCCTTGGTCTGTGAGCACTTCCCCGCAGGCACCAAAACGAGTGAGGACCTGTTCTTCAAAGGCTTCTGCCACTGCTCCAGCTGTCTTGCTACTGAGGGCCCGCACTTCCACCCATTTGCTCACATGCTCTATCATTACCACCACGTAACGGCGTCCCCGCTTGGTCAGAGGCAGTTCGCCCGCCAGGTCCAGTGACCATCTGTACCCCAGTCCCACAATCGACAGCGGCTGTAGCTCCGCTTGACTCCTCTCGGACGCCGCCTTGTTCCGGATACATGCCTGGCACCTTCCCACCCAGTCCTTAATGTCCTTCATCATTCCCGCCCACCACCAGCCTATCTGCAGCAGTTGCTGCGTTCTCAGCAGCCCGTAATGCCCCAGACGGTTGTGCACCTCCTGGATGTGTCAGAAGTCCACTGGTGATCCCCGATTGATCCTAGGGAAGGGTTACAGGCACGTTGGCCTGGGGGGTTATGGGCGCACTGACCCGCTACTTAACAAGCCCTTTTATCCCAATGGTCTAGTGGTTGGGATTCTGATATGGTATCAGAGCGAAGGTCTCGGGTTCGAATCCCGGTGTATGCACTTCGGGCATCCCAGTGCGGGGGGGTGTCAGAAGTCCACTGGTGATCCCCGATTAATCCTAGGGAAGGGTTACAGGCACGTTGGCCTGGGGGGTTATGGGCGCACTGACCCGCTACTTAACAAGCCCTTTTATCCCAATGGTCTAGTGGTTGGGATTCTGATAGGATGATGCCCTCCTGCTCCTTTTGTTCTGGCACCCTTTTCCACCCGTCCTTGGTCCGTATCTGCACTTGGTTCTGGTACCAGCGATAATGGTGCCCCCTGCTGCGCGCCCTGGCTGACACCACTGTTTCCTCTGCCGTCTCTCCCTTCAACCACGCAAGTGTCTCCACATCTTCCCACACATCCGGTGCTCCCGCCTGCTGCTCCTTGTGCAATGGCGTCGCTGGGTCTGGCATCATGGCCATTAGCGCCGTCTCTGGGGCTATCACTGGAGGGTTCCTGGATAGCCCATCCACATGCTGCATCGTCTTGCCTGGGCAGTGCCGGATATTGAACTCGTATTCTTGCAGTTTCATTGCCCAGCGAGCGTTCCTGCCTGTCAACGAATGATTCTGCATGAGCCACAGTAGGGGTTGATGGTCCGTCACCAGCGTGAAGGGCCGGCCCTGCAGGTACACCCGGAAATGCCCCACTGCCTACACTGCCGCTAGGCCTCGTAGGATGAGTAGGATGAGTAGTTCGCCTCGGCAGGATTACACGAACGATTGGTGAAAGGCACCACTTTCTCCTCCCCCCTCGCTTGCTGGCTCAGGATTGCCCCCATTCCAGCACTGCTCCAGTCAGTGTTCAGTACGGACAGCACATCTGTTCGTGGTAACTACAGCACTGCCCCATGCTTCACCGCCCCCAACAGATCCTTTAGTGCCTCCTCCTGCGCCCCGCCCCACTCCCACTTCTGCTCTTCCCGTAACAGCTTGTTCAGCCGCTCTGCCCTGTTGCTGAAATTCTCCACAAACTTCCCGTAGTAATTCAAAAACCCTAGCAGCGCCCGCAATGCGCTCTTGTCCTTGGGTGGTGCCACCCAGTCCAATACTTTGACCTTAGCTTGCTGAATCGCCAGCCTCCCTCCCGTGACCTCAAATCCCAGATAAGTGACTGATGCATGCCCGAACCGACATTTCTTCGGGTGACACATCAGCCCGGCTCCATTGATTCGCTCCAGCGTCTCGGCCAGTCGCGCCACGTGCTCTTCTGGTGTCGCTGAAAACACGATGACGTCATTTATATAGTAGAGCGCTCCTTGCAGCCCCCTTAACACCCCGTCCATCACCTTCTGAAATAGGAGTGACGCGTTCTTCAGTCCGAATGGCATCCAGTTCCACTCGTAGGCTCCGTCCGGCCTGTGAAATGCGGTCTTGGCCTTGTCTTCTTCCGCTATCGGAATCTGATTGAAGCGCTGCCGCATATCTAACGTCGAGAACACCCTTGCTTCGGCCAGTTGATCAAAGATCTCGTTCACCATCAGGGTTGCATATCTCTCGGCCACTGTGACTTTGTTGAGGTCTCGGTAGTCTCCACACATCCGACGGGAGAGAACTGTTCTTGTCAGGTCCATGCGGGCGGCTACCACCGTCGCTGCTGCGTAGCTCGACTCCGATTTGCGGATGAGCCTTGCTTCCAATAGCTCCATACATTTTCCTTGGCACACTTTCAGGTCCTGCGGGCTCATCCTCCTCTGGGATATTGGTGGTCAGGTTCAGCGTCATGGTCGCGCAGTTGCAGCATCCCAGTTCCTTCAGTGTGTAGGCAAACGTTTTCCGGTGACTTGTCAGCAACGCCTCTACCGCCCTTCACTGCTCACCCTGTAGGGCTTCCCCTATGTCCCAGACCTGTGCCTGTTTCTCCTGCTGTGGCTCCGTCTGTTCCTGGCTCCTGTCCCCTCTCTGTTCCTGCCTTGTTTCCCCCTCTCCAGCTCTTGCAACTGCCTCCTCCTCTTCTGGGGTGACCTCCAGCGCCATGTATGCTGGCCCTATAGGCGGCCAATCTGGGGGGTCAAAGAACTCCCCCTCCATGTCACAATCCGAGTCCCGAAACTCCGCCAACGGTTCCTCCTCCTCAGCCTCTTGTCCTCCTTCCATGTTCTTGTCCTCGCTTTCCTCATCCTCTTCACTTTCCGCTGCGTCCGCGTATTGCCCCGGGATTCCTTCACGCTCATCCCTCTAGTGACCCCGTCGGTGCTCTTCCAGAATTCCACACCACCACTGGTCCTCCTCCTTTGCCTCTAGTCCTTCTAACACTGTATGAGCCTCCATATCCTTGTTCGCGGCCAAGCGTGTCTGCGGCCTGACTTGTGTTGTAAACCCGATCCTGCGCTCCAGCCATTCTGTCCAGGTGATCTGTCATGGTGGTGATAAGCCAGTGCAGTGCATTGAGGTCCATGGCCCTGCCTAGTGCCGCCTTCCTTTCCTTCTCTGTCATCTGCGGGCAAGCTGTTGCTCCTGCTAGAAAACCCATAGCCAGCTCCCGTTCTTGGGCAGTCGGATCCTCCCATTCTCCCCGAGCCTGATCGTACACCATGCCTGACCCTGGCAGGCCCCCCACCTTCATGAAGGCCCTTGCATTCTCGTAGGACATGAATGTCGGCCACGCCTGCCGAGGTTCCCCCACCTTGTTATACGGGTATTGAGTCGGATGGTCCGGTTGCGTGACTGGTGCGGGCAACCGTCCTGGCTCCAATATGTCAGCCACAAGTCGCGCCCTTGGCCGCTCCATGCGTGAGAGTTGGTATCGCAGCGCCGCCTCCGGCACCACGTTCTGCCAATACCGCCTGGGCCGATGAGCTCGGCTCCCATTCTGCACCGCGTCCCATGCAACTCCTGCCCCCAGCTCTGCTGTGATTTCTTCCGTTGCTGCTTTCACCTCCGGTCGCGCGTCCTCCACCATATCCACGTTTTCTATGATGTACATTACTTCCCCTTGTCGCTTCTTAATCAGCTTCAGCACCTGAATCATCTCTCGGAATTGCCCGCTCCTCGCATCCTCCATCCCTCGTCCCCATCCAGCCCTTGAGTAGCCTTGGCAGCCCCAGCCCGCAATCACCAAATCTATCTTGCCCCATTTTACTATCAGGCTCTCATCAATCTCCTCCACTCCTTTACACAGCCATTCCGCCTCCCTTTCTGCCGCTCCTTCCATCATCTGTTCTCTGTAACGTGCCTTCAGCAGCCCTATGTGGTGCCATGCCATCAGATTCGCCTTGTCGTCATTATCCACATACAGGTATGTTGATATGGCGTGCCCTGCCTTCAGCAGCGCGGCCAAACCAGTGGCTATTCCTCCGTACAGCTCCAGCACCACCATAGGCTTGCGGAAAGCTCGTAGGTTTAATTGTGCTTCCTTCAGGTTGTCGCTGGGTCCCCACAGCTCCTCATACTGTTTTCTTGCCGCCAGAGTCTGCTCCATTTCTTTCCACGGCATCACTCCCAACTCCTCCTCCTGCAACCTCTCCATAGCCTGGTATGCCTCTCTGGGCTCCCTCGTAATGAACCTTACTGGCAATTCTGCCAGCGGGCTGCCATATTCCTAGTAAGTGACTCGATACACCAGCTTCTCTTCCCACATGCAGATCGTGGTTCCAATGGCGAACAAGTATTCCACCCCGAGCAGGAGGTCGAAATCTTCGGAGGACGAGATGCCACAGTACATCCTCACCGTGCACTCTTCGCTCTACCCCGGGTGTATCACAATCTCCACGGTACCTTTCGTCCTGGGCATCCACTTGGCTGCGCCTCCATCTGCCGTCATCAGCAAGTAACCCTCGGGGATTACCCTGTCCTCTCGGTCCAGTCCCAGCAACCTCGCCATCGGCGCACCAATTAACACATTGTGTGCCCCCGCGTCCAGGATTGCTTGCTTCACCATAATTCCTCCCACCGTCATCACCCCGTTTTCCACCACCAGCACTGATGGTTGACAGGCCATCCTCTCCAATGGATGCCTTCGCTGCGCTCCCTCTTCAGCCTCCCCAGTCGCAGCTTGCCTCGGGCCTCGTTCCTCCATTGCCGGTCTGTCGGGAAGTAACGATGACGTGCGCGTAACCCCAGGTCATCCCTCTCTCTTGCTGGTTGCGCCATCAGTGCGAAACTGGCTTCACTCGTCGTTTCTTCCTCTTCTTCCTCTGCCTTAGCCAGCACCGCGGTTCCCTTCGGGTCGTGCCCTTCCATTTCCTGCAACTGGCGTTGCAGACGTGCAATCTGCGCGCGCATGTCCTCCGGGTCCTTCCGCATTCTTCCTTCTCGCCCGGTGGCGTAACAATCTTTCTCTGCATGTCCCTTCCGTCCGCATCGATCACAGCTAGGCGCGTCTGGGCAGTCGCGCCTCATATGTTCTTCACTTCCGCAGATTGAGCAGGCTGGTGGGTTGCGGCAGTCGCACCAGAGATGGCCAGCTCTGCCACAGTTGCAACACTTCCTCTCTTCTCCTACCCGTCGCGGTGGGCGTTCCCATTCCGCCGGAGCTGCGGTCCATGCGGGTCGCCGTCGCTCTCCTCCTCGTTCCGGAGTTGCCTCAATCTCGTACAATCTCTGTCCAGTTTCCACCCGTTTCACCACCTCATATGCTTCCTTCAGCGTAGCTCTCGCCCCCATATCAAACACGCGTACTTGCACATCCCGTCGTAGATCGTAGCTTAGCCCGTTCAGAAACTTGCTAATCAGCCGTCCCTGGTCGTGGCAGGCCATGTCCTCAGCGAGCTCCACCAATCGGCCGTAGTATGCTAGCAAGGACTCCCCGGCTCGCCGCCTGAAATCTCGGAACTCCGATACCCATTCTGGCGTTTGCGCCGGAAACTGTTCTTCCAGCATGCCCAGGAACCGAGTCGTGGGATCTCTCTCCCCTGGTGCCGCTCTCCCCGCCCAACCCAGCAGTTCTCGCCGGCAAATGCGATAGTAGGTTTCTGCCTCTCCGGTCAGCGTGTTCGCCAGACCACGGAAGAACTCTTCAGGGTCCAGTCGGTCTCGCTCCCAGCGTGCTCGTAAGTTCTCCAGTTGCATCACGTAATTTTTTATGGACGGCCCTCGCCGCGTAACGCCGGAGAATCGTTCGGGTACTTCAATCTTGGGCAGCAGGGTGTACTTCCATCGCTGCACCGACACCTCTTCCTGCCATGAAGCACTCCGCTGGTAGGAGCCGTGCTCCACATCCTCTTTCGTACTCCGCATCGGTCGGTCCTCCGATCGCGAGTTTTTCTTCTCCGCCCCCGTTGGCGCTGACCCTTCCGCCGGTGGCCCCATCCGCTCTTGTCCGGCCGCCACATGCCCTGGCGAATCCGGCCCGTGCTCCGCATCCTCGTGTGTATCCGTTCCCCGATGCATATCTGCACCCTGTTCTTCTGAGGAATCCCTTCCGACTTCACCCTTCCGCTCTAGCTCGTATTCTGTTCCAGCTCTGGTCTGTGATAATGAGAACGAGAATGCATCAACTATGAATGAAGTGGGTACATATAGGAAACCCTAAATGGGTTGTACCCCCTATGGGATACCCCACTATAGCCTACACAACAGCATAAGCTATAATGTTCTGAAACACCCCCATAGGCAAAGTGGGGGAGAACAAGGGGTCACAAGACCGGTCAAGGAAAGCAAAGCAAAGCAAGCTCAGGGTGGATCACAAAGTCACCACACAGTCTGAGCACAAGGTCAAGGCCACAAGGCCAGTTCACAAGAAAGAGCACACACATATATATAAAGCTAGACAAGCAAGAGCAGGTATACATATATGTGAGAGTACAAGCAAGGTCAAGAGGAGAGCAAGTGAGGCAAGACGGGCACAAGACCCAGCTGAGTGCAGAAGCGCTGATGATCACAAGGCGCAAGTGCCTTGGTGAAGACATCAGCAGTGTTGGCCTCAGAGGCCACGTACGCAAGCCGCAACTGTCCACGCTGCTGTAGCTCATGAGCAAGGAAGTAGCGGAGAGCAATGTGCTTCGTTCTGTGCTCCAGTCGCTGCTCTCGACACAAGGCCAGCATGGCCTTGTTGTCTACGTACAGGACTGGAGGAGAACGAGGCGGCTCTCCAAGGTCGGTCAGCAGGTAGGTGAGCGAGCGAAGCTCCTGTGCAGCCATGGCCCCGGCGCAGATCTCAGCCTCACAACTGGAGCCGAGAACAGAAGACGAGCGAGTAGCCCGCCACGAAACAGAGCCGGAACCAAGGCTGAAGGTGTAACCCTGTGACGATTGCTGCGTAGCCTGGTCGTCAGCCCAAGAAGCGTCCGCGTGCCCAGTAAGGACCACTGGACTCCGCCCTCCAAGCACTAGCCCCATGCCCGACGTACTGCACAAGTAGCGCAACACCCTCTTCGCTGCAGCCATGTGCTCTGGTCAGTGTCTCCCAGGAGCAACATAGCGTGTGAGAATGCTAAGAGGGTATGCAAGGTCAGGACGTGTGCAGGTCATCAGGTACATGAGGCAGCCAACAAGCTCTGGGTACGGGCCACTCGACTCTACGGACTCATCCGAAGGCAGAGCTGAGAGCGAGTGGCGAGTAGACAGAGGAGTGGCCTGAGGCGAGGAGTACGTGAAGCCGAAGCGCTGAAGGACCTGCTGCACCATGTGTGACTGAGTCAAGGTAATGGTGCGGCGTGCTCTGTCCCGGGTGATCTGCAAGCCAAGGTAGCTGCGCAGTTCACCCAGGTCTGTGCACGTGTGTCTCTTCTGCAGCTCGGACTTCACGTAGGCGAGTCCAGCAGTGTCAGCTGTGGCGAAGACCAAGTCGTCGACGTACACGAGGATGTAGAACGGCGGCAAAGAGGTGTCGGTGCGCAGAAACAGCGACGGGTCAGCAGTAGAAGGAGCAAACCCAAGAGCCGCAAGTGTAGTCCTCAGTGTGTCGTGCCACTCACGTGGCGCCAGGCGGAGACCGTAGACTGGACGCCGGAGACTCCACTGGGTACCAGGAGGGAAAGACCCAGTGAAGCCAGGTGGGCGACGCAGCCAGATCTCCTCGTGCAGGCTGCCCTACAAGAAAGCTATGCTGAAGTCCAGAGAGTGCAGCTCGTAGTCACGGTGAGCAGCAACGTGCAGCAGTACCCGAAGAGTGGTCATCTTCGGGGTGGGGGAGAAGGTCTGAAAGTAGTCAACTCCCTGCCGCTGACTGAAGCCACGAGCCACGTAACGCGCCTTGAAGACAGGCGGAGAACCCGGCGGCCGCTTCACCCTGAAGATCCACATGCCACTGACGATGTTCGCCCCAGGAGGGGGGACAGCGTCAACGTAGGTGCCTGTGGACTTCCAGGAAGCCATCTCTGCATCCATAGCTGCCTGCCACTGAGAGGAGTAGGGACCCTCTATCGCCTCCGCGTAAGAGCGCGGAGTCGGGATGTCAAGTGCATCCGGGTCTCCCTCAGGGGTAAGTAGTACGGACACGAGATGAGGTGAAGCAGCTGCCAGACACTGGAACTCCTCCTGCCTGTCCTCAAGGACGTCCGTACCAAGGGCACACTCACCCCCGACGGACGGAGGACAGACAGACTCAGACTCAGCGACAAGACTTGCAGCTTAGTCTAAGCGACAGCGAGCAGCAAAGTCGACGAGCTCAGCAACTAGAGCAGACGCAGCAGTAGACTCAAAAGAAGGGTCAGTGACGACAGTAGCAAGGAGCATGTGACAGTAGGACTGGCAGCACGAAGAGAGTCCGACTCCGGGTCGGCAAGAGCAGGAAGAGAGGACTCAGGAGGAGAAGGCAAAGGGGCACGCAGAGGAGCAGTGGACGGACGCAGAGACATCCGGTGCGTACCAGGGACAGGAGGAGGACGCTCACGCGAACTACAACCACTAGCGCGAGCAAGACGGACAGGCGATGTAGGGCGAGACGCAGGCTCACGACGCTCAGCAAGACCTCTAGTAGGACCAGTGTAGGGAGAAGGAGCAGGCAAAGGGGAGGTAGGCTGCAGCTGAAATTGTGGCTGGACAGGCTGCGGACACTCTAAGGGAGGAGGAGGACCAGCAGAAGGTGGAAGACCAAGAACCTGCTGCAGGAGTGGAACGAAGTACGGTCGAGGCCGCGTGGCGACGCCAGAAGCAGCAGGGACAGCACCAGTACCCTCAGTAGGAGCACCCGCTCCAGCAGCACCTCCAGCAGCTCCAGAACCTCCAGCAGCACCAGGAGCACCTCCAGCAGGACCGCCAGCGGCAGTCTCAGCGCCAACACCCGCAGCAGCACCAGCTCCAGTCGAGCTCGCAGGCCCAGCAGCTCCAGTACTACCAGTACGAGCACCTCCGGGACCCGCGACCGAAGCACCCTCAGCAGCCGAAGAACCTCCAGCACCAGCAGCACGATGCCAGCGCCGGGCAAACCACTCGCGCAGCTCCTGCGGAGAGAGTGGCTCCCGGCAAGACGAAGCACCCGGAGAACCTCCTGGTGGAGCACCTCCACACGCAGTACCCCCAGGCGTAGCACCCCGAGGCTCAGCACCCCCGGCTCAGTAAGCCCTGGCTCAGCACCCCCAGACGCAGCACCCCCAGGCCCCGCACCCCCAGGTCCAGCAGCCCCAGGCTCAACACCCCCAGACGGAGCACCCCCAGGCCCCGCACCCCCAGGTCCAACAGCCCCAGGCTCAACACCCCCAGCGGCAGCACCTTCAACAGCACCAGAGTCACCAGTGACCTCGACAGGCTCGACTGCGTCTACCTGGGACACACCTGAAGGGGCAGGACCCTGAGGGGGCAGGGGGTCTACCCGAGGGGGACCTGGTACTAGGAAGAGTGGGGGTGGGGGGAGGGACGGAGTGCGGTAGGGGAAGAGGCAGTAGTAGGGGACCGACTCGTCAAACGTGACGTCCTGGGAGGACAGAACGGCGAGAGGTGGGGTGGTAGAACTGCCACCTAGGCGCGTCAGGGGGGAACCCCAGGAAGACGCAAGGAGCAGCACGAGGGGACAGCTTGTCCGCAGACAAGTCGTGGACAAACGCCCGAGATCCCCAGACCCGGAACGCCGACGCATCGCCAACCTTCCCCGTCCACAGCAGGGCTGGGGAGGTCTCCGGCCTGGAGACCCTGGGGTGGAGGTTGAGCTGATGCGCCGCGTACCTGACCGCAAACGGCCACAGAAAATGGGGGGCAGCCGCATGCATCATAGACGTACGAGCGACGTCCATGACCATGCCAATGCGGCGCTCAGCAATCCTATTTTGCTGCGGTGAGTCCGGAAGCGTGAAGGTCTGACGGATGCCTCGTGCACGACAGAAGGCTCGCAGAAGGCCAGAGGAAAACTCTCCGCCTCTGTCCGAGTGCAGACGCAAAACAGGAAAGTCCGAGCCAAAGCGCTGCCTAAGCTGAAGACGAGGTGCGCGGATCCAGTCGATCAGCACCTCAGTGACATCACCCTTGCTGCGCAAGGGGAAGACTGTGGTGTAACGCGAGTAGTCGTCAACAACGAGCAGAAAGTAGCGCTCGTGACCCTGTCCACGGATGCGGGCTGGGCCCCACACGTCCATGTGAAGCGTCTGCAACGGAGCCTCTGTCGGAGGAAACTGGGAGGAGTGGGGGGCAGCCCACTGGCGCCCCTCGACACAGGGGACATAGGCAGGGCTAGGGCCCTGAGGAAGGGGAGGGAGGGACCGGGGGAGACCAGACACAAGAAGACGGGAGGCCATGCCTCTGAGCCGAAGCAGAGAGGGGTGGCCAAGGGGGTGGTGCCAGAGGAGAGTCTCGTGAGACAGGAGACGACACGAACAGGGGGCAGACTCAGTGCCAGACCTGGACGCCGCAGCAAACACCTGACCCGACGCAGCTACCCTATCAGACTCAGCAACTGGAGAGGACGCAGTGGTCAGTGTGTACAGGCTCGACCCCGGCCGACGGGTAAACGTAGCCAGGTGCCGGCCTGTGCTAGCCTCAGTACAGTGCGTCACCCGCTGCCGCGCAGGAGTGAACTGGTGTACTCCCCCATCCTGTAGGTCAACACCACTCACCAGGTTCGTCGAGAACGAGGGGAGGTAGAGACCAGACAGGGTGCCAGAGGGAGCCGCCGGACAAGGGAGGACTGTGGAGAAGTGAGACAGGACAGGACCCCCAGAGGGGTCAGCCAGAGACACCGCAACCGGCCGACTAAGCGGCGTGAGTGTGGTGCGGTCTCGAAAGAAGGAGCGAGACGCCCCAGAGTCAAGGGTAAAGGTGAGGGAGGCCTGAGAGCGCAGACTCACCAGTACCTGAGGACGCAGACACACCAGCACCTAGAGCAGCAGCGTCGCACGCACCTAGGGCAGCAGCCGTACCAGTACCTAGAGTAGCAGTCTCAATGCCCGGATCGGGCGGGAAACACCGGTAACAGTCACCCTCATCACTAATAGACACAGCATACATGGCAGAAAGAATAGCATCAAAGTCAAGATCAAAGATGGCCACACCCGCCCTAGACAGCTCGCCCCAGCGAGGGATCTCTGAGGCCTCCGGGAACTGGTGACGCCACGCGTCCGTCAGGCGGCCAAAGCAGCGCTAGGTGGGGTGCGCACCCCCACACTGCTCACCCCCACGGTCGCCGGTGCGCAGGACGTAGGTGCACGGACCAAAACCCCCATCCCGCTGGCGTGCAGTGTACCACTCACGGAGCTGCTGAGGCGACAGGGTCTCACGACCGCGCTGCTGCTGCTGGCGCGAGCCACCACCGGAGCCACTCCTCTGCGACGACCCGCGACCAGCTCCACCGCCACCCCCACCGCCTCCGCCTCCTCTGCTGCCTCCACCACTGCCGCCGCCTCTGCCGCCGCCTCCACCGCCGCCTCCTCCGCCACCTCCGCTCCCACCGCCACCGCCGCCGCCGCCTCCGCCTCCACTGCCGCCACCGACCCCTCCACCCCCACCTCCACTCCCACCGCCACCCCCACCCCCCCCACCGCCTCCACCTCCACCTCCACCGCCCGCTCCTCCAGCTCCCTTGCCCCCCTTGCCCTTGCCAGAGCGGCTTCTCCCGCTAGGGGCAGACGCCGCGCCGACCGACTCAAGACCAAGGAGGTCGGCCGCAGCAGCAGAGGCAACAGAGGGCAGCAGGGGGGAGGGAGAACACCCCTCAAAGATGGGGGTGCGCGGGTCACCTCGAGAGGCTCCTACAACGACGATGCTCTTCTCTATCGCTAGGAGGGCCTTTTCGAGGAGGTCTACGGTGAGCGTGGTGGGACAGACTGAGAGAAAGTGGTCCCTGACTACGCGAAGGGAGTCAGGGAGGCGAGTGACTAGGAAGTACAGAGTGATGTACATTGGGGGGGGGGTTCTTCGCGCAGAACTCAGCACGGAGTGCAGCGCGGTAGCGAGTGTCACTAGTGCGGAGGTGCGTGATGAGGTAAGCTACGGTGGGAAAAGCAGCAAGGTCAGGGAAGAGGTACGGCAGCATGAGACGGCTCAGTGCAGCAGTGGCAGGGGAGGAGTAGCGCGCGACTACAGCGTTGTACAAGGTCTGAGCACTCTTGTACTGGCTAAAGTGCGCATGCTCGGAGGTAGGGAGGTGGCGACGCACAGCAAGACGTGCAGCAGCGTCGCGCGTGGCCCACTGGGAGCGAACAGTGGCGTCAGCAATAGCATCAGGGGCAGGGGAAGCGCCAGAGGTAAGGTCAAAGAGAGAGAGGCCGTCTGCCCTATCGCACTGTAGGAATAGCTGCAGGTCGTCGACCCAGACCTCAAAGTCTACGGCTCGTCCCTCAGTGTCAAACGTGAGGACACTAGGGGTAGCCATGACTACAGATGACGAGCAGTGTAAACAGTAGGGGAGGGAGGGCCGTGCAGGGGGAGAAGGCACTGTGCTCACCAGACAGGGCAGCTCTGACGGTCCAGCTGCTGGGCGGCTCGGTGGTAGAGGGCTCGGCGGCAGGGCGGCTCGGCGGCAGGGCGGCTCGGCTTCCGGGCGGCTCGGTGGCAGGGCGGCTCGGCGGCAGGGCGGCTCGGCGGCAGGGCGGCTCGGCGGCAGGGCGGCTCGGCTTCCGGGCGGCTCGGCGGCAGGGCGGCTCGGCGGCAGGGCGGCTCGGCTTCCTGGCGGCTCGGCGGCAGGGCGGCTCTCGTGCAGGGCGGCGCGGCGGCGCTCTCGTGTAGGTATGGCGGCGGGTGAGCCGCAGTTAGGGCGGCGGGTGCGCCGCAGGTAGGTTGGCGGGTGGCCGCAGGTAGGGCGGCGGGTGCGCCACAGGTAGGTTGGCGGGTGGCCGCAGGTAGGGCGGCGGGTGCGCCACAGGTAGGTCGGCGGGTGGCCGCAGGTAGGGCGGCGGGTAGGGCCGCAGGTAGGTCGGCGGAGGGCCGTAGGTAAGGGCGGCGACGGGTTGTAGGTAAGGGCGGCGACGGGCCGTAGGTAGGGCGGCGACGGGCCGTAGGTAAGGGCGGCGACGAGCCGGTGTAAGGGCGGCGCGAAGCCGCGGGTAAGGGCGGCGACGGGCCGGGGCGGCGCGAAGTCGCAGGTAAGGGCGGCGACGGGCCGGGGCGGCTCGAAGCCGCAGGTAGAGGCGGCGCAAAGCCGCGGGTAAGGGCGGCGACGGGCCGGGAAAGAGGCGGCGCGCCGCAGCCGCTAGGGCGGCGCGACGGGCCGTTAGGTGCGACTCGACGGGCCGCTAAAAAAAAAGGCAGGCGCGACTCGAGGCGCGCTTCGGTGGGCCCAAGGAACAGTCCCTAGGAGGGGACCTGCTCTGATTCCATGTGATAATGAGAACGAGAATGCATCAACTATGAATGAAGTGGGTACATATAGGAAACCCTAATTGGGTTGTACCCCCTATGGGATACCCCACTATAGCCTACACAACAGCATAAGCTATAATGTTCTGACATGGTCCGCATACTAGGGCTCCATGGATTGCTTGTATGTGATAAGCCCGACTAGCTTACTCACATCTCCGCCCGTCTTGCAATTCCTAATCTACTGCTTGTGCTGGCCTGAGATCTCACATGTACGCAGGTTGTTGCGATTTCTTGAGTCTAGCACAGAACATACAAGCAATGCAATGTCAATAGCCTGCTCTCCTCCCCCTACTGCTACTCCACAAGAAACCCTTGGAGCTGGTGGCCTCCTCGTCAGGACGAAGGGCCCTCCTCCCATTCCTCTTGCCACTGGCACTTAGCCCTCCATCCACTGATCCTCCAGCTCGTGGCTGCCGCTCCAGGTGGCTCAGGCATTCAACCTGCAACGAAACAAAACATGCACACGCACACGAAAAAAATAGCTCCCCCTAGCTGTTGTCCCCCTTCCTGCCCCTCATGCGGTCCTCTGCTGACGTGTCGCCTTCTTCGGCCCCAACCCATCATCCCAGACCCCCCACCTCCCCTCTTCCTCGGTACTCGCCTCTTCAGAGCGCTGTACAAATATACAGTATATACACTTGCCAATCGTTCACCTTATCTCGCGACACTACCAACCTACCAGCGCCGAAGGAGGATGATTGATCTGCCTGTCTGAGTCGAGTTACGCAGCTGCAACGGTGGTAGCTGCTAGGAAGGATGTGTTGACGAAGCGGGTGTGGAGAGATATCATATATTTGAACAAGATCAGAAGCCCATACCGATATCCCATGCTGACCGCGGAGGAGTTTTTCAATCGGTTTGAAGGAGCATTTCCACACTGGACTTGCAACAAGGGTTCAATCAAATCGCTATTAGAGAGAAGGATAAGCTGAAAATAGCATTTCATGGAATACACAAAACGTACGAGTTTTCTGTGATGTTGCTCAGGTTACAGAATGCCCTTGCGGTATTTCAGCGGGCTATGGATCAGGTGTTCAAAGGGATCCCAACAGCGGCTTGCTACGTTGATGACATTCTGATCTTCAATAGTAGCGAGGAACCTGAGATGACCTTGGAGGCAATAACACCCGCGGGATTGACATACCATCCTGATAAATGCAAGATAACTCGGCGCACGGTGGCGTACCTAGGGTTCGAAGTGAGGGGAGGAAGGTTAGCAATCTAGGAGGAGAAGGTAAAGGCGCTAGAGAATCTGGTTGCAATGAAGGACACGACGGGGCTACGGGCACTCCTCGTCTTCCCAAATTACTATAGGAAGATTGTGTCAAAGTTCAGTGGCCGCGCTCATGCCTTGAACCAGTTGCTTAGGGAAGGAAGGAGCTGGCAGTGGGGGGAAACAGAAGAATCGGCCAGGCAGGACCTAATGGAAGTAGTGAAGACAGGTACCCTACTGCAGATACCACGGGTTGACGCAACATTCACCCTTTACACCGACTAGATCAGTATGGGGATGGGGAAGAGCGGGTAGTAGCATCGTAGGCTGTAGCGGCAGTGCCTCAAAGGCTAATTACTGCTGATATGAAGGAGAGGGACTGATGGTTGTGTGATTACTTACTTCAAGGTGTACCTTCAGGGTCGACTTTTCACTTTGGTAACCGACCATCAACCATGATGTGGCTGATGAAGAACCAAGAACTAAAGGGCGGGAATGCCAAGTGGGCAATCAAGCTACTGGGGCTTGACTTTGACATCCACCACCAAACATGTAAAACGCTGCAGCATGCTGACGGATTGTCAAGTAACCCACCTCTGATGCAACCAGTGGCACATGTGATAGCAGTGGCGCAGGTGACTGGGGTGACCTGAGGATAAGAGAAGGAAGAGCAGTGGCAGGTGGACATGTGGGAGGATCAGGAGACAATGGGCTGGATAAAAGGGGAAACACTAGATGGCGAAGGAGTTAGCGAATGAGTCAGAGCCAGGGGGTAGCATTATTGATGGTTTCGGGACCAGCACAGCTACGGACAAGTGAGGGATGGAGGGTGGTACAATAGCCACATGAGAGAGAAATGATCATGCTGAAGGTGCACACGAAGCTAGGGCACTACGGCATAGCTAGGGCTCGGAAGTTGCTGAGTACTATTTACAGGTGGGCGAGCATGAGGAAGGAAGTGGCAGCCATGGTAGCAAGTTGCGAAGCTTGTCAGCAGAACAAGGCAACACTGGAAAGGGAGAGGGAGGAATTGCAGTCCCTACCATTCAGAGGACTGGGTTTCCAATGGTCATTTGATTTAGCGGGGGAGTTGCCATTTTCCATGAAAGGGAAACAGTATATCCTAGTATATTCCAGCAAAGCCGCATTGTTTAGCTGGGGAGATGTAATGTGTCCATGGGCAGGACGCAAAGCTCCAGGTTCGGAAGGTGGTTTTGAGAATCAACGTGGAGTTTAACAAGCATGTGCGGGTGTACTGTGGCAGGTCTAGTAAGCAGGCCAGGAAGGATAGGGCGAGATGGAATTTGGCGGATGACGAGGCATGCGTAATGCGGCAAATCTGTGACAACGAGACATTGGGGCTGAGGTGGCAGGCGGGCTTCCAGTCCATCTGGTCGAACTCGAGAACTTGAGGGAGGGTTGGGTAACAACCCGGCTTGAGCCTTGATGAAACAGTTACAACTGATTGTTTTGCTTGTACATCCTTTTGTATTGGCTTTCCATATATATATATATACATATATACATATATTTATATATATTCTAGTGATGATCGAACATGCCAGTAAGTGGGTGGAGCCCAGGGCTTTGCCTAGCAAGTACATCTTCTTCATTGCAGAAGCATTCGTACAGGAGGTGCTTACCAAGATCGGAGCATGCTCAAAGGTTTTGATTGACCAGGGGACAGATTTTCAGAGATTTTTTAAGGAGATGCTACTAGAAATGAGAATTACACATCGAGTGACTTCAAGGTATCATATGTAGTCGGATGGGTTGACAGAATGCATGATATAAACATTGAAGAAGATGTTGCAAGAGTATAGAGAGAATAATATGCGGAACTGGGATAAGGAGCTCCCATGGGTCCTAGCGGGGTACAGGTTTGCTAAGCAAGCGACTCCAAAGAATCTGTCACCGTACCATCTCTTGTATGGCCAGAAAGGAGCTAACGGAGGGCAGCGAGAAGGTTTAGTAGAAGGACAAAAGGTTTACCTAACTAAGGCGAGTTGGGACACACTGGACTTGCCAGTTGGTCCTCAGCGGTGGAAGGTGAAGGAAATGAGAGGGTCCGGAGTGCTAGTGTTGGAGGATCGGCAAGGGGGAATATCAAGGAGCATGTGACAAACGTGGCCAGAGCAAAGGGAGAAAATCTTCAGGCTAAGAGTCTCGTGACCAGAGCCACCAGAACTGTGGCTCTGGCACAGGAGGGGGCATGGCAGCCTGATATACGAGGAGAAAGGGGGAGCAAGCTAATTACCTCTACAAGGAGGAACAAGGGCCAGGGCAGTTTACCAGGAGGAGGGAATGGAGAGTAAAGAGGAGGGAGGAAGGTCTGAGGTGAGAGAGAGATGGGGTTCAGAAGGGGACAAGTCCAGCCGGACACGACACCTTCAATGTAGCAATTGCACACCTCTGCCATTGATCTCTAATTCCTCACATTTCGCCTCCATAGGCATAAGGCCTCACCTTGTGGCCGTAGATTCCGAAAATCTGTTTACAATAGGCAGCTAAAAAGAAATGGCTAGACATTGGCTGCTTCAAAGTGCCTGCGAGTATCCATGGCGGATGGCTCGCAGAGAGCTTCCTCTCTTGGGAAATGTAGGACTGGAGTATTGAATCCAGAGATTTCTAGGGGGGGGGGGGGAGCAGCCTTTATCTTCGTAAATGCCCCTTAGTCGAAATGATGGCATCCGAGCGAGGCTCGCAATAAGTTGATCTATTTGGTCCCTTACTTTCGCTTTCACTGAGCAGCTTGTCATGAAGCCCACAATGAATGACTTTCCTTAGGGCATGTGTCCATTTTTCATTTCCTTGAAGTTACGTTTTAAAACGATCGTTCGATAAACGGACGGTTTATGAAAACTGAAACGAGAATGATTGAACTATGAATGAATTGGGTACAAGTACTAACCCTAATTGGGTTGTACCCCTTATGGGCTACCCCACTATAGCCTACACAATATGCATAAGCTACAATGTTCTGACACACCCCCATACGCAAAGTGGGGGAGAACAAGGGGTCACAGGACCAGTCAAGCAAAGCAAAACAAAGCAAGCTCAGGGTGGATCACAAAGTCACCACACATTCCGAGCACAAGTTAAAGGCCACAAGGCCAGTTCACATGCAGGATTACATATATATAAAAGGATAGAGAAGCAAGTGCAGGAGTATATATATATGTAATAATACAAGCAAGGTCAAGAGGTGAGCAAGTGAGGCAAGGTAGGCACAAGGCCCAGAAGCGCTGATGGTCACAAGGCGCAAGTGCCTTGGTGAAGATATCAGCAGTGTTGGCCTCAGAGGCCACGTACGCAAGACACAGCTGACCACACTGCTGCAGCTCACGAGCAAGAAAGTAGCGGAGAGCAATGTGCTTCGTTCTGTGCTCCAGTCGCTGCTCTCGACACAAGGCCAGCATGGCCTTGTTGTCTACGTACAGCACTGGAGGAGAACGAGGCGGCTCTCCAAGGTCAGTCAGCAGGTAGGTGAGCCAGCGAAGCTCCTGTGCAGCCATGGCCCCGGCGTAGATCTCAGCCTCACAACTGGAGCCGAGAACAGAAGACGAGCGGGTAGCTCGCCACGAAACAGAGCCGGAACCAAGGCTGAAGGTGTAACCCTATGACGACCGCTGCGTAGCCTGGTCGTCCGCCCAAGAAGCGTCTGCGTGCCCAGTGAGGACCATTGGACTCCGCCCTCCAAGCACAAGCCCCATGCCCGACGTACTACACAAGTAGCGCAACACCCTCTTCGCTGCAGCCATGTGCTCCGGTCTGTGTCTCCCAGGAGCAACATAGCGTGCGAGAATGCTAAGAGGGTATGCAAGGTCAGGTCGAGTGCAGGTCATCAGGTACATGAGGCAGCCAACAAGCTCTGGGTATGGGCCACTCGACTCTACGGACTCATCCGAAGGCAGAGCTGAGAGCGAGTGACGAGTAGGCAGAGGAGTGGCCTGAGGCAAGGAGTACGTGAAGCCGAAGCGCTGAAGGACCTGCTGCACCATGTATGACTGAGTCAGGGTAATGGTGCGCTGTGCTCTGTCCCGGGTGATCTGCAAGCCAAGGTAGCTGCGCAGTTCACCCAGGTCTGTGCACGTGTGTCTCTTCTGCAGCTCAAACTTCATGTGGGCGAGTCCAGCAGTGTCAGCTGTGGCAAAGACCAAGTCGTCGACGTACACGAGGATGTAGAACGGCGGCAAAGAAGTGTCGGTGCGCACAAACAGCGACGGGTCGGCAGTAGAGGGAGCAAACCCAAGAGCCGCAAGCGTAGTCCTCAGTGTGTCGTGCCACTCACGCGGTGCCTGGCGGAGACCGTAGACTGGCCGCGGGAGGCTCCACTAGGTGCCAGGACGAAAAGTCCCAGTGAAGCCAGGTGGGCGGCGCAGCCAGATCTCCTCGTGCAGGCTAACCTGCAAGAAAGCAGTGCTGAAGTCAAGAGAGTGAAGCTCGTAGTCGCGCTGAGCGGCTATGTGCTGCAGCACCCGAAGAGTGGTCATCTTCGGGGTGGGAGAGAAGGTATGAAAGTAGTCAACTCCCTGCCGCTGACTGAAACCACGAGCCACGTACCATGCCTTGAAGACAGGCGGGGAGCCCGGCGGCCGCTTCACCCTGAAAATCCACATGCCACTGACTATGTTCGCCCCTGGTGGGGGAACCTCGTGAACGTAGGTGCCTGTGGACTTCCAGGAAGCCATCTATGCGTCCATAGCTGCCTGCCACTAAGAGGAGTAGGGACCCTCTATCGCCTCCGCGTAAGAGCGCGGAGTCGGGATGTCAAGTGCATCCGGGTCTCCCTCAGGAGTAAGCAGTACGGACACGAGATGAGGTGAAGCAGCAGCCAGACACTGGAACTCCTCCTGTCTGTCCTCAAGGACGTCCTTGCCAAGGGCACACTCACCCTCGACGGACGGAGGACAGACAGACTCAGACTCAGCGACAAGACTAGCAGCGTAGTCTAGACGACAGCGAGCAGCAAAGTCGACGAGCTCAGAAACTAGAGCAGACGCAGCAGTGGACTCAAAGGAAGGGTCAGTGACAGCAATAGCAAGGAGACGCGTGACAGTAGGACTGGCAGCACGAAGAGAGTCCGACTCCGGGTCGGGAAGAGCAGGAAGAGAAGACTCAGGAGGAGAAGGCAAAGGTGCACGCAGAGGAGCAGTGGACGGACGCAGAGACATCCGGTGCGTGCCAGGGACAGGAGGAGGACGCTGATGCGAACCGCGACCACTAGTGCGAGCAGCATGGACAGGCGATGCAGGGCGAGACGCAGGCTCACGACGCTCAGCAACACCTCCAGTAGGACCAGTGAAGGGAGATGGAGCAGGCAGTGGGGAGGCCGGCTGTAACTGTAACTGTGACGGGACAGGCTGTGGACACTCGAAGGGAGGAGGAGGACCAGTAGAAGGCGGGAGACCAAGAACATGCTGAAGGAGCGGAGAAAGTACGGGCGAGGCCGCGCGGCGACTCCAGACACAGCAGGGACACCACCAGTACCCCTAGCGGCAGCACCAGTACCAGCAGCACCTCCAGCTCCAGTACCTCCAGCAGCACCAGTACTACCCCAAGCAGGACCGCCTCCAGGACCGACAGAAGTAGCCTCCGCGCCAACCCCCGCAGCAGCTCCATCTCCAGAAGTACCCGCAGGCCCAGCAGCTCCACTACTCCCAGTACAAGCACCTTCGGGACCCGCGGCACCAGCACCCTCAGCAGCAGCAGAAACTCCAGTACTCGCAGCACCTCCAGCTCCAGCAGCTCGCCTCCAGCGCCGGGCAAACCACTCACGCAGCTCCTGTGGAGAGAGTGGCTCTCGGCGAGACGAAGTACCCGGAGAACCGCCAGGCACAGCACCAGCAGGCTTAGCTCCCTCAAGCTCCGCACCTCCAAGCGTAGCACCCCCAGGCTCAGCACCCCGAGACTCAGTACCCCCAGGCTCAGCATCCCCGGTCGTAGTACCCTCAGGCTCAGCACCCCCAGGCGTAGCACCCCTAGACTCAGCACCCCCAGGCTCAGCACCCCCAGTAGTAGCACCCCCAGGCTCAGCACCCCCAGTAGTAGCACCCTCAGACTCAGCACCCCCAGGCGTAGCACCCACACGCTCAACACCCCCAGAGTCAGCACCCCCAGGCTCAGCACCCTCAGCAGCACCAGAGTCACCAGTAACCTCGACAGGCTCAACTGCGTCTACCTGAGACACACGTGAAGGGGCAGGACCCTGAGGGGGGAGGGGGTCTACCGGGGGGGGACCTGGCACAAGGAAGAGCGGTGGCGGGGGGAGGGACGGAGTGCGGTAGGGGAAGAGGCGGTAGTAGGGGACCGACTCGTCAAACGTGACGTCCTGGGAAGACAGAACACGGCGAGAGGTGGGGTGGTAGAACTGCCACCCTGGGGCGTCAGGGGGGAAGCCAAGGAAGACACAGGGAGCAGCACGAGGGGATAGCTTGTCCGCAGACAAGTCGCGGACAAACGCCCGAGATCCCTAGACACGGAACGCAGACGCATCGCCAACCTTCCCCGTCCACAGCAAAGCTGGGGAGGTCTCCGGCATGGAGACCCTGGGCTGAAGGTTGATCTGATGCGCCGCGTACCGGACCGCAAACGGCCACAGAAAATGGGGGGCAGCCGCATGCATCATGGACGTACGAGCGACGTCCATGACCATGCCAATGCGGCGCTCAGCAATCCCATTTTGCTGTGGAGAGTCCGGAAGCGTGAAGGTCTGGCGGATGCCACGTGCACGACAGTAGGCTCGCAGAAGGCCAGAGGAGAACTCTCCGCCTCTGTCAGAGTGCAGACGCAGAACAGGAAAGTCCGAGCCGAAGCTCCGCCTGAGCTGGAGACGAGCTGCGCGGATCCAGTCGATCAACACCTAAGTGACATCACCCTTGCTGCGCAAGGGTAAGACTGTGGTGTAACGCGAGTAGTCGTCAACCACCAGCAGGAAGTAGCGCTCGTGACCCTGTCCACGGACGCGGGTTGGGCCCCACACGTCCATGTGAAGCGTCTGCAGCGGGGCCTCTGTCGGAGGAAACTGGGAGGAGTGAGGGGCAGCCCGCTGCCGCCCCTCGACACAGGGGACGCAGGTAGGGCCAGGCCCCGGAGGAAGGGGAGGGAGGGACCGGGGAAGACCAGAGACAAGGATACAGGAGGCCATGCTTCGGAGACGAGGCAGGGAGGGGTGACCAAGGATGTGGTGCCACAGGAGAGTCTCGTGAGACAGGAGGCGACACGAGCAGGGGGCAGACTCAGGACCAGACCTGGACGCTGCAGCTAACACCTGACCCGACGCAGCTACCTGACAAGACGCAGTGACTGGAGGAGAAGCAGTGGTCAGTGTGTACAGGCTCGACCCCGGCCGACGTGTAAACGTGGCCAGGTGTAGGCCTGTCCGAGCGTCCGTGAAGTGGGTCACCCGCTGGCTCGCAGGAGTGAACTGGTCAACCCCCGCATCCTGTAGGTCAGCACCACTCACCAAGCTGGTAGAGAACGAGGGGAGGTAAAGACCAGACAGGGTGCCAGAAAGGGCCGCCGAACACGGGAGGACAGTGGAGAAGTGAGTAAGGACAGGACCCCCAGAGGGGTCTGCCAGGGAGACTGCAACTGGCCGACTAAGTGGCGTGAGTGTAGTGCGGTCTCAAAAGAAGGAGCGAGAAGCCCCCGAGTCAAGTGTGAAGGTGTGGGAGGCCGAAGCCGACGCAGTACCTGAGAGCGCAGACTCACTAGTACCGGAGGAAGCAGACGCACTAGCACCTAGAGCAGCAGCCTCGCTAGCACCAAGAGCAGCAGCCTCACCAGTACCTAGAGCAGCAGTCGCAATGCCCGGGTCGGGCGGGAAACACCGGTAACAGTCACCCTCCTCACTAATAGACACAGTATACATAGCAGCAAGAATTGCATCAAAGTCAAGGTCCAAGATAGCTACCCTTGCCCTAGACAGCTCGCCCCAGCGAGGGATCTCAGTGGCCTCAGGGAACTGGTGACGCCAAGCGTCCGTCGGGCGGCCAAAGCAGCGCTGGGTGGGGTGCGCACCCCCACACTGCTCACCCGCACGGTCGTCGGTGCGCAGGACGTAGGTGCACAGACCAGTACCCCCACCCCGCTGGCGTGCAGCGTACCACTCACGGAGCTGCTGAGGGGACAGGGTCTCCCGACTGCGCTGCTGCTGCTGGTGCTGACCACCACTGGAGCCACAACTCTGCGAAGAGCCACGACCTCCTCCTCCTCCTCCTCCTCCGCCACCGCCTCCTCCACCTCCGCCACCTCCACCACCTCCGCTCCCACCGCCACCGCCGTTGCCGCCTCCACTGCCGCCGCCGACACCTCCACCCCTGCCACCACTCCCTCCACCACCCCCACCCCCTCCACTGCCTCCACCGCCGCCTCCACCGCCCCCGCTAGCCCCTCTAGCGCCGCTGCCCCCCTTGCCCTTGCCAAAGCGACGCTTCCCACTAGGGGTAGACGCCGCACCGACCGACTCGAGACCAACGAGGTTGGCCACAGCAGCAGAGGCAACAGAGGGCAAAAGAGGGGAGGGGGAACACCCCTCAAAGATGGGGGTGCGAGGGTCACCCCGAAAGGCTCCTACAGCGACTATGCTCTTTTCTGCTGCTAGGAGGGCCTTCTCGAGGAGGTCAACGGTGAGAGTGGTGGGGCAAACTGAGAGGAAGTGGTCCCTGTCAGTAGATCTACACTGTGGATGCCCGATTGATCCTGGAGAGGGTTACAGGCGCGTTCGCCTGGGGGGTTGTGGGCGCATTGACCCGCTACTGAAACAAGCCCTTTTATCCCAATGGTCTAGTGGTTGGGATTCTGACATGGTATCAGAGCGGTCTCGAATTCGATTCCCGGTGTATGCACATGTAGGTCGTTGCCGCTGTGCTTAGTCCTGGGCCTCCCACTGTGGGGGGGTGTCAGTAGATCTGCACTGTGGATGCCCGATTGATCCTGGAGAGGGTTACATGCGCGTTCGCCTGGGGGGTTATGGGCGCATTGACCCGCTACTGAAACAAGCCCTTTTATCCCAATGGTCTAGTGGTTGGGATTCTGACAGTCCCTGACTACGCGAAGGGAGTCAGGGAGACGGGTGACGATGTAGTAGAGGGTGATGTACATGGGGGGGGGGTTCTTGGCGCAGAACTCAGCAGGAAGCGCAGCGCGGTAGCGAGTGTCACTAGTGCGGAGGTGCGTAATGAGGTCAGCGACTATGGGAAAGGCAGCTAGGTCAGGGAAGAGGTACGGTAGTATGAGGCGGCTCAGTGCAGCTGTGGCAGTGGAGGAGTAGCGTGCAACTACAGCGTCGTACAAGGTCTGAGCACCCTTGTACTGGCTAAAGTGCGCACGCTCAGAGGTAGGCAGGTGGCAACGCACAGCAAGACGTGCCGCAGCATCGCGCGTGGCCCACTGTGAGCGGACAGTGGCGTCAGCATCAGCAGTAGGGGCAGGAGAGGCACCAGAGGTGAGGTCAAAGAGAGAGAGTCCGTCTGCCCTATCGCACTGTAAGAAAAGCTGCAGGTCATCTATCCAGACGTCAAAGTTAATGGCCCTACCCTCAGCGTCAAAAGCGAGGACACTAGGGGTAGCCATGACAGAAGTAGACTAGCAGCGCAAACAGTAGGGTAAGGGCAGTGCGGAGAAAGAGGCGCTGCTCTTACCGGACAGGGCGGCTTGAGCGAGTAGGCGGTGCGGGCGGCTCCGCTGCTGGGCGGCTCGGCTGCTGGGCGGCTCGGCTGCAGGGCGGCTCGGCTGCTGGGCGGCTTGGCTGCTGGGCGGTGTGAAAATTAGAATGAAGAAGAGGGGTTGCACTAGCAAGAATGGGGATACAAATAGCAAACCCTACAAGGGTTGTACTCGCTATAGAGCACCCCACTACAGGCTAGAGCATAAGATAACATTCTGACACACCCCCATAGCCAAAGTGGGGTGTAATCAGTAGAGCAAGCAAAGCAGTACAAGCTCAGGGTGGATCACAATGTCACCACACATTCTGAGCACAAGTTCAAGAAGCAATAGTTTAAAGGGTACAATTATGAGCAAAGCTAGTGGTAGTCACAACGGGCAAGCGAGGAGGAGGAGAGAGATTGAGAGGAGAGGAGATAGGAGGCGACGGCTGAAGCTGCAAACACACGGGCAACAGGAGGCAGACTGGCACAGCGGCTACCGGACGAAGTCCCCGGAATACAGGAGTAACAGGCCCCGCGTCTAAAGTAGCGGCAGACGAGCAACGGACCCACGGGCGGCTGGCACAGCTGGCTACGACTGGGCTACCGGACGAAGTCCCCGGAATACAGGTGCTGCTGGCGACACGACGGCAACCTCCATACAGCTTCCCCAAACTATCCCACTCCCCCTGGCACACACCCGCTGCTACACCGCTAGCTCCACTCCCACGCACCCCCCTTAAACCCTAAACCCCAGTCTCCCACACATCCACCCCCCTCAGCGACAGCTGCAGCCGTGGGAGACAAAGGAGGAGGAGGAGCAAAGGGAGGAATGCAGAAGTGCCACCCCCATACTCGCCACTCCCCAAACCCTAACACAGGCAGGGCAGGATGGCGGGTAGGGAGGTTACGGGGGAGGGGGGGGGGGGGAACCCACGCGCGGCCTCCCAGGGCGCCAAGACAGGCAGCAGAAGGGGCGGCGCTCGCCCCCCTCCCCCAGGTAAGTCCTCCCGTCGCCTGTCGAGGCGACCCTCGGAGGCCCCCCGCAAGCGGCCCCCGAGGGTTGCCTCGACAGGCGACGGGAAAAGGGGCCGCAGGCGGGGCCGGGGCCGGGGCGCAGGTAGGGCGATGGGGCCGGGGCGCAGGTAGGGCGTCGGGGCCGGAGCCGCAAGCGGGGCCGGGGCCGGGGCGCAGGTAGGGCGACGGGGCCGAGGCGCGTGCCCTCGGTGCGCCGCGACGGGTCCCCGTCGCCCGTCGCGGCGCCTCCAGAGGGCGACGCAGCGAACGACGGGGCAGAAGCCCGCCGCGCGCCTCGGGGCGCAGAGCGGGCAGAGAACCGCCGCGCGCCTCGGGGCGCACGGCGGGCAGAAAACTGCCGCGCGCCTCAGGGCGCACGGCGGGCAGAAAACCGCCGCGCGCCTCGGGGCGCACGGCGGGCAGAAAACCGCCGCGCGCCTCGGGGCGCACGGCGGGAAGAAAAAGTGCCGCACGCCAGGGGGCGTGCGGCTCAGAGAGTAGTGAAAGGTAGTTGCAGCGGAAGCGAGGACGTGGTAACCCACCCACAGGATCGATCCAAGGGGATCGACCTGCTCTGATAGCATGTGAAAATTAGAATGAAGAAGAGGGGTTGCACTAGCAAGAATGGGGATACAAATAGCAAACCCTAGAAGGGTTGTACTCGCTATAGAGCACCCCACTACAGGCTAGAGCATAAGATAACATTCTCACAGGCGGCTCGGCTGCTGGGCGGCTCGGCTGCTGGGCGGCTCGGCTGCTCGGCGGCTGGGGCAGCTCGGGTGGCGGGCGGTGCTGCAGCAGGCGACGGGGCCGTAGGTAAGGGCGGCAGGGCCGCAGGTAAGGTGGCGGGGCCACAGGTAAGAGCGGCGGGGCCGCAGGTAAGGGCAGCGGGGCCGCAGGTGAGGTGGCGGGGCCGCAGCAGCAGGCGACGGAGCCGCAGGTAAGGGCGGCGGGGCCGCAGGTAAGGGCGGCGGGGCCGCAGGTAGGGCGGCGGGGCCGCAGGTAGGGCGGCGGGGCCGCTGGTAGGGCGGCGGGGCCGCTGGTAGGGCGACGGGGCCAGTACGCAGGTAGGGCGATGGGGCCGGGGCGCAGGTAGGGCGACGGGGCTGGGGCCGGGGCCGGGGTCGGAGGTGGGGCGACGGGGCCGGGGTCGCAGGTAGGGCGACGGGGCCGGGGCGCAGGTAGGGCGACGGGGCTAGGGCCGGGGCCGCAGGTATGGCGACGGGGCCGGGGTCGGAGGTGGGGCGACGGGGCCGGGGTCGCAGGTAGGGGGACGGGGCCGGGGCCGGGGCGCTAGTAGGGCGACGGGGCTAGGGCCGGGGCCGCAGGTATGGCGACGGGGCCGGGGTCGCAGGTGGGGCGACGGGGCCGGGGTCGCAGGTAGGGCGACAGGGCCGGGGCGCAGGTAGGGCGACGGGGCCGGGGCCGTAGGTAGGGCGACGGGGTCGCTAGGGCGACGAATCAGGGGCCGCTAAGGCGGCGCGACGTGGCCGCTAGGGTGGCTCGACGAAGTCAGAGAGGGGAGCGCGACTCGGGCTGAGCGCGCTCCGGGCAGGAAAAAAAAAAAATCGACTTGGTGGGCCCTAGGCACAGTTCCTACGAGGGAACCTGCTCGATACCATGAGAAAACTGAAACGAGAATGATTGAACTATGAATGAATTGGGTACAAGTACTAACCCTAATTGGGTTGTACCCCTTATGGGCTACCCCACTATAGCCTACACAATATGCATAAGCTACAATGTTCTTACACGGTTCCATTTCCCGATTGTAACCACCCGTTTCCCGAAAAAGAACTTTTGAAATCGAACCCTAGAGTGAAACTTTTCTGTTGTTTTGAATATGTGCGATCAGTTGCAACAAAATGCGACAAATTGCGTCAACCTGCGACAAATTGCGTCAATGGAGTGGCAGTGTCGCATGCTGATGCAAAGTCAGTCTGTCTTCGCGCTCCAATCACAAGTCGCGGAAATCGAGCAGTCCGTTTATGACGAGCCGTAACAGATCAATTGCTCGGTTCCCTTTTTTTTCAACAAAAAAGTTTCACATGGTAATGTTTCTTGTGCAATGTTGCATGGTTATAAACAAAAATCCAAGCAAACATTAGCGACATCAGCTACCACGATTTCAAGCAGACGGTTCGAAAAAATGAACCGGCGTGTGCAAAATGGACACACACCCTTATTTCCTGATTTTGAGCTATGCTGGTGATACCTATGCTCTTGGGCCACGAGAGCAAGTGTTGGCAGCGTATAGCATCCTGCGAGAGCCGTTGGGGGGGCCTAAAGATGCAATCGCACGAATGTAGGATGTGGGAGCAGGGAGAGACGGAAACGTCGGCAGATATTCCGTTGGGAATGCAGCAAACTTGGACTGGTTTAACACTGGTGAGAGTTCCTATCAGAGAGGACAACTTGGAAGTTGGCGCTTGAGGAACCCGCTTATGCAGCTGCAGTTACTGCTGCCTTGGCTTCTTGTTTTGAACCACTCTTAGATTGCCTCCCATCTGCTGGGTGTGACCGTATCTGTGTGCCCACTTTTCCTCACTCGCACTGTCCCCCCTCCTTCCGAGGTTGTTGGCGTTTTTAGGGATTGAGATGGTGCTTTGGATGAGCGTTCTCACCTAACACTTGGGACGTCAGCAATGACAGGTCGCATATGGCTCACTTGCAGCTGCACCTGTCAGCACATTTGGGTCGGTTCGGCATTTGTTCAGCAGCATATCTTAGCCCCCTCTTTTACGTGTGTAGGTGGTGCTAGGCTGCGAGTGTTGTTGCCAAGTTGGGACTGGTGGCTGCGGAGTGGATGTTTGGGGAGTTCTTTCGCACTCTACAGGCTGGGAATGTACGGGACCCCTGGTTTGCGAACGCCCTTGGCCAGCTCCCGCCGGCTGTCAGGCACGAGTTGCCAAGCCTTGGGCTCTGCACTATGAATCCCCCCCTTCAGATTTTTCCCATCACAACAGCGTCGCTTGGCGGTTGAAAGACTTCCCTTCAGGGTCTGGGTGCAGTAGCATGGATATCCGCAGTTCCAGCACATGGTGTCGCTACTTTCACCCTGGTTTAATGGAGCATTTCAGCTGCAGCGTTTGGGCCTTCCCGTATACCAGATTCTGATTGCGAGCAAGTGTGTTTGCGGTGTAGATTTCAAGGACCCCTCATATCCTCACCATGACCTTCTCTAAAAGCACTTGTATGCCCCGTCTCATGTTCATGATGTAGTGAAGTTTGTAGTCGCCAAGATAGCCAAGGCGTCAGGTGGGGTGGTTAACGACATGCTTCTGCCAGGGAAGAGGGTGGATGAGACCAATGTGTGAAAGATAAGAGAACAGGAATGAATTGACTAAGTCAGAGTTGGGTACAAATACAACCCTAGAAAGCTATACCCCATATGTGCTACCCCACTATAGCCTACAAACATGCATCAGTTATAATACTCTGACACACCCCCATAGGCAAAGTGGGGGAGAACAAGGGGTCACAAGACCAGTCAAGCAAAGCAAAGCAAAGCAAGCTCAGGGTGGATCACAAAGTCACCACACAGTCCGAGCACAAGAGCAGGGCCAGAGGCCAGTTCACATGCAGGAGGACAGACATATATATAAAACTAGACAAGCAAGAGCAGGTATATATATATGTCACAGTACAAGTGAAGTCAAGAGGAGAGCAAGTGAGGCAAGACAGGCACAAGACCCAGCTGGGTGCAAAAGCGCTGATGGTCACAAGGCGCGAGTGCCTTGGTGAACACATCAGCAGTGTTGGCCTCAGAGGCCACGTACGCAAGTCGCAACTGACCACGCTGCTGCAGCTCACGAGCAAGGAAGTAGCGGAGAGCAATGTGCTTCGTTCTGTGCTCCAAGCGCTGCTCTGGACACAAGGCCAGCATGGCCTTGTTGTCTACGTACAGCACTGGAGGAGAACGAGGCGGCTCTCCAAGGTCAGTCAGCAGGTAGGTGAGCCAGCGAAGCTCCTGTGCAGCCATGGCCCCGGCGTAGATCTCAGCCTCACAACTGGAGCCGAGAACTGAAGACGAGCGAGTAGACCGCCACGAGACAGAGCCGGAACCAAGGCTGAAGGTGTAACCCTGTGACGACCGCTGCGTAGCCTGGTCGTCAGCCCAAGAAGCGTCCGCGTGGCCTGTAAGAACCACTGGACTCCGCCCTCCAAGCACTAGCCCCATGCCCGACGTACTGCACAGGTAGCGCAATACCCTCTTCGCTGCTGCCATGTGCTCTGGTCGGTGTCTCCCAGGAGCAACATAGCGTGCAAGAATGCTCAGAGGGTATGCAAGGTCAGGTCGTGTGCAGGTCATCAGGTACATGAGGCAGCCAACAAGCTCTGCATACGGACCACTCAACTCTACGGACTCATCCGAAGGCAGAGCTGAGAGTGAGTGGCGAGTAGGCAGAGGAGTGGCCTGAGGCGAGGAGTACGTGAAGCCGAAGCGCTGAAGGACCTGCTGCACCATGTGTGACTGAGTCAAGGTAATGGTGCGGCGTGCTCTGTCCCGAGTGATCTGCAAGCCAAGGTAGCTGCGCAGTTCACCCAGGTCAGTGCACGTGTGTCTCTTCTGCAGCTCGGACTTCACGTAGGCGAGTCCAGCAGTGTCCGCTGTGGCAAAGACCAAGTCGTCGACGTACACGAGGATGTAGAACGGCGGCAGGGAAGTGTCGGTGCGAAGAAACAGCGATGGGTCAGCAGTAGAAGGAGCAAACCCAAGAGCCGCAAGCGTAGTCCTCAGTGTGTCGTGCCACTCACGCGGTGCCTGGCGGAGACCGTAGACTGGCCGTCGGAGGCTCCACTGGGTGCCAGGAGGGAAAGTCCCAGTGAAGCCAGGTGGACGGCGAAGCCAGATCTCCTCGTGCAGGCTACCCTGCAAGAACGCAGTGCTGAAGTCGAGAGAGTGAAGCTCGTAGTCGCGCTGAGCGGCTATGTGCAGCAGCACCCGAAGAGTAGTCATCTTCAGGGTGGGAGAGAAGGTCTGAAAGTAGTCAACTCCCTGCCGCTGACTGAAGCCACGAGCAACGTACCGTGCCTTGAAGACAGGTGGAGAGCCCGACGGCCGCTTCACCCTGAAGATCCACATGCCACTGACGATGTTCGCCCCAGGAGGGGGAACCGCGTCAACGTAGGTGCCTGTGGACTTCCAGGAAGCCATCTCTGCATCCATAGCTGCCTGCCACTCAGACGAGTAGGGACCCTCTACGGCCTCCGCGTAAGAACGCGGAGTCGGGATGTCTAGTGCATCCGGGTCTCCCTCAGGGGCAAGCAGTACAGACGCGAGATGAGGTGAAGCAGCCGCTAGACACTGTAACTCCTCCTGCCTGTCCTCTAGGACGTCCGTGCCAAGAGCACACTCACCCTCGACGGACGGAGGACAGACAGACGCAGACTCAGCAACAAGACTAGCAGCGTAGTCGAGACGACAGCGAGCAGCAAAGTCGACGAGCTCAGCGACTAGAGCAGACGCAACAGTGGACTCAAAGGAGGGGTCAGTGACGACAGTAGCAAGCAGACGCGTGACTGTAGGACTGGCAGCACGAAGAGAGTCCGACGTAGGGTCGGCAAGTGCAGGAAGAGAGGACTCAGGAGGAGAAGGCAAAGGGGCACGCAGAGGAGCAGTGGACGGACGCAAAGACATCCGGTGCGTGCCAGGGACAGGAGGAGGACGCTGACGCGAACTGCGACCACTAGCGCGAACAGCACGAACAGGCGACGCGGGACGAGACGCAGGCTCACGACGCTCAGCAAGACCTCCAGTAGGACCAGTGTAAGGAGAGGGAGCAGGCAGTGGAGAGGAAGGCTCCAGCAGGGACTGCGACTGGACAGGCGGTGGACCCTATACTGGAGGAGAAAGACCAAGAACCTACTGCAGGAGCGGAACGAAGTACGGCCGAGGCCGCGCGGCAGCTCCAGACTCAGCAAGGACAGCACCAGCACCCTCAGCGACAGCACCAGTGCCACCCACACCTCCAGCGGCAGGACCAACAGCAGTAGGCTCAGCACCAACGCCCTCAGCAGCTCCAGCTCCAGGAGGACCCTCAGGTCCAGCAGCTCCAGGACCGGCAGCACCCGCACCCTCGACGGTCGAAGAAGCTCCAGCTCCAGCTCCAGCAGCACCTCCAGACTCAGCAGCACGCCTCCAGCGGCGAGCGAACCACTCGCGCAGCTCCTGTGGAGAGAGGGGCTCCCGGCGAGACGCAGCAGCAGGAGAAACCCCAGGCTCAGGAGCTCCAGACGCAGCACCCCCAGGCTCAGCAGCTCCCGGCTCAGCACCCCCAGGCTCAGCAGCTCCCGACCCAGCAGCCCCAGACCCAGCACCTCCAGGCACAGCACCCCCCGGCCCAGCACCCTCCGCAGTAGCACCCTCAGGCCCCGCACCCCCAGCAGTAGCACCCCCCGGCTCAGCACCCCCGCGCACAGCACCCCCAGAGTTAGCACCCCCAGGCTCAGCACCCGCAGCAGCACCAGAGTCACCAGTAACCTCGACCGGGTCAACGGCGTCTACCTGGGACACAGCTGAGGGGGCAGGAACCTGAGGGGGGAGGGGGTCTACCGGGGGGGGAACCGGCACAAGGAAGTCCGGGGGAGGGGGGAGGGAAGGAGTGCGGTAGGGGAAGAGGCGGTAGAAGGGGACTGACTCGTCGAACGTGACGTCCTAGGAGGACAGAACACGACGAGAGGAGGGGTGGTAAAACTGCCACCCTGGGGCGTCAGTGGGGAAGCCAAGGAAGACACAGGGAGCAGCACGAGGGGACAGCTTGTCCGCAGACAAGTCGCGGACAAACGCCCGAGATCCCCAGACACGGAACACAGACGCATCGCCAACCTTCCCCGTCCACAGCAAGGCTGGGGACATCGCAGGCCGAGAGACCCGGGGGTGAAGGTTGAGCTGATGCGCCGCGTACCTCACCGCAAACGGCCACAGAAAATGGGGGGCAGCCGCATGCATCATGGACGTACGAGCGACATCCATGACCATGCCAATGCGGCGCTCAGCAATCCCATTTTGCTGTGGTGAGTCCGGAAGCGTGAAGGTCTGGCGGATCCCCCGTGCACGATAGTAGTCCCGCAGAAGGCGAGAAGAGAACTCTCCGCTTCTGTCAGAGTGCAGACGCAGAACAGGAAAGTCCGAGCCGAAGCTCTTCCTGAGCTGGAGACGAGCCTCGCGGATCCAGTCGATCAGCACCTCAGTGACCGCACCCTTGCTGCGCAAGGGGAGGACTGTGGTGTAACGCGAGTAGTCGTCAACCACCAACAGGAAGTAGCGCTCGTGACCCTGCCCACGGACGGGGGCTGGGCCCCACACATCCATGTGAAGCGTCTGCAGGGGAGCCTCTGTCGGGGGGAAGTGGGAGGAGTGAGGAGTAGCCCGGAGGCGACCCTCGACACAGGGGACACAGGAAGGTCCTGGCCCGGAGGGGAGAGGAGGGAGAGAGTGGGGAAGACCAGAGACAAGGACACGGGAAGCCATGCTCCGAAGATGGGGCAAGGAGGGGTGGCCAAGACGGTGGTGCCACAGGAGAGTCTCGTGAGACAGGAGGCGACAAGAACAGGGGGCAGACTCAGGACCTGACCGGGACGCAGCAGCAAGCACCTGACCTGACGCAGCCACCTGACCAGACGCAGGGACAAGAGGAGACTCAACGGTCAGGGTGTAGAGACTCGACCCCGGTCAACGCGAGAACGTGGCCAGGTGTCGGCCTGTGCGTGCCTCCGTGCAGTGGGTCACCCGCTGACTCGCAGGAGTGAACTGGTGAACCCCCACATCCTGCAGGTCCGCGCCACTCACCAAGTTCGTAGAGAACGAGGGAAGGTACAGACCAGACAGGGTGCCCGAAGGGGCAGCCGGACACGGGAGGACAGTGGAGAAGTGAGACAGGACAGGACCCCCAGAGGGGTCAGCAAGGGAGACTGCAACCGGCCGGCCGAGCGGCGTAAGGGTAGTGCGGTCTCGAAAGAAGGAGCGAGAAGCCCCGGAGTCAAGTGTGAAAGTGAGGGAGGACGAGGACGACGCAGTACCTGAGAGCGCAGACGCACTGGCACCTAGAGCAGCAGCCTCACAAGCACCTAGCGCAGCAGTACCAATGCCCGGGTCGGGCTGGAAACACCGGTAACCCTCATTCTCCTCACTATAAGTCACAGCATACATAGCAGCAAGGATAGCATCAAAATCAAGATCAAAGATCGCTACACCAGCCCTAAGAAGCTCATCCCAGCGAGGGATCTCACTAGCCCCAGGGAACTGCTGACGCCAAGCGTCCGTCAGGCGGCCAAAGCAGCGCTGGGCGGCGTGGGCACCCCCACACTGCTCACCCGCGCGGTCGCTGGAACGAAGAACGTAGGTGCAGGGACCAGTACCCCCACCCCTCTGACGCCCAGCGTACCACTCACGAAGCTGCTGAGGCGGAGGGATGTCCCGCGAGCGCTGCTGCTGCTGCCGCTGCGAGCGCTGGCCACCACCACCGCCGCTACGCTGCTGGGTACCACCCGACCAGCTCCACCTCCTCCACCACCACCGCCTCCTCCGCTGCCGCCTCCACCGCCTCCACCTCCGCCACCTCCACCTCCGCCGCTGCCTCCACCACCACCGCTGGCACCACCACCACCGTCTCCGCCGCTGCTGCCACCACCACCACCACCCCCGCCACTAGTCCCGCCGCCACCCTTACTCCCTCCGCCGCCACCGCCGCCACCGCCACCGCCCCCTCCAGCTCCACCCGCGCCCTTGCCCCACTTGCCCTTGCTGGAGCGACGTCTCCCACTAGGGGCAGACGCCGCGCCGACCGACTCAAGACCAAGCAGGTCGGCAGCAGCAGCAGAGGCAACAGAGGGCAGCAAGGGGGAAGGAGAGCACCCCTCAAAGATGGGGGTGCGAGGGTCACCACGAGAAGCACCTACAGCGACTATGCTCTTCTCCGCTGCGAGGAGGGCCTTCTCGAGGAGGTCGACGGTGAGGGTGGTGGGACAGACTGCGAGAAAGTGGTCCCTGACGACGCGAAGGGAGTCAGGGAGGCG
This sequence comes from Closterium sp. NIES-65, assembly GCA_948144175.1. Taxonomy (NCBI): domain Eukaryota; kingdom Viridiplantae; phylum Streptophyta; class Zygnematophyceae; order Desmidiales; family Closteriaceae; genus Closterium; species Closterium sp. NIES-65. The sequence continues at coordinate 944,411 of CANXME010000062.1, read as the reverse complement.
CGCGACTACGTAGTAGAGAGCGATGTACATGGGGGGTGGGTTCTTAGTGCAGAACTCAGCAGGAAGGGCGGCGCGGTAGCGAGTGTCACTAGTGCGGAGGTGCGTAATGAGGTCAGCGACATTGGGAAAGGCAGAGAGGTCAGGAAAGAGGTAGGGAAGCATGAGACGGCTCAGTGCAGCAGTGGCAGGGGAGGAGTAGCGCGCAACTACAGCGTCGTACAAGGTCTGAGCACTCTTGTACTGACTAAAGTGCGCACGCTCAGAGGTAGGGAGGTGGCGACGCACAGCAAGACGTGCAGCAGCATCGCGGGTGGCCCACTGAGAGCGGACAGTGGGATCAGCATCAGCAGCAGGAGCAGGAGAGGCGCCAGAGGTGAGGTCAAAGAGAGAAAGGCCGTCTGCTCTGTCGCACTGTAAGAACAGCTGCAGGTCGTCTAACCAGACCTCAAAATCAATGGCGCGACCCTCAGCGTCAAAAGCTAGGACACTAGGGGTAGCCATGGCGACGACAGCGAAGCAGTGCAAGGAGTAGGGGAAGAGCACGCAGTGGCAGTGGGACTGTGCTCACCAGGCAGGGCAGGTCGTGCAGCGCTGCAGACAGGCGGCTCGGCGACAGGGCGGCTCGGGTGCACAGCGGCTCGGCTCCCGGGCGGCTCGGCGGCAGGGCGGCTCGGGTGCAGGGCGGCTCGGCTCCCGGGCGGCTCGGCGGCAGGGCGGCTCGGGGGCAGGGCAGCTCGGCTCCCGGGGGGCTCGGCGACAGGGCGGCTCGGCTGATGCAGGTGGGGCGGCAGGGCCGCGTGAAAGAACCGGGGCGGGGCCGCGTCAGAGCCGGCGGCAGGGCCGCGGGAGGGCCGGCGGCGGGGCTGCTTGAGAGCCGGGGCAGGGGCCTCGTGAGAGCAGGGGCGGGGCCGCTTCAGAGCTGGCGGCAGGGCCGCAAGAGAGCCGGCGGCGGGGCCGCCTGAGAGCCGAGGCAGGGGCCGCGTCAGGGCCGGCGGCGGGGCCGTAAGAGAGCCGGGGCGGGGCCGCAAGAGAGCCGGCGGCGGGGCCGCAAGAGAGCCGGCGGCGGGGCCGCGTGAGAGCCGGGGCGGGGCCGCGTCAGGGCCGGCGGCGAGGCCGCGAGAGAGCCGGGGCGGGGCCGCGATCAGGAGGCGGCGGCGGGGCCGCGTCAGAGCCGGCGGCGGGGCCTCGTCGAGGCGGGCGGCGGGGCCGCGTTGGAGCCGGCGGCGTGGCCGGCTAAGAGCCGGCGGCGGGGCCGCGTCAGGGCCAGCGGCGGGCCGCGATCAGCGGGCGGCGGGGCCGCGTCAGAGCCGGCGGCGGGGCCGCGTCAGAGCCGGCGGCGGGGCCGCGATCAGCGGGCGGCGGGGCCGCGTTAGAGGAGGCGGCGAAGCCGCTGCAGAGGAGGCGGCGGGGCCGCGTCAAGCAGGGGTGGCGGGGCCGCGTCAGAGGGACAGCGGGGCCGCGAGAGTAATGGCGACCCGAAGGGTCGCGAAAAAAAAAATGCGCGCCTCGGGGCGCGCTTCGGTGGGCCCTAAAAAAAACGGTCCTTAGGAAGGACCCGCTCTATACCATGTGAAAGATAAGAGAACAGGAATGAATTGACTAAGTCAGAGTTGGGTACAAATACAACCCTAGAAAGCTGTACCCCATATGTGCTACCCCACTATAGCCTACAAACATGCATCAGTTATAATACTCTGACACAATGGATGGAGAAGTTGTTTGAAGAGAAATTTGATACATCAATTAATGAGCCAGGAGGCATTTTAGTACAAACAATGAGCAAGAGAGAGATGAGAAGGAAGATTACCCTTTTGGCTAATGGGTGAGCTTGTTTGTGGCCCAAGCAACCACAAATGTGTGCTGGTTGGGATTGGTTGACCTTAGGACCGATCCCCACCAACCACAAAATGTGTTGGAAGGTACACTAAACAACCCCCCAATTTATAAGAGTGCTACACATCTAGCCTATATATGTTGTATAAAATATGAAATTACAACAGAAGCACATGCGCTCAAAGTGAGCACCATGGATCCAATTTCTCTACTGGTGCAACAGCATGGCCAGTGTGGGCGGGTGATTGGTTTTGCTGCCAAAGAGCGAGAGAAGATGAAAGCGGCGCCTTTTTCTGATGCAGCACAGGGGGGTACGTTTCTTCCTGTTGATTCGTGAGACTTGGGGTTGCTTGGGGGGAAGCTTCCGATAGTGGCTATCATAGTGGCACTTAACAAAGTTGTGGGAAGGGGCAATAACTCAGGCTTCTCAACATATTTGGTGGGGTCGTTGACAGCTTCGGTATGGGTAGCTTTGCATAGGGCGCAAGCTTGGGTGGTCCTTTTGCGAGCGGCATACACGCTGGGTGAGTTAGAGGTGGACTGGGCGGATCGAAGGGGTGAGGAGCAGGAGTTTTGGGGGGGGGCACCATAGGTGGGCGTGCCATATTTGGTTGACACATAGGTGCCATATAAGTGTAGGCATGCCATAGGTGTTTTATTAGAGCATGGCTACATTTCCTTGTCTTTCTATAAGTAATAAGCATGATGGACAACTAACTGTTATTTCTTCCCGGTGCTTTATTTTTTTTCTTTGCAGCCACATCTGTAAAATACCGTGCATCAAAGCAATGATGGATCTCTCCACTCTCTCCGCTTTGTGGCAGCCATAGATTCAATCGAGCTTGACTAAGACAGTGTCCTCGTTACAAGGCAAAGTGCAAAAATCTGATTTCACTCGCTATTTTATTGGAAAGCCTATCATATAAGCTAATCTCGGTCATGTTCTCAGGCGACAAGTATCAATGTTTGTGAGGCATTCCCAGGGCCGGGCTTCCGCCAAACTCTACGCCATGATAGAGTCTTGACTTCATGTTTACGCTACAGTACTCCGATCCCGTTTATTAACAACGTACTTTTCAAGGTGCTACTTTCGACAATACAATATCAGCAACCTTAATAACTGGAGCCTGACAAGTACCAAACACTGCATAACGCTGCTATGCTCAATGCACCTCAATCTTCTTCAGTTTTCAGCCGTGCTTAGCAGGTCATTAGTCTGCCTGAAACTCATCATAGCACAATGTTGCATCCTGCTAAGGGTTAGTGCTCCAAACCAGCTCCTGGCATGCCGACTCCTAGCGGCACCAGTGCTCCACCTATGGAAGATCAGCAATCGGGGAGCAATGGTGTTAACATCAAAGAGACCAACGCCATCAAAGTGGCTGTGGCTAGTGGATCTGACCTCTCCATGAGTGCCAAGGCTACCCAGTCAGCTGCTGCACTTACTGACGTGGATGGCTTTGTCGACAACGATTCTGATTATGAGATGCTGATCGCGCTATTGTCTCCTGGAAGTCTCTTTCACCCTGCAGTCAAATGCATTATGGGTGCGAACAAAGGAAGTGGTGTATCAGCCTCCGAAGGGGTCAAGGTCACCTTGTCACTCTTCATTGGCAGCACACAGAAGATCCGGCCTTTGCTCGCGAGAAGGCGATGAACAAGCACGCCATTGAGTTCATGCTGTAGTAGAGCTCGACAAGCTTCATGATTTCCTGGCATCTTACAAGTTCCAGAGCAGTCAGATGTTGGCCTTCCAGTGAAGTTCATGTCTTCATCAGGTGCTTCACCCGGTTACTAGTGCAGACACAGACGTGGTGAATGGGTTTATTTACGCCCACACATGTAACCTTCATCGTCGCTGGATCGATGCCGTTGCTGATCCAGCTAACAGCGCAAAGAAGCTTCTCCTTCATTACCCGGCATTATCTTGCACGCTCTGTGGTGGCTAACATTATGATAAGTATCATGATATTTTTATCACTCAATCTCAGAATAATGTAGGCAATTGGAACCTTTCCCTAAAGAAGGTACACAGACTCAACGGTAAACGCAGCATCCAGGTCACTCGCTGCATTCCATTTCATTTTCTCACCTCACCCACTAACTTGCTCCTCGATCTTGGCAGTTGCATCGCTGAAAGCATCTCCGCTGGTTCTCCCATTCTTCGCAATCTGGCTAATGCTCTCATCTCCAACGACAGCAGCAGGGAGGACTGGATCTGTATGCAGACGAGATGCAGAAAGGTGAAAGGGAAGACCTTCATGATGGCTTCAAGCCACATCACTGCAACTGCTCACCTGCAGCAGCTGACAAAGCCAGGATCCGTCACAAATCTGTCGCTGGACAAGTTGAACTCTACTGCCATTCGCAAGGAGTACGGGTTGTGATTGGTTATGACAGATATCTGAATGCAGGTGCCTATTGGAGCCTAGAAGTAAGCTTTGCCTGTGGATGATCAGGGGCTGCAAGTCATTCAACCCATGAATATTAAAGTTCACCTCAACATCGAAGCCTAAACGTGAACGGTTTAGGTGATGGAACAAAACAGACACCAGATTAGGACCTGATCATCCATACCGGCCCACCTTTGCAGCCACCACAGTTCTAGCTACTACACCAAGGACTCACGCTGGCACAGTAGTTGTGCTTTGCCGGAATCCCTCCGTCACCTTCCATGACTCAGTTAGTAGAATTATTTAGACCACGGTTAGGGGCCTTGGCCCATACATCACACTTCTGGCCGTATATTTGCCTTCGAGTATTCCCACCAGATTCTCTTTTATCTAATACTCCTTTGGACCTTGAAATGATCAGATCCCTCCTTCAAAGCACCTGCTGATAATAGCAGCAGATAGCAAGTTAGACAAATCATCTGGCCATGGCGTCACTACAGAAAGCACAAAGCTCTTTCACTGATGCACCGCCTTCCAACTATTTGATGGTTTCCGAATCCTGCAACCGCGAAGCAGGGAATATACTTTTTTACGCACGATCTCACGGAGTATCAACCGAGCCTTAATTTAACGGTCATTACTGCCTTACCTGTCATATGCTGCTCATGTCATGCCTGAGGACCCCGTCTTGGATCACGGGTTTGCGATGTCGGTAGCCTTCAGACTAGACAAGAAAGACTGCATGGGGCTAGGGGTCTGGTAGTTTCATGCCTCAACGGTGCGCAGACCGGGAGTCATAAAAATTATCGAGGCAACGGTGAGACGCACGTCATTAAATGATGGAAGAAGCTTTGAGCTGCTCATAAAAAGGTTGGGAGACAGGCTCGTATCATACGCAAAGGAGGAAAGTAAGTGCGTCAGAGCAACACTGGTGCATCTAACAAATGCGGTTGTGACTTTGAATCAAGAGATAATGGGGGACCTTGGCTGCACTTTTAAGAAATCACTGCTAGAGGCAAAATACATGCAGCTGAAAGAGTACATGTCATCGTAGATGGATCAGCTGCACTTACAAGCGGGTCTAATGACGGAACTTAATGGGGAGATCGCTTCGAAGCACCTGTTGGCGAAGGTCCGCGCAAGGAAGGCGAGCACCCAAATCAAGATGGGTCGGGGAGGATCACCGACTCCTTGCATGTCCTGAAAGGGACTCCATAATTCTTTGAAGGGAAGGACCCCCACAAAAACTTCTAGAGCTGGGATCTCTCCTCGTTGCGATGCCTTGACGAAAGGGTGGCGGAAGCACTAACGGCAGATTCGTCTGAACAGGAGGTCAAGTGGGCTTTCGCGGCAATGGCCAAGAACAAATCGCTGGGCGGTGATGGGTCGCCAAAAGTGTTGTTTGAAGCACACAGGGGTCTGTTGGGGGAGAGCTTCATGACCATGACGAGAAGCTGTGAAGAGTCTGCCTCCCTGTGAATGAAAGAATCGGTTACAGTTCTGTTACATAAACAGGGCGATACGAGTACAGCTTGCACAATTTCACTTACAAGGTAATGGCTCGGGTGCTGGCGGATTGGATGAAGTTAGTGCTGCACCTGGTCGTCTCCTCGGAGTAGTGCAGCTTCTTTCTGGGGAATATACTGTCTGATGTGGTAGCTGATGTGATTGACGCTGCGAAAAATAGCGATGAGGACGGGTACCTGCTACTTGTGAGGATCGAGGAACTGGTTTAGAGAATGATTGTCTGATCACCTAGGTACAACATGAGGCTATGTAGGAAAGGGTAACTAGGTGTTACAAGAAGGTTTTGAGGGTCGGAAAGCATCTTGAACGGGTCCTTCCCGAATTCGGTAGAAGCAATTCAGTGGCAACTGAAAAGCGTACCATTTGGTGCGCACAACAGGTTCGATGCCTAGAACTATAATAAATGTAGTTGAAGAAACAAATTTAAGGAATCAAGCAAAGGCTAATAATTATATAAAATTAAGCAAAGTAAAGCATAATAAGGTAAATCTCAGTAGGCAGATGTCAGAATCCCAACCACTATATCATTGGGATAAAAGGGCTTGTTTGTGTAGTGGGTAAGCGCGCCCATAACCCCCAAGGCCAACGTGCGTGTAACCCTTCCCTAGGATCGATCGCGGATCACTAGTGGACCTCTGACACCCCCACACTGGGATGCCCAAGCTGCACACACTGGGATTCGAACCCGAGACCTTCGCTCTGATACCATGTCAGAATCCCAACCACTAGACCATTGGGATAAAAGGGCTTGTTTGTATAGCGGGTAAATGCGCCCATAACCCCCCAGGCCAACGTGTCTGTAACCCTTCCCTAGGATCAATCGGGGATCACCAGTGGACCTCTGACAGCAGAGTCGTCGTACTCTCACACGTCCAACCCCCAAATCTCGGTAGCATGAGAAACATCCAGCTTGAAAAAATAGTACTTGAGAGCATGGAGTACATTGCCCATATCAGCTTCTGCAACCCAACTATCCTCCAACGGGTCATATCCCTTCTAGCGTACTAGAAACTCAAATGTGTTGCCGCGTCTGCGTTGATGAGCAAGAACTCGTTCCACACCGTACTCTCGTTCATCCTGTACAAGAACAGGTGGTTGTGGTGCTTGATCTCGTCCCTAGAATTGTTGGTTGGGGTCCTTGTATGGTTTCAGTAGCTAAACATGGAAATCTTTGTGAAGCTTCCACGTTGTTCGTAAGCGCAAGCATAATGAAACTGGTGCCAACTTCACCTCAATGGAAAGGGATCACAGAAGCTAGGCCGGAGTTTGGACGGGAGATTGGACAAGTCCAAGCTACGCGTGTCACGAAGCATCTGATCTCCGACTACTACTGGTGATCTTGTCGATGTCGATCGGCATAGTGCTTCTGAGAGTTTTGCATCATGTTGAGACATCGATTAGTCTTATCCCATAGCTGCACAATGGTGGTGACGAATTCGAGTGCGGCTGGACGTGTGCCAGTGCCGTTGGCTGTTGCGGTCTGATTAGTTCACGCCTGTAACAGAGGTAGAAAGGAGATTTTCCTATGGCCACATGGGATGCGTTATCGTAGGTAAATTCTAGTGTCGGTAACTGTAGATCCCAATGGCTGATGTCATCTTTGCAAGCTGTGTGTAGTAATTGTTCAACCACCTGATTGAGTCGCTCTATATGTCCGTCAGTTTGGTGGGTGGTAAGCCGAAGACATTGCATGCTTTGACCCCAACAAACCCATGAGTTCCCTCCAAGATTTACTTGTGAACTTTGGTTCACTGTCCGAGATCAATGTAGCGCTAATGCCGTGGATGGTGATGATTCGGTCAAAGAAGAGGCAGGCAGTTGCTTCAGCTGTAGGTGTGACGCTGGTCGGGATGAAATATCCCATTTTCGAGAACTTCTCGATCACCACAAGTATAGCACCATGCCCTTGATAGGTCGACGGAATCCCAGTAATAAATTCAAGGCTAACGATTTGCCATGGATGCTCTGGTACGGGTAGAGGATGAAGCAACCCTGCTCTTTTCTGTTTGCTACTCTTCATCCGCTGGCACGTGTCGCATGAGGTGACAAACTGCTGCACGTCTGTTGCCATCTGGGGCCATTAGTAATACTTTGCTATTCCCTCTATTATCTTGTTACTCTCAAAATGTCCCGCAGATGCCACATCGTGGAACTCGTCTAGTAGGATCGGTCGGAGCAGGGCATAGTTCGGTACCCAAATCTTTCCTGAACCTTTTCTTACGGCTAAGTGTAACAACTTTTGTTGTTACAACAACTTATTTTTCTGTGCTGTAGCGATCTCTGCGTTCACGGAGTACCCATGTTGGGATAGACACTTGAGCAGAGGGTTCATCCCATCGAGCTGGATGCCTGCTACATGCCCTGGGCTTCTCAGTGCGTCGGCCTTGTTGTGTAACCCTAGCTTGTAGACGATGTTTTAGTGGAACTATGTTTCGAGGAAGTCCATCCACCGCACATGTCGTCGTGAGAGCTTAGGCTGCGACTTAAGGTACTTGAGAATATAGTGGTCAGTTCTCCGGCACCTTCCACTTGTTGGCAGCATCAATTTTCTGCGGGTCCACGTGTATGCTCTCTGCACTCACCATGTTCCCGAGAAATTGCACCTTCTTTTGTGCGAAGCCGCTCTTTGACAGCTTCATGTAGAATTGGTTCTGCTGCTGGATCTTGAAGACTTTTCGCAGATGCTCCATGTGCTCCTTCATATTTTGAAGAAGATGAGAATGTTGTCCAGGTTCATTACTATGCACTCGTCTAGTAGGAGCTGTAGGATGTGATTCATCTCCGCCTGGAATGTTGCTGGTGCATTGCGTAGCGAATGGTGTCACTAAATATTCGTTGGAGCCGTATTTGGTATGGAATGACGTCTTGTGGATCAAGTTGTCTGCCATCTCGATCTACCAATAACCCAGCCGTAGGTCCATCTACTAAAACACCGTCGCACGACGCAGTGGTCTAGAGTATCATCTATGCGCGGTATGTGAGTTTTTGATTATTCACTGCCGGGTGGCCAATGCACATCCGTAAACTACCATCTGGTTCGCCATAGGCAAAGGTGGATAGGCGGATCAGTTTCTATCCAGTAGGTATTCTATCTGCTTATTAATATCTGTCAATTCGGTCTGACTAAGGCGGTATGGTGCACGGGAGACTGGTTTCGTACCAGGTTCCTCCACGATCTCGTGCTCGTGGGTTCGTGCTGGAGGCACTCCTACAAGCAGATCATCCGCCATGATGTCCTTGTATTCTGCAAACACTTCATGTACTACTGCATGTGCTCCGAGTTCGGCTTCTCCTCCTCTCTTGCTGCCATAACCAGTGCTAGGTAACTTGTGCTACTCTCGTTTACTGATCGTTTGAACCATGCCCTTTACCCATGAAAGTGTCATTTCATAAACATCCCCTTTACCCGTCCAGCTACTAAACTTCACCTGTTTCCCGTTGTAGTAGATAGTGGCTTACCAGTTGACCTAGTCCATCTCGGGGCTGAACCGCTTCAAAAAATCACGCCCCATGATAAAATCTAATCCCTTGATGTCCGTGATCGGCAATGTCGTCTTCCACTACAACGCTCCTATCTGCAGCTGTAGTGTTGACTCGCCGTAGATGGGAAGCTTCGTGCCATCCTCCATCATTGCTGTGAATTGGGTCTCCTCCGAGGACTCCCCGATTTTCTCCAGCGTCCCGCAGTGGCGCACCGAGTGGGACGCTCCATTATCCACCAATGCCTTGAGGCGTCGTCCTTTGCAGGGCACCTCTAGGAGTAGTGTCTGGTGCTGGTGCTCTAACTAACCGAAGATGGTCTCATTAATAGGGTTATAGGGTACATCAAAATATTCATTCCCATTCCCTACTCCTGAAGCTGCACATTCTACTTCCAATTTCACCTAAGGGTTAGAAGGCCAATACAGCTTCTCTTGGGCCTTGGACCTTCCCCTAAGCCTTTGCAGCTGTGCAGGCTTCACCTGTGGGAAATCGGGAGCCTTAACACGGTGCTGGTGGGAGAGAATAGTAACTCCTTTTCAATGCTCCGGAGTTATTTTCCCAACTTGTCAGGTACCTGAACTAACTCTAAAGGCTTTCTCTTAACCCTAATGCTCCCTTGTTTTTTTCAAAGGCTCCAAAACCACAAGAAGTAATATTCTTAGTTAAAGTATGTCTATAGGATAACTTTACCAAAATCTTACTCTTGGGGGTGTTCGGCTGGAGTTTCTTGGTCGGTGCAGGGTCTTTTTTTGCGAAGTCTCACCGTGTCTCGATGATTTCCCCTGGTGCCAGCCGGTTATTATGTTTTAAATCCGCCATCATTTTCTCCTTTTTCCGCCTGCTCCAAAGTCGTCGTGTCGTCACCCTTTTCTGTTTTCCATATCTTTATAAGGAATCGCCACGGCAATCCGTGGCTACTGGCGATTCTTATTAATTTTACTTCTAGGATGCTACATTGTTCTTGCCCCAGTATTTCGCACGTGCCTTTATCATTGTCCAACACGCCAATCTTTGATGTCATGTTTCATATTTCTACAAAACTTGCATGTTTCAGTTTTTGCCGGCCGCTGCCTCGCGTCGATCTTGTCGATATCCATCGGGTCGGCGATCGTGGGGGGTTCCGATTGCTGTGTGTTGAAACTCCTATTCGACACGTTGCATCTTGTTTCATGTTGCCCCTGTAAACGGGAATGGAGTGTTGGCCCTGCCCTCGCTTGGGCGACGCCGTCAGCCTGGTCGGGTGTACGGGAGAAGCAGCCGACCGTTCTTCATAAAGGAGCTGCTCGACGGGCTTCGCCGAGCTGTAGGGGATCGCTGTAGTGTTGCCGTTGACCAGGGAGCTTGACGACCTTCTTCAGCGGGGCAGGACGACGAAGTGGTCGTCGACCTGCACAGGTGTGTCACGGGGCTGGAGCCGTCGACCAGGGAGCTGGAGAGCTGCAGCTGTCTGGGCTGGTCGACGGGTGGGCCTTCGACCAGGAGGAGCAGTTTGACTGGGAGGCCGACAGAGCAGTCCGTCGACCTAACATGTGAACGGCAGTCGACGAGGGGAGCTCGGCGACAGCAGCCGTCAGTGCTGGTCGACGGAGGGGTCCGTCAACTAGGGTGTTGCTCTACGGGAGCTCTGGTCGACCAAAGGTACTGGGTGGTCGACCAGAGCAATTGGTGGTTGACCAGAGGCACTTGGTGGTCGACCTGAGCACCTGGTGGTGTCCACGTCGACCAGGTAACCTACTCACCGAGTTTTGCGGAGGCACGCAAACGTCATCGAGGTCGCAGTGACGAAGGTGACCTCAGGCTGGTATCCCAAAGTCGATCTGGCCTGCCATGCACAGACAACAGCCGATGGATGCACAAGGATGCAAGTCGGGCCAATCGTCTGCGCGCATCTGTGTACGTGCGCACTGCTGTTTTCTACGGGGCAACGCTGGATAACCGCTCTGCTGCAGCGTTGGCACGCCGTCGACCTGCAATGTTGGCAGGCTGCCTTTACGCAGTGCTGGCGCGGCTCCTCTACACAACGCTGGCAGGCAGTCGACCAAGCTGTGCTGGCGGTCGACCAGGCTAGCTGCTGAGTTGCTAGGTGCCTGATGTAGTCATTTTTGTCATTGCTTGTTCAATCATTCTAGAAGGCAATCATTGCCTAGTGAAACTCTTGTTGATTTCTCCTGTGAATGTGCAAGCGCTAAGGAACAAAGCAAAGCACCTCAAATACGAGCACCTCCAGGACCAGCAACTCCAGCACCTCCAGCACGAGTACCTCCACAACCAGCAGCTCAAGCACCTCCAGCAGCAGAATTACCACCAGCTCCGGCAGCTCCAGCGCCTCCAGCTCTAGTGTCTCCGGCGGCTGGCCCCCTTGCTCCAGTAGCGCCACTCCAAAGGCGGGTGCGTCGAGCAAACCACTCGCGCAACTGCAGTGGAGAGAGCGGCTCCCGTCCTGACGAGGGAACAGTAGGACCTCTCGTAGACACAGTACCACCCGGCTCAGCACCCCCAGACTTAGCACCCCCAGTCTCCACACACTCAGGCACAACACCCCCAGGCTCCACACACTCAGACTCAGCACCCCTAGGCTCCGCACCCCCAGACCCAACAACTCCAGGCTCAGCACCCCCAGGCTCCGCACGCTCAGGCTCAGCACCCCTAGTAGCACCACCCCTAGTAGCACCAGAGTCGATAGTGACCTCGACAGGCTCACCCAAGGGGAGTGGGTCTACCTGAGACACACCTGAGGGAGCAAGACCCTGAGGGGGGAGGGGGCCTACTAGAGGGGGACCTCGTGCGAGGAAGAGCTGGGGGGGAGGGAGAGGGGCAGTGCGGTAGGGGAAGAGACGGTAAAAGGGAATTGACTCGTCAAACGTAACGTCCTGAGAAGGCAGGACACGGCGCGAGGTGGAGTGGTAAAACTGCCAGCCAGGCGTGTCAGGGGGAAAGCCAAAGAAGACATAGGGAATGGCGCGAGAGGAGAGCTTGTCCACGGTGGAATCACGGACAAAGGCACGAGATCCCCAAATCCGGAACACCGACGAATTGCAAACCTCTCCCGTCCAACAGAGTGTTGGCGAGGTCTTCGGCAAGGAGACATGGGGCCAGAGGTTGAGCTGATGCACAGCGTACCAAACTGCAAACGGCCACAGAAAATGGGAAGCAGTCGCATGGATCATGGATGTACGAGCAACCTCCATAACTAAGCCAATGCGGCGCTCAGCAACCCCATTCTACTGCGGAGAGGTTGGAAGTGTGAACGATTAGGTTATGCCCTCCCCACGAAGAAAAGTCCCGCAAGAGGTCAGAGGCAAACTCACCACCTCTCTCAGAATGCAGATGTAGGACCAGAAGGTGTGAAGACATGAGGAATGAATGAACTATCAAGTAGGTGGGTACAAGTAGGAAAACCTAGAAATGTTGTACCCCATATAGTCTACCCCACTACAGCCTGCACAGACAATAGCATATAAGTTTGACACACCCCCATAGGCAAAGTGGGGGAGAACAAGAGGTCACAAGACCAATCAAGCAAAGCAAAACAAGCTCCGAGTTGATCACAACGTCACTACACAATCCGAGCACAAGAGCAAGGCCAAAAGGCCAGTTCACATGCAAGATCATATATAAAGGTAAACAAGCAAGTGCAGGTATAGAAAGATCACAGTACAAGCAAGGTCAAGAAGTGAGCAAGTGAGGCCAAGTAGGCACAAGACCTAGCATCGTACAGCAGCGCTGATGATCACGGCAGTATGAGGAAATGAGAACGAGAATGAATGAACTATGAAACAGTTGGGTACAAGTACTAACCCTAATTGGGTTGGACCCCATATGGGCTACCCCACTATAGCTTACACAAAAGCATAAGCTATAATGTTCTGACACACCCCCATAGGCAAAGTGGGGGAGAACAAGCGGTCACAAGACCAGTCAAGCAAAGCAAAGCAAAGCAAGCTCAGGGTGGATCACAAAGTCACCACACATTCTGAGCACAAGTTTAGGGCCACAAGGCCAGTTCACATGCATGAGTACACACATATATATAAAGCTAGACAGGCAAGAGCAGGTGTATATATATATGTAACAGTACAAGTAAGGTCAAGAGGTGAGCAAGTGAGGCAAGACAGGCACAAGACCAAGGTGAGTGCAGAAGCGCTGATGATCACAAGGCGCAAGTGCCTTGGTGAAAACATCAGCAGTGTTGGCCTCAGAGGCCACGTACGCAAGACGCAACTGACTACGCTGCTGCAGCTCACGAGCAAGGAAGTAGCGAAGAGCAATGTGCTTCGCTCTGTGCTCCAGTCTCTGCTCTCGACACAAGGCCAGCATGGCCTTAATGTCTACGTACAGCACTGGAGGAGAACGAGGCGGCTCTCCGAGGTCAGTCAGCAGGTAGGTGAGCCAGCGAAGCTCTTGTGCAGCCATGGCCCCGGCGTAGATCTCAGCCTCACAACTGGAGCCGAGAACAGAAGACGAGCGGGTAGCCCGCCACGAAACAGAGCCGGAACCAAGGCTGAAGGTGTAACCCTGTGACGACCGCTGCGTAGCCTGGTCGTCTGCCCAAGAAGCGTCCACCTGCCCAGTGAGGACCACTGGACTCCGCCCTCCAAGCACTAGCCCCATGCCCGACGTACTGCACAAGTAGCGCAACACCCTCTTCGCTGCAGCCATGTGCTCTAGTCTGTGTCTCCCAGGAGCAACATAGCGTGCAAGAATGCTAAGAGGGTATGCAAGGTCAGGTCGTGTGCAGGTCATCAGGTACATGAGGCAGCCAACAAGCTCTGGGTACGGGCCACTCGGCTCTACGGACTCATCCGAAGGCAGAGCTGAGAGCGAGTGGCGAGTAGACAGAGGAGTGGCCTGAGACGAGGAGTACGTGAAGCCGAAGCGCTGAAGGACCTGCTGCACCATGTGTGAATGAGTCAGGGTAATGGTGCGGCGTGCTCTGTCCTGGGTGATCTGCAAGCCAAGGTAGCTGCGCAGTTCACCCAGGTCTGTGCACGTGTGTCTCTTCTGCAGCTCGGACTTCACGTGGGCGAGTCCAGCAGTGTCAGCTGTGGCAAAGACCAAGTCGTCGACGTACACGAGGATGTAGAACGGCGGCAGAGAGGTGTCGGTGCGTAGAAACAGCGACGGGTCAGCAGTAGAGGGAGCAAACCCAAGAGCCGCAAGTGTAGTCCTCAGTGTGTCGTGCCACTCGCGCGATGCCTGGCGGAGACCGTAGACTGGCCGTCGGAGGCTCCACTAAGTTCCAGGAGGGAAAGTCCCAGTGAAGCCAGGTGAACGGCGCAACCAGATCTCCTCCTGCACGCTAACCTGCAGGAAAGCAGTGCTGAAGTCAAGGGAGTGAAGCTCGTAGTCACGCTGAGCGGCTACGTGTAGCAGCACCCGAAGAGTGATCATCTTCGGGGTGGGAGAGAAGGTCTGAAAGTAGTCAACTCCCTGCCGCTGATTGAAGCCACGAGCCACGTACCGCGCCTTGAAGACAGGTGGAGAGCCCGGCGGCCGCTTCACCCTGAAGATCCACATGCCACTGACGATGTTCGCCCCAGGAGGGGGAACCGCGTCAACGTAGGTGCCTATGGACTTCCAGGAAGCCATCTCTGCATCCATAGCTGCCTGCCACTAAGAGGAGTAGGGACCCTCTACGGCCTCCGCGTAAGAGCGCGGAGTCGGGATGTCTAGTGCATCCGGGTCTCCCTCAGGGGTAAGCAGTACGGACGCGAGATGAGGTGAAGCAGCAGCCAGACACTGTAACTCCTCCTGCCTGTCCTCAAGGACGTCCGTGCCAAGAGCACACTCACCCCCGACGGACGGAGGACAGACAGACGCAGACTCAGCAACAAGACTAGCAGCGTAGTCTAGACGACAGCGAGCAGCAAAGTCGACGAGCTCAGCAACAGGAGCAGACGCAGCAGCGGACTCAAAGGAGGGGTCAGTGACAACAGTAGCAAGGAGACGCGTGACAGTAGGATTGGCAGTACGAAGAGAGTCGGACTCTGGGTCGGCAAGTACAGGAAGAGAGGACTCAGGAGGAGAGGGCAAGGGGGCACGCAGAGGAGCAGTGGACGGACGCAGAGACATCCGGTGCGTGCCAGGGGCAGGAGGAGGACGCTGACGCGAACTGCGACCACTAGTGCGAGCAGCACGAACAGGCGACGCAGGACGAGACGCAGGCTCACGACGCTCAGCAAGACCTCCGGTAGGACCAGTGTACAGAGAAGGAGAAGGCAGTGGGGAGACCGGTGGTAACTGTGACTGCGACTGGACAAGTGGTGGACACTCTAAGGGAGGAGGAAGACCAAGAACCTTCTGAAGGAGCGGAACGAAGTACGGTCGAGGCCGCGCGGCGACTCCAGGCGCAGCAGGGACAGCACCAGCACCCCCAGCGGCAGTACCAGCGTCAACAGCACCTCCAGCTCCACTACCTCCAGCAGCACCAGTAGCACCCGTAGCAGGACCGCCGCCAGGACTGACAGCAGTAGCCTCCGCGCCAACACCCTCAGCAGCTCCGACTCCAGTAGCACTCGCAGGACTAGCACCTCCGAGACCTTCGGCACCAGCACCCTCAGCAGCCGAAGAAGCACCAGCTCCAGGAGTACGCCTTTAGCGCCGGGCAAACCACTCGCGCAGCTCCCGTGGAGAGAGTGGCTCCTGCCAAGACGAAGCACCCGGAGAACCAGCAGGCCCAGCACCGCCAGACGCCACACGAGCAGGTCCAGCCGACGCGGGCTCCGCACCCCCAGGCTCAGTAGCTCCAAACTCAGCACCCCCAGGCTCAGCAGCTCTAGACGCAGCACCCCCAGGCGAAGGTTCCCCAGGCTCAGCACCTCCAGTCGTAGCACCCCCAAGCTCAGCACCCCAAGTCGTAGCACCCCAAGGCTCAGCACCCCTAGGCTCAGCACCCTCAGTAGTAGTATCCCCAGACGCAGCACCTCCAGGCTCAGCACCCACGCGCGCAACACCCCTAGAGTCAGCACCCCCAGGCTCAGCACCCGCAGCAGTACCCGCAGCAGTACCCACAGCAGTACCCGCAGCAGTACCCCCAGGCTCAGCACCCACAGGAGGCGACACGAGCAGGGGGCAGACTCAGGACCAGACCTGGACGCTGCAGCAAACACCTGATCCGACGCAGCTACCTGACCAGACGCAGTGACTGGAGGAGACTCAGTGGTCAGTGTGTACAGGCTCGACCCCGGCTGACGTATAAATGTGGCCAGGTGTCGGCCTGTCCGAGCGTTCGAGCAGTGGGTCACCCGCTGACTCGCAGGAGTGAACTGGTGAACCCCCGTATCCTGCAGGTCAGCACCACTCACCAAGTTTGTAGAGAACGAGGGGAGGTAAAGACCAGACAAGGTGCTAGAGGGGGCAGACGGACACGGGAGGACAGTGGAGAAGTGAGAGAGGACAGGACCCCCAGAGGGGTCTGCCAGGGAGACTGCAACTGGCCGACCAAGCGGCGTGAGTGTGGTGCGGTCTCGAAAGAAGGAGCGAGAAGCCCCTGAGTCAAGTGTGAAGGTGAGGGAGGCCGAAGCCGACGTGGTACTTGAGAGCGCAGACTCACCAGCACCTGAGGGCGCGGACGCACTGGCACCTAGAGCAGCAGCCTCACCAGTACCTAGAGCAGCAGTACCAATGCCCGGGTCGGGCGGGAAACACCGGTAACAGTCACCCTCATCACTAATAGTCACAGCATACATGACAGCAAGAATAGCATCAAAGTCAAGATCAAAGATAGCTACCCCTCCCCTAGACAGCTCTCCCCAGCGGGGGATCTCACTAGCCTCCGGGAACTGCTGACGCCAAGCGTCCGTCAGGCGGCCAAAGCAGCGCTGGGTGGGGTGAGCACCCCCACACTGCTCTCCCGTGCGGTCGCCGGAGCGGAGGACGTAGGTGCACGGGCCAAAACCCCCACCACGCTGACGCTGCGTGTACCACTCACGGAGCTGCTGAGGAGTGGGGATGTCCCGAGAACGTTGCTGCTGCTGCTTTCGCTGACCACCCCCGGAGCCACTCCGCTGCGAAGCACCACCCCAACCAGCTCCACCTCCTCCACCACCGCCGCCTCCATCTCCGCCTCCATCGCCGCCTCCACCTCCGCCACCACCGCCGCCTCCGCTCCCACCGCTACCGCCACCGCCGCCTCCGCCTCCGCTGCTGCCACCGCCACCTCCACCCCCGCCACCACTCCCACCGCCACCCCCACTCCCTCCGCCACCTCCACCGCCACCTCCACCACCCCCGCTAGCTCCACCCGCGCCCTTGCCCCTCTTGCCCTTGCTAGAGCGGCGTCTCCCGCTAGGGGCAGACGCCGCACCGACCGACTCAAGACCAACGAGGTCGGCCGCAGCAGCAGAGGCGACAGAGGGCAACAGGGGGGAAGGGGAACACCCCTCAAAGATGGGGGTGCGAGGGTCACCACAAGAGGCTCCTACAGCGACTATGCTCTTCTCCGCTGCTAGGAGGGCCTTCTCTAGGAGGTCAACAGTGAGAGTGGTGGGACAGACTAAGAGAAAGTGGTCCCTGACTACGCGAAGGGAGTCAGGGAGGCGGGTGACTATGTAATAGAGAGTCATGTACATGGGGGGGGGGTTCTTGGTGCAGAACTCAGTAGGGACCGTGGCGCGGTAGCGAGTGTCACTAGTGCGGAGTTGCGTAATGAGGTCAGCAACTGTGGGAAATGCAGCAAGGTCAGGGAAGAGGTACGGTAGCATGAGGCGGCTCAGTGCAGCAGTGGCAGGGGAAGAGTAGCACGCAACTACAGCGTCGTACAAGGTCTGAGCACTCTTGTACTGACTTAAGTGCGCGCGCTCAGTGGTAGGCAGGTGGCGACGCACGGCAAGACGTGCAGCAGCATCGCGGGTGGCCCACTGAGAGCGAACAGTGGGGTCAGCATCAGCAGCAGGGGCAGGGCGCCAGAGGTGAGGTCAAAGATAGAAAGACCGTCCGCCCTATCGCACTGTAAGAACAGCTGCAGGTCGTCGACCCAGACCTCAAAGTCAATGGCTCGACCCTCAGCGTCAAAAGCGAGGACACTAGGGGTAGCCATGACGACGGTAGACTAGGAGTGCAAGCAGTAGGGGAAGGGCACGCAGTGACAGAGAGGCTGTGCTCACCGGACAGGGCTGCTCGGGCGGCTCAACTGTAGGGCGGCTCGGTGGCTGGGCGCCTCGGCTGCTGGGCGGCTCAGCGGCTCGGCTACGGGGCGGCTCGGCTGCACGGCGGCTCGGCTGGTGGGCGGCCGGGCGGCTCGGCTCCTCTGGTACAGGGCGGCTCGGCGGTCTGCGGCTCGGGCGCGTTGCTGCAGGAGGGGAGAGAAGCGGGGCCGCAGCAGACGGGCGGCGGGACCCGTTGACGTAGGGCGGCGGGGCCGGTGAAGTAGGGCGGCGGGGCCCTTGAAGTAGGGCGGCGGGGCCCTTGAAGTAGGGCGGCGGGGCCGCAGGTGTAGGGCGGCGGGGCCGCAGCAGACGGGCGGCGGGGCCGTAGACGTAGGGCGGTGGGGCCGCTGAAGTAGGGCGGCGGGGCCCGTTGAAGTAGGGCGGCGAGGCCGCAGTTAGGGCGGCGGGTTCGCGACGTAGGGCGGCGGGGCCGCGAATGCGGGTGGCGGGGCCACGCTAGTAGGTGGCAGGGCCGCACGAACGGGCGACGGGGCCGCTAAGGTAGGGAGGGCCGCTAGGGCATAGGGGCCGCTAGGGCGGCTCGACGAGGTGAGAGCGCGACATGGGCGGAGCGCGCTTCGGGCAGGAAAAAAATTTTGAAATTTGGTGGGCCCTAGGCACAGTTCCCACAGGGGAACCTGCTCGATACCATGAGGAAATGAGAACGAGAATGAATGAACTATGAAATAGTTGGGTACAAGTACTAACCCTAATTAGGTTGTACCCCATATGGGCTACCCCACTATAGCCTACACAAAAGCATAAGCTATAATGTTCTGACACAGTACGGGCGGGGCAGTGCTCACCAGTGGCGAGAAGGGCAGGCGGACGACGGCGGCAACGGCGATGCCGCTACCACTGTATAGCGAGAGCTCCGCGGCAGCTGCAGGGGTGGCTGCTCCAGGGGCGGCTGCTGCAGTGGCGGCTGCTCCAGGGGCGGCTGCTGCAGTGGCGGGTGCTCGAGGGGCGGCTGCTGCAGTTGCAGCTGCTCCAGGGGCGGCTGCTGCAGTGGCGGCTGCTCCAGGGGCGGCTGCTGCAGTGGCGGCTGCTCCAGGGGCGGCTGCTGCTGCTGGGCGGCTCGGCGGCTCGGCTGCCCGCTAGGGGCGGCGACGGGGCCGCGTAGGGATGGGAGCGGCGACGGGGCCGCTAGGGGCGGCGACGGGGCCACGTTGTGAAACAAGTGACCAGGGATGAAATGACTAAGGAAAGATTGGGTACAAATACAACCCTAGAAACCCTGTACCCCATATGTGCTACCCCACTATAGCCTACAGCAACTATGTCAAATAAATCTGACACACCCCCATAGGCAAAGTGGGGGAGAACAAGGGGTCACAAGACCAGTCAAGTAAAGCAAAGCAGAGAAAGCTCAGGGTGGATCACAACGTCACCACACAGTCCGAGCACAAGAGCAGGGCCAGAGGCCAGTTCACATGCAGGAGTACAGACATATATATATAAAACTAGACAAGCAAGAGCAGGTATATATATGTCACAGTACAAGTAAAGTCAAGAGGAGAGCAAGTGAGGCAAGACAGGCACAAGACCCAGCTGGGTGCAGAGGCGCTGATGGTCACAAGGCGCGAGTGCCTTGGTGAAAACATCAGCAGTGTTGGCCTCAGAGGCCACGTACGCAAGCCGCAACTGTCCACGCTGCTGCAGCTCACGAGCAAGGAAGTAGCGAAGAGCAATGTGCTTCGTTCTGTGCTCCAGACGCTGCTCTCGACACAAGGCCAGCATGGCCTTGTTGTCTACGTACAGCACTGGAGGAGAACGAGGCGGCTCTCCAAGGTCAGTCAGCAGGTAGGTGAGCCAGCGAAGCTCCTGTGCAGCCATGGCCCCAGCGTAGATCTCAGCCTCACAACTGGAGCTGAGAACCGAAGACGAGCAAGTAGCCCACCACGAGAGAGAGCGGGAACCAAGACTGAAGGTGTAACCCAGTGACGACCGCTGCGTAGCCTGGTCGTCAGCCCAGAAGCGTCCGCGTGCCCTGTAAGGACCACTGGACTCCGCCCTCCAAGCACTAGCCCCATGCCCGACGTACTGCACAGGTAGCGCAACACCCTCTTCGCTGCAGTCATGTGCTCTGGTCGGTGTCTCCCAGGAGCAACATAGCGTGCAAGAATGCTAAGAGGGTATGCAAGGTCAGGTCGTGTGCAGGTCATCAGGTACATGAGGCAGCCAACAAGCTCTGGGTACGGGCCACTCGACTCTACGGACTCATCCGAAGGCAGAGCTGAGAGCGAGTGGCGAGTAGACAGAGGAGTGGCCTGAGGCGAGGAGTACGTGAAGCCGAAGCGCTGAAGGACCTGCTGCACTATGTGTGACTGAGTCAAGGTAATGGTGCGGCGTGCTCTGTCCCGAGTGATCTGCAAGCCAAGGTAGCTGCGCAGTTCACCCAAGTCTGTGCACGTGTGTCTCTTCAGCAGCTCGGACTTCACGTAGGCGAGTCCAGCAGTGTCCGCTGTGGCAAAGACCAAGTCGTCGACGTACACGAGGATGTAGAACGGCGGCAGAGAAGTGTCGGTGCGCAGAAACAGCGACGGGTCAGCAGTAGAAGGAGCCGCAAGCGTAGTCCTCAGTGTGTCGTGCCACTCACGCGGTGCCTGGCGGAGACCGTAGACTGGCCGTCGGAGGCTCCACTGGGTGCCAGGAGGGAAAGTCCCAGTGAAGCCAAGTGGACGGCGCAGCCAGATCTCCTCGTGCAGGCTACCCTGCAGGAATGCAGTGCTGAAGTCGAGAGAGTGAAGCTCGTAGTCGCGCTGAGCGGCTATGTGCAGCACCACCCGAAGAGTGGTCATCTTCGGGGTGGGAGAGAAGGTCTGAAAGTAGTCAACTCCCTGCCGCTGACTGAAGCCACGAGCAACGTACCGCGCCTTGAAGACAGGTGGAGAGCCCGGCGGCCGCTTCACCCTGAAGATCCACATGCCACTGACGATGTTCGCCCCAGGAGGGGGAACTGCGTCAACGTAGGTGCCTGTGGACTTCCAGGAGGCCATCTCTACATCCATAGCTGCCTGCCACTCAGACGAGTAGGGACCCTCTACGGCCTCCGCGTAAGAGCGCGGAGTCGGGATGTCTAGTGCATCCAGGTCTCCCTCAGGAGCAAGCAGTAGAGACGCAAGATGAGGTGAAGCAGCAGCCAGACACTGTAACTCCTCCTGCCTGTCCTCTAGGACGTCCGTGCCAAGAGCACGCTCACCCCCGACGGACTGAGGACAGACAGACGCAGACTCAGCAACAAGACTAGCAGCGTAGTCTAGACGACAGCGAGCAGCAAAGTCGACGAGCTCAGCGACAAGAGCAGACGCAGCAGTGGACTCAAAAGAGGGGTTAGTGACGAAAGTAGCAAGCAGACGCGTGACAGTAGGACTGGCAGCACGAAGAGAGTCCGACTCAGGGTCGGCAAGTGCAGGAAGAGAGGACTCAGGAGGAGAAGGCAAAGGGGCACGCAGAGTAGCAGTGGACGGACGCAGAGACATCCGGTGCGTGCCAGGGACAGGAGGAGGACGCTGACGTGAACCGCGACCACTAGTGCGAGCAGCACGAACAGGCGACGCAGGACGAGACGCAGGCTCACGACGCTCAGCAAGACCTCCAGTAGGACCAGTGTAAGGAGAGGGAGCAGGCAGTGGAGAGGAAGGCTCCAACAGTGACTGTGACTGGACAGGTTGTGAACACTCTACCGGAGGAGAAAGACCGAGAACCTGCTGCAGGAGCGGAACGAAGTACGGTCGAGGCCGCGCGGCAGCTCCAGACTCAGCAGGGACAGCACCAGCACCCTCAGCGACAGCACCAGCGCCACCAACACCTCCAGCAGTAGTCTCAGCACCAACACCCTAGCTCAGCAGCTCCAGGCACCGTACCCCCCGGCTCAGCACCCCCAGGCTCAGCACCCTCCGCAGTAGCACTCCCAGGCCCAGCACCCCCAGGCTCAGCACCCCCAGTAGCAGCACCTCGAGGCTCGGCACCCCCGCGCACAGCACCCCCAGAGTCAGCACCCCCAGGCTCAGCACCCGCAGCAGCACCAGAGTCACCAGTAACCTCGACCGGGTCAACTGCGTCTACCTGGGACAACCCTGAGGGGGCAGGAACCTGAGGGGGGAGGGGGTCTACCGGGGGGGGAATTGGCACAAGGAAGTCCGGCGGAGGGGGGAGGGAAGGAGTGCGGTAGGGGAAGAGGCGGTAGAAGGGGACTGACTCGTCGAACGTGACGTCCTGGGAGGACAGAACACTACGAGAGGAGGGGTGGTAAAACTGCCACCCGGGAGCGTCTGTGGGGAAGCCAAGGAAGACACAGGGAGCAGCACGAGGGGACAGCTTGTCCGCAGACAAGTCGCGGACAAACGCGCGAGATCCCCAGACACGGAACGCCGACGCATCGCCAACCTTCCCCGTCCACAGCAAAGCTGGGGAGGTCTCCGGTCGGGAGACTCTGGGCTGAAGGTTGATCTGATGCGCGGCGTACCGAACCGCAAACGGCCACAGAAAATGGGGGGCAGCCGCATGCACCATGGACGTACGGGCGACGTCCATGACAATGCCGATGCGGCGCTCAGCAATCCCATTCTGCTGTGGAGAGTCCGGAAGCGTGAAGGTCTGGCGGATGCCTCGTGCCCGACAGTAGGCTCGCAGAAGGCCGGAGGAGAACTCTCCGCCTCTGTCCGAATGCAGACGCAGAACAGGAAAGTCCGAGCCGAAGCTCCGCCTGAGCTGGAGACGAGCTGCGCGGATCCAGTCGATCAACACCTCAGTGACCTCACCCTTGCTGCGCAAGGGGAAGACTGTGGTGTAACGCGAGTAGTCGTCAACCACCAGCAGGAAGTAGCGCTCGTGACCCTGTCCACGGACGCGGGCTGGGCCCCACACGTCCATGTGAAGCGTCTGCATCGGGGCCTCCGTCGGAGGGAACGGGGAGGAGTGAGGGGTAGCCCGCAGGCGACCCTCGACACAGGGGACACAGGGAGGGCCAGGCCCCGGAGGAAGGGGAGGGAGGGAGCGGGGAAGGCCAGAGACAAGAAGGCGAGAGGCCATGCCCCGGAGACGAGGCAGGGAGGGGTGACCCATCCTGTGGTGCCACAGGAGGGTCTCGTGGGACAGGAGGCGACACGAGCAGGGGGCAGACTCAGGACCAGACCTGGACGCTGCAGCAAACACCTGACCCGACGCAGCTACCTGACCAGACGCAGGAGAAGGAGACAGAACAGTGACTGTGTACAGGCTCGACCCTGGACCACGTGTGAATGTGGTCAGGTGTCGACCCGTGTCCGCGTCCGTGCAGTGGGTGACTCGTCGGCGCGCAGGGGTGAACTGGTCAACCCCTGCATCCTGTAGGTCAGCACCCGCCACCAAGTTCGTAGAGAACGAGGGGAGGTAGAGACCGGACAGGGCGCCAGACGGGACCGCAGGGCACGGCAGGACAGTGGAGTAGCGAGCCAGAACAGGACCCCCAGAGGGGTCTGCCAAGGAGACCGCCACTGGCCGACTAAGCGGCGTGAGTGTGGTGCGGTCTCGAAAGAAGGAGCGAGACGCCCCGGAGTCAAGAGTGAAAGTGAGAGAGGGTGAAGTCGACACAGTACCTGAGAGAGCAGACTCACCAGCACCTGAGGACTCAGACTCACTGGCACCTAGAGCAACAGCCTCACCAGCACCTGGAGCAGCAGCCTCAACAGCACCTAGAGCCGCATTACCAATGCCCGGGTCGGGCGGGAAACACCGGTAACAGTCACCCTCCTCACTAATAGTCACAGCATACATAACAGCAAGAATAGCATCAAAGTCAAGATCAAAGATAGCTACTCCAGCTTTAGACAGCTGGTCCCAGCGAGGGATCTCAGAGGCGTCAGGAAACTGGCGGCGCCAAGCGTCAGTCAGGCGGCCGAAGCAACGCTGGGCGGAGTGTGGACCACCACACTGCTCACCCGCACGGTCGCCAGTGCGCAGGACGTAAGTGCACGGACGAGGACCCCCACCCCGCTGACGCGCAGAGTACCACTCATGGAGCTGCTGCGGGGAGAGGGTCTCCTGACCACGCTGCTGTTGCTGGCGCTGACCACCACCGGAGCCACTCCTCCTCGGCGCGCCACGACCTCCGCCGCCTCCTCCGCCGCCTCCTCCGCCGCCGCCGCCACCACCTCCACCGCCACCGCCACTCCCACCGTCGCCGCCGCCACCGCCGCCTCCGCCTCCACCCCCACTACCACCGCCGCTGCCGCCCCCGCCTCCACTGCCTCCGCCGACACCTCCACTCCCGCCACTAATCCCGCTACCACCCTCACCTCCGCCGCTGCCTCTACCTCTGCCTCCACCGCCCCCGCCGCCTCCACCACCGCCCCTGCCCCCCTTGCTCTTGCCAGAGCGACGTCTCCCGCTGGGGGCAGACGCCGCTCCGACCGACTCAAAACCAACAAGGTCGGCCGTAGCAGCAGAGGCGACAGAGGGCAGGAGGGGGGAGGGGAAACACCCCTCAAAGATGGGGGTGCGCGGGTCACCACGAGAGGCCCCTACAGCGAGAATGCTCTTCTCGGCTGCGAGGAGGGACTTCGCGAGGATCTCGACAGTGAGAGTGGTGGGGCAGACTGCGAGTAGGTCGTCCCTGACTCCGCGAAGGGAGTCAGGGAGGCGGGTGACAATGTATTAGAGAGTGAAGTACTTGGGGGGGGGGTTCTTGGCGCAGAACTCAGCAGGAAGTGCAGCGCGGAAGCGAGCGTCACTAGTGCGCAGGTGGGTAATGAGGTCAGCGACTGTGGCAAAAGCAGCAAGGTCGGGAAAGAGGTACGGTAGCATGAGGCGGCTCAGTGCAGCAGTGGCAGGGGTGGAGTAGCGTGCGATAACGGCGTCGTACAAGGTCTTAGCACTCTTGTACGACCCAAAGCGCGCACGCTCAGCGGGAGGGAGGTGGCGACGCACAGCAAGACGTGCAGCAGCATCGCGTGTGGCCCACTATGAGCGAACAGTGGCATCCTCAGTAGCAGCAGGGGCGGGAGAGGCACCAGAAGTGAGATCAAAGAGAGAGAGTCCGTCAGCTCTGTCGCACTGTAGGAAAAGCAGTAGGTCGTCTACCCACACGTCAAAGTCAATGGCTCTGCCCTCAGCGTCAAAGGCGAGGACACTGGGGGTAGCCATGACAGCAGTAGAGAGAGGGCAGTGCGCAGAGTAAAGCTCAGTGCTCACCAGACAGGGCAGTGCAGGGAGGGCTCGAGCGGCTCGGGCGGCTCGGGCGGCTCGACTGCTGGGCGGCTCGGGCGACTCGGCGGCTCGGGCGGCTCGGGCGGCACTGCAGCCGGGGCGGCTCGGCTGCTGGGGCGGCTCGGCTGCTGGGGCGGCTCGGCTGCTGGGGCGGCTCGGCGGCTGGGGCGGCTCGGCTGCTGGGGCGGCTCTGCTGCTTGGGCGGCTTGGCCGGGAGATGCAAGGGCGGGGCCGTCAGGTGCAGCGGCGGGCCGGCAGGTGCAGCGGCGGGTCGACCGGTGCAGCGGCGGGCCGGCAGGTGCAGCGGCGGGGTCGTAGGGTGCAGCGGCGGGCCGGTAGGTGCAGCGGCGGGGCCGTCAGGTGAAGCGGCGGGCCGCTGGGTGCAGCGGCGGGCCGTAGGGTGCAGCGGCGGGCCGGCAGGTGCAGCGGCGGGCCGGCAGGTGCAGCGGCGGGGCCGTAGGGTGCAGCGGCGGGCCGGTAGATGCAGCGGCGGGGCCGTCAGGTGAAGCGGCGGGCCGTAGGGTGCAGCGGCGGGCCGTAGGGTGCAGCGGCGGGCCGGCAGGTGCAGCGGCGCAGCCGTCAGGTGCAGCGGCGGGCCGGCAGGGCCGCGTCAGAGCCGGCGGCGGGGCCGCGTCAGTGGAGGCGGCGGGGCCGCGTCAAGCAGGCGGCGGGGCCGCGACGTAGCGGGCGGCAGGGCCGCGTCAGAGCCGGCGGCGGGGCCGCGTCAGTGGAGGCGGCGGGGCCGCGTCAAGCAGGCGGCGGGGCCGCGATCAGGAGGGGCAGCGGGGCCGCGAGGGAAATGGCGACCCGAGGGGTCGCTAAAAAAAATGCGCGCCTCGGGGCGCGCTTCGGTGGGACCTAAAAAAACGGTCCTTAGGAAGGACCCGCTCTATACCATGTGAAACAAGTGACCAGGGATGATATGACTAAGGAAAGATTGGGTACAAATACAACCCTAGAAACCCTGTACCCCATATGTGCTACCCCACTATAGCCTACAGCAACTATGTCATATAAATCTGACACACGTAGGTGCGGCTACGAGGCCGCGTAGGGGCGGCGACAGGGCCGCGTAGGGAGGGGAGCGGCGACGGGGCCGCGTAGGGAGGTCAGCGGCGACGGGGCCGCAAGGGGCGGCGACGGGGCCGCTAGGGGCGGCAACAGGGCCGCGTAGGGGCGGCGACGGGGCCGCGTAGGGGCGGCGACGGGGCCGCGTAGGGAGGGGAGCGGCTACAGGGCCGCTAGGGGCGGCGACGGGGCCGCGTAGGGGGCGGCGACGGGGCCGCGTAGGGGCGGCAACAGGGCCGCGTAGGGAGGTCAGCGGCGACGGGGCCACTAGGGGCGGCGACGGGGCCGCTAGGGGCGGCGACGGGGCCGCGTAGGGGCAGCTACGGGGCCGCGTAGGGAGGGGAGCGGCTACGAGGCCGCTAGGGGCGGCGACGGGGCCACATAGGGGCGGCGACGGGGCCGCGTAGGGGCGGCAACGGGGCCGCGTAGGGAGGTCAGCGGCGACGGGGCCGCTAGGGGCGGCGACGGGGCCGCTAGGGGCGGCGACGGGGCCGCGTAGGGGCAGCTACGGGGCCGAGTAGGGAGGGGAGCGGCTACGGGGCCGCTAGGGGCGGCGACGGGGCCGCGTAGGGGCGGCGACGGGGCCGCTAGGGGCGGCTACGGGGCCGCGTAGGGGCGGCAACGGGGCCGCGTAGGGAGGGAGGCGGCAACGGGGCCGCTAGGGGCGGCGACAGGGCCGCTAGGGGCGGCGACGGGGCCGCGTAGGGGCGGTGACGGGGCCGGACGGGGCCGCGAGGGGCCTGGAAGGGCGGCTACGGGGCCGCTAGGGGTGGCGACGGGGCCGCTGAGGGTGGCGCGAGGGGCCGTGAGAGGGGCCTCTAAGAGAGGTCGACAGAAGGGCAGCCCACAAGGCGCGCCTCGAGCAGGAGCGACTGTCGCTCCGGTCTGAAAAAAAAGTTTCAGTGGTGGGCCCAAGGAAGCGCTCCCACTAGGGAACCTGCTCTATACCATGTGAAGAAATGAGGAATGAATGAACTATCAAGCAGGTGGGTACAAGTAGGAAAACCTAGAAATGTTGTACCCCATATAGTCTACCCCACTACAGCCTACACAGACTATAGCATGTAAGTTTGACAGAAGGTTAGTGACGAACCGCTCGCGGAGCTGGAGACGGACAGCGCGGATCCAAGGGATCAAAACGTCAGGGACCTCTCCCTTGCTGCGCAAGGGGAAGACTGGGGTGTAACGCGAGTAGTCATCAACAACCAGCAGAAAGTATCGCTTGCGGCCCTGTCCACGGACGCGGGCAAGGCCCCACACGTCCATGTGGAGAATCTGCAGGGGAGCAGTCGTCGGGGGAAATGAGGAGTGAGGAGCAACTCGCTGCCGCCCCTCGACACAGGGAAGGCAGGGAGGGGCAGGGGAGGGTGGGAGGGGAGGTTGAGACCTGGGAAGATCAGAGACAAGGAGAAGGGAGTGCATGACATGGAGGCGTGGCAGGGAGGGGTGACCAAGGCGGTGGTGCCAAAGGAGAGTTTGTGTGCGACAGGGTGCAAGCTGACCTGACATGGACGCAGAAGCAGCTACCTGAGGAGGCTCAGTAGTCAGTGTGTACAGACTCGACCCAGGCCGACGGGTGAACATGGCCAGGTGACGGCCCGTCCGTGTACAAGTGCAGATTGACACACGCCGGCCCCCAGGAGTGGTGGTAGTGACCATCGCATCCTGGAGGGCAGCGGTACTCACCAAGTACGTAGAGAACGAGGGGATGTGAAGACTTGAGAGTGAGCCGGACGGAACCGCTAGACACGGAATAACAGTGGAGAAACGGGCAAGAACTGGGCCCCCTGAGGGGTCAGCCAGTCTGACCGCAACAGTAGTAGGGAGTGCTGTGACTGTGGTGCTGTCACGATAGAAACAGAGCAGAAGCAGAGGCGGGACAAGGGGGGAGGGGGAACACCCTTCAAAGAAGGGAGTGCGAGGAGTGCCACGAGAAGCACCTACAGCGACTATGCCGGTCTCAGCTGCAAGGAGGTGCTTCTCGAGCAGGTCGACAGTGAGGTCTGTGGGGTCAAGGGCGAGAAGGAGATCACTGACTACGCTAAGGGAGTCAGGAAGGCACGTGACAATGAAGTAGAGAGTGATGTACATGGGGGAGGGGGGGGGGGGGGGGGGGGGGGGGTTCTTGTCTAGGAACTTGGCAGGAAGCGCGGAGCGCTAGCGAGAGTCACTAGTGCGAACGTGGGTGATGAGGTCGGTGACTGTGGCAAAGGCGGACAGATCGGGGAACAGGTAGGGCAGTAAAAGACGGCCTAGAGCAGCAGTGGTAGGGGAGGAGTAACGAGCGACTACAGTGTCGTACACGGCTCTAGCAATCTTGTGCTGGCCAAAGTGAGCTCGTTTGGCTAACGGCAAGTGGTTGCGAACGGTTAGGCGAGTAGCAGCGTCATGGGTAAGCCACTGTGAGCGAGTCGCACTGTCAGCTGTATCAAGAGGGGCGAGTGAGGCACCAGACGTGAGGTCAAACAAGGAAACGTCATCTCTAGAATCGCTCAGTAGGTGCAGCTGAAGGTCATCGACCCACGCATCGAACTATATCGGACGGCCCTCAGGATCGAATGAGAGTACACTGAGAGTAGCCATCGCGGGCAGAGCAAGGTGGCGCGCGAGCAGCAGGGTAGTATGCAAGCTCTAGGGGTGCACGCACGGCTAGGGCAGGTTGGCGGCCAGCAAGGCAGCATGCGGGCAGGGCAGGGCCGGACAGGGCAGGGCGGCGGCTAGCAGGGCAGCACGCGGGTAGGGCAGGGCAGCGCGTCGGCGAGCGGTGCGTGGGCAGGGCAAGGCGGCGCGGTGGCGAGCGGCGCGCGGGCAGGGCAGGGTGGCGTGGCGGCAAGTAGCGCGCGGGCAGGGCAGGGCGGCACAGCGGCGAGCGGCGCGCGGGCAGGGCAGGGCGGCGCGGCGCCGAGCGGCGCGCAGGCAGGGCAGGGCGATGCAGCGGTGAGCGGCACGCGGGCAGGGCAGGGCAGCGCGGCGGTGAGTGGCGCGCAGGCAGGGCAGGGCAGTGCGTGGGCGGGCGGCGCGACCCAGGGCAGGGCGGGCACGGGCTGCGCGACGCAGGGCAGGGCGTGCGCGGGCGGCGCGCGGGCAGGCAGGGGCGGTGCGCGGCCAACAGGGCGGCGCGCAGGGATGCAAAGGGCAGGGCGTGCGCGGGGTGGCGCAACTTAGGGCAGGGCACGGGAGGGGCAGCGCGACGTAGGGCAGTGCATGGGAGGGCAGGGCGTGCATGGGGTAGCGCGGTAACCGCAATTGGTCACTAGCGAATGGTGGGCCCTTAAACAAAAATGGTCCTAAGGACCTATTGCTCTGAAACCATGTCAGAAAATAACGAGCAGGAATGAATGCATTGAATGAGAAAGTGATACATGTACTAACCCTAATTTGGGCTGTACCCCATATGGGCTACCCCACTACAGCCTACACAACAATATAACAGTTTGACAACAACAGACTTTCCGGGCCACCACTGACAACTAATGTGTCGTCAACGGTAACATTAGCTGACACAAATGTCGTTGAGCAGCTCATCGCTGCATCAGTGCTCTTGAGAGCCACCAGACGATAACCATCGACAGCTCAAGCTACGCCAGAGAAGTCGCATGACTCCCTTTCCCAGGCGACTAGCGAGTCAACTCTGAAAGGTCCTTCACCTTTGACAATTGTCAAGCTTTAGCACCTGCACAAGACAATCAACGCGCATACTCCAAAGTCTTAGCGTCTCTGCAGATTAAGTTTCTCACAACATCAAAACTCAACACATCAACACCCTTCGACGGCAACGATTTCTACATGTGGAGCTTTGAGTTTGAGCTCCTCGCAACAAGGACCGCAGCTCCAAGCGCAAAGCTGCCAACAATATAGGTAACTAGGGAACACCTGTCTTTGAGCATCGAACTTCATCTCGTTCCTCAGCACCAACATCCGTGCCTCCAACCATGACAATGAGTTCGCCTCTCACAGTCGCAAGTACTTGGCGCACTCCCCCACGCATATCTGCCAAAGACAATGGGAGAAGCACAATATTAAGTTGCATGAGTCATTGTAGACGGTTCCGCTACTACAACAACGTTCACATATTGAGCATTGGACCAATTGAACCTGTCCAACTGATTCCCGACAATGACCCCACGATCGAACTCTCGAACAACAGACCAACAATCTTACCCAACCACGAGCTGCCGCCAAGCACTCATGAGTATCCTCCCGGATTTCCTGCCACCCCACTAAAACAACATCGGTCAGTATCAAGTTGACCTCGACCGCTTCGCCACACCACGAATCGTCAGCGTCACCTGACGCGCTAGAAAAAACTTCACCAAATGGTACCTGGATAGCTGATGCAGGCAATGTGAAGAAATGAGGAATGGATTACTAGAGGAAAGGGTTGGGTACAAGTACAAACCCTAGCAATGTGTTGTACCCCATATGTGCTACCCCACTATAGCCTACATAGGCTAAGTCATGTAAGTCTGACACACCCCCATAGGCAAAGTGGGGAGAACAAGGGGTCACAAGACCAGTCAAGCAAAGCAAAGCAAGCTCAGGGTGGATCACAGCGTCACCACACATTCCGAGCACAAGTTCAAGGCCACAAGGCCAGTTCACATGCAAGATCATATATAAAGGTAAACAAGCAAGTGCAGGTATAGAAAGATCACAGTACAAGCAAGGTCAAGAAGTGAGCAAGTGAGGCCAAGTAGGCACAAGACCAAGCATCGTACAGCAGCGCTGATGATCACAAGGCGGAAGTGCCTTGGTAAAGATATCAGGAGTGTTGGCCTGAGAGGCCACGTAAGCAAGGCGCAGCTGACCACGCTGCTGCAGCTCACGAGCAAGGAAGTAGCGAAGAGCAATGTGCTTCGTTCGGTGCTCCAGTCTGTGCTCCCGACACAAGGCCAGCATGGCCTTGTTGTCTACGTACAGAACTGGAGGAGAACGAGGCGGCTCTCCTAGGTCAGTCAGCAGCTAGGTGAGCCAGCGTAGCTCCTGTGCAGCCATGGCCCCCGCGTAGATCTCAGCCTCACAGCTGGAGCCGAGAACAAGAGACGAGCGAGTAGACCGCCACGAAACAGAGCCGGAACCAAGGCTGAAGGTGTAACCCTGTGACGACCGCTGCGTAGCCTGGTCGTCAGCCCAAGAAGCGTCTGCGTGACCTGTGAGGACCACTGAACGCCGCCCTCCAAGCACTAGCCCCATGCCCGACGTACTGCACAAGTAGCGCAACACCCTCTTCGCTGCAGCCATGTGCTCTGGTCGGTGTCTCCCAGGAGCAACATAGCGTGCCAAGATGCTAAGAGGGTATGCAAGGTCAGGTCGAGTGCAGGTCATCAGGTACATGAGGCAGCCAACAAGCTCTGGGTATGGGCCACTCGGCTCCACGGACTCATCCGAAGGCAGAGCTGAGAGCAAGTGGCGAGTAGACAGAGGAGTGGCCTGAGGCGAGGATTACGTGAAGACGAAGCGCTGAAGGACCTGCTGCACCATGTGTGACTGAGTCAGAGTAATGGTGCGCTGTGCTCTGTCCCGGGTGATCTGCAAGCCAAGGTAGCTGCGCAATTCACCCAGGTCTTTGCACGTGTGTCTCTTCTGCAGCTCGGACTTCACGTGGGCGAGTCCAGCAGTGTCAGCTGTGGCAAAGACCAAGTCGTCGACGTACACGAGGATGTAGAATGGCGGCAAAGAGGTGTCGGTGCGCAGAAACAGCGACGGGTCGGCAGTAGAAGGAGCAAACCCAAGAGCCGCAAGTGTAGTCCTCGGTGTGTCGTGCCACTCACGGGGTGCCTAGCGGAGACCATAGACTGGCCGCCGGAGGCTCCACTGGGTACCAAGAGGAAACGACCCTGTAAATCCAAGTGGGCGGCGCAGCCAGATCTCCTCGTGCAAGCTGCCCTGCAAGAAAGATGTGCTGAAGTGAAGAGAGTGAAGCTCGTAGTCGCGCTGAGCGGCTATGTGCAGCAGCACCCGAAGAGTGGTTATCTTCAGGGTGGGAGAGAAGGTCTGAAAGTAGTCAACTCCCTGCCGCTGACTGAAGCCTTGAGCCATGTAACGCGCCTTGAAGACAGGCGGAGAACCCGGCGGCCGCTTCACCCTGAAAATCCACATGCCACTGACGATGTTCGCCCCAGGTGGGGGAACCTTCGCGACGTAGGTGCCTATGGACTTCCAACAAGCCATCTCTGCGTCCATGGCTGACTGCCACTGAGAGGAGTAGGGACCCTTGATCGCCTCAAGGTACGATGTCTGGTGCATCCGGGTCTCCCTCAGGGGCAATCAGGGTGAACACGAGATGAGGCAAAGCAGCAGCAAAACACTGGAACTCCTCCTGCCTGTCCTCAAGGACGTCCGTGCTAAGAGCACACTCATCCCCGGCGGACGGAGGACAGACAAACTCAGACTCAGCAACAATACTAGCGGCGTAGTCTAGACGACAGCGAGCAGCAAAGTCGACAAGCTCAGCAACCAAGGCAGACGCAGCAGTGGACTCAAAGGAAGGGTCAGTGACAACAGTAGCTAGGAGACGCGTGACAGTAGGACTGGCAGCACGAAGAGTGTCAGACTCCGGGTCAGCAAGAGTAGGAAGAGAGGACTCTGGACGAGACGGCAACGGGACACGCAGAGGAGCAGTGGAAGGACACAGTGCCATCTGGTGTGTGCGTGGGACCGCAGGAGGACGCGGACGCGGAACACGACTACTAGTGCGAGCAGCACGAACAGGCGACGCAGGATGAGACGCAGGCTCACGACGCTCAGCAAGACCTCTAGTAGGACCAGTGTAGGGAGAAGGAGCAGGCAGGGGGGAGGCGGGCTGTAACTGTGACTGCGACTGGACAGGCGGTGGACACTCTAAGGGAGGAGCAGGACCAGTAGAAGGCGGAAGACCAAGAACCTACTCAAGGAGCGGAACGAAATACGGCCGCGGCCGCGCAGCGCCTCTAGAAACAGCAGGGACAGCACCAGTACCCCCAGCGGCAGCACCAGCGCCAGCAGCATCTCCAGCTCCAGCAGCGCCAACTCCAGCACCCGCAGAAGCACCAGAGCCAGCAGCACCTCCAGCGCCAACACCCCTAGCAGCTCCAGCTCTAGCAGCTCCCACAGCTCAAGCTCCAGCAGCTCAAGCAGCACCAACTCCAGCAGGACCGGAAGCTCCAGTACCGCCAGCAGCTCCAGCACCAGGAGCACCTCCAGGCCCAGTAGCTCCAGTACCTCCAGGACCTCCAGCAGCACCAGCAGCACCTCCAGTCCCAGCAGCTCGAGTACCGCCAGTAGGAGCACCTCCAGGACCAGTGGCTTCAGTAACTCTCGTGCCGACCAGAGGGTGTTAGAATGAAGAAGTGATTGCACTATGGAAAAGTTGGAGTACAAGTAGGAAACCCTAACTTTGTGTACCCCCTAAAGGCTAACCCACTATAGCCTACACAACAATAACACATATAGTGTTTGACACACCCCCATAGGCAAAGTGGGGGAGAGCAAGGGGTCACCAGACCAGTAAAGAAAGGCAAGCAAGCTCAGGGTGGATCACAACGTCACCACGCATTCCGAGCACAAGCAAAGGGCCACAAAGCCAGTTCACATGCAGAAGTAGTACAAACAACAAAGGTGATCTCATCCTAGCAGAGCAAAAAGGCAGGAGTATATATAGAGATCACAGTACAGGCAAAGCCTACAACAAGTGAGGCAAAGTGGGCACCAGCCCCAACAAAGTACAGAAGCGCTGATGATCACCAGGCTGAAGTGCCTTGGTGAATATATCAGCGGTGTTGGCCTGAGAGGCCACGTAGCGTAGACGAAGCTGACCACGCTGCTGCAGCTCACGAGCAAGGAAGTAACGGAGAGCGATGTGCTTCGTTCTGTGCTCCAGTCTGTGCTCCTCACACAAGGCAATGGCAGCCTTGTTGTCGGCTTACAGCACTGGAGGAGAACTAGGCTGCTCTCCAAGGTCGGTCAGCAGGTAGGTGAGCCAGCGTAACTCCTGTGCAGCCATGGCTGTGGCGTAGATCTCAGCCTCACAACTGGAGATGAGAACAGAAGACGAACATGTAGAGCGCCACGAAACTGAACCAGAGCCAAGGCTGAAGGTGTAACCCTGTGACGACCGCTAAGTAGCCTGGTCGTCAACCCAAGAAGCGTCTGAGTGCCCTGTGAGAACAACTGAGCTCCCTCCTCCAAGCACGAGCCCCATGCCTGATGTACTGCACAAGTAGCGCAATACCCTCTTTGC
This sequence comes from Closterium sp. NIES-65, assembly GCA_948144175.1. Lineage (NCBI taxonomy): Eukaryota > Viridiplantae > Streptophyta > Zygnematophyceae > Desmidiales > Closteriaceae > Closterium > Closterium sp. NIES-65. The sequence goes on along the minus strand of CANXME010000062.1, from coordinate 909,555 downwards.
AGCATCCTAGTGCACCTTTCGGTGACGACCAGGAGCCACGTAGTGAGCCAGAAGGCCAAGAGGGTATGCTAGGTCAGGACGAGTGCAAGTCATCAGGTACATGAGGCAACCAACTAGCTCTGGGTAAGGACCACTCGACTCTACGGACTCATCCGAAGGCAGAGCTGAGATCAAGTGACCTATAGCCAGAGGAGTGGCCTGTGGTGAGGACCAGGTGAATCTGAAGCGCTGAAGGACCTGCTGCACCATGTGTGACTGAGTAAGAGTAATGGTGCGGCGTGCTCTGTCCCGGGTGATCTGCAAGCCAAGGTAGCTGCGCAGTTCACCCAGGTCTGTGCACGTGTGTCTCTTCTGCAGCTCCGACTTCACGTGGGCGAGAGACTCAGTGTCAGCTGTGGCAAAGACCAAGTCGTCGACGTATACGAGGATGTAGAACGGCGGCAGCGAAGTGTCGGTGCGTAGAAACAGCGACGGGTCAGCATTAGAAGGAGAGAACCCAAGTGCCACAAGAGTAGTCCTCGGTGTGTCGTGCCACTCACGTGGCGCCTGGCGGAGACCGTAGACTGGCCGCCGGAGGCTCCACTGGGTACCAAGAGGAAACGACCCAGTGAAGCCAGGAGGGTGGCGCAGCCAGATCTCGTGCAGACTGCCCTGCAAGAAAGCTGTGCTGAAGTCAAGAGAGTGAAGCTCGTAGTCGCGCTGAGCAGCAACGTGCAGTAGTACGCGAAGAGTGGTAATCTTCGGAGTGGGGGAGAAGGTCTGAAAGAAGTCTACTCCCTCTCGCTGACTGAAGCCTCGAGCAACGTAACGCGCCTTGAAGACAGGCGGAGAACCCGGCGGCCGCTTCACCCTGAAAATCCACATGCCACTGACGATGTTCGCCCCAGGTGGGGGAACCTCGTCGACGTAGGTGCCTGTGGTCTTCTAGGAAGCCATCTCTGCGTCCATGGCTGACTGCCACTATAAGGAGTAGGGACCCTCGATCGCCTCAGAGTACGATCGAGGAGTCGGGATGTCTGGTGCATCCGGGTCTCCCTTAGGGGCAACTAGCATGGACACGAGATGGGGCGCGGTGGCTGCAAGACACTCAAGATCCTCTTGTCTTTCCTCAAGGACGTCCGTGCTAAGAGCACACTCACCCCCGACAGACGGAGGACAGACAGACTCAAACTCAGCGACAAGACTGGCAGTGTAGTCTAGACGGCAGCGAGCAGCAAAGTCGACAAGCTCAGCAACTAGGGCAGACGCAGCAGCAGACTCAAACGAAGGGTCAGTGACAGTAGTGGCTAGGAGACGCGTGACAGTAGGACAGGCAGCACGAAGAGAGTTAGACTCCGGGTCAGCAAGAGCAGGAAGAGAGGACTCAGGAGGAGACGGCAGAGGAACACGCTGTGGAGCAGTGGAGGGACGCAGTGACATCCGGTGTGTGCCAGGGACTGGTGGCGGACGCTCACGCGGAGTACGGCGACTGGTGGAAGTAGTACGAACAGGTGACTCCAGACGGGACACAGGCGACACAGGACGAGACTCAGGCCGACGACGCTCTGTGAGACCGCCTGTAGGACCAGTGTCGGGAGAAGGACGAGGAAGTGGCGAGGGAGGCGGTAGCTGTGACTGGACCGGCGGTGGACACTCTACACAGGGAGGGGGACCAGGCGGAGGTGACTGACCAAGAACCTGCTGAAGGAGTGGAACGAAGTACGGCCGCGGCCGTGAGGTGCCCCCTGCAGCAGCAAGGACAGCACCAGAACCTCCAGCAGCTCCAGCAGCACCTCCAGCACACGCACCTCAAGGACCAGCTGCTCCAGCAGCTCCAACGCCAGGGTCCGCAGCACCAGCAGCAGTACCAACTCCAGGGTCCGCAGCACCAGCAGCAGTTCCAGCGCCCGGGTCTGCAGCACTAGTAGCAGCTCCAACGCCCGGGTCCGCAGCACCAGCAGCAGCTCCAACGTCCGGGTCTGCAGCAACAGTAGGAGCTCCAACACCCGGGTCCGCAGCACCAGCAGCAGCTCCAACTCTAGGGTCCGCAGCACCAGTAGCAGCTCCAACACCCGGGTCTGCAGCACCAGCAGCAGCTCCAACTCCAGGGTCCGCAGCACCAGTAGCAGGGTCTGCGACACTAGGAGCGCCACTCCTGAGACTGCAGCGCCGTGCGTACCACTCACGGAGTTGCTGGGGAGAGGGCAGCTCCCGCCTATGAGAGGAAGCACGAGCACCCGCTCCAGCAGCACTCCTAGCTGCAAAAGCACCTCTCCTGAGGCTGCAGTACTGTGAGTACCACTCACGCAGCTGCTGGGAGGAGAGAGCTCCTCCAGGCGTAACACTCCCAGGCTCAGCACCCCCAGACTCAGCACCCCCAGACTCAGCACAAGCAGGCTCCGTACTCCCAGACTCAGCACCCCCATGCTCAGCACCTCCTGACTCCGCACCTCTAGGCTCAACCGGGTCTACCTGGGACACACCTTAGGGAGCGGCACCCTGAGGGGGGAGGAGGTCTACCACAGCAGCACCTGGCGCGAGGAAGAGAGGCGGGGGAGGGAGCGGGGCAGAGCGGTAGGGGAAGAGGCGGTAGAAGGGTACCGACTCGTCAAAGGTGACGTCCTGAGAGGCGCGCGAGGTGGGGTGGAAAAACTGCCAACCAGACACGTCCGGAACTAAGCCTAGGAAGACACACGGAACAGTGCGGGAGGAGAGCTTGTCCGCGGACGTATCGCGAACAAAAGCTCGGGATCCCCAGACCCGAAAACGCGACGCATCGCAAACCTCTCCCGTCCAGCGCAGTGTCGGGGAGGTCTCAGGCAAGGAGACACGGGGCCAGAGGTTGAGCTGATGCGCAGCGTATCGGACCGCAAATTGCCACAGAAAGTGGGTGGCAGCCGCATGGATCAAGGAGGTACGAGCGACCTCCATGATGAGGCCAATGTGGCGCTCAGCAACCCCATTCTGCTGTGGAGAGGCCGGAAGCGTGAACGACTGGCGGATGTCGTGCTCCGCACAGTAGGCCGCCAAGAGGTCGGAGGAGAACTCACCACCTCTGTCAGAGTGCAAGCGCAGGACAGGAAAGTCCGAGTGGAAACGCTCGCTGAGCTGAAGACGAGAAGCGCGGATCCAAGGGATCAAAGCATCAGGGACCTCACCCTTGGTGCGCAAGGGGAAGACCGTGGTGTAGCGCGAGTAGTCGTCCACAACTATCAGGAAGTACCTCTCCTGACCCTGACCACGGACGTGGGCGGGGCCCCACACGTCCATGTGGAGCGTCTGCAGGGGAGCAGTCCTCGGGGGAAACGAGGAGGAGTGAGGAGCAGCGCGCTGCCGCCCCTCGACACAGGGAAGGCAGGGAGGAGCAGGCGAGGGTGGGAGGGGAGGGAGAACTCTGGGAAGACCAGAAACAAGGTACTGTTTGTGCATCGCCCAAAGGCGCTGCACGGACGGGTGACCAAGTCGGTGGTGCAAGAGGACGGTCTTGTGCGCCAGAGAGCGACACGAGCAGGGGGGCGACAGCTGACCTGACGCAGACGCAGACGCAGCTACCTAAGGGGACTCAGTAGTCAGTGTGTACAGGTCCGACCCCGGCTGCCGTGTGAAGGTCGCCAGGTGACGGCCCGTCCGAGCACACGTGCAGTGTGTCACGCGCTCGTAGGCAGGGGTGAACTGGTGGACACCCCTGTCCTGGAGCGCACTACCCACCACCAAGTTCATAGAGAATGAGGGGAGGTAGAGACCGGACAGTGTGCCCGACGGGACGGCCGGACAGGGGAGGACAGTGGAGGAGGTTGCAAGGACTGGACCCCCAGAGGGGTCAGCGAGAGAGACTACAACGGGCCTGGCAAGCTGCTCAAGAGCCGTGCAGTCACGAAAGAAACAGCGAGAGGCACCTGAGTCTAGTGTAAAGGTGTGCAGTGCCGCGAGTGACTCAGTACTAGGGGGCTCAGACGCACCAGCACCTAGAGCAGCAGCCTCACCAGCACCTGGGGTAGCAGACATTCTAGCACCTAGAGCGGCAGCCTCACCGGTTTGAATGCCCGGGTCGGGCGGAACACGCAGGTACTGGGCACCCTCTCCATTAATAGACATCACATACATGGCAGAGAGAATAGCATCAAATTCTAGAGCAAAGATATCAATGTTTTACTTCATCAGATCAGCCCAGCGGATCAGCTCAGTGGCATCAGGGAAGTAAGTACACCAAGCGTCGTCGAGGGGTGCGCCCTTCCACACGTCTCACCAATGCGGTCACCAGTGCGGATGACGTACGTGCAGCTAAGACCACCCCCCCCCCCCCCCCCCGTGCTGAGCGTACCACTCACGGAGCTCCTGGGGCGACGGAGTGTGCTGCAGGCTCTGGACACCCACGACCGCCACCGCCGCCGCCACCTCCTCGACCACCCCCTCCCCTACCGCCGCCGCGTCCCCCGCCGCCCCCACCACCACCCCCGCCCCTGGCACCTCCCCCGCCACTGCCGCCACCACCCCCACCGCTGCCACTAGCCCCCCCTGTCCCACCACCACCCCCACCGCCGCCACCACCCCCACCACCGCCTCCCCCGCCGTCACCTCCGCCTCCCTTGCCCCCTTTGCCCTTGCCGCTGCGGCGCCCGCTCGAAGCAGACGCGGCCCCGACCTTCTCAGAACCAAGGAGGTCGACAGCAGAAGCAGAGGCTACAGAGGGAAGAAGGGGGGAAGGGGAACACCCCTCAAAGAAAGGGGTGCGGGGGTCGCCACGAGAGGCACCTACAGCGACTATGCTAGCCTCAGCTGCAAGCAGTTCCTTCTCGAGGAGGGCAATGGTGAGCTCAGTGGGGCAGCGAGCTAGGAAGTGATCCCTGACAGCACGTAGAGTGTCAGGGAGGCGGGTGACTAGGTGGTAGAGAGTGAGCCAGAGCGGGGGGGGTTCTTGGCAAGAAACTCATCGGGCATGGCGGCACGGAAGCGGGCCTCACTAGTACGGAGGTGCGTGATGAGGTCAGCGACTGTGTGGAAAGAGGCCAGGTTGGGAAACAGGTAGGAGAGTGAGAGGCGGCCTAGTGCGGCAGAGGCAGGTGAGGAGTAGCGGGCAACGACAGCGGTGTATAGTGCCTGTGCAGTCTTGTGCTGGCCAAAGTGCTCGCGCTCATCTATCGGCAGGGAGTTGCGAATAGCAAAGCGAGCGTGGGCGTCACGAGTCTGCCACTGTGAGCGGGCAGTGCTGTCAGCAGTAGCAGTAGCATGGCCTAGGGCGTGGTCGTACAGTGAGATGTCCTCCTTGGCAGTGAGCTGTAGGAAGAGGTGTAGGTCATCTAGCCAGGTTTCGAACTTCACTGGGCGGCCCTCAGCATCGAAAGCTAGCACAGGAGGGCTAGCCATAGCAGTAGTAGGAGTAGCAGTAGAGTAGCAGTAGAGTAGCAGTAGAGTAGCAGTAGAGTAGCAGTAGTAGCAGTAGGTGCACCCTCAAAACAGTAGGCAGTGCGACTCAGGTAGGGCGGCTCGGTCTAGTACGGGCGGCGCGGCTCGGTTCAGGTAGGGCGGCTCGGCTCGGGTAGGGCGGCGCGGCTGGGTTCGGGCGGCGCGGCTCGGTTCGGGCTGGGCGGCTCGGTTCGGGCGGCTCGGTTCGGGCTGGGCGGCTCGGTTCGGGCTGCTCGGTTCGGGCGGCTTGTTCTTGCGGGGCCGTGGGTGTCGCGGTGGGGTGCTAAGGGGCGGCGCGTGGGTCGAGGGGGCCGACGGGGCCGCTAAGGGGTGGGCGCGCGCGGGGCAAATGGGACCGACGGGGCCTCTAAGAAGGTCGCGCGCGGGGTCGACGGGGCCAGCGGGGCCGCTAAGGGGCGGCGCGTGGGGTCGATGGGGCCGACAGGGCCGCTAAGAGGTGGGCGCGCGCGGGTATAGGGGGCCGACGGGGCCTCTAAGCGAGTCGCGCGCGGGGTCGACGGGGCCTTAGGGGGCCGTGAAAGAGAGGCGCACGAGGGCGCTAGAGGGGGAGGCGCTCGAGGGCGCTCCGACAGTAGGGCGCACGAGGGCTCTAGTAGGTAGAGCGGAATGGTGGGCCCTAAGGAGCGATCCTAGGTCGAAACCTACGCTCTTAATACCATGTTAGAATGAAGAAGTGATTGCACTATGGAAAAGTTGGAGTACAAGTAGGAAACCCTAACTTTGTGTACCCCCTAAAGGCTAACCCACTATAGCCTACACAACAATAACACATATAGTGTTTGACAGAGGGTCAGCAGCAACAGTAGCACCTCCAGCTCCAGTAGCACGGCTCCAGCGCCGGGCAAACCACTCGCGCAGCTCCTGTGGAGAGGGTAGCTCCCACCTCGACGAATCACCCGAAGGGCCCCCAAACCCAGTACCGCCAGAGGCCACACGAGCAGACCCAGCACCCCAAGGCTCCGCACCCCCAGGCTTAGCACCCCCAGGCTCCGTACCCCCAGGCTCCGCACCCCCAGGCTCAGCACCCCCAGGCTCCGCACCCCTTGGCTCCGCACCCCCAGACTCAGCACCCGCTGGTTCAACACCCCTAGCAGCACCAAAGTCAACAGCTACCTCGACAGGCTCAAGTGCGTGTACCTGGGACACACCTGTCGGGGCAGGACCCTGAGGGGGGAGAGGGTCTACCAGGGGGGGGACCTGGCGCAAGGAAGAGCGGCGGCGGGGGGAGGGGCGCAGTGCGGTAGGGGAAGAGACGGTAGTAAGGCACCGACTCGTCAAAGGTGACGTCCTGGGTGGACAGAACACGGCGTGAGGTGGGGTGGTAAAACTGTCAACCAGGCGCATCAAGGGGGAAGCCAAGGAAGACGCTGGAAAACAGCACGGGGGGACAGCTTGTCCGCAGACAAGTCGCGGACAAACGCCCGAGATCCCCAGACACGAAACGCAGACGCATCGCCAACCTTCCCCGTCCACCGCAAGGTGGGGGAGGTCTCTGGCAAGGAGACCCAGGGCTGAAGGTTGATCTGATGCGCAGCGTACTGAACCGCAAACGGCCACAGGAAATGGGGAGCAGCCGCATGGATCATGGACGTACGAGCGACGTCCATGACCATGCCAATGCGGCGCTCAGCAATCCCATTTTGCTGTGGAGAGGCCGGAAGTGTGAACATTGCTGTCAGCATTGGCAGCAGGGGCAGCAGAAGCGCCAGACGTGAGATCGAACAGTGAGAGACCGTCCTTCCTATCGCACTGTAGGAAAAGCTGTAGATCATCGACCCAGACCTCAAAGTCAACAGCCCGACCCTCAGCATCAAAGACTAGAACGCTAGGGGTAGCCATGACAGCAGTGGCGGCAGGCTAGGGGCAGCAGTAGCAGACGTGGCTCAGCAGTGCTCTTACCAGGGCTGGTAGGTAGGGGCCAGCAAGCGGTGGGGCAGGGCCGAGGCGCGTCAGCAGGGACAGAGCCGCGAGTGTGGCGGCAGCTCCCGCTGTCAGTGGCGGCGGCAGTCGCGGCTGTCGGCGGCGACGGCTGCTGCTGGTGGGGGCCGCCGCTACTGTCAGCGGCGTCTGCTGCAGTCGGCTGCTGCTGGCGGCGGCGGCGGCTGCTGCTGGCAACTGCTGCTGCTGGTGGCGGAGGAGCTGAGAAGGGGCCGGGAAGGGTGGCGACGGGGCCACGAAGGGCGGCGACGGGGCCGAGAAGGGGCCGCAAGGGGCCTCGAAGGGCGGCGACGGGGCCGCTAGGGGCGGCGACGGGGCCACGAAGGGGCCGCGAGGGGCCGAGAAGGGCAGCAACGGGGCCGCTAGGGGCGGCGACGGAGCCGCTAGTGGCGGCGACGGGGCCGCGAGGAGCGGCGACGGAGCCGCTAGGTGCGGCGACGGGGCCGCGAAGGGCGGCGACGGGGCCGCGAAGGGCGGCGACAGGGCCGCGAAGGACGGCGACAGGGCCGCAAAGGGGTCGTGAGAGGCCGCGAAGGGCGGCGACGGGGCCGCAAGGGGCGGAAACGGGTCCGCGAGGGGCGGTGACGGGGCCGCCAGGGGCGGCGACGAGGCCGCGAAGGGTGGCGACGGGGCCGCTAGGGGTGGCGACGGGGCCGCGAGGGGCAGCGACGGGCCGCGAAGGGCGGCGACGGGCCGCGAAGGGTGGCGACGGGGCCGCTAGGGGTGGCGCGAGGGGCCGTGAGAGGGGCCTCTAGGAGGGCGCGACGGGCCGCTAAGGGTAGGGGACGCAACGAGAGGGCGGCCCACGGGGCTCGCCTCGGGCAGGGGCCACTCGCGCTCCGGGCAGAAAAAAAAAAATCAATTTTCAGTGGTGGGCCCTAGGAAGTGTTCCCACTAGGGAACCTGCTCTATACCATGTGAAGAAATGAGGAATGGATTACTAGAGGAAAGGGTTGGGTACAAGTACAAACCCTAGCAATGTGTTCCCCATATGTGCTACCCCACTATAGCCTACATAGGCTAAGTCATGTAAGTCTGACAGGCAACACATGGCTAGGTCAACAACATTCATCGTTAATCAAAGGTGTCTAAACTATCCATGGGAAATAACTGTTGCAAAAAAGACAATGGGATCAAGGCTTACGAGATTGGAAAAAATATTCTGCAGTCATGCAACACCAGCTTCACCATTTACACGGGCGATGTCTTGGTCTTCGACAACCTCCAGTTCAACCTCCTCTATGCAGCACAACTCAAGAAATGCGGGGTTGAGATACTAGCAAATTGCGAAAAGATTAAGTTTGAATTATTCTACACATAGACCTACATTGGAAAGGCAATTGACAAAGATGGAGTGTTTGTCATCAACTTTGTCTCACAATCGAAAGACGACGACACTAACAGACTGTGTTCATTGAACCCACCACATCTTTGTGACCTTCGATATGGACCCATCCGAAAGAGACAAACCTCGAGCGTCCCGGACCAGAAGGCCTCTACCTGTCCCAACTACTTCGTGACCAGAAGACCTCCACTCTTCGTGACACCGGTCTTGCAATAATGGAGTAACTCGAAACAGATAATGGTGCGTTAGAAGAAGGCACAACTGCACCACAAATCGAAACTGGAGGATGGTAAACTCCCTAGGGTGATGAAAGAGTCACCTACAGCTCCGAATGGGGCACCAATGTTGTCGGAGGTGGATGGGGCACGGTGGCTTCACCCCTCGAAGCTTCAACAGCGATTGAATGCTGGGAAACATTGCCTCCCGAAGTCGTGGCAGAAGCCGACCCTTACTGGGCAATGCATAGTACCAGTTGGGGCGGATTACCTTTTCCTCAGGCTCCCTACGAACCAACACAAGAAGAAGAAGAGTCAGAATGCATGACATTTACTTTCGAGGAAATGGAAACTGCTGAGTTACCGCCACCTACAGAAGAACCTGTTGGTGCAACCCTAAGGTTTGCACTCGGCTTGTTATCCGTGTGCGTGCATGCGTGTGTGCATAGAATGCAATGAGTGCATGAAATAAAATATATATTTCATGCTTATAATAGTGTGTGAATGATGGGTCATGATGTCGAGTGTGTGTGTCAAGTCAATAGCGAATTATCGCTAGTCGCGTGTAACGTGGTCATTTTGTGTGTCCCGCGCGGTTTCTAATTTGTCGTGTGCGGTTTGTTTTTGTCGCTTGTCGAAAGTTCGGCGTGTCGCAGGTGTGTGCAGTAGACCCATCAAAAACTCAAGGATGAGTTTGTGATGAAGAACCCAAGCCCTGGTGTCAACATTCAAGTGATTGCGAAGCTCGCCAAAAGTGTACACCTCAAGAAATTGAAGATAGTTACATTCCTTTGTGTAGTGCAATATTTCACTTGGTGTAGGCCCTAGTGAAGGGTAGTTTCGAGACCCTTCGTGGTTGGGGACAGTGTGGCACTGTTCAACATCACTGTACCTCGGCTCTTGGGGTTTGTAGGAGCTGAGAGTCATTCCCAACTCGTAAATCTTCCCATCTTGTGTTCTAAGACTGTAGCGGCTGCCATAGTGCCGTTCGTTCAAACCAACGCTGTGTCGTCAATACCTGATGAAATTGTGCGATCTAAATTGCCTATTGTAGGCGACATTAAGACGTTCCAGATCAAAGTTGAATCTGGTCATTTAAAGTTGTTGCCAGAACGCTATGAACGTTTAAAGCCGCTATGCATAAATCCGACTTTTCACTCTATCTTTCGTTTTAGGCACATTGAAGCCTACTGTGACTATAACAAGTGGTATCAGAGCCCCTTGGAGCAGTTTCGACAATGGTTGGACCTGAGGAAATGGGTGGCAGAGGTGCTGGTGGCAGTGGAGAAGCCCAAGCTCAAGGCCAACCCCGTGACTCAGCCATGGCGCCCGTGCAACCAAGTGTTGGCCCATCTAGGGATGAGCCTAGAGTGTTTGGCCTTGACAAGTTCAATGGTGACAACTTTGCTGAGTGGTCCTTCAGAATTGAGAACGTATTTGACCACTATGACCTGCTGGAGGTGATGGAAGGAACGGAGAAGCATCCCGAGAACGACCCGGAGAAGAGCCCGTGGGTGCGGAAGAGCGCACAAGGCTACCTCCTACTTGGGCAAGCGTTGGGGAGCAGCCAAATCCGTCACATTAAGACTTTCCAGCGTGAACCAAAGAAGGGACCAAATGCATGGGCTGCTCTCAAGGGTGTACACGTTCCGGCAACAGCGGCGGTAGCTGTGGTGTTGGAACGGCAAATGGCGACGCTACGAATTGAGGAAGATGAATCCGTGGAAGACGGGGTGCATAAATTCTTCGACTTGTTAACGTGGCTTGAGGGAGCTGATTTGAACTACACTGAGCTCCAGAAGAAGACCAAGTTGCTGGCCCTACTCCCTGAGTCGTGGTCCTTGCTCATCATCAATTTGAATCGCGACTTGCCCCGCCTCTCGCTTGAAGACGTGAAGAGAGCGATCCTACAAGAGGATTTCCGCCGCCGTGAGTTGGCGAGAGCGGATGGCGCTGGGGCAGCGAGCGTCGGCCGTGGATATGGCCGAGGAAGAGGCAGAGGATGAGGGGGAGGAAGGTTTTGAGGCAGCAACTTCGGTGGAGGCCGTGGAAGTGGCGGTTACAGCAGCGACGACAACAGCTACGGTCGCGGGTGATTTGACAGTGAATGTCATTATTGCCACAAGACCGGACACATGTGGCGCGATTGCTACAAGCTCCCAGATGGATGGACCCCTGCTCAAGGCCAAGAGGGTAGAGGAGCAGGAGGAGGGAGAGGAAGAGGCCGTGGAGGCTGTGGCGGTCGCGGAGGTGGTGCTGCAAATGTGAAGAGCGAAGATAACGACAAGGACCCGAGTGGCGATCGGTACCCGGGCCTATTCTACTTCCTGTCGACGCAAGTACCGGCTGGTCCAGAGAAGGACGAAGGCTTTGAGGAGCCAGCAGCAGTAGGGAAGGTGACCCTACACCCCCTGGACTATTGGGTGATCGACAGCGGCGCTACCTATAGCATGACACCTCGCCCGGACTTGCTCACCGAACTTGAACCGTCACCGGTGAAGCATGTCACATCGGCTTTGAGGCAGCGAGCAGAGGTGAAAGGCATGGGGAAGGCCATATTCAAGGGTGCTGATGGGAAGATGATGGGCCTCAAGAACGTGCTTTGGGTGCCCAGCCTTGCTGCGAACCTGATTTCCGTGCGGCGGTTGGCAAAGGCCGGCATGGATACGAACTCGAAGGGAGCCAAGACCTACACCGCAAGACTTGGTGATCGGATTCTTTGGGACCTTCATGAGGACAGGGATGTCTACAACGAGATGTGGCAGATTCCTGTGGTCCCTATTCCCAAGGAGAGGCAAGTGGCAGCAAACATCAGCGCCAAGGGCGACGCGGTTGGTAGCGGCGATGGCGCGAACGGCCGCGCTAAGGAGAATGAGTCCAAGAAGTGCAATCTTGGAGGGACCAGCAAGCTCGGTGAACCTAAGGAGAGTGGTGCAACAGCCAAGGAGCAGTACAAGGGTGAAGAGAACCCTGAGGTAGCAACGGAGAGAGGATGTGGGGCGCTATTGCGAGCGCGGCATTCTCCAATCCGACTTCGGCTACGGCGGAGTGTGATTGGCTCACTTTGCATCGGCGCGTGGGGCATGTGGCCCTACCTATTTTGCACCAGCTAGCTAAAGGAGAGATGGTTGCTGGCATACGTATAAAGGGGGAGCCCGATGAGGTGCTTGGCTGCCCGACGTGCATTCAAGCCAAGTTCACCCGTTTCCCGTTCTCTAGTTCGGAGACGACGGCTAAGGCACCACTTGATGAGGTGGTGATGGACGTGGTGGGCCCCCTGAAGCTTGGAGCTGCTCGAGCAGAGTACTTCCTCACCATTGTCGATGTCTATACCCGCATGACTTGGGTGTACGTGCTGGCCAAGAAGTGCGATGTGGCTGAAACGTTGAAGACGAATTGGTTGCCGATGGTGGAGCGGCAACAAGACCGTCTAGTCAAGTCAATCCGCACCGATCGAGGGGGAGAGTTCCTAAGCAAGGAGTTTGGGTTGTGGCTGAAGAAGAATGGTATTCGGCACTCCCTTACCATGCCATACTCCCCTGCAATGAACGGCATCGCCGAGCGAGCAAGAACAGAGTTTTGACTCATGTGGGAGCAGACAAATGGGTGCCCTATGTGGAGTGGCTTGGAAGGAAGCCAAAGGTGGATATGCTTCAGGTGTTCGGGTGCATGTGCATGGCGCTCGTGCCTAGGAATCTTCGGCACAACAAGCTTGGTGCCAAGGCGGTGTGGGCCGTGCACTTGGGCATGGCTCAAAACAGCAAGGGGTGGCTTCTTTGGGACCCATTCACCAAAACGTTCTTGGTGAGCAGGGACTGCAAGTTCATGGAGAACTTCATGTACAAGGATTGGAAGGCGGAGAATGAGGCGAAGATAGGTGTGCGGTTTGGAGAGGTGAAGAGGTCCGGTTTGGAGCATGTGGAGCTGCCTTTGGAGCTGAGCAGCGGCAGCACTATCACAAGGCAATCTTCCCTTGTGAATGGAGGAGAGGAGGCCAAGGATGCAGAGGAAGAAGAGGAGGAGGTGCAGCAAGTGAGCGAGCGTACACCGACACTTCCTTCCCGCACTACGAGCGCTCCACGGATCCGTGCTACACCGCAGCAACGCCAAGGCCTTCAAGTCCCTGCAGCCGAGGAGGAAGGAAGGGGGAAGAGGAGAGTTCAACCCCCTAACAGGCTGACCTATGATGCGCCGGGGAAGCCGGGAAAGACGGCCTTGGCTGGAGCGGCAATGATGGTCAGAGACGACGAGGAGAGTGACTACGAGGAGTGTGCCTTCGCCTTCTTCTCTCCGGTGGAGATGACGGGAGAACCAGCAACTCTCAAGAAGACTTTGGAGAGTAGTGATGCTGAGGAGTGGAAGAAAGCAATGGAGAGTGAGCTGAAGAGCATCGAGGAGAACGACACGTTTGAATTGGTGGAGCTACCGGAGGGACGTATGGCGATAACGTCCAAGTGGCTCTTCAAGATCAAGTCGGACGCCGACGGCAAGATCGAGCGCTACAAGTCTAGGCTTGTAGCCAAGGGGCACCAACAGAAGGAGAGGGTGGACTTCAAGGAGCTGTTTTCCCCTGCGGTGAAGCCGACGATGCTGCGAACCCTATTCGCGGGAGCCGCCATCAAAGGATGGGTGGTGAAGCAGATGTACATCGTAACGGCATTCCTTAATGGCATCCTTGAGGAGGAGATTTTTATGGCGCAGCCAGAGAGGTTTGATGATGGTAGTGGTAGAGTGTGGAAGCTGAAGAAGGCCCTCTATGGGCTGAAGCAGGCCCCTAGGCAATGGTACATGAAGTTGCGCGAAGTGTTGGAGGAGATCGGCTTCACTTCCTCAACGGCCGATCACTCCTTGTTCATGCTTGGCAAGGGGGAGCAGAGGAGCTTCATGGTGGTCTACGTGGATGACATCCTGATTTTCTCACCCTCCTCTAACCTTGTGAAGGAGGTGATGCTGAAGCTTCAAGACAAGTTCAAGTGCAAGTCCCTTGGGGACGTGAACTTTTATCTCGGGCTCCACATCGAGCGTGATGTGGAGAAGCGGTGCATGCGGGTGCAACAACTTTGGGCAGAGTGAAGGCCATGTGGCAACTCCCTTTCCCTCTGGGTTCAAGTGTGTGAAGGGACCAGAGGAGGAGAGCGTTGGTGAAGAGGAGAGGCGCCGTTTTCACTCGTTGGTGGGCAGCCTCATGTATGCGGCGATAAACACTCGGCCAGACGTGGCCTTTGCTTTCGGGTAGCTGGCGAGGGTTGTACAATGCCTTGATGAGGAGCAATTAGCAGCTGTAATGAGGGTGGCCAAGTACCTTGGCCAAACACCGACCGTTGGGCTGCAATACTCGGCGGCGGCGCAAAGGCGCCAAAAGGGCGCGGATGGTGTTGAACTAGAGGACATGACAAGTGTGGAAGGCTTCATCTGCTGTGTTGGTGGAGGCCCAACAGCTTGGGAGAGCAAGAAGTAGGTTGATCAAGCATTGAGCTTGGTGGATTCGAGTACATGGCACTCTTCCGTGCCGTACGGGAGATTGTGTGGCAGCGGCGTTTGTTGGCTGAATTGGGGGAGGAGCAGCAAGGACCTACCCCACTGTACTGTGACAGCCAGGGTGCCATTGCTCTTGCTAAGAACCATGTGTCGCACGGCCTCACCAAGCACATGAGGGTGAAGTGGCATTGGACGAGGAGCATGGTGGCCGCGGGTGAAGTTGAGTTGTGCTACGTGAAGACTACGGGGCAGCCGGCTGACATGATGACCAAGAGGCTGGTGCAGCAGCAGCATTGGAAGTGTTGCAAGCTGGCTTGAATGGCTCTGAACTGAGAGCAACAGATCCTAAGGCCAACAATCCGAGGGGGAGTTTGTTGGTGCAACCCTACGGTTTGCACTCGGCTTGTTGCCCGTGTGCGTGCATACGTGTGTGCATGGTATGAGGGCATGGAATAATATATATTTCATGCTTATAATAGTGTGTGAATGTTGAGTCATGATGTCGAGTGTGTGAGTCGACTCAATAGCGAGTTATCACTAGTCGCGTGTCACGTGGTCGTTTGTGTCCTGTGCGCTATTTTGTTGTGTGTCTCGTGCACGGTTTCTATTTTGTCGTGTGTGTGGAACGTTCGGCGTGTCGCAGGTGTGTGCAGCAGACCCATCAAGAACTCAAGGATGAGTTTGTGATGAAGAACCCGAGCCTCGGTGTCAAGCCTCAAGTGATTTCGAAGCTTGCCAAAAGGGTACACTTCAAGATGTTGAAGATGGTTACATTACAATGTGTAGTGTAACATTTATGTTGGTGTAGACCCTTTTGGAGGGTAGTTTCGAGACCCCTCTTGGTTGGGGACAGTGTGGCACTGTTCCACATCACTGTACCTCGGCTCTTGGGGTTTGTAGGAGCTGGGAGTCATTCCCAACTCGTAACTCTTCCTATTGTGCGTTCTAAGACTATAGTGGCTGCCATAGTGCCGTTCATTCAAACCGACGCTGTATCGTCAACCCTTGGTAAAATCGTGCGATCTAAAATGCCAATTGTAGGCGACGTTAAGACGGTCCAGATCCAAGTTGAATCAGGTCATTTGAAGCTGTGACCAGAACGATATAAACGTTTAAATCCGCTGTGCAGAAATCCGACTGTGCACTCTATATTTCGTTTTAGGCACATTGGAGCCTACTGTGACTATAACACCAAGTGCACCCCATCTACCACCGTCCCTCTCCCCAGTACCTCCTGAATCTCCTTGAACGCCTCGTTCACTAGCTCCCTCCGATCGTCTGCCATGTCAACCTTTTCGAGGATGTATAGCAGCTCTCCTTACTTCGCTTGTATCGTCTGCAGTACCCTCTTTAGGTCCTGTAAGGTCGCCCCTCGGCTGTCCTGCATTCCTCTGCCTTCGCTGGCCCTGGAGTAACTTTGGCATTCCCTGCCGGCTACCACCAATTCTATCTTGCCCCATGCCTGTAGTTGTGCTTTAGTGATATTACGTACGTTGTCCACGATGGGGGTCTCTTCCTCCGGTATCGCCATGATCATCAGCTGCTGCGGGTAGTGTCTGAGCAGGTCTAGGGCATGCCCCCTGGCCACGTGTCTCATGAAAGGGTCCTTCTCTATGATCGTTAAGCCTCCTTCTAGTGTCCACGTGCGGCTCACTCTCTCCTTCATTTCGGAGACTCCGTGCCCCCTTCTCTCCTCACCACTCGGCGATCGTATACCTCCGCGTATTGCTCCCAGGTCCAGTCATCCAGCTGCCTGGTGAGGTCAGCTTTCTTGGCTCGGTAGGCTTCCTTCGGTTCTTGCTTGACGGACCTCACCTGGAGCGTGCCCACCGGACTCTCTGGGTCACAATACTACACACGGAATAGGACCTTCTCCTGCCACGTGCAGATGGTTGCCCCCACTTTGTAGAGCACGGTTTAGGGTAAGGAGTTGCGGCCGCAAGGAAGTCCAGCTCAACTGCTTGTCCTCTAGGGCGTCACTTCTACTCAAACTACCCGTCCTCTAGAATGAGGGGTGTGCAGGCCAAGAGAACGAGGGGTGTGCAGCCACCAAGCTCCTGCTGCTACTGCAGGACCACGACACCGCCAGGGACAGTAATTCATCAAGCCGCACTACCAGACCCTGCACTGCTTCCAACGTCAGTACCTCCAGACGTCCCAGTACCTCCGCCACCTTTCCCACCTCCATTCCCTTCCCCCATCTTACCACCCTTGCGACCCTTACCGAAGGCAATAACTACTGCAACCCCATAGAAGGGGCAGGCTCAGCAATGGGACGCCAAGGCTGTAGGGCTAGTGAGAAGGGACGGGGCACACCCATCAAAAATGGGTGGGGGGGGGGGGGGGGACAGTACAAGAGGAGGCAACGACGGCACAGAGAATGGACTCGATCTCTTCGAGAGGAGTCTCAAAGAAGTCAATAGTGAGGGTCCAGGAGTGCACAACGAGGAAGGCGTCGCATGCAGTCACAAAGCGGTCAGGGAGGCAAGTTGTTAGGAGGAACAGCGTCATATACATGGGAGGTGGCCCTTCTGTGTTTTACTCAGTAGTGCAAGCAATGCGAAAGGTGGTGTCTAGCGTGTGCAGATGTGTAATCAGGTCAGCAACAATGCTGAATGAAGGGAGTTCAGGAATGAGTCGGCCACACGTAGAAATGGAAGGAATGGAATAGCGAGCAGCTCCAACGCCATCTTCACCTAAGTGATGAACTCCCACTCAGTCTGCGGGAGGTGTCGAAGGATGGCAAGTTGTGCATCATCATCCCCATCCTGCCATTGCGAGTACCCAAGAAAGGCGAACCCGGAGTATTTGACTCGCACGCTCTTCTTCTACCCAACAAGGTCAACAGCGACTGCATGGTTCTTAGCAAACCTGGACATGACAAGAAAGGCTACACAATTACCTTCATCGACGCCAGCACTCGTTTCGTCTGGGCCGTCTACATCGATCTGTAACTCTGAATTATTGGGGCAGAACGCCAGTCTTGCCTCCAGACCGACGGAGGAATGGGGTACTTCACCAAGGAGTCCAAAGATTCCTTCAGTACGAAAAGGGTGGAGCACCTGGCCTCCCTACCCTACGCATACGAAGAAAAGGAGTAGCAGAAAAGGACAAACAAGAGCCGTGCGAGAAGGATGCGGAGTCTGCGATTCCAACAAGGTTCTGGCACAATGAACCACACTGCGAGACTACACAACATACCTTCTGAACACCACCTCTCCGCACAAGGCTTGGATGGGTAGAACAAATGACACGCATCTGCTCCGCGTCTCCGGCTGCATGATAAATCACAGACCCCACACTCTATTGGGAAGAACATGAGCTAACATAAACCAACAGGGTAAAATGTATGCTATTGCGGCTGTAACAACCAAATGCGGATGCCTACGTACATTCTTGCCACGCCTCTACTAGTGGGTGTGAATATATTCGAGTTTGTATGTGCTTCAATAAAGTAAGCCTTGTTGAAATTGCTGATGATTTGTGACATTTAAATTTAGTTTAGTGCTACTCGTACACCACATGGTTATTCAGCAGCATATGATCTCTATGCGCCTGACTTCCCCGCTAGCTCAATTCCCTGGAACTTGATGTGCTTGTTGCGAGGTTTGTACACCTCAATACCATCAAGCGCATCTACACTTAACCACTTCCACTTGCTCTCGTCCTCCAGAAGCCCTATGCAGTAGTGAGTACAAGGTGGCTGGCTCTTCGCATCCACACTGTCACATCTGGGCGGCCATCTGGGGGGCGGCTTCCTCGTCTGGCTCTTTGGGCCATCCACATCTCCTTGGGTGGGCGGCGCAGTGCATGTGAACAGTGGTGGTTGCGTGATGTTGTGGTTGTCCTCTAGTGCAGATACGGAGTACTTGGCTAGAAGGATGGCCCAATAGAGTCGCCGGCCATCAAATGTGCATACGTCACTGTATTGGGGGTTGGGAAATGGGGAGGGAGGGAAGTGAAAAATGAGATAGTTTGTAGGGAAGCACCAAGGATTTGTGTGTGTGTATGTGTTTGTGTGTGTATGTGTGTGTGTGTGTGTGTGTGCGTGCGTGCGTGCGTGTGTGTGTGTGTGCGTGTGTGTGTGATTGTACATGGGTGTTTGTGTGTGTGCTTGTGCAAGGGCATGGGAACGTGCATGTGTGAGTATGCTTGTGCTAGAGTGTGTACTGTGCATGTGAGTATGCTTGTACAGAGGCACGTGCTAGGGCAAATGAATGTGGATGTGAGAGTAGGCTTGTGCTAGGGCGTGTGAATGTGCACGTGAGTATGCTTGTGCTAGGGCATGTGAATGTGCACGTGAGTAGGCTTGTGCTAGGGCATGTGAATGTGCACGTGAGTATGCTTGTGATAGGTCATGTGAATGTGCACGTGAGTATGCTTGTGCTCGGGCATGTGAATGTGCACGTGAGTATGCTTGTGCTAGGGCATGTGAATGTGCACGTGAGTATGCTTGTGCTAGGGCATGTGAATGTGCACGTGAGTATGCTTGTGCTAGGGCATGTGAATGTGCACGTGAGTATGCTTGTGCTAGGGCATGCAAATGTGCACGTGAGTATGCTTGTGCTAGGGCATGCGAATGTGCACGTGAGTATGCTTGTGCTAGGGCATGTGAATGTGCACGTGAGTATGCTTGTGCTAGGGCATGTGAATGTGTATGTGTGACTATGCCTGTACACGGGCACGTGAATGAATGCGCATGTGCGAGTATGCTTGTGCTAGAGCATGTGAATGTGTATGTGTGCGTATGGTTGTGCAAGGGCATGTGAATGTGTATGCATGAGTGAGCTTGTGAAAGGGCATGTGAATGTGCATGTGTGAGTATGCTTGTGCAAGTGCATGTGCATGTGCATTCGTGCAAGACAGCAACACCCACCTTGCAAGCTCATTCGCTTGCCGAACAATCCTCCTCGCCTCGCCATCATTCTGCCTCGCCCACTCAATCTGCCCAAACAGGTCGGAGAAGAACCGGTGCGTGGGCAGGAAGTGCCGGTACGGGCACATGAGTGGGTCGAAGAACTGCGTGTACTCGCTCGCCTGCTTGATCAGCATCTGACTGCTCGACAGCACGCCGCACATGCGCCCGCTGCCTGTGCCACCGTCCACGTCCAGTTCATACTTGTAGCTCTGCAGGTCTGCTGGGCCCAGGCGTTTACCAAATGAAATGGAGTCTTGGCGGAGTCTGCAGGGAGGAAAGGGGTGAGGAGAGGGGAGGGAAAGCGAGAGGAAAGGGGCGAGAGAAGGATGGAGGGGTGGAATGGAATGAGGGTCGAATAACTGGGTGTGCTCGCTGGCCTGCTTGATCAGCATCTGACTGCTCGACAGCACGCCACACACACGCCTGCTGCCCGTCCCTCCGTCCACGTCCAGTTGATACTTGTAGCTCTGCAGTTCTGCTGGGCCCAGGCGCTTGCCGAATGCGATGGCATCTTGCCGGAGACTGCAGGGGGAAATGATGCTGGGGAGAAAGGAAGGAGGTGGGTGGAAAAGATTGGTGGGGGGAGGGGAAGAGGAGGTGATGGGTAGGAGAGAGGAGGACCACTGGTATCACCGCACATGCAGATGCTGCTGTCTGGTCAAGCTTGTACTTGCATTGTTGCAGGTTGGACGGTCCCAGCCGGAGGTGGGAAGAGAGTGGGGTGAAAAACAGCGAGAGACAGTCGACGATGAGTTAGGACTGGGGGGCGGTGAGGGGAGGAGATGGGGAAGAGAGGGGAGGAGATGGGGAAGTGAGGGGAGGAGATGGGGAAGTGAGGGAAGGGATCCTGGAGAGGTGGATGATACTGCGGGAAACCTTGCATCAATGTTCTTGAATGTGTGCCAGCCTGCTAGACAGCAAGACGTGCCTGGCCGGCTGGCACACGCCCATGAGAAAAAACTGTGACTCATGGGGTATGGGGATGACATGGCATGTGCTACTATTGCATTTCAGTCTTACTTGTAGATTTTGAGTCGACTCAAAAGTTCTCTAATGGGAAGCAACTGTGACCCATTGGTGGCTACTTGTTTGAACTCAGTCCAAATTGTATAGAGTTAGGATTATTGGAAGGTGAAACTAGAGGCAGTTACGCAGGAGTGGTAGGGTTTCATCACTCACCCTGCACGGTATTCAGGGTCCACTCGTCCCACTACCCTGGCATCCAGCAGGTCCGGCCGAACGTCCGACATCCTGGTATGGGGAGGAGCGAAAGGGAACCGCGAATGGTGGAACAGAGGGGGAGAGTGTAAAGTGGGGTTGAGAGTGAAGTGAGTGCAATCATGGTGCATGCAAAACACTGTGCCATGTGATGCAATGTGGTGTGGTGCCATGTGGTGCAATGTGGTGTGGTGCCATGAGGTGCATGTTATGTGATGTCATGTGATGCATGTGATGTTATGTGTGGAACCCACGCCACACAATGCAACCGTACCTGTGCACGCGGAATCGAGGGCTGCCACGCCAATGCTTGGGGTAGATGACCTTGTAATTGGTCATGCCGCCTCGGAACACAGCTCGACTCTCCTTCTGCTCCCACGGAGTCTGCAAACGAGAATGCAGTGACACGAAATTCATTGCACAAGGTGTTTTAAGTACACCATGACATTGAACGATGATTAAGAGGAAAGGAGTGGAGGAGTGTGAAGGACAGCTGCAGAGGGATATGAGAGATGCACCAATAGGAACCAAATAAAATTACTGCCGTAGT
Source organism: Closterium sp. NIES-65 (assembly GCA_948144175.1). Classification (NCBI taxonomy): domain Eukaryota; kingdom Viridiplantae; phylum Streptophyta; class Zygnematophyceae; order Desmidiales; family Closteriaceae; genus Closterium; species Closterium sp. NIES-65. The sequence continues at coordinate 888,490 of CANXME010000062.1, read as the reverse complement.
TTCTTTGGGACGCCTGCCCTTTCTCCTGCCCTCCTACTTTTCCGGTCTCTTTTTTGAATGGCATGTGCCGTCACAAATCCGCCGGGGCCCACCTCATTTTCCGCTTCCTGGAAATAGTTGCTGCTGAGGTCGACTGGGTCAGGATAAAGAATGTCGATGCTGCCCGGCGCGCCATGCACGCTGAAAATGGGAAGCCCAGCTAGTGGCTTCGCAACACTGCTGGCTTTGCTTATGTACATGTCGCATGTATTAAGGAAGAATTCCGCGTTCAGGTTGTGTAGCTTGTACTCGCGTATCGCATCCTGCTTTGCATAACGGGAATGAGAAACGGGTTTCAGGGATAGAGTTTTGGGAGATCAGGAGATAGGTTTCGGTTGGCTGAATGGATATGAGGTGACGTGTCTAGGTTTGAATCCAGATAGTGTCTGCATAACAGCACTGTCTCCTTGGCATACTGAAATCTCCCCGCTATAGACTAGACTGCATCTCGCTATTGTCAGCCTGCTGACCTGGATTAGTTTCACGGAGAAGACGAATCGCCTGAGGCGGTACCAGTCGAACTCGAAGTTGCCGAATCTGAAGAATATCTTACCGCGAACGATGCGCACGTGCCCCGCGCACGACAGCACCTGCACGCAGCCATTAGCACAACGGCGGAAAGTCGGGATGAACGGCGGGAAGGGGAACGTGATGATGCAGACACGAGGGTGTAAAATTGGGAAGGTAGGGTAGGGGTGTGGGAAGGAGATGAAGGGGTGTAGTGGGGGGCAGCGGTGAAACCAGAGGCGGCAAGAGTGGAACCAGAGAGGAAAACGAATTACGTGGAGAGAAGGGGAATTCGGAAAAACCGTGAGGATGCCGTGGGGGTCCAAAAAGGGGGGAGGAGGGAAAGCGGGGAAAGGGGAAGGGGATGTGGGGATGTGTGGGACAGGAGCGGGGGAGAATCTGTGCGGGAGAGCGGGGGAAGGGGAGGAGCGCGGGGGGGACTGTGCGCGGGAGGGAATGTATGGGGGAACGGTACTCACGTTCGCCATCGTGCCCATTTGCTGCAGCATCGCGGGATTGATCATGCCCCGCGCGCCCATGCCCGCGGTGACGCCCGGAATGCCCATCCACGGGCGCAGGTAGTTGTGCGCCAGACACGCCAGCTTCCGCGCGCTGACGGAACCGCTGCGCGCGCTCAGCGCGGGGAACTTCGCCAGGTCCGCCATGCACTCGTCCGCATCCGCGCGCGTGTCGGGGAAGCCGCACGAGCCCTGCCCCGCCTCGAACACTCTGCCAGCGCAAGCGGGGGAGCAGAGGGGAAACGGCGCGGGGAGGGGAGGGGGGCGGAACAGGGAGAGGAAACGACGCGCGCGACCGAAAAAACTCAGCATGAGCAGCGAGAGGCAGTGTGAAACGAGCTTCCGGAACGGACACGATTGGAAAGTCGGACGACGAGCCATAGCCTGGATGCTGGCGGGAAAGAATGCGCTTGTGCTTGAGCTTGACTTGACTCAAGTCAAGATTGGCCATAGACACATTGTCTTTACCTTGTACAGAGCGCGTCCCAAGGGTCAGAGTCTACAGTATGCACACAGAATCTGAATACTCCCTTCGCGCGAAGACTAGGTGAGGTGTCCCAACATTGTCGCAACTTCGACCCCCAGGACGAAATAGCCCCAATGTTGTAAAATATGTTTGAACACACCCTTCGGATGTGAAGTGTCGAGTGCGTATGTACAACCTGGGTTCAATGTTCAAAGTATGTTTATACGACCATGCATGTTTGGGATGGACGAGCGGGAACACGGTGAGAAGAAATAGGGTGGTCAGGGATTTCACTGTGCAAACGAAAGACCATGCGCGTTGGCGCACCTCTGCTCATGATGCTCTTCTCGCCGAATTTCGCGGCCTGTTTGTAACGAGGATGCCGACTGTAGCACGGCCGCCTCCTCCTGCTCGTACTGATGCCGCTCCAGCATGCGACCCGGACTCTCGTCCACCTGGTGCGGTTACACACGGAGAAGGGAGAGGGGGGGGAGGGAGGGCAGGGGAGCAAGTGCATTCCCCAGTTGCGAGTGTCTTTGACGTTAAAAGATGACTTCTGAATCGACTCAGAAGCCGGACTCCGAGTCCACCTGGCACAGGGGAGCGGATGCATTCTGCTAGGTCGCGAGATATTTGTTACCGTGTGCAACGCTCGCAGTCTAAGAACAAAGAAGAAACGAGCGCAACGAGTGGACTGATTCAGCGCCAGTTGTATGGAGGGGGTTGCGGAAGATGGGGAAGATTACAGGCGGGTGGATTACAGGCGGGTGCGGGCAAACCCAGGCGGTAAAGCATCATACCAATCCACGGATTTGAAAAGCGCCGTTCTGCCCCCGAACAACGCGGGCCCGTTGCGCGCCTAGCAGCAGCAGAACGAGAACGAGCAGCGTCGGCATTGACGGGGACGCTCTCTCCTCGCGAGACATTGGCGTGAGTGGGATTAGCCCTGATTGGTATTACCGCTACTATGACCAACTTGAAAGTGATTGGCCCTGATTGGTATTACCGCTACTATGACCAACTTGAAAGTGATTGGCCCTGATTGGTATTAGCAGACTGCGGGATGGATGAACCGTTGGTACTAGGTGAGCATGAGTGCGTCAACTGCCTGACTCAGGCAGGGGCTGAGCTGGTTTGGGAGAACTCGTCTGTTTTGGGAAGCCGTAGTACGAATGCAAGAGCTGGTTGTGGTTGTGGTTCTGATTCAGAAACAGTCTATACTTCTGGGGGCAATTGAGACTGCTTGGTGGTCAGTAAAACTCGAATCGCATAGCGAAGCTGGCTGCAGTTGCGAAACCGAGCTTGCGAGAAGGGGATGACGAAACAACATGCAGAAATTAAATAACCACATGGACGATTCACTTGAATCAAAGCGAATTCTCCTGTGAATCTTAAGGCGATAATGCGCGAAGAGTGCCACGCATAGTGCGAAAGTTTCAAACGTTACAGAGGACCAATTGTGGGTGGTGGTGGTGGTGGTGGTGGTGCAATTCTCCTGGTGACTGGCTGGAAAGCTGGCGGGGGCAACACAAACCACACTTGCTCAGGTGCGAGCCCACCCACACTTGCACAGACACAGGGAGGTTCTTGACAAGACGCGATCCGCCTCACAGCGGCTTTCAAAACTGTCGTTCACTTCGCACATTTGGTTATGGGTAAGTAGCTTTGGCAGGGGTACTACTAGCGACCCTGCGCTTTGAAGGAGACTACATGCCCAGTAGCGGGCACTTTCCACCCCTCCGTTCCTCAGACAGGGAAGTTACAGAAACAGGACAGTTCTCTTCCCCACATTCACCCACTGTCACCAATTTCCATGCCACTTACTATACTGGACATTTTGACCAACTATGCGCAACAAACTTTTGTCCCTTCTGCCAAATCTAATCCACACTCTGGGTGGCTCGGCTGACACACTGTTCCGGAATCTGATAGGCTACTGTTTCGCGCACAAAAATTCGGAACACATGCCTGCGTCAGCAGGCAGTGCAATGAGTCAGCGGGCAAGTAAAGAAATAGACCCCACATGGAAGGCATGCAATTCGGGAAGCATCAGCCCTAAAATTTTAGGGTTGAGGCTCCCGAATGGCATGCAGTCCGATTGGGGTTTATATTTTTTGCCCACTGTCATATTGGTTTCGATTTGGCAGAAGGGACAAAAGTCGGTTGCGTACAGTTGGTCAGAATGTCCAGTACAGTACGTGGCATGGAAACTGGTGACACGTGGGTGAATGTGGGGAAGCGTACTATCTTGTTTCTATAACTTCCCTGTCTGAGGCACGGAGGGGTGGAAAGTGCCCGCTACTGGCACTGTAGTCCCCTTCAAGGCGCAGGGTCACTAGTAGTACCCCTGCCAAAGCTACTCACCCTTTGGTTATCCTTCTCCACAAATTTGAAACACTAAATGCAATATGCCAAATACAGCTTCAATAAGGGTTGTGTTACTGTAGCACGTGAGAAGATACAATAAGACTCGATAAATGAAATTGGTTCTTTTTTAAATGGGGAAACCACATATACCAATCTGTTAAAATGACAAAAGATATGTGCATGAAGAAGATTAAACCTTGTGCTAGTGTACTTCGGTTAATGAGAAGGTACATTACCGAATGGTACTACTTGGGTTGCATAGCAACCCTGAATATTTGGTTTCACATTTTGGGGACATAGCCTCAAATATGATGTCTTTTTTTCTATACTCTTTGAAGCACTCATCTGAACGTTTTGAGACTGTTCAAACCTGGGCCTACGATATCAAGGTAAAACGTCCTGATTACCCTGATTTCATGATGTTTTCATGCGTTTGCTTTGTAATTTCATGATGATGTTGATTTTTACTCTATTACTTCAAGATAATGTCAAATGTTTTGCCTGAAATTTCAGGATGGCCGGCAGGGCTCAGGTTATCAGTGTAATCTACATTTCTATACTGATTACAAGGGTGAAATTTTGGGTCTACACTGATGTGCTGAGGTAATTTTTTGGTGAGTTAGTGTTACACTGATCCGTAAGTGTATCGACGTAGGCCACACTGATGCCTTGGGGTAATTTTTCCCTTAGCGAAGATTACACTGAAACCCCCCCCCCCCCCCCGCCCTCCCAACATTTGATAACCCCCTCCCGCCCCCCCCCCCCGGCTTTTCCCCGAAATTTGTCAAATATTGATTTCCGTTCACGCAATCGCGGAGGATTCCTTCCGTGCAGTACGTGCGTTGGCCGCAGTCACGTGTCCGATTGGTATGTTAGGAATGATTTCCTTGTCAGAAACAAACGAGCAGGAATGATTGCATTGACATCAAACTGGGTACAAGTACTAACCCTAATTGGGTTGTAACCCACATAGGCTACCCCACAACAGCCTACACAACATAAGCAACATTATAGTTTGACACACCCCCATAGGCAAAGTGGGGGACAACAAGGGGTCACAAGACCAGTCAAGAAAAGCAAAGCAAGCTCAGGGTGGATCACGAAATCACCACACACTCTGAGCACAAGCAAGTGGCCACAAGGCCAGTTCACAAGCAGAGTTATAGATATGGGAACAAGCAGTACAGTGATCACAACCTAGCAGGTGTAAGCATGCAGGTACAAGTATATAGATCACAATAAAAGCAAAGCCACGAAGTAAACAAGTGAGGCAAAGTAGGCACAAGGCCTAAAACAGTACAGAAACGCTGATGACCACGAGGCAGAAGTGCCTTGGTGAATATGTGAGAGTACGACGGCTTATGCCAGCTATGCTTGCTTGCCTTTACTTTTATCATGCTATTTCTAGCATAGGATATTTATATGCATGCATGAATTGCTTGATTTCCTAGGCTAGGTGCTTTCCTATATTTTATTATAGTTATAGCACCGAGCTAGGTTGCGTGCACCGAATTCTGGCTTTTCGGTTGCCACCGAATTGCCTTCTACCGAATTCGGTAAGGATCTGTTCGGGACGCTTCGCGACCCGCGGAACCTTCGCGTAACACCTGGTTACTCTTGTTACTCTTGTTCACCGTCTCTTCGAACCGTGCCAGTGTCGTTTCAGGTATGTCCCCTGTATCCGTCCAGCTTCGCAGCTCCACTCGTATCCCGTTGTTGTAGATGCACACCTTGCTGTTGACCCAATCGATCTCGGTGTCAAAATTATATTTATTATAACTGCATGTAGTTCTAGCAGTAGTGTAGTTATTAAATTTGTAGGTGGTGCACCTGTCAGATGATTATATATTGCTGATGCATATATGTAGGCTGTAGTGGGGTATGTCAGAATCCCAACCACTAGACCATTGGGATAAAAGGGCTTGTTAAGTAGCGGGTCAGTGCGCCCATAACCCCCCAGGCCAACATGCCTGTAACCCTTCCCTAGGATCGATCGGGGATCACCAGTGGACCTCTGACACCCCCCCGCACTGGGATGCCCGAAGTGCATACACCGGGATTCGAACCCGAGACCGCTCTGATACCATGTCAGAATCCCAACCACTAGACCATTGGGATAAAAGGGCTTGTTAAGTAGCGGGTCAGTGCGCCCATAACCCCCCAGGCCAACATGCCTGTAACCCTTCCCTAGGATCGATCGGGGATCACCAGTGGACCTCTGACAGGGTAGCCCATATGGGGTACAACCCAATTAGGGTTGGTACTTGTACTTGTTTCATTTCATAGTGCACCATTCCTCTCTCAACTCAACATGGTATAGAGCGGGTTCCCTGTGGGAACTTAGCCTAGGGCCCACCGAAGCGCGCCCCGAGGCGCGCCAACTTTTTTTTTCCTCTCGCTCGAGCGACCCTCCGTGTCGCCCTTCCCTCGCGGCCCTGCCGCCCTCTCTGACGCGGCCCCGCCGCCATTTCTCCAACGCGGCCCCGCCGCCCTCTCGAACGCGGCCCCGCCGCCCTTCTCGAACGCGGCCCCGCCGCCCTCTCGAACGCGGCCCCGCCGCCCTTCTCGAACGCGGCCCCGCCGCCCTCTCGAACGCGGCCCCGCCGCCCTTCTCGAACGCGGCCCCGCCGCCTACTACGACGCGGCCCCGCCGCCCTCTCAGACGCGGCCCCGCCGCCTGCTCACCCGCGGCCCCGCCGCTCGCTACGACGCGGCCCCGCGGCCTGCTCTGCCGGCCCCGCAGCTGCGCCTGACGGCCCCGCAGCTGCACCCGCCGGCCCGCCGCAGCACCTGACGGCCCCGCCGCTGCACCTGCCGGCCCGCCACTGCACCTGCTGGCCCGCCACTGCACCTGCTGGCCCGCCGCACCACCTGACGGCCCCGCCGCTGCACCTGCTGGCCCGCCGCACCACCTGACGGCCCCGCCGCTGCACCTGCCGGCCCGCCACTGCACCTGCCGGCCCCGCTGTTGCACCTGCCGGCCCGCCGCACCACCTGACGGCCCCGCCGCTGCACCTTCCGGCCCGCTGCTACACCTGCCGGCCCGCCGCTGCACCTACCGGCCCCGCCGCCCCAGCAGCCGAGCCGCCGTAGCAGCCGAGCCGCCTCCAGCAGCCGAGTCGCCGCAGTAGCCGAGCCGCCGCAGCAGCCGAGCCGCCCCAGCAGCCGAGCCGCCCCGAGCGCCGAGCCGCCCCAGCAGCCGTGCCGCCCCAGCAGCCGAGCCGCCCCGAGCCGCCGAGCCGCCCGAGCCCTCCCTACACTGCCCTGTCTGGTGAGCACTGAGCTTTACTCTGCGCACTACCCTCACCCTACTGCTGTCATGGCTACCCCTAGTGTTCTCACTTTTGACGCTGAGGGCAGAGCCATCGACTTTGACGTGTGGGTAGACGACCTACTGCTTTTCCTACAGTGCGACAGAGCTGACGGACTCTCTCTCTTTGATCTCACCTCTGGTGCCTCTCCCGCCCCTGCTGCTACTGAGGATGCCACTGTTCGCTCACAGTGGGCCACTCGCGATGCTGCTGCACGTCTTGCTGTGCTTCGCCACCTCCCCCCTGCTGAGCGTGCGCACTTTGGGTCGTACAAGAGTGCTAAGACCTTGTACGACGCCGTTATTGCACGCTACTCCACCCCTGCCACTGCTGCACTGAGCCGCCTCATGCTACCGTACCTCTTTCCCGACCTTGCTGCTTTTGCCACAGTCGCCGACCTCATTACCCACCTGCGCACTAGTGACGCTCGCTTCCGCGCTGCGCTTCCTGCTGAGTTCTGCGCCAAGAACCCCCCCCCCCCCAGTACTTCACTCTCTACTACATTGTCACCCGCCTCCCTGACTCCCTTCGAGGAGTCAGGGACGACTTACTCTCAGTCTGCCCCACCACTCTCACCGTTGAGCTCCTCGAGAAGTCCCTCCTAGCGGCCGAGAAGAGAATTCTCGCTGTAGGGGCCTCTCGTGGTGACCCGCGCACCCCCATCTTTAAGGGGTGTTCCCCCTCCCCCCTCCTGCCCTCTGTTGCCTCTGCTGCTACGGCCGACCTAGTTGGTTTTGAGTCGGTCGGTGCGGCGTCTGCCCCCAGTGGGAGACGTCGCTCTGGCAAGAGCAAGGGAGGCAGGGGCGGTGGGGGAGGCGGCGGGGGCGGTGGAGGCGGCGGTGGAGGCAGCGGAGGAGGTGAGGGTGGTAGCGGGAGTGGTGGCGGGAGTGGAGGTGTCAGCGGCGGCAGTGGAGGCGGGGGCGGCAGTGGCGGTGGTGGTGGGGGTGGAGGCGGAGGCGGTGGTGGCGGCAGCGACGGTGGAGGTGGCGGTGGCGGTGGAGGTTGTGGCGGTGGCGGCGGAGGAGGCGGCGGAGGGGGCGGCGGCGGTCGTGGCTCGTCGCGGAGGAGTGGCTCCGGTGGTGGTCAGCGCCAGCAGCAGCAGCGTGGTCAGGAGACCCTCTCCCCGCAGCAGCTCCGTGAGTGGTACGCTGCACGTCAGAGGGGTGGGGGTACTGGTCCGTGCACCTACGTCCTGCGCACTGGCGACCGTGCGGGTGAGCAGTGTGGTGGTCCTCACTCCGTTCAGCGCTGCTTTGGCCGCCTGACTGACGCTTGGCGCCGCCAGTTTCCTGACGCCTCTGAGATCCCTCGCTGGGACCAGCTGTCTAGGGCAGGAGTAGCTATCTTTGATCTTGACTTTGATGCTATTCTTCGTGCCATGTATGCTGTGACTATTAGTGAGGAGGGTGACTGTTACCGGTGTTTCCCGCCCGACCCGGGCATTGGTACTGCGGCTCTAGGTGCTGTTGAGGCTGCTGCTCCAGGTGCTGGTGAGGCTGTCGCTCTAGGTGCCAGTGAGTCTGTGTCCTCAGGTGCTGGTGAGTCTGCTCTCTCAGGTACTGCGTCGGCTCCGCCCTCTCTCACCTTCACTCTTGACTCTGGGGCGTCTCGCTCCTTCTTTCGAGACCGCACCACACTCACGCCGCTCAGTCGGCCAGTGGCGGTCTCCCTGGCGGACCCCTCTGGGGGTCCTCTTCTGGCTCGCTACTCCACTGTCCTGCCGTGCCCTGCGGTCCCGTCCGGCGCCCTGTCCGGTCTCTACCTCCCCTCGTTCTCTACGAACTTGGTGGCGGGTGCTGACCTACAGGATGCAGGGGTTGACCAGTTCACCCCTGCGCGCCGACGAGTCACCCACTGCACGGACGCGGACACGGGTCGACACTTGACCACGTTCACACGTGGGCCGGGGTCGAGCCTGTACACACTCACTGTTCCGTCTCCTCCTCCTGCGTCTGGTCAGGTAGCAGCGTCGGGCCAGGTGTTTGCTGCAGCGTCCAGGTCTGGTCCTGAGTCTGCCCCCTGCTCGTGTCGCCTCCTGTCTCACGAGACCCTCCTGTGGCACCACAGGATGGGTCACCCCTCCCTGCCTCGTCTCCGGGGCATGGCCTCTCGCCTTCTTGTCTCTGGTCTTCCTCGGTCCCTCCCTCCCCTTCCTCCGGGGCCTGGTCCTCCCTGTGTCCCCTGTATCGAGGGTCGCCTGCGGGCTACCCCTCACTCCTCCCCCTTTCCTCCGACGGAGGCCCCGATGCAGACGCTTCACATGGACGTGTGGGGCCCAGCCCGCGTCCGTGGACAGGGTCACGAGCGCTACATCCTGCTGGTGGTTGACGACTACTCGCGTTACACCACGGTCTTCCCCTTGCGCTGCAAGGGTGAGGTCACTGAGGTGTTGATCGACTGGATCCGCGCAGCTCGTCTCCAGCTCAGGCGGAGCTTCGGCTCGGACTTTCCTGTTTTGCGTCTGCACTCGGACAGAGGCGGAGAGTTCTCCTCCGGCCTTCTGCGAGCCTACTGTCGTGCACGAGGCATCCGCCAGACCTTCACGCTTCCGGACTCTCCACAGCAGAATGGGATTGCTGAGCGCCGCATCGGAATTGTCATGGATGTCGCCCGTACGTCCATGGTGCATGCGGCTGCCCCCCATTTTCTGTGGCCGTTTGCGGTGAGGTACGCCGCGCACCAGATCAACCTTCAGCCCAGGGTCTCCAGACCGGAGACCTCCCCAGCTCTGCTGTGGACGGGGAAGGCTGGCGATGCGTCGGCGTTCCGTGTCTGGGGATCTCGGGCGTTTGTCCGCGACTTGTTTTCGGACAAGCTGTCCCCTCGTGCTGCTCCTTGCGTCTTCCTGGGTTTCCCCCCTGACGCCCCTGGGTGGCAGTTTTACCACCCCACCTCTCGTCGTGTTCTGTCCTCTCAGGACGTCACGTTCGACGAGTCGGTCCCCTTCTACCGGCTCTTCCCCTACCGCACTCCCTCCCTTCCCCCACCGCCCCTCTTCCTGGTCCCAGGTCCCCCCCCGGTAGACCCCCTCCCCCCTCAGGGTCCTGCCCCTTCAGGTGTGTCTCAGGTAGACGCGGTCGAGCCTGTTGAGGTCACTGGTGACTCTGGTGCTGCTGCGGGTGCGGAGCCTCGGGGTGCTGAGCCTGGGGGTGCTGAGACTGGGGGTGCTGAGCCTGGGGGTGCTGCGACTGGGGGTGCTGAGCCTGGGGGTGCTGAGCCTGGGAGTACTACGACTGGGGGTGCTGAGCCTGGGGGTGTTGAGCCTGGGGGTGCTGAGCCTAGGAGTACTGCGACTGGGGGTGCTGAGCCTGGGGGTGCTGAGCCTGGGGGTACTGGGTCTGGGAGTGCTTCGCCTGTTGCTCCTCTTCCTGGTGGTTCGAGCCGCGAGCCGCTCTCTCCTCTGGAGCTACGTGAGTGGTTTGCCCGGCGCTGGAGGCGCGCTGCTGGAGCTGGGGGTGCTGCGGGTGCTGGAGGTTCTGTTGCTGCCGAGGGGGCTGGTACCACGGGTCCCGGAGGTGCTCGTACTGCGAGTACTGGAGCTGCCGGGCCCGGGGGTGCCTCTGGAGCTGGAGCTGCTACGGGTGGTGGTGCTGAGACTACGACGGTCGGTCCTCCTGAGGGTACTTCTGGCTCTGCTGGAGGTGCTGGAGTTGGAGCTGCTACTGGTGCTGGTGCTGCCTCTGGAGGTGTTGGTGCTGTCTCTGCTGTCTCTGGCGGTGCTGCGCGGCCTCGGCCGTACTTCGTTCCGCTCCTCCAGCAGGTTCTTGGTCTCCCGCCTTCCACTGGTCCTTCTCCTCCCGTAGAGTGTCCACAGCCTATTCCGTCGCAGTCACAGTTACAGCCCGCCTCTCCCCTGCCTTCTCCTTCTCCCTACGCTGGTCCTACTGGAGGTCTTGCTGAGCGTCGTGAGCCTGCGTCCCGCCCTGCGTCGCCAGTCCGAGCTTCTCGCCCTAGTGGTCGCGGTTCGCGTCAGCGTCCTCCTCCTGTTCCTGGCACGCACCAGATGTCTCTGCGTCCGTCCACTGCTCCTCTGCGTGCCCCTTTGCCTTCTCCTCCTGAGTCCTCTCTTCCTACTCTTGACGACCCGGAGTCGGACTCTCGCCGTGCTGCCAGTCCTACTGTCACGCGTCTTCTTGCTTCTCTTGTCACTGACCCTTCCTTTGAGTCCGCTGCTGCGTCTGCCCTAGTTGCGGAGCTGGTCGACTTTGCTGCTGCGTGTCGTTTAGACTACGCTGCCAGTCTTGTTGCTGCGTCTGCTGAGTCTGCTGAGTCTGCGTCTGCTGCGTCTGCGTCTGCCTGTCCTCCGTCCGTCGGGGGTGACAGTGCTCTTGGCACGGACGTCCTTGAGGACAGGCAGGAGGAGTTCCAGTGCTTTGCCGCCGCTTTGCCCCATCTTGTGTCCATGCTTGTTGCCCCTGAGGGAGACCCGGATGCTCTAGACATCCCGACCCCACGCTCTTACGCAGAGGCAATGGCCGGTCCCTACTCCTCTCAGTGGGAGTCAGCCATGGACGCAGAGATGGCTTCCTGGAAGTCCACAGGCACCTACGTGGACGCTGTTCCCCCTCCTGGGGCGAACATTGTCAGTGGCATGTGGATTTTCAGGGTGAAGCGGCCGCCGGGTTCTCCGCCTGTCTTCAAGGCGCGCTACGTGGCTCGTGGCTTCTGTCAGCGACAGGGAGTTGACTTCTTTCAGACCTTCTCCCCGACCCCGAAGATGACCACTCTTCGGGTTCTGCTGCACGTCGCTGCTCAGCGTGACTACGAGCTACACTCTCTTGACTTCAGCACTGCTTTCCTGCAGGGCCGCCTGCACGAGGAGATCTAGCTGCGCCGCCCTCCTGGTTTCACTGGGTCGTTCCCTCCTGGTACCCAGTGGAGCCTCCGGCGGCCAGTCTACGGTCTCCGCCAGGCGCCGCGCGAGTGGCACGACACACTGAGGACTACACTTGCGGCTCTTGGGTTTGCTCCTTCTACTGCTGACCCGTCGCTGTTTCTGCGCACCGACACCTCACTGCCGCCGTTCTACATCCTCGTGTACGTCGACGACTTGGTCTTTGCCACTGCGGACACTGCCGCACTCGCCCACGTGAAGTCCGAGCTGCAGAAGAGACACACGTGCACAGACCTGGGTGAACTGACAAGCTATCTTGGCTTGCGGATCACCCGGGACAGAGCACGCCGCACCATTACCCTGACTCAGTCACACATGGTGCAGCAGGTCCTTCAGCGCTTCGGCTTCATGTACTCCTCGCCTCAGTCCACTCCTCTGCCTACGGGACACTCGCTCTCAGCTCTGCCTTCGGATGAGTCCGTAGAGTCGAGTGGTCCGTATGCAGAGCTTGTGGGCTGCCTCATGTACCTGATGACCTGCACTCGACCTGACCTCGCATACCCTCTCAGCATCTTAGCACGCTATGTCGCTCCCGGCCGTCACCGGAAGGAGCACATGGATGCAGCTAAGAGGGTGTTGCGCTACTTGTGCAGTACGTCGGGCATGGGGCTAGTGCTTGGAGGGCGTGAGCGGCCTGTGCTCACTGGGCACTCAGACGCTTCTTGGGCTGACGACCAGGCTACTCAGAGGTCGTCTCAGGGTTACACCTTCAGTCTTGGCTCTGGCTCTGTCTCTTGGCGCTCTACTCGCTCTTCTTCGGTTCTCAGCTCCAGTTGTGAGGCTGAGATCTACGCCACGGCCATGGCTGCCCAGGAGCTTCGCTGGCTCACCTACCTGCTGACTGACCTTGGAGAGCGGCCTCGTTCTCCTCCAGTGCTGTACGTCGACAACAAGGCAACCATTGCCTTGTGTTAGGAGCACAGACTGGAGCACAGGATGAAGCACATTGCTCTGCGCTACTTCCTTGCTCGAGAGCTGCAGCAGCGTGGTCAGCTTCGCCTGCGTTTCGTGGCCACTGAGGCCAACACTGCTGATGTGTTCACCAAGGCACTTCCGCCTCGTGACCATCAGCGCTTTTGCACTCTGCTAGGCCTTGTGCCCACTGGGCCTCACTTGCTTACCTCTTGACCTTGCTTGTACTGCTGCATATATATATCCTTGCTCTTGCTTGTTTAGCACTGTTATATATATATGCTCTGCTGCATGTGAACTGGCCTTGTGGCCTTGACCTTGTGCTCGAAATTTGTGTGGTATCCTTGAGATCCACCCTGAGCTTGCTTTGCTTTGCTTTGCTTTGCTTGACTGGTCTTGTGACCCCTTGCTCTCCCCCACTTTGCCTATGGGGGTGTGTCAGATGATTATATATTGCTGATGCATATATGTAGGCTGTAGTGGGGTAGCCCATATGGGGTACAACCCAATTAGGGTTGGTACTTGTACTTGTTTCATTTCATAGTGCACCATTCCTCTCTCAACTCAACAGCACCTCTTCATGTGTTCCTTTGCTATATGTACTTCGAACCCTATAGTGAACACACATTCTCGCTCTATTCTCCACATGGTATCAGAGCTGGGTTCGTCCTGGCCTGTGGGCCCGCTTTACACTTCCGCTGCTAAGATTTTCCGGTCGCGCGCCTAGGGCGCGTGACGATTTTATTTTTACCTTGTCCCGCCCACGGGCGTGTGACTCCTTCCCTGCCCGTCGCGCGCCCCGTGGCACGTGACGGTGCCCTTCAGCTGCCCATCGTGCGCCCCGTGGCACACGATGGTGCCCTGCTCGTCGTGTGCCTCGAGGCACACGATCGGGCCCTTTTATTCTACCCGTCGTGCGCCCCGTGGCACTGGCCCGCGACGGGCCTTCTTTCCGCCCCTGCACTCCCTGAAGCCGCCCCTGACCCATCTGCACCGACACCTCTTCGCCGCTCTGCGGCTTTCTTCCTGCCCACCCCCCTCCTCCTTTGCCTCCCTGCAGCCGTGGGGAGGAGGGTATGGGGGTGGAGGGTGTTGGAGTGTGGCGTCACCTCTCTCCCTTCCCCTCCTCCTTCTTTCAGTCCCACCGCTGCAGCTGCCGCTGGGGGAGGAGGGTGTGAGGATGTGGGGGAGCAGGGGGAGTGGTACCGGGGTGGCGGGTGTGAGGCAACAAGCAGCCGTCCCTCCACCTCTCCTCTCTTCCCCCCTTTCTCTGCTGCTTCTGCAGCAGTGTGGGGGAGGGGAAGGGGGAGGGTGAGGAGATGGAGGGGGTAACCATTCAAAGTTAGCCCGCCTGCAGTACCTGCTGTTGCTTGTTTTATTGTTCGTTGGTGTACCTCTGCAGGTTGTGCTCTGCACTTAGCTATTCCTGCATGCAGTTACGGGGGGATGTCAAAATTATATTTATTATAACTGCATGTAGTTCTAGCAGTAGTGTAGTTATTAAATTTGTAGGTGGTGCACCTCTTCATGTGTTCCTTTGCTATATGTACTTCGAACCCTATAGTGAACACACATTCTCGCTCTATTCTCCACACTCGAGGTTGAACTGCTTCAGGAAATCTCGCCCCAAGATAAAATCTAATCCTTTGATGTTGGTGACTGGTAGCTTCGGCTTCCACCTCAACGCACCTATATGCAGTTGCAGTGATGCTTCGCCGTGGATAGGAAGCTTCGTACCGTCTACCATGGTTGCTGAAAACTGGGTCTCTTCCGCCTTCTCTCCAATTTTCTCCAATGCTCCGTGGTCACACACCGAGTGAGATGCACCGCTGTCCACCTGTGCCTGGAGGCGTCGCCTATTGCATAACACCTCGAGGAGTAGTGGTTTCTGCTGTGCTGAGTAGCCAAAGAGGGTCTCGTTAACAGGATCATAGGGTACATCAAACTTAATACCTTCCCTTTTTCCTATACCTGACTCAGCGCTTTCCAACTTCACCTAGGGGGTAGGAGGATTTTTCCGAGGCTTGTATAATTTTTCCTGAGCCTGGATGTCTCCTCTAAGCCTTGGCAGCTGTGTAGGCTTCACCTGTGGGCGACGGGGAGCCTTAACACTGTGTTGCGGGGAGAGAATATTAACTCCACGGAACGCACGACCCTTTTCTACGCTCCGTAGTACTTTGCCCAACTTCTCAGGTACCTGAATAATTTCTAAAGGCTTTTTCTTGGCCTCTAAACCTCCCCTGAATTCTTTGAAGGCTTGTAAACCACGAGAAGCAATATTCTTCGTTAGAGCATCTTTATAGGATACTTTTAACGAATTCTTACATTCGTGGGTGTTCGGCTGGAGTTTCCCGGTCGGTGCAAAGTCTTTTTTCGCGGAGCCTCCATTCGCCTCGGCGATTTCCCCTGATGCCGGCCGGTCGTAACGTTTTAAATCCGCGCCATCATTTTCTCCTTTTTTCACCCGCTCCGAAGTCGCCACGTCGTCGCCTTTTCCTGTTTTTCAGACCTTTACGCGATCGCCAGGTCGATCCGCGGCTACTGGCGATTCCCGTTTTTTTATTTCGGGGGTGCTCCACTGTTTCCGTCCCGGAGTGCCGCACGTGCTTTCTTCATTTTGTAGCACGACAAAAACTGATGTCCTGCTGCGCCGCAAAATTCGCATTTTGTCGGCTGCTGCTTCGCGTCGTATTTGTCGATATCCATCGGTTCGGTGAACGTGGGGGGTGCCGATCGCTCCGTGCCGAATGTACGGTTCGGCGTGAAGCGTCGTGTTTCGGGTTGACTTCGAGTCAGCGCGTCGTATCGCTCGGCAGCACGCACGATGTCTCTGTAGCTGTTGTAATTCGCCGCAATCACCTGCCGCCGAATCTCCATTTTTAACCCTTCGGTGTATGCCTGGATTTTTTCGCCTTCGGTCAGGTCGGTGATGCGGTTGAACAGTAACTCCATCTGCTACGTGTACTGTGTTACACTAATGTATTGTTTGTGTCGGTGTATCTGCTGCCGCGCCATGTAGGTTGTATTAATTTGTTCGAAACGCTTGATTAAATCTGCCTGAAACTGGTGCCACGTTTTCTCCCCGCGGGCTACGTCGGTGTAGTAAATCCATTCGAGAGCCGGTCCACGTAACAGTCTCGCTGCGAGCCGAATCCTTGTTGCTTCGTGTTGCGGGGTCGAACAGCCAATGGCCTCGAAGTAAATTTCGAGGGTGGCCACGAATCGCCGGACGTCGGATCCCTTCGCGCTTGGATCGAACGCCTCCGGGAGCCTCGGTCGTGCTGCTTCGAGGTTCGGCGATAGTGGTGCCATTGGTCCGTGAAATGTCGGTGTCGCCACTGCTGCTGGAGTTGTCGGTGCTGTAGTCGCTGTGGTCGCTGCTGCTGTGGCGGCTGCCGACTGGTTCGCGAGAAGCGCCTCTATTCGCTGGAGTGCCGCTCGTGTCTGGTCCAAGCCGGTGTGTAACTCCGTAATTTTCCGTACGGAATTATCACCGTTTTCCTCCATTTGGCGATTTATAGGAAGATTTGCGACGAAAATAAAAGAATTTTAGGCGGTGGTCATCTTACTGTGAGTCGAGTTGACTGCGGAAATAACGAGGGCTGATTCTGTAGGTTGCGTAATTCTTCCTTAGTCGAAATTCGCGTCTGATCTCGGCCGTTGAGAAGAAATTCGATCCGACGCTCCAAATTCCAACTTCTTTGGGCGAAATTCTCGAGGCCGTTGAGATTCGAACCGATCCGACGGTCAAAATTCCAACTTTTTCGCCACTGGACCTGAGGAGTGTTCGAAATCCGGTTCGAGGAGGACTTGGAAAAATTAAGCGGAACTGGTTAAACATACCCGTATCGGCGCTTTCGTCGTCGCCCCCGCGGTTTTTAAAGGCCGGAACTAAGCGGTTGAAGAACTCGCGTGTAAACCCGCTCTGATTGCCAAGTGTCAGGATCTAGTATCGAGTTCAGAAAAGAGAATGAGAATTGAGTCGAATTGAATCGAATTGAATGTTCACCTGGGTACAACACGAGGCTATATATAGGCTCGACACAAGACCCCGTAACCAGGTGTTACGCGAAGGCTCCGCGGGTCGCGAAGCCTCCCGAACAGATCCTTACCGAATTCGGTAGAAGGCAATTAGGTGGCAACCGAAAAGCCAGAATTCGGTGCACGCAACCTAGCTCGGTGCTATAACTATAATAAAATATAGGAAAGCACCTAGCCTAGGAAATCAAGCAATTCATGCATGCATATAAATATCCTATGCTAGAAATAGCATGATAAAAGTAAAGGCAAGCAAGCATAGCTGGCATAAGCCGTCGTACTCTCACAGAATATATCAGCAGTGTTGGCCCGAGTGGCCACGTAAACAAGACGAAGCTGACCACGCTGCTCCAACTCTCGAGCAAGGAAGTAACGCAGAGCGATGTGCTTCGTCCTGCGCTCCAGTCTGTGCTCCTAACACAAGTCACGAAGCGCTGAAGGACCTGCTGCACCATATGTGACTGAGTCAGAGTGATGGTGCGCCGTGCTCTGTCCCGGATGATCTGCAAGCCAAGATAGTTGCGCAGCTCACCCAGGTCTGTACACATGTGTCTCTTCTGCAGCTCCAACTTCACAAGGGCCAGTCCCTAGGTGTCAAGAGTGGCAAAGACCAAGTTGTCAACGTACACGAGGATGTAGAACGACGGCAGCGAACTGTCGGTGCGCAGAAACAGCGACGAGTCTGCAGTCGAAGAAGCAAATCCAAGAGCAGCAAGTGTCATCCTCAATGTGTCGTGCCACTCACGAGGAGCCTGGCAGAGACCGTAGACTGGCCTGCGGAGGCTCCACTGGGTACCTGCAGGAAACGACCTAGTGAAGCCAGGTGGGCGGCGCAGCCAGATCTCCTCGTGCAGGCTGCCTTGTAAGAAAGCAGTGCTGAAGTCAAGAGAGAAGCTCGTAGCCACGCTGAGCGGCGACGTGCAGCAGCACCCAAAGAGTGGCCATCTTCGGGGAAGGGGAGAAGGTCTGGAAGAAGTCAACTCCTTCTCGCTGACTAAAGCCCCGTGCAACGTAAAGAGCCTAAAAGACAGGCGGAGAACTCGGCGGCCGCTTCATCCTGAAAATCCACATGCCATTGACTATGTTCGCCCCGGGAGGGGGAATTGCGTCGACGTAAGTGCCTGTGGAGTTCCAGGATGCCATCTCTACGTCCATGCGTGTCTGTAACTGAGAAGAGTACTCACCTGCGATCGCCTCAGCGTAAGAGCGCGGGGTCGGGATGTCTATAGCATCCGGGTCTCCGTCAGATGCAAGCAGCATGGACACGAGATGAGGTACAGCAGCTGCAAGAAACTCAAACTCCCTACCTGTCCTCAAGGACGTCCGTGCCAAGAGCACACTCACCCCGGACGGACGGAGGACAGACAGACTTAGACTCAGCAACAAGACTAGCGGCGTAGTCGAGACGACAAGCCGTGGCAAAGTCAACAAGCTCAACGACTAGGGCACACGCAGCAGTGGACTCAAACGAAGGGTCCGAGACGATAGTGGCCAGGAGACGCGTGACAGTAGGAGTGGCAGCACGAACTAAGTCAGACTCAGGTTCCGGACCGTCAGGAAGAGAGGACGCAGGATGAGACGGCAGGGGAAGTCGCAGTGGAACAGAGGAAGGACGAAGTGTCATATAGTGAGTGGCGGGGACAGGAGGAGGACACTGACGCGGAGCATGACGACCAGTGCGACCAGCGAGAACAGGCAAGGCAGGCCGAGACTCAGGCTCACGACGCTCTGTAGGAGAGTCTGTCTGCTCAGTGTAAGGAGAAGGAGCAGGCAGCGGGAAGTCTGGCTGTAACTGTGGCTACGACTGGTCAGGCGGTGGACACATAAAGGGAGGAGTAAGGCCAGTAGAAGATGGGAGACTAAGAACCTGGTGAAGCACCGAGCCAGGTGGCGGCAGAGACGACGGCGACGGTGGAGCGAAAAACAGGCGCCGCGGCACAGTGCCTCCAGCACTAGTACGGCCAGCTCCAGCGCCCCCAACACCTCCAGCACCTCCAGCACTTCCAGTACCAGCAGCACCACCAGCTCCAGCAGCTCCAGTACCTCCAGTACGAGCACCTTCGGGACCAGCAGCTCCAGCAGCTCGAGCATCTCCAGCACCAACAGCACCACCAGCTCCAGCAGCTCTAGTACCTCCAGCACCAGCAGTACCACCAGCTCCGGCAGCTCCAGTGCCTCCAGCACAACCACTTCCAGGACTAGCAGCTCCAGCACCTGTAGTACCTCCAGCATGAGCACCTCTGGAACCAGCAGCTCCAGCACCTCCAGTACCTCGAGTAGCAGCACCACCACCAGCCTCGGCCGCTCCAGTGCCTCCAGTACGAGCACCTACGGGACTAGCAGCTCCAGCACCAGAAGCTCCAGCACCTCCAGTTCCTTCAGTAGCACTATTACCACCAGCTTCGGCTTCTCCAGTGCCTCCAGTACGAGCACCTCCGGGACCAGTAGCCCAGCACCTCCAGCAGCACCACCACCACCACCAGCTCCAGCAGCTCCAGAAACTCCACTACCTCCAGCACTGGCAGCACCACCAGCTTCGGCAGCTCCAGCGCCACTAGCACGAGCACCCCCGGGACTAGCAGTACCAGCACCACCAGCACCTCCAGCACTAGCAGCTCCAGGGCCTCCAGTACCTCCAGATACAGTAGTACCTCCAGAACCAGCAATACCTCCAGCACCTCCAGGACTAGCAGCGCCAGGGCCTCCAGCTCCAGCAGCGCCACTGCGAAGGCTACAAAGCCGAGCGTTCCACTCGCGCAACTGCTATGGTGAGAGAGGCTCCCGTAGTGTAGACGCATGACCCCTAGGCTCAGCACCCCTAGACTCAGCACCCCCAGGCTCCGCACGCTTAGGCTCAGCACCCCCAGGCTCCGCACGCTCAGATGCAGCACCCCCGGGCTCCACACTTGCTGTCTTAGCACCTCCAGGCTCCGCACGCTCAGGCTCAGCACCCCCACGCTCCACACGCTCACGCTCAACACCTCCAGGCTCTGCACGCTCAGGCTCCGCAACCGCAGGCTCAGCACCCCCAGACGCAGCATCCCGAGCAGCACCAGAGACACTAGTGACCTCGACAGGCTCAACCAAGGGGAGTGGGTCTACCTGAGACACACCTGAAGGAGCAGGACTCTGAGGGGGGAGGGGGTCTACCGAAGGGGGACCTGGAGCGAGGAAGAGCGGGGGGGGGGGGGGGGGAGGAAAGAGGGGCAGTACGGTAGGGGAAGAGATGGTAAAAGGGAACCAATTTGTCGAATGTGACGTCCTGAGAGGGTAGGACACGTCGCGAGGTGGGGTGGTAAAACTGCCTGCCAGGAGTGTCAGGGGGAAAGCCAAGGAAGGCGCAAGGAACGGCGCGCGAGGAGAGCATGTCTGCGAAGGTATCACAGACAAAGGCACGAAAGCCCCAGACCCGTAACACCGACGCATCGCCGACCTCTCTCGTCCAATGCAGTGTAGGCAAGGTCTTTGGCAAAGAGACACGGGGCCAGAGGTTGAGCTCATGCGCAGCGTACCGGACCGCAAACGGCCACAGAAAATGGGGAGCAGCCGTATGGATCATGGAGGTACGAGCGACCTCCATGACTAAGCCAATGCGGCGGTCAGCAACCCCATTCCGCTGTGGAGAGGCCGGAAGCGTGAACGACTGGAGGATGCCCTCCCCACGACAAAAGTCCCACAAGAGGTCAGAGGGGAACTCACCATCTCTGTCAGAGTGCAGCCGCAGGACAGGACGGTCCGTGTTAAACCGCTCGCGAAGCTGAAGACCAACACAGCGGATCCAAGGGATCAAAACATCAGGTACCTCCCCCTTGCTGCTCAAGGCGAAGACCTTGGTGTAACGCGAGTAGTCGTCAACAACGAGCAGAAATTATCGCTCGCGACCCTGTCCCTGGACGCGGGCTGGGCCCCACACGCCCATGTGGAGAGCCTGCAGGGGAGCAGTCTCCACGGGAAACGAGGAGGAGTGAGGAGCGGCGCGCTGCTGCCCTTCGACACAGGGAAGGCAGGGAGGGGCAGGCGAGGGTGGGAGGGGAGGCAGAGACTTGGGAAGACCAAAGACAAGGAGGCGGGAGTGCATGCCACGTAGTCGTGGCAGGGAGGGGTTACCTAGGTGGTGGTGCAAAAGGAGAGTCTGGTGCGAAAGGAGTCGACACGAACAAGGGGCTGCAAGCTAACCTGACACGGATGCAGACACAGCTACCTGAGGAGGCTAAGTAGTTAGTGTGTACAGGCTCGACCCAGGCCGATGGGTGAACGTGGCCAGGTGACGGCCCGTCCGTGCACACGTGCAGATCGCCACACACTGTCCTCCTAAGGTAAAGGTATCAACCCAAGCATCGTGAAGGACGGCGTTACTCACCAAGTTCGTAGAGAACGAGGGGAGGTGAAAACCTGACAATGAGCCAGATGGAACCACCGGACACGGGAGAAAAGTGGAGGAACGTGCACAAACCGGTCCCCAAGAGGGGTCAGCCAGAGAGATTGCAACCGATGTTGCGAGTGGTGTGACTGTGGTGCTGTCGCGAAAGAAGCAGCAAGAAGCACCTGAGTCAAGCGTGAAGGTGTGCAAGGCCTCAGTAGGCGCAGTACCAGAGAGAGCAGACTCACCAGCATCTAGAGCAGACTCACCAGCACGTAGAGCAGACTCACCAGCACCTAGAGCACACTCACCAGCACCTAAAGCAGTTGCTGCTATACCAGGGTCAGGCTGCACACACAGGTACCAGTCACTCTGTGTACTAATAGTCAAAGCATATATGGCAATGAAGATAGTGTCATAGTCTAGACCAAATATATCCACCTTGTTCCGAAGCAGCTCTAGCCAGCGGGGAAGCTCAGCCTCGCCGCCAAACACTGCACACCAGGCGTTGCTCAGACAGGCGAAGCAGCGAGCCTGTGTGTGACCAAGAAACCTGCAAGTCTAACCAGCCCGATCACTTGTGCGAATTACGTACGGGCAATGGACAACCTGTCAGAGGTCCACTGGTGATCCCCGATCAATCCTAGGGAAGGGTTACAAGCTCGTTGTCCTGGGGGGTTATGGGCGCACTGACCCGCTACTTAACAAGCCCTTTTATCCCAATGGTCTAGTGGTTGGGATTCTGACATGGTATCAGAGCGAAGGTCTCGGGTTCGAATCCCAGTGTTTGCACTTTGGGCATCCTAGTGCGGGGGGGTGTCAGAGGTCCACTGGTGATCCCCGATCAATCCTAGGGAAGGGTTACAGGCTCGTTGTCCTGGGGGGTTATGGGCGCACTGACCCGCTACTTAACAAGCCCTTTTATCCCAATGGTCTAGTGGTTGGGATTCTGACACAACCCCCCACTCTGAGCGTACCACTCACGAGGCTGCTGGGGCGTAAGGGTCTCGTGCGGATGCTGCTGCAGCTGCATCTGGCCACCGCCAGAAACTCCGCATTGAACAGCTCCAACGCATCTGCTACTACGGCCGCCGCCACCACACCTACTGGCGTACCACTCACGAAGCTGCTGGGGCGTAAGGGCCTTGCACGGACATCGCTGCAACTGCATTTGGCCACCGCCAGAAACTCCCCACCGAACAGCTCCACAGGGACTGCTACTACAGCCGCCACCACTCCCACTTCTGCCACCACCGCCGTCACCACTCCCACCGCTACTACGAAGTGAAGTCATAGCAGGCAAGCAAGGAGGCGCGCGACCAGTAGGTCAGTACGTAGGGAAGGCACTAGCACGAGTAGCAGCAGCAGAAGTAAGAGCAGCAGGGCGGCTCGGTGAGACTAGGCTGTAGCACCTCCAGCACTCCTAGCAGCACCTCCACCAGCAGCAGCAGTAGTATGAGCAGCAGGGCGGATCGGGTTGGCCAAGGCGGCTCGGGCAAGGCGGCTCAGGCTGGGTGGAGCGGCTCAGCCTGGGCATCGCGGGCAGCAGGGCGCGCGCTCTGCAGGGCAGCAGGGCGCGATGCGCGGGCTGCAGCACGGCGCGACGCGTGGGGCAGCAGGGCGCTACGTGCGGGCTGCAGCAGGGCGCGATGCGCGTGGCAGCAGGGCGCAACGCGCGGGCTGCAGGAGAGCGCGACGTTCGGGGCAGCAGAACGGGACGCGCGGGCTGCCGTAGGGCGTAACGCGCAGGGCAGCAGGGCGCGACGTGCGGGTTGCAGCAGAGCGCGACGCGCGGGGGCAGCATAGCGCGACGCGCAGGGCCCCGTAGGGCGCAACACGCAGGGCAGCAGGGCGCGACGTGCGGGCAGCAGCAGAGTGCAACACGCGGGGCAGCAGAGTGCAACACGCGGGGCAGCAGAGTGCGACACGTGGGCTGCCGTAGGGCGCGTCACACAGGGCAGCACGGCGCATGTGCGGGCTGCAGCAGGGCGCGACGCACGGGCTGCAGCAGGACGCGGGGCAGGGCGTGCGCGGGGCAGCACGACGCAGGGTAGGGCAGGGCGTGCGCGGGACAGCGCGACGTGAGGCAGGGCAGGGCATGCGTGGGGCAGCGTGACGCGGGGCAGGGCAGGGCGTGCGCGGGCCAGTGCGACGCAGGGCAGGGCAGGGCGTGCGTGGAGCAGCGGGACGCAAGGCAGGGCAGGGCGTGCGCGGGGCGGCGCGACGCAAGGCAAGGCAGGGCGTGCGTGGGGCAGCGTGACGCAAGGCAGGGCAGGGCAGGGCGCGCGCTGACGGCGCAGCGCAGGGCAGGGCGTGGGGTAATGCGATAGCCGCAGTCGGTCACTAGGTAATGGTGGGCCCGAAAAAAAAAAAAAAAAAACGGTCCTACGGACCTACTGCTCTGCAACCATGTCAGAAACTAACGAGCACGAATGATTGCATTGACATCAAACAGAGTACAAGTACTAACCCTAATTGGGTTGTACCCCAAATAGGCTACCCCACTACAGCCTACACAGCATAAGCAGCATTATAGTTTGACATCCCTTGCTAGCACGCCACGAAACCGAATATTGGCAGCAGCTACAGTATTGGTGGCTGCACTAGGTCTAACCACAAGACTTTGCGAACATTTGTTAGTGTTCGAAAAAAAACCACACTGATGATGCACGGTAAATTTTTTAAAACCTGATGTTACACTGCTCTATCAGTGTAACGGAAAAGTACACACTGCCCATAAGGGTTTTGAAAAAGCTACATTGCCAATCGTGAGTAGGCCAAATCCAAAACGAAGCCCTGATGGATGAAAGCAATGTACGCCCTTACACGAGTAAAGGAGGGGGGAGGGGGGGAGAAGGGATGGCATGTGTTCATTTCCCCCCAGAATCTAGTATTGCAATGGCACAAACGGTCCTTTGCCACTATGCACATTCATTTATCGCATGCACCCTGAGTCGCGATGTTCTCTCGTTGCTGCATTACTCATATATTTTTGCCATGAGACACCAGGTTAAGGCCTACATATACCCTAAAACTTCAAGATGGCCAAATAGTTTTGCCATGAAATATCAGGGCACGTTTTTACCTTTTAAGAGTTGCCCTGAGGCCTCAGGATGCCCTAAACCCTAGCACAGACCCTGGTTCAAACAAACGCCTCAAGAAGTGAATAAGAATCAATCTTGAATGCGATATTCCTGAATGTGAAGCCAATTACTTACGTACGTATCATGTTGAAACCATGAATTTGCTCGACCGTCCCAGCATTGTCGATAAATACCGCGGATGGTACGGCCGAACATAAGATTCAGGTATCAACATGAACGAATCCAATTGTACAAGTGAATGACAAGGTATAAGTGTCAAAACATGTTTGTATGTTCTTAGTTCTTCTAGGCTACAGTGAGGTGCTCAGTATATAGTACAACCCCGGTTAGAGTTTCATACTTGTATCTCCCTATTGCTAGTCATCCATTATTCCTGTCTTCCTACTTTAACATAGTTTCATAGCATGATCGTTCCTAGGGCCCACCGATCGTTCCGCCCTGCCCTGCCCGTCTATATTTTTCGGCCTTGCCCTTAGGCGCGCTGTGCTGCCCTGCCTTAGGCCCGCGCGCCGCCCTACCCTGCAGTCCGCGCTTGCCTCTGCAGCCCGCACTCTCCCCTGCAGCCGTGCTCGCCCCTGAACCCCGCGCTCGACCCTGCTGCCCACGCTCGCCCCTGTAGCTGCACTTGCCCCTATAGCCCGCACTCGCCCCTGCAGCCCGCGCTCGCCCTTGCAGCCGTGCTCGCCCCTGGTGCCTGCGCTCGACCCTGTAGCCCGCGCTCGTCCCTGCAGCCTCGCTCGCCCCTGCAGCTCGCGCTCGCCCCTGCTGCCCGCGCTTGCCCCTGCAGCCGCCCTCGCCCCTGCAGCCCGCGCTTGTCCCAGCAGCCGCGCTCGCCTCTGCAGCCTGCGCTCGCCCCTACAGCCCGCCCCCTGCTGCCCGTGCTCGACTGTGCAGCCCGCGCTCTCCCCAGCAGCCGCGCTCGCCCCTGCAGCCTGCGCTCGCCCCTGCAGCCAGCGCTCGCCCCTGCTGTAGGGGTGAGCATGGCTGTAGGGGCGAGCGCGGGCTGCCGGGGCTAGTGCAGGCTGCAGGGGCGAGCCCGGCTGCAGGGGCGAGCGCAGGCTGCAGGGGCGAGCGCGGGCTGCAGGGGAGAGCGTAGCTGCAGGGGCGAGCGGGGGCTGCAGGGGCGAGCGCGGCTGCAGGGGCGAGCGCGGCTGCAGGGGAGAGCGCAGGCTGCAGAGTCGAGCGCTAGCTGCAGGGGCGAGCGCTCCCCTTGCAGCCAGCGCTCGCCCCTGCAGCCCCCGCTCGCCCCTGCAGCTACGCTCTCCCCTGCAGCCCGCGCTCGCCCCTGCAGCCTGCGCTCGCCCCTGCAGCCGCGCTCGCCTCTACAGCCTGCGCTAGCCCCGGCAGCCCGCGCTCGCCCCTACAGCCATGCTCACCCCTACAGCCCGCACTCGCCCCTGCAGCCACGCTCGCTCCTGTAGCCCGCGCTCGCCCCTGCAGCCAACGCTCGTCCCTGCTGCTCACGCTCGACTCTGCAGCCCGCGCTCTCCCCTGCAGCCGCGCTCGCCCCTGCAGCCGCGCTCGCCCCTGCAGCCCCCGCTCGCCCCTGCAGCTACGCTCGCCCCTGCTGCCCGCGCTCGCCCCTGCAGCCTGCGCTCGCCCCTGCAGCCGCGCTCGCCCCTGCAGCCTGCGCTAGCCCCTGCAGCCCGCGCTCGCCCCTACAGCCATGCTCGCCCCTACAGCCCGCGCTCCCCCCTGCAGCCACGCTCGCTCCTGTAGCCCGCGCTCGCCCCTGCAGCCCGCGCTCGCCCCTACAGCCCGCCATGCCCTTAGGCCTGAGAGCTGCCCTGACCTGCAGCCCGCAAGCTCCGCTGCCCTGCCCTTAGGCCCGCGCGCCGCCGTGCCCTTAGGCTTGCACGCCGCCCTGCCCTTAGGCTCACTGCTGTGCAGCTGTTGCTGCTACTGCGTTGGTGCTGCCACCTAAGATGCTGCTGCCGCCTGCGCCACTGCTGCCACTGCCTATCATGGCCACTATCACGGTCGTAACAGCGTCTAGGGGTGGACAGCAGTAGCCACTGCCTCATCCAAACACTCTATTGCCACAGCAGCTTCGTGAGTGGGTTAATCAGCGAGGCCGCTTTGGTCCTGGAGCTTGGGATTACTTGCGTGCGGGCGGTAGTGGACAGCAGCGACGCGTCTCTAGTAGTGTCGGTGCTGCTGCTCTAGGTGCTAGTGAGTCTGCTTCCGCTCTAGATGCTATTGCATTTGCTGCCGTAGGTGCTAGTGAGTCTGCTGCCTCAGCTGACGCCTTGCACACTTTCACACTTGACTCTGGCGCGTCTCGTTGCTTCTTTCATGATTGCACCACAAACACACCACTTGCTGCACATGTCCCAGTCTCACTGGCTGACCCCTCTGGGGGCCTCGTCGTCGAATGAGCCTCCACTGCCCTCCCGTGTCAGGCAGTCCCCTCCGGCTCTCTTTCAGGCCTCCACTTCCCCTCGTTCTTGACGAACTTGGTGAGCAATGCAGTCCTTCAGGATGTTTGGGTTGATGCCTTTATCCTTGCAGGGCATCGTGTGGCGATCTGTACATGCTCCCGCACCGGACGTCACCTTGCTACGTTCATTCGGTAGCCTGGGTCCAGTCTGTACACCCTGACCACTGCGTCTGCACATGTGGCTGCGTCATGTTAGGTGGCTGCGTCGAGCTAGGTGTCTGCGTCTGGTCAGTTCGCTACGCCGTGCTGGTGTCGGGTACACTCCCATCAGACTCTTCTCTGGCACCACCGACTCGATCACCCCTCTCTGCCGCATCTCCACATAATGCACTCCCGACTCCTTGTCTCTAGCCTTCCTAGGTCCCTGCCCCCCCTCCCACACTCGCCTGCCCCGCTGTGCCTTCCCTGCGTCGAGGGGCGGCAGCTTACCGCTCCTCACTCCTCGTTTCCTCCGACCACTACTCCTCTGCAAACTCTCCACATGGACGTGTGGGGCCTGGCCCTTGTCAGTGGGACGGACCAGGAGCGCTACTTCATGCTGGTCGTTGACGACTACACGCGCTACACCACCGCCTTCCCCTTCCACGTCAGCGGTGATTTCATCCCCCAGATCCGTGCTACTCGTCGCCAGTTGCGCGAGCGGTTCCAGCGGGACCTTCCAGTCCTGCGTCTGCACTCTGAGAGGGGCGGTGAGTTCTCTTTCGGCCTCCTTGCGGAGCTATGTCAAGACGAGGGCATCCGCTAGACGTTTACGCTTCCAGCCTCTCCGCAACAAAATGGGATTGCTGAGCATCGCATTGGCTTGCTCATGGAGGTTGCTTGCACCTCCATGATCCATGCGGCTGTTCCCCATTTTGTATGGCCGTTTGGGGTCCGATACGCCGCAACTAAACCTTTGGCCCCATGTCTCGTTGCCCGAGACCTCGCCCACACTCCGTTTCAGGTCTGGGGCGCGCTCTTCCTTGTTCGCGATACCACCGCGAGCAAGCTCTCTCCTCGCACTCTACGTTGCGCCTTCCTGGGCGTCCCTACTGACAATCCGCCATGGCAGTTTTACTACCCTCGCACGCTTCGAGTCCTGTCCTCCCAGGACGTCACTTGTGACGAGTCTGTAAGGAGGTGGTGGAGGTGCTACTGGAGGTGCTATTGGAGGTGCTGGAGCTAGAGGTACTAGAGGTACTGGAGGTGCTGTAGCTGCTTGTCCTAGAGGTGCTCATCCTAGAGGTGCTAGAGCTGGTGGTGCTGCTGGTGCTGGAGGTGCTAGAGGTGCTGCTGGTGCTGGTAGCGCTAGAGTTGTAGGTACTGGAGTTACTGGAGGTGCTGGAGCTGTTGGTCATGGAGGTGCTCGTACTAGAGGTGCCAGAGGTGCCGGAGCTGGAGGTGCTGCTTATGCTAGAGGCGCTGGAGCTGGAGGTACTGGAGGTACTAGAGGTGCTGGAGCTGCCGGAGCTAGTGGTGCTGGAGGTGGTGGAGGTGCTACTGGAGGTGCTAGAGCTGGAGGTACTGGATGTGCTAGAGCTGCTGACGGTACAGGTACAGTGCCGCGCCCACCGTTTTTCTACCCGCAGCAGCAGTCGTCCCTGCCACCGCCTGAATCGGCCCTTCGCCAGGTTAGTCATAGTTGCCATCTGGCTCCCCACTGCCTGCTCCTTCTCCTTACGCTAAGCTGCCAGACTCCCTAACTCAGCGTCGTTAGCCTGCGTCTCATGCCTTCATACCTGTTCGTGCTCGTCGGGTCGCCCGTCCTCGTCCTCCTGCTGTCCCAGGCACTCACGCTATGGCACTTCATCCTTCCTCTGATCCACAGTGTGTTGCCCTGCTGTCTCCTTCGGCGTCCTCTCTTTTTGACGTGCCTGACCCTGAGTACAACCTTGCTCGTGCTGCCAATCCTACTGTCATGTTACAAGACGAACTTAGCTAGGAACAGGTTTAACTAACGGGCCTAGGCTACTAAGCCTAGGCCAAGCGGGTGTCGAGAGTGTTGTGCCAAGGAGGATTGAGAATGGTTGGGTTCACTATAGGACCAAAGGTACATATAGCAAACAAACAGGTGCACCACCAAGCAAACAATCAGATAACTACACTTTAGTAACTACAGCAAGCAGGGTATATTAAATATAACTTTAACATGTCACTCGTCTCCTCACTACTGCCGCCACTGTCCCTGACTTTGATTCTACTGCTGCGTTTGCCCTCGTCACTGAGCTAGTAGACTTTGCTGCTAGGAGTCATCTTGACTATGTGGCGAGTCTTGTTACTGAATCTGAGCCTGTCTATCCTCCGCCCGTCGGGTGTGAGCCTACCCTTGGCAGTGACGTCCTTGAGGACAGGCAAATTGAGCTTGAGTGTCTCGCGGACGTTTTACCTCGTTTTGCATCCTTGCTGCTTTGACCTGAGAAAGACCCGGATGCACTTGACATCCCTACCTAGCGCTCTTACGCTGAGGCGATCGCAGGTGAGCACTCCTCTCAGTGGTGGACAGCCATGGACGAAGAGATGGCTTCCTGGAAGTCCACAGGCACCTACGTCGACGAGGTTCCTCCTCCTTGGGCGAACATAGTCGATGGCATGTGGCTTTTCTGAGTGAAGCGGCCGCCGGGTTCTCCGCCTGCCTTCAAGGCGCGTTATGTTGCTCGAGGCTTCAGTCAGCGACAAGGGGTCGACTTCTTCCAGATCTTCTCTCCCATCCCGAAGATGACTACTATTCGGATGTTGCCGCTCGTCAAAGCATAACGTGACTACGAGCTACACTCCCTAGACTTCTCCACAGCTTTCTTGCAGGGCAGCCTTCACGTGGAGATCTGACTGCGCCGCCCACCTGGCTTCACTGGGTCGTTTCTTGAGGTTACCCAGTGGAGCCTCTGGTGGCCAGTCTACGGTCTCCGCCAGGCGCCCCGCAAGTGGCACGACACACTAAGGCCGACACTTGTGGCTCTTGGGTTTGCTCCTTCCTCTGCTGACCCGTCGCTGCTTCTATGCATCGACACTTCTCTGCCGCCGTTCTACGTTCTCGTGTATGTCGACAACTTGGTTTTTGCTACTGCTGACAGTGAGGCGCTGACCCTAGTGAAATCGGAGCTATAGAGAGACACACCTGCGCTGACCTAGGTGAGCTGCGGAGCTATCTTGGCTTGCAGACCACCCGAGATAGAGCACGGCGCACCATCACCTTGACTAAGTCACACATGGTGCACCAGGTCCTTCAGTGCTTCCGCTTCCAATACTCCTCGACACAGCCCACTGCTCTGCCTACTAGCCACTCGCTCTCAGCTCCACCTTCTGACGAGTCCGTTGAGCCGAGTGGTCTATATCTAGAGCTTGTGGGTTGCCTTATGTACCTGATGACGTGCACACGACCTGACCTCGCATACCCTCTCAGCCTCATGGCTCGCCACATGGTTCCCGGTAGACTCTGAAAGGTGCACTGGGATGCTGCGAAGGTGCTTCGTTACTTGTGCAGTACATCAGGCATGGGGCTCGTGCTTGGAGGAGAGGGTTCATTGGTACTCACACAACACTCCGACGCTTCTTGGGCTGACGACCAGGTGACTCAGCGTTCGTCATAGGGTTACACCTTCAATATTGGCTTTGGTTCTGTCTCGTGGAGGTCCACTCCTTTTTCTGTGCTTGGTCCTATCTGTGAGGCCGAGATCTATGCTGGGCTATGGCTACATAGGAGCTATGCTGGCTGACCTACTTGCTGACTGATTTGGGGAAGCGACCTCGTTCTCCTCCAGATCTGTACGTTGACATCAATGCCACGTTGGCCTTGTGTCACGAGCAGAGACTGGGAGCACATATTGAAGCATATATTGAAGCACATTGCTCTTCCCTAATTTCTTGCTCGAGAGCTGCAGCAGCGTGGTCAGCTTCGCCTTTCCTACATGGCCTCTCGGCAAACACTGCTGATGTCTTCACGAAGGCCCTAGGGTCTGGTGATCATCAGTGTTTTTGCTCTGCTCTAGGGCTTCTGCCTGTTCTGTTAATGTTAGGTTTGCGGCAGCCATGGCTAGCGAGTGAAGTAACGAGGAAAAAAAAAGTTAAACTAGAGAAAGAGTCGAGAGACATTTGAAAGATAGGGTTGGGAAGCCCCAACTGAAACTAGGGCGTGTTCAATGCAGAGATAAACTGCTAAGTGAACCTGAGATGAACCAAAATTGAAACTAAGTCTAATAGTGGCTGAAAAAATAATATAAGGTCAAAAAGAAATGCAGAGCGAACACTAGCCTACTCCAACACACCCGCAGGCTAGGTGAAGCTCTGGAACATAACACCTAGCGAACCGGAACATCCCCAGAAGTGGCGAGACGAGTGAGACCAAGCGCGTGGACGTAGAAACGGTGCGGCGCACGAAGGAGGGCCTTGGTGAAAATGTCAGCAAGGTTAGCGTCTGCGGCCACCTTGCGAAGGCAGAGGAAACCAGACTGCACGAGTTCGCGCACAAAGTAGTAGCGGACCTCTATGTGCTTGGTGCGGGCGTGATGGACATGATTTCTAGTGAGATGAATCATGCTCGCACTATCACAGGAAAGCGTCACAGACTGCTGAGAGTGACCAAGCTCAGCAAGGAGAAAGGAGAGCCAGCGAGCCTCTTGAGCTGCCAACATGCCTCCGTACAACTTAGCCTCACAGGTGGAAAGACAGACAGAGGATGAGCGAGTAGAGCGCCAGCTGATGAGACCGCTGCCAAGATTAAAACCATAACCCTGTGAAGAGCGCCGGACAGGGTGAGAATCAGCGTAGGAGGAATCATTGTAACCGGAAAGAATGGGGGGAGAAGAGCCACCAAGAGTGAGTGCAAGATCAGAGGCAGCGCGAAGATAGCAGAGAACGCGCTTGGCAGCCGCCCAGTGCACGTCAGTGTGGCGACCAAGGCCAACAAAACGAGAGAGGACACTGAGGGGATAAGCAAGATCAGGGCGAGTGCACATCATAGCATGCATGAGTGACCCGACGAGCTCTGGATAGGGTCGCAATTCTGAGGTGGGAGCAGGGACAGCAGGGGCAGTGAGCTGATGGTTAAACGGAAGAGGAGTGGAGACCGGTTTGGCCTGGGACATTTCCAACCGCTGAAGGATGGAGTGAATGTAGAATGACTGAGAAAGAGAGATGGTGCGGGCAGCACGATCGCGACGAATCTCCATGCCAAGATAGTGACGAAGCTCGCCGAGATCCTTGCACAGAAGACGCGCCTGCAGGGCCTTCTTGACAGCAGCCAAATCGGCAGAATCCTCAGCAAGCAGCACCAAGTCGTCCACATAGGCAAGAATGTAAAGCC
Organism: Closterium sp. NIES-65; assembly: GCA_948144175.1. Classification (NCBI taxonomy): domain Eukaryota; kingdom Viridiplantae; phylum Streptophyta; class Zygnematophyceae; order Desmidiales; family Closteriaceae; genus Closterium; species Closterium sp. NIES-65. The sequence goes on along the minus strand of CANXME010000062.1, from coordinate 856,256 downwards.
TGTGAGGGGAAGTGCGAATGAAAAGACTGGGGTCGGAGGTAGAGGTGGAGAAACCAAGAGAGTGAAGAGTTGAGGCGAGCTTGGCATGCCACTCGTGGGGAGCCTGCTTGAGGCCATACACAGGGCGCTTCAGCTCCCAAACGGTGCTTAGAGGAAAGGGGCAAGGAAAGCCTGCGGGGCGCTCAAGGAAAATGCGCTCATGAAGCTCGCCCTGAAGGAAAGCATTGGAAACATTCATGGAATGGATCTCCCAATCCCAGCGAGCACCTAGGTCAAGAAGGAGGCGAAGGGTGGGGAGGCGAGCAGTGGGAGAGTAAGTAGCTAAGTAGTCAATGCCTTCACGCTGGGTGAAGCCTTTGGCGCAAAAGCGGGCTTTGAAGAGAGGAAGCTCCCCAGGCAACTACTTGACACGAAAGACCCATTTGCCCTTGACAATGGTGGCACCAGGGGGGGGGACAGAGTCGACATAGGAATTGGTATGAGTGAACACCTCACACTCAGGAATGATGGCAGCCATCCACTCCGAGGCGTGAAAGCTAGAAACGGCCTCGGAAAAGGAATGAGGGATGGGAATGGCGGCAGTGTCGGCAGAGAGAAGAGTGGGTGAATTGCTGAAGTCGCCGATGGTGACACAGAGAAGAGGGGAGACAGGGTGAACAGAGAAGAGTTCCTCAAACCGATCTTCAAGAAGATTGGGGTCCTGAGAGGAAGATAGACGAGCGAAAAGAGCAGAGTGTTGAAAATCGGACATTACGCGGGTCATGGAGCGAGTGAGGCGTGGGGAGGGTGGGGGAATGGGAACAGAAGGAAGGGAAGCATCAGAAGGTGGTGATGGAGAGGGCGTGGGAGCTGAAGAGAAAGAGGTAGGAGGAGATTTGCCTGAGGTGACGGCGGAAGGAGGGACGGAGGGGGCATGCGGGAGAGGAGGAGCAGGGGTGGGGGGAAGGGGAGATGGGGAGAGAGCAGCGGAGGGAGGAGGGGAGGGACGCGGATCAAAGTCAGACCAATGGAGAGAAGGAGCAGGAGGGGTGGGAGGGGGAGAGAGAAATGGAGAGCGAGTTTCGTCAAAGATGACATCCTGGCTGCGAATGAGCTGCTGAGAGGAGGGAGCATAGAAAAGGTAGCCAGGACAATCAGAGTTCATGCCAATGAATGCACAGAGCTGCATCTTAGGAGCGAGTTTCCCACCCTGACGTGCCCGATCAGCCGGATTGAGGAGGACATGAGACACAGCCCCACACCTGAAGAGGGCGAGCAGAGGGCTGGCCCGTCCAGAGCTGAAAGGGGGTAATGGTGGGGCGAAGGGGATGAGGGCGAAGGTTGGAAAGAAGAGTTGCGTGAACAAGAGCATAGCTCCAAAGAGAGCGGGCAGCGGAAGCATGGGTGAGGAGACATCGAGTGATCTCCATGAGAGTGCGATTGCGACGCTCGGCAACGCCATTCTGTTCAGGAGAGTGCGGGAGGGTCGAGTTTTGGCGAATGCCATGAGAGGAGCAGTAAGAGGAGAGAGAATGATTAAAGAACTCGCCACACCCGTCGGAGTGGAAACGCGCGACAGGACGCCCGAACCGAAGGCGAGCCTGTTCAGCCCAACGAATGATGAGGGAAGGGGCGTCAGATTTGGCACGAAGTGGATAGACAGTGGCAAAGCGGGAATGGTCATCAATGAGAAGGAGGAAGTAGCGGTGACCTTGTCGGGAGGCAATTGGGGAAGGACCTCAGAGGTCCATATGCACGAGATCAAGAGGCTGGGGGGAGGCAGAAGGGGAAGAGGGATGAGGAGAATGAGAGAGCTTGGCTTGAACACAAGGAGTGCATAGAGGGGCGAGAGAGGGAGGAAGGGGCGGAGAGAGGAGGGAAGATCGTGAAGTAGCTTCGAATGGACCATGCTGCAAAGGAGAGGGAAGTGTGGGTGGCCGAGACGATGATGGAGAAGAAGGGTAGGTTGGGTGAGAGAGCGACAGTCGCAAGAGGAAATGGGTGGAGCGGAAGCGGGGGAAGTGTGATGCGCAGACGAGGGGAGAGAAACACGGAGGGTATAGAGACGAGAGGTAGGGGAAAGGGTGAAACGAGCGAGATGGCGGTCTTGGTAATGAAGATCACAGTAAAGTTCACCTGCGGGAAAACTCGCTCGCACACCAAGGCATTGGAGGGCGGAGAGGGAGAGAAGGTTATGACGACAGGAGGGAACATAGAGGCTAATGACTACGCCAGAGGGGGAGGCAGGACAGGGAAGAGAGGAAGTGCCGGTGCATGTCAGGGTCATGGTCTCCCCAGCTCCATGAATAAAGAGAGGGCGGGGAAAGGAACGAAGAACACCAGCATCACGAAAAACAGAGTTCGTAGCACCACTCTTGAGGACAAAGTCCAAGGTGCGAGGGAGAGAGAGAGCAGCAACCGTGGAGCAGGAATATGGAGAGACAACCCTAGGAGCAGAAGGAAGAAGAGGCATGGCAAAGCGAGGGTCCATGAGAGGAGAAGCACCAAGAATGCTAGCATGAGAAGGCATGGTCACATTGAGAGCAGAGGGAAAAGCGTCAGCACCAGGAGCCGCGACGGAAAGCGATGGCGGGGCAGGGGACTGGCGACGCTGGTGAGACTGCACAAGCGTGATAGGAGGAGAGGTCCAGCGGTAAAAGGGAGAGGCGGTCCAAGAGGGAGAGAGGGGAGCAGATGACGCGTAGGGTAGGGAAAGGAAAGGTAAGGGATGAGGGACAGCAGCAGGAGGGAGAGGGCAGTAGCGGCGAGGAAGAGAGGGAGTCGTAAGTATGGGCGCCATAGGAGGGGAAGGAGACAGAAGCAGAGGAGTTGAGGGGAGAACTAAGAGGCGGAGGTGTCAACGGGAGTTGTGTGTTGGCCCCGTCCACGCTTGGGCGGAGCCGACTTCGTGGTGGGATGTACGGAAGGTCACCGACTTTCAAGGTCACCGACTTGCAAGGTCACCGACTTTGCAAGTCGGCACCGACTTGGGAGGTCGCCAACTTCAAGAGGTCAGTCTGGAAGTCGGCGCCGACGTAGAAGGGGCGTCGACCTGATGACGCCGACTTGGGTAGCTGACAACTGCACTGGTCGACCAAGAGTGACGTCGACCTGGATCTGGTCGACCGGAGGAGTGGTCGACCTGGTGAGGTCGACTTGGTGTGGTTGTCGACTTGGGAGGTCGACGAGCACATACAGGAGCAGCTGGTCGACATAGTTGCCCGGTCGACCAGGATACCTGGGTGACGAGGTTCTGCGAAGGAGTGCGACGGTCACCCAGGCGAAGTTGGCGAGACCGACCTCCATGGTGATATCCCGAGGTCGTCGTGGCGGATCAGAGGCAGTCGCTAGCCCGAGGTTGACGTGGTGTGTGCGCTGTGCAGGTGACGAGACTTTGCATGCCAATCATCTGCGCGCACCTGCAAAGCGGGTGCACTGCTGTCCTGCGTGAGCAATGCTGGCACGCCGTCAACCTGCAGCGTTGGCAAGCTGTCGACTTTGCACTACTGTAGCGTGGTCGACCAAGTCGTGCTGGAACGCGGTCGACCATGCTGTGCTGGCGGTCGACCAACCTGAATGCTAGCTCTGATGTAGTCTTGCATTGCCAACTTCATTGTACCATTATTGACAACTTTCTCTAGTGAAACTCTTGCCAAATTGCCCCGTGAACTAGCAAGCAGTGTGAGCACTAGGAAAACGTCTAAGGACCAACGAACGCAGACATCACACGAGCACACGTGCCTAGCCAGTACTCTAAGCTCCCGTTGTAGTAGTTATCTCCGCATGGTGCGGTGAGCGTGGACGGCACACGACTTACCCTTCAGTCAGGTCGACGTAGACACCACTTACCTATTTCGTAGTTACAGGCCGGCAACTGTGCGGTAGTCACTATGGTAGGAGTCGTAGGTAACGCGGGGGTGGTGGACACCCTGGAGGCACGGTTGGAGAACGCGAGGAGGAAGCACGAGGCCAACGAGTATGGTGACTTGCCCTGGGCGGTCATTGAGGCTGGACTCCGCTCCACGTGGGCGACGGAGCACCCGTCTCGACCTGCCTCTCCTCGTCCGGTGAACAACGAAGGCGGCGTCGACGTGGGCGTCAACGCCGGTGGTGGTCAAGTCGGCAGCAGTGCTGGAGGCACGTCGAGGCAAAGAGGTGTGATACATGCCGATGAAGTCGGCGGCGTTCAGGCGCGAGGGATGCAGACATCAGCGGCTGCAGGCTCTTCGCAGGGTGACGTCGGAGGCCGACGTAGTGGGCTGTCGCCGATGACGGCGACCCAAGTGACGGCAGGAGGGATTGCGCCGAGCTACGGCTACTTCAAGTTCACGCTGGACAGGATCTCGGTCACCCCCCCACTGTTCGGTCGACCCGACATTCTCACCTGGAAGGAAGCTATCGAGCCCCAGCTGGAGATGGCTGGGCTGATCGGCTTCGCCCGAGGGACCGTGGTGACGCCTGGAGAACACCACCCCGACTTGCGAGCGGAGTTCCGCGCCGTGCAGCTTTTGACCTTCACGGTCATCTCGCGGTGCTGCTCGCCGGGCATGCAGATCGCCTTAAAGTGGTGCCGGGAGTACATCGACGCCGGCCACCGGGCGTGGCACTTCATTGAGTCGACGTACCAGGTCACCGATGACCTGTTCATCGCCCAGCTGGAGGGACAGCTGACGCACCTGCGTATGGGTGACGAGGAGACAGCGACTGACTACTGCAACCGAGCCCGGCGAATTCTCGCCACTATCAGGATGGCCGGCGCGCAGTACTCCACGGCGTCGTACATCACCCATGTCATGCAGGGACTTTCTAGCAACTATAACCTCCTGAAGCGGCTGTCCATGGCGCCGAGCACAAGGGCGACGCTAAACCTGACCTCATACATCCTGCAGGACGAGGCGATGCAGGAAGCTGAGCGGTCACAGGAACTCTTGGTGTAGGCCAACTTCGTCGCCCCGGCGAAGCAAGGAGGCCGACCAGGAGAGCGCGGACAGTCTGGTGGCGGCGGGAGCGGTGGCTGGAAGTCGACCAAGGAGGTCGAGAAGAAGTCGACCAAGGACGGCGGTCAAGGAGGGGGAGGTCGACGTCGGGAGTGCTGGATCTGCCACAGCCCCAATCACCTCTCCTTCGAGTGTCCTGACCGCAGTGACTCCGACGACGACAACAAGGGCGGCCGCGGGAGGTCGAGCAGTCGTCGTCCTCGTCGAGGAGGAAACCGGCCGCGCAAGGAGAAGCAGTCGACCAAGACGTCGACTTCGGCGAACGACGCCGACTCCCCTGCTGGCAGCAAGGCGCGGGATGACAAGACGGCGTCGTGCTCGCTGGTCGGCGTCGTGGAGCCGACAGTCTCGCTGGCGCCGGAGGCCGGAGAGGACTTCCAGGCGGTGGCGGCAGCTGTGCAGGCGAACCCGGCGGTGGTCCTGCTCGACAGCGGTTGCTCCCACCACCTGATGGGGACGAAGGAAGTCTTCGTCGACCTGCAGCCGAGCGGCTTCATCAAGCACGTGCGCGGCTTCAATGGGGCGCTGAAGGATGTCCAGGGCCGCGGCACCGTCGCCCTGCAAGGGGAGGCCGGGAAGCAGGTGCTCATCCCCGACGTGCTGTACGTCCCGGGTGTGCGGGCGAACTTACTGTCGTCCGGCCAGCTTAAGGAGCACGGCGTGAAGGTGCAAGAGGACGGCGACGGGATGGTGCTCGTCTCGGCAACGGGAGAGGTGCTCGGTCGGGCGACGTACTCCGGGCGTGTCCTCTGCACCGACCTGCGTCCCTGCTCAACGAGGTCGACGTCGCCCACGACGGAGGTTGTGGCTCTGCGGGCGATCGTCTCGAAGACGAAGTCGACGCCGGACCGTATGCATGCCCGGCTTGCACATGTCGGCATGGACACCATACGGAGCTCGGCGAAGAACGAGGTCGCCATTGGGCTGGACCCCAAGTCGGCGACGGGCGCCGACTCCCCGTGTGTCTCGTGCGTCGGCGGGAAGCTGGCGCGGCACACCTTCCCCGACCAAGGCTCCGACGCCGACGATGTGCTGGCCGTCGTGCACATCGACCTGTGCGGGCCATTCCGCGTGGCTGCCAAGGATGGCAGCCTGTACTTCTTGTTGCTGAAGGACCGCAAGACCCGCTACGTGTGGGTGAAGCCGGTCACCAAGAAGTCAGATGCGTTGCCGGCGTTTGTGCAGTGGCTGGCACTGGCTGAGCGGCAGACGAAGAGGTCGGTGTTAATGCTGCGCTCTGACCGGGGAGGGGAGTTCCTCGGGAAGCAGTTCACCGACTTCGTGAACGGCAAGGGGATCGTCCACGACCTGACCTGCCCATACACCCCGCAGCAGAACGGCATGGCGGAGCGGGAGATGAGGACGGTGGTGGAGTCGGTGCGGACAATGCTGCTGCACATGGGCGTGCAGCACCAGTGGTGGCACCTCGCTCTCCGGCAGGCCGTCTGGGTCCGCAACTGCCTTGAGAGGTCGGCGCTGCCGCCGGGGACGACGCTGTACCAACTGCTGACCGGGAAGAAGCCCGACTTGTCGCTGGCGCGGGTGTGGGGCTGCATGGCGCAGTTCTTAGTCACCGAGCAGCAGCGTGGTGGGAAGCTGCAGCCGAAGGCCAGGTGGGGCCTGCACCTTGGCGTGTCGACGGCGAGCAAGGGCTGGGAGCTCCTCGACGTCGACGCCGACCGGGTGGTCACCACGTCGGATGTGGTGTTCTACAAGGAGCTGTCGCTGGCCGAGTGGAAGACGGAGTACGGGTCGGTGTCCGGCCGCTCGTCGCCCACCCCGCCCTCTGACACCTCGTCGGCGACGCTGCCACTGCTTGCCGAGGTCGGTGAGCTTGCTATTACGGACGTCGAGGACGTCTGCCCCCCTACCCCTCCCCCTCCGACCGCTGCCCCTCCCCTCGTGGCCGACCTGCGTGGGCTGACCTCGGTGTCGGCCTCCGGCGATGAGGGGAGTAGTGGGACGTTGCCTTCGGCCAAGTTCATCGCCGGTGGCCGACGTGACGAGCGGCAGGTCGACTTGGGATTGCAGTCAACGTCGACAGGGGAGGAGCAGGTCGAGAAGCAGGTCGAGGACCAGCGGCCGACAAAGTAGCAGACAGCAGTGACGCCGACCAAGGAGCAGTCGGCGACTGGGCAGTCGGCAGGGGAGCCGACCATAGGGGAGAAGTCGGCTGGAATGCCGGCTGAGGAGCAGCAGGACGCCGAGGGCAGCAACAACAGCAACGATGGAGGGGACGCCGAGGAGGTCCAGCCAGGACCACGGCGTTAAGGCCGACTTCGGAGACCGCCTGACTTCTTCGTCCCCGCTGCCTTCACCACGGTGTACGACGTGGACGATTAGGCCAACGACCTGCTGTACGACGATGCCGAGGAGGATGAGGAGTTTCCAGAGCTCGACCCCGACATGCTAGCCGACCTCGAGCACCGTTGGGACATCTCGACGATGACGGTGAAGGAGGCGTTGGCGAGCTGGAAGGGCCCGGCGGTGAAGGCCGCCATGGAGGAGGAGATTCGCAGCCTCCTCAACATGGGAACGTGGGAGTTGGTCGAACGTCCGCCGGGAGTGAACGTCATGAAGAACCGGTGGGTGTTGACGACGAAGTACCACGTCGACGACACCGTTGAGCGCGAGAAGGCGAGGCTGGTTGTGAAGGGCTTCACGCAGGTGTACGACGCCGACTACGACGAGACGTTCGCGCCGGTGGGCAGCTACGTCACGCTGAAGATCTTCCTCAGCATCGTCGCCGTCCGCAACCTCAACCTGATGCAGCTCGACATGAAGAACGCCTTCTTGCAGAGCAAGCTCGACAGGGTGCTCTACATGTCCCAGCCGGACTACTTCAACGACGGGACCGGCCGGGTGTGCAAGCTGCTGAAGAGCCTGTACGGGCTAAAGCAGTCGCCGCTGCTATGGTACTTGGCGCTCAATGACGTGCTGGTCGGCGCCGGGTGGAAGAAGAGCCAGGTCGACGAGGCTCTCTACTTCAAGGACGGTAAGGACGGAGTGGCTTGCTGGGTGCTGGTCTACGTCGACGACCTACTTGCCGCCAGCAGTAGCGCCGCGATGTTGAAGGAGCTGAAGGAGCTTCTGGAAGCCGCCTTTGAGCTGCGTGAGATCTCGCCGGTGCAGAAGTACCTCGGGCTGGAGATCGTCCGCGACAGGTCAGCGGGGAAGCTGTGGCTGCACCAGCAGGGCTACGCCGACAAGCTTCGTAGGCGCTTCATCGACGAGGAGCAGACTGGGCGCACCCCGAAGATGCCGGTCTCGGTCGATGCCTACGCCGAGCTCACGTTCGATGACGAGGAGGCACAGGAGCGGCAGGAAGAGGAGTACCGGCAGAAGGTCGGCTCGCTGCAGTTCGCGGCGACGACGACGAGGCCGGACATCGCCTTCGCCTGCAGCAAGCTGAGGAGCGGCCTCACGGTGAGGAGCGACCAGCACTGGCGCGAGGTCGACCGCTGCCTCGCCTACCTCGCCAATACGCGCGACACCGCACTGGAGTTCGGCGGTGGACCTGAGTCGCTGGAGCTGGTCGGCTACGTGGACGCCGACGACGCCGGTGACAAGCAGAACAGGACGAGCACGGGTGGCTACGTGTTCGTCTATGGAGGGGCCGCAGTCTCCTGGTCGAGCCAGGGCATCAAGTGTGCGACGTTGTCATCGACTGAGTCGGAGTACGTGGCAGCCACCGAAGCCGGCAAGGAAGGACGCCGACTTCGCTTCCTCCTTGCAGAGTTCCGGCAGCTGGATGCCGGGAAGCCGACCGTCCTTCGGGTGGACAACAAGTCGGCCATCACAGTCGTCGAGGGCATGGGGTTGACGGGCAACCTCAAGCACATGGAGCGGCGACAGGCTTGGCTGCAGCACATGGTGAAGCGCGGGAAGTTCTCGCTGAGGTACATCCCGACCACTGAGCAGCCAGCCGACTTCCTGACGAAGGCGCTGCACTATCCGGCCTTCAACCGGTGCTGCGTCGCCATCGGCCAGGTGCGCTTGGCCGACGTGGGCGACGAAGATGACAACGTGCAGCAGTAGGTGCCATGCCCTCTTGCATGGCTGGTGCGGTGGACGACGTGCTGTGTGTTGGGTGCACGTCGACGAGCTATTCTCCGAGGAGTACTGCCGAGTGCACTTGGGGGGGCCAAGCGTGAACGCGGCAGGGGAGTGTCAACGGGAGTTGTGTGTTGGCCCCGTCCACGCTTGGGCGGAGCCGACTTCGTGGTGGGATGTACGGAAGGTCACCGACTTTCAAGGTCACCGACTTGCAAGGTCACCGACTTTGCAAGTCGGCGCCGACTTGGGAGGTCGCCAACTTCAAGAGGTCAGTCTGGAAGTCGGCGCCGACGTAGAAGGGGCGTCGACCTGGTGACGCCGACTTGGGTAGCTGACAACTGCACTGGTCGACAAGGAGTGACGTCGACCTGGATCTGGTCGACCGGAGGAGTGGTCGACCTGGTGAGGTCGACTTGGTGTGGTTGTCGACTTGGGAGGTCGACGAGCACATACAGGAGCAGCTGGTCGACATAGTTGCCCGGTCGACCAGGATACCTGGGTGACGAGGTTCTGCGAAGGAGTGCGACGGTCACCCAGGCGAAGTTGGCGAGACCGACCTCCATGGTGATATCCCGAGGTCGTCGTGGCGGATAAGAGGCAGTCGCTAGCCCGAGGTTGACGTGGTGTGTGCGCTGTGCAGGTGACGAGACTTTGCATGCCAATCATCTGCGCGCACCTGCAAAGCGGGTGCACTGCTGTCCTGCGTGAGCAATGCTGGCACGCCGTCAACCTGCAGCGTTGGCAAGCTGTCGACTTTGCACTGCTGTAGCGTGGTCGACCAAGTCATGCTGGAACGCGGTCGACCATGCTGTGCTGGTGGTCGACCAACCTGAATGCTAGCTCTGATGTAGTCTTGCATTGCCAACTTCATTGTACCATTATTGACAACTTTCTCTAGTGAAACTCTTGCCAAATTGCCCCGTGAACTAGCAAGCAGTGTGAGCACTAGGAAAACGTCTAAGGACCAACGAACGCAGACATCACACGAGCACACGTGCCTAGCCAGTACTCTAAGCTCCCGTTGTAGTAGTTATCTCCGCAGGAGGAATATGTCGAAGTAGTCTGCTGCGGAGCAGCTGGGGGGGAGAAATAAGAGGAGGAGAAAGAATCAGCGGAGTAGTCTGCTGCTGCGCCGCTGAGGGGAGAAATAAGAGGCGGAGGAATATGGGCGGAGTGGTCTGCTATTACGCCGCTGAGGGGAGAAATAAGAGGCGGAGGAACAAGGCGGTGTAGTCTGCTGTTGTGCCGCTGAGGGAAGACATAAGAGGCGGAGGAATATGGGCGGGGCAGTCTGCTGCTGCGCCGCTGAGGGGAGAAATAAGAGGCGGAGGAATATGGGCGGAGTAGTCTGCTGTTGCGCCACTGAGGGGAGAAATAAGAGGCGGAGGAATAAGGGCGGAGTAGTCTGCTGCTGCGCCGCTGAGGGGAGAAATAAGAGGCGGAGGAATAAGGGCGGAGTAGTCTGCTGCTGCGCCGCTGAGGGGAGAAATAAGAGGCGGAGGAATAAGGGCGGAGTTGTCTGCTGCTGCGCCGCTGAGGGGAGAAATAAGAGGCGGAGGGAAAGTGTGAGAAGGAGCACGACAACGAGACAAGGTCAGCAACCAACTGCGGCAGAGGGAGAGAGGAGAGAGGCGGAGGAGAGAGCAAGATGGGGAGGGGAAAGTAGGGAGAGAGGAGAGGAGGGTGAAGGGGCAGATTGTATGGCGAAGGGTCTTGATAGAGGGGAGAGGAGTGGAGAGAGGCACAGCCACCAGGCGAAAGCAGCAGCCAGCTGCTGCAGCTGAGGTGAGATAGGAGGCGGAGGAAAGAGGAAGGTTGTAGAGGGAATGAAGGGAGAGAGAGGAGGATGAGGGGAGTGAAGAGACGAATTTCGTAAAAGGGAATGGTGATGGTGAATAGCAGAATGCAGAAAGGCGCGCATGGGGGGGGGAGGAGGCACGCGACAGCGGCGCAGTAGTAGCGCGCGACGAGGGGAGCGAAGGGACGCGCGGGTGAGGGACGAGGGGCAGGCAGAAGCGGGAAGAATGACGCGCGCGACGGCAGTATGGGCCGCGCGCAACGAAAGGGAGGAGGGAGAGAGGGCGCGCGACGAGCAGCGGGTAGCGCACTAGTGCTGAGGGAGATCGCGAGCTACTACGGAGGGCGGATCCGCGATTTGGGGAGAAAGAAAAAGTTCGAGCGAAAGAAAAAAGAGTAAAATCGACTAGCTAAGGGGTAGCGCGGAATAAGCTTAGGGGCCTGGAAGGTTCTAAGAAATGTAGATGACAAGGAGACGCCTATGATTTCGCTATGAATACCATGTTGATGTTAGGTTTGCGGCAGCCATGGCTAGTGAGTGAAGTAACAAAGTTAAACTAGAGAAAGAGTCGAGAGACATTTGAAAGATAGGGTTGGGAAACCCCAACTGAACATAGGGCGTGTTCAATGCAGAGACAAACTACCAAGTGAACCTGAGATGAACCAGAATTGAAACTAAGTCTAAAATTGGCCGAAAAAATAATATAAGGCCAAAAATAAATGCAGAGCGAACACTAGCCTACTCCAACATGTTATGCCTTACCTGCTTGTCTCTTGATCTTGAACTTGTTGTACATTAATATCTTTTTTTATACCTGCCTGTCTACTCTTGCTAGGTTTTGATCAGTGCACTGCCTTGCTATTATAACTCTTCATGTGAACTTGCCTTGTGGCCGCTTGCTTGTGCTCAAAATGAGTGGTGATCTTGAGATCCACCCTGGGCTTTGCATTGCTTTGTTCTCTTGCCTGACTGGTCTTGTGGCCGTTTGTTGTGTTGGCTATCCCTCACTTTGCCTAGGGGGGTGTCTCAAAACATATTTGTATGTTCTTAGTTCTGCTAGGCTACAGTGAGGTGCTCAGTATAGGGTACAACCCTAGTAAGGGTTTCATACTTGTATCTCCCCGTTGCTAGTCATTCATTATTCCTATCTTCCTACTACAACAATAAGGTGGTGTGGATGCTTCAAAATGAGTGCTAAAATTTATCATATAGCAATAGAGGCTGATGGGGTCGTTGAAACAGCAAAATTATGCTCCCCCAAAGACGATTAACACCCTCCAATTGCATACATGACACATAATAAAACCACACTTAAAAATGCACATACCACAAACACGAATGCACACGAAAGTAAAAATCAATAACACCTCGCGGACGCACGTACACAGACACATACAATACATATGTCACTTGTGATCATTATATTCTAGGCTATAGTGGGGTACTCACTAGAGAGTACAACCTGTTTAGGGTTACATACGTCCAATGTTAGGCCCGACGGCCTAAGTCCGCTAAAGAATTAGCGGGGTCGACTAAGTCGAGGATGAAACGCGGCAGAAGACTTTGGCGAAAGAACTATTGGCGAAATAGGCGAAGAAGTTACTGAGTAATTGAAGAAGAGTTGAATGAGAATTGATTGATAATGGCAAGTACAAGCAAGGTTTATATAGCATGCAAGAAACAAGGTTGGAAAGTGGAATGTGGGACCAAGAATTGGAGTGCAAGAAAAGTAGAGTGCCACGTGGCACTAGAGAATCTGAGAAGATAAGGATAATGGTGACTAGGAATGTACAGTTCGGAATGAACAGTAAACACCCCTCTAACACTACCCCCCGCCCAAGGAGGCGACGTCCGCGGCGCCTGCAGACTGAAGGTACGCTTGGAGGCAAGCGTTGTCAGGAGACAGCGAGGACGAAGGAACCCAGCTGTCGTCTGCTGCGTCGTAACCACGCCAACGAACCAAGAAGTCGATGAAAGTGACACCCCCCTGGAGACGGCGACGGTGCCTGAGGATGCGCTGGATCTGGTAGTCGGGCTCGTCGGTGTCAACAGCTACCGGCAGTGGAGTGCGATCACGGCCCGAGAAGGTGGCATTGGGATCGGTGTATGGGCAAAGGAGAGACACGTGGAATGACCGGTGCATGCGGAAATGTGCGGGAAGGCGAAGGCGGTATGCGACTGGACCAAGTGCGCGCTCAATGACGAATGGACCAATGAAACGTGGACGAAGCTTGCTGTCCTGTGGCAGTCGGAGGTTGCGGCTATCCAAGAGAACACGGTCGCCGACTGCGAACGACACCTCACGACGACTGCGGTTGGTGGTGCGTGCCATGCGTGCATTTGCGAGCTCAAGGTGCTTCCTCACGTGATCATGAATGAAGATGAGATGCTGGTGGAAGTTGTCCGCACGAGGGACTGTGGGTGTGAGATTGACACGAGTGGGGACATTGGGGTGCTGACCGTAAAGTGCAAAGAACGGTGACATGCCTGTGGCGGAGTGGTGCGTGTTGTTGTAGGCGAACTCTGCCATGCTCAGCTTCTTGTCCCATGCGGCTGCGTCGTGCATCGTGAAGCTGCGAAGGATCTGCTCCAAGGTCTGGTTCACACGCTCAGTCTGTCCGTCTGTCTCTGGGTGGTACGCAGACGACATGGCTAAGCGAGTCCCAAACAGTGCGAAAAGCTGCTTCCAGAACTTCGAAGTGAAACGAGGGTCGCGGTCTGAGATGATGGAATCTGGAACCCCGTGCAGTCGGACTACGTTATCTACGAACAGCGTCGCGGCTTCCTCTGCTGTGACCTTGCCGTGCGTGGGGATGAAATGCGCTGCTCGAGAAAACTTATCCACTACTACGAAGATGGCGTCGTGACCCCTAACTGTGCGCGGTAAAGCCATGATGAAGTCCATGGTAACTACCTGCCAAGGGTGGTCGGGCGGTGGAATCGGCTGCAAGAGTCCTGCTTTGCGCTGGCGAGAGGACTTCGTACGCTGACACGTGTCGCACGAGCGAATGTAATCCTCTACGTCTGCTGCAAGCCCGGGCCAGTAGTACGTGCGACTAAGCGTCTTAGCCGTCTTATCTGCTCCGAAGTGCCCTGCACTAACTACGTCGTGCGCCTCTGAGAGAAGGAGCTGTCGAAGAGGGCGGTAGGCTGGAACCCAAATCCGTGTGGTACCCTTCCGTATGTAGACACTACCCTGCACCTCTGCTCCTGCGGGCGGCTGCGGTGTGAAGTCGGGATCTACTGTGTAACCGTGCTCGAAGAGTGCTGTGAGAAGTGGGTGGCCAGCAGTGACTGTGAGACTGGCGAGTTGACAACTAGGGCGAGTGAGCGGATCTGCTGGGTTGCGCACGCCTGGCTTGTACTCTATCTTATAGTGAAAGCTCCCTTCCATGAACTCCATCCACCTAGCCTGGCGACGACTCAGCTGCGGCTGCGACTTGAGGAAACGAAGCGAACAGTGGTCCGTGCGTATAACACTATCTGCCCCCTCTAGGTAGCACCTCCACACCTTATACGCATGGATGATCGCGAGCGCCTCCTTGTCGTGTATGGGATAGTTCAACTCCGCTCCCCTAAGCTTACGCGACCCGTACGCGATCGGCTGCAACCCGCGTCCCTGGTCCTGAAGAAGCACTGCTCCTATGGCCTGATCGGAAGCGTCGGTCACTACAACGTATGGGCGAGTGGGATCAGGGTACGACAGTGTCGGTGAAGACGTGAGCGACTGCTTCATCTGCTCGAATGCCTGCTGCTGCGCTGGACCCCAAACGTACTCTACGCCCTTCCGAAGTAGGTCGGTGAGTGGACTAGCGATCGATGCGTAACCCTGAACGAAACGACGGTAGTAGTTCGCGAAACCGAGGAAGCTCTGCAACTCCTTGACTGAGGTCGGTGCTACCCAATCCTGTACTGCTGCGATCTTCTTCGGGTCAGTCCTAATGCCACTAGCGGATACGACGTGTCCTAGGAACTCGACCTCTGGAAGGAAGAACTCGCACTTCGACTGCTTAGCGTATAACTGCTCCCTGCGTAAGACCTCGAAGACCTTCTGCAAGTGCTGCACGTGCTCATCTTTCGTCTTAGAGAACACTAGGATGTCGTCTAGGTAAACGACAACGAACGACCCTAGGAACTCGGAGAGGACTGTGTTCATGAGCGTCTTAAACGTCGCTGGGGCGTTGGTCAATTCGAACGGTAGAACCCTAAACTCGTCCAACCCCTGCTTCGTACGAAACGCCGTCTTGTGCTGGTCCTCTGGAACTACTCGAATCTGGTGGTAACCCGAACGAAGTTCGATCTTTGAGAAGACTCTAGCGCCCTGCACTGCATCGAGAAGATCCTCTACTCTCGGCACCGGGAATCTATTCTTGACGGTGGCGGCGTTCAGTGCGCGGTAATCTATGCACATCCGTAACCCTCCGTCTTTCTTGGGTGCGAAAAGTATCGGTGCGGTCCAAGGCGATCTAGATGGCTGTATGAAACCCTGTGCGAGAAAGTGCCTAACTTGCTGCGTCATCTCCCCTGTCTCCGCTGGACTCAACCTCCACTGCGGCTTCGCTACTGGCCTGCTCCCCGGCTCCAATTCTATTCGATGGTCTACTGCTCGGCTGGGAGGCAACCCTGGGGGCAACTCGTCGGGGAAGACGTCTGCGAACTCTGCTAACAGTGCACTCACCTCAGCAGGAAGAGTCGCCTTCTCACTAACTGCTGCACTTCCTCCTTTCCCCTCCTCAGCTTCCACCTCCTCAAGAAAAACCGCGAAGATCCGTGCCGCACGCTTCACTAACTGTCGCACACGAACAGCATTAATGATAGCTGTGGATGATGTGGCCCCATCGCTCCACTGTGGCAGCTCCCGGAACTCCCCGTCTACCTTGACGCTGCAGCTTCCCTGAGCCCAATCGAACTGAGTACTAACCGTCCGTAGCCAATCTCTCCCGAAGATAAAATCGTATCCGTCCAGCGTCGCAGAGTCGAAATCACGCCTGACTGTGATCGGTCCTAGCGCTACGCGCAACTTACGGATGATCGGTCCTATGTGAAGTGGCGTCCTATCTACCATGCGAGCGTCCTTGAAGTTGACTGCTGAATCTGCTTCAAGATGGAGACGAGAAACTAACGATGAAGAGACGAACGAGTGGCTAGCTCCGCTATCTACGAGAATCTTAACAGGAACTCCGCGAAGCTTCCCTAGAAGCACGACTGGACGATCAACAGTGTCTACCTCGTTCTCCGTAGATGACTGCTGCAAAGCCGTCTCCTCTACGTTGGTAGACGTGGCGGGTACGGGAACCTCCACACCAGCTAGCGACCCGCTATCTACTGGCGGTTTCCGTTTCCCTGCTGCCGCTCCTTAAGCTGTGGGCAGTCTCGCTTCATGTGTCCCGGCTTTTTGCAGTAGTGACAGTTAACCCTAAATCCCATTTTCTATGAGCCGTCACTGTTAACTGCACCAATCTCCGTGGGCGATGGTCCGTCCCTCGATCGAGCGTCGTTGATCAGTCTGTTGTATCCCCTATCGCGATCGTCACGACCCCGTCGGCTTCGTACTGCGTCGACGCGTTCTGCTGCTGCGACTACCGACTCGAAGGTGGACAACCCGTGAATCGCAATGACTTCCGCTATGTCCGGCTTCAACCCTTCGAGGTAGCGATCGCGCATCTCTGCTTCCGTGATATCGTCTATCTCGTTGCAGATGCTCAAGAACCGTCATGTGTACTCCTGGACGTTGCCTATCTGTCGGAAATGACGCAGACGCTTCCTAGCAGCTTCGGAGGCGTTCACCAAATCGAACCTACTTTTCAGCGCCGCTTCAAATCCTTCCCATGTGGTCGGAACCGTGGTAACATCCAAAGCTAAACTCCCTAAGCTCGAAGTTGCAGCTGCATGCCCCACGCCCTGTTGATGCCCGTCCGTCTGAGCCCTTCTTACAGCAGTTTGAGTGAGTTGGCGCCACCACTCCAAGGCCGGGCCCCTCAGCAGTGTAACAGCGTACTCGATCCGCTGCTGCGCGTCCGCCTCTTGCACCCCGCTCGCAGCGAAGTAGTTGTTCAGCATGAAGAGCCACGTCCGCACGTTCGCGTCGCGTTGACTTGGGTCGAACGACTCGGGTTTCTGCGGCTTGAGTGCGCTTCGACGTTCCGGCAGCGCTTCCGCGCCAGTCGACGTGTTGGGCGCAAGAGTTGGTGTGGCATGACCATGGGGGTTAGAAGCCAATTCACGAAGCTGTTGCATTTCAGCTCGTACCTGTCGATTTTCCAGCGTCAACTCTTGAAGTTGGCGCATGAGTTCGGCAAGCGTGTTGCCCATGTCGTGGGGGACTGCGTGCATGGTTTCGTCCATGTTCGCTCAACGACTCCAAGTCTGCAAGTCGGCACCGCGGGACGATGACGTCGTAGTCTCGTCGTCGACGGTCGCTCGTTGGAAGTCGCTCCCCGCGAAGGCTCTGATACCAAGTGTTAGGCCCGACGGCCTAAGTCCGCTAAAGAATTAGCGGGGTCGACTAAGTCGAGGATGAAACGCGGCGGAAGACTTTGGCGAAAGAACTATTGGCGAAATAGGCGAAGAAGTTACTGAGTAATTGAAGAAGAGTTGAATGAGAATTGATTTATAATGGCAAGTACAAGCAAGGTTTATATAGCATGCAAGAAACAAGGTTGGAAAGTGGAATGTGGGACCAAGAATTGGAGTGCAAGAAAAGTAGAGTGCCACGTGGCACTAGAGAATCTGAGAAGATAAGGATAATGGTGACTAGGAATGTACTGTTCGGAATGAACAGTAAACACCCCTCTAACATCCAATGTGATCATTATGTTCTAGGCTATAGTAGGGTACTCACTAGAGAGTACAACTTGTTCAGGGCTGCATACTTGTATCCCAAACCTTTGCTACTTCACCATTCCATTGTTTCTACTTCTTGACATGGTATCAGACGCTAGGTTAGGTCCGATGCGCTAGTTATCCGTGCCTGTCTGACGCACCACTGCACCTCGTACACTCTGCCCCTCACTGCCCCGTATGCGCCCTTCGCATTGGCCCTTGCGAGCCGTTCGCGCCGCCCTATGTGCGCCCATCGCGATGCCTGCCGCCTCTGCCCTACGCGCACCTGCTCATGTGCGCCACCCTACAGCGCCAGCCCGTGCGCTACCTCGTCCGCCTGTGCCCCGTGCGCCTCTGCCCCATGTGCCTCTGCCCCATGCGCCTCTGCCCCGTGCGCCTTTGCCTCGTGCGCCTCTGCCCCGTGTGCCTCTGCCTTGTGCGACGCGCCTGCCCGCACACACTGCCCTGCCGCTGCTGGACCACAGGCAGCTGCTCATGTGCGCCGCGCCCCGTCGCCCCGCTGCCCCGCGCTCAGCTACCCAGCACGACGCGCGCCCCGTCGCCCCACTGCCCCGCGCGCAGCTCCCGGGCGCGATGTCCGCTCCGTTGCTATGCTGCCCCGCTGCATCGTTGCCCTGCGCGTCGCACGCCCTGCCGCCCTGCTGCTAAGCTCGATGCGCGCCCCGTCGCCCCGCTGCCTTGCGCAACATGCGCCCTGTTGCCTCGCTGCCCAGCGCCACGTGCGCCTCGTTGCCCCGCTGCCACGCGCGCGTCTTTTACACCTGCTACTACAGTTGCCGCAGCTGCCACAAACGCTGCTACAGTTGCTGCCGCTACCACTACAACCATTGCAGCAGCTGCTAAAGCTACCGCAGCTGTAACAACTACCATGTCAGCTGCTGCCGCACTACAACAGCCACTACAGCGGCCATAGTCACAGCAAATGCTGCTGCCACTGCCGCTACAGCCGTTGCAGCTGCCGCAAGAACTGCCGCAACCATAGGAACTTCCGCTACAGCTACTGGTGCTCCCGCTACAGCCACTACAGCAGCCGCTACAGCTACCGCAGCTGCCAAAACTGCCGCTACAACCACTGCAGAAGCCACTACAGCTGCAGTAACTGCCGCTACAGCTGCTGCCGCTGCCGTTAGAGTGGCTACAGCTGCCACGGCCGCTGCTCCCGCTACACCTGCTGCTCCTACAGCTCCCACTACCACTGACTCGGCTGCTGTCGCTGCCACTACACCTAACACTGCAGTCGCCGCCCCTGCCGCTGCTGCTAGTGCAACTACAGCTACTTCCTAGCACTGACACTTGACCTAGTTCCTGACATGGAAACTATCACTGTCCTAGTGGTTGACGTAGATGGGCGCCCTCTCAAGTTTGAGTCGTGGTTAGAGCGCCTGCGCCTGTATCTCTAGCGCTTCATCTTGGATGGCGTCTCCCTGTTCGAGCACAAGTCGGGGTCCCTTTAGGCCCCCATGACTTCAACTGAGCCTGCTGCTAACGCTGGGGAGGACGTGTAGCGGCGGTACTAGGCGGACCACACTTCCTGCATACGGTGGATGGCACGTGACACTGACGCCTCGCTTGCTGTCCACGCTCACCTTCCGCTCAACCCGAGCCCCCACTTTCGCCAAGTGACGACGGCCCAACCTTTCTACGACACTGTGGTTAGGCACTACTCCTCCCTCTCTCCTGTCACCCTAGGCTGTCTTGCGCCGTCGTTTCTCCTCTCGTTGTCACTAGAGTGCGGAAGTGGAGATTCTGGAGGTAGGCAGCAGCATCAGCAGCGGCGACGTCTGCTCTTTTGGGAGCAGTAGCAGCAGTCGTCGCCAGCCTGCGTCAAGGAGGCAAGTGTAGGTGCTTGTGAGTGTGCTAGCTAAGGTGTGGTTCCTACGAAAGCTTTGCACACCTTCACATTGGACTTAGGCGCGTCTCGGTGCTTCTTCCGCGACTACAACACAGTCACACCTCTCACAGTACCTGTCCCTGTCACCTTGGCCGACCCCTCCTTCCCGGTTGTTGCATGCGGCTCCACTGTTTTTCCGTGTTCGGCATCCCCCTCAGACTCCCTCACAGGTCTCCACCTCCCCTCGTTCGCTACGAACTTGGTGTGTACCTCTGTCCTCCATGATATATTGGTCACTACCACCACCACTGGAGGCGAGCTTGTGGAGATCTGTACAGAAACAGTGACTGGCAACCACCTCGCCACGTTCACTTGGAGGCCTGAGTCAGATCTGTACACACTCCACACTGAGTCTGCATAGGTGTTCGTGTCCGATCAGGTAGCTACGTCTTCCTCTTGTCGATTACTCACACACATGTCAATTCTCTGGCACCACCATTATGGTCACCCCCCACACCAGCATCTGCGCAGCATACACTTGCGTCTCCTTGTGTCTGGCCTCCTAAAGTCCCTAACCCAGCTCCTCTCGTCGCTTGCACCAGCGTTAACTCCCGGCGTCACTCCTTATTCCCTCTGACTGATGCTCCTCTGCAGACGCTGCACATGGAAGTGCGGGGCCTCGCCCTCGTCCTTGGGCCGCACCAGGTGCACTATTTCCTGTTGGTCGTCGACGACTACACGCTCTACACAACGGTGTTTCCCTTGAAGCACAAGGGAGATGTCCATGTTGTTTTAATCCTCTGGATTCGCACTATTTGTCGCCAGCTGAGCGCACGGTTCCGCCATGACCTCCCGGTGCTCTGATTGCACTCTGACCGTGGAGGTGAGTTTTCCTCCGGTCTCCTCGAGGACTTTTGTCATGAGGACGGCATCACCCAGTTGTTCACGCTTCCGGCCTCTCCAAAGCAGAATGGCATTGCTGAGTGCTACATTGGCTTGATCATGGGTTTGCTCACACCTCCATGATCTGTATGGCGGCTCCCCATTTCGTGCGGCAGTTTGCGGTCCGATATGCAGTGCATCAGCTCAACCTCTGGCCTCGTGTCTCCGAGCCCAAGACCTCGCCTACACTGTGCTGGACAAGGGAGGTTGGCGATGCGTCAGCGTTCCGGGTCAGGGGTTCGCTTGCCCTTGTCCGTGATACCACCGCAGGCAAGCTCTCTCTTCACACCATTCGCTGCGTCTTCCTTGGCTTTCCTTACGACCGGCTTGACTGGCTGTTTTACCTCCCAGCCACGTGCCGTGTCCTGTCCTCCTGCGATGTCACCTTTGATGAATCTGTTTGCTACTACCATCTCTTCCCCCACTGTAGATCCCCGGCGCCCCCCCCCCACCCCTCTTCCTGGTTCCAGGTTACCCCCGGGTAGACCCCCCCCCCCCCTCCCCTCCCCTTCACGTCTTGCTCCCTCAGGTGTGTCTCAGGTCACACCAACCCACTTGGCTGAGCCAGTGGAGGTCTCCTCAGACCCCTCTAGTCTGGCTGAGGGGGGTGACCCTGCTGCTGACGACACTGTAACCTCTCGCCGCTCACTGTGCTTGGAGACCCCTCCTGGTTGTCCGCCTCGGCCGTCTTCGCCGCCTCTATAGCCTGGCAGATGGACTTACTCATGCGTTCCTTCCATAACTAACTCATGAACTTTGGGTCTCTGTCAGAGATGTGCGTAGCAGAGATGCCATGGATGATGACGACCAGTTGCGTCATCTGTAGGAGTGGCATTGGTTGGGATAAAGTGACCCATCATAGAGAACTTGTCTATCACCAGGAGTCAGCATCATGTCGTCATGAGATTGAAGGAAGCCCAGTGATGAAGTCGAGGCTAACGACTTGCCATGCCTGGTCCGGTACGGGTAGAGGCTAATATAACCCTGATTTTTCTGCTTGCTACTCTTCGTCGACTGGCACGTGTCGCATGAGGCAACAAACTGCTGCACGTCTGCTGCCATCCGAGCCCACAAGAAATACTTGTTGTTCCTGCTAACGTCTTGTTGCTCCCAAAATGTCATGTGTATGCTATATCGTGAAACTCCTCCAGCAAGATCTGTTAGAGCGGGGCTGAGTCCGGTACCCAAACTTCACATAAACCCTTCTTTATCGCTAAGTTTTCCTCCCACCTGTAATGGTTTCTATTTCAGTGCTGTAGCGATCTCTACGTCCACGGAGTACCCATGCTGGAATAGTCCCTTGAGCAGAGGGTTCATCTTGTCGAGCTGGATGCCTGTTACGTGCCCTGGGCGGCTGAGTGCATCGGCCTTGTTGTGTAGCCCTGGCTTGTAGATGATGTTGTAGTGGAAGTGTGTTTCCGGGAAGTCCGTCCGCCGCACCTTTCGTGGTGAGAGCATGAGCAGCGACTTAAGGTATTTGAGATTGCAGTGGTCAGCTTAGACTGTAGTCTTGAATCCCTCTAGGTAACACCTCCACGCCTGGCTATGACTAACGTTAAGGCTTCTTTGTCATGGATTGGGTCATTTACTTAGGCTTCGTGTAGCTTCATACTAATGTATGCGATGGGCTGCAAACCGCGTTCGTGATCCTGCGTCAGTACTGGTATCCCTGCTAATGTCTTGATCCCGAAATATCCCGCGTATGGTAAGTCATGAAACTCCTCCAATAGGATCTGCCGTAACGGGGCGTAATTCGGCACCCAAATCTTTCCTGAACCCTTCTTTACCGCTAAGTCTTTCTCTCACTATAACAGCTTCTTAGTCTGTGCTGTAGCGATCTCTGCGTCCACGGAGTATCCATGTTGGAATAGACCCTTGAGCAGAGGGTTCATCCGGTCGAGCTGGATGCCTTCTACATGACCGGGGCGTCTCAATACGTCTGCCTTGTTGTGTAGCCCGGGCTTGTAGACGATGTTGTAGTGGAAGTGAGTTTCCAGGAACTCCACCCACCGCACCTGTCTTCGTGACAGCGTCGGCTGGGGCTTCAGGTATTTGAGGCTGCAGTGGTCAGTATAAACGGTAGTCTTGGCTCCCTCTAGGTAATATCTCCACGCCTCGAAGGCTACGACTATAGCTAAGGCTTCCTTGTCGTGAATGGGGTAATTCAGTTCTGCTCCATGTAGTTTTTTACTGAGGTAGGCAATAGGCTGAAAACCGTGTCCGTGATCTTGCATCAGTATTGCTCCGACTGTCTGGTCACTAGCGTTTGCTTCAACTATGTAGTCTTTGTCTGGATCTGGTAGGATGCGTACTGGTGCTGTGGTCAGTGCTGTTTGTAGCTATTCCATGGCTTGTTGATGAGGAGTCTTCCATTTGAAGGGTGTTTTTTTTTTTTTTTTTTTTTTTTTTTTTTTTTTTCAGTAGGTCAGTCAGTGGTGCTGCTATCTTAGCGTAGTGTGGCACGAACCTATTGTAGTAGTTGGCAAAGCCTAGGAACTGCTGCAACTCCTTCACGTTCCACTTCTTGACGGCTTCGATCTTCCGCGGGTCCACGTGTACTCCCTCGGCAGTCACCATGTTCCCAAGAAATTGCACCTTCTTCAGTGTGAAATCGCTCTTCGACAGCTTCACGTAGAACATATTTTCCCGCATGATCTCGAACAACTTCCGCAGATGCTCCACGTGCTCCTTCATGTTCTTGGAGTAGATGAGGAAATCATCCAGGTACACCACTACGCACTCGTCTAGCAGGGGCCGTAGGATATGACTCATCTCCGCCTGAAACGTTGCTGGTGCGTTGCAGAGCCCGAACGGCATCACCATGTATTCATAGGAGCCGTATCTAGTACGAAATGCCGTTTTGTGGATCGAGTTGTCCGCCATCTTGATCTGCCAGTAACCTGACCGTAGGTCTAGCTTCGAAAAGACTGTTGCACCACGCAGTTGGTCCAGTAGGTCGTCTATGCGCGGTATGGGATATTTGTTCTTTACTGTCTGTTTGTTCAATGCGTGGTAGTCGATACATATCCGTAAACTGCCGTCTGGTTTTGGGGTGAAGAGAATTGGTGCACTGTAGGGAGAGGTGGATGGGCGGATCAGTTGTCTGTCCAGTGAATATTATATCTGCTTCTTCATATCTGTCAGTTCGATCGGACTTAGTCGGTATGGTGCACGTGAGACGGGTTTCGCACCTGATTCATCCACGATCTCGTGTTCGTGGGTACGTGCTGGAGGTACGCCTGCAGGTAGGTCGTCAAGCATTATATTGCTGTACTGCTCCAAGACCTCTTTAACTGCTGCAGGTAGCTCTGCGTTCGGCTTCTCCTCCTCTGCTGCTGCCATAACCAGTGCTAAGTAACCTGTGTTACTCTTGTTCACCGTTTGTTCAAACTGTGCCAGTGTTGTTTCAGGAAAACTCCCTGTATCTGTCCAGCTTCGCAGCTCCACTCGTTTCCCGTTGTTGTAGATGCATGCCTTCCTGTTAACCCAGTCGATCTTGAGGTTGAACCACTTCAAGAAATCTCGCCCCAAGATGATATCTAGGCCTTTGATATTCGTGATCGGCAACGTCGGCTTCCACCTTAGCGCCCCTATGTGCAGCTGCAGTGATGCTTTGCCGTGGATGGGAAGTTTCGTGCCGTCCACCATCGTTGCCGCGAACTTGGTCTCCTCGGAAGGTTCCCCAATTTTCTCCAACGTCCCGCGGTCACACACTGAGTGAGATGCACCGCTGTCCACCAGTGCTTGGAGGCGTCGTCCTTTGGATAACACCTCGAGGAGTAGTGGTTCCTGCTGTGGTGAGTAGCCAAAGAGGGTCTCATTGATTGGATCATAGGGTACATAAAAAATATTAACAACCCTATCTCCTATACCTGACCCAGCACTTCCCAACTTTACCTGGGGGATAGGAGGATTTTTCCGAGGCTTGTACAACTTCTCATGAGCCTAGAATTTTCCTCTAAGCCTTTGCACTTGTGTAGGCTTCACCTATGGGCATCGGGGAACCTTAACACTGGGGTGCGGTGAAAGAATATTAACTCCACGGAATGCACGACCCTTTTCTACGCTCCGTAGTACTTTGCCCAACTTCTCAGGTACCTGAATAATGTCTGAAGGCTTTTTCTTTACCTCTAAATCTCCCCTGAATTTTTCAAAGGCTTGAAAACCACGAGAAGCAATATTATTCGTTAGAGGATCTTTATAGGATACTTTTAACGAATTCTTACTTTCGTGGGTGTTCGGCTAGAGTTTCCCGGTCGGTGCAGAGTCTTTTTTTCGCGAAGCCTCCATTCGCCTCGGCGATTTCCCCTGATGCCAGCCGGTCGTGACGTTTTATATTCGCGCCACCATTTTCTCTTTTTTTCACCCGCTCCGAAGTTGCCACGTCGTCACCATTTTCTGCTTTTCGGATCTTTTCGATCGCCAGCTCGATCCGCGGCTACTGGCAATTCCCGTTTTTTTTACTTCGGAAGTGCTCCACTGTTGCCTCCCAGCATTGCCACACGTCCTTTCTTCATTTTGTAGCACGAGAAGATTTGATGCCCTGCTGCGCCGCAGAATTCGCATTTTGTCGGTTGCTGCACATGGAAGTTTGGGGCCTCGCCCTCGTCCTTGGGCCGCACTAGGAGCGCTACTTCCTGTTGGTCGTCGACGACTACACGCTCTACACCACGGTGTTTTCCTTGCAGCACAAGGGAGATGTCCATGTTGGTTTAATCCTCTGGATTCGCACTGTTTGTCGTCAGCTGAGCGCACGGTTCCGCCATGACCTCCCGGTGCTCCAACTGCACTCTGACTGTGGAGGTGAGTTTTCCCCCAGTCTCCTTGAGGAATTTTGTTATGAGGACGGCATCACCCAGTTGTCCTCGCTTCCGGCCTCTCCAAAGCATGGCATTGCTAAGTGTCGCATTGGCTTGATCATGGGGGTTGCTCACACCTCCATGATCTGTATGGCGGCTCCCCATTTTCTGCGGCAGTTTGCGGTCCGATATGCCGTGCATCAGCTCAACCTCTCGCCCCGTGTCTCTGAGCCCAAGACCTCGCCTACACTGTGCTGGACAAGGGAGGTTGGCGATGCGTCAGCGTTCCGGGTCAAGGGTTCGCTTGCCCTTGTCCGTGATACCATCGCAGGCAAGCTCTCTCTTCACACCATTCGCTGCTGAGAATAGAACGAGAATGAAATGACTATGAATGAAGTGGGTACAAATAGGAAACCCTAATGGGAATGTACCCCCTATGGGATACCCCACTATAGCCTACACAAATAAGTAAGCTATAATGTTCTGAAACACCCCCATAGGCAAAGTGGGGGAGAACAAGGGGTCACAAGACCAGTCAAGCAAAGCAAAGCAAAGCTCAGGGTGGATCACAAAGTCACCACACATTCCGAGCACAAGTTCAAAGGCCAGAAGGCCAGTTCACATGCAAGATCACATATAGAGATATACAAGAGTCAAGCAGGCAAGAGCAAGAGTATATATAGGTAAAGGTACAAGCAAGGTCAAGAAGTGAGCAAGTGAGGCAAGAGAGGCACAAGACCCAGCTGTGTGCAGCAGCGCTGATGATCACAAGGCGCAAGTGCCTTGGTGAAGACATCAGCAGTGTTGGCCTCAGAGGCCACGTAAGCAAGTCGCAACTGTCCACGCTGCTGTAGCTCACGAGCAAGAAAGTAGCGGAGAGCAATGTGCTTTGTCCTGTGCTCCAGTCGCTGCTCTCAACACAAGGCCAGCATGGCCTTGTTGTCTACGTACAGGACTGGAGGAGAACGAGGCGGCTCTCCAAGGTCGGTCAGCAGGTAGGTGAGCCAGCGAAGCTCCTGGGCCGCCATAGCCCCGGCGTAGATCTCAGCCTCACAACTGGAGCCGAGAACAGAAGACGAGCGGGTAGCCCGCCACGAAACAGAGCCGGAACCAAGGCTGAAGGTGTAACCCTGTGACGACCGCTGCGTAGCCTGGTCGTCAGCCCAAGAAGCGTCCGCGTGCCCAGTGAGGACCACTGGACTGCGCCCTCCAAGCACTAGCCCCATGCCCGACGTACTGCACAAGTAGCGCAACACCCTCTTCGCTGCAGCCATGTGCTCTGGTCGGTGTCTCCCAGGAGCAACATAGCGTGCGAGAATGCTAAGAGGGTATGCAAGGTCAGGTCGTGTGCAGGTCATCAGGTACATGAGGCAGCCAACAAGCTCTGCATACGGGCCACTCGACTCTACGGACTCATCCGAAGGCAGAGCTGAGAGCGAGTGGCGAGTAGACAGAGGAGTGGCCTGAGGCGAGGAGTACGTGAAGCCGAAGCGCTGAAGGACCTGCTGCACCATGTGTGACTGAGTCAGGGTAATGGTGCGGCGTGCTCTGTCCCGGGTGATCTGCAAGCCAAGGTAGCTGCGCAGTTCCCCCAGGTCAGTGCACGTGTGTCTCTTCTGCAGCCTCGACAGGCTCGACCGCCTCTACCTGGGACACACCTGAAGGGGCAGGACCCTGAGGGGGGAGGGGGTCTACCGGGGGGGGACCTGGTACCAAGAAGAGCGGGGGTGGGGGGAGGGACGGAGTGCGGTAGGGGAAGAGGCGGTAGTAGGGTACCGACTCGTCGAACATGACGTCTTGGGAGGACAGAACACGGCGAGAGGTGGGGTGGTAGAACTGCCACCCAGGGGCGTCGGGGGGGAACCCCAGGACGACGCAGGGAGCAGCGCGAGGGGACAGCTTGTCCGCAGACAAGTCGCGGACAAACGCCCGAGATCCCCAGACCCGGAACGCCGACGCATTGCCAACCTTCCCCGTCCACAGCAGAGCTGGGGAGGTCTCCGGCCTGGAGACCCTGGGGTTGAGGTTGATTTGATGCGCCGCGTACCTGACTGCAAACGGCCACAGAAAATGGGGGGCAGCCGCATGCATCATAGACGTACGAGCGACGTCCATGACCATGCCAATGCGGCGCTCTGCAATCCCATTTTGCTGCGGTGAGTCCGGAAACGTGAAGGTCTGACGGATGCCTCGCGCACGACAGTAGGCACGCAGAAGGCCAGAGGAGAACTCTTCGCCTGTGTCCGAGTGCAGACGCAGCACAGGAAAGTCCGAGCCAAAGCTCTGCCTGAGCTGGAGACGAGCTGCGCGGATCCAGTCGATCAGCACCTCAGCGACATCACCCTTGCTGCGCAAGGGGAAGACTGTGGTGTAACGCGAGTAGTCGTCAACCACCAACAGGAAGTAGCGCTCGTGACCGAGTCCACGGACGCGGGCAGGGCCCCACACGTCCATGTGAAGCGTCTGCAACGGAGCCTCTGTCGGAGGAAACTGGGAGGAGTGAGGGGCAGCACGCTGGCGCCCCTCGACAAAGGGGACACAGGCAGGGTCAGGGCCCTGAGGAAGGGGAGGTAGGGACCGGGGGAGACCAGACACAAGAACACGGGAGGCCATGCCTCTGAGCCGAAGCAGAGAGGGGTGACCCAGGCGGTGGTGCCAGAGGAGAGTCTCGTGAGACAGGCGACGACACGAACAGGTGGCAGACTCAGGACCAGACCTGGACGCTGCAGCAAACACCTGACCTGACGAAGGGACCCTACCAGACTCAGGAACTGGAGGAGAAGCAGTGGTCTGTGTGTACAGGCTCGACCCTGGCTGACGTGTAAACGTAGCCAGGTGACGGCCTGTGCTAGCCTGTGTGGAGTGCGTCACCCGCTGACGAGCAGGGGTGAACTGGTGGACTCCCGCATCTTGAAGGTCAGCACCACTCACCAAGTTCGTAGAGAAGGAGGGGAGGTAGAGACCAGACAGGGTGCCAGAGGGAGCCGCCGGACACGCGAGGACGGTGGAGAAGCGAGACAGGACAGGACCCCCAGAGGGGTCAGCCAAGGACACTGCAACCGGCCGACTAAGCGGCGTGAGTGTGGTGCGGTCCCGAAAGAAGGAGCGAGACGCTCCAGAGTCAAGAGTGAAGGTGTGGGAGGCCGAGGCCGACGCAGTACCTGAGGGCGCAGACACACTGGTACCTGAGAGAGCAGCCTCACCTGTACCTGAGAGCACAAACGCACTGGCACCTAGAGCAGAAGCCTCACTGACACCTAGAGCAGCAGTACCAATGCCCGGGTCGGGCGGGAAACACCGGTAATAGTCACCCTCATCACTAATGGTCACGGCATACATGGTAGCAAGGATAGCATCAAAGTCAAGTTAAAAGATAGCTACACCAGCCCTAGACAGCTCTCCCCAACGGGGGATCTCCGCGGCCTCCGGGAACTGCTGACGCCAAGCGTCCGTCAGGCGGCCAAAGCAGCGCTGGGCGGTGTGGGTACCCCCACACTGCTCTCCAGCATGGTCGCCAGTGCGAAGGATGTAGGTGCAGGGACCAAAACTCCCACCACGCTGACGCTGGGTGTACCACTCACGGAGCTGCTGAGGCATCGGGAGGTCGCGAGAACGCTGCTGCTGCTGCTGCTGCTGCTGCTGCTGCTGGCGCTGACCAACCCCAGTGCTGCTCCGCTGCGAAGCGCCACTCCGACCACCTCCACCACCGC
Source organism: Closterium sp. NIES-65 (assembly GCA_948144175.1). Lineage (NCBI taxonomy): Eukaryota > Viridiplantae > Streptophyta > Zygnematophyceae > Desmidiales > Closteriaceae > Closterium > Closterium sp. NIES-65. The sequence continues at coordinate 827,301 of CANXME010000062.1, read as the reverse complement.
CACCGCCACCGCCACCCCCGCCTCCGCCTCCACCGCCGCCGCCTCCGCCACCTCCGCTCCCACCGCCACCGCCGCCGCCACCCCCGCCCCCACTGCCGCCACTAGCACCCCCACCCCCGCCACCACCTCCACCGCCACCCCCACTCCCTCCGCCGCCTCCACCGCCACCTCCACCGCCCCCGCTGGCCCCACCCGCTCCCTTGCCCCCCTTGCCCTTGCCAGAGCGGCGTCTCCCGCTAGGGGCAGACGCCGCACCGACCGACTCAAGACCAACGAGGTCGGCCGCAGCGGCAGAGGCGAAAGAGGGCAGGAGAGGGGAAGGAGAACACCCCTCAAAGATGGGGGCGCGGGGGTCACCTCGAGAGGCTCCTACAGCGACTTTGCTCTTCTCCGCCGCTAGGAGGGCCTTCTCGAGGCTGTCGACTGTGAGGGTGGTGGGACAGACCGCGAGGAAGTGGTCCCGGACTACACGAAGGGAGTCAGGGAGGCGAGTGACTAAAAAGTAGAGAGTGATGTACATCGGGGGGGGGGGGGGGGGGTTCTTGGCGCAGAAGTCAGCAGGAAGCGCAGCGCGGTAGCGAGTGTCACTAGTGCGGAGGTGCGTAATGAGGTCAGTGACAGTGGGAAAGGCGGAAGGGTCAGGGAAGAGGAAGGGGAGCATGAGGCGGCTCAGTGCAGCAGTGGCAGGGGAGGAGTAGCGCGCAACTACAGCGTCGTACAAGGTCTGGGCACTCTTGTACTGGCTAAAGTGCGCGCGCTCAGCGGTAGGCAGGTGGCGACGCACAGCAAGACGTGCAGCAGCATCGCGCGTGGCCCATTGTGAGCGAACAGTGGCATCAGCATCAGCAGCAGGGGCAGGGACGGCGCCAGAGGTGAGGTCAAAGAGAGAAAGACCGTCTGCCCTATCGCACTGTAAGAACAGCTGTAGGTCGTCGAGCCAGACCTCAAAGTCAATGGCACGACCCTCAGCGTCAAAAGCTAGGACACTAGGGGTAGCCATGACTGCAACCGGCGATCTCACCAGACAGGACGGGTCGGGGAGCACAGTAGCACAGCAAACACGGCTGCTCGGCCGGCCCAGCAGCAACAGCAGCACCTCGGCACCAGCGGCTCGGCTCCTCGGGCGGCTCGGGCGGCTCGGGCTGCTCGGGCAGCTCGGGCGGCTCTGGCGGCTCGGGCGGCTCGGGCGGCTCTGGCGGCTCGGGCGGCTCGGGAGGCTCGGGCGCTCAGCGGCACAGGCGACCCGGGCGGCTCTACAGCTCGGGCGGCTCGGGCGGCTCGGCTCCTCAGCTGCGTAGGCGGCTCGGGTGACGCGGGTGGCACGGGCGGCTCGGGCGTCGTGACGGGCGGCTCACGGGCGGCTCGCGGGCGGCTCACGGGCGGCTGAGGGGCGGCTCACGGGCGGCTCACGGGTGGCGCACGGGCGGCTCACGGGCGGCTCACGGGCGGCGCACGAGCGGTTACGGGCGGCTCACGGGCGGCTGAAGGCGGCTGACGGGCGGCGCACGGGCGGCTCACGGGCGGCTGAGGGCGGCGCACGGGCGGCTCACGGGCGGCTGAGGGCGGCGCACGGGCGGCTCACGGGCGGCTGAGGGCGGCAGACGGGCGGCTCACGGGCGGCTCACGGGTGGGTCACGGGCGGTTCACGGGCGGCGCGTCGGGCGGCTGAGGGCGGCTCACGGGCGGCACGTGGACGGCCTTGGGCCTGGCGAGCAGCACGCGGGCGGCTAAGGGCGGCGCGCGGATGGCGCGCTGGCGGCCTAGGGCCTGGCGAGCGGCGCGCGGGCTGTGTAGGGCGGCGCGCGGGCTCTAGGGCGGCGCGCGGGCTGCGTAGGGCGGCGCGCGGGCTGCGTAGGGCGGCGTGCTGGCTCTAGGGCGGCATGCGGGCTGCGAAGGGCGGCGCGCGGGCTGCTAAGGGCGGCGCGCGGGCTGCAAAGGGCTGCGCACGGGCGGCTAAGGGCCGGAACGAGCGGCGCGCGGGCGTGAAAGAGAGAGCCCGGAGCGCGCTCCGAGCAGAAAAAAAGTCGAAGTAGTGGTGGGCCCTAAGCACAGTTCCCACAGGGGAACCTGCTCGATACCATGAGAAGAATAGAACGAGAATGAAATGACTATGAATGAAGTGGGTACAAATAGGAAACCCTAATGGGATTGTACCCCCTATGGGATACCCCACTATAGCCTACACAAATAAGTAAGCTATAATGTTCTGACAGCTGCGTCTTCCTTGGCTTTCCTGACGAGCGGCTTGACTGGCAGTTTTACCTCCCAGCCACGCGCCGTGTCCTGTCCTCCTGCGACGTCACCTTTGACGAGTCTATTTGCTACTACCATCTCTTCCCCCACTGCAGATCCCCGGCGCCCCCCCCCACCCCTCTTCCTGGTTCTAGGTTACCCCCGGGTCGACCCACCCCACCCCCCCCCCCCCTCCCCCTCACGTCTTGCTCCCTCAGGTGTGTCTCAGGTCACACCAACCCACTTGGCTGAGCAAGTGGAGGTCTCCTCAGACCCCTCTGGCCTGGCTGAGGGGGGTGACCCTGCTGCTGACGACACTGCGACCTCTCGCCGCTCATTGTGCTTGGAAACCCCTCCTGGTTGTCCGCCTCGGCCGTCTTCGCCGCCTCTGCAGCCTGTCGGATGGACTTACTCATGAGTTCCCTCCAGAACTTACTCGTGAACTTTGGGTCTCTGTCCGAGATGTGCGTAGCAGAGATGCCATGGATGGTGATGAGCAGTTGCGTAAGCTGTAGGAGTGGCACTGGTTGGGATAAAGTGACCCATCATAGAGAACTTGTCTTTCACCAGGAGTACAGCATCATGTCGTCATGAGATTGAAGGAAGCTCAGTGATGAAGTTGAGGCTAACGACTTGCCATGCCTGGTCTGGTATGGGTAGAGGCTAATATAACCCTGATTTTTCTGCTTGCTACTCTTCGTCCACTGGCACGTGTCGCATGAGGCAACAAACTGCTGCATGTCTGCTGCCATCCAAGGACACTAGAAATACTTGTTATTCCTGATAACGTCTTGTTGCTCCCAAAATGTCCTGTGTATGCCACGTTGTGAAACTCCTTCAGTAAGATCTGTCAGAGCGGGGCTGAGTTCGGTACCCAAACTTCACCTAAACCCTTCTTTATCGCTAAGTTTTTTTCCCACCTGTAATGGTTTGTGTTTCAGTGCTGTAGCGATCTCTGCGTCCACGGAGTACCCATGCTGGACTAGTCCCTTGAGCAGAGGGTTCATCTTGTCGAGCTGGATGCCTGTTACGTGCCCTGGGCGGCTGAGTGCATCGGCCTTGTTGTGTAGCCCTGGCTTGTAGATGATGTTGTAGTGGAAGTGTGTTTCCGGGAAGTCCGTCCACCGCACCTTTCGTGGTGAGAGCATGGGCAGCAACTTAAGGTATTTGAAATTGCAGTGGTCAGCTTAGACTGTAGTCTTGACTCCCTCTAGGTAACACCTCCATGCCTGGCTATGACTAACGTTAAGGCTTCTTTGTCATGGATTGGGTAATTTACTTAGGCTCCGTGTAGCTTCATACTGATGTATGCGATGGGATACAAACCGTGTTAGTGATCCTGCGTCAGTACTGCTCCAATTGCTTGGTCACTAGCGTTTGCTTCAACCACGTAATCTTTGGATCTGGTAGGATGAGTACCACGGTAGTGGTTAGTGCTTTCTATAGCTGCTCTATGGCTTGTTCTTGAGGAGTATCCAATTTATAGGGCGTACCGTTTTTCAGTAAGTTCGTCAGTGGCGCTGCTATTTTAGCAGTCTGTGGCGCGAACCTATTGTAGTAGTTGGCAAAGCCTAGGAGCTGGTGCAACTCCTTGACGTTCTCTGGTACTTTCCACTTCTTAACGGCTTCGATCTTCCGCGGGTCCATGTCTACGCCCTCCGCACTCACCATGTGCTGGAGAAACTGCACCTTCTTTAACGCAAAGTTGTAGTTTGACAGCTTCACGTAGAACTTGTTTTCCCGCATGATCTCAAAGAATTACCGCAGATGCTCCACGTGCTCCTTCATGTTCTTGGAGTAGATGAGAATGTCTTCCAGGTACACCACCACGCACATATCCAGCAGGGGCTATAGGATCTGGTTCATCTCTACCTGGAATGTCGCTATTGCGTTGCAAAGTCCGAGCAGCATTACTAAGAATTCGTAGGAGCCGGATCTGGTATCGAACGTTATCATGTGGATCGAGTTGTCTACCCTCTTGATCTGCCAATAACCCGACTATAGGTCCAGCTTCGAAAACACCATTATACCATGCAGTTGGTCTAGAAGATCATTTATGCGCGATATGGGGTATTTGTTCTTGAGTTCCTGTTTGTTCAGTGCCCGGTAGTCGATGCACATCCGTAAACTACCATTTGGCTTAGGAGTGAAGAGAACCAGTGCACCGTAGGGAGAGGTAATGGGCGGATTAGTTGTCTGTCTAGTAGGTACTCTATCTGTTTCTTCATGTCTATCAGTTCTGTTGGACTAAGGCGGTATGGTGCTTAAGAGACGGGTTTCGCACCTGGTTCCCCCACAATCTTGTGATCGTTCGGCCTGGAGGTACACCTGCAGGCAGGTCATCCGGCATGATGCTTGTGTATCACGTTAATACCTCCTGTAATGTTGCAAGTAGCTCCGGGTTCGGTATCTCCTCCTCTAGTGCTGCCATCACCAATGCTAAGTTACCCGTGCTACTCTCGTTCAGTATCCGCTCGAACCGTGCAAGAGTCGTCTCCGAAACATTCTCTGTATCCATCCAATTTCACAGCTCCTCACGTTTCCCATTGTTGTAGATGCACGCCTTCCGGTTGACCCAGTCTCTCTCGGGGTTGAACCGCTTCATAAAATCACGCCCCAAGATGAAATCCAATCCCTTTATGTTTATGATTGGCAACGTCGACTTCCACTCAACGCGCCTATTTGCAGCTGCAGTGTTGATTCGCCGTGGATGGGAAGCTACACTTTGAGGTACGAATGCGTAGGTGGCTCGCGAATGTTGTCGAGGCAGAGCACGGAAAGAAACTGGTTGTTTTCGTACGGACGACGTTCCATTGACACTCATTGGTGCCGCTCCCCATGTTCACTAACGATGATGATTGTGGCGCTTGCTGCACTTGTCGTACTATCGAATTATCGTAGTTCGATACTACTGTAGTTTCATCAGAGGGTTTAGGGTTCAGGATAAACCCGAAGTCAAATTTCTTTTTCCAACAACATCAATACCTCTTTGAAGATATTAAACTTGTTTTTTTATGATATGAGGGTACATTCAGGATGAGACATGTCCCAAAAGAAAGTATCACAATGACAAATACGGAACCAGTATTCGTGACGCTCCAAAACTGATATTCTCGACTAATCGTGATACCCCAAACCATGAAGAGTAACAAACTAGCCAGATGTCTTACTAAGAATGGTTCTTTACTTAATGTTCATTCACTTCAGATCATCACAATTAGTTACGATTATTGTTTCGACGTATCACAAGTAGTCACAAATACGTATGTGACACTTTCTTTTGGAACATGTCTCGTCCCAAATAAGCAGCCTTTACATTATAAGTTTATGATTGATAAAACATGTTTCACTTAAGACATGGAGCTTAGAGCTTAGAGTCATATTTATGTTGCTTTCTCTGTCTCGTGGAAACATGCCAAGATTAAGTAGGAGGTGAAGGAAAATACCTAGAGCAATTCAAACTTCGCTTAAGTTACTTCATTATTGCGGTGTTGCTATAGGCTTATTATTCAGCAATATGTCTCTTTGGGGTGTTATAGATGTCGTAGGAACACAAGGTCTCGTGACTAAAGCGTAATAATACACCAAAAGTACCCTTTGAGTGACGACTTTGTAAAAGCTCGGTTAAGTGAACAGGTACAATGTCAAATAGATACTTTTCTACGACTATATATTTCATGCACTTTTTCTTCATTATATGTTCCCTCAACCATTGTTGAACAAGGAATGGAATGACTAAGAATGAAATGAGTACAAGTATGGAAACCTAGAAGTGTGTACCCCCTATAGGCTAACCCACTATAGCCTAAACAACTACAACAATATATATAATGTTTGACACACCCCCATAGGCGAAGTGGGGGAGAACTAGGGGTCACAAGGCCAGTCAAGTAAAGCAAAGCAACCTCAGGGTGGATCACAATGTCACCACACAATCCGAGCACAAGTTCAAGACCACAAGGCCAGTTCACATGCAGGAGTACATATATATATAAGACTAAACAAGCAAGAGCAGTGATATATATGTAATAGTACAAAGAGGGTCAAGAGGAGAGCAAGTGAGGCAAGACAGACACAAGACCCAGCTGGGTACAGCAGCGCTGATGATCACAAGGCGCAAGTGCCTTGGTGAAAACATCAGCAGTGCTGGCCTCAGAGGCCACGTACGCAAGTCGCAACTGACCACGCTGCTGTAGCTCACGAGCAAGGAAGTAGCGGAGAGCAATGTGCTTTGTTCTGTGCTCCAGTCTCTGCTCTCGACACAAGGCCAGCATGGCCTTGTTGTTGACGTACAGGACTGGAGGAGAACGAGGCGGCTCTCCAAGGTCGGTCAGCAGGTAGGTGAGCCAGCGAAGCTCCTGAGCAGCCATGGCCCCTGCGTAGATCTCAGCCTCACAACTGGAGCCGAGAACAGAAGACGAGCGAGTAGCCCGCCACGAAACAGAGCCGGAACCAAGGCTGAAGGTGTAACCCTGTGACGACCGCTGCGTAGCCTGGTCGTCAGCCAAAGAAGCGTCCGCGTGACCAGTGAGGACCACTGGACTCCGCCCTCCAAGCACTAGTCCCATGCCCGACGTACTGCACAAGTAGCGCAACACCCTCTTCGCTGCAGCCATGTGCTCTGGTCGGTGTCTCCCAGGAGCAACATAGCGCGCAAGAATGCTAAGAGGGTATGCAAGGTCAGGTCGTGTGCAGGTCATCAGGTACATGAGACAGCCAACAAGCTCTGGGTACGGGCCACTCGACTCTACGGACTCATCCGAAGGCAGAGCTGAGAGCGAGTGGCGAGTAGACAGAGGAGTGGCCTGAGGCGAGGAGTACGTGAAGCCGAAGCGCTGAAGGACCTGCTGCACCATGTGTGACTGAGTCAGGGTAATGGTGCGGCGTGCTCTGTCCCGAGTGATCTGCAAGCCAAGGTAGCTGCGCAGTTCACCCAGGTCAGTGCACGTGTGTCTCTTCTGCAGCTCAGACTTCACGTAGGCGAGTCCAGCAGTGTCAGCAGTGGCAAAGACCAAGTCGTCGACGTACACGAGGATGTAGAACGGCGGCAGAGAAGTGTCGGTGCGCAGAAACAGCGACGGGTCGGCAGTAGAAGGAGCAAACCCAAGTGCCGCCAGCGTAGTCCTCAGTGTGTCGTGCCACTCACGTGGCGCATGGCGGAGACCGTAGACTGGACGCCGGAGACTCCACTGGGTACCAAGAGGGAAAGACCCAGTGAAGCCAGGTGGGCGACGCAGCCAGATCTCCTCGTGCAGGCTGCCCTGCAAGAAAGCAGTGCTGAAGTCGAGAGAGTGAAGCTCGTAGTCCCGGTGAGCAGCAACGTGCAGGAGTACCCGAAGAGTGGTCATCTTCGGGGTGGGGGAGAAGGTATGAAAGTAGTCAACTCCCTGCCGCTGACTGAAGCCACGAGCCACGTAACGCGCCTTGAAGACATGCGGAGAACCCGGCGGCCGCTTCACCCTGAAAATCCACATGCCACTGATGATGTTCGCCCCAGGAGGGGGGACAGCGTCAACGTAGGTGCCTGTGGACTTCCAGTAAGCCATCTCTGCATCCATAGCTGCCTGCCACTGAGAGGAGTAGGGACCCTCTATCGCCTCCGCGTAAGAGCGCGGAGTCGGGATGTCTAGTGCATCCGGGTCTCCCTCAGGGGCTAGCAGTACAAACGCGAGATGAGGTGAAGCGGCAGCCAAGCACTGAAACTCCTCCTGTCTGTCCTCAAGGACGTCCGTGCCAAGGGCACACGCACCCCCGACGGACGGAGGACAGACAGACTCAGACTCAGCGACAAGACTAGCAGCGTAGTCTAGACGACAGCGAGCAGCAAAGTCGACGAGCTCAGCAACTAGGGCAGACGCAGCAGAAGACTCGAAGGAAGGGTCAGTGACGGAGTAGCAAGGAGACGCGTGACAGTAGGACTGGCAGCACGAAGAGAGTCTGACGTAGGGTCGACAAGAGCAGGAAGCGAGGAAGCAGGAGGAGAAGGCAAAGGGGCACGCAGAGGAGCAGTGGAAGGACGCAGAGACATCCGGTGCGTGCCACGGGCAGGAGAAGGACGTGGACGCGAACTACGAGCACTAGTGCTAGCAGGACGGACAGGCGACGCAGGGCGAGACGCAGGCTCTCGACGCTCAGTAAGACCGTCAGTAGGACCAGAGTAAGGAGAAGGAGCAGGCACTGACTGAACAGGCTGTGGACACACTAAAGGAGGGGGAGGACCAGGAGGAGGCGAGAGACCAAGAACCAGCTGAAGGAGCGGAACGAAGTACGGATGAGGGCGCGCGGCGACTCTAGACACAGCAGGGACAGCACCAGTGCCCCCACCGGCAGTACCAACGCCCGAGTCCGCAGCACCAGCAGGGACTCCAACGCCAGGGTCCTCAGCACCAGTCACAGCTTCAACGCCCGGGTCCTCAGCACCAGCAGCAGCTCCAACGCCCGGGTCCGCAGTACCAGCAGCAGCTCCACCGCCCGGGTCCTCAGCACCAGCAGCAGCTCCAACGCCCGGGTCCTCAGCACCAGCAGCAGCCCCAACGCCCGGGTCCGCAGCACCAGCAGCAGCTCCAACGCCCGGGTCCTCAACACCAGCAGCAGCTCCAACGCCCGGGTCCGCAGTACCAGCAGCAGCTCCAACGCCCGGGTCCTCAGCACCACCAGCAGCCCCAACGCCCGGGTCCGCAGCACCAGCAGCAGCTCCAACGCTCGGGTCCGCAGTACCAGCAGCAGCTCCAACGCCCGGGTCCTCAGCACCAGCAGCAGCTCCAATGCCCGGGTCCGCAGCACCAGCAGCAGCTCCAACGCCCGGGTCCGCAGCACCAGCAGCAGCAGGGTCCGTGAGACGAGGCGCGCCACTACGAAGTGTGCAACGGCGCTCGTACCACTCACGGATCTGCTCACGAGAGGGGAGCTCCCGACTAGAAGGAGAAGTGCCAGCACCAGTCTCCGTAGCGCGCCTGGTCCCAGAGGTATCTCTCCGGAGGCTGCAGTACTGTAACTACCACTCACGCAACTGCTCCGAGGAGAGGTCTCGTCCAGGCGTAGGACCCCCTGGCGGTGCACCGCCAGGCTCAGCACCCCCAGTCACCGCACCCCCAGGCACAGCACCCCCAGTGCCCGCACCCCCAGGCTCAGCACCCCCAGAGTCCGCACCCCCAGGCTCAGCACCCCAAGCAGGACGAGATTCGACAGCAACCTCAACAGGATCGACCGGGTCTACCTGAGACACACCTGAGGGAGCGGCACCCTGAGGGGGGAGGGGGTCTACGACAGCAGCACCTGGCGCGAGGAAGAGAGGCAGGGGTGGGAGCGGGGCAGTGCGGTAGGGGAAGAGGCGGTATTAGGGGACTGACTCGTCAAAAGTGGCGTCCTGAGAGGCTAAGACCCGGCGCGAGGTGGCGTGGTAAAACTGCCAACCAGGCGCGTCCGGAACAAAGCCGAGGAAGACGCAGGGAACAGCACGAGAGGAGAGCTTGTCCGCATACGAATCGCGAACAAAAGCTCGAGATCCCCAGACCCGGAAACGCGACGCATCGCCAACCTCTCCCGTCCACAGCAGTGTGGGCAAGGTCTCCGGCAAGGAGACACGGGGCCAGAGGTTGAGCTGATGCGCAGCGTACCGGACCGCAAACGGCCACAGAAAATGGGGGGCAGCCGCATGGATCAAGGAGGTACGAGCGACCTCCATGACCAGGCCAATGCGGCGCTCCGCAACCCCATTCTGCTGTGGAGAGGCCGGAAGCGTGAACGACTGCTCAATGCCGTGCTCAGCACAGTAGGCTGCCAAGAGGTCGGAGGAGAACTCACCACCTCTGTCAGAGTGCAAGCGCAGGACAGGAAAGTCCGAGCAGAAACGCTTGCTGAGCTGGAGACGAGCTCTGCGGATCCAAGGGATCAAAACATCAGGGACCTCACCCTTGGTGCGCAAGGGGAAGACCGTGGTGTAGCGCGAGTAGTCGTCAACAACGATCAGGAAGTACCTCTCCTGACCCTGACCACGGACGCGGGCTGGGCCCCACACGTCCATGTGGAGCGTCTGCAAAGGAGCAGTCGTCGGGGGAAACGAGGAGGAGTGAGGAGCGGCGCGCTGCCGCCCCTCGACACAGGGAAGGCACGGAGGAGCAGGCGAGGGTGGGAGGGGAGGGAGGACCCTGGGAAGACCAGAGACAAGGTACCGGGAGTGCATGGCACGAAGGCGCTGCACAGACGGGTGGCCAAGTCGGTGGTGCCAGAGGACAGTCTCGTGCGCTAGAGAGCGACACGAGCAGGGGGCAGACAGCTGACCTGACGCGGACGCAAACGCAGACGCAGACGCAGCGACCTGAGGGGAGGCAGCAGTCAGTGTGTACAGGTCCGACCCCGGCTGCCGGGTGAAGGTAGCCAAGTGGCGGCCCGTACGAGCACACGTGCAGTGTGTCACACGCTCGTAGGCAGGGGTGAACTGGTGAACACCCCCGTCCTGGAGAGCACAACCTGCCACCAAGTTCGTGGAGAACGAGGGGAGGTGGAGACCTGACAGTGTGCCCGACGGGACCGCAGGACAGGGAAGGACAGTGGAGGAGGTCGCAATGACCGGACCCCCAGAGGGTCAGCAAGGGAGACAGCAACTGGCCGAGCAAGGGGCTCAAGGGCAGTGCGGTCACGAAAGAAACAGCGAGAGGCACCTGAATCCAGCGTGAAGGTGTGCAGTGCTGCAGTCGACACAGTACCAGGGGGGGCAGACACGCACGCACCTAGAGTAGCAGCCTCACCAGCACCTGGGGTAGCAGACACGTGGGTACCTGGAGCAGCAGACGCACTCGTCCTAATGCCCGGGTCGGGCGGGACACTCAGGTACTCAGAACCCTCTCCACTAGTAGACATCACATACATGGCAGAGAGAATAGCATCAAAATCTAGAGCATAAATATCAATCCCCTTCTTCAGGAGATCAAGCCAGCGGGGCAGCTTAGTGGCCTGAGGGAACTGAACACGCCAAGCGTCGCTCAGACGAGCGAAGCAACGCTGTGTGGCGTGCGGTCCCCCACACGGCTGGCCAGTGCGGTCACCAGTGCGAATGACATACGTGCAGCTAAGGCCACCCCCCCCCCCCCCCCCGTGCTGAGAGTACCACTCACGGACCTCCTGGGTCGACGGACTGTGCTGCTGTCCCTGGCCACCGCCAGTGCCGCCACACCCACCACTCCCGCCACCACCTCCTCGACCACCCCAACCCCTGCCGCCGCCTCGTCCACCGCCACCCCCACTACCTCCTCCGCCCCGGCCACCTCCCCTGCCGCTGCCGCCACCCCCACCACCGCTGCCACCTCCCCCACCTGCGCCACTCCCCCCGCCACCACCTCCCCCACCACCGCCACCCCCGCTGTCACCACCACCGCCCTTGCCCCCCTTGCCCTTGCCGCTGCGGCGTCCGCCCGAAGCAGACGCAGTCCCGACCTTCTCAGCACCAAGGAGGTCGACTACAGCAGCAGAGGCGACAGATGGAAGAAGGGGGGAGGGAGAACACCCCTCAAAGAACGGGGTGCGGGGGTCACCGCGAGAGGCACCCACAGCGACTATGCTAGTCTCGGCTGCAAGGAGTTCCTTCTCGAGGAGGGCAATGGTGAGCTCGGTGGGGCAGCGAGCGAGGAAGTGGTCCCTGACTGAGCGCAGCGAGTCAGGGAGGTGCGTGACTAGGTGGTAGAGAGTGATCCAGAGCGGGGGTGGGTTCGTGGCCAGGAACTCATCAGGCATAGCGGCGCGGAAGCGAGCCTCACTAGTGCGGAGGTGGGTAATGAGGTCAGCGACAGTGTGAAAGGAAGCTAAGTCGGGGAACAGGTAGGGAAGAGAGAGACGGCCTAGAGCAGCAGAGGCCGGTGAGGAGTAGCGGGCAACGACAGCAGTGTACAGTGCCTGTGCAGTCTTGTGTTGCCCAAAGTGCTCGCGCTCATCTATCGGCAGAGAGTTGCGGATAGCGAAGCGAGCATGGGCGTCACGAGTCTGCCACTGTGAGCGAGCAGTGCTGTCGGCAGTAGCAGCAGGAGCAGTAGCGTGGCCTAGGGCGTGATCGTACAGCGAGATGTCTTCCTTGGCAGTGAGCTGTAGGAAGAGGTGTAGGTCATCAAGCCAGGTGTCGAACTTCACTGTGCGCCCCTCAGCATCGAAGGCTAGTACTGGAGGGCTAGCCATGGTAGCAGCAGTAGTAAAAGCAGTAGGAGCAGTAGGTAGGTAGGGCGGCGCGGCTCGGTACAGGTAGGGCGGCGCGGCTCGGTATAGGTAGGGCGGTGCGGCTCGGTTCGGGCGGCTCGGGTCGGGCGGCGCGGCTCGGGTCGGGCGGCTCGGGTCGGGCGGCTCGGTTCCGTTAGGGCCGGGCCGTTCGGTGCGGGCGGCGCGGTCTAGGCGGGGCCGTTCGAGGCGGCTAAGGGGTAGGGACGGGGCCGACGCGGGCCTCTAGGGGTAGGGACGGGGGCCGACGCGGGCCTCTAGGGGTAGGATCGGGGCCGTCGCGGGCCTCTAGGGGTAGGGACGGGGCCGTGGCGGGCCTCTAGGGGTAAGGATGGGGCCGTCGCGGGCCTCTAGGGGTAGGCTCGGGGCCGACGCTGGCCTCTAGGGTAGCCGCGGGGCCGACGCGGGCCTCTAGGGGACGAGCTCGGGGCCGACGCGGGCCGTTAGGGTTAGGCGCGGGGCCGATTCGGGGCCTCTAGGTGCAACAGCGCGGGGCCTACAGGGCCTCTAGAGGCGTGAACGTCGAGGCGCCCTAGGGCAGGTAGGCAGATAGGCAGGTAGGTAGTGGTGGGCCCTTTGGAAAAACGGTCCTAGGAAGGACCTGCTCTATACCATGTTGAACAAGGAATGGAATGACTAAGAATGAAATGAGTACAAGTATGGAAACCAAGAAGTGTGTACCCCCTATAGGCTAACCCACTGTAGCCTAAACAACTACAACAATATATATGATGTTTGACAACCATCACTACCAAGATTCCTACTTCCGATGCAAAAAAAAAAAAAAAAAAAAAAAAAAAAAATCAAAGGGCAACACTCAGCACTTGGTTTGACAGTAGGAGAGACTACAACTTCCCAGTGTTAGAAACTATCAGGCAAGAATGAGTTCACTAGCAGGGAATGACAGTACAAGTACCAAACCCTAAAAGTGCTCTACTCTATATGGGCTACCCCACTATAGCCTACAAACATATGAATCAGTTTTGACACACCCCCATAGGCAGTGTGGGGAAAAACAACCGGTCACAAGACCAGTCAAGAAAAAGCAAAGGGAGCTCAGGGTGGATCACGAAGTCACCACACACTCTGAGCACAAGAAAATGGCCACAAGGCCACATGCAGAGTTATATAAAATATAGCAAATAGTACAGTGATCACTACCTAGCAAGTGTAAGCATGCAGGTATATATATAGGTCACAGTACAAGCAAAGTCAAGTAGTGAGCAAGTGAGGCAAAGCAAGAACAAGGCCCAACACACTACAGAAGCGCTGATGATCACCAGGCGGAAGTGGCTTGGTAAATATATCAGCAGCGTTGGCCCGAGTGGTCACGCAAGAAAGACGAAGCTGACCATCCTGCTGCAACTCTCGAGCAAGGAAGTAACGCAGAGCGATGTGCTTCGTTATGTGCTCCAGTCTGTGCTCTGTTGATTGTGTAGGTGGTTGTGGTATTTTGCTCTAGCTGGTTGTGGGCTAAGGGTTTGGGAAAAATATGGTGGTTAGACTTGTTGCGGGCTGGTATTGATCTCGCACCCAACAAGCACCAACAAACCTTTGCTATTCACTACAACACCTTTGGTGTTGCTAGTTTAGCACTTAGGGTTGTTGGGGATTGTTGTAGGGCGAGGGTTGGGTTGGTAGGGTTTGAACAACTCGTCACTTTTCAGATCTGAACTCTTGCTAAAGCTAGTCTTTTGGTCTAATCCATGGCTACCCACTAATTCCGCCAGAATACACTGTCGCACTTAAATCGCGATAGCGATTGGCCTGGATCTTGATTGAAAGCGTGCGTTACCATTCTGGAAAGTAGAGATTAAGACCGTTCCAACGCGTACCTGTTCATAGTTTAAGGTCACGTGAGCTGCACGCAATGTTCCGTCGAAGTCGGCGGACTTCATCTCTTGTACGCTCTCCAGATTCACGCGCTTTCCATCAGTGGTATCAGAGCTGGTTAGGCCTGCGACATTCCCTCCTATTATCATACTACGAATTGGCTTAAGAATCTCCAGATCTAGGGTTGGTTATGGCCCAGAAATTAGATGGCCCTCCTAGGTTCACCGGCTCGGATTTTTCGCTATGGCGGTTCCAGTTTACGCTTTGGCTAGGTATGAAAGACCTAGAAGGCGTTTTGGAGGGATCGGAGCGAAGACCTGAAGCTGATGAAGGAAAGGCATCTATTGGAGTCTCTAGCCAAGTGGAAGAAGGGGCTGGGGGAGCCTCTAGCTCATCCATAACTGAGGGAAGTGGAGGTGGACCAGCAGCACCGCGAACCGGAAGGCAACGGCTTAGTACAAAGGAGCTTCTTAAGGTACAAGAAGCATGGGACCGCAAGGACAAGCAAGCGTTCCAGTACCTGTGTTGGGCCTTGGAAGGCCAACTAGAGCTCTTGAAGATGCTGATTGACCTGAAGGGCAAGCAAGGAGCAGCTGCACTAGCATGGAAGAGAGTTCAAGATCGACATTTGCAAAAAGGGTTGTTAAGCATACTCACCTGGAGGAAGCGGTTCTACACCATGGAACGCAACTATGGCGATGGGGAGACCATGGTGCAGTACCTCCAGAGGGTGGATGAGTATGTGAGGGCATTGGAGGAGCTGAACTATGAAGTAGATGAGAAGGAGATCATCTACACCGCACTCCAGGGGCTGGACCGAGAAGCAAACGAGGCTCTACTACAATACCTTCACCTAGAGCAGCAGAAATGGACCAAGGCCTGGATATGGGAGGTGTTGGTTTCTGATGAGGCTCGCAAGCGTGATGCTGGTAGAGGAGTTGAAAGGGGAATGGGGGCAGGTGATAGGGTTGCCTCCAAGAAATACCAGCAGCGGCACGGAGGTGGGGGGAAGAAGAAGGAGCTCGACAAGCGCCTCGTCCCTGGATGCAACCGGAAGCACTCTTGGAAGGAGTGCTGGAGTCGACCAGATGGGTGGAAGCCTCAAGGGTACCTAGGAGAGGCTCCACCTGTCACTAGGCCTGAGTGGGTGGAGAGGAGGATGAAGAACGGAGCATGGAACAAGAAGGGCAGCAAAGAGAAAGCGGCAGCAGCGGCGGCAAACGAGGATAAGAAGGGAAAGGAGGACTTATCGGATGATGGCTTCTCCTTCTTATCCTTAGAGAAGGAGACGGCGCTTGCTGGTCGTACGTTGGTTGACCCCAATCAGCTCATTCTAGACTCTGGAGCAACCTGTGGAATGGTACCTCGGCGCGACCTCTTCACCACTTATCACTCCCTCCCACCTAACTCCAAAAATGTGATTGTGGGGAGCGGAGATACGCTGCAAGCAATCGGCATCGGCACCATCACCGTCATGGGGAAGGAGGGGGAGGTGCTGAATGTGAAGGGTGTGCTTCATGTTCCTGATTTGGCAGCCAACCTTCTCTCATGCTCTCAACTTGCGAGGCAAGAATACATATGCACCTTCACCATGGAAGGTGGCACCGTTCGCAAGGGTAGAGCTGTGATGATGGAGGCCAAATTAGAGAAGGGCCTTTACCTTGTTCCAGTTTGTGTGCCTCAGGTGGAGAGGGCACATGGAGTTGAAGCCGAGGAAGCCGCTTGTAGCAGCCGTTGGAGGGACGTGGAGCAGGTGACGACAGATTTGCTGCACCTACGCATGGGGCATGCAGGAAGGCAGCAACTTGTGGAGTGTGTGAAGAAGGGGGAGCTGAAGGGTGTGGAGATCAAGGAGGGTGGTGGGCAGCTAAGCAAGTGCCCTGATTGCACGACCGGGAAGCTGCCAAGGACCTCTTTCCCTACCTCCACCACTAGAGCCTCCGCACCTCTTGAGTTGGTGCACACGGATGTGTGTGGCCCCATACAAACACCGGATAGGGAGAAGGGCAGCAAATACTTCATCACCTTCTTGGATGACTTCAGCCGCCTAAGTTGGGTTACCTTGGTGAAAGCCAAGGATGAGGTGGCCAAGGTCTTCAAACGTTGGATACGCTATGCGGAGAGGGAAGCCGGGGCCAAGGTGAAAATACTTAGGTCCGATCGGGGTGGGGAGTACATGGGGAAGGATCTGGAGTCTTTCCTTGAAGACAAGGGCATCACTCACCAGCTTTCAGTCGCCTACACACCGCAGCAAAATGGGGCAGCGGAGCGGCTAAACTGGACCCTCATTGACCTTGCCCGAGCCATGCTTGCTCATGCGCAGCTGGACCATACTTGGTGGGGGGCAGCAGTGCAATATGCCAACTGGGTTAAGAACAGAATGGGCAGCAAGGGGCTAGGGGGCAAGAGCCCTTACTTCATGTGGACCAAGAAGGTGGCTAGTGTGTCCATGGCACGAGTGTGGGGGTGCATGGCGCAGTACAAAGTGCCCGACCAGCAACGGAGGAAGCTGGATCCTAAGGCACAATGGGGCATTTTTCTTGGGGTGTCGGAGAGGAGCAAAGCTTGGATATTGTGGAGTGTGGCGGATCAGCGGGTGGTGGAAAGCAGGGATGTGGTTTTCCACGAGGGGCTGAGCTATAAGGGGTGGAAAGAGCATGGTGCTAGTACAGTTGGGAACTCCCTTCAGGATCCCTACACCTCTTCCATCTTTGAGGGGGCATGGGAGGACCCTGGAGAGGAGGTAGAGGAGCAGCAAGAGGAACAAAAGGCAGCTGCACCTCACCATGAGGAGTCACCAACTGCTGGTTCTACCCCTGACCCTAACGCACCAGCCCATGACCCGGAGCAGCCACAGGGGCAGCAGCAGCAACAAGAGAAGCCGCAGCAGCCACCACAGGAGCATACACCACCTGTTCCTGAGGGTAGGTGGCAGCAAATACTGCAGCAGCAGCTGTCCAAGTCACCACGGTCCCCCATGAAGAGAGTGACTTGGAAGGAGAAGCTACAAAGTTTGGAGCAGGGGGAGGCATCACCTCTGCGCCGCACCACACGCATCTCCCGGCCACCCGAAAGGTTCACACCAAGTGCACAGTATGCTTGCATGCATGATCATGAGGTGCATGATATGGAGGAGTGCATGCTTGTTGATGCTGAGGGGGGTGAGCTTGGGCTTGATTTCTGTCTCATGGGTCAGGTGCATGAGCCTAAGTCGGTCAAGGAGGCCTTGTCCCGTCCTGAGTGGGTCGAGTCCATGCGTGAGGAGCTTGAGTCTCATAGGGTGAACGAGTCTTTTGAGCTGGTTGATCCAGCTTGTGTGCCACCTGGAATGGAGTTCTTGAGGTGTCAATGGGTGTGGAAGTATAAGCACATGGCTGATGGGAGTATTGAGAGGCCTAAGTCCAGGTTGGTGGCCATGGGGAACACTCAAACACGAGGCGTTCACTATGACCAGGTATATACCCCGGTGGGTAAACCTACCACCCTGAGAGGTTCCCTTGGGATGGCAGCATCCTCAGGGTCTCACATCCATCACATGGATGTGACCACCGCCTATCTTCATGGGGTCTTGAAGGAGGAGCTTTACATGAGGCAGCCACCTGGTTTTGATGATGGGTCCGGCAGAGTTTGCCGACTCAAGAAATCAATCTATGGGCTAAAGCAAGCTCCAAGGCAGTGGTACCTCAAGTTTGATGAGGCGCTGATGGATTTTGGGTTTCAGAGGTCGGAGTGTGACCCCGCCTTGTACCACTTGGTGAGGCATGAGGGCAGGCTGTCCCTTTACCTCTATGTGGATGACATTCTGCTCATGTCTTCGAGCATGGTCTTGCTGGACGATGTGAAGGGTCTCTTGTCCTCTCGTTTCCGCATGAAGGACTTGGGGGAGGCTAAGTACTATTTGGGGGTGCAGATTGAGCGTGATGAGAGTGGCATCTTGATTCATCAGGAGAGGTACATTCTCAACATGCTTGAGTCCTTCGGGCTTTCAGAGGCTAACCCCGTGCGTACCCCTCTCCTCACAGGGTTCGACGTGCATGCACATGCTGAGGAGCCCTTGCTGAGAGATGAGCTGGTCCGGCTCTATCAAAGCATTGTGGGGTCTCTCATGTATGCAAGCACGACCACACAGCCGCAGATTGCTTATGCAGTGTCACAGCTGTCCAAGGTTGTGTCTTGTCCCAAGGCATTTCACCTGCAGGCTGCTAAGAGAGTGCTAAGGTACTTGAAAGGTTGTGTCAAGTCAGGTATCTTCTACCCCGCACACAGCAAGCCTCAGGTCGAGTTGGTGGGCTTTAGTGATGCTGATTATGCTGGAGATTCAGCTGATCGCAAGAGTCACACCGGCTATGTATATTGCCTCAATGGTGCAGCCATCTCTTGGCAGAGCAAGAGGCAGCCGGTGGTTGCATTGTCCACCACTGAGAGTGAGTACATCAGTCTGTGTCAGTGCATTCAGGAGGGTGTGTGGCTGAAGCGTTTGTTTGGGGAGTTTGGGCATGAGTTTGCTGGTGGTGTGCCTGTGTTTGTGGACAATCAGTCTGCCATTGCCGTTCCAACGCGTACCTGCTCATAGTTTAAGGTCACGTGAGCTGCACGCAATGTTCCGTCGAAGTCGGCGGACTTAATCTCTTGTACGCTCTCCAGATTCACGCGCTTTCCATCATGCTCTTGACACAAGGCAATTGCAGCCTTGTTGTCTATGTACAGAGCTGGAGGAGAATGAGACCGCTCTCCCAAGTCGGCCAGCAGGTAGGTGAGCCAGCGTAACTCTTGTGCAGCCATGGCTCCCGCGTAGATCTCAGCCTCACAACTGGAGCTGAGAACTGAAGACGAGCAGGTAGACCGCCAAGAAACAGAGCCGGAGCAAAGACTGAACTTGTAACCCTGAGACAACCGCTGCGTAGCCCGGTCGTCAACCCAAGAAGCATCCGAGTGTCCAGTGAGGACAGCTGGACCCCGCCCTCCAAGCACGAGTCCCATGCCCAATGTACTGCTCAAGTAACGCAATACCCTCTTCGCAGCATCCAAGTGCACCTTTCGGTGTCGACCAGGAGCCACGTAGCTTGCCAAAAGGCCAAGAGGGTACGCAAGGTCAGGATGAGTGCAGGTCATCAGGTACATGAGGCAGCCCACTAGCTCTGGATATGGGCCAATCTGCTCTACGGACTCGTCCGAAGGTGGAGCTGAGAGCGAGTGACCCGTAGCCAGAGGAGTGGACTGTGGTGAGGACCAAGTGAAGCCAAAGCGCTGAAGGACCTGCTGCACCATGTGTGACTGGGTCAGGGTGATGGTGCGACGTGCTCTGTCCCTGGTGCTCTGCAAGCCAAGATAGTTGCGTAGTTCACCCAGGTCTGTGCACGTGTGTCTCTTCTGCAGCTCTGACCTCACAAGGGCAAGTGCCTTAGTGTCAGCAATGGCAAAAACCAAGTCGTCGACGTACACGAGGATGTAGAACGGCGGCAGCGAAGTGTCGGTGCGCAGAAACAGCGAAGGGTCAGCAGTCGAAGGAGCAAACCCAAGTGCCGCAAGTGTCGTCCTCAGTGTGCCGTGCCACTCACGACACGCCTGGCGGAGACCGTAGACTTGCCGTGGGAGGCTCCACAGGGTACTTGCAGGAAACGACCCACTCAAGCCAGGTGGACGGCGCAGCCAGACCTCCTCCTGCAGGCCGCTTTGTAAAAAAGTTGTGCTGAAGTCAAGAGAGTGAAGCTCGTTGTCACGCTGAGTGGCGACATGCAGCAGCACTCAAAGAGTGGTCATCTTTGGGGTAGGGGAGAAGGTCTCGAAGAAGTCAACTCCTTGTCGCTGACTGTTGCCTCTAGCAACAT
Organism: Closterium sp. NIES-65; assembly: GCA_948144175.1. Lineage (NCBI taxonomy): Eukaryota > Viridiplantae > Streptophyta > Zygnematophyceae > Desmidiales > Closteriaceae > Closterium > Closterium sp. NIES-65. Next base: position 807,208 of record CANXME010000062.1, on the reverse strand, counting down.
AAGAGCCTTGAAGACAGGCGGAGAACCCGGCGGCCGCTTCACCCTGAAAATCCGCATGCTATCAACTTTCTTCGCCCCAGGAGGGGGAACTGCATCGACGTAGGTACTTGTGGACTTCCAAGATGCCATCTCTGCATCCATGGCTGTTTCCCATTGAGAGAAGTACTCACCCGCGATCGCCTCAGCGTAAGAGCGCGGGTTCGGGATGTCTGGTGCATCCGGGTCTCCCTCAGGGGCAAGCAGCATGGCCACGAGATGAGGCGCAGCGGCTACGAAACAGTCAAAGTCCTCCTGCCTGTCCTCAAAGATGTCCGTGCCAAGAGCAGTCTCACCCCCGACGGATGGAGGATAGACAGACTTGGACTTAGTAACAAGGCCAGCGTCGTAGTCGAGACGACAAGGAGCAGCAAAGCCAACAAGCTCAAACGAAGGGTCACTGACAACAGAGGCTAAGAGACGTGTAATAGTAGGACTGGCAGCAAGAACCAGGTCAGACTCAGGGTCCAGGACGTGCGATAGAGAGGACGTAGGAAAAGACAGCAGGTGCACACGCTGTGGAACAGAGGAAAGTGCCATAGTGTGCGTGCCGGGTATAGGAGGACGCTCACAAGGAACACGGCGACTAGTGCGGACAGCGCAAACACGCGAGGTAGGGCGAGACGCAAGCTCACGATGCTATGTATGAGAGTATGTCTGCTCAGTGTAAGGAGAGGGAGCAGGTAGTGGGGAGCCTGGCAGCAACCGGAGACCAGTAGACGATGGGAGGCTAAGAACCTGGCGAAGCACCGAGCCGGGCGGCGGCAGAGACGACGTTGATGACGAAGCAAATAACAGACGCGGCGGTGCAGCACCACCAGCACCAGCTCCTCCAGTACTAGTACCAGCAGCTCCAGAGCCTCCAAGAGCTCCGAAAACTCTAGCTCCAGCTCCTCCAGCCTCAGCACGTGCAGCTCCTAGGTCACCAGCTCCAGCGCCTCTAGCTTTGGTGCCTCCAGCTCCATAGTCCACAGCACCACCAGCTGCGGCCGCTCCAGCACCTCCAGCTCCCACGTCTCCAGCCGCAGTGCCTCCAGCCGCAGTGCCTCAAGCCCCAGCAGCGCCACTCCGAAGGCGGCAGTGCTGAGTGTACCACTCGCGTAGCTACTGCGGCGAGAGAGCACCTCTAGAACCTCCACGGCGAGTACCTCCAGGACTAGCTGTGCCGCACCACCAGTACCACCAGTACTGACAGCACCCCCAGCTTCGACAGCACCACCAGCTCCGGCAGCTCCAGTACCTCCAGTACGAGCACCTCCACAGTTAGTAGCTCCAGCTTCTCTAGGACCTCCAGTACCGACAGTACCTCCAGCACCTCCAAACCCAGCAACTCCTAGCTCCGCACCCGTAGGCCCAGCATCCCCAGGCTCCGCACGCTCAAGATCAGCACCCCCACGCTCCACACGCTCAGGCTTAGCACCCCCAGGCTCAGCACGCTCAGGCTCAGCACCCGTAGGCTCAGCACCCCCAGGCTCCTCACGCACAGGCTCAGCACCCCCAGGCTCCGCACACTCAGGCTCAGCACCCCCAGGCTCCGCACGCTTAGGCTTTGCACCCGTAGGCTCAGCACCCCCAGCAGCAACAGAGTCACCAGTGACCTCGACAGGCTCAACCAAGGGGAGTGGATCTACCTGAGACAAACCTGAAGGAGCAAGACCCTGAGGTAGGGGAAGAGACGGTAAAAGGGAATCGACTAGTCAAACGTGACGTCCTGAGAGGACAGAACATGGCGCGAGGTGGGGTGGTAATACTGCCAGCCAGGCGCGTCAGGGGGAAAACCAACAAAGACACAGGGATTGGTGCGGGAGTAGAGCTTGCCCGCAGAGGTATCGCGAACAAAGGCACGAGATCCCTAGACCAGGAATACCGACGCATCGCCAACCTCTCGCGTCCAATGCAATGTCATCGAGGTCTCCGGCAAGGAGACACGGGGCCAGAGGTTGAGCTGATGCGCAGTGTACCGGACCGCAAACGGCCACAGAAAATGGGGGGCAGCCGCATGGATCATGGAGGTACGAGTGACCTCCATGACTAGGCCAATGCGGCGCTCAGCAACCCCATTCTGCTGCGGGGATGCCGGAAGCGTGAACGACTGGGTGATGCCCTCCCCGCGACAAAATTCCTGCAAGTGGTCGGAGGAAAACTCACCACCTCTGTCAGAGTGCTGACGCAGGCTAGGAGGTCTGTGTCGAACCGCTCACGGAGCTGGAGACGGACAGCGCGGATCTAAGGGATCAAAACATTAGGGACCTCCCCCTTGCTCGCGGCTCTGTCCCTGGACACGGGCTGGGCCCCACACGTCCATGTGGAGAGTCTGCAGGGGAGCATTCGTCGGGGGAAACGAGGAGGAGTGAGGAGCAGCGCGCTGCCGCCCCTCGATAGAGGGAAGGCAGGGAGGGGCAGGCGAGGGTGCGAGGGGAGGCAGAGACCTGGGAAGAGCAGAGACAAGAAGGCGGGAGTGCATGCCATGGAGGTGTGGTAGAGAGGGGTGATCAAGGCGGTGGTGCCGCGGGAGAGTCTGGTGCGGCAGGGCGCGACACAAACAGAGGGCTGCTAGCTGATCTGACATGGACGCAGACGCAGCTACCTGAGGAGGCGTAGTAGTCAATGTGTACATGCTCGACCCAGGCCGATGGGTGAACGTGGCCAGGTGACGGCCCGTCCGTGCACACGTGTAGATCGCCACACACTGTCCTCCAGGAGTAAAGGTATCAACCCAAGCATCCTGAAGGACGGCGTTGCCCACCAAGTTTGTAGAGAACGAGGGGAGGTGAGGACCTGAGAGTGAGCCAGACGGAACCGCCGAAAACGGGAGAACAGTGGAGGAATGTACAAGAACAAGTCCCCCAGAGGGGTCAGCCAAAGAGACGGCAACCGGTGCTGCTAGTGGTGTGACTGTGGTGCTGTCGCGAAAGAAGCAACCCTAAACCGCTGCCGCCTCCACCGCCACCGCTCCCACTTCCGCCGCCTCTCCCACTGCCGCCACCTTCGCCGCCTCCACTCCCACCGCTACCGCCACTGCCGCCACCGACGCCTCCACCCCCACCACCCCTCCCACCGCCACCCCCGTCGCCTCCACTACCGCCTTCCCCCCCCCCCACCGCCACCTCCACTACGCCTGGCTCCCTTACCCTTACCGCTGCGGCGCTTCCCACTTGTATCAGAAGCAGCGCCGACCTTCTCAGCACCAAGGAAGTCAACAGCAGTAGCAGAAGCGTAGGAGGGGGGAAGGGGGGAGGGGAAACACCCTGAGAAAAGTAGAACGAGAATGAGTTGACTAAGGAATGGAAGTGATACAAATATGCAACCCTAGAAATGTGTACCCCATATAGGCTACCCCACGATGGCCTACACAATATTATAATTTGACACACCCCCATAGGCAAAGTGGGGGAGAACAAGGGGTCACAAGACCAGTCAAGCAAAGCAGACAAAGCTCAGGGTGGATCACAACGTCACCACACAGTCCGAGCACAAGGTCAAGGCCACAAGGCCAGCTCACATGCAGGAGTACACATATATATATAAGGCTAAACAAGCAAGAGCAGGCATATATATATATATATATATGGAAGGGTACAAGCAAGGTCAAGTGGTGAGCAAGTAAGGCAAGACAGGCACAAGACCCAGCTGAGTGCAGAAGCGCTGATGATCACAAGGCGGAAGTGCCTTGGTGAAAACATCAGCAGTGTTGGCCTCAGAGGCCACGTACGCAAGTCGCAACTGACCACGCTGCTGCAACTCACGAGAAAGAAAGTAGCCGAGAGCAATGTGCTTCGTTCTGTGCTCTAGGCGCTGCTCTCGACACAAGGCCAGCATGGCCTTGTTGTCTACGTACAGCACTGGAGGAGAACGAGGCGGCTCTCCTAGGTCAGTCAGCAGGTAGGTGAGCCAGCGAAGCTCCTGTGCAGCCATGGCCCCGGCGTAGATCTCAGCCTCACAACTGGAGCCGAGAACAGAAGACGAGCGAGTAGCCCGCCACGAAACAGAGCCGGAACCAAGACTGAAGGTGTAACCCTGTGACGACCGCTGCGTAGCCTGGTCGTCAGCCCAAGAAGCGTCCGCGTGCCCAGTGAGGACCACTGGACTCCGCCCTCCAAGCACTAGCCCCATGCCCGACGTACTGCACAAGTAGCGCAACACACTCTTCGCTGCAGCCATGTGCTCTAGTCTGTGTCTCCCAGGAGCAACATAGCGTGCAAGAATGCTAAGAGGGTATGCAATGTCAGGTCGTGTGCAGGTCATCAGGTACATGAGGCAGCCAACAAGCTCTGGGTACGGGCCACTTGACTCTACGGACTCATCCGAAGGCAGAGCTGAGAGCGAGTGGCAAGTAGACAGAGGAGTGGCCTGAGGCGAGGAGTACGTGAAGCCGAAGCGCTGAAGGACCTGTTGCACCATGTGTGACTGAGTCAAGGTAATGGTGCGGCGTGCTCTGTCCCGGGTGATCTGCAAGCCAAGGTAGCTGCGCAGTTCACCCAGGTCTGTGCACGTGTGTCTCTTCTGCAGCTCGGACTTCACGTGGGCGAGTTCAGCAGTGTCAGCTGTGGCAAAGACCAAGTCGTCGACGTACACGAGGATGTAGAACGGCGGCAGAGAGGTGTCGGTGCGCAAAAACAACGACGGGTCAGCAGTAGAGGGAGAAAACCCAAGAGCCGCAAGCGTAGTCCTCAGTGTGTCGTGCCACTCACGCGGTGCCTGGCGGAGACCGTAGACTGGCCGTCGGAGGCTCCACTGGGTGCCAGGAGGGAAAGTCCCAGTGAAGCCAGGTGGACGGCGCAGCCAGATCTCCTCGTGCAGGCTACCCTGCAGGAAAGCAGTGCTGAAGTCAAGGGAGTGAAGCTCGTAGTCACGCTGAGCGGCTATGTGTAGCAGCACCCGAAGAGTGGTCATCTTCGGGGTGGGAGAGAAGGTCTGAAAGTAGTCAACTCCCTGCCGCTGACTGAAGCCACGAGCCACGTACCGCGCCTAGAAGACAGGTGGAGAGCCCGGCGGCCGCTTCACCCTGAAGATCCACATGCCACTGACGATGTTCGCCCCAGGTGGGGGAACCGCGTCAACGTAGATGCCTGTGGACTTCCAGGAAGCCATCTCTGCATCCATAGCTGCCTGCCACTGAGAGGAGTAGGGACCCTCTATCGCCTCCGCGTAAGAGCGCGGAGTCGGGATGTCTAGTGCATCCGGGTCTCCCTCAGGGGTAAGTAGTACGGACGCGAGATGAGGTGAAGCAGCAGCCAGACACTGGAACTCCTCCTGCCTGTCCTCAAGGACGTCCGTGCCAAGAGCACACTCACCCCCGAAGGACGGAGGACAGACAGACGCAGACTCAGCAACAAGACTAGCAGCGTAGTCTAGACGACAGCGAGCAGCAAAGTCGACGAGCTAAGCAACAAGAGCAGACGCAGCAGTGGACTCAAAAGAGGGGTCAGTGACGACAGTAGCAAGGAGACGCGTGACGGTAGGACTGGCAGCACGAAGAGAGTCCGACTCTGGGTCGGCAAGAGCAGGAAGAGAGGACTTAGGAGGAGAAGGCAAAGGGACACGCAGAGGAGCAGTGGACGGACGCAGAGACATCCGGTGCGTGCCAGGGACAGGAGGAGGACGCTGACGCGAACCGCGACCACCAGCGCAAGCAGCACGAACAGGCGACGCGGGACGAGACGCAGGCTCACGACGCTCAGCAGGACCTCCAGTGGGACCAGTGTAGGGAGAAGGAGCAGGCAGTGGGGAGGCCGGCGATAACTGTGACTGTGACTGGACAGGCGGTTGACACTCTAAGGGAGGAGGAAGACCAAGAACCCGCTGAAGGAGCGGAACAAAGTACGGCTGAGGCCGCGCGGCGACTCCAGACACAGCAGGGACAGCACCAGCACCCCCAGTGGTAGCACCAGCGCCAACAGCACCTCCAGCTCCAGTACCTACAGCAGCACCAGCAGCACCTGCAGCAGGACCGCCGCTAGGACTGACAGTAGTAGCCTCAGCGCCAACACCTTCAGCAGCTCCGACTCCAGTCGCACTCGCAGGCCCAGCAGCTCCTGCACTCCCTGGGCTAGCACCTCCGAGACCGGCTGCACCAGAACCCTCAGCCGCCGAAGAAGCACCAGCTCCAGCAGTGCGCCTCCAGCGCCGGGCAAACCACTCGCGCAGCTCCTATGGAGAGAGCGGCTCCCGCTCAGACGAAGCACCCGGAGAACCTCCATGCCCAGCAGACGCCACATGGGCAGGTCCAGCGGCCGCTGGCTCCGCACCACCAGGCTCAGTAGCTCCAGACGCAGCACCCCTAGGCTCAGCACCCCCAGTCGTAGCACCCCCGGGCTCAGCACCCCCAGTCGCAGTACCCCCAGGCTCAGCACCCCCAGTCGCAGCACCACCAGACTCAGCACCCCCAGGCTCAGCACCCACGCGCGCAGCACCCCCAGAGTCAGCACCCCCAGGCTCAGCACCCGCAGCAGTACTAGAGTCACCAGCAACCTCAACCGGCTCGACTGCGTCTACCTGGGACACACCTGAAGGGGCAGGACCCTGAGGGGGGAGGGGGTCTACCGGGGGGGGACCTGGCACAAGGAAGTGAGGTGGCGGGGGGAGGGAAGGAGTGCGGTAGGGGAAGAGGCGGTAGTAGGGGACTGACTCGTCGAATGTGACGTCCTGGGAGGACAGAACACGACGAGAGGTTGGGTGGTAGAACTTCCACCCAGGGGCGTCAGGGGGGAAGCCAAGAAAGACACAGGGAGCAGCACGAGGGGACAGCTTGTCCGCAGACAAGTCGCGGACAAACGCCCGAGATTCCCAGACACGGAACGCAGACGCATCGCCGACCTTCCCCGTCCACAGCAAGGCTGGGGAGGTCTCCGGCCTGGAGACCCTGGGGTGAAGATTGATCTTATGCGCCGCGTACCGAACCGCAAACGGCCACAGAAAATGGGGGGCAGCCGCATGCATCATGGACGTACGAGCGACGTCCATGACCATGCCAATGCGGCGCTCAGCAATCCCATTTAGCTGTGGAGAGTCCGGTAGCGTAAAGGTCTGGCGGATGCCTCGCGCACGACAGTAGGCTCGCAGAAGGCCAGAGGAGAACTCTCCACCTCGGTCAGAGTGCAGACGTAGAACAGGAAAGTCCGAGCCAAAGCTCCTCCTGAGCTGAAGACGAGCTGCGCGAATCCAGTCGATCAACACCTCAGCGACATCACCCTTGCTGCGCAAGGGGAAGACTGAGGTGTAACGCGAGTAGTCGTCAACCACCAGCAGGAAGTAGCGCTTGTGACCCTGTCCACGGACGCGGGCTGGGCCCCACACGTCCATGTGAAGCGTCTCCAGCAGGGCCTCTGTCGGGGGAAACTAAGAGGAGTGAGGAGCAGCCCGGAGCCGCCCCTCGACACAGGGGACACAGGAAGGACCAGGCCCCGAAGGAAGGGGAGGGAGGGACCGGGGAATACCAGAGACAAGGACACGGGAAGCCATGCCTCGGAGACGAGGCAGGGAGGGGTGACCAAGACGGTGGTGCCAGAGGAGAGTCTCGTGAGACAGGAGGCGACACGAGCAGGGGGCAGACTCAGGACCAGACCTGGACGCTGCAGCAAACACCTGACCCGACGCAGCTACCTGACCAGACGCAGTGACTAGAGGAGACGCAGTGGTCAGTGTGTACAAGCTCGACCCCGGCCGACGTGTAAACGTGGCCAGGTGTCGGCCTGTCGGAGCGTCCGTGCAGTGGGTCACCCGCTGACTCGCAGGAGTGAACTGGTGAACCCCCGTATCCTGCAGGTCAGCACCACTCACCAAGTTCGTAGAGAACTAGGGGAGGTAAGGACCAGACAAGGCGCCAGAGGGGGCAGCCGGACACGGGAGGACAGTGGAGAAGTGAGAGAGGATAGGACCCCCAGAGGGGTCAGCCAGGGAGACTGCAACTGGCCGACCAAGTGGCGTGAGTGTGGTGCGGTCTCGAAAGAAGGAGCGAGAAGCCCCTGAGTCAAGTGTGAAGGTGAGGGAGGCCGAAGCCGACGTGGTACCTGAGAGCGCAGACTCACCAGCACCTGAGGGCGCGGACGCACTGGCACCTAGAGCAGAAGCCTCACCAGCACCTAGAGCAGCAGTACCAATGCCCGGGTCGGGCGGGAAACACCGGTAACAGTCACCCTCATCACTAATAGTCATAGCATACATGGCAGCAAGGATAGCATCAAAGTCAAGATCAAAGATAGCTACGCCTGCCCTAGACAGCTCTCCCCAGCGGGGGATCTCACTAGCCTCCGGGAACTGCTGACGCCAAGCGTTCGTCAGGCGGCCAAAGCAGCGCTGGGTGGGGTGAGCACCCCCACACTGCTCACCCGCACGGTCACCGGAGCGAAGGACGTAGGTGCACGGGCCAAAACCCCCACCACGCTGACGCTGCGTGTACCACTCACGGAGCTGCTGAGGAGGGGGGATGTCCCGAGAATGCTGCTGCTGCTGCTGCTGCTGGCGCTGACCACCCCCGGAGCCGCTCGGCTGCGAAGCACCACCCCGACCAGCTCCACCTCCTCCACCACCGCCGCCTCCACCTCCGCCACCACCGCCGCCTCCGCTCCCACCGCTACCGCCACCGCCGCCTTTGCCTCCGCTGCTGCCACTGCCACCTCCACCCCCGCCACCACTCCCACCGCCACCCCCACTCCCTCCGCCGCCTCCACCGCCACCTCCACCACCCCCGCTAGCTCCACCCGCGCCCTTGCTCCCCTTGCCCTTGCTAGAGCGGCGTCTCCCGCTAGGGGCAGACGCCGCACCGACCGACTCAAGACCAACGAGGTCGCCCGCAGCAGCAGAGGCGACAGAGGGCAACAGAGGGGAAGGGGAACACCCCTCAAAGATGGGGGTGCGAGGGTCACCACGAGAGGCTCCTACAGTGACTATGCTCTTCTCCGCTGCTAGGAGGGCCTTCTCTAGGAGGTCAACAGTGAGAGTGGTGGGACAGACTAAGAGGAAGTGGTCCCTGACTACGCGAAGGGAGTCAGGGAGGCGGGTGACTATATAATAGAGAGTGATTTACATGGGGGTGGGGTTCTTGACGCAGAACTCAGCAGGAAGCGCGGCGCGGTAGCGAGTGTCACTAGTGCGGAGGTGCGTAATGAGGTCAGCAACTGTGGGAAAGGCAGCAAGGTCAGGAAAGAGGTACGGTAGCATGAGGCGGCTCAGTGCAGCAGTGGCAGGGGAAGAGTAGCGTGCAACTACAGCGTCGTACAAGGTCTGAGCACTCTTGTACTGACTAAAGTGCGCGCGCTCAGTGGTAGGCAGGTGGCGACGCACATCAAGACGTGCAGCAGCATCGCGAGTGGCCCACTGGGAGCGAACAGTGGCGTCGGCATCGGCAGCAAGGACAGGGGAAGCACCAGAGGTGAGGTCAAAGAGGGAAAGACCGTCTGCCCTATCACACTTTAGGAAAAGCTGCAGGTCATCCACCCAAACCTCAAAGTCAATGGCTCGATCCTCAGCGTCAAAAGCGAGAACACTAGGGGTAGCCATGACAGCAGTGGACTAGCAGTACCAACTGTAGGACAGGGGCAGTGCAGTGACAGAAGCGCTGCTCTCACCAGGCAGGGCGGGTCGGGCAACTCAACTGTACAGCAGCACGGCAACACGGCTGCTCGGACGGCACTGCAGCAACTGCGGCTCCGTGGCACCAGCGGCTCGGCTCCTCAGGCGGCTCGGGCGGCTCAGGCGGCTCGGGTGGCTCGGGCGGCTCGGGCGGCTCAGGCGGCTCGGGCTGGTCGGGCGGCTCAGGAGAGTCGGGCGGCTCGGGCAGCTCGGGCAGGTCGGGCGGCTCGGGAGGCTCGGGCGGTTCGGGCGGCTCGGGCGGCGCGGGCGGTGTAGGGCGGCAGGGCCGCTGGTGCGAGGGGCGGCTGGGCCGCTGAGAAGGGCGGCGAGGCCGCTGCGGAAGGGCGGCGGGGCCGCTGAGTAGGGCGGCGGGGCCGCTGAGGAGAAGGGCGGCGGGGCCGCTGAGTAGGGCGGCGGGGCCGCTGAGGAGAGGGGCGGCGGGGCCGCTGAGTAGAAGGGCGGCGGGGCCGCTGAGTAGGGCGGCGGGGCCGCTGAGGAGAAGGGCGGCGGGGCCGCTGAGTAGGGCGGCGAGGCCGCTGAGGAGAAGGGCGGCGGGGCCGCTGAGTAGGGCGGCGGGGCCGCTGAGGAGAAGGGCGGCGGGGCCGCTGAGTAGGGCGGCAGGGCCGCTGAGGAGAAGGGCGGCGGGGCCGCTGAGTAGGGCGGCGGGGCCGCAGCGAGGGAGGCAGCGGGGCCGCAGCAAAGGGCGGCAGGGCCGCTGAGAAGGGCGGGGCCGCAGCGACGGGCGGTGGGGGGGCCGCTAAGTAGGGCGGGGCCCGCTGAGAAGGGCGGCGGGGCCGCTAAGACGGGCAGCGGGGCCGCACTAAAGGGCGGCGTGGCCGAATCGACGGGCGGCGGGGCCGCTAGGGGAAGGGGCCGCTAGGGCGATAGGGCGATAGGGCCGCTAGGGCGATAGGGTCGCTAGGTCGTAGGGGGCCGCTAGGGCGGCTCGGCGAGGTGAGAGCCCGGAGCGCGACTCGGGCGGAGCGCGCCTCGGGCAGGAGAAAAAAAAAAGGTGAAACTCGATGTGGTGGGCCCTAGGCACAGTTCCCAAGGGGGAACCTGCTCGATACCATGAGAAAAGTAGAACGAGAATGAGTTGACTAAGGAATGGAAGTGATACAAATATGCAACCCTAGAAATGTGTACCCCATATAGGCTACCCCACTATGGCCTACACAATATTATAATTTGACACACTCCTCAAAGAGGGGAGTGCGAGGACTGCCACGAGCAGCACCTACAGCGACAATGCTCTTCTCTGCTGCAAGGAGGTGCTTCTCTAAGTCGTTGATAGTGAGGGCGGTAGGGTCAAGAGAGAGAAAGTGGTCCCTGAGCGTACGAAGAGTGTCAGGGAGGCGGGTGACTAGGAAGTAGAGCGTGATGTACATCAGGGGCGGGTTCGCGGCTAAGAACTCTGCTGAGAGAGCGGCACGGAAGCGAAAGTCACTAGCGCGAAGGTGGGAGGTGAGGTCCTCTATTGTGGCATAGGAGGACAGCTTTGGGAACAGGTAGGGCAGGATAAGGCTGTTGAGAGCAGCAGTGGCAGGGGAAGAGTAGCGAGCGACTACAGCGGTGTACAGGTCCTTAGCGGTCTTGTGCTGGCCGAAGTGAGCACGTTCAGATAACGGCAGATGGTTGCGAATAGCTAGGCAAGCAGTTGCGTCACGGGTCTGCCACTGTGAACGAGCAAGGCTGTCAGCTATGTCAGGAGGACCGACTGAGGAGCCAGGTGCATGGTCAAACAGGGAAGCGCCGTCTTTAGCATCGGTTATTAGGTACAGTGGCAGGTCATCAAGCCACGTGGTGAACACTATCGGGCGATCGTCAGGATCGAATGAGAGGACATTGAACGTAGCCATAGCGGCAGCTTGGGGCACGGGCAGGCAGAGGCAGAGCACGAGCAGCAGAGAAGGCGCGCAGGCAGCAGAGGCAGCGCGTGAGCAGTAGAGGCGGCGCGCTAGCAGACAGAGGCGGCGCACGGGTGGCAAGAGCAGCGCGCGGGCCGCAAGGGCTGCAGACAGACGGCGCGCAGGCCGGCAGGGGTTGCGCGTGGGTGGGCAAAGGCAGGGCGCGGGGCTGGAGGAGCTGCCCACGGGCGAGCCAAGGTGGCGCGCAGGCCGGTTGGGGCTGCGCGTATTATGTGATGCTATCATTTGCATTCACGTCTGTCTGCCTCCCATCATATGTTCGTGCGTTGCATGCATGGTGAGAGCGTGTGCAAGAATTTGCGTTTGATGTGGCTTGGATTCTCTGAGAGTGTGTGAATATTATTTGGCTTGAGCAGACATTTGAAGTGACTCCTCTGCTCGAGAGATTTCCGACAAACCAAGAATTGTCGCGATCGGAGCAAGAACGACGAAGTTATGTTCGTTCGAAGTTTTGATTGGGATTCGATGACTTTGGTGAGAAAGTACGAACGAGGAGGGAAATGACTATGAATGAAGTGAGTACAAATAGGAAACCCTAGTTGGGTTGTACCCCCTATGGGATACCCCACTATAGCCTACAGAAACAAGTAAGCTATGAGTTCTGACACACCCCCATAGGCAAAGTGGGGGAGAACAAGGGGTCACAAGACCGGTCAAGCAAAGCAAAGCAAAGCTCAGGGTGGATCACAAAGTCACCACGCATTCCGAGCACAAGTTCAAAGGCCACAAGGCCAGTTCACATGCAAGATCATATATAGAGATATACAAGAGCAAGAGTATATATATGCGAAAGTACAAGCAAGGTCAAGAGGAGAGCAAGTGAGGCAAGACAGGCACAAGACCCAACTGCGTGCAGCAACGCTGATGATCACAAGGCGCAAGTGCCTTGGTGAAGACATCAGCAGTGTTGGCCTCAGAGGCCACGTACGCAAGTCGCAGCTGTCCACGCTGCTGTAGCTCACGAGCAAGAAAGTAGCGAAGAGCAATGTGCTTCGTTCTGTGCTCCAGTCGCTGCTCTCGACACAAGGCCAGCATGGCCTTGTTGTCTACGTACAGGACTGGAGGAGAACGAGGCTGCTCTCCAAGGTCGGTCAGCAGGTAGGTGAGCCAGCGTAACTCCTGTGCAGCCATAGCCCCAGCGTAGATCTCAGCCTCACAACTGGAGCCGAGAACAGAAGACGAGCGGGTAGCCCGCCACGAGACAGAGCCGGAACCAAGGCTGAAGGTGTAACCCTGTGACGACCGCTGCGTAGCCTGGTCGTCAGCCCAAGAAGCGTCTGCGTGCCCAGTGAGGACCACTGGACTACGCCCTCCAAGCACTAGCCCCATGCCCGACGTACTGCACAAGTAGCGCAACACCCTCTTCGCTGCAGCCATGTGCTCTGGTCGGTGTCTCCCAGGAGCAACAAAGCGTGCGAGAATGCTATGAGGGTATGCGAGGTCAGGTCGTGTGCAGGTCATCAGGTACATGAGGCAGCCAACAAGCTCTGCATACGGACCACTCGACTCTACGGACTCATCCGAAGGCAGAGCTGAGAGCGAGTGGCGAGTAGGCAGAGGAGTGGCCTGAGGCGAGGAGTACGTGAAGCCGAAGCGCTGAAGGACCTGCTGCACCATGTGTGACTGAGTCAGGGTAATGGTGCGGCGTGCTCTGTCCCGGGTAATCTGCAAGCCAAGGTAGCTGCGCAGTTCACCCAGGTCAGTGCACGTGTGTCTCTTCTGCAGCTCGGACTTCACGTAGGCGAGTCCAGCAGTGTCAGCTGTGGCAAAGACCAAGTCGTCGACGTACACGAGGATGTAGAACGGCGGCAGAGAGGTGTCGGTGCGCAGAAACAGCGACGGGTCGGCAGTGGAAGGAGCAAACCCAAGTGCCGCGAGCGTAGTCCTCAGTGTGTCGTGCCACTCACGTGGCGCCTGGCGGAGACCGTAGACTGGACGCCGGAGACTCCACTGGGTACCAGGAGGGAAAGACCCAGTGAAGCCAGGTGGGCGACGCAGCCAGATCTCCTCGTGCAGGCTGCCCTGCAAGAAAGCTGTGCTGAAGTCGAGAGAGTGCAGCTCGTAGTCACGGTGAGCAGCAACGTGTAGCAGAACCCGAAGAGTGGTCATCTTCGGGGTGGGGGAGAAGGTCTGAAAGTAGTCAACCCCCTGCCGCTGACTGAAGCCACGAGCCACGTAACGCGCCTTGAAGACAGGCGGAGAACCCGGCGGCCGCTTCACCCTGAAAATCCACATGCCACTGACGATGTTTGCCCCAGGAGGGGGAACAGCGTCAACGTAGGTGCCTGTGGACTTCCAGGAAGCCATCTCTGCATCCATAGCTGCCTGCCACTGAGAGGAGTAGGGACCCTCTATCGCCTCCGCGTAAGAGCGCGGAGTCGGGATGTCTGGTGCATCCGGGTCTCCCTCAGGGGCTAGCAGTACAGACGCGAGACGAGGTGAAGCGACGGCCAGACACTGGAACTCCTCCTGCCTGTCCTCAAGGACGTCCGTGCCAAGGGCACACTCACCCCCGACGGACGGAGGACAGGCGGACTCAGACTCAGTGACAAGGGCAGCAGCGTAGTCTAGACGACAGCGCGCAGCAAAGTCGACAAGCTCAGTGACAAGGGCAGACGCAGCAGACGACTCGAAGGAAGGGTCAGTGACAGCAGTAGCCAGGAGACGCTTGACAGTAGGACTGGCAGCACGGAGAGCGTCTGACTCCGGGTCGGCAAGAGCAGGAAGAGAGGAAGCAGGAGGAGAAGGCAAAGGGGCACGCAGAGGAGCAGTGGACGGACGCAGTGACATCCGGTGCGTGCCAGGGACAGGAGGAGGACGCTGACGCGACCCGCGACCACTAGCGCGCTCAGTACGAACAGGCGACACAGGACGAGACGCAGGCTCACGACGCTCAGTAAGACCACCAGTCGGACCAGCGTAGGGAGAAGGAGCAGGCAAAGGGGAGGCAGGCTGTAGCTGTGGCTGGGACCGGACAGGCTGCAGACCCTCTAAGGGAGGAGGAGGAGGTGTAAGACCAAGAACCTGCTGCAGGAGCGGAACAAAGTACGGTCGGGGCCGCGTGGCGACGCTAGAAACAGCAGGAACAGCACCAGCAGCCCCGGCAGGAGCACCCACTCCAGCAGCACCTCCAGCAGCACCACCAGAAGCTCCAGAACCTCCAGCCGCAGCACCAGGAGCACTGTCAGTCGGGCCGCCAACGGCAGGCTCAGCGCCAACACCCTCAGCAGGACCAGCTCCAGGAGAACTCTCAGACTCAGCAGCTCCAGCACCCATAGTACGAGCACCGGCGGGGCGCGCAGCAACAGTGCCCTCTGCAGCCGAAGAACCACCAGCACCAGCAGCACGCCTCCAGCGCCCGGCAAACCACTCACGCAGCTCCTGTGGGGAGAGTGGCCCCCGGCGAGACGAAGCACCCCCAGGCACAGCACCCTCGGGCTCAGCACCCCTAGACACAGCACCTCCAGGCACGGCACCCCCAGGCTCAGCACCCCAAGGCCCAGCACCCCCAGGCACAGTACCCCCAGACTCGGCACCTCCATGCTCAGCACCCCCAGGCACAGCACCCCCAGGCTCAGCACCCCCAGGCTTAGCACCCCCAGACTCCGCACCCCTAGGCTCAGCTCCCGCAGCAGTACCAGAGTCACCAGTGACCTCGACAGGCTCGACCGCGTCTACCTGGGACACACCTGAAGGGGCAGGACCCTGAGGGGGGAGGGGGACTACCGGGGGGGGACCTGGTACCAAGAAGAGCGGGGGTGGGGGGAGGGACGGAGTGCGGTAGGGGAAGAGGCGGTAGAAGGGCACCGACTCGTCGAACGTGACGTCCTGGGAGGACAGAACACGTCGAGAGGTGGGGTGGTAAAACTGCCACCCAGGGGCGTCGGGGGGGAACCCCAGGAAGACGCAGGGAGAAGCACGAGGGGACAGCTTGTCGGCAGACAGGTCGCGAACAAACGCCCGAGATCCCTAGACCCGGAACGCCGACGCATCGCCAACCTTCCCCGTCCACAGCAGGGCTGGGGAGGTCTCCGGTCGAGAGACCCTGGGGTGGAGGTTGATCTGGTGCGCAGCGTACCTGACCGCAAACGGCCACAGAAAATGGGGAGCAGCCGCATGCATCATGGACGTACGAGCGACGTCCATGACCATGCCAATGCGGCGCTCAGCAATCCCATTTTGCTGCGGTGAGTCCGGAAGCGTGAAGGTCTGACGGATGCCTCGCACACGACAGTAGGCACTCAGGAGGCCGGAGGAGAACTCTCCACCTCTGTCCAAGTGCAGACGCAAAACAGGGAAGTCAGAGCCAAAGCTCCTCCGAAGCCGGAGACGAGCTGCGCGGATCCTGTCGATCAGCACCTCAGTGACTTCACCCTTGCTGCGCAAGGGGAAGACTGTGGTGTAACGCGAGTAGTCGTCAACCACCAGCAGGAAGTAGCGCTCCTGACCCTGTCCACGGACGCGGGCTGGGCCCCACACGTCCATGTGAAGCGTCTGCAACGGGGCCTCTGTGGGAGGAAACTGGGAGGAGTGAGGGGCAGCACGCTGGCGCCCCTCGACACAGGGGACACAGGTGGGGCCAGGGCCCGGAGGAAGGGGAGGGAGAGACCGGGGAAGACCAGACACAAGGACTCGCGAGGCCATGCCTCTGAGCCGAAGCAGAGAGGGGTGGCCAAGGCGGTGGTGCCAGAGGAGGGTCTCGTGAGACAGACGACGACACGAGCAGGGGGCAGACTCAGGACCAGACCTGGACGCTGCAGCAAACACCTGACCAGACGAAGGGACCCTACCAGACTCAGCACCTGGAGGAGAAGCAGTGGTCAGTGTGTACAGGCTCGACCCTGGCCGACGTGTAAACGTAGCCAGGTGGCGACCTGTATCCTCCTCCGTGCAGTGGGTCACCCGCTGACGAGCAGGGGTGAACTGGTGGACACCCGCATCCTGGAGGTCAGCACCACTCACCAAGTTCGTCGAGAACGAGGGGAGGTAGAGACCAGTCAGGGTGCCAGAGGGGGCCGCTGGACACGGGAGGACAGTGGAGAAGCGAGCCAGGACCGGCCCCCCAGAGGGGTCAGCCAGGGACACTGCAACCGGCCGACTCAGCGGCGTGAGAGTGGTGCGGTCCCTAAAGAAGGAGCGAGACGCTCCAGAGTCAAGGGTGAAGGTGTGAGAGGCCGAAGCCGACACAGTACCTGAGAGGGCAGACTCACCAGCACCTGAGAGCACAGACGCACTGGCACCTAGAGCAGCAGCCTCACTAGTACCTGACGCGGCAGTACCAATGCCCGGGTCGGGCGGGAAACACCGGTAACAGTCATCCTCATCACTACCAGTCACAGCATACATAGCAGAGAGAATAGCATCAAAGTCAAGATCATAAATAGCTACTCCAGCCCTAGACAGCTCTCCCCAGCGGGGGATCTCAGCGGCCTCCGGAAACTGCTGACGCCAGGCGTCGGTCAGGCGGCCAAAGCAGCGACGGGCTGTGTGGGCGCCTCCACACCTCTCCCCCGCACGGTCACCGGTGCGAAGAACGTAGGGGCAGGGACCAAGAGCACCACCGCGCTGACGCTGCAAGTACCACTCACGGAGCTGCTGAGGGCCGGGGACGGTGCGAGAACGCTGCTGCTGCTGCGGCTGCTGCTGCTGCTGCTGCTGCTGCTGGCGCTGACCACCCCCAGAGCTGCTCCGCTGGGACGAGCCACTCCGACCCCCGCCTCGATCACCACCCCCGCCTCCACCGCCACCCCCGTCTCCACCGCCACCTCCCCCACCAGGACCGTCGCTCCCACCGCTCCCACCGCCTCCTCCGCTACCACCTCCGCCGCCACCTCCGCCTCCACCGCCGCCACTAGTACCTCCACTCCCGCCACCACCTCCACCGCCACCCCCACTCCCCCCGCCACCCCCACCTCCTCCGCCACTGCCTCCTCTAGATCCACCCGCTCCCTTGCCCCCCTTGCCCTTGCCAGAGCGGCGTCTGCCGCTGGGGGCAGACGCCGCACCGACCGACTCAAAACCAGCGAGGTCGGCCGTAGCAGCAGAGGCGACAGAGGGCAGCAGGGGGGAAGGAGAACACCCCTCAAAGATGGGGGTGCGAGGGTCACCCCTAGAGGCCCCTACAGCGACTATACTCTTCTCAGCCGCTAGCAGGGACTCCTCAAGGAGGTCGACAGTGAGGGTGGTGGGACAGACAGAGAGAAACTGGTCCCTAACGACACGAAGGGACTCGGGAAGACGGGTGACGAGAAAGTAGAGAGTGATATACATGGGAGGAGGGTTTGCGGCGCGGAACTCAGCAGGAAGGGCAGCGCGGTAGCGAGCGTCACTAGCACGGAGGTGGGTAACGAGGTCAGCGACAGTGGGAAAGGAAGCGAGGTCAGGGAAGAGAAACGGTAGCATGAGGCGGCTAAGGGTAGCGGAGGAAGGGGAGGAGTAGCGTGCAACTACAGCGTCGTACAAGGCCTGAGCGGTCTTGCACTGACTAAAGTGGGCACGCTCAGAGGAAGGGAGGTGGCGACGCACAGCAAGACGTGCAGCAGCATCGCGGGTCGCCCACTTGGAGCGAACGGCAGAGTCAGCATCAGCAGGCGGGGCAGGAACAGCTCCAGAGACAAAGTCAAAGAGAGAGACCTCATCTATCGCATCACACAGTAAGTACAGCTGTAGGTCTTCAATCCAGACGGCAAAGTCAATGGCCCTCCCCTCAGCGTCAAAAGTAAGAACATTGGGGGTGGCCATGGCAGCAGCTGAAAGTCTCACCGGGCTGGAGGAGTCGGGTAGGTCAGCAGCAGAGGAACACAGCTCAGGGACAGCAGCACGGCTCCTCAGGTGGCTCGCGTGGCTCAGGCGGCTCGGGCGGCTCGGGCGGCTCGGGCGGCTCGGGCGGCTCGGGCGGCTCGGGCGGCTCGCGCGGCTCGGGTGGCGTAGGGGCTCACGGGCGGCGCGGGCTGCTGGGGCTGCTCACGTGCAGCACGGCGGGCTGCAGCAGGGCCGGTGGCGGGCTGTAGCAGGGCCGGCGGCGGGCTGTAGCAGGGCCGGCGGCGGGCTGTAGCAGGGCCGGCGGCGGGCTGTAGCAGGGGCCGGTGGCGGCTGTAGCAGGGCCGGTGGTGGGCTGTAGCAGGGCCGGTGGCGGGCTGTAGCAGGGGCCGGTGGCGGCTGTAGCAGGGCCGGTGGCGGGCTGGGAGGCTGTAGGCGGGGCCGACGCGGCGGGCTGTAGCAGGGGCCGGTGGCGGGCCTAAGCGGGGCCAGCGCGGGGCCGACAGGGCGTAGGTGGGGCCGGCGCGGGGCCGAATAGGGGCCTAAGCGGGGCCGACGGAGCCTACGCGGCCCCGACACGGGGCCGAGACGGGGCCTGGGCGGGGCCTACGCGGGGTCGACGAGGTGTACGCGGGGCCTACGCGGGGTCGACGAGGTGTACGCGGGGTCGACGAGGTGTACGCGGGGTCGACAAGGTGTACGCGGGGCCTACGCGGAGTCGACGAGGTGTACGCGGGGCCTACGCGGGGTCGACGAGGTGTACGTGGGGTCGACGAGGTGTACGCGGGGTCGACGAGGTGTACGCGGGGCCTACGCGGGGCCGACGAGGGGTACGCGGGGCCTACGCGGGGCCTACGTGGGGCCGACGAGGGGTACGCGGGGCCTACGCGGGGCCGACGAGGGGTACGCGGGGCCGACGAGGGGTACGCGGGGCCTACGCGGGGCCGACGAGGGGTACGCGGGGCCGACAAGGGGCCTAAGCAGGGGCCGACGAGGGGCCTAAGCGGGGCCGACGAGGGGCCTAAGCGGGGCCGACGAGGGGCCTAAGCGGGGGCCGACGAGGGGCCTAAGCGGGAGCACGACTGGAGGGGCGACTCGGAGGGTCGCTAAAAAAAATGCGCGCCTCGGGGCGCGCTTCGGTGGGCCCTAGGAACAGGCCCTAGGAAGGGACCTGCTCTGATTCCATGAGAAAGTACGAACGAGGAGGGAAATGACTATGAATGAAGTGAGTACAAATAGGAAACCCTAATTGGGTTGTACCCCCTATGGGATACCCCACTATAGCCTACAGAAACAAGTAAGCTATGAGTTCTGACATTTGGAAGTTCGTTGAGTGACTCAATATTGGGGTACAGACTTTTGGGGGTTGGGAAATTCGTCCCCATCACTGTAGATGCTGCCAAGTGGTTGGGAGAAACCAAATTGGGTTGGCAAGTGTGGCCAAATTGGGTGAGGTGGATTGTGGAGGTTGGGAAAGTGACAAATGTCAAAGTTGGGGTACCCATAGAGAGGGGAATTGTGTGGCATAGGGTTTCTTTGGTTGGGGACTCTCTTGGGACCTTCCCTCTTGTCCTCCTCTCCCCTCCTACCTGGTTTATTGCCACTCTAACTTTCTTGTGTGAGACTTGTGAGAACAATTGTGAGTGAGTTAAGTTTAATGGCAGCATACCCCCTAGTGCGCCGAAATTCATAACTCAAGTTTTACTTCTCCTATTGATACGATTCAAATTGGAAATTGTAGCCCCGGACTAGGGCCATGACATATCTGAGTTTGGTGAAGTTTCAACGGTGAACTTTTGTCGACGACGTCTCTTGTGAAGTCGACAATTCTGTCCAGAAATTGAGACCAACGATTTTGTGATATTTCGGCCTCTAAGCTTCCTAGACTCCGTCCGTAGTCTCTAACAGCGCGCGGGCAGGCAAAAGCGGCGCGCGGGCTGCTGAAGCGACGCGCGGGCCGCGCAGGCTGCAGACGAGCGGCACGCGGGCCGGCAGGGGCTGCTCGCGGGCCGTGCGGGCTGCAAAAGGGCGGCTCGCCGGCCTGCAGTGGTAGTGCGCAGGCAGGCTGGGGCAGGGGCCGCGTGGGCTGCAGGCAGGCGACACAGTGCAGGGCAGGGCAGGGCAGGGCGTGCGCGGGCAGCGCGACGCAGGGCAGGGTGTGACGTAGCACGGTAACCGCAGTTGATGGTGGGCCCGGAAAAAAAAAACGGTCCTACGTACCTACTGCTCTGAAACCATGTTAGAAACTATTAGGCAGGAATGAGTTCACTAGCAAGGAATGAAAGTACAAGTACCAAACCTTAAAAGTGTTGTACTCTATATGGGCTACCACACTAAAGCCTACAAACATACGAATGAGTTTTGACACCTAGGCCCGATTACAACTTAGCTTCTCGGACGAAACTTTTACTGTCACATACTACGACTCTGTAGGCTGATGAATCAGTGTGCTCTGCCCCAAACCGGGTCTTGATCAGTGTTAGGGGTTATGTTTATACTGATTATGTCATTGTAGATCTTCAAGGTTAACTGGTCCATCAGGATAAAAAAAAAAAAAAAAAAAAACATCACACTGGCTTAGCAGCGCTAGAGTGGATGTTACAGTGGGGCAAATTAGCATACACACCCTGTTAAAACAGCTCACGGAAAAGTTTCCAAGTGTGTGGGTGGTGTTGCACGAATCTCAGGACAAACTTATTATTTACACATGTACCCTATACCGTACCCCCATAATGTTGGTCAACTCCAGTGTGGTCCCCGACACTCAACTGACTAATCAGTATCACTAGTACACAAATGCACCGATTAGATAGTGTGAAAATGTAACTAAAGAAGTAGTGCGAAGATATGCTGGATACTGAAATTTCATGAAACGGAGGCGAAAACAAACAAACAACCAAGCAACAACGGCGGCGGCGGCGGCGATAACAACGACGACAACAACAAACAGCAACAACAACGACGACGACAACAACAAACAGCAACAACAACAACGACGACAACAACAAATAGCAACAACAACAACGACGACGACGACGCCGATGACAACGATTACAGCGACTGCAGCAGCAACAGCAGCACCAGCAGCAGTAGCAGCAGCAACAGCAACAATAGCAGCAACAGCAACAACCACAACCACCACAACCACAACAACAACAATAGTAACGACAGCAACAGCAACAGTAGCAACAATAGCAGCAACAGTAGCAACAGCAGCAACAGCAGCAACAACAGCAGCAACATCAACAACTTCAGCAATATCAACCGCAGCATCAACATCAGCAGCAACAGCAGTAGCATCATGAGTAGATGTAGGAACAACAGCAAAAACAACAGGAGTACAAAATAATAGTTTAATGGCACTCCCGTTTTGGGTGCAATCGTAGATAGATTGAGTAAATCAAGTGTCCAACTCATATGCTATAGTCTGTGTAGGCTGTAGTGGGGTAGACAATATGGGGTACAACACTTTTAGGTTTTCCTACTTGTACCCACCTGCTTGCTAGTTCATTCATTCCTCATTTCTTCACATGGTAGAGAGCAGGTTCCCTAGTGGGAACGCTTCTTAGGGCCCACCACTGAAATCGAAAAAAAAAAAAATCCTGACCGGAGCGCGAGTCGCCCCTGCCCGAGGCGCGCCCCGTGGGCCGCCCTCTCGTTGCGTCCCCTGCCCTTAGCGGCCTGTCGCGCCCTCCAAGAGGCCCCTCGCGCCACCCTTAGCGGCCCCGTCGCCACCCCTAGCGGCCCCGTCGCCACCCTATACGGCCCTGTCGCCGTCCTTTGCGGCCCCGTCCCCGCCCCTCTAGGCCCCTCACGGCCCCTTCGCGGCCCCGTCGCCGCCCCCAGTGGCCCCGTCGCAGCCCTTCGAGGCCCCACGCGGCCCCTTTGCGGCCCCGTCGCCGCCCCTAGCGGCCCCGTCGCCGGCCCCTATCGGCCCCGTCGCCGCCCTTCGCGGCCCCGTCGCCACCTCTAGCAGCCCCGTCACCGCCCTTCGAGGCCCCGTCGCCGCCTCTAGCGGCCCCGTCGCCGCCCTTCACGGCCCCTCGCGGCCTCTTCTCGGCCCCGTCGCCACCCCTTGCGGCCAGGTCGCCGCCCCTTTCGGCCCCTCCTCGGCCCCTTCATTGCCGAGCCGCCGAGCCGCCAAGCAGCCGAGCCGCTGAGCCGCCGAGCCGCCGAACCGCCGAGCCGCCAAACGCCAAGCAGCCGAGCAGCCGAGCCGCCGAACTGCCGAGCCGCCGAGGCCGCCGTCGAGCCGCCACTACCGAGCCGCTGCCGCCGAGCCGCCGTCGAGCCGTTGCCACCGCAGTTGCAGCCCTGTTCCTACCGGCGAGCCCCGGCCCTACCCACCCGGACTGGTGAGAGCACTCCCTGCTAGACCACTGCTGTCATGGCTACCCCCAGTGTCCTTACCTTTGATGCTGAGGGTCGTGCTGTTGACTTCGAGGTCTGGGTCGATGACCTACAGCTCTTCCTACAGTGCGATAGGGCAGACGGACTCTCCCTGTTCAATCTCACCTCTGGTGCCTCTCCTGCCCCGCCTACTGATGCTGATAGCACTGTTCGCTCACAGTGGGCCACACGCTGTGCTGCTGCCCGTCTTGCTGTGCGTCGCCACATACCGACCGCTGAGCGTGCGCAATTTAGTCAATACAAGAGTGCTAAGACCTTGTACGATGCTGTAGTTGCGCGCTACTCTTCCCCTGCCACTGCTGCCCTTAGCCGCCTCATGCTGCCGTACCTGTTTCCTGACCTCGCCGCCTTTCCCACTGTCGCTGACCTCGTTACGCACCTTTGCACCAGTGACACCCACTACCGCGTTGCGCTTCCTGCTGAGTTCTGCGCCAAGAACCACCCCCCCCATGTACATCACCCTCTACTACATAGTCACCCGGCTCCCTCACTCCCTTCGCTCAGTCAGGGACCACTTCCTCTCTGTTTGCCCCACCACACTCACCGTTGACATCTTTGAGGAGCGCCTCCTGGCAGCTGAGAAGAGTATAGTCGCTGTAGGAGCCTCTCGAGGTGACCCGCGTGCCCCTGTCTTTGAGAGGTGCTCCCCCTCCCCCCTTTTGCCCTCTGTTGCCTCTGCTGCTGCCGTCGACTTCGTTGGCACCGAGTCGGTCCTCGCTGCGTCTGCCCCTAGCGGGCGACGCCGCACCGGCAAGGGCAAGGGGAGCAAGGGCGCTGGAGGGGCTGGCGGGGGCGGTGGAGGTAGAGGTGGAGGAGGCGGAGGGAGTGGGGGTGGTGATGGGAGTGGTGGCGGGGGTGGGGGCTTCGGTGGCGGCGGTGGCGGCGAAGGCGGCGGCGGCGATGGCGGTGGGAGCGGAGGAGGAGGCGGTGGCGGCAGTGGCGGAGGTGGCGGCGGTGGCGGAGGTGGCGGCGGAGGAGGAGGAGCTAGTCGGGGTGGCTCTGCGCAGCGGGGCGGCTTAGGTGGTGGTCAGCGCCAGCAGCAGCAGCGCACTCGTGAGACCCCGTCCCCCCAGCAGCTTCGTAAGTGGTACGCTGGGCGTCAGCGAGGTGGGGGTACTAGTCCCTGCACCTACGTCCTCCGTACCCGCGACCGCGCTGGTGAGCAGTGCGGGGGCTCGCACTCCACCCAGCGCTGCTTCGGCCGCCAGACGAACGCTTGGCGTCACCAGTTCCGTAACGCCACTAAGATCCCTCGCTGGGGAGAGCTGTCTAGGGCGGGGGTTGCGATCTTTGATCTTGACTATGATGCTATTCTTGCTGCCATGTATGCTATGTCTACTAGTGATGGGGGTGACTGTTACCTGTGTGTTCCGCCTGACCCGGGCATTGAGGCTGCTGCTCTAGGTGCTGGTGAGGCTGCTGCTCTAGGTGCTAGTGCGTCTGCTGCCCCAGGTGCTGGTGAGTCTGCTCTCTCAGGTACCACGTCGGCTCAGGCCTTACACACCTTCACCCTTGACTCGGGTGCTTCCCGCTCCTTCTTTCGAGACCGCACCACGCTTATGCCGCTTAGTCGGTCGGTTGCGGTCTCCCTGGCGGACCCCTCTGGGGGTCCTGTCCTTGCTCGCTTCTCCATTGTCTATCCGTGTCCGGCAGCCCCCTCTGGCACCTTGTCAGGTCTCTACCTCCCCTCATTCTCTACGAACTTGGTGAGTGGTGCTGATCTACAGGATGGGTAGGTTGACCAATTAATTCCTGCGAGTCAGCGGGTGACCCACTGTACGTGTGGGCGGACGGGCCGACACTTGGCCATGTTTACCCGTCGGCCGGGGTCGAGCCTGTACACACTGACTACTAAGTCTCCTCTGGTTACTGAGTCTGGTCAGGTGGCTGCGTCGAGTCAGGTGTTTGTTGCAGCGTCCAGGTCTGGTCCTGAGTCTGCTCCCTGCTCGTGTCGTCTCCTGTCCCACCAGACTCTCCTTTGGCACCAACGCCTTGGTCACCCCTCCCTGCCTCGTCTCCGAGGCATGGCCTCCCGTGTCCTTGTCTTTGGTCTCCCCCGGTCCCTCCCTCCCCTCCCTCAAGGGCCTGCCCCTACCTGCGTTCCCTGCGTTGAGGGGCTCCCCTCACTCCTCCGAGTTTCCTCCGACAAAGGCTCCCCTGCAGACTCTTCACATGGACGTGTGGGGCCCCGCCCGCGTCCGTGGCCAGGGTCACGAGCGTTAATTCCTGTTGGTGGTTGACGACTACTCGCGTTACACCACGGTGTTCCCCTTGCACAGCAAGGGTGACGTCATTGAGGTGTTGATCGACTGGATCCGCGCGGCTCGTCTCCAGCTTAGAGAGAGTCTTGGCTCAGACTTTCCTGTTATGTGTCTGCACTCTGATAGAGGCGGGGAGTTTTCCTCTGCCCGTCTAGGAGCCTTCTGTCGTGCACAGGGCATCCGCCAGACCTTCACGCTTTCGACCTCTCCACAGCAAAATGGGATTGCTGAGCGCCACATTGGCATGGTCATGGACGTCGCTCGTACGTCCATGATCCATGTGGCTGCTCCCCATTTTCTGTGGCCGTTTGCGGTTCAGTACGCAGCGCATCAGCTCAACCTTCAGCCCCGGGTCTCCGTGCCAGAGACCTCCCCCACCTTGCGGTGGACGGGGAAGGTTGGCGATGCGTCTACGTTTCGTGTCTTGGGATCTCGGGCGTTTGTCCGCGACTTCTCTGCAGACAAGCTGTCCCCCCGTGCCTTTCCCTGCGTCTTCCTTGGCTTCCCCCTTGACGCGCCTGGTTGGCAGTTTTACCACCCCACCTCGCGCCGTGTTCTGTCCTCCCAGGACGTCACCTTTGACGAGTCGGTGCCTTACTACCGTCTCTTCCCCTACCGCACTGCGCCCCTCCCCCCGCCGCCGCTCTTCCTTGCGCTAGGTCCTCCCCCGGTAGACACTCTCCCCCCTCAGCGTCCTGCCCCATCAGGTGTGTCCCAGGTAGACGCAGTCGAGCCTGTCGAGGTAGCTGTTGACTGTGGTGCTGCTAGGGGTGCTGAGCCTGTGGGTGCCGGGTCTGGTGTCAGAACATTATAGCTTATGCTTTTGTGTAGGCTGTAGTGGGGTAGCCCATATAAGGTACAACCCAATTAGGGTTAGTACTTGTACCCAACTCTTTCATAGTGCATCTCATTCTCGTTTCAGTTTTCTCATGGTATCGAGCAGGTTCCCTCGTGCGAACTGTTCCTAGGGCACATCGATACGATTTTTTTTCCATGCCCGGAGCGCGCTCAGCCCTTGCCCGAGTCGCGCTCCCCCTTTCTCACTATGTCGCGCCGCCCTGTCAGACTTTATATTATTTATATTTGTAACTGCCTGTAGCTGTAGTTAGTGTAGTTATTATAAACCTAGTTTGGTGGTGCACCTTCATTGTTTCCTATGCTATATGTTCTTTGAAACCTATAGTGAAACCCCTCTTTTCCAATTTTCTCGACTCTCACCCCTGGCTCAACTTACTCGACATCCTAGTTGGGCCTAGGCTCCTAAGCCTAGGCCCTAGTTAAAACTTAGTTACCTCTCGCTCATTTTCACATGGATTCAGAGCAAGTTTCGTCCTGGCCTGTGGGCCCGCCCAATGTTTCCGCTGCTGTATCTCTGGTCACGCGCCTCGGGCGCGTGACGTTTTTCTTTTCTACCCGTCGCGGACCTGCTTTTTGCGCCCGCGACGGCGCCTTGAGCCGTCACGGACCCGCCTTTGGCGCCTGCGACGGCGCCCTTAGCCGTCGTAGACCCGCCTCTGGCGTCTGCGACGGCGCTCTTAGCTGTCGCGGACCCGCCTCTGGCGCCCGCGGTGGTGCTCTTAACCGTCGCGGACCCGCCTTTGGCGCCTGCGGTGGTGCACTAAGCCATCGCGGACCCGCCTTAGGCGCCTGCGGCGGTGCACTGAGCCGTCGCGGACTCGCCTCTGGCACGCGACGGTGCCCTGCTCGTCGTGCGCCCCGAGGCACACGACGGTGCCCTTACCTTAAACTTACCCGTCGTGCGCCCCGTGGCACGCGACGGGCCTTTCCGCACCTGCTCTCACTGCAGCCGCCCCTGACCTACCTGCACCGACACAGTGTAGCCGCTCTGCGGCTTTCTACCCGCCCACCCCCTCCTCCTTTGTCTCCCTGCAGCCGTGGGGGGGAGGGCATGGGGGTGGCGGGTTTTGGAGCTTTGGGTAGTTACCTTCCCTTCCACTCCTCCTCCTTTCGTTCCCACTGCTGCAGCTGCCGCTGGGGGGGAGGGTGTGAGGGTGTGAGGGAGAAGGGGGATTGGCACCGGGGTGGCGGGTGTGAGGCAACCAGCAGCCGTCCCTCCACCTCTCCTCTCTCCCCCCCCTCTCTGCTGCTCCTGCAGCAGTGTGGGGGAGGGGAAGGAGGAGGGTGAGGTGATGGAGGGGGTAACCAGTTAGTGTCAACCCGCCTGCAGTACCTGCTGTTGCTTGTTTATCATCTTGCTTGTGTTGCTTGTGTACCCCTGCAGGTTGTGTTCTGCACAAACTCCTGCTGCAGGGAGTTATGGGGGAGTGTCAGACTTTATATTATTTATATTTGTAACTGCCTGTAGTTGTAGTTAGTGTAGTTATTATAAACCTAGTTTGGTGGTGCACCTTCATTGTTTCGTATGCTAAATGTTCTTTGAAACCTATAGTGAAACCCCTCTTTTCCAATTTTCTCGACTCTCACCCTTGGCTCAACTTACTCGACATCCTAGTTGGGCCTAGGCTCCTAAGCCTAGGCCCTAGTTAAAACTTAGTTACCTCTCGCTCATTTTCACACGCCCTAGCGGCTGTGTCGCGCCGCCCTTGACGGCCCCGATTCGCCACCCTTTCGGCCCCGTCGCCTACCCCGCGGCCCTCGCGCCACCCTTCCCGACCCGGCCCCACCCTTGCTGGCCCCGTCGCCTACCTGCAGCCCCGTCGCCTACCTGCGGCCCCATCGCCTACCTGCGACTCCGCCGCCTACCTGCGGCCCCGCCGCCTACCTGCGGCCCCGTCGCCTACCTGCGGCCTCGTCGCCTACCTGCAGCCCCGCCGCCTACCTGCGGCCCCGCCGCCTACCTGCGGCCCCGTCGCCTACCTGCGGCCCCGTCGCCTACCTGCGGCCCCGTCGCTGCCCTTCCCGGCTCAGGCGCCGCCCTTTCTCGGCCCCGACGACGCCCTTCCCGACCCGGCCCAGTCTCTGCTGGCCCCGTCGCCTACCCTACGGCCCCGGCGCCGCCCCTTCCCGGCCCCGACCCCGCCTTCGCGCGGCTCCGCCGAGCCACTGCCGAGCCGCCAGCGCCACCCGAGCCGCCGCGCCACCTGAGCCGCCCGAGCCGCCGTCTCGCCGAGCCGCCTGAGCCGCCCGAGCCGCCCGAGCCGCCGTCCCGCCGAGTCGCCTGAGCCGCCTCTGTCGCCTGAGCCGCCCGAGCCGCCCGAGCCGCCCGAGCCGCCCAAGCCGCAGAGTAGCCGAGCCGCCGAGCTGCAGTTCCTACCGAGCCGCCGAGCTGCAGTTCCTGCCAGGCTGCCGAGCCGTCGAGCCGCCCGAGCCGCCCTGTACGGTAAGAGCAGCACCTCCATCACTGCACTGCCCTTACCCCACTGTTCGCGCTACTAGTCTACTGCTGTCATGGCTACCCCTAGTGTCCTCGCTTTTGACGCTGAGGGTCGGGCCATTGACTTTGATGTCTCAGTAGATGACCTGCAACTTTTCCTACAGTGCAATAGAGCAGACGGTCTCTCCCTCTTTGACCTCACCTCTGGTGCCTCTCCTGCCCGTGCTGCTGATGCTGACGCCACTGTTCGCTCACAGTGGGCCACACGCGATGCTGCTGCACGTCTTGCTGTGCGTCGCCACCTGCCTACCTCTGAGCGTGCGCACTTTAGCCAGTACAAGAGTGCTCAGACCTTGTACGACGCTGTAGTTGCACGCTACTCCTCCCCTGCCACTGCTGCACTGAGCCGCCTCATGCTACCGTACCTCTTCCCTGACCTTGCTGCCTTTCCTACAGTCGCTGACCTCATTACGCACCTCCGCACTAGTGACACTCGCTACCGCGCTGCGCTTCCTGCTGAGTTCTGCGCCAAGAACCCCCCCCCCTGTACATCACTCTCTACTATTTAGTCACCCGCCTCCCTGACTCCCTTCGCGTAGTCAGGGACCACTTCCTCTCAGTTTGCCCCACCACCCTCACCGTTGACCTCCTCGAGAAGGCCCTCCTAGCAGCAGAGAAGAGCATAGTCGCTGTAGGAGCCTCTCGTGGTGACCCTCGCACCCCCATCTTTGAGGGGTGTTCCCCTTCCCCCCTTTTGCCCTCTGTTGCCTCTGCTGCTGCGGCCGACCTCGTTGGGCTTGAGTCGGTCGGTGCGGCGTCTACCCCTAGCGAAAGAAGCCGCCCTGGCAAGGGCAAGGGGGGCAGGGGCGCTGGAGGAGCTAGCGGGGGCGGTGGAGGCGACGGTGGAGGCGGCGGAGGGAGTGGGGGTGGCGGTGGGGTTGGTGGTGGGGGCGGAGGTGT
Organism: Closterium sp. NIES-65; assembly: GCA_948144175.1. NCBI lineage: Eukaryota > Viridiplantae > Streptophyta > Zygnematophyceae > Desmidiales > Closteriaceae > Closterium > Closterium sp. NIES-65. Next base: position 777,989 of record CANXME010000062.1, on the reverse strand, counting down.
GGGTGGCGGCAGTGGCGGTGGGAGCGGAGGTGGTGGCGGAGGTGGCGGCGGTGGAGGAGGCGGTGACGGAGGAGGTGGAGCTGGTCGGGGGTGCGCACTCCACCCAGCGCTGCTTTGGCCGCCTGACGGACGCTTGGCGTCACTAGTTCCTAGAGGCCACGTAGATCCCTCGCTGGGGTGAGCTGTCTAGGGCGGGAGTAGCTGTCTTTGACCTTGACTTTGATGCTATTCATTCTGCCATGTATGCTGTGACTATAAGTGATGAGGGTGACTGTTACCGGTGTTTTCCGCCCGACCCGGGCATTGAGACTGCCGCTCTAGGTACTGGTGAGGCTGCTGCTCTAGGTGCTAGCGAGGATGCTGCTCTAGGTGCTCGTGCATCTGCTCCCTCAGGTGCTGGTGAGTGTGCTCTCTCAGGTATTGCGTCGGCTTCAGCCTCCCACACCTTCACCCTTGACTCGGGGGCTTCTCGCTCCTTCTTTCGAGACCGCACCACACTCACGCCGCTTGGCCGGCCAGTTGCAGTCTCTCTGGCAGACCCCTCTGGGGGTCTTGTCCTTGCTCACTACTCCACTATCCTCCCGTGTCCGGCGGCCCCCTCTGGCACCCTGTCTGGTCTTTACCTCCCCTCGATCTCTACAAACTTGGTGAGTGGTGCTGACCTACAGGATGCGGGGGTTCACCAGTTCACTCCTGCGAGTCAGCGGGTGACCCACTGCACGGACGCTCGGACAGGCCGACACCTGGCCACGTTTACACGTCGGTCGGGGTCGAGCCTGTACACACTGACCACTGCGTCTCCTCCAGACACTGCGTCTGGTCAGGTAGCTGCGTCGGGTCAGGTGTTTGCTGCAGCGTCCAGGTCTGGTCCTAAGTCTGCCCCCTGCTCGTGTCGCCTCCTGTCTCACGAGACTCTCCTCTGGCACCACCGCCTTGGTCACCCCTCCCTGCTTCGTCTCCGAGGCATGGCCTCCCGTGTCCTTGTCTCTGGTCTTCCCCGGTCCCTCCCTCCCCTTCCTCCTGGGCCTGGCCCTACATGTGTCCCCTGTGTCGAGGGGCGGCAGCGGGCTGCCCCTCACTCCTCCCAGTTTCCTCGGACAGAGGCCCCGCTGCAGACGCTTCACATGGACGTGTGGGGCCCGGCCCGCGTCCGTGGATAGGGTCACAAGCGCTACTTCCTGCTGGTGGTTGACGACTACTCGCGTTACACCACAGTCTTCCCCTTGCGCAGCAAGGGTGATGTCACTGCGGTGTTGATCGACTGGATCCGCGCAGCTCATCTCCAGCTCAGGCAGAGCTTCGGCTCGGACTTTCCTGTTCTACGTCTGCACTCAATCAGATGCGTCTGCGTTCCGTGTCTGGGGATCTCGGGCGTTTGTTCGCGACTTGTCTGCGAACAAACTGTCCCCTCGTGCTGCTCCTTGCGTCTTCCTTGGCTTCCCCGGTGACGCGCCAGGGTGGCAGTTCTACCACCCCACCTCTCGCCGTGTTCTGTCCTCCCAGGACGTCACGTTTGACGAGTCGGTCCCCTACTACCGCCTCTTCCCCTACCGCACTCCGTCCTTCCCCTCGCCGCCACTCTTCCTTGTACTAGGTCCCCCCCTGGTAGACTCCCCCCCCCTCAGGGTCCTGCCCCTTCAGGTGTGTCACAGGTAGACGCAGTGGAGCCTATCGAGGTTACTGGTGACTCTGGTGCTGCTAAGGATGCTGAGCCTGGGGTTGCTGACTCTGGGGGTGCTGAGCGTGTGGGTGCTTCGCCTGGGGGTGCTGAGCCTGCGGGTGCTACGATTGGGGGTGCTGAGCCTGGGGGTGCTGCGATTGGGGGTGCTGAGCCTGGGGGTGCTGAGCCCGGGGGTGCTGAGCCTTGGGGTGCTGAGCCTGGGGGTGCTACGCCTGGGGGTGCTATGCCTGGAGGTGCTGAGCCTAGAGGTGCGGAGCCTGAGGGAGTTGGGCCTACTCGTGTGACGTCTGGCGGTACTTGGCCTGGAGGTTCTCCGGGTGCTTCGTCTCGACGGGAGCCCCTCTTTCCACAGGAGCTGAATGAGTGGTTTACCCAGCGCTGGAGGCGTGCTGCTGGAGCTGGAGGTTCTCCGACTGCTGAGGGTGCTGGTGCCGCGGGTCCCGGAGGTGCTCGTCCTGGGAGTACTGGAGCTGCTGGGCCTGCGGGTGCGACTGGAGCTGGAGCTGCTAAGGGTGTTGGCGCTGAGGCTACTACTGTCGGTCCTTGAGGCGGTCCTGCTTGGGGTACTACTGGTGCTGCTGGAGGTACTGGAGCTGGAGGTGCTCCTTGCGCTGGTGCTGCCGCTGGAGGTACTCGTGCTTTCCCTGCTCTGTCTGGATTCGCCGCGAGGCCTCGGCCGTACTTCGTTCCGCTCCTTCAGCAAGTTCTTGATCTCCCGCCTTCTACTGGTCCTTCTCCTCCCTTAGAGTGTCCACAGCCTGTCCCGTCACAATTACAGCCGGCTTCCCCACTGCCTGCTCCTTCTCCCGACACTGGTCCTACTGGAGGTCTTGCTGAGCGTCGTGAGCCTGCGTCTCGCCCTGCGTCGCCTGTCCACCCTGCTCGCACTAGTGGTCGTGGTTCGCGTCAGCGTCCTCCTCCTATCCCTGGCACACACCAGATGGCACTGCGTCCGTCCACTGCTCCTTTGCGTGCCCCTTTGCCTTCTCCTCCTGAGTCCTCTCTTCCAGCTCTTGCCGACCCGGAGTTGGACTCTCTTCGTGCTGCCAGTCCTACTGTCACGCGTCTCCTTGCTACTGTCGTCACTGACCCTTCCTTTGAGTCCACTGCTGCGTCTGCCCTAGTTACTGAGCTCGCCGACTTTGCTGCTCGCTGTCGTCTAGACTACGCTGCTAGTCTTGTTGCTGAGTCTGAGTCTGTCTGTCCTCCGTCCGTCGGGGGTGAGTGTACCCTGGGCACGGACGTCCTTGAGGACAGGCAGGAGGGGTTCCAGTCTCTGGCTGCTGCTTCACCTCATCTCGTTTCCGTGCTGCTTACCCCTAAGGGAGACCCGGATGCACTTGACATCCCGACTCCGCGCTCTTACGCGGAGGCGATAGAGGGTCCCTACTCCTCTCAGTGGAAGGCAGCTATGGAGGCAGAGATGGCAACCTGGAAGTCCACAGGCACCTACGTTGACGAGGTTCCCCCGCCTGGGGCGAACATAGTCAGTGGCATGTGGATTTTCAGGGTGAAGCGGCCGCTGGGTTCTCCGCCTGTTTTCAAGGCGCACTACGTGGCTCGTGGCTTCAGTCAGCGGCAGGGAGTTGACTACTTTCAGACCTTCTCTCCCACCTCGAAGATGACCACTCTTTGGGTACTGCTGCACATAGCTGCTCACCGTGACTACGAGCTGCACTCTCTTGACTTCAGCACTGCTTTCTTGCAGGGCAGCCTGCACGAGGAGATCTCGCAACGTCGCCCACCTTGCTTCACTGGGTCTTTTCCTCCTCGCACCCAGTGGAGCCTCCGACGGCCAGTCTACGGTCTCCGCCAGGCACCGCGTGAGTGGCACGACACACTGAGGACTACACTTGCGGCTCTTGGGTTTGTTCCTTATACTGCCAACCCGTCGCTGTTTCTACGCACCGACACCTCTTTGCCACCGTTCTACATCCTCGTGTACGTCGACGACTTGGTCTTTGCCACTGCTTACACTGCTGGACTCGCCCAAGTGAATTCGGAGCTGTAGAAGAGACACACGTGCACAGACCTTGGTGAACTGCGCAGCTACCTTGGCTTGCAGATCACCCGGGACAGAGCACAGCGCACCATTACCCTGACTCAGTCACACATGGTGCAGCAGGTCCTTCAGCGCTTCGGCTTCACGTACTCCTCGCCTCAGGCCACTCCTCTATCTACTCGCCACTCGCTCTCAGCTCTGCCTTCGGATGAGTCCGTAGAGCCGAGTGGCCCGTACCCAGAGCTTGTTGGCTGCCTCATGTACCTGATGACCTGCACTCGACCTGACCTTGCATACCCTCTTAGCATTCTCGCACGCTATGTTGCTCCTGGGAGACACAGACCGGAGCACATGGCTGCAGCGAAGAGGGTGTTGCGCTACTTGTGCAGTACGTCAGGCATGGGGCTTGTGCTTGGAGGGCAGAGTCCAGTGGTCCTCACTGGGCACGCAGACGCTTCTTGGGCTGACGACCAGGCTACGCAGCGGTCGTCACAGGGTTACACCTTCAGCCTTGGTTCTAGCTCTGTTTCGTGGCGGGCTACCCGCTCGTCTTCTGTTCTCGGCTCCAGTTGTGAGGCTGAGATCTACGCCGGGGCCATGGCTGCTCAGGAGCTTCGCTGGCTCACCTACCTGCTGACTGACCTCGGAGAGCCGCCTCGTTCTCCTCCAGTGCTGTACGTAGACAACAAGGCCATGCTGGCCTTGTGTCGAGAGCAGAGACTTGAGCACAGAACGAAGCACATTGCTCTTTGCTACTCCCTTGCTCGTGAGCTGCAGCAGCGTGGTCAGCTGCGTCTTGCGTACGTGGCCTCTGAGGCCAACACTGCTGATATCTTCACCAAGGCACTTGCGCCTTGTGATCATTAGCGCTTCTGTACTCAGCTGGGTCTTGTGCCTGCCTTGCCTCACTTGCTCACCTCTTGACCTTGCTTGTACTGTTACATATATATATACACCTGCTCTTGCTTGTCTAGCCTTTTATATATATATGTACTCCTGCATGTGAACTGGCCTTGTGGCCTTGACCTTGTGCTCGGAATGTGTGGTGACTTTGTGATCCACCCTGAGCTTGCTTTGCTTTGCTTTGCTTGACTAGGTCTTGTGACCCCTTGTACTCCCCCACTTTGCCTATGGGGGTGTGTCAGAACATTATAGCTTATGCTTGTGTAGGCTTTAGTGGGGTAGCCCATATAGGGTACAACCCAATTAGGGTTAGTTCTTGTACCCAACTCTTTCATAGTGCTGAGCCTGGGGGTGCGGAGCCTGGGGGTGCTGAGTCTAGGGGTGCTGAGCCTGCAGGTGCCGGGTCTGGGGGTGCTGAGCCTGGGGGTGCGGAGCCTGGGGGTGCTGAGCCTGGGGGTGCGGAGCCTGAGGGTGTTGGGTCTACTCGTGTGGCCTTTGGCGGTGCTTCGTCGAGGCGGGAGCTACCCTCTCCGCAGGAGCTACGCGAGTGGTTTGCCCGGCGCTGGAGCCGTGCTGCTGGAGCTGGAGGTGCTACTTTTGGTGCTGGTCTTGGAGGTGCTCGTATTGGCGGTACTGGAGCTGCTGGGACTGGGGGTGCTGCTAGGGCTACTGGAATTGGTCCCGCTGGAGGTACTGCTGGAGCAGCTGGCGGTACTGGAGCTGACGGTCCAGCTTGAGCTGGAGCTGCTGGAGCTGGAGCAGCTGGGGGTGTTGGCGCTGGAGGTGCTGCTGGCGCTGGTGCTTCTGAGGGTGCTGGATTTGGCGCTGTTGGAGCTGGCGGTGCTGCAGGCGCTGGTGCTGCCGCTGGGGGTACTGGTGCTTTCTCTGCTGGTTCTGGAGGCGCTGCGCGGCCGCTGCCGTACTTCGTTCCGCTCCTTGAGCAGGTTCTTGGTCTCCCGCCCTCTACTGGTCCTGCTCCTCCCTTAGAGTGTCCACAGCGTGTCCAGTCGCGGTCATAGTTACAGCCCGCCTCCCCCCTGCCTGCTCCTTCTCCCTACACTGGTCCTACTGGAGGTCTTGCAGAGCGTCGTGAGCCTGCGTCTCGTCCTGCGTCGCCTGTTCGTGCTGCTCGCTCTAGTAGTCGTGCTCCGCGTCCGCGTCATTCTGCGGTCCAAGGCACACACCAGATGGCATTGCGTCCTTCCACTGCTCCTCTGCGTGTCCCGTTGCTGTCTTCTCCGGAGTCCTCTCTTCCTGTCCTTGCTGACCCGAAGTCTGACTCTCTTCGTGCTGCCAGTCCTACTGTCACACGTCTCCTGGCTTCGGTTGTCACTGACCCTTCTGTTGACTCCATTGCTGCGTCTGCCTTGGTTGCTGAGCTTGTCGACTTTGCTGCTCGCTGTCGTCTAGACTACGCTGCTAGTCTTGTTGCTGAGTCTGAGTCTGTTTGTCCTCCGTCCGTCGGGGGTGAGTGTGCTCTTAGCACGGACGTCCATGAGGACAGGCAGGAGGAGTTCCAGTGTTTTGTTGCTGCTTTGCCTCATCTCGTGTCCACGCTGATTGCCCCTGAGGGAGACCCGGATGCACCAGACATCCCGACTCCTTAATCGTACGCTGAGGGGATCGAGGGTCCCTACTCTTCACACTGGCAGTCAGCCATGGACGTAGAGATGGCTTCCTGGAAGTCCACAGGCACTTACGTCGACGAGGTTCCCCCACCTGGGGTGAACATCGTCAGTGGCATGTGGATTTTCAGGGTGAAGCGGCCGCCAGGTTCTTCGCCTGTCTTCAAGGCGCGTTACGTGGCTCGAGGCTTCACTCAGCGGCAGGGAGTTGACTACTTTCATACCTTCTCTCCCACCTTAAAGATGACCACTCTTCGGGTGCTGCTGCACATAGCCGCTCAGCGCGAATACGAGCTTCACTCTCTTGACTTTAGCACAGCTTTCTTGCAGGGCAGCTTGCACGAGGAGATCTGGTTGCGCCGCCCACCTTGCTTCACTGGGTGGTTTCCCCCTGGTACCAAGTGGAGCCTCCGGCGGCCAGTCTACAGTCTCCGCCAGGCGCCCCGTGAGTGGCACGACACACTGAGGACTACACTTGCGGCTCTTGGGTTTGCTCCTTCTACTGCCAACCCGTCGCTGTTTCTACGCACCGACACCTCTTTGCCACCATTCTACATCCTCGTGTACGTCGACGACTTGGTCTTTGCCACTGCTTACACTGCTGGACTCGCCCAAGTGAATTCGGAGCTGCAGAAGAGACACACGTGCACAGACCTGGGTGAACTGCGCAGCTACCTTGGCTTGCAGATCACCCGGGACAGAGCACAGCGCACCATTACCCTGACTCAGTCACACATGGTGCAGCAGGTTCTTCAGCGCTTCGACTTCACGTACTCCTCGCCTCAGGCCACTCCTCTATCTACTCGCCACTCGCTCTCAGCTCTGCCTTCGGATGAGTCCGTAGAGCCGAGTGGTCCGTACCCAGAGCTTGTGGGCTGCCTCATGTACCTGATGACCTGCACACGACCTGACCTTGCATACCCTCTTAGTATCTTGGCACGCTATGTTGCTCCTAGGAGACACCGACCAGAGCACATGGCTGCAGCGAAGAGGGTGTTGCGCTACTTGTGCAGTACGTCGGGCATGGGGCTAGTGCTTGGAGGGCGACGTCCAGTGGTCCTCACAGGTTACGCAGACGCTTCTTGGGCTGACAACCAGGCTACGCAGCGGTCGTCCCAGGTTACACCTTCAGCCTTGGTTCCGGCTCTGTTTCGTGGCGGTCTACCCGCTCGTCTTTTGTTCTCGGCTCCAGTTGTGAGGTTGGGATCTACGCGAGGGCCATGGCTGCATAGGAGCTTTGCTGGCTCACCTACCTGCTGACTGACCTAGGAGCGCCGCCTCGTTCTCCTCCAGACAACAAGGCCATGCTGGCCTTGTGTCAGGAGCACAGACTGGAGCACAGAACGAAGCACATTGCTCTTCGCTACTTCCTTGCTCGTGAGCTGCAGCAGCGTGGTCTGCTGCGCCTTGCTTACGTGGCCTCTGAGGCCAACACTGCTGATGTTTTCACCAAGGCACTTCCGCCTTGTGATCATCAGCGCTTCTGTACGATGCTAGGTCTTGTGCCTACTTGGCCTCACTTGCTCACTTCTTGACCTTGCTTGTACTGTGATCTTTCTATACCTGCACTTGCTTGTTTACCTTTATATATGATCTTGCATGTGAACTGGCCTTCTGGCCTTGAACTTGTGCTCGGAATGTGTGGTGACGTTGTGATCCACCCTGAGCTTGCTTTGCTTTGCCTGATTGGTCTTGTGACCTCTTGTTCTCCCCCACCTTGCCTATGGGGGTGTGTCAAACTCATATGCTACAGTCTGTGTAGGCTGTAGTGGGGTAGACAATATGGGGTACAACATTTTTAGGTTTTCCTACTTGTACCCACCTGGTTGCTAGTTCATTCATTCCTCATTTCTTCACATCAAGATGGTACTATTGAGTTCAATGAGTTAAAAGTATGAGCGAATAGTTATAGCGAAAAAAACAAAACTGTAACGAGACGCTTGCGACCCAGGGCTAATTTTATCTGGGTAATAACCCTAATTTCCAAATAATTTCAGGCTTTCCACTTTGCGGAGACTGGGATTTCAGAATTACCGGGTTCTTAACCCTGTTCAAATCAGAGTTCTAGTTTTCCTATCCCTGATTTTGAGTACAGTGTAACAAACTAGCGTGTTAGTGGACCCTAACATAATAGGGTATCAAATCTGTGGTCCCTGATTTTGACTTTATCGAGAGGAAGTTTCTCAGAATTTTTCTTCCGATATCCAGCTTTGGATTGATCGCAGTACAGCCAGCGCGTGAGCGACGGACAGCAGCATGTCTGACAGGCGAGTACACTCGATGTTGATTACTTTCACAAATTGCGAATAAGTTGTTCTTCAGTCGTACTTGCGTGCGCGTGAAGTTACCAGAACCTCTTTTGTGCTTTGCACAAGGACGTTGGCAACATTCAGGTACTCGGCGAATTAAAAACTTGGCACATCTCTGGTATCGAATCGAAATGTTTTATTGACCGAAATTGCTCATCTCTTTCCCGCACTAAAACGTGTGGATAAATACTATTTTTTTAAATTTAACAGGTGAAAATTAGCACGCTCAAAGTGTTGTCAAACATTATATATGGTGTGCTTGTTTTGGCTACAGTAGGTTAGCCATTAGGGGGTACAGAATTCTAGGGTTAGGTACTTGTACTGATTTCACTGTTAGTTCAATCATTCCTGTTCGTTCATTTCAACATGGTATAGAGCAGGTCCTTCGCTAGGACCGTTTTTTTAGGGCCCACCACTACCTACCTACCTACCTACCTAACTGCGCCCTAGGGCGCCTCGTTCTTCACGGCCCCCTAAGGCCCTGCGACCCGCGACCCGCCCCTTAGCGACCTGCGCGCCGCCCCTTAAGGCCACGTCGGCCCACGCGCTTGCCCCTTACGGCCCCGCGCTCGCCCCTTAGCGACCCCGTCGGCCCTGCGATCGCCCCTAACGGCCCGGTCGGCCCCGCGCTCACCTCCCTAGAGGCCCCCGTCGGCCCCGCACTCGCCCCTAGAAGCCCCTTACGGCCCCGCGCTCGCCCCTAGAGGCCCCGAATGGCCCCGCGATTGCCCCTAGAGGCCCTTTACGGCCCCGCGCTCGCCCCTAGAGGCCCCGAACGGCCCCCACGCTCGCCCCTAGCGGCCCCTTACAGCCCCGCGCTCGCCCCTAGAGGCCCCGAACGGCCCCACGCTCGCCCTTAGCGGCCCCGTACGGCCCCACGCTCGCCCCTAGAGGCCCCGAACGGCCCGTGACCACCACAACCCCTCCAGGACCGAGCCGAGCCGCGCGACCCAAACCGAGCCGCCCAGTCCGAGCCGAGCCGCGCGACCCGAACCGAACCGCGCCGCCCTACCCGAGCCGCGCCGCCCTACCTGAACTGAACCGCGCCGCGCGTACTGTGCGAGCCGCCCTACCTGTCTCACCCTCCTACTCCTACTGCTGCTCCTACTGCTCCTATGGCTAGCCCACCTGTGCTAGCTTTCGATAATGAGGGCCGCCCAGTGAAGTTTGACACCTGGCTAGATGAGGTGCACCTCTATCTACAGCTCACTGCCAAGGACGACATCTCATTGTACGACCACGCCCTAGGCCATGTCACTGCCCCTGCTGCTACTTCTGACAGCACTGCCTGCTCACAGTGGCAGACTCGTGACGCCCACGCTCGCTAAGCTATTCGCAACTCCCTGCCGATAGGTGAGCGCGAACACTTTGGGCAGCACAAGACTGCACAGGCACTGTACACTGCTGTCGTTGCCCGCTACTCCTCACCGGCCTCTGCCGCACTAGGCCGTCTCTCTCTTACCTACCTGTTCCCCGACTTAGCCTCTTTCCACACAGTCGCTGACCTCATTACGCACCTCCGCACTAGTGAGGCTCGCTTCCGCGCCGCTATGCCTGATGAGTTCCTTGCCAAGAACCCACCCCCGCTCTGGCTCACTCTCTACCACCTAGTCACCCGCCTCCCTAACACTCTGCGCTCAGTCAAGGACCACTTCCTAGCTCGCTGCCCCACTGAGCTCACCATTGCCCTCCTCGAGAAGGAACTCCTTGCAGCTGAGGCTAGCATAGTCGCTGTAGGTGCCTCTCGTGGCGACCCCCGTACCCCGTTCTTTGAGGGGTGTTCTCCTTCCCCCCTTCTTCCCTCTGTCGCCTCTGCTGCTGCTGTCAACCTCCTTGGTGCTGAGAAGGTCGGGACTGCGTCTGCTTTGAGCAGGCGCCGCAGCGGCAAGGGCAAAGGGGGCAAGGGCGGTGGCGGTGACGGCGGGGGAGGCGGTGGTGGGGGCGGTGGCGGCGGTGGGGGTGGTGGCGCGACTGGAGGGGCTAGTGGCAGCGGTGGGGGTGGTGGCGGCAGCGGCGGGGGAGGTGGCAGGGGCGGAGGCGGTGGTGGGGGTGGTGGTGGATGCGGCGGCGGCAGGGGTTGGGGTGGTCGAGGAGGTGGCGGCGGCGGTGGTGGTCGTGGAGGCGCTGGCGGTGGCCAAGGCCAGCAGCACAGTCCGTCGCCCCAGGAGGTCCGTGAGTGGTACTCTCAGCACGGGGGGGGGGGGGGGTGGCTTTAGCTGCACGTACGTCATTCGCACTGGAGACAGCACTGGTCAGCCGTGTAGGGGACCGCACGCCACACAGCGCTGCTTCGCTCGTCTCAACGACGCTTGGCGTGTTCAGTTCCCTTAGGCCACTGAGCTGCCCCGCTGGATTGATCTCCGGAAGAAGGGGATTGATATCTATGCTCTAGACTTTGATGCTATTCTCACTGCTATGTATGTGATGTCTACAAGTGGAGAGGGTGCTGAGTACCTGTGTGTGCCTCCCGACCTGGGCATTAGGACTAGTGCGTTTGCCGCTCCAGGTACTCGCGTGTCTGCTACCCCAGGTGCTGGTGAGGCAGCTGCTCTAGGTGCTTGTGCGTCTGCCCCCCCTGGTACTGAGTCGACTGCAGCACTGCACACCTTCACACTGGACTCAGGTCTTCTCGCTGCTTCTTTCGTGACCGCACTGCCCTTGAGCCACTTGCTCGGCCAGTTGCTGTCTCCCTCGCTGACCCCTCTGGGGGTCCGCTCCTCCACTGTCCTTCCCTGTCCTGCGGTCCCGTCGGGCACACTGTCAGGTCTCCACCTCCCCTCGTTCTCTACGAACCTGGTGGCAGGATGTGCGCTCCAGGACGGGGGTGTTCACCAGTTCACCCCTGCCTACGAGCGAGTGACACACTGCACGTGTGCTCGTACGGGCCGTCACTTGGCTACCTTCACTCGGCAGCCGGGATCGGACCTGTACACACTGACCACTGAGTCCCCTCAGGTTGCTGCGTCAGGTCAGCTGTCGGCCCCCTGCTCGTGTCGCTCTCTGGCACATGAGACTGTCCTCTGGCACCACCGCCTTGGCCACCCATCTGTGCAGCGGCTTCGTGCCATGCACTCCCGATACCTTGTCTCTGGCCTTCCCAGGGTCCTTCCTCCCCTCCCAGTCTTCCCTATGTTGATGGGCGGCAGCGCGCCGCTCCTCACTCCTCCTCGTTTCCCCCAACGGCTGCTCCCTTGCAGACGCTCCACATGGACGTGTGGGGCCCAGCCCGCGTCCGTGGTCAGGGTTTGGAGAGGTACTTCCTGATAGTTGTTGACGACTACTCGCGCTACACCACGGTCTTCCCCTTGCGCACCAAGGGTGAGGTCCCTGATGTCTTGATCCCTTGGATCCGCAGAGCCCGTCTCCAGTTCAGCGAGCGTTTCCATCGGACTTTCCTGTCCAGCGCTTGCACTCTGACAGAGGTGGTGAGTTCTCCTCCGACCTCTTGGCAGCCTACTGTGCTAAGCACGGCATTGAGCAGTCGTTCACGCTTCTGGCCTCCCCACAGCAGAATGGGATTGCGGAGCGCTGCATTGGCCTGGTCATGGAGGTCGCCCGTACCTCCTTGATCCATGCGGCTGCCCCCCACTTTCTGTGGCCGTTTGCGGTCCGGTACGCTGCGCATCAGCTCAACCTCTGGCCCCGTGTCTCCTTGCCGGAGACCTCGCCCACACTGCTGTGGATGGGGGAGGTTGGCGATGCGTCGCGTTTCCGGGTCTGGGGATCTCGAGCTTTTGTCCGCGATACGTCTGCGGCCAAGCTCTCCTCCCGTGTTGTTCCCTGCGTCTTCCTCAGCTTTGTCCCGGACGCGCCTGGTTGGCAGTTTTACCACGCCACCTCGCGCCGAGTCTTGCCGTCTCAGGACGTCACTTTTGACGAGTCCGTCCCCTACTACCGCCTCTTCCCCTACCGCACTGCCCCGCTCCCCCCCCCCCCGCCTCTCTTCCTCGCGCTAGGTGCTGGTGTCGTAGACCCCCTCCCCCCTCAGGGTGCCGCTCCCTCAGGTGTGTCTCAGGTAGACCCGGTTGAGCCTGTTGAGGTAGCTGTCGACTCTCGTGCTGCGGGTGCGGAGCCTAGGGGTGCGGAGCCTGGGGGTGCGGAGCCTGGGGGTGCTGAGCCTGGGGGTGCGGGGCCTAGGGGTGCGGAGCCTGGGGGTGCTGAGCCTGGGGGTACTGAGCCTGGGGGTGCTGAGCCTGGGGGTGCTGAGCCGCAGAGTCCGCAGTCTGGGGGTTCTGAGTCTGGAGGTGCTGAGCCTAGGAGTCCTACACCTGGAGGAGCCCTCTCCTCGGAGCAGCTGTGTGAGTGGTACTTACAGTAATGCAGCCTCAGGAGTGGTACCTCTGGAGCCAGGCGTACTACTGAGACTGGTGCTAGTGCTTCTCCTCCTAGTTGAGAGCCCCCCTCCCGTGAGCAGATCCGTGAGTGGTACGAGCGGCGCTGCACTCTTCGGAGTGGTGTGCCTGGTGTCACGGACCCCGCTGCTGCTGGTGGTGCTGCAGGTGCTGGAGACTCTACTGGTGCTGCTGGTGCTGCGGCCCCAGAGGTTGGAGCTGCTTCTGGTGCTGCGGACCCGGGCGTTGGAGCTACGGCTAGTGCTGAGGACCCGGGCGCTGGTGTTGCTGCTGGTGCTGAGGACCCGGGAGTTGGAGCTGCTGCTGGTGCTGAGGACCCGGGCGTTGGAGCTGCTGCTGGTGCTGAGGACCCGGGCGTTGGAGCTGCTGCTGGTGATGAGGACGCGGGCGTTGGAGCTCCTGCTGGTGCTGCGGACCCGGACGTTGGAGCTGCTGTTGGTGCTGAGGACCCTGGCGCTGGTGCTGCTGCTGGTGCTGTGGAGTCGGGCGTTGGAGCTGCTGCTGGTGCTGAGGACCCGAGAGTTGGAGCTGCAGCTGTTGCTGAGGACCCTGGCGCTGGTGTCTCTGCTGGTCCTGTAGTCGCTACACGGCCGCGGCCGTACTTCGTTCCGCTCCTTCAGCAAGTTCTTGGTCAGCTCCCTCCTCCTTGTCCTCCTCCCTCCTTAGGGTGTCCTCCGTCTGTCCAGCTGCAGTCGCAGCTACCGTCTGCCTCCTCTCTCCCTGGTCCTGCTCCTTCCACTGGTCCGACTGGAGGTCTTACTGAGCGTCGTGAGCCTGAGTCTCGTCCTGCGTCGCCTGAGTCTCGTCGTGCGTTGCCTGTCCGTGCTCCTCTCACAGGTAGTCGTGTCCCGCGTCAGCATCTTCCTGCTGTCCCAGGCACTCAGCGGATGGCGCTTCGTCCTTCCACTGCTCCACAGCGTGTCCCACTGCCGTCTCCTCCTGCGTCCTCTCTTCCTGCTCTTGCTGACCCGGAGTCAGACTCCCTTCGTGCTGCCAGTCCTACTGTCACGCGTCTCCTGGCTATTGTTGTCACTGACCCTTCCTTTGAGTCCGCTGCTGCGTTTGCCTTAGTTGCTGAGCTTGTCGACTTTGATGCCACCTGTCGTCTAGACTACGCCACTAGCCTAGTTGCTGAGTCTGAATCTGTCTGTCCTTCGTCCATCGGGGGTGAGTGGGCTCTTGGCACTGACGTCCTTGAGGACGGGCAGGAGGAGTTTGAGTGCTTTGCTGCCGCTTTGCCCCATCTCGTGTCCATGCTTGTTGCCCCTGAGGGAGACCCGGATGCACCAGACATCCCGAACCCACGCTCTTACGCAGAGGCGATGGCCGGTCCCTACTCCTCTCAGTGGCAGACAGCCATGGACACAGAGACGGCTTGCTGGAAGTCCACAGGCGCCTACGTCGACGAGGTTCCCCCGCCTGGGGCGAACATCGTCAGTGGCATGTGGATTTTCTGGGTGAAGCGGCCGCCGGGCTCTCCACCTGTCTTCAAGGCGCGTTACGTTGCACGAGGCTTCAGTCAGCGAGAGGGAGTTGACTTCTTCCAGACCTTCTCCCCGACCCCTAAGATAACCACTCTTCGGGTTCTGCTACACGTCGCCGCTCAGCGTGACTACGAGCTCCACTCTCTTGACTTCAGCACTGCTTTCCTACAGGGCAGCCTGCTTGAGGAGATCTGGCTGCGCCGCCCACCTGGCTTCACTGGGTCGTTCCCTCCTGGTACCCAGTGGAGCCTCCGGCGGCCAGTCTACGGTCTCCGCCAGGCGCCACGTGAGTGGCACGACACACTGAGGACTACACTTGCGGCTCTTGGGTTCACGCCTTCTACTGCTGACCCGTCGCTGTTTCTACACACCAACACCTCACTGCCGCCGTTCTACATCGTCGTGTACGTCGACGACTTGGTCTTTGCCACTGCTGACACTGCGGCACTCGCCCACGTGAAGTCGGAGCTGCAGAAGAGACAAACGTGCACAGACCTGAGTGAACTGACAAGCTATCTTGGCTTGCGGATCACCCGGGATAGAGCACGCCGCACCATCACCTTGACTCAGTCACACATGGTGCAGCAGGTCCTTCAGCGCTTCCGCTTCACGTACTCCTCCCCTCAGCCCACTCCTCTGCCTACCAGTCACTCGCTCTCAGCTCTGCCTTCGGATGAGTCCGTAGAGCCGAGTGGCCCGTATCCAGAGCTTGTGAGTTGCCTCATGTACCTGATGACCTGCACTCGACCTGACCTTGCATACCCTCTTAGCATTCTTGCACGCTATGTCGCTCCCGGCCGTCACCGGAAGGAGCACATGGATGCAGCTAAGAGGGTGTTGCGCTACTTGTGCAGTACGTCGAGCATGGGGCTAGTGCTTGGAGGGCGAGACCCAGTTGTTCTCACTGGGCACGCGGACGCTTCTTGGGCTGACGACCAGGCTACTCAGCGGTCGTCTCAGGGTTACACCTTCAGTCTTGGCTCTGGTTCAGTTTCTTGGCGTTCCACTCGCTCTTCTTCTGTTCTCAGCTCCAGTTGTGAGGCTGAGATCTACGCCACAGCCATGGCGGCCCAGGAGCTACGGTGGCTCACCTACTTGCTGACCGACCTTGGAGAGCGACCTAGTTCTCCTCCAAGGCTGTACGTCGACAACAAGGCAGCCATTGCCTTGTGTGAGGAGCACAGACTGGAGCACAGAACGAAGCACATTGCTCTGCGCTACTTTCTTGCTCGAGAGCTGCAGCGGCGTGGTCAGCTTCGTCTGCGTTACGTGGCCTCTGAGGGCAACACTGCTGATGTGTTCACCAAGGCGCTTCAGCCTTGTGACCATCAGTGCTTTTGCACTCTTCTAGGCCTTGTGCCTACTGGACCTCACTTGCTTACTTCTTGAGTCTGTTTGTACTGTGATCTATATATATATATACATATGTATATATATATATGTACCTGCATGTTTACTCTTGCTAGGTTGTGATCTTTGTACCTCTTGTTCTATTATAAACCTGCATGTGAACTGGTCTTGTGACCACTTGCTTGTGCTCGGAATTTGTGTGATATCCTTGAGATCCACCCTAAGCTTGTTTTGTCTTGCTTTGCCTTGACTGGTCTTGTGACCCCTAGTTCTCCCCCACTTCGCCTATGGGGGTGTGTCAAACATTATATATGTTGTGCTTGTTTAGGCTACAGTGGGTTAGCCTATAGGGGGTACACAATTCTAGGGTTAGGTACTTGTACTGATTTCACTGTTAGTTCAATCATTCCTGTTCGTTCATTTCAACAAGTGTGCACGAAACACAGAGCGCAGACTTTACACAGAGGTAGACTTTTTTCCCTATAATAAGGGGTGTGTTACTTCTCTGATCTTCGATTTTTTGTCAGAATGTTGCATTTGTCTAGCCTGTAGTGGGGTACTCTATAGCGAGTACAGCCCAAATTAGGGTTTCCTATATGTACTCAACTGCCTGCTAATGCAAACTCTCTTTCCTGTTTCTAGTTTCTGCCTACTGTTTCTGAAATGCTATCAGAGCAGTCGCGCTCCTAGCCTGTGGGCCCACCGTTAGCTTTCGCTGCTGTCCTGTATGTCACGCTCCCCGTGGCGCGCGACGTTTTTTCTTCCCGCCACGCCCTCCTGGCGCCCCGTGGCGCGCGACGTTTTTTCTGCCCGCCGAGCGCTCGGGGCGCGCGGCGGTTTCCTGCCCCGTCGACCAGCATGTCGCCCCCCCGTCGCCCGTCGAAGCGCCCCCGGGGACCCGCGCGCCGCCCCCCCTCCCGTTGCCTTGTTACGGCGCCCTGGGGGCCCACGGGCCGTCCTCTCCCGTCGCCTCGTCGCGGCACTTTGGGGGCCCGCGCGCCGCCCCCTCCCGTCGCCTCGTCGCGGCGCCTTGGGGGCCCGCGCGTCGCCCCCTCCCGTTGCCTCGTCGCGGCGCCCTGGGGGCCCGCGCGCCGTCCTCTCTCGTCGCCTCGTCGCGGCACTTTGGGGGCCCACGCGCCGCCCCCTCCTGTCGCCTCGTCGCGGCGCCTTGGGGGCCCGCGCGTTGCCCCCTCTCGTCGCCTCGTCGCGGCGCCCTGGGGGCCCGCGCGTCGCCCCCTTCCGTCGCCCATCAAGGCGCCCTGGGGGCCCGTGCGCAGCCCCTCCCGTCGCCCGTCAAGGCGCCCTCGGGGGGCCCGCGCGCTGCCCCTCCTATAGCTCGCGAACTGCCCCTGCAGCCCGCGAACCGCCTCTGCCGCCTCCTGCCCTCGTGCACCCGCGGGGTGGCGGGTATGGGGGTGGGGGGTGTGTGTGTCGTCATTTGCTCCTCCTCCTCCTCCTCCGTCTCCCAGTACTGCAGCTGCCGCTGAGGGGGGTGGATGTGTGGGAGCCGCGGGCGTGGCGTTAGGGGGGTGTCGTGGGTGTGGAGCTAGGGTTCAGCAGGGGGTGTGTGAAAGGGGGTCTAGGAAAATTGGGGAGGTTGAAGGGGGTTGGCCGCAGTGAAGCCAGCAGCTCCAGTCGCCCGTGAGACCGTTGCGCGAGTCGCCCGTGAGCCCGTCGCTCCAGTCGCCCGTGAGCCCGTTGCTCCAGTCGCCCGTGAGTCAGTTGCTCCTTCCACTCGTCTAGCCGCGAAGCCAGTTACTCTAGTTGCCCGTGTCCCAGTTGCTCTAGTTGCCAGTGTGCCAGTTGCTCCAGTTGCCCGTGTGTCAGTTGCTCCAGTTGCGCCGTGTGACAGCAGCTTCACCTGCCGCCCACCATCTCCTCTCCTCTCAGTCTCTCCTCCTCACTTGCCCTCTGTGATAGCCTCTAGCTTTTCTTATCATTGTGAACTAATGCTCGCCAGCTTGTTGTGCTAATTACACCCCACTTTGGCTATGGGGGTGTGTCAGAATGTTGCATTTGTCTAGCCTGCAGTGGGGTACTCTATAGCGAGTAGCCCAGATTAGGGTTTCCTCTATGTACTCAACTGCCTGCTAGTGCAAACTCTCTTTCCTGATTCTAGTTTCTGCCTACTGTTTTTGAAATTTTTGACCCTGAAAAATCAGAGTTCTATTCTTTTCAACCCTGAGCAATCAGGGTGGCATCATTCTGAAAACGTGCACTCATAATAGAGGGAAATATTTTTCCCTGGAATCAGGGAGACCCAATATGAAACGTCAGCCATGTTGCGACCTGGCGAGTGCTATGCTATCAGGGAGGTTTGGGATTGTCCCGAAGCATAAGCGGACTCAGCCAAGTCTAGCACAACGTTGATGTTATAATTGAGGAATCGTATTGGATAGGCTAAAGCTGCTGAGTATATGAGAGAGCTGTGAAGTCTCTGTAGGGACCTTGTTAATGAATTGAGAGAAAACAAGATGATTATTAGATAGGAGTACAAGAATATGTATAGCAATCCTAGCTAGCCATGTACTCCGAGGGGTACATTCCCTTATTAACTGAATTACATTGCTACAATAACCACGACTATTGCCATTCTAGACAGTTACCACGCTGCACTTCGCAACTGTCTTGTGCGGTTACCGGGCAGTCAAGGGTCACGACCGTTGACTATCTTCGACTGTTGACCTTTGGGTGACCCTCAATCTTCCGAGTGCACTATATGAGCTATTGCGGTACTGATACAGACGCTCACTTTATTATGAAGTAACGCGAGAGTGGAGAGCCTTCGGGAATGCTTACGATAACCTTTCGGTTATTCCAACACTCCCCTTCATTCCTGAAGGTGAGCCACGTGGGACTTCTTCGTGATTCCGCAGAGGTCGGCACAGCGCTTGAACTGTTGACGTGGCAGTTTCTTTGTCAGGAAATTGGCTGCCATGTCACCGGTTGGGCAGTACGTGAGCTTGACCTTGCCCTTGTCGATTTCGTCCTTGACGAAGAAGTAACAGAGGGCGATATGTTTCGTGCGGTTCACGAATCCAGGCTTGTTCGCGATCTTGATTGCGCTTTGGTTGTCGCAGAGTAACGTGAAGTGCCCGTTCATCGTTACTTTTGCTTCCTGCAGGAGCTCCATCAGGTACAGTCCTTCGCGAACAGCTGCGCTGGCGGCGATGAACTCTGCTTCAGATGACGAAAGGGCGATGATTTCCTGCTTCTGAGAGTTCCACGAGATGAGTCCAGGAGGTTGGAGTTGAAAACTGAATCCTGTGCGGGAGCGTCTATTGTCAACATCTCCCGCATGGTCTGCATCTACGTAGCCATGCAGCTGCATGGTAGCCATTAAGTTAACTTCATATGTGAGGCCGACGTCGGGAGTAGAAAAGAAGTATTGAAGTGCTCGGCGTAGATCTATTAGATTCTCCCCTTCAGGTCGCTTCATGTACTGAGCGAGCTGGCTTGCGACGTAGGAGAGATCCGGCTGGCACGTGACGGCGGCGAATAGGAGGCACCCTGGCTGTTGCTGATAGAGACGATGATTTTTTAGAAAGAGAGGCGTGGTGTCTGGTTCGTGATTAGGAGGAGGAGTGCGAAAGGGGGTGGTGAGGCTGATCGGGGCGATGCCGAATTTCTTCGCGAGTGTTTCGGCATATTTGGTGGCGGAAAGGTGGATGGAGGTAGTGGACTGGGTGATGTTGAGACCCAGAAACAGTGTAACCTCGTGATTGATCGTGACCTCCAGCTTCTCCTTGATGTCCGCTTCGAACTGGTCTAGGAGCTCCGTGTCGTCACCGGTGTAAAGGAGGTCATGAGGTAATTGCTTGAATCGAAGCTCCGTGAGTACGGTGTGCAGGTACTGCTGCCACAAGATTTCTAAAGCACGCAGATGGCGCCGTCGTTTTCCTCGAAGACATGGGGCTGTTCGACGAAGATAATGGCGTCGATCGGAGCGTACAGGAACGCACTGCCGACGTCAATCTGACGGAGGGGGCGTTGTTTGACGGCTGCGATGCAGATGAGGATCCGCACTGAATTGTGCCGCCCGACAGGTGTGTAGGTGAGGTCGAAGTCCACCATGTGAGTTTGCTCGAAGCCACGCACCACCCATCGTGCCTTTTATTTGTCGTTGGAGCCATCTGCGAGCGTTTTAATGCGGAAGACCCATTTTCCGCTGAGAATCTTTCTCACCTTTGCTGATGTTCGGGGAACTAGCTTCCATGTTCCATGGGTCTTGAGTGCCGCGACCTCCTTGGCCATGGCTGCCTTCCCTTTCTCACTGTCGAGGCCAGATAGGGCTTGGCAAACAGTGGTGGGCTCCTTGGGGGAGTCGTGGCGAATGGCTACTGCGAGCCCAAGGATGCGGAGACCGGTTTCGTTGGTCATTTCGTAGTGCAGTCAATCATATTCGTAGAAGCTGCTTACTTCGACTACGTCGTCGTCACTATCGTAGCCGAGGTGGAGGGAGGCTTGCGAGGTGTTTGGTGGTGGTAACTTGGCATCTGGGGATTGGCGGGCGTCGCTGTCGAAGTTGTAAGCTTCGCGAGTTGTATCGTCGGGGTCGAAATGGTGTACAGGTATGAAGGTTGGAGTTTAGAGCGGGCTTGTAAAGGGGATGTTGGGTGCGCTGTCAAACTGGGTAACATTTGCTGCATCCACATCTTCTGCCAGGTCAGCTTCATCGTGTGAAGTTGCGAAGACCCTCGAAGACCCGTTCTGGTGCCCTGTCAGCTTCACGGTGTTTGTTGAACAGTGGCAGGGTCAGCTTCTCGTAGAAGATGCAGTCATGTGATTTCGTCACTTTGTGTGTCGCGTAGTCCAGCACGATCCATGCCTTGTATTCCGTTTTGATTCCGAGGTGGATGCCCCAGCGAGCCTGGTCAGCAAATTTTTCGGTCCTTGCCGTATGTGGCCTATACTGTACCATGCAGCCAAACACCCGAAGCAGATGCGTGTCTGCTTTTCTGCCCATCCAGGCCCTGTAGGGAGAGTTGTTGTTCTCGAGGCTTCATGAGGACAGCAAGTTGTGCAGCCGGACTGCATGGTTCATCGCGAACGGCCAGTACCTAGTTGGGATGGCCGACTCCTTCATCAGGGCCCTAATCTTGGAGGCGAGGCTCCTGTTTGTCCGTTCTGCTACTCCTTGCTGCTCATGAGTGTAGGGCAAGGACACTAGGTGTTCAATCCCTTTCTGCTTGAAGAGCTCCTTGAACTCGTCTGAGAAGAACTCCAGGGCTCCGTCTGTCTGCCAGCTTTTTAATTTCAGCCCTGATTGTCGTTCGGCCTGCTCCATCCACGCGATGAAACACTCGAAGGCGAGTGATCTGCAGTCGGTATTGACAGCCCAGACGTAGCGAGTGCTGGCGTCGATGAAGGTAAGCGTGTAGCTTTCGCCGTCGAGCCCTTCTTGGCTGAGATTCAAGAAGTCACTGTAAACCTTGTCGAGTGGCTTATAGCGCTCGTAGCCGGGCGGTAGGTCGGGAAAGGGCTTGTGGGCGAGAGACGCAGCGGGGCACACTGTGCGTGGTAGATCTTCTGAGTCTACTGTGAGGGAGCCTCCGCGGGGAAGGAGTAGTGCTCCATCGTCGAAGACGCCGGCTCGGAGTGAATTCTTGAGTGTTATGTGGGAAGGGTGGCTGAGTTGTTGATGCCAGGTTTCCGCTTCCGCACGGTAGCCAACCGTCTTCTGATAATATTTGTTTCTTGCTGCTGCGTTGTTTTGCTCCTTTCCAGGTCCTGCATAGGCGGCATCATTGGTTTCGGCGGCGAAGGCTTGAATTGACTTCCATTCCAGAAGCGCGTTTGGAATTCCAATGATGTCGTCGGTGTCGCCGGGGTCAACTTGGTCGCCGATAATGAGCAAGCACTGAGTGGGCCAATCGCGGACTGGAAGTCCCTTCATGAGAATACGGAAGTATCTGTACTCGGCACCGATTACCTCAATCTCTTGTGTTCCTTGTTCTGGCAGCTCCGGCTCCTCGGTAGGTTCTGGTAGTTCTGTTGCTCCTCCGAAAAAATCGTAGGTCACTTCTTCCTCTGATTCTTCTTCCATTGGTTCTGGTGTGTCAGGAGCGTACTGATCCGGGAGAGGAGGTCCACCCCACCTCGTGCCACGTGTTGCCCACTATGGGTCCGCCGCAGTGTCCGCGGGGGGGGGGGGGGGGGGGGGGGGGGGGGGGACTCGGAGCTTCCGGGTAGACAGGAGCTGCTTGCCCCCACCCTCCTTTGCTTGTTGAAGTTCCCCAGGCGTCTCCGGTTCCCCAGCCGCCTCCAGTTCCCCAGTTGCCTCCAGTTCCCCAGTCGCCTCCAGTTGCTGCGACATCCTCCGTTGGAGCATTGGCACCGCTTCCGATGCCGAGACAGTGCCCCGTTCTTCTGGTGCTGCTTCTTCTAGCGTCAGGGTTTCACCCAAGGGCCCGAGAGCAAGGCCGGGACTACCTGATCTTGTTTCAGTCTTCTTGTTCTCCTTAGTGACCAGCTCCACAGGTACTGATGTGCCACTGTCCTCTTCCATTGATGCAAGTCAAGTCTCGGCCGGGTTGGAGGTCGAGGCAGTCGGGACGGTGCGCAGTCGTAGAAGGCCGTCCGAAGCAGGTCGCTTGAGATCCATTTTCGTGGGATGCGACCATGTCAGTGTCTCTGAAGGAGTTTTTTTCAGCAACAGAGTACGGTGAGAATCTCCAGTGGTGCCCTGAGCTAAGAACTGTAGTACGAAGACCCCGTCATCGTCAACCGCTTTGCTGATGTAAGAGTTGTTGTTGAAGAGTTTGAATGTCTTATCCTTGCAGTTGCTACGAATGTCGACTCCGCACCGCATGAGTTGTGCCGAAGAGAGCAGGTTAAACCGCAGGTCTGGGGCGACGAGCACATCACCGATGTGTATGGTGAACCTTGTGTCATCAGCTTCGAGGTAGACTTTGCCGATGTCGTATGCCTTGAGTGTGCTGTTGTTTGCAACTGTGATTTCGCATGGTCGTCGCATGCGTTTTGAGTTGCTTATGAACGTTGGCGATCCCACCATGTGCTGCCCGCAGCAACTGTCCAGGTACCGGGTGTTGATGTTCTCGTGGCTCTGTCGCGCAATGTTGGCAATTTTTGGCGTGACCACGCAATCTCTTTCGCTGGTGTATAGCGAGAGAGCGAAGTACCTGTTCGCCGAAATCCTGGGAGGTGATTTCGGTGTCGACGGCGGCAGCTAGAAGTCAGGTGGGTACCTTGATGGTTCATCGATCCAAGTGTGGATCGTGGGGTCGTTATCTTGTCTGGGTGCAATAGGGTCGATGGGGGCGTCAGATGGGAACTCTGTTCCGTCGTAGTATCGAATTCCTCTACGGCGGCGCACCATGCAGCTCATGATTGACCCTTTGCTTTTATCCTTGGCCGTAATGCGTGCAGGTGTCTGCGAGGTGCTCGCAACCGAAGGAGGCGATACGGTGGTTGTTGCGGCGGGAGAAGTCAAAGGTGTCGAGGATTGATGGTTCGAAGGGTTGCTGCGCCTTTCGTCGGCGGCCTTTCGCTTATAGCACCGATTGATGGTATGCCCAGGCTTCTTGCAGTACTTGCAGAAGGTTCCTTTCTTTCTGTACTACTCCCCTTCAGTTGCTCCGACGTAGAAGACTAATTTCTCCCGCTTGGTGTTCTTCTCGTTATACAAGTCAATCTCCTTTATCTCGGAGAGAAGTGTGGCACACAGGGCCGACTCGGAGATGGTTGCTCGAGCGCGGAGTAAAAAGATTGGCATTGACGCCAGTCGGGTCCGAGGCCTGAGAGAACCATCGAGACGAACATGTCGTCTGGGACGGATCCGCCGCACTTCTTGATGTGGTCGCGCAGATTGCGGCATCGGTTGATATATGGTCCCGCTTTCTCCCCTTGTTACATTTTGACCGATGTAAGTTGGCTGAGTAGGCGACTCATTGTAACGGGATCTGTTGCCATGTATGAGTTGCGCATGTGCTCCCAAGATGCGTACGCGGGAGCCCACTCCGACTTGTAGGAGCGAATGCCAAGCTGCTCGGAGGGGGAGAGATCTCGGAGCAGAGTGGTGTACGCGAGAAGATGTGAGAATTGAAACGAGAATGATTCAACTATGAAAGAGTTGGGTACAAGTACTAACCCAAATTGGGTTGTACCCCATATGGGCTACCCCACTACAGCCTACACAAATGTATAAGCTATATGTTCTGACACACCCCCATGGGCAAAGTGGGGAGAACAAGGGGTCACAAGACCAGTCAAGCAAAGCAAAGCAAAGCAAGCCCAGGGTGGATCACAAAGTCACCACACATTCTGAGCACAAGTTCAAGGCCATAAGGCCAGTTCACATGCAGGATTACATATATATATAAGGCTAGACAAGCAAGAGCAGGTATATATATAAATATGTAACAGTACAAACAAGGTCAAGGGGTGAGAAAGTGAGGGAAGACAGGGACAAGACCCAGCTGAGTGCAGAAGCGCTGATGATCACAAGGCGGAAGTGCCTTGGTGAAAACATCAGCAGTGTTGGCCTCAGAGGCCACGTACGCAAGCCGCAACTGACCACGCTGCTGTAGCTCACGAGCAAGGAAGTAGTGGAGAGCAATGTGCTTTGTTCTGTGCTCCAATCTCTGCTCTCGACACAAGGCCAGCATGGCCTTGTTGTCTACGTACAGGACTGGAGGAGAACGAGGCGGCTCTCCAAGGTCGGTCAGCAGGTAGGTGAGCCAGCGAAGCTCCTGTGCAGCCATGGCCCCGGCGTAAATCTCAGCCTCACAACTGGAGCCGAGAAGAGAAGACTAGCGAGTAGCCCGCCACGAAACAGAGCCGGAACCAAGGCTGAAGGTGTAACCCTGGGACGACCGCTGCGTAGCCTGGTCGTCAGCCCAAGAAGCGTCTGCGTGCCCAGTGAGGACCACTAGACTCCGCCCTCCAAGCACTAGCCCCATGCCCGACGTACTGCACAAGTAGCGCAACACCCTCTTCGCTGCAGCCATGTGCTCTGGTCGGTGTCTCCCTGGAGCAACATAGCGTGCAAGAATGCTAAGAGGGTATGCAAGGTCAGGTCGTGTGCAGGTCATCAGGTACATGAGGCAGCCAACAAGCTCTGGATACGGGCCACTCGACTCTACGGACTCATCCGAAGGCAGAGCAGAGAGTGAGTGGCGAGTAGGCAGAGGAGTGGCCTGAGGCGAGGAGTACGTGAAGCCGAAGTGCTAAAGGACCTGCCGCACCATGTGTGACTGAGTCAGGGTAATGGTGCGCTGTGCTCTGTCCCGGGTGATCTGCAAGCCAAGGTAGCTGCGCAGTTCATCCAGGTCTGTGCACATGTGTCTCTTCTGCAGCTCGGACTTCACTTAGGCGAGTCCAGCAGTGTCAGCTGTGGCAAAGACCAAGTCGTCGACGTACACGAGGATGTAGAACGGCGGCAGGGAGGTGTCGGTGCGCAGAAACAGCGACGGGTCGGCAGTAGAAGGAGCAAACCCAAGAGCCGCAAGCGTAGTCCTCAGTGTGTCGTGCCACTCACGTGGCGCCTGGCGGAGACCGTAGACTGGACGCCGGAGACTCCACTGGGTACCAGGAGGGAAAGACCCAGTGAAGCCAGGTGGGCGGCGCAGCCAGATCTCCTCGTGCAGGCTGCCCTGCAAGAAAGCAGTGCTGAAGTCGAGAGAGTGCAGCTCGTAGTCACGGTGAGCAGCAACGTGCAGCAGTACCCGAATAGTGGTCATCTTTGGGGTGGGGGAGAAGGTCTGAAAGTAGTCAACTCCCTGCCGCTGACTGAAGCCACGAGCCACGTAACGCGCCTTGAAGACAGGCGGAGAACCCGGCGGCTGCTTCACCCTGAAAATCCACATGCCACTGACAATGTTCGCCCCAGGAGGGGGGACAGCGTCAACGTATGTGCCTGTGGACTTCCAGGAAGCCATCTTTGCATCCATAGCTGCCTGCCACTGAGAGGAGTAGGGACCCTCTATCGCCTCCGCGTAAGAGCGCGGAGTCGGGATGTCAAGTGCATCCGGGTCTCCCTCAGGGGTAAGCAGTACGGACACGAGATGAGGTGAAGCAGCTGCCAGACACTGGAACTCCTCCTGCATGTCCTCAAGGATGTCCGTGCCAAGGGCACACTCACCCCCGACGGACGGAGGACAGACAGACTCAGACTCAGCGACAAGACTAGCAGCGTAGTCTAGGCGACAGCGAGCAGCAAAGTCGACGAGCTCAGCAACTAGGGCAGACGCAACAGTGGACTCGAAAGAAGGGTCAGTGACGACAGTAGCCAGGTGACGCGTGACAGTATGACTGGCAGCACGAAGAGAGTCCGACTCCGGGTCGGCAAGAGCAGGAAGAGAGGACTCAGGAGGAGAAGGCAAAGGGGCACGCAGAGGAGCAGTGGACGGACGCAAAGACATCCTGTGCGTGCCAGGGACAGGAGGAGCACGCGGACGCGAACCACGACCACTAGCGCGAGTAGCACGGACAGGCGACGTAGGGCGAGACGTAGGCTCACGACGCTCAGCAAGACCCCCAGTAGGACCAGTGTAGGGAGAAGGAGGAGGCAAAGGGGAGGTAGGCTGCAACTGTAACTGTGACGGGACAGGCTGTGGACACTCTAAGGGAAAAGGAGGACCAGTAGAAGGTGGAAGACCAAGAACCTGCTGCAGTAGTGGAACGAAGTACGGTCGAGGCCGCGTGGTGACGCCAGAAACAGCAGGGACAGCACCAGTACCTCCAGCAGGAGCACCCGCTCCAGCAGCACCTCCAAGAGCTCCAGAACCTCCAGCAGCACCAGGAGCACCCCCAGCAGGACCGCCAGTGGTAGTCTCAGCGCCAACACCCTCAGCAGCACCAGCTCCAGTCGAACCTGCACGCCCAGCAGCTCCAGTGCTCCCAGGACAAGCACCTCCGGGACCCGCGACAGCAGCACCCTCAGTAGCCGACGAACCTCCAGCACCAGCAGCACGGCTCCAGCGCCGGGCAAACCACTCGCGCAGCTCCTGTGGAGAGAGTGGCTCCCGGCGAGACGAAGCACCCGGAGAACCTCCAGGCGGAGCACCTCCAGGCTCAGCACCCCCAGGCTCAGCACCCCCACGCTCAGCACCCCCAGGCTCAGCACCCCCAGGCGTAGCACCCCCAGGCTCAGCACCCCCAGGCTCAGCACCCCCAGCAGCACCAGAGTCACCAGTGACCTCGACAGGCTCGACTCCGTCTACCTGGGACACACCTGAAGGGGCAGGACCCTGAGGGGGGAGGGGGTCTACCTATGGGGGACCTGGTACAAGGAAGAGCGGGGGCGGGGGGAGGGACGGAGTGCGGTAGGGGAAGAGGCGGTAGTAGGGGACCAACTCGTCAAACGTGACGTCCTGGGAGGATAGAACACGGCGAGAGGTGGGGTGGTAGAACTGCCACCCAGGCGCGTCAGGGGGGAACCCCAGGAAGACGCAAGGAACAGCACGAGGGGACAGCTTGTCCGCAGACAAGTCGCGGACAAACGCACGAGATCCCCAGACCCGGAACGCCGACGCATCGCCAACCTTCCCCGTCCACAGCAAGGCTGGGGAGGTCTCCGGCCTGGAGACCCTGGGGTGAAGGTTGATCTGATGCGCCGCGTACCGAACCGCAAACGACCACAGAAAATGGGGGGCAGCCGCATGCATCATAGACGTACGAGCGACGTCCATGACCATGCCAATGCGACGCTCAGCAATCCCATTTTGCTGCGGAGAGTCCGGAAGCGTGAAGGTCTGAGGGATGCCCCGTGGGCGACAGTAGGCTCTCAGAAGGCCAGAGGAAAACTCTCCGCCTCTGTCCAAGTGCAGACGCAGAACAGGAAAGTCCGAGCCAAAGCTCTGCCTGAGCTGGAGACGAGCTGCGCGGATCCAGTCGATCAGCACCTCAGTGACCTCACCCTTGCTGCGCAAGGGGAAGACTGCGGTGTAACGCGAGTAGTCGTCAACAACTAGCAGGAAGTAGCGCTCGTGACCCTGTCCACGGACGCGGGCTGGGCCCCACACGTCCATGTGAAGCGTCTGCAACGGGGCCTCAGTCGGAGGAAACTGGGAGGAGTGAGGGGCAGCACGCTGGCGCCCCTCGACACAAGGGACACAGGTAGGGCCAGGGCCCTAAGGAAGGGGAGGGAGGGACCGGGGGAGACCACAAACAAGAAGACGAGAGGCCATGCCTCTGAGCCGAAGCAAAGAGGGGTGACCAAGGCGGTGGTGCCAGAGGAGAGTCTCGTGAGACAGGAGACGACACGAACAGGGGGCAGACTCAGGACCAGACCTGGACGCTGCAGCAAACACTTGACCCGACGCAGCTACCCTACCAGGCTCAGCAACTGGAGGAGACGCAATGGTCAGTGTGTACAGGCTCGACCCCGGCCGACGAGTAAACGTGGCCAGGTGTCGGCCTGTCCGAGCGTCTGTGCAGTGGGTCACCCGCTGACTCGCAGGAGTGAACTGGTGAACCCCCGCATCCTGCAGGTCAGCATCACTCACCAAGTTTGTCGAGAACGAGGGGAGGTAAATACCAGACAGGGTGCCAGAGGGGGCCGCCGGATACGGGAGGACAGTGGAGAAGTGAGCAAGGACAGGGCCCCCAGAGGGGTCTGCTAGAGAGACTGCAACTGGCCGACCAAGCGGCGTGAGTGTGGTGCAGTCTCGAAAGAAGGAGCGGGAAACCCCCGAGTCAAGGGTGAAGGTGTGAGAGGCCGGAGCCGACACGGTACCTGAGAGAGCAGACTCACCCGCACCTAAGGAAGCAGACTCACTAGCACCTAGAGCAGCAGCCGCACCTGTACCTGGAGCAGCAGACACACTAGCACCCAGAGCAGCAGCTGCACCAGCAGCTAGAGCAGCAGGCTCTATACCCGGGTCAGGCGGTACGCACAGGTGACCGGCACGGTCAGCACTAGTAGGCAATGCATACATGGCAGTAAGAATAGCATTATAGTCAAGAGCAAATATATCTACCCTCTGCCTAAGCAACTCCACCCAGTCGGGGAGCTCAGCCTCGTCGCCAAACTCGGTACGCCAGGCGTCGCTCAGACGAGCGAAGCAGCGGGACGGTGTGTGACTAGGCGTCCCACAAGGCTGACCAGTCCGAGCACAAGTGCGAATCACGTAAGAGCAGCGAACAGAACTGAGAGACCCTCTACTCTGAGCGTACCATTGACGAAGCTGCTGGGGCGTGAGAGACGCGCGTGGGCGTCGCTGGAGCTGCATCTGGCCGCCGCCAGTAGAAGCAGGAGCAGGAGTAGCAGCAGTACGGCAGGCAGCCAAGCAAGCAGTAGGCAGCGCGCTAGTAAGGCAGGGGCTCACCAGTGGTGGGAAGAGCAGGCTCGACGACTCGGCGACTCAGCGACCCGGCGGCACGGCAGCACTGCAGCAACTGCGGCTCGGCGGCTCGGGCGACTTGGGCGGCTCGGCTGCTCGGGCGACTCGGGCGGCTCGGCGGCTACGGCTGCCCGGCAGCAACTGCAGCTCGGCGGCTCGGCGACTTGGCGGCTCGAGCGGCTGAGGTGGCGCTGCGGCTTGGGCAGCTCGGGCGGCTCGGGTGGCTCGGGCGGCTCGGGCGGCTTGGGCGGCTCGGGCGGCTCGGGTGACTCGGCACTAGCTCGGCGGCGCCGGCGGCTCGGTGGTGACGGCGAGGCCGCCTGGGGACGGCGGCGGGGCCAGGTGGAGCGGCGACGGGGCCAGCAGAGGCGGCGCCGGGGCCGGCAGAGGTGGAGCCAGGGCCGTAGGGGCAGGCGACGGGGCCAGCAGAGGCGGGGCCGGGTCGGTGCAGGGCTGCGGGGCCGCAAGGGAGGTGGCGGGGCCGCGGTGGAGAATGGCAGCAGGGGCCGCAACGAGGGGTGGCAGGGGCCGCGACGAAGGGCGGCAGGGGCCGCAACAAAGGGCGGGGCCGCGACGAGAGTGGCGGGGCCGCGACGAGAGATGGCGGGGCCGCGACGTAGAGGTGGCGGGGCCGCGACGAGGGGCGGGGCCACGACGTAGGGCGGGGCCGCGACGTAGGGCGGGGCCGCGACAAGGGGCGGGGCCGCGACGAGAGAGGCGGGGTCGCGCGCCTCGGGGCGCGCGCCAGAAAGAGTAGCAGCGGAAGCAGTAGTAGGGCCTTAGGAACAGTTCCCACGAGGGAACCTGCTCGATACCATGTGAGAATTGAAACGAGAATGATTCAACTATGAAAGAGTTGGGTACAAGTACTAACCCTAATTGGGTTGTACCCCATATGGGCTACCCCACTACAGCCTACACAAATGTATAAGCTATATGTTCTGACAGAAGAGATTCGTGGTAATACTGGTTCTTCTCTTGAATGGTGCCTTTCGTTTGAAACGGTAAGCTTCCGTCATAGTACATCCAGATTTGCGCAGTTGTCGCGAGGAGCTCAAACTCGAAGCTCCAAGTGTAGAAGTCATTTCCGTCGAAAGGAACCGATGTTCTTAGCTTCGAAGTCAGAACGAATTTTGTCTGAATTGTTGCAATCGTGTCTAAGTGTGCGCTGTGAAATCAAAGAACGAGAATGGATGACTATGAAGTGAAGTGAATACAAATAGGAAACCCTAATTGTGTTGTACCCCCTATGGGATACCCCACTATAGCCTACAGAAACAAGTAAGCTATATGTTCTGACACACCCCCATAGGCAAAGTGGGGGAGAACAAGGGGTCACAAGACCAGTCAAGCAAAGCAAAGCAAAGCTCAGGGTGGATCACAAAGTCACCACGCATTCCGAGCACAAGTTCAAAGGCCAGAAGGCCAGTTCACATGCAAGATCATATATAGAGATATACAAGAGTCAAGCAAGCAAGAGCAAGAGTATATATAGGCGAAGGTACAAGCAAGGTCAAGAGGAAAGCAAGTGAGGCAAGACAGGCACAAGACCCAACTGCGTGCAACAACGCTGATGATCACAAGGCGCAAGTGCCTTGGTGAAGACATCAGCAGTGTTGGCCTCAGAGGCCACGTACGCAAGTCGCAACTGTCCACGCTGCTGTAGCTCACGAGCAAGAAAGTAGCGGAGAGCAATGTGCTTCGTTCTGTGCTCCAATCGCTGCTCTCGACACAAGGCCAGCATGGCCTTGTTGTCTACGTACAGCACTGGAGGAGAACGAGGCTGCTCTCCAAGGTCGGTCAGCAGGTAGGTGAGCCAGCGTAACTCCTGTGCAGCCATAGCCCCAGCGTAGATCTCAGCCTCACAACTGGAGCCGAGAACAGACGACGAGCGGGTAGCTCGCCACGAGACAGAGCCGGAACCAAGGCTGAAGGTGTAACCCTGTGACGACCGCTGCGTAGCCTGGTCGTCAGCCCAAGAAGCGTCTGCGTGCCCAGTGAGGACCACTGGACTGCGCCCTCCAAGCACTAGCCCCATGCCCGACGTACTGCACAAGTAGCGCAACACCCTCTTCGCTGCAGCCATGTGCTCTGGTCGGTGTCTCCCAGGAGCAACAAAGCGTGCGAGAATGCTAAGAGGGTATGCGAGGTCAGGTCGTGTGCAGGTCATCAGGTACATGAGGCAGCCAACAAGCTCTGCAAACGGGCCACTCGACTCTACGGACTCATCCGAAGGTAGAGCTGAGAGCGAGTGGCGAGTAGGCAGAGGAGTGGCCTGAGGCGAGGAGTACGTGAAGCCGAAGCGCTGAAGGACCTGCTGCACCATGTGTGACTGAGTCAGGGTAATGGTGCGGCGTGCTCTGTCCCGGGTGATCTGCAAGCCAAGGTAGCTGCGCAGTTCACCCAGGTCGGTGCACGTGTGTCTCTTCTGCAGCTCGGACTTCACGTAGGCGAGTCCAGCAGTGTCAGCTGTGGCAAAGACCAAGTCTTCGACGTACACGAGGATGTAGAACGGCGGCCGAAAAGTGTCGGTGCGCAGAAACAGCGACGGGTCGGCAGTAGAAGGAGCAAACCCAAGTGCCGCAAGCGTAGTCCTCAGTGTGTCGTGCCACTCACGTGGCGCCTGGCGGAGACCGTAGACTGGACGCCGGAGACTCCACTGGGTACCAGGAGGGAAAGACCCAGTGAAGCCAGGTGGGCGACGCAGCCAGATCTCCTCGTGCAGGCTGCCCTGCAAGAAAGCTGTGCTGAAGTCGAGAGAGTGCAGCTCGTAGTCACGGTGAGCAGCAACGTGCAGCAGGACCCGAAGAGTGGTCATCTTCGGGGTGGGGGAGAAGGTCTGAAAGTAGTCAACCCCCTGCCGCTGACTGAAGCCACGAGCCACGTAACGCGCCTTGAAGACAGGCGGAGAACCCGGCGGCCGCTTCACCCTGAAAATCCACATGCCACTGACGATGTTCGCCCCAGGAGGAGGAACAGCGTCAACGTAGGTGCCTGTGGACTTCCAGGAAGCCATCTCTGCATCCATAGCTGCCTGCCAGTGAGAGGAGTAGGGACCCTCTATCGCCTCCGCGTAAGAGCGCGGAGTCGGGATGTCTGGTGCATCCGGGTCTCCCTCAGGGGCTAGCAGTACAGACGCGAGACGAGGTGAAGCGGCGGCCAGACACTGGAACTCCTCCTGCCTGTCCTCAAGGACGTCCGTGCCAAGGGCACACTCACCCCCGACGGACGGAGGACAGACGGACTCAGACTCAGTGACAAGACGAGCAGCGTAGTCTAGACGACAGCGCGCAGCAAAGTCGACAAGCTCAGTGACAAGGGCAGACGCAGCAGACGACTCGAAGGAAGGGTCAGTGACAGCAGTAGCAAGGAGACGCGTGACAGTAGGACTGGCAGCACGAAGAGAGTCCGACTCCGGGTCGGCAAGAGCAGGAAGAGAGGAAGCAGGAGGAGAAGGCAAAGGGGCACGCAGAGGAGCAGTGGACGGACGCAGTGACATCCGGTGCGTGCCAGGGACAGGAGGAGGACGCTGACGCGACCCGCGACCACTAGCGCGCTCAGTACGAACAGGCGACACAGGACGAGACGCAGGCTCACGACGCTCAGTAAGACCTCCAGTCCGACCAGTGTAGGGAGAAGGAGCAGGCAAAGGGGAGGCAGGCTGTAGCTGTGGCTGTGACTGGACAGGCTGCGGACCCTCTAAGGGAGGAGGAGGAGGAGGTGGAAGACCAAGAACCTGCTGCAGGAGCGGAACGAAGTACGGTCGGGGCCGCGCGGCGACACTAGAAACAGCAGGAACAGCACCAGCAGCCCCGGCAGGAGCACCCACTCCAGCAGCACCTCCAGCAGCACCACCAGAAGCTCCAGAACCTCCAGCAGCAGCACCAGGAGCACTGTCAGTCGGACCGCCAACGGCAGGCTTAGCGTCAACACCCTCAGCAGTACCAGCTCCAGGAGAACTCTCAGACCCAGCAGCTCCAGCACCCACAGTACGAGCACCGGCGGGACGCGCGGCAGCAGTACCCTCTGCAGCCGAAGAACCACCAGTACCAGCAGCACGCCTCCAGCGCCTGGCAAACCACTCACGCAGCTCCTGTGGGGAGAGTGGCTCCCGGCGAGACGAAGCACCCCCAGGCACAGCACCCCCAGGCTCAGCACCCCCAGGCTCAGCACCCCTAGGCACAGCACCCCCAGGCACAGCACCCCCAGGCTCGGCACCTCCAGGCTCAGCACCCCCAGGCACAGCACCCCCAAGCGCAGCACCCCCAGGCTCGGCACCTCCAGGCTCAGCACCCCCAGGCTCAGCACCCCCAGGCTCAGCACCCCCAGACTCCGCACCCCCAGGCTCAGCTCCCGCAGCAGCACCAGAGTCACCAGTGACCTCGACAGGCTCGACCGCGTCTACCTGGGACACACCTGAAGGGGCAGGACCCTGAGGGGGGAGGGGGACTACCGGGGGGGGACCTGGTACCAAGAAGAGCGGGGGTGGGGGGAGGGACGGAGTGCGGTAGGGGAAGAGGCGGTAGTAGGGTACCGACTCGTCGAACGTGACGTCCTGGGAGGACAGAACACGTCGAGAGGTGGGGTGGTAAAACTGCCACCCAGGGGCGTCGGGGGGGAACCCCAGGAAGACGCAGGGAGAAGCACGAGGGGACAGCTTGTCCGCAGACAGGTCGCGAACAAACGCCCGAGATCCCCAGACCCGGAACGCCGACGCATCGCCAACCTTCCCCGTCTACAGCAGGGCTGGGGAGGTCTCCGGTCGAGAGACCCTGGGGTGGAGGTTGATCTGGTGCGCAGCGTACCTGACCGCAAACGGCCACAGAAAATGGGGAGCAGCCGCATGCATCATGGACGTACGAGCGACGTCCATGACCATGCCAATGCAGCGCTCAGCAATCCCATTCTGCTGTGGTGAGTCCGGAAGCGTGAAGGTCTGACGGATGCCTCGCGCACGACAGTAGGCACTCAGGAGGCCAGAGGAGAACTCTCCGCCTCTGTCCGAGTGCAGACGCAAAACAGGGAAGTCAGAGCCAAAGCTCCTCCGAAGCTGGAGACAAGCTGCGCGGATCCAGTCGATCAACACCTCAGTGACCTCACCCTTGCTGCGCAAGGGGAAGACTGTGGTGTAACGCGAGTAGTCGTCAACCACCAGCAGGAAGTAGCGCTCCTGACCCTGTCCACGGACGCGGGCTGGGCCCCACACGTCCATGTGAAGCGTCTGCAACGGGGCCTCTGTCGGAGGAAACTGGGAGGAGTGAGGGGCAGCACGCTGGCGCCCCTCGACACAGGGGACACAGGTAGGGCCAGGGCCCGGAGGAAGGGGAGGGAGAGACCGGGGAAGACCAGACACAAGGACTCGCGAGGCCATGCCTCTGAGCCGAAGCAGAGAGGGGTGGCCAAGGCGGTGGTGCCAGAGGAGGGTCTCGTGAGACAGACGACGACACGAGCAGGGGGCAGACTCAGGACCAGACCTGGACGCTGCAGCAAACACCTGACCAGACGAAGGGACCCTACCAGACGTAGCACCTGGAGGAGAAGCAGTGGTCAGTGTGTACAGGCTCGACCCTGGTCGACGTGTAAACGTAGCCAGGTGGCGACCTGTATCCGCCTCCGTGCAGTGGGTCACCCGCTGACGAGCAGGGGTGAACTGGTGGACACCCGCATCCTGGAGGTCAGCACCACTCACCAAGTTCGTCGAGAACGAGGGGAGGTAGAGACCAGTCAAGGTGCCAGAGGGGGCCGCCGGACACGGGAGGACAGTGGAGAAGCGAGACAGGACAGGCCCCCCAGAGGGGTCAGCCAGGGACACCGCAACCGGCCGACTCAGCGGCGTGAGAGTGGTGCGGTCCCTAAAGAAGGAGCGAGACGCTCCAGAGTCAAGGGTGAAGGTGTGAGAGGCCGAAGCCGACACAGTACCTGAGAGGGCAGACTCACCAGCACCTGAGAGCACAGACGCACTGGCACCTAGAGCAGCAGCCTCACTAGTACCTGACGCGGCAGTACCAATGCCCGGGTCGGGCGGGAAACACCGGTAACAGTCATCCTCATCACTACCAGTCACAGCATACATAGTAGAGAGAATAGCATCAAAATCAAGATCATAAATAGCTACACCAGCCCTAGACAGCTCTCCCCAGCGGGGGATCTCAGCGGCCTCCGGAAACTGCTGACGCCAGGCGTCGGTCAGGCGGCCAAAGCAGCGGCGGGCTGTGTGGGCGCCTCCACACCTCTCCCCTGCACGGTCACCGGTGCGAAGAACGTAGGGGCAGGGACCAAGCGCACCACCACGCTGACGCTGCAAGTACCACTCACGGAGCTGCTGAGGGGGGAGGACGGTGCGAGAGCGCTGCTGCTGCTGTGGCTGCTGCTGCGGCTGCTGCTGCTGCTGCTGCTGACGCTGACCACCCCCAGAGCTGCTCCGCTGGGACGAGCCACTCCGACCCCCGCCTCCACCGCCACCCCCGCCTCCACCGCCACCCCCGTCTCCACCGCCACCTCCCCCACCAGGACCGTCGCTCCCACCGCTCCCACCGCCTCCTCCGCTACCACCTCCGCCGCCACCTCCGCCTCCACCGCCGCCACCAGTACCTCCACTCCCGCCACCACCCCCACCGCCACCCCCACTCCCCCCGCCACCCCCACCGCCTCCTCCACCGCTCCCTCTAGCTCCACCCGCTCCCTTGCCCCCCTTGCCCTTGCCAGAGCGGCGTCTGCCGCTGGGGGCAGACGCCGCGCCGACCGACTCAAAACCAGTGAGGTCGGCCGCAGCGGCAGAGGCGACAGAGGGCAGCAGGGGGGAAGGACCACACCCCTCAAAGATGGGGGTGCGAGGGTCACCCCGAGAGGCCCCTACAGCGACAATACTCTTCTCAGCCGCTAGCAGGGACTCCTCAAGGAGGTCGACAGTGAGAGTGGTGGGACAAACAGAGAGAAACTGGTCCCTAACGACACGAAGGGACTCAGGGAGACGGGTGACGAGAAAGTAGAGAGTGATGTACATGGGAGGAGGGTTCGCAGCGCGGAACTCAGCAGGAAGGGCAGCGCGGTAGTGGGAGTCACTAGCACGGAGGTGGGTAACGAGGTCAGCGACAGTGGGAAAGGAAGCGAGGTCAGGGAAGAGAAACGGTAGCATGAGGCGGCTAAGGGTAGCGGAGGAAGGGGAGGAGTAGCGTGCAACTACAGCGTCGTACAAGGCCTGAGCGGTCTTGCACTGACTAAAGTGGGCACGCTCAGAGGAAGGGAGGTGGCGACGCACAGCAAGACGTGCAGCAGCATCGCGGGTCGCCCACTTGGAGCGAACGGCAGAGTCAGCATCAGCAGGTGGGGCAGGGACAGCGCCAGAGACAAAGTCAAAGAGAGAGACCTCATCTATCGCATCACACAGTAAGTACAGCTGCAGGTCTTCAATCCAGACGGCAAAGTCAATGGCCCTCCCCTCAGCGTCAAAAGTAAGAACATTGGGGGTGGCCATGGCAGCAGCTGAAAGTCTCACCAGGCTGGGAGAGTCGGGTAGGTCAGCAGCAGAGGAACACAGCTCAGGAACAGCAGCACGGCTCCTCAGGCGGCTCGGGCGGCTCGGGCGGCTCGGGCGGCTCGGGCGGCTCGGGCGGCTCGGGCGGCAGCTCGGCTGCAGCTCAGCGGCGGCTCGGCGGCGGCGGCTCGGCGGCGGCTCAGGTGGCGGCGGCTCGGCGGCGGCGGCGGCGGCCCGGCTGCTGGCGGGCGGCTCGGCTGCTGCTGGGCGGCTCGGCGGGGCCGCGTAGCAGAGGGCGGCGGTGCCGCGTAGCAGAGGGTGGCTATATGTTCTGACATGCGCGTTGCTGACTGTCTTGCGCAGGAGCTGGAGCTTGACGGTTGTCAAACGTGAAGGATCTCTCGGAGTTGACGCGCGGTCTTCTCCAGGGAGAGGAAGCCCAACAACTCCACGTGCATAACTTGAGCCATCGATGCTCATCGCTTGATGGCTCTCAAGAGCATTGATGCGGGCGACCAGCTACTCAACGAAAGCGGCGCTGACGGAGGTCACCGTTGATGGTGCAGTGGGTGTTGCTAGTGGTGGGCCCGGAAAATCTGTACTGGCTTTTCCTTCTGGAGCCATAGTAGTGCAGAATTTGTAACGATGTAATGAATAATTTATAAGGAGGTTGTTCCAGCAAGAACAAGAACTTAGCAGGCCTTATAGTCCACTCTAGCTCTCGTACCATAATGTTATAACTGAGGAATTGTAGTGGATAGGATAAAGCTGCTAAGTATATGAGAGAGTTGTAAAGTCTCTGTAGTGACCTTGTTAATGAATTGAGAGAGAACAAAATGATTATAAGATAGGAGTACAAGAATATAAATAGCAAGCTAGCCATGTACTCTGAGGGGTACATGAGAAAACTGAAACGAGAATGAATGCACTATGAAAGAGTTGGGTACAAGTGCTAACCCTAATTGGGTTGTACCCTATATGGGCTACCCCACTACAGCCTACACAAAAGCATAAGCTATATGTTCTGACACACCCCCATATGCAAAGTGGGGGAGTACAAGGGGTCACAAGACCAGTCAAGCAAAGCAAAGCAAAGCAAGCTCAGGGTGGATCACAAAGTCACCACACATTTCGAGCACAAGGTCAAGGCCACAAGGCCAGTTCACATGCAGGAGTACATATATATATAAAAGGCTAGACAAGCAAGAGCAGGTGTATATATATATGTAACAGTACAAGCAAGGTCAAGAGGTGAGCAAGTGAGGCAAGGCAGGCACAAGACCCAGCTGAGTACAGAAGCGCTGATGATCACAAGGCGGAAGTGCCTTGGTGAAGATATCACCAGTGTTGGCCTCAGAGGCCACGTACGCAAGACGCAGTTGACCACGCTGCTGCAGCTCACGAGCAAGGAAGTAGCGAAGAGCAGTGTGCTTCGTTCTGTGCTCAAGTCTCTGCTCTCGACACAAGGCCAGCATGGCCTTGTTGTCTACGTACAGCACTGGAGGAGAACACGGCGGCTCTCCGAGGTCAGTCAGCAGGTAGGTGAGCCAGCGAAGCTCCTGAGCAGCCATGGCCCCGGGGTAGATCTCAGCCTCACAACTGGAGCCGAGAACAGAAGACGAGCGGGTAGCCCGCCACGAAACAGAGCCAGAACCAAGGCTGAAGGTGTAACCCTGTGACGACCGCTGCGTAGCCTGGTCGTCAGCCCAAGAAGCGTCTGCGTGCCCAGTGAGGACCACTGGACTCTGCCCTCCAAGCACAAGCCCCATGCCTGACGTACTGCACAAGTAGCGCAACACCTTCTTCGCTGCAGCCATGTGCTCCGGTCTGTGTCTCCCAGGAGCAACATAGCGTGCGAGAATGCTAAGAGGGTATGCAAGGTCAGGTCGAGTGCAGGTCATCAGGTACATGAGGCAGCCAACAAGCTCTGGGTACGGGCCACTCGACTCTACGGACTCATCCGAAGGCTGAGCTGAGAGCGAGTGGCGAGTAGGCAGAGGAGTGGCCTGAGGCGAGGAGAACGTGAAGCCGAAGCGCTAAAGGACTTGCTGCACCATGTGTGACTGAGTCAGGGTAATGGTGCGGCGTGCTCTGTCCCGAGTGATCTGCAAGCCAAGGTAGCTGCGCAGTTCACCCAGGTCTGTGCACGTGTGTCTCTTCTGCAGCTCGGACTTCACGTGGGCGAGTCCAGCAGTGTCAGCTGTGGCAAAGACCAAGTCGTCGACGTACACGAGGATGTAGAACGGCGGCAAAGAGGTGTTAGTGCGCAGAAACAGCGACGGGTCGGCAGTAGAGGGAGCAAACCCAAGAGCCGCAACTGTAGTCCTCAGTGTGTCGTGCCACTCACGCGGTGCCTGGCGGAGACCGTAGACTGGCGGCTGGAGGCTCCATTGGGTGCCGGGAGGAAAAGACCCAGTGAAGCCAGGTGGGCGACGCAGCCAGATCTCCTCGTGCACGCTGTCCTGCAAGAAAGTAGTGCTGAAGTCAAGAGAGTACAGCTCGTAGTCACGGTGAGCAGCTATGTGCAGCAGTACCCAAAGAGTGGTCATCTTCGGGGTGGGAGAGAAGGTCTGAAAGTAGTCAACTCCCTGCCGCTGACTAAAGCCACGAGCCACGTAGTGCGCCTTGAAGACAGGCGGAGAACCCGGCGGCTGCTTCACCCTGAAAATCCACATGCCACTGACGATGTTCGCCCCAGGCGGGGGAACCTCGTCAACGTAGGTGCCTGTGGACTTCCAGGAAGCCATCTCTGCGTCCATAGCTGCCTGCCACTGAGAGGAGTAGGGACCCTCTATCGCCTCCGCGTAAGAGCGCGGAGTCGGGATGTCAAGTGCATCCGGGTCTCCCTCAGGAGTAAGCAGTACGGACACGAGATGAGGTGAAGCAGCAGCCAGAGACTGGAAATCCTCCTACCTGTCCTCAAGGACGTCCGTGCCAAAGGCACACTCACCCCCGATGGACGGAGGACAGACAGACTCAGACTCAGCGACAAGACTAGCAGCGTAGTCTAGACGACAGCGAGCAGCAAATTCGACGAGCTCAGCAACTAGGGCAGACGCAGCAGTGGATTCAAAGGAAGGGTCAGTGACAACAGTAGCAAGGAGACGCGTGACAGTAGGACTGGCAGCACGAAGAGAGTCCGACTCCGGGTCGGCAAGAGCAGGAAGAGAGGACTCAGGAGGAGAAGGCAAAGGGGCACGCAGAGGAGCAGTGGACGGACGCAGAGACATCCGGTGCGTGCCAGGGACAGGAGGAGGGTGTTGACGCGAACCACGACCACTAGTGCGAGCAGCACGGACAGGCAACGCAGGGCGAAACGCAGGCTCACGACGCTCAGCAAGACCTCCAGTAGGACCAGTGTAGGGACAAGGAGCAGGCATTGGGGAGGACGGCTGTAACTGTAACTGTGACGGGACAGGCTGTGGACACTCTAAGGGAGGAGGAGGACTAGTAGAAGGCGGGAGACCAAGAACCTGTTGAAGGAGCGGAACGAAGTACGGCCGAGGCCGCGCGGCGACTCCAGACACAGCGGGGACAGCACTAGCACCCCCAGCGGCAGCATTAGCGCCAGGAGCACCTCCAGCTCCATCACCTCCAGCAGCACCAGTAGTACCCCCAGCAGGACCGCCTCCAGGACCGACAGCAGTAGTCTCAGCGCCAACACCCTCAATAGCTCCAGCTCCAGTCGTACCCGCAGGCCCAGCAGCTCCAGTACTCCCAGCACGAGCACCTCCGGGACCCGGGGCACCAGCACCCGCAGCAGCCGGAGAACCTCCAGCTCCAGCAGCACGCCTCCTGCGCCGGGCAAACCACTCACGCAGCTCCTATGGAGAGAGGGGCTCCTATCGAGACGAAGCACCCGGAGAACCTCCAGGCCCAGCACCGCCAGACGCCACACGAGTAGGTCCAACTCCCTCAGGCTCCGCACCTCCAGGCTTAGCACCTCCGGGCGTAGCACCCCCAAGCTCAGGACACCCAGGCGTAGCATCCCCAGGCTCAGCACCCCAAGGCTCAGCACCCCCAGTCGCAGTACCCCCAGGCTCAGCACCCCCAGGCTCAGCACCCCCAGTCGCAGCACCCCCAGGCTCAGCACCCCCAGTAGTAGCACCCGCAGGCTCACCACCCCCAGGCGCAGCACCCACATGCTCAGCACCCCCAGAGTCAGTACCCCCAGGCTCAGCACCCTCAGCAGCACCAGAGTCACCAGTAACCTTGACAAGCTCGACTACGTCTAACTGGGACACACCTGAAGGGGCAGGACCCTGAGGGGGGAGGGGGTCTACCGGGGGGGGACCTAGTACAAGGAAGAGCGGTGGCGGGGGGAGGGACGGAGTGCGGTTGGGGAAGAGGCGGTAGTAGGGGACCGACTCGTCAAATGTGACGTCCTGGGAGGACAGAACACGGCGAGAGGTGGGGTGGTAGAACTGCCACCCAAGGAGCAGCACGAGGAGACAGCTTGTCCGCAGACAAGTCGCGAACAAACGCCCGAGATCCTCAGACACGGAACGCAGACGCATCGCCAACCTTCCCCGTCCACAGCAAAGTTGGGGAGGTCTCCGGCATGGAGACCCTGGGGTGAAGGTTGATCTGATGCGCCGCGTACCGAACCGCAAACGGCCACAGAAAATGGGGGGCAGCCGCATGCATCATGGACGTACGAGCGACATCCATGACCATGCCAATGCGGAGCTTAGAAATCCCATTTTGCTGTGGAGAGTCCGGAAGCGTGAAGGTCTGGCGGATGCCTCGTGCACGTCAGTAGGCGCGCAGAAGGCCAGAGGAGAACTCTCCGTCTCTGTCAGAGTGTAGACGCAGAACAGGAAAGTTCGAGCCGAAGCTCTGCCTGAGCTGGAGACGAGCTGCGCGGATCCAGTCGATCAACACCACAGTAACATCACCCTTGCTGCGCAAGGGGAAGACTGTGGTGTAACGCGAGTAGTCGTCAACCACCAGCAGGAAGTAGCGCTCGTGACCCTGTCCACGGACGCGGGCCGGGCCCCACACGTCCATGTGAAGCGTCTGCAGCGGGGCCTCTGTCCGAGGAAACTGGGAGGAGTGAGGGGCAGCCCGCTGCCGCCCCTCGACACAGGGGACACAGATAGGGCCAGGCCCATGAGGAAGGGGTGGGAGGGACCGGAGAAGACCAGAGACAAGGACACGGGAGGCCATGCCTCGGAGACAAAGTAGGGAGGGGTGACCAAGGCGGTGGTGCCAGAGGAGAGTCTCGTGAGACAGGAGGCGACACGAGCAGGGGGCAGACTCAGGACTCGACCTGGAC
Organism: Closterium sp. NIES-65; assembly: GCA_948144175.1. Classification (NCBI taxonomy): domain Eukaryota; kingdom Viridiplantae; phylum Streptophyta; class Zygnematophyceae; order Desmidiales; family Closteriaceae; genus Closterium; species Closterium sp. NIES-65. The sequence goes on along the minus strand of CANXME010000062.1, from coordinate 736,227 downwards.
GCTGCAGCAAACACCTGACCCGACGCAGCTACCTGACCAAACGCAGTGACTAGAGGAGACGCAGTGGTCAGTGTGTACAGGCTCGACCCCGGCCGACGTGTAAACGTGGCCAGGTGTCGGCCTGTCCGAGCGTCCGTGCAGTGGGTCACCCGCTGACTCGCAGGAGTGAACTGGTGAACCCCCGCATCCTGTAGGTCAGCACCACTCACCAAGTTCGTAGAGAACAACGGGAGGTAAAGACCAGACAGAGTGCCAGAGGGGGCCGCCGGACACGGGAGGACAGTGGAGAAGTGAGCAAGGACAGGACCCCCAGAGGGGTCTGCCAGAGAGACTGCAACTGGCCGGCCAAGCGGCGTGAGTGTGGTGCGGTCTCGAAAGAAGGAGCGAGAAGCCCCCGAGTCAAGGGTGAAGGTGTGGGAGGCCGAAGCCGACGCAGTACCTGAGAGAGCAGACTCACCAGCACCTGAGGGAGCAGACGCACGAGCACCTAGAGCAGCAGCCTCACTAGCACCTAGAGCAGCAGCCTCACAAGTACCTAGAGCGGCAGTCTCAATGCCCAGGTCGGGCGGAAAACACCGGTAAGAGTCACCCTCATCACTAATAGTCACAGCATACATGGCAGCAAGAATAGCATCAAAGTCAAGGTCAAAGACAGCTACTCCCGCCCTAGACAGCTCATCCCTGCGGGGGATCTCCGTGGCCTCCGGGAACTGGTGACGCCAAGCGTCCGTCAGGCGGCCAAAGCAGCGCTGGGTGGAGTGCGCACCCCCGCACTGGTCACCCGCGCGGTCGCTGGTGCGTAGGACGTAGGTGCACGGACCAGTACCCCCACCCCGCTGGCATGCAGTGTACCACTCACGGAGCTGCTGAGGGGAGGGGATGTCACGAGTGCGCTGCTGCTGCTGCTGCTGCTGGCGCTGACCACCACCGGAGCCGACCCTCTGCGTAGCGCCACCCCAACCAGCTCCACCTCCTCCACCACCGCCTCTTCCACCGCCGCCATCTCCGCCACCACCTCCGCTCCCACCGCCACCGCCGCCGCCTCCGCCTCCACTGCCGCCACCGACACCTCCGCCCCCGCCACCACCCCCACCGCCACCCCCAGTCCCTCCGCCGCCTCCACCGCCGCCTCCAACGCCCCCGCTAGCTCCTCAAGCGCCCTGCCTCCCTTGCCCTTGCCAGGGCGGCGTCTCCCGCTAGGGGTAGACGCCGCACCGACCGACTCAAGCCCAACGAGGTCGGCCGCAGCAGCAGAGGCAACAGAGGGCAAAACGAGGGAAGGGGAACACCCCTCAAAGATGGGGGTGCGAGGGTCACCACGAGAGGCTCCTACAGCGACTATGCTCTTCTCCGCTGCTAGGAGGGCCTTCTCGAGGAGGTCAACGATGAGGGTGGTGGGGCAAACTGAGAGGAAGTGGTCCCTGACTACGCGAAGGGAATCAGGGAGGCGGGTGACTATATAGTAAAGAGTGATGTACATGGGGGGGGGGTTCTTGGCGCAGAACTCAACAGGAAGCGCAGCGCGGTAGCGAGTGTCACTAGTGCGGAGGTGGGTAATGAGGTCAGCGACTGTGGGAAAGGCAGCAAGGTCAGGAAAGAGGTACGGTAGCATGAGGCGGCTCAGTGCAGCAGTGGAAGGGGAGGAGTAGCTTGCAACTACAGCGTCGTACAAGGTCTGAGCACTCTTGTACTGGCTAAAGTGCGCACGCTCAGAGGTAGGCAGGTGGCGACGCACAGCAAGACGAGCAGCAGCATCGCGTGTGGCCCACTGTGAGCGAACAGTGGCATCAGCATCAGCAGCACGGGCAGGAGAGGCACCAGAGGTGAGGTCAAAGAGGGAGAGACCGTCTTCCCTATCGCACTGTAGGAAAAGCTGCAGGTCATCTACCCAGACATCAAAGTCAATGGCCCGACCCTCAGCGTCAAAAGCGAGGACACTAGGGGTAGCCATGACAGCAGTAGACTAGTAGCGCGAACAGTGGGGTAAGGGCAGTGCAGTGACGGAGGCGCTGCTCTTACCGGACAGGGCGGCTCGGGCAGCTCGGTGGCTCAGCAGCCTGGCAGGAACAGCAGGTTGGGGGCTCGGCAGGAACTGCAGCTCGGCGGCTCGGCTACTCTGCGGCTCGGGCGGCTCGGGCGGCTCGGGCGGCTCGGGCGGCTCAGGCGACTCGGGCAGTTCAGGCGACTCGGCGAGACGGCGGCTCGGGCGGCTCGGGCGGCTCAGGCGGCTCGACAGGACGGCGGCGCGGGCGGCTCAGGTGGCGCGGTGGCTCGGGTGGCGCTGGCGGCTCGGTAGTGGCTCGGCGGAGCCGCGCGAAGGCGGGGTCGGGGCCGGGAAGGGCGTGCGACGGGGCCAGCAGGGGCTGGGCCGGGGCCGGGAAGGGGCGGCGCCGGGGCCGTAGGGTAGGCGACAGGGCCGCAGGTAGGCGGCGGGTCCGCAGGTAGGCGGCTGGGCCGCAGGTAGGCGGCGGGGCCGCAGGTAGGCGACGGGGCCGAAAGTAGGCGGCAGGGCCGCAGGTAGGCGGCGGGGCCGCAGGTAGGCGGCGGGGCCGCAGGTAGGCGATGGGGCCGAAGGTAGGCGGCGGGGCCGCAGGTAGGTGGCGGGGCCGCAGGTAGGCGGCGGGGCTGCAGGTAGGCGACGGGGCCGCAGGTAGGCGACGGGGCCGCAGGTAGGCGGCGGGGCCGCAGGTAGGCGACGGGGCCGCAGGTAGGCGGCGGGGCCGCAGGTAGACGGCGGGGCCGCAGGTAGGCGACGGGGCCGCAGGTAGGCGACTGAGCCGCAAGGGCGGGGCCGGGTCGGGAAGGGCGGCGCGAGGGCCGCGGGGTAGGCGACGGGGCCGAAAGGGTGGCGAATCGGGGCTGTCAAGGGCGGCGCGACACAGCCGCTAGGGTGGCGCGACACAGTGAGAAAGGGGGAGCGCGACTCGGGCAAGGGCTGAGCGCGCTCCGGGCAGGAAAAAAAAAATCGAATCGGTGGGCCCTAGGAACAGTTCCCACGAGGGAACCTGCTCGATACCATGAGAAAACTGAAACGAGAATGAATACACTATGAAAGAGTTGGGTACAAGTGCTAACCCTAATTGGGTTGTACCCTATATGGGCTACCCCACTATAGCCTACACAAAAACATAAGCTATATGTTCTGACAGTACATTCCCTTATTAACTGAATTACATTGCTACAGTAACCACAACTATTGCCATTCTAGACAGTTACCACGTTGCACTTCGCAACTGCCTTGTGCGGTTGCTGGGTAGTCAAGGGTCACGACCGTTGACTGTCTTCGACTGTTGACCTTCGGGTGACCCTCGATCTTCCGCGTGCTCTATATGAGATATTGTGGTACTGATACAAGCGCTCACTTTATTATAAAGTAACGCGAGAGTGGAGAGCCTTCGGGAATGCTTTCGACAGCCTTTCGGTTATTCCACCAAAGGGCGTGTTACTAGTCTGATATTCTATTTTCGACTCTGAAAAATCAGAATTATATACTTTTCAACCCTGAGCAATCAGTGGAGCATCATTCTGAAAAATGTGCATTCATAGAGGGGAATTTTTTTCCCCGGAATCTGGGAGGCCTAATATGAAACGTCAGCCCTGTTGCTACCTAGCTAGTGCTATGTTATCAACGAGGTTCGGGATTGTCCCGAAGCATAAGCCGACTCAGCCAAGTCCAGCACGACGTGTGTCATGCGATGTGGCGAACACCGCTAGGTGGTGGTAACGGGGGAAAGAAATGGTTGGCTACACATTGCTGAGGTGTGTTAGATTTTTTTCCTAATTCCTTACCTCACCCTCCAAATGAACCTCGTGTTGCCTCCGGGTTTCCCAACCCTGAACCTGCACCCAACCATGTGCGGTACCCTGACCTCGGCTTTTTTGTTATCACTTCTGCGATTTTAAATCCTGCGCAGTCTTTCCATTACAACTCATATCAAGGTGCATGGTAAGGAATGCTAGAGAATTCCTTACAACTCTAGGTGTGGATAGTGACTGGTCAAACTCGTGTACTCGTTAGAGAGGTGGACGAATTCAATGAACCAACCAAGGCTCCAAGAAGTTTGCTTCCTGCCTTGTTGGTTCCTTGAAACTCGCGTTTCCTCGCTTCACGTCCAATCAGGATGGCTTTTTGGGTCTCATGTCCTCGGTGCAGCAATCTGGTTCTCGGTGCAGTACTGTACAGTATAGCGAAACACACGGCATCCATAACCAGGAAGGGAGTTTGTGAACGGCAGGAAGAAACTGAATTTCAAGAATACGCCCTAAAGGGCTCGAGTCTTGAGTTGCATGTTTGGCGTCAAGTCCTGGCTTCTTGTATGTCAACGTACAGCTCTCGGTTGGTGGCATCAATCGGCTTTGTCAGCGGTAGATGGGGAGCAAAAATGATGGTTAGCGTGTGATCCGCCGCCTCGACACGGAGGATCAAGAGTGCTTGGATATAAAGCTCGGAGTATTTTGGTAAGTGCTAGACTTAGCCCTGAAGCTCCTCAAGGAACGCTACTGACCGTGTGACATGGTGACCGATCTACAGAAGTTTCTGTAGATCGGGCCTCTTGTTTGACACCCACCCGTGTTGAACAGAGGAGGGTCGATGTACAGTACAGACAGAATCTTGATCTGGCTTGGCTCACACGGGCAGATGGACCACAGCCGACGAGGCGGTGCGACATTCTCGGGAGAGTCAGGTCGGTGTGGGGGATCCGCTCAGGTCAGCGGAGGGGTCGGCGCGGCGGGGTTCCCAGAAAGCTGAAGGGTTTGCTGGCTGCGGCGGAGCGGAGCTGCCAGGGTCACTCCTCCTGCGGGCCACTGCGATGGGTGTTACTGGGGTTGGTTGGTTGGCGCGGACGTGAGTGAGGTAGGGCATGAGAGAGAGGTAGGGCATGAGAGAGAGGTAGTAGATCCCTGCCTTACTTTGGCCGCCGTTATTCACGTAAGCAAGTCTAATAAGTTGGGCGCGTACATTTAATTTGGACTTAGTAAACAGCCCTAGATACCAGCTAAATCTTTACGATTAGTACGCGTCGGGTTAGCCTCCTCGATTTTATTGGTTTTGCCCCCTACACAAGCTTTGCATTTACCATTTTCGCCGCGGAATCTTAACTAAGCTATTTCGAGCCTGTTGGCCTCAGCGACCATGGGTCAATGTCAGATTGTCGCGACGCGATTACGACTTAGGCGATAGGATCTTTTTGTCTGTGCCTCTCGCGTCTATGCTCGGGCGTGCGTTCAAGCATGCCTCCCAGGCCAGTCAATTTCTTTCATAGGTCAACGAATCTCCGGTCAACGTTAGGTCAAACTCGCGGCTCCACGTCGTGCTCTGCCTCCCCCGCGCGGTCCTCGCAATCCTCCGCCTCCTCCTCCCCCTCCGCATGCCAGAGCGGCATCGAAGGCGCAGCAGCAGATGAGGCGCGCCGGCAGCCGGTGTTGACGGCGGGCGAGACCATATCGCGCTGCCTCGCGACGCCCACCACCAGCCCCATCTGGCCGCTCAGCACGCCGCCCTGCTCCTCCTCCCCGCACGCCTCCCCCGCGTTCTTCTCCCCCTCATGGCGCCCGCTCCTGCCGCTCTCCACCTCCATCGCCACCACGTGCCTCGCGTCGCTAGGCGCGCCGTGCGCGCCGGATTTCAACGCGGGGAAGGAGACGCCGTGGTGCTTGGCGCACGGCGGCGGTAACAGACCGGCGGGCGGAGCATCGGCGGGCGGAGCGGCGGATTCCGCGCGCGCCGCATGGACGCTGCCGAGGATCACCTCCGCCGCGCCCTACGGCACGTGGCGGCGCGTGATGCCGTGCGCGCCGCCGCCGGCGGCTGTGATCACGCGCCGCCTGCACGACGCGCAGCTGCTGGGGCAGGTGCCCGGCCTCGCCTTCTGCTCGCGGCCTGTCGACGGCGACGCCGATAAGAGGTCGGTCGGCGCCGTCTTAGCCCGATCCATACTCGCTCGCAATTCTTGCTCCCACCATTTGTAGGATACAGAGCTCTCGTGTAAAAAAAAATTATATATATAAAAGCAGATCAGGACATTTCATGACCACCTTCATTTCGCTTGGGGGCCGCAACTCTGTCATGTCGTGCTCCGCCATCGTTCTGTGGTTTTTAGTTGTTTATTTGCTTTTCTTCTCTCGCCTTGTCTGGGTGCGTTTCCCTTACCTCTTCCATCGTGCTCCCTGCTGCGCTGCTGCCCTCTCCCCGCTTCTGCGCGCGCGGCAGCAGCGGCGCCCCCGAGGCGGCGAAGGAGGAGGAGGCGCTGCGGCTGGTGGCGGGCGCGTGCGTGCTGCCGCATCCCGACAAGCTCGACCGCGGCGGGGAAGACGCCTTCTTCATCCTCCCCGACGTCTCCGCCTTAGGTGCGTTCCCTCAGCATCCCTTTCTGCCTTAGGTCCGCTCCCTGTAGCATTCCTTTCCGTTTCAGGTCAGCGCTTCTTTCCCAGCCGCTCTGACCGCTTTCTAGCCCAACAGGCCGGCAAACCTCCTCCCCTCCGCCCTCTCTCTCCCCTTTCCTCCCACCCTCTCCCTCCTTACGTCAGCGATCCCCAACAATCACCTGGTCAAACATTTACTTTTTCCTTATTTGTTCTTTATCAAATTCTTTATTTATTCTGACCTTCAGTACATTGCTGACCGTACGCCCCACCTCCCCATCGCACCTCACTCCCCCGCTCTCGCTGCATTGTTGTGTCGTGCTCCATCCCATCCCTACTCCTCCACTGCTCTTTTTCCAACCCTCTCGTTCGTGCTCGCGCCCCTCTGCCGTCCTAACCAAGTCCGTCTCCCCCCTTCCCGCCCCCCCCACCCCCCCCTTTCCCCCCGCTGCCGTCTCTGTCTCCGCTGCCCTTCCCCGCGCTGCCCTTCCTCCGCGCTGCCTTTCCCCGCGCTGCCTTTCCCCGCGCTGCCTTTCCCCGCGCTGCCTTCCGTCGCGTTGCCTTTCCCCGCGCTGCCTTCCGCCGCGCTGTCCTTTCCCCGCGCTGCCCTACCGCCGCGCTGCGCTTTCCCCGCGCTGCCCTTCCCCGCGCTGTCCTTTCCCCGCGCTGCCCTTCCTCCGCGCTGCCATGGCAGGGGTGGCGGACGGCGTGGGCGGGTGGGCGGACGTGGGGGTGGACGCGGGGGCGTATGCGCGCGAGCTGATGGGGGAGGTGCAGGCGGCCGTCAGGCGCGAGCCCAAGGGGTGCGCGGACACCCTCCGCGTGCTGACGTCAGCGCACGCCAAGACGCGCAGCCAGGGCTCGTGCACCGCGTGCGTTGTGGTGCTCACTGCTGACGTAAGCAGCTGACGGAGAGGAGTGGGGGGAGGGATGGTGGGGAGTGGGGGAAGGGAGGGAGAGGAGTGGGTTGAGAAAGGGAGGGGAGTGGGGGGGAAGAGGAAGGGAGGGGTGTGGGGGGAGGGAGGGAGGAGTGGGGGGAGGGAGGGAGGGAGGGTTTGGGGGGATGGGGGGATGAAGGGGTTGCCGTGACACAGTGAGAGGCGGATGCATCAAGCCGTGTGTGCTCGATGTTCTTTGTGTGCTCGATGTTCTTTGTGTGCCCTGTCCAAGTTCCATGATCATACCCACTGCCCAAAACCCCTTCTCTCGATTCTATTCTATGTGTTTTCTGCCCCTACTCCCCCTCCAAACCACCTCCTTGTGCTCCTCTCCGTCACCCCCTCCCACCTTTTTCTTGGCCCCTCCCCTCCACCTCTCTGCGACCATCCCCTATTCTCCCCCTCTCCCCCTGGCAGCGGCTGCAGGCGGCGAACCTGGGCGACAGTGGGTTTGTGGTGGTGCGCAATGGGCGCATCATCTTCAAGTCGCCCTCGCAGCAGCACGATTTCAACTTCCCCTTCCAGCTCGGCAGTGACGGCGGTGACTCGCCCTCCGCCGCTGAGGTGGGTGAGCTGTGCACTGTGGTGCAGAGCGGTGGGTGGTGCACATGAATGAATGCAGAGGTGAGCGGCGCACGCACACATGGGTGCTGCAGGCTCTTACGCTGATTGTAGAGCCAGCCACTGCAGTGCACTCTCACATACTTGCTTGGATTGGGTTGGATTGGATTGGATTGGATTGGATCCGCCAAAGACGCTTTCCACCAGGGCACTCTTATTGCCCACGCGGTGTTGTCTGCCAGCCCTGCCGCACTTGCTGTATCGCCCACCACCCACCCACGTCGTCCTATGCCCATCAACCACTGCTTTGATACACAACCTTCTTTTCCTCTCATGCGCACTATCTACTTGCTCCTCTCCTCCTGTGTGCCCGCCCCACTACCCTCTCCCCCCGCCCTCGCAAGTGCAATCACAAAGCCGCGGGTATGCTATCTGCCAGCCGCCCTTTCTCCCACCTCCCCCACCCAACTCCTCGTCATGTGCATCCTCCCGCCGCCCCTCCTCTCTACCTCCCCCCTTTTCCACCCCCGCACAGGTGTTCTCCCTGCCAGTAACAGCGGGCGATGTAGTCGTGCTGGGAACAGCTGCCCTCTGCACCGCCCTTTCAAATGCCTTGTTTGATCCGTGAAGGCCACTCGCCCACGCGATGCTGATTGCCAAACGCTTTTCACCTCAAGCTCACCCCCACCACCCATCTCCTCGTCCCATGCGTCCTCCCCCCCGCCCTCCTGCCCTCCTACCCTCCTGCCCTCCCCTCGTCCTACTCGCTCCACTCACAGGTGTTCTCCCTGCCGGTGGCAGCGGGCGATGTAGTGGTGCTGGGCACGGACGGGCTGTTCGACAACGTGTTCGATTCCGAGCTCGCCTCCACCGTCATGCACTCGCTGCTGGCGGGCCGCGAGCCACAGCACACGGCGGAGCACATCGCCACGCTGGCACGCACGCGCGCGCAGGACCGCATCCGCATCTCGCCCTTTGCGCGCGCAGCGCAGGAGGCGGGGTACCGGTACTATGGGGGCAAGCTGGATGACATCACCGTTGTCGTGGCTTATGTGGCCGGGCCTAAGTTCGGACCGGGTTGGTGGCGCAACTGCCGGTGATGGGGAGGTGGGTGAGGAGGAGGGGGATGGGGAGAAGCAGCAGCAGGGAGGGGTTGGGGTGTAACGGAGGATGCAGAGGTAGAAAAAGGCAGAGGCAGATGGAGAGAGAGAGAGAGAGAGAGAGAGAGAGAGAGAGAGAGAGAGAGAGAGAGAGAGAGAGAGAGGGGTATAACAGACAGAAGCAGATGCATATGACGTTTTATGAGGGAGAGCAGAGGCAGGCAGCAGTGTGCGCGGTGCAGGGGGCTGAACCAACACTGGCAGGGTTGTTGGCGCGACTGTCACTCACCCTCATGGCTCATGGCTCAAGACAACCACGAGCACTGCATTCCTTCCAATTCGCCGACATGACACAGCAGGCTTGGTTGCTCCGCAGACAGAGCAGCTGTCAGTCACTGCTGCCGGGGTTCGCTCATTGCAAGCAGGGCACTTGGCATGTGTTACTACATTTTCTCATGATATCACATGTCACCGCGTGTCACCACATTTCACCGCATGTGACCATGTGAACATGATCACGCCACACGGACACCATTACCCACCTCAGGGCAACCCGTGCCCTCCTTGCATACATGTGTTACATTACCACCCTAGTCACGGTAGTACAGCGCACGCCCGGGCTTCCTGGTATTGCCACGGTGCAAGCTGGTCTGGGTCGTTCATGTCTCCTTTTGTTCCACTCAGCAGCAGCAGTCTTGACTCGAATATAAAGTTCTGCTGCCTGCTGCCATTGGCAAACAGAACCTGTGTTTTTGCCTTGACCATGTGTGGCGGTTGGTTTTGAGGCTGTGCCCTGAGCACTGCCCGTGTAATTTGCTTTTCTTTGTCTTCTTGTTTGTCAGATCCGAGGGTGTGTAGTGTAGTGTAGGCACTAAATACTACCACATTATGCCCTAGAGTATGGTACATATTTCAAGAAAATGCCTTCCTAAGAGGATACATTATCGAAGGAGGCGGTGTCCACATTACACTCAACAAGCAAATGCTTCCACAGAAGTGTACCCGTCTTTTGAGAGGCGAGGCTTTTGAAACGCATGCCAGCAATGTACCCTAACACGGATGAGTGAGCAGGGGATAAGCTAGAAGCCTTGATAAAGCAGATCGTAGTGGGGAATGCGGTCTTTGGGCAGCGGGCATGTGACTATGAGCTTGCCCCTCATGGCTCCCCTGTATATGGTCTATTGCCCGAGGGTGCGATACGGAGGGATGGGAAGAGGGGGAGCGATGGGGTGAGGGGGGGGGGGGGGGGGGGGGGAGAGGAAGGGATAGGGAAGAGAAAGTAGAATTGGAGGAAAATGGAGAAATAGGACAACGGAAACATGGGGAGAGGCCAAAGAGTGGATGTGCATGAGTGGGCAATGGGATGCACATGGGATGTGCAGAAGGCAGAAAGCAGCATGCAAACAGCAGCACTCCCTGCTTGCACTGCAACGAGCCCTGTCCATCCCCAGTATCCCCGCTACCCCTGCGCCCTGCTCCTTCGCCCCATCCATCCCAACCCCCTCAAAACCCCTCCTCCCGTTCCCTCTCCCCCGTCCTTCCCACCACATCCATCTATTCGCCCTAACCTAACTGCTCCAACGTACCTCCTCACAACCACCGTCCAGTCCCCTTTCCCCTTTCTGTCCCTCCTCTCCTCCCTCCCTTCTCCCCCTAGCCCGCCTCCCCCCAATTCCGTCCTTCGCCCCTGTCCCCTCTCCGCCCTCTTCCCCCTCTGCCTCACCTCCACAACGTCAATGTAGCAGTGCTTGCGGCGCCACCCACTTGCTGGCAAAGAGGCCCCCCCACGTAACCCCCCACAACCACCCCCCATTCCTCCTTCTCCCCCCACCTCTTCCCCTCCCCCCCGCACCTCAACGACATCAATGTAGTCCTGCTTGCATGCGAACGGCCCCACCCACTTGCTGTGGTCCGCCGTGCTGCCGGGCGCGTGTGCATGGGGAGGGGCGCACAGGGGGGGAGAAGTGGTGGAGAGGGGGCAGCAGGGGAGGGGAGGGGAGCAGGACAGGGGGGCAGGGCAGGAGGGATCAGCAGCAGTAGCGGGAGGGGTGAGAGGTGGAGCAAATGGCAGACGGGGAATTGTAAGCAACGCAATAGAGAGGACACGCGGTTGCATGGCCAAGCAAGGACCTGCGTGTCACAAGGACGGTAAGTCCCAAGCATGCACACAACACGCCCCGCCCCCTGCTCATTTCCTGCCCCTGCTCACCTCCCGTCACCGCCCGTGCTCGTGCCCATGAGAGCACTTGGTCCCACACGTCAACTGGCACCCATCGTGACGGGCGTGGCGGGGAATCAGACGCACCCCCCTCTCACGCCCACCCCGCACCCACTCTCCCACCACCATTGCAACCCCCCACTCTCCCTTTCTCCTTCCCTGTCCCGAGACCCCATGCTCCCCGCTTGCACACCCGGCGAAATCTTGACATGCGGGGCGTTGAACAAGAACACTCATGTCCCCCCCCTCACGCCCACCATCCCTACCCTTGCCTCTCCCCTCCTCCTCCCTGCAACTTGCGCACACTCCCTGCGCACCTGGCATCCATCTTGTGTGCGTTGCGTTGAAGAAAAACACTCACCCCCGGCTCACGCTCACCCATTCCCCTGCTCCACCTCCCCCCCTCTCCCTCCTGGCCGGCCACCCCCTTGCAAGGCGCTCTCACCTCACCCCCCTCTTACCCCGAGTCCATCTTGATGTGCGTGGCGTTGAAGAAGAACACGCACGCGGGCAGCACCTGCACGTCCAGGCACGCCACGTACGCCGCCACGCCCGCCGCCCTCACGTCCACCAGCGCCGCCCGCGCGAACCCGCTCACGTCCGTCGCCGCCCGCGTTAGCTGGCGAGCCGTGATTGGCGGCGACAAGTGCGGGCGTGGAGACAGAGAAAGGGCGGCGAGGGGGAGGGTGTGGGGATAGAGCGGGGATGAGGTCAAGTGGGCAACGCATGGGCGCACGGCCATGCAGCGCTGCCGCACAGCATCGCATCGCCAGCAACTCATGCTCTGCCACAACTCTGTCACTCATCGCGAGCATGGGTACCATCAACAGCACCACCACGGCCCCTTCCGTCGCTTGCACCTTCGCGGCGGCCGCCCCAGCATCGGCCAATCACGGCTCACCACGTCATCGAGCTGCATGCAGGCGGGGTCGTCGGAGTGGCCGAAGCGCAGCACGAGCACGGCATCGATGGTGTTCCACAGGAACGCGTCGATCTGCTCCTTGCGCGTCAGCATCGGCAGCTCGCTCGCCATGCTGCTCGCGAAAAAAAATTACGGAAGAGTGACTAGAGTCATAAATTCGCGCGAAACTTTCCGCATGTTCACGACGCGAAAGGCGGCCTCTCGGCCCGGACGAAAGCCATGCAGCTTCCGCCGCTGGCGATGTGGTAGCTTGCGCGATTTGAGTACGTGGCACGAATCTTTGAGCAGTGGAGAAACAAGAGGCGGCAGGGAGAGAAGACGGCGGGACGTGAGACGGGAGGGTGTGGGAGGAACGTGAGAGGTCAGAAGCAACACAGGAGGGGAGGGGAGGGGAGAGGAGGGAAGGTATTGCTGTACGCATCAGTGCAAACTCGGTAACTGCATGACAAAGGCAGTGATTAAGAAAGTAAGGAGTTAGGCTATCTCGAAATTTGGGTGTTACCGACTCGTGGGAGTGACGCCAAGTTTTGTTGCTTCATGCTTTTGAACTTCCCGCCAAAATATCCCCTCGATCACCAATCACGCACGACTCGACGAAAACCAAATCCATCTGGGGCACTCCCACCATCTACATCCCAAGGTCTTTCTCGTGCGCGAAGCACGCAAGCATCGAGCAACCCCCAAGACTCCAACCTGACTGCTTGCAAAACCAGAAAAGGCGTCCGCTCTCAACTAGCTTGCACAGGACATCACACCTCTTCAAACCACTAGCCCACTTAGCATCGCAACAGCGTTCCGCATTCGGTGGTCGCCAGCAGCAGCAGCGTTCAGCGCCAACCAATTTCCTCACGCGCAATGCCGCCAGCAATGCCGGCGGCAGCAGCGCCGCCAGCCGTGCTTTTGCGGTCGTGCGGCACGGACGGCGTGTGCATGCAATGCAACACGCTGCCGCCCGACGACCGCGTCCTCGTGTGCGACGCGTGCCGCGGCGAATGGCACATGCCGTGCCTCGTGCCGCCCCTCACCGCCGCACCCGCCGGCACGTGGCACTGCCCCGACTGCCACGAGGTCGAGGCAGAGATGAACCGCGCGCCTGGCGGCGACGGCGGCGGCAGAGACGGCCGTGCCGCGTCTGATGCGGCGGCCGGCGAAGCTGAAGCGCCGAGAGAGGCAGATGCTGCGGCGGCAACTGTGGGTAACGTCGGCGAAAGCGACCTGCGGGCGAGAATCCGTGCGATCCAGAGCGACTCGTCGCTGAGCGACGCGGAGAAGGCGAGGCAGCGTCAGGCGCTCGTGAGCCGCCAGGCGACGACGAGCGCGGGAGAGAGCGGCGGCGGGGCGCACGCGGACGGGGCGAGTGCGACGCCGCGGGGCGTAAACGCGGCAGAGGCGGCGGAGGCGGCGGCAGCGTGTTTCAGCGAGGCGATGAAGTGCCCCATCTGCCACGACCTCGTCGACCGCCCCGTCACCGTGCGACCTCCCTCCACCCTTCCCTCCCCGTCACCGTGCGACCTCCCTCCACCCTTCCCTCCCCGTCACCGTGCGACCTCCCTCCACCCTTCCCTCCCCGTCACCGTGCGACCTCCCTCCACCCTTCCCTTCCCGTCACCGTGCGACCTCCCTCCACCCTTCCCTCCCCGTCACCGTGCGACCTCCCTCCACCCTTCCCTCCCCGTCACCGTGCGACCTCCCTCCACCCTTCCCTCCCCGTCACCGTGCGACCTCCCTCCACCCTTCCCTCCCCGTCACCGTGCGACCTCCCTCCACCCTTCCCTCCCCGTCACCGTGCGACCTCCCTCCACCCTTCCCTCCCCGTCACCGTGCGACCTCCCTCCACCCTTCCCTCCCCGTCACCGTGCGACCTCCCTCCACCCTTCCCTCCCCGTCACCGTGCGACCCTCCTCATTGCCCTCGTGCTTCCATAGCTGCGCTCGTCACTCATTCCCCCCGCCGCCCGCCTCTCTTCATCCCTTTTCCCCCCGTTCGTCCATTCTCTCCTCATGCCCCCTCAACTCCCCTTTCCCCCATCTTTCTCCCCCCAATGCCCGCCAGACCCCCTGCGGCCACAACTTCTGCCTCGTGTGTTTCCGCAAGTGGCTGGCGCAGGGTAAGCGCAGCTGCGCCAAGTGCCGCCGCGCGGTGCCGCCCGACATGATGAAGCAGCCGCGCATCAACCCCGTCATCGTCGCCGCCATCCGCCACGCCAAGGCCGCCGCCGCCCGCGCGGCCGCCGGCGGGCTGTCCACGTCAGCACCAGCGAAGCCGTACGAGCCAATCTGCAACGAGAAGCGGCCCGATCAGGCGTTCACCACGGATCGCGCCGTGCGGAAGGGGCTCTCTAACGCCGCCTCGGGCCGCATATTTGTGACTATAGCGGGGGATTTTTTCGGGCCAATCACGGCGGAGTACGATCCGGAGAGGGGGACGGGCGTGGAGGTGGGCGAGACGTGGGCGAGTCGGCTGGAGTGCCGGCAGTGGGGCGCGCACCTGCCGCACGTGGCAGGCATCGCGGGGCAGTCCCACCATGGCGCGCAGTCAGTGGCGCTGTCGGGGGGTTATGAGGATGACGAGGACAACGGCGAGTGGTTCCTCTACACTGGCAGGTGGGTAGTCGTTAGCAGGGTTCAGAGGAAGGGAGAGGAGAGGGGAGGAGAGGAGAGGGGGGAGGCGGGGGGGGGGAAATGAGAGGAGAGAAGAGGAGAGGAGAGGAGAGGGGGGAGGCAACACATGGCGCAGATGGGAATAGGCATGCGTTCAAGGTTCATGCATGTTCCCCGCCACTTACCCTTCTCCATTGCTGCCCCGTCTCTCCATTCACTTCCCCTGACCCTCCTATCCCCCAACGATCCCCCGTCCTTTCCATCATGTGGCGCAGTGGGGGGCGGGATCTGAGCGGCAACAAGCGCACCAACAAGGTGCACGCGTTCGACCAGCGCTTTGAGAAGAGCAACCAGGCGCTCAGGCTCAGCTGCCTCAAGGGCTACCCCGTGCGCGTCGTCAGGTGCGCCGCTCTGCTTGCGCGTGTCGTCCCTCTTGCATGCATGGCTGCGCCTGGGGTGCGGTCATGCTCGAATGCGTGCGTGCGTGTGTGCTTGTATCTGTGTGTGTGCGTGTGTGAGCGTGCGTGCATGCATCTGTGCGGTATGTTGCATGCAACCACCTGTGCATCCCGTCTTGAGATCCTTCCCCTCCCCTCCCGCTGCATTTCCATCCTCTCTCCTCCCGCGCAAGTGCATTCCCCTGTGACTGCCGTCTAACCCTCTCCAATGCGCACACCTCTCCGCCAACCACATCGCATGACGTCCCGTCGCATCCCGCACGCATGCGTCACTGCGCCCGCGCTGCAGGTCGGAGAAGGAGCGGCGGTCCAGCTATGCACCCCAGGCAGGCGTGCGGTACGACGGCGTCTACCGCATCGAGCGCTGCTGGCGCAAGAAGAGTAAAGTGGTGAGGAAAGGGGGAAGGGAGGGAGAGGGGAGGGGGAAGGGAGGGAGAGGGGAGGGGGAAGGGAGGGAGAGGGGAGGGGGAAGGGAAGAGAGTCGTGGTGAGAAAGCGTCGGAAGGGGCCATGTGTTGAAATGGTGAGAGCACCGTGTTGAAATGGTGAGAGCACCGTGTTGAAATGGTGAGAGCACCGTGTTGAAATGGTGAGAGCACCGTGTTGAAATGGTGAGAGCACCGTGTTGAGGGCGAAAGCAGGGTCGCCATGAGTAGGAGCGGAAGGGAAGTCACTTGGGTTCGTGGGTGTTATCGCAAGCGCAAGTGCGAGAGGAATGAGCAGCGCCTCTGTCCTCCCCTGCTGCTGCAACACCCCCCCACCTGCAGGGCTTCCTCGTGTGTCGCTACCTCTTCGTGCGCTGTGACAACTCGCCCGCCCCCTGGACCAGGTCCGTACCCCTCTACCGCCCATACCAGGTCCGTACCCCTCTCCTCAGCCCATACCAGGTAGGTACCCCCCAGACCAGGCACTGACAGGCCCATCACACTCAGTGCGCGCCAAGCAGCTCTGGCCATCCATTCTCTCCCGTGTGGCCCGCTTGGCCCTCGTGTCCCTCACAGCACTCTCCTGCTCAATTCCCCATCACTTCGTTAACCTCTCCCATTCGAAACGTCACGCAGCATCTTTCCTCCCTTTCTCTAAACACAACCGCGCTTCTCTCCCCTCGCACTCCCCCCCACTCCTCTTTCCCCAGTGACGACGTGGGGGACAGCCCGGGGAGGAAGCTGCCGCAGGTGGCGGAGTTGAAGCAGGCAGTGGACGTCACAGAGCGCACCGGCCCGCCCGCCTGGGACTGGATTGTGAGTGCGTTGATGTGTGTGGGTGGGTGTCTATGGGTGCGGGATGAGTGGCACAATTTGGAGTGACTTGTGAGCGGCGCGTGCGGGGCTTGCTTGTGAGTGGCACGGGGTGACAGCTGCTAATGTTTCTTTGTTGGGATGAACACGCATGCTTGATGCGTGCTTGATGCGTGTGACCGCGATGCACTCAAGCACGAGCCAAACCGAAGAATCACCCACATTCGGCAAGCCCCCCCTCACAAGCCAAGTCAACCAGTCTCGAGCTGGTTTGGCGGTAAACGGTGCACACTCAAGGCTGTTCCTCCCGTGCTCTCACTCCCGCGTCCACAGGAGGAGAAGCAGCAGTGGGGGTGGGTGCGCGCGCCCCCAGCATGCACCAAGCCCATCGGTGGCACCAGCACAGCATGGCGCTCCGCCAAGCGCCTCGCGGTGGGCAGCACGGGCGAGGCCGTGAAGAAGCGGAGGGCGCTGGCGCAGAAGAGACTCGCCAAAGGTGTGGCAGGCTCTGGGAGATGAGAGGGTGCTGTGGGCTGTGCCTGCTGGTAAGGCGGAGTTGCTGTTGCTTATGGTAAAAGGCGTCAGAAGTTTTTTTTCTTTGGTGGGTGAAAGTGCATTACACAACGCAAAGACACGGTCGGTTGTAACCGGAGCTAGAGGGCTTAGGTAGTGTCTACCGCACCCTCGCAGATTCCTACGGAGGTTCAGAAGTCAAATGCCTCAAAACATTCCTACGGAGGTTCAGAAGTCAAATGCCTCAAAACATTCCTACGGAGGTTCAGAAGTCAAATGCCTCAAAATATTCCTACGGAGGTTCAGAAGTCAAATGCCTCAAAACATTCCTACGGAGGTTCAGAAGTCAAATGCCTCAAAACATTCCTACGGAGGTTCAGAAGTCAAATGCCTCAAAACATTCCTACGGAGGTTCAGAAGTCAAATGCCTCAAAACATTCCTACGGAGGTTCAGAAGTCAAATGCCTAAAAACATTCCTACGGAGGTTCAGAAGTCAAATGCCTCAAAACATTCCTACGGAGGTTCAGAAGTCAAATGCCTCAAAACATTCCTACGGAGGTTCAGAAGTCAAATGCCTCAAAACATTCCTACGGAGGTTCAGAAGTCAAATGCCTCAAAACATTCCTACGGAGGTTCAGAAGTCAAATGCCTCAAAACATTTTCCGAGCCGTCTGGAGCTTTCTTTGCACACCTGTCACACTTCAGATCTGGTAACATGTGGACACTTTTTTGCCGTGTGGTTGCCTTCAGCTTTGGTTGAGCAGTCGCCGCTGAGCGGTTGAGTGCAATCCGTATTTTGCCGTTAAAGCGGTAGAAAGTGGTAACTAACAATAGCAGGTCTGCTCAGGCATGCTAGCCACAGGAAAGTTGAACGAAATCTTCTCGGCGTCTTCCAAAGCCTACGAGGAGGTAGGGCTGCTGCCGCTGCTGCTTCTCCCCTGCTCTTCTTGACATAGTACAAGTTATCTTCTGGTAAATCGCCAGAAGTGTATAGAATCGAGGGCACTCAAAGACGCAGTAACGCTCCTCACAAACCTCTCCATCTCACTCCTCCACCACCCAGCCACACCCAAACCTCCCTCTTCATCCTCCCCACCCACTTCCCCCCGCCAGACTTCGCGTGTCTGCTGTGTGGGGGAGTGCTGCGTGACCCGGTGTCCACGCCCTGCCAGCACAGCTTCTGCCTCGCGTGCCTGCAGCAGCGCTTCCACGGGCAGGCCGACACACGCGACCGCTCCAAGACCGCGGGGCGGTCGTTGCGAGCACAGAAGATCGTCAAACAGTGCCCCGCCACGCGCTGCACCGCTGACATTGCAGACGTGCTGTCCCGGCTGCAGGTGAGGGTGGGGGGTAAGGTACTCACGAGGTGGCCATTGGGGTGTGTGAAAAGGTGGTCGGGTGCGTGCGAGCACACACGATGGGGAAGCACTGCCCCGCTGCTCACTGCCCCGCTGCTCACTGCCCCGCTGCTCACTGCCCCGCTGCTCACTGCCCCGCTGCTCACTGCCCCGCTGCTCACTGCCCCGCTGCTCACTGCCCCGCTGCTCACTGCCCCGCTGCTCACTGCCCCGCTGCTCACTGCCCCGCTGCTCACTGCCCCGCTGCTCACTGCCCTGCTGCTCACTGCCCCGCTGCCATTCTGACGTGCTCACCTGCTTCCAGGTGAGGGAAGGGGTTTGAGGGGCAGGTGCAGGAGAGAGCACGATGGGTTCAGGTGAGATTGTGAGGCTTTGCGAGACAGGCAGGCATGGGGAACGATGTTTTAGCAATTCTTATTCTCCCTCGTGTCCAACCGCCTTTGCAGCATCGCTCCTCTGCTCAAACAACCCAGCTCTGTCCTCTCCGTGAATTCTCTCTGTTGCACTGTCGCAATCTCATGCCCTCTCCCACACGCTCCCTCTTGCAATCGCCGCATTCTTCTCACATTCCCCCCTTGGACCCCTGCCTGGCGGCAGGTCAATCAAGATATGGCAGACCTGATTGCCATTCTGCTCGCAGAGACACGCGCTCCCACACGCTCTCTCTTGCCCCTTGCCCCTTGCACCCCCACCTCACCCCCTCCTTCCATGACGGCAGGTGAACCACGACATGGCGGATTTGATCGCCATGCTGCTCGCAGAGACGAATGCACCAGATGCAGAGGAGGGGGAGGACGCAGGGGAGGGCGGTGAGGAGGATGGGGAGGAGGGAGCAGAGGGAGAGGAGGATGAAGCGGATGAGAACAACGCGGAGGATGAGGAGAAGGACAGCAAAGGGCAGGCCGAAGGGAAGGAGCGTGAAGGAAACATCGAAGGTGCAGGAGAGGAGGGGGTGAAGGAAGAGGGGCGGAGCAAGGGAGTGCAAGCGTTGGATGCGATTGGTGCTGCGGGGAGCACAGGAGGAGCGGGTGAGGGGAAGGGCAAGGGCGCGCAGGCAGAGGTGGACGGGGGAAGGGAAGGTGGAGTGGATGGCAGTAAGACTGGGGGAGTGGTAGGTGCGTTGAGTCCCACTTCAGGTGGCGTTGCTGGTGTGACCACAGCATCGGCACCGGCGGATGCAGCAGCACAGGGCGCAGCAGCAAAGGGGATGGCAGCAGTGGGCACGGCAGTGGAAAGGGCAGAAACAGAGCGGGCGGCAGCAGGAAAGGCGTCAGCAGCAGCGGCACTGGTGGCGTGCAGCTCGCTGGCAGGCGTCCCTGAGGGGTTGCAGGAAGTGATGCGGGCCCACCCTGACTTGGACCAGGCAACGCTGCGAGACATGCTGGTGCGCAGGGGGAGGGGAAAGAAGGGCGCAGTATGATGGGAGGGCAGGTGGTTCTGTGCTGTGGTGCGTGGGGTTGCTGGTGGATGGGGTTGCTGGTGGATGGGGTTGCTGGTGGATGGGGTTGCTGGTGGATGATATTGGAGGTTCAAGCCTTGCAGAGGGAAGTGGTGTTAGATGAGTGCAGGTATCTCTGTGCCCCTCATCCCCCCTACTGCTGTGCTCTCGTCATCCCATCTTCCCCACGCCTGTCTCACTCTGTTCCCTGCGCTAAACACACCCTCCCAACATTGCCGCCACTGTTTCTTATCCTCTCCCCTCTCTTGGCCCTCGCCCCCCTCCCGCCCCTCAAGCCCATCCCACCCGCCATCCCCTTCTCTCCCCCCCCATCCCCTTCCCCCCCCACACCCACCCTCCTCCCGCCCCCGACCCCGTGTGCGCCACTGACAGGCGGGAGAGGCGGGCGGCGACGTGGAGGAGCTGCGCGGCATGCTGAGGCGCATGCGCTGCCACCAGCAGCAGGGGGACGGTGCCGGTGCAGGGAGGGGGGCAGGTGGAAGGGGGCGAGGGAGGGGGAGGGGGAGGGGGAGAGGAACGGGGAGGGGGAGAGGGAGAGGGAGAGGGAGGAGAGGAGTGGAAGAGGAGAGTGCAGGGGAAGATGGGGAGACAGGGGCAAGGAAGCGGCAGGGGGAGGATGTGGTGGAGGTGGATGGGGGCAGCTCTGATGATGATGTGGTGGAGTGCTAGGCGCGTGAGTAGGCTGCCCTCATACACTGATCGTAACGCTACACATGTCTGATCTGATATTTTCACCCCAATCTTTTCCACATGTTAACATGCCCAACACTGCAAAATTCTTGTTCGTTATTAGGGTTCTTGTTGTCTGGATATCCTAGTATTACTGTACAATCAAGGCCACATGTTTCTCAGTGTCGAAGCAAGTCAGCTCTAGAAACAATATAAGTATAATCTTGATGTCAGAATCTAGCAGTCGGAATGAACTATGAAACAGGTGGGTACAAATATGAAACCCTAAAAGGGGCTGTACCCCATATTGGCTATCCCACTACAGCCTAAACATATATAGCACATATATCATTTGACACACCCCCATAGGCAAAGTGGGGGAGAGCAAGGGGTCGCAAGACCAGTCGAGAGAAGCAAAACAAGCTCAGGGTGCATCACAATGTCACCACACACAGTGAGCACAAGCAAAGGGCCACAAGGTCAGTTCACATGCAGAGGTACATATGCAACAACAACAACACAGTGATCTCTACCTAGCAGAGCAGGCATGCACCTATATATATAAATCACAGTACAAGCAGAGTCCACAGCAAGTGAGGAAAAGTGGGCACAAGGCCTAACAAAGTGCAGAAACGATGATGATCACCAGACGGAAGTGCCTTGGTGAATATATCAGCAAAGTTGGCCCGAATGGCCACGTGAACAAGACGAAGCTGACCACACTGCTGCAACTCGCCAGGAAGTAACGCAGAGCGATGTGCTTCGTTCTGTGCTCCAGTCTGTGCTCCTGACACAAGGCAATGGCGGCCTTGTTGTCAACGTACAGCACTGGAGGAGAACGAGGTCGCTCTCCTAGGTCGTTCAGCAGGTAGGTGAGCCAGCGCAACTCCTGTGCAGCCATGGCTGTGGAGTAGATCTCAGCCTCACAACTAGAGCTGAGAACTGAAGACGAGCGTGTCGAACGCCAAGAAACAGAGCCAGAGCCAAGGCTGAAGGTGTAACCCTGTGACGACCGCTGCGTAGCAAGGTCGTCAACCCAAGAAGCGTCCGAGTGCGCGGTGACGACAACTGGGCTCCACCCTCCAAGCACAAGCCCCATGCCCGATGTACTGCACAAGTAGCGCAGTACCCTCTTTGCAGCATCCATGTGCTCCTCTCGGTGCCTACCAGGAGCCACGTAGCGAGCCAGAAGGCCAAGAGGGTACGCAAGGTCAGGACGAGTGCAGGTCATCAGGTACATGAGGCAGCCCACTAGCTCTGGGTAACGACCACTTGGCTCTACGGACTCGTCCGAAGGTGGAGCTGAGAGCGAGTGACTTGTAGCCAGAGGAGTGTGCTGTGGCGAGGACCAGGTGAAGCCGAAGCGCTGAAGGACCTACTGCACCATGTGTGACCGAGTCAGTGTGATAGTGCGGCGTGCTCTGTCCTGGGTGATCTGCAAGCCAAGGTA
This sequence comes from Closterium sp. NIES-65, assembly GCA_948144175.1. Classification (NCBI taxonomy): domain Eukaryota; kingdom Viridiplantae; phylum Streptophyta; class Zygnematophyceae; order Desmidiales; family Closteriaceae; genus Closterium; species Closterium sp. NIES-65. The sequence goes on along the minus strand of CANXME010000062.1, from coordinate 714,380 downwards.
ACTGCGCAGCTCACCCAAGTCTGTGCACGTGTGTCTCTTCTGCAGCTCCAACTTCACCAGGGCGAGAGCCTCAGTGTCAGCAGTGGCAAAGACCAAGTCGTCGACGTACACAAGGATGTAGAACGGCGGCAGCGAAGTGTCGGTGTGCAGAAACAACGACGGGTCAACAGTCGACGGAGCAAACCCAAGAGCAACAAGTGTCGTCATCACTGTGTCGTGCCACTCACGTGGCGCCTGGCGGCGACCGTAGACCGGCCGTCGGAGGATCCACTGGGTACCAGGAGGGAACGACCCAGTGAAGTCAGGAGGGCGGCGCAGCCAGATCTCCTCGTGCAGGCTGCCCTGTAAGAAAGCTGTGCTGAAGTCAAGAGAGTTAAGCTCGTAGTCACGCTGAGCGGCAACGTGCAGCAGCACACGAAGAGTGGTCATCTTCGGGGTGGGGGAGAAGGTCTGGAATAAGTCAACTCCCTCTCGCTGACTGAAGCCTCGAGCAACGTAACGAGCCTTGAAGACAGGCGGAGAACCTGGCGGCCGCTTCACCCTGAATATCCACATGCCACTGATGATGTTCGCCCCATGAGGGGGAACCTCGTCGACGTAAGTGCTTGTGGACTTCCAGGATGCCATCGCTGCGTCCATGGATGTCTGCCACTGAGAGGAGTACTCACTCACGATCGCCTCAGCGTAAGAGCGCGGGGTCAGGATGCGTGGAGCATCTGGGTCTCCCTCAGGGGCAAGTAGCATGGACACGAGAAGAGGCGCAGCGGCTGCAAGACACTCAAGGTCCTCCTGCCTGTCCTCAAGGACGTCCGTGCTAAGAGCACACTCACCCCCGACGGACGGAGGACAGACAGACTCAGACTCAGCAACAAGACTAACGGCGTAGTCTAGACGACAGGCAGCAGCAAAGTCAACAAGCTCAGCGACGAAGGCAGAGACAGCAGCAGATTCAAATGACGGGTCAGTGACAACTGTGGCTAGCAGACGCGTGACAGTAGGGTGAGTAGCACGGGTGTGGTTAGACTCAAGCTCAGGAATGGTAGGCATAGAAGACGCAGGAGGGGACGGTAGGGGAACGCGCTGCGGAGGAGAGGAAGGACGACGGACTACAAGGTGGGTGCCGGGGACAGCCGGCTGACGCGAACGAGGAACACTACGACCGAAATGACCAGAACGGACAGGCGAGACAGGACGCGACGCAGGCTCACGACGCTCAGTAAGACCCCCTATTTGCTCAGTGTAAGGAGAAGGAGCAGGCACGGGTGAGCGAGGCTGTAACGGAAGACCAGTAGACGAAGGGAGACTTAGAACATGGCGAAGCATAGAGTCAGGCGGTGGCTAAGACGACGGAGACGGTGGAGCAAAGAACAAGCACGGCTGTGCAGTGCCACCAGCACCTGCAGCTCCAGTATCCCCAGCAGCTCCAGCACCTCAAGCAGCTCCAGAACCCTCAGCGCCAGCTCCTCCAAGACCAGCTCCACCAGCATCAACACCCCCAGAACCAGCACCTCCAGCCCCAGCAGCTCCAGTACCTCCAGTACGAGCACCACTCCCAACTCCTGTGACGTCAGCAGAAGTACCTCCAGCGGCAGAGCCCCGAGCTCCAGAAGTGCGACCCTGACGGGGACCGTGCCAGTCGTGCAGCTGTTGTGAGGTGAGAGGCACACGCGGACAAAGGCGGCTACTCCAAGGAGACCGCGCAAGAGCAGACTCAGAACCCTCAGTGCCAGCACCCGCAGCAGCTCCAGAACCTCCAGTGCCAGCACCCACAGCAGCTCCAGAACCTCCAGCGCTAGTACCCTCAGCAGCTCCAGAACCTCCGGCTCCAGCGCCACCAGCGCCAGCACCTCCAGCAGCTCTAGCACCTCCAGCGCCAGCACCCCCAGAAGCTCCAAAACCTCCAGTAGAAACAACTCTAGTAGCAGAGTCACCAGCTCCAGCGCCTCCTGCAGCAGGGCCCCTAGCTCCAGCAGCGCGACCCTAACGGCCAATGTACCACCCACGCAGCTGCTGTGGGGAGAGAGGGAGCCGACGACGAGAGTGCAGCGGCGAGGCACGAGCGGAGCGACTACGGAGACGGCCGCTCCAGGGAGACTGCCCACTAGACGCCTCAGCGCCCCCAGGTGCAGCAACCCCATACTCAGTACCCCCAGGCTCAGCACCCCCAGAATCCTCACACTCAGGCTAAGCACCTCCAGGCTCCGCACCCCCAGGCTCCACACCCCCAGGCTCAGCACCCCCAGGGTCCGCACCCCCAGGCTCAACACCCCCAGAAGCAGCACCCCGAGCAGGACCACCCTCAGCAGGACCTGAGTCACCAGTGACCTCAACCGGCGCAGTCAAGGGAGGAGGGTCTACCCGAGACACACCTGAAGGAGCAGGAATGGGAGCGGGGAGGGGGTCTACCTGGGGAGCACTTGGAGCGAAGAAGAGCGGCGGAGGGGGGAGAGGGGCAGTGCGGTAGGGGAAGAGACGGTAAAAGGGAACCGACTCGTCAAACGTGACGTCTTGAGAGGGGAAGACACGGCGCGAGGTGGGGTGGTAAAACTGCCAACCAGGCGCGTCAGGGACAAAGCCAAGGAAGACACAGGGAACAGCGCATGAGGAGAGCTTGTCTGCGGTGGTATCGTGGACAAAGGCACGAGAACCCCAGACCCGGAACACCGACGCATCGCCAACCTCCCCAGTCCACCGCAGTGTGGGCGAAGTTATGGCAAGGAGACACGGGGCCAGAGGTTGAGCTGATGCGCGGCGTAGCGGACCGCAAACGGCCACAGAAAATGGGGGGCAGCCTCATGGACCATGGAGGTATAAGCGACCTCCATGACCAAGCCAATGCGGCGCTCACCAAACCCATTCTGCTGCGGAGAGGCCGTAAGCCGCAATGCCGTGCTCCTCACAGTAGGCTCGCAAGAGGTCAGAGGAAAACTCCCCACCTCTGTCAGACTGCAGACGCAGGATGGGAAACTCCGTCTCGAACCGCTCGCGGAGCTGGAGATGGGCAGCGCGGATCCAAGGGATCAAAACATCAAGGACCTCACCCTTGGTGCGCAAGGGGAAGACTGTGGTGTAAGGCGAGTAGTCGTCAACAACCAGCAGGAAGTACCGCTTGCGGTCCTGCCCACTGACGCGGGCTAAGCCCCACACGTCCATGTGCAGGGTCTGCAGGGGAGCAGTTGTTGGGGGAAACGAGGAGGAGTGAGGAGCGGCGCGATGCCGCCCCTCGACACAGGGAAGACAGGGAGGAGCCGACGAGGGTGGGAGGGGAGGGAGAACCCTGGGAAGACCAGAGACAAGGTAACAGGAGTGCATGCCACAAAGGCGCTGCATCGAAGGGTGACCAAGGCGGTGGGGCCAGAGGACCGTCCAGTGCGACAAGGCGCGACACGAGCAGGGGGCCGACAAGCGACCTGACGCAGACGCAGACGTATCTACCTAAGGGGACTCAGTGGTCTGTGTGTACAGGCCCGACCCCGGCCGCCGAGTGAAGATAGCCAGGTGACGACCCGTCTGAGCACACGTGCAGTGTGTCACACGCTCATAGGCAGGGGTGAACTGGTGAACACCCGCGTCCTGGAGCGCAAAACCCGCCACCAAGTTTGTAGAGAACAAGTGGAGGTAAAGGCCCGACAGTGTGCCGGACGGGACAGCAGGACAAGGGAGGGCAGTGGTGGAGGTCGCAAGGACAGGACCCCCAGAGGGGTCTGCCAGGGAGAGTGCAACCGACCGACTGAGCGGCGTGAGGGTGGTGCTGTCGCAAAAGAAGGAGCGGGAAGCATATGAGTCAAGTGTGAAGGTGCACAAGGCCTCAGCAGTCGCAGTACCAGAGAGAGCAGACTCACCAACACCTGGAGCAGCAGCCTCACCAACACCTGGAGCAGGAGACGCACTAGCACCTAGAGCAGCAGCCTCACCAGCACCTAGAGCAGCAGGCTCTATACCTGGGCTAGGCGGTACGCACAGGTAACAGGCACGGTCAGCACTAGTAGGCAATGCATACATGGCAGTGAGAATAGCATCATAGTCAAGAGCAAAGATATCTACCCTCTGTCCAAGCAGCTCCAGCCAGGTGGGGAGCTCAGCCTCGTCGCCAAACTCGGGACGCCAGGCGTCGCTCAGACGGGCGAAGTAGCGGGACGGTGTGTGACTAAGCGTCCCGCAAGCCTGACCAGCCCGATCACCTGTGCGAATGACGTACGGGCAGCGAACGGTACTCAAAGATCCTCTACTCTGAGCGTACCACTCACGAAGCTGCAGGGGCGTGAGTGTCTCGCGCGGACGCCGCTGCAGCTGCAGCTGGCCACTGCCATACGCTCTTGACTGACCAACCCCAGGGCGACAGCCACAACGGCTACCGCCAAGACCCCAACTAGCGTACCACTCACGAAGCTGCTGGGGTGTGAGAGACTCGTGCGGACGTCGCTGCAGCTGCATCTGGCCACCGCCAGTAGCAGGAGTAGCAGCAGTAGCAGCAGCAGCGCGGGCAGGGCAGGCGCGACAGGCAGGCAGGGAGGCAGGTAGGCAAGCTAGTAGGCAGGCAGGTAGGCAGGTAGGCAGGCAGGCAGGCAGGCAGGCAGGCAGGCAGGCAGGCAGGCAGGCAGGCAGGCAGGCAGGCAGGCAGACAGGCAAAGGGCGCGGCAGCGCGTGAACAAAGCAAGTGCTCACCAGTAGCGGGAAGGGCAGGCGCTCGCCGGGCGAGCAGGGCCGGCGCTCGGCGGGCAGCGGCAGGGTAGGCGCACGAGGGCGACGACGGCGGGGCCGCAAAAGCGGCTGCAGAGTAGGGCCGCGGCAGCTGCAGGCGGGGTCGCGTCAGCACCAGGTCGGGGCCGCGTCAGCTGCAGGTCGGGGCCGCAACAGCGTCCTGGCGGGGCCGCGTCGGCAGCAGGGCGGGGCCACGACTTGGCGGGGCTGCGTCGGTGGCAGGGTGGGGCCGCGACAGTGGCAGGGCGGCGCCGCGTCAGTGGCCTGGCGGGGCCGCGTCGGCGGAAGGGCGCGGGCGCGTCACAGGCAGGGCGGGGCCGCGTCGGCGGAAGGGCGCGGGCGCGTCACAGGCAGGGCGGGGCCGCGTCGGCGGCAGGGCGCGGCCGCGTCAGAGGCAGGGCGGGGCTGCGTCGGCGGCAGGGCGCGGCCACGGCAGAGGCAGGGCGGGGCCGCGTTAGCGGCAGGGCGGGCCGCGACAGCGACCTGGCGGGGCCGCGTCAGCGGTAGGGCGCGGCTGCGTCAGAGGCAGGGCGGGGCTGCGTTAGTGGCAGGGTGGGCCGCGACAGCGACCTGGCGGGGCCGCGACAGCGACCTGGCGGGGCCGCGTCGGCGGCAGGGCGGGGCCGCGACCGCGGCAGGGCGGGGTCGCGTCGGCGGCTTGACGGGCCTGCAGGGGCGGCTCGCGGGCCTGACAGGCCTACAGGGACGGCTCGCGGGCCTGATGGGCTTGCAGGGGCGGCGCGTGGGCCTGATGAGCCTGCAGCGGCGGCGCGCGGGCCTTACGGGCCTGCAGGGGCGGCGCGCTGGCCTAGGGTAGCAAGAGGCAGCGCGAGGGCTGCAGGACGGCGCGCGCAGCGCAGCACGTCACAAGGCAAGGCAGGCATGCAGACAGGCAGGCGCAGTACAACACGTAGGGTAGCGCGGTAACTGCAACGGTAGGTGGGCCCGAAAAAAAAAGACAGTCCTACGGACCTAGTGCTCTGAAACCATGTCAGAATCTAGCAGAAGGAATGAATGAACTATGAAAGAGTTGGGTACAAATGTAAAACCCTAAAAGAGACTGTACCCCATATTGGCTACCCCACTACAGCCTAAACATATTTAGGAAACATATCATTTGACATTTGACACATTGTAACAATGTAAATACCGTAGTGTAAGGAATTTTGCGAATTCCTTACTGAGGCACTTCTTATGCGTACAATTCCAGCTTTCAGAGTTCAGGCTCGGTCCGTCGACCTCGCCTCCCGAACGTCCTCCGCGTCGCCTTCGGGTTTCCCAACCCCAAACCTGCACCCAACATTCGTGCGACTCTGCGACCTCGGCCTAGCTAGCTTTGCTATATTATGCCTAGGCCTCGTTGTTTGCTCAGTACTTGTAATCACTTCCGCGATATTGTATTCTGCGCACTCTTCTTTTGTACAACTCATAACACTTGGTATCAGAGCCTACTTTCCTAGGTTACCCTCCACTTTCCGGGGTAGTTTTAGTGCAGGGGTGCGATAGGTTTGGTGGGCTGCAAAGCGGTCGGCTGAGAGATAGATACGATTATTTCGCTCCGACTAATAGCATTTGCGCCTTTATCAAATCCGTAAAAATCATTGTTAACCCGCTGCCCGTTAGGAGAAGCCTGCGAAGCATGGAACAGGCGGAGTTCAACGAGTTCATGCAACAATTTCGGGCGATGCAAGCCAACTTGCAGACCATATCTGCAGAGGTGGATCGCCTGAGGGAGGAAAACGCCGAGCTACGCCAGACGCGAGGTGAAGCGCGTCGGGAGTCGCCTGCCGTGGATGAAGCAAATAGCAGCTTCGCGCCTTACGACGAGGTCCTTAGCGAGCTACAGGACTCGCTGGACCCTGAAGATGAGTGGACGGCACGGATGCAACAGGCACGAGGGACACAGGAGCGACAGCCACAACCGCAGCAACAGGCACAAGCGGCACCGAGGCAACAGTCGCAGACCACGCCACGACAGGCAACAGCGACAACCCTGGTGATGGCTGCGGTGGCGCCCCCGATGCATGCAGCAGCAACAATCTCAACAACTGTTAAGATAAAGCTGATGAACCCGCCCCCGTTCAACCCCAGCAACAAAACCGTCACTGTGTCGGCATGGTTGTTTGGTGGGAAGGTGTTTTTCAATGCTGCGCAAATTGCTGACGATGCTACTCTTATTAATTTTGCAGTGTCACTGTTGCGAGGGCCAGCGTTGGAGTGGTGGAAGCGGACTCTTTAGACAGAGGGGACTCCGTCAGGGATGTCACGTGCGAACGACGGGACCTGGACAACTGTCACGCAACGAGCAACTTCAATCTTCGGAGTGGCCATGATACGCACATGGACGGAGTGGGGCGCCGCGCTGTGAACAAGATTCGAGCATGTATCCGCCTCGGATTCTGCTCGCATGAAGCTGCGCACCTGGAAGCAGGTGGCATCGGTCCAAGATTACATGGCAACATTATGCAATTTGGCTGACCAGGTGGACGACATGAGTGATGTGGAACGACTCGACCGATACGTCGCAGGCCTCAAGTACGAAGTACAGTACGTGTCAAACACTAAATGTGTTATTATTGTGTAGGCTATAGTGGGTTAGCCTTTAGGGGGTACACAAAGTTAGGGTTTCCTACTTGTACTCCAACTTTCATAGTTCAATCACTTCTTGTTCGTAACATGGAATCGGAGCAGGTCCTCCGCTAGGACCGATTCCTAGGGCCCACCACTACTGCTACTTACTAGCGCCCTCGTGCGCCCTACTGTCGGAGCGCCCTCGAGCGCCTCCCCCCCTAGCGCCCTCGTGCGCCTCGATTTCACGGCCCCCTAAGGCCCTTAGTGACCCGCGCGCCACCCCTTAGAGGCCCCGTCGACCTCACGAGCCGCCCCCTAGAGGCCCCTTAGAGGCCCCGTCGGCCTCGGTTGCCCCGCACGCCCACCCCCTAGTGGCTCCGTCCGCCCCGTCGACCCCACGTACCGCCCCCCCTAGCGGCCCCGCTGGCCCCGTCGACCCCGCGCGCCCACTTCCTAGTGGCCCCGTCGGCCCCGTCGACCCCACGTCCCGCCCCTTAGCGGCCCCGCTGGCCCCGTCGACCCCGCCAGAACGAGCCGCCCTAACCGAGCAGCCCGAACCGAGCCGCCCAGCCCGAACCGAGCCGCCCGACCCGAACCGAGCCGCGCCGCCCGAACCCAGCCGCGCCGCCCTATCCGAGTCGAGCCGCCCTACCTGAACCGAGCCGCACCGCCCGTACTGGACCGAGCCGCCCTACCTGAGTCGCACGGCCTACTGTTTTTGAGGGTGCATCTACTGCTACTACTGCTGCTCTACTGCTTCTCCTACTACTGCTATGGCTAGCCCTCCTGTGCTAGCTTTCGATGCTGAGGGCCGCCCAGTGAAGTTCGAAACCTGGCTAGATGACCTACACCTCTTCCTACAGCTCACTGCCAAGGAGGACATCTGACTGTACGATCACGCCCTAGGCCATGCTACTGCTCCTGCTGCTTCTGGTGACAGCACTGCCCGCTCACAGTGGCAAACTCGTGACGCCCACGCTCGCTTCGCTATTCGCAACTCCCTGCCGATAGACGAGTGCGAGCACTTTGGCCAGCACAAGACTGCTCTCTTGTAGACGCTCCACATGGATGTGTGGGGCCCAGCCCGCGTCCGTGGTCAGGGTCAGGAGAGGTACTTCTTGATAGTTGTTGACGACTACTCGCGCTACACCACGGTCTTCCCCTTGCGCACCAAGGGTGAGGTCCCTGATGTTTTGATCCCTTAGATCCGTGCTTCTCGTCTCCAGCTCACCGAGCGTTTCCACTCGGACTTTCCTGTCCTGCGCTTGCACTCTGATAGAGGTGGTGAGTTCTTCTCCGACCTCTTGGCAGCCTACTGTGCGGAGCACGGCATCCGCCAGTCGCTCACGCTTCCGGTCTCTCCACAGCAGAATGGGGTTGCTGAGCGCCGCATTGGCTTGGTCATGGAGGTCGCTCGTACCTCCTTGATCCATGCGGCTGCCCCCCACTTTCTGTGGCCGTTTGCAGTCCGATACGCTGCGCATCAGCTCAACCTCTGGCCCTGTGTCTCCTTGTCGGAGACTTCCTCGACACTGCGTTGGATGGGAGAGGTTGGCGATGCGTCGCGTTTTTGGGTCTACGGATCTCGGGCTTTTGTTCGCGATACGTCAGCGGACAAGCTCTCCTCCCGTGCTGTTCTGTGTGTCTTCCTCGGCTTTGTCCCGGACGCATCTTGTTGGCAGTTTTACCACGCTGCCTCGCCCCGTGTCCTCGCCTCTCAGGACGTCACCTTTGACGAGTCGGTACCCTTCTACCGCCTCTTCCCCTACCGCACTGCCCCGCTCCCTCCCCTGCCTCTCTTCCTCACGCCAGGTGCTGCTGCAGTACACCCCCTCCCCCCTCAGGGTGCCGCTCCCTCAGGTGTGTCCCAGGTAGACCCAGTTGAGCCTGTCGAGGTAGCTGTCGACTCTAGTCCTCCTCGGGGTGCTGAGCCTGAGTGTGCGGAGCTCAGGGTTGCGGAGACTGGGGGTGCTGAGCCTGGGGCTGCAGAGTCTGGGGGTGCTGAGTCTGGGGGTGCGGAGTCTGGGGGTGCTGAGCCTAGGAGTACGGAGCATGCTGGTGCTGAGTCTGGGGGTGCTGAGCCTGGGAGTGCTATGCCTGGAGGAGCTCTCTCCTCACAGCAGCTGCGTGAGTGGTACTTACAGTACTGCAGCCTCAGGGGAGGTGCCTCTGGAGCTAGGGGTACTACTGGAGCTGGTGCTCGTGCTTCCTCGCCCAGGCGGGAGCTGCCCTCTCCCCAGCGTCTTCGTGAGTGGTACGCACGCCGCTGTAGTCTCAGGAGTGACGCTCCTAGTGTCGCGGACCCTGCTACTGGTACTGTGGACCCGGGCGTTGGAGCTGCTCCTGGTGCTGCAGACCCGGGCGTTGGGGTTACTACTGGTACTGCGGACCCGGGCGTTGGAGCTGCTACTGGTGCTGCAGACCCGGGCGTTGGAGCTGCTGCTGGTGCTGAGGACCCGGGCGTTGGAGCTGCTACTGGTGCTGCAGACCCGGGCGTTGGAGATCCTGCTGGTGCTGCAGACCCGGGCATTGGAGCTGCTGCTGGTGCTGCGGACCCGGGCGTTGGAGCTGCTGCTGGTGCTGCGGACTCGGGCGTTGGAGCTGCTACTGGTGCTGCACACCCCCGGGCGTTGGAGCTCATGCTGGTGCTGCAGACCCGGGCGTTGGAACTCCTGCTGGTGCTGCGGACCCGGGTGTTGGAGCTGCTGCTGGTGCTGCAGACCCGGGCGTTGGAGGTGCTGGGAGTGCTGCTCGAGCTTCTAGAGGTTCTGGTGCTGTCTCTGCTGCTGCAGGGGGCACCTCACAGCCGCGGCCGTACTTTCTTCCACTCCTTCACCGCGTTCTTGGTCAGTCACCTCCGCCTTGTCCCCCTCCCTCTGTAGAGTGTCCACCGCCGGTCCAGTCACAGTCACAGCTACCGCCTACCTCGCCACTTCCTCATCCTTCTCTCTACACTGGCGGTCTCACAGAGCGTCGTCAGCCTGAGTCTAGCCCTGTGTCCCCTGTGTCCCGTCATGAGTCGCCTGTCCGTACTTCTTCCACCAGTCGCCGTACTCAGCGTGAGCGTCCGCCACCAGTCCCTGGCACACACCGGATGTCACTACGTCCCTCCACTGCTCCACAGCGTGTCCCTCTGCCGTCTCCTCCTGAGTCCTCTCTTCCTGCTCTTGCTGACCCTGAGTCTGACTCTCTTCACGCTGCCAGTCCTACTATCATGCGTCTCCTGGCTACTGCTGTCACTGACCCTTCGTTTGAGTCTGCTGCTGCGTCTGCCCTAGTTGCTGAGCTTGTCGACTTTGCTACTCGCTGTCGTCTAGACTACGCTGCCAGTCTCGTTGCTGAGTCTGAGTCTGTCCGTCCTGCGTCTGTCGAGGGTGAGTGTGCTCTTAGCACGGACGTCCTTGAGGATAGACAGGAGGATCTTGAGTGTCTTGCAGCCGCTGCGCCCCATCTCGTGTCCATGCTAGTTGCCCCTAAGGGAGACCCGGATGCACCAGACATCCCGACTCCTCGATCGTACGCTGAGGCGATCGAGGGTCCCTACTCCTCACAATGGCAGTCAGCCATGGACGCAGAGATGGCTTCCTGGAAGTCCACAGGCACCTACGTCGACGAGGTTCCCCCACCTGGGGCGAACATCATCAGTGGCATGTGGATTTTCTGGGTGAAGCGGCCGCCGGGTTCTCCGCCTGTCTTCAAGGCGCGTTACGTTGCTCGAGGCTTCAGTTAGCGAGAGGGAGTAGACTTCTTTCAGACCTTCTCCCCCACCCCGAAGATGACCACTCTTCGGGTACTACTGCACGTTGCTGCTCAGCGTGACTACGAGCTTCACTCTATTGACTTCAGCACAGCTTTCTTGCAGGGCAGTCTGCACGAGGAGATCTAGCTGCGCCGCCCTCGTGGCTTCACTGGGTCGTTCCCTCCTGGTACCCAGTGGAGTCTTCGCCGGCCGGTCTACGGTCTCCGCCAGGCGCCACGTGAGTGGCACGACACACTGAGGACTACTCTTGCGGCACTTGGGTTCTCTCGTTCTACTGCTGACCCGTCGCTGTTTCTACGCACCGACACTTCGCTGCCGCCGTTCTACATCCTCGTGTACGTTGACGACTTGGTCATTGCCACAGCTGAGACTGAGTCTCTCGCCCACGTGAAGTCGAAGCTACAAAAGAGACACACGTGCACAAACCTTGGTGAACTGCGCAGCTACCTTGGCTTGCAGATCACCCGGGATAGAGCACGCCATACCATTACCCTGACTCAGTCACACATGGTGCAGTAGGTCCTTCAGCGCTTTGGCTTCACCTGGTCCTCAGCACACGCCACTCCTCTTGCTATAGGTCACTCGCTCTCAGCTCTGCCTTCGGATGAGTCCGTAGAGTGAAGTGGTCCTTACCCAGAGCTAGTTGGTTGCCTCATGTACCTGATGACTTGCACTCGTCCTGACCTAGCATACCCTCTTGGCCTTCTGGCTTGCTACGTGGCTCCTGGTTGTCACCGAAAGGTGCACTGGGATGCTGCAAAGAGGGTATTGCGCTACTTGTGCAGTACATCAGGCATGGGGCTCGTGCTTGGAGGAGGGAGCTCAGTTTTTCTCACTAAGCACTCAGACGCTTCTTGGGTTGACGACCAGGCTACTCAGCGGTCGTCAGAGGGTTACACGTTCAACCTTGGCTCTGGTTCAGTTTCGTGGCACTCTACTCGTTCGTTTTCGGTTCTCAACTCCAGTTGTGAGGCTGAGATCTACGCCACAGCCATGGCTGCACAGGAGTTATGCTGGCTCACCTGCCTGCTGACCGACCTTGGAGAGCGGCCTAGTTCTCCTCCAATGCTGTATGTCGACAACAAGGCTGCCATTGCCTTGTGTGAGGAGCACAGACTGGAGCACAGAACAAAGCACATCGCTCTCCGTTACTTCCTTGCTCGTGAGCTTCAGCAGCGTGGTCAGCTTCGTCTGTGCTACGTGGCCTCTCGGGCCAACACCTCTGATGTTTTCACCAAGGCACTTCAGCCTGGTGATCATTAGCGCTTCTGTACTTTGTTGGGGCTAGTGCCCACTTTGTCTTACTTGTTGTAGGCTTTGCCTGTACTGTGATCTCTATATATATACTCCTGCCTGTTTGCTTTGCTAGGTTGAGATCACCCTTGCTGTCTGTACTACTCATATATACCTCTGCATGTGAACTGGCCTTGTGGCCCTTTGCTTGTGCTCAGAGTGTGTGGTGACGTTGTGATCCACCCTGAGCTTGCTTGCCTTTCTTGACTGGTCTTGTGACCCCTTGTTCTCCCCCACTTTGCCTATGGGGGTGTGTCAAACACTATATGTGTTATTATTGTGTAGGCTATAGTGGGTTAGCCTTTAGGGGGTACACAAAGTTAGGGTTTCCTACTTGTACTCCAACTTTCATAGTTCAATCACTTCTTGTTCGTAACAATAAGCGACGGCCGAGGCCACGTGACTTCCTCGATGCTGTCCAGGTGGCTGAATCAACGGATGCGCTGATGCAATGGGCGAGAATGAGTTCCCGAGAGGGCACTCAATTTCGTGGACCTCCGCGCCAGCCCACAATCAACCGGGTGGATGCACCGAGACGTGGACCTAATACGTGCTTCAACTGCAACCAACCGGGCCACTGGAGGAAGGACTGCCCGAAGCTGAAACAGGGAAAAAGGAACGACGGAGAGGGGTCGGGAAAAGAGACGAGTCAGTAGCAGTCGGGCCACCTACTGACGAGACGCCATCGCCCGGCAATCAACATCCACACCGAGTGGTGGTACCGATACGGGCTATCGACCGCAACCGGACGAGTAAGGTGGATGAACACGTGGATCACCCTGTGCTGGTCGTGAGGAGGGTTAACGGTGGGGCGAGCCACAGTCTCGTCAATGTGGCAACGGCCAAAAAAATCGGAGTCAAGCTGGACAGATGTCTACCCGAAATGGACGCGCGACTGGTGGACGGGACACCGCTGGCGATTAAGGATGAGGTCCGACAAATTCGGATGAAGTGTGGCGACAATTTTGGGTTTTCAATGCACATGCTGGCGACAACACTGGACAGTTGCAATGTGCTGCTGGGACGAGATTGGCTGCAGCGATTTAATCCGACGATCCACTGGACGATGGGGGCGATCATGGTGCTGTTCAACAAGGGGCGCGTGACACTTCCGAAATGGGCGGAGCCGGAGCTGATGACAACACGTGTCAACGCAATAACGCTGAAGCGGGCGATAAAATGGGGAGCGCAAGGCTACGTCGTACAGCTGTACGAGGTGGTGGCGTCCGAAAAAATCGCCGACATTGACACGCTCTGCGCTGCTGTACCAGACGACGTGGCGAGCATAATTCGGAGGTATCCCGAAATTTTCGTGGATGACCTGCCTGACAGGCTGCCACCTTAGCGTCCAGAAGACCACAGGATCCAGCTGGAGCCAGGCGCAAAAACAACTGTTCGGTCACAGTGGCGGCTCAGCCAACCGGAGCTCAACGAGTTGCGGAAAAAGCTTGATTATATGATTTCGAAGGGTTTTCTCCGGCCGAGCACGTCACCATATGCTGCCCCGATACTGTTCATGCCGAAGATAGACGGAGGCCTGCGCATGTGCATCAACTATCGAGCGTTGAATCGGGTCACTATCAAGTCGCGTTACCTGATTCCGCGAGCGGACGACCTGCTGGACCAACTTCGCGGGGCTCGCTTCTTCTCGAAAATCGATTTGCGAGGTGGCTACCATCAAATTCGCGTGTTCGCCGACGACTGCCCGAAGACCGCATTTTGCACCCGCTACGGCAGCTACGAGTATACAGTGATGCCGTTCCGGTTGACGAACGCACCCTCGACTTTCCAGCTCACCATGAATGGGGTGTTCCGGGACATGCTGGACAAAAAAGTCATTGTTTACCTGGACGACATCCCGGTGTACAGCAAGACTCGGGAGCAGCATTTACAGGACTTAGAGGAGGTGTTCTGGCGCTTGCAGCAGAACCGTCTGATTACTAAGGGCTCTAAGTGTGAGTGCTTACAGTCGGAGCTAGAGTTCCTAGGGCACGTGGTTTCAGGGGAGGGCATTAATCTTGACCCTCGCAAAGTAAAAGCGATTTCGAAGTGGAAGCCGCCCACGAACATCACGAACAACCCATCGCGTACGAGTCCTGGAAAATGCAGCCGCCCGAGCGCAACTACCCTGTACACGACAAAGAAATGCTTGCCATCGTGCATGCGTTTTGTACGTGGCGCTGTTACCTCACGGGAGCCGACGTCACGATTAGGAAAGACCACAAGTCATTACAGTACATGCGCAGCCAACCACAACTCAACCCGCGACAAATCCGATGGCTCGACTACCTCGAGTCAAACTTCAGCTACACCATCACGTACAAAAAGGGCGCCAACAACATCGCCGACGCCCTGCCCCCCCCCCATCGATGCAGACTGCAGCAGTACTAATCGCCCATTCTAACCCTTTACTGGCAGGACTTTTCAAGCATGGCTATAGGACCGACATGTTTTTCAGGACCAACCAACACCAACGGATCACCACACCGCATGAGAGCTATTACCTAAAAGTCGGTACCAACCGAGTTTGGGTACCTTCCTACTAACCCTTACGAGAATTGCTGACGCAGGAGGCACATGACTCCAACCTCTCCGGGCATTTTGGCGTCGACAAAACATTGAAGCTGCTGCAGCGGAATCAGTACTGGCCCGACATGGCATCGGACGTGCAGCACTACGTGTCCGCCGGCCCGACCTGCCAAGCAATGAAATTATCACGTCAATGCACAGTTGGATTGCTGCAACCTCTCGAGCCACCCGAACGACCGTGGTAACATGTGACAATGGACTTTGTCACCAGGCTGCCAGTTAGTGCAAGTGGCAACGACTCGGCGCTGGTCGTTGTCGACCGCTTAACGAAAATGGCGCATTTCGCACCATGCCATACGACGATCACAGCCGAAGAAACAGCGAAGCTCTTCATCTCGACCATCGTGCGACTACATGGGTTACCTTTGGCGATCATCTGCGATCGGGATCCGAAATTTACGTCAAAGTTCTGGCAGGAGACGTGGGCACAGTACGGCACTCGCCTATAGTTTTCGTCGTCATACCACCCGCAAACCGGCAGGCAGACCGAACGGACGAATCAGACGATGGAGCAGTTGATTCGCACGAATTGCCCCGACATCTCCAAGTGGGAAGATTCGCTTCCCATGCTCGAATTTGCGTACAACAACGCCCAGTCTGCAACGACCAATCCATCGCCGTTTTACCTCAATTACGGGATAAATCCAGTGGTACCCTCTTCAAAGACTCCTGACAATCCGGTACCACAATCGCAGCAGTTTGCTTCGGAACTTCAAGCAGCACGCGACAAGGCAGCGGAATTCATACGAAAGGCTAATACTGCCGCCAGCCGCTACGCCGACCGACATCGACGGAACTTACCCTTCCGTGACGGGCAGATGGTTCTCCTGGACACGAAGAATCTCCGACTGCCCCAGCCTGCAAAATTGCGTCCCCGCTACGTGGGACCCTTCCGCATCATTCGGATGTTGACCTCGGTCACGGCAAAACTTCTCCTACCGGACAACTGGAAAATCCACGATGCTTTCCACGTCAGTCTGCTTCGCCATTACGTGGCTCCACAGCCGTCAGACGTCGCTTGGCCAAACATTGCGCCAAGTGTCCGACCTGTGGCGAGTCCGACACTTCAACCCTGGAAGATTCTGAATCATCGCATTCGTGCGACCCCCGCTGGACGCCACGTCGACTTACTGCTACGCTGGGTGGATCGCACAAGCAAAGATGACACGTGGGTCCCGGCTGACTCACTGCAAGGCCACTCGGTATTTCGGGATTATCTTTCCCGCCAGGCCCTCAGATATCAGCGTAAAACACGCTGATTACGCTGATTTTGTAGCTCTGATTTCCATTTTCCTTGAAAAATCAGTATATGCCTCATTTTTACACTGTAATTTCAGTATTTGCAATTTTGCCACACTGACCATTTTGCGTGTTTCGAAACAAGTAACACCAACGAATCAGTATTCTTCAGCGAGTCACACAGAAACGGACTTGACCGTGCGGGGGGGGGGGGGTGCGCGACGCGTTTACAGACTATACCTTCCCATGATTCACGAAACCCCACCCCACCCACACACTTGGAATCTTTTCACATGCGCTGTACTTACAGCATGTGCGCGCCGAACCGTTTTGCCTCATCACACTAGAGTACGATAAAACTAGTTCAACAACTGCCCAATGAGAACACAGACAGCACACCACTACTGGCACGGTCCACACCAACACGCCATAAAATATGGCAGTGGGGTGGGTGGGGGTGTTGTCATCTTGCCTGGAAATACGGAAACCCAGGACCACGATCCCTCGCCATGGCGGCTCAGAAGAGGGGGTACCCCCATCTGCTCCCTCATTCTGTTCCTGCACTCGTCGTGAACCCCTGCAAGAAGTGACGTTCGAGCTCAAGCAGCAGTAGCTTCCCTCTCAAGCTCGGCACGCTCAGCACAGCTGAGTAGCCATGGCGGATCCAACGCCCGCAGGTAACAACCCTGAATCCGTCCCAGCCACGAAGCCAGCCGCCCTTGCTGGCCTAGACTTCTTACGACGAGCTTCAACTGCTCTCGTGTTAGTCTCGCCATCAGCTCCTACCGTTGTTTTCCCTTCCTCGACCCTGAGGCACCTACCATCTAGACGCAGGGCGAGTGTTCGACGCATGCTGGCGCTCCCGCATCACCTCGTCTCGCTGCCGCATCACCTCGTCTCGCTGCCGCATTAACTCCTGTCGCTGCCGCATCAACTCCTGACGCTGCCGCATCAACTCCTGCCGCTCCCGAACCCACACGGAACTGTCATCCTCTCGCTGTCGGAACTACTCACGTCGGACCCCGTCTCAAAAGGGGTATCAAAGTGTCGTACCGCCAAACAAAGATCAACTGGGGTGCCAGTCAAGCTACGCCAATGTCTGGTGTGGGGAACTCCTCCGCGAAGGCCCGACAGCGTAAACAAAAAAGGAGAAAACGGTTGAGGTTACCTCCGAAACAGAACTGCCTGACATAGCTGAGGAGAAATACCAGGATGCCTTATTTATGTTCAACAAACAGTGGTCTGACGACTATCCATGGCTTCTTCTGTGTTAGACGAGTGCAGGGTTCTGTTAAAGAACGAGGAATGAATGCACTAGGAAACAGGTGGGTACAAGTAGGAAAACCTAAAAGTGTTGTACCCCATATTGTCTACCCCACTACAGCCTACACTGACTATAGCATATAAGTTTGACACACCCCCATAGGCAAAGTGGGGGAGAACAAGAGGTCACAAGACCACTCAAGCAAAGCACAGTAAGCTCAACGTGGATCACAACATCACCAGACATTCCGAGCACAAGTTCAAGGCCACAAGGCCAGTTCACATGCAAGATTATATATAAAGGTAAACAAGCAAGTGCAGGTATAGATAGATCACAATACAAGCAAGGTCAAGAAGTGAGTAAGTGAGGCCAAGTAGGCACAAGACCTAGCATCGTACAAAAGCGCAGATGATCACAAGGCGGAAGTGCCTTGGTGAAGATATCAGCAATGTTGGCCTGAGAGGCCACGTAAGTAAGGCGCAGCTGACCACGCTGCTGCAGCTCACGAGCAAGGAAGTAGTGAAGAGCAATGTGCTTTGTTCTGTGCTCCGGTCTATGCTCCCGACACAAGGCCAGGTGGGCGATGCAGCCAGATCTCCTCGTGCAGGATGCCCTGCAAGAAAGTTGTGCTGAAGTCAAGAGAGTGAAGCTCGTAGTCGCGCTGAGCGGCTATGTGCAGCAGCACCCAAAGAGTGGTCATCTTCGGGGTGGGAGAGAAGGTCTGAAAGTAGTCAACTCCCTGCCGCTGACTGAAGCCTCGAGCCACGTAGCGCGCCTTGAAGACAGGCGGAGAACCCGGCAGCCACTTCACCCTGAAAATCTACATGCCACTGACGATGTTCGCCCCAGGTGAGGGAACCTCGTCAACGTAGGTGCATGTGGACTTCCAGGAAGCCATCTCTGCGTCCATGGGTGACTGCCACTGTGAGGAGTAGGGACCCTCGATCGCCTCAGCGTACGATCGAGGAGTCGGGATGTCTGGTGCATCCACGTCTCCCTCAGGGGCAATCAGCATGGACACGAGATGAGGCAAAGCAGCAGCAAAACACTGGAACTCCTCTTGCCTGTCCGCAAGGACGTCCATGCTAAGAGAACAGTCATTCCCGACGGACAGAGGACAGACAGACTCAGACTCAACAACAAGACTAGCGGCGTAGTCTAGACGGCAGCGAGCAGCAAAGTCGACAAGCTCAGCAACTAGGGCAGACGCAGCAGTGGACGCAAAGGAAGGGTGAGTGACAACAGTAGCAAGAAGACGCATGACAGTAGGACTGGCAGCACGAAGAGAGTCAGACGCCGGGTCAGCAAGAGCAAGAAGAGGAGACTATGGAGGAGACGGCAAAGGGACACGCAATGGAGAAGTGGAAGGACGCAGTGCCATCTGGTGTTTGCCTTGGACCGCAGGAGGACGCGGACGCGGAACACGACTATTAGTGCGAGCAGCACGAACAGGCGACGCAGGACGAGACGCAGGCGCACGACGCTCAGCAAGACCTCCAATAGGACCAGTGTAGGGAGAGGGAGCAGGCAGTGGGGAGGCGCGCTGTAACTACGACTCAGACTGGACAGGTGGCGGACACTCTAAGGAAGGAACAGGACCAGCAGAAGGCAGGAGACGAAGAACCTGCTGAAGGAGCGGAACGAAGTACGGCCGTGGCCGCGCAGCGTTTCCAGAGCCAGCAGGGACAGCACCAGCACCCTCAGCGGTAGCACCAGCACCAGTAGCACCCCCAGCGGCAGCAGCGCCAACTCCAGCACCCCAAGAAGCTCCAGCTCCAGCCGCTCTAGCAGCACCTACCCTAGGAGCACCACCAGCTCCAGCACCGCCAGCACCTCCAGTACAAGGAGCACCCCAAGGCCCAGCAGCTCCAGTACCTCCAGTACGAGCACCTCTAGGACCCGTGGCACTAGCACCCTTAGTAGCAGTAGAAACTCCACCTCCAGCAGCTCCTCCAGGTCTAGCAGCACAGTTCCAGCGCCGAGCAAACCACTCGCGCAGCTCTTGTGGAAAGGGTAGCTCCCGCCGGGACGAAGCACCCGAAGGACCTCTAGACCCAGCACCGCCAGAGGCCACACGAGTAGGCCCAACACCCCCAGGCTCCGCACCCCTAGGCTCCGCACCCCCAGGCTCAGCACCCCTAGGCTCAGCACCCCCAGAATCAGCACCCCTAGACTCAGCACCCCCAGGCTCAGCACCCTTAGACCCTGTTATAGTCACAGCAGGCTGCAATGTGCCTAAAACGAAAGATAGAGTGCACAGTCGGATTTCTGCACAGCGGCTTCAAACGTTCATAGCGATCTGCTCACAACTCGAAATGACTTCATTCAATTTGGATCCGGAGCGCCTTGATTTCGCCTACAGTAGGCAATTTAAATCGCACGCTTTCATTAAGAACTGATGACACAGCGTTGGTTTGAACGAACGGCACTATGGCAGCAACATAGTCTTGAACACAAGATAGGAAGAGTTAGGAAGAGTTACGAGTTGGGAATGACTCCCAGCTCCTACAAACCCGAAGAGCCGAGGTACAGTGATGTGGAACAGTGCCACACTGTCCCCAACCACGAAGGTTCTCGAAACTACCCTTCACTAGGGCCTACACTAAGTGAAATGTTACACTACACAAAGTAATGTAACTATCTTCAATATCTTGAGGTGCACCCTTTTGGCGAGCTTCGAAATCACTCGAGGCTTGACACAAAGGCTCGGGCTCTTCATCACAAACTCATCCTTGAGTTCTTGATGGGTCTTCTCCACACACCTGCGACACGCCGAACGTTCGACACAGGACAAAATAGAAACCGCGCGCGAGACACAAACAACCGCGTAACACGCGTCTAGCGAGATCTCGCTATTGACTCGACACACACACTCGACATCATGACTCAACATTCACACACAATTATAAGCATGAAATATATATTATCCCATGCCCTCATACCATTCCATATACACACACACATGCACGCACACGGACAACAAGCCGAGTGCAAACCGTAGGGTTGCACCAACAAACTCCCCCTCGGATTGTTGGCCTTAGGATATGTTGCTCTCTCAGTTCAGAGCCATCCCAGCCAGCTTGCAACACTTCCAATGCTGCTGCTCCACCAGCCTCTTAGTCATCATGTCAGCCGGCTGCCCCGTGGTCTTCACGTACCGCAACTCAACTTCACCCGCGGTCACCATGCTCCTCGTCTAATGCCACTTCACCCTCATGTGCTTTGTGAGTCCATGCAACACAGGGTTCTTAGCAAGAGCAATGGCACCCTGGCTGTCACAGTAGAGTGGGGTAGGTCCTTGCTGCTCCTCCCCCAAATCAGCCAACAAACGCCGCTGCCACACAATCTCCCGTACGGCACGGAAGAGTGCCATGTACTCGGACTCAACCGAGCTCAAAGCTTGGTCAACCTGCTTCTTGCTCTCCCAAGCAGTTGGGCCTCCACCAACACAGCATATGAAGCCTCCCACACTTGTCATGTCCTCTGGTTCCGATGCATATGACGCATCCGAGTAGGCGGTGAGGAACAAACGCCCGGATTCAACACCATCCGCGCCCTTTTGGCGCCTTTGTGCCGCTGCCGAGTATTGCAGCCCAACGGTCGGTGTTTGGCCAAGATACTTGGCCACCCTCATTCCAGCTGCTACCTGCTCCTCATTAGGGCATTGCACTACCCTAGCCAGCTGCCCGGTAGCAAACGCGACGTCCGGTCGGGTATTTATGGCCGCATACATGAGGCTGCCCACCAACGAGTGAAAACGGTGCCTCTCTTCTTCTCCAACGCTCTCCTCCTCTGGCCCCTTCACACACTTGAACCCAGAGGGAAAGGGAGTAGCCACATGACCTTCACTCTGGCCAAAGTTGGCGGCCAATGCCTCCAGGTACTTCCGTTGGTGCACTCGCATGCTCCGCTTCTCCACGTCTCGTTCGATGTGGAGTCCAAGGTAGAAGTTCACGTCACCAAGGGACTTGCACTTGAACTTGTCATGCAGCTTCAGCATCACCTCCTTCACAAGGTCAGAGGAGTGTGAGAATATGAGAATATCATCCACATAAACCACCATGAAGCTCCTCTGCTCCCCCTCGCCAAGCATGAACAAGGAGTGATCGGCCGTTGAGGGAGTGAAGCCGATCTCCTCCAACACTTCGCGCAGCTTCATGTACCATTGCCTAGGGGCCTGCTTCAGCCCATAGAGGGCCTTCTTCAGCTTCCACACTCTGCCACTACCATCATCAAACCCCTCTGGCTGTGCCATAAAAATCTCCTCCTCAAGGATGCCGTTAAGGAATGCCGTTACGATGTCCATTTGTTTTACTACCCATCCTTTGATGGCAGCTCCCGCGAATAGGGTTCGCAGCGTCGTCGGCTTCACCACAGAGGGAAAGAGCTCCTTGAAGTCCACCTTCTCCTTCTGCTGGTACCCCTTGGCTACAAGCCTAGACTTGTAGCGCTCGATCTTGCCGTCGGCATCCGACTTGATTTTGAAGAGCCACTTGGACGTTATCGCCGTACGCCCCTCTGGTAGCTCCACCAATTCAAATGTGTCATTCTCCTCGATGCTCTTCAGCTCACTCTCCATGGCCTTCTTCCACTCCTCAGCATCACTACTCTCCAAAGCCTCCTTGAGAGTTGCTGGTTCTCCCGGCATCTCCACCGGAGAGAAGAACGCGAAGGCACACTCCTCGTAGTCACTCTCCTCATCGTCTCCGACCATCATTGCCGCTCCGGCCAGGGCTGTCTTGCCCTGCTTTCCCAGTGCATCATAAGTCAGCCTATTAGGGGGTTGAGCTCTCCTCTTCCCCCTTCCTTCCTCCTCAGCTGCAGGGACTTGAAGGCCTTGGTGTTGCTGCGGTGTGGCTCGAATCCGTGGAGCACTCATAGTACGGGAAGGGAGTGACGGTGCACGCTCGCTCACTTGCTGCACCTCCTCCTCTTCTTCCTCTGCATCATTGGCCTCCTCTCCCCCATTCACAAGGGAGGATTGCCTCGTGGTTGTGCTGCCACTGCTCAGCTCCAAAGGCAGCTCCACATGCTCCAAACCGGAACTCTTCACTTCCCCAAACCGCACGCCTATCTTCGCCTCATTCTCCGCCTTCCAATCCTTGTACATGAAGTTCTCCATGAACTTGCAGTCCCTGCTCACCAAGAACTTCTTGGTGAATGGGTCCCAAAGAAGCCATCCCTTGCTGTTTTGAGCCATGCCCAAGTGCACGGCCCACACCGCCTTGGCACCAAGCTTGTTGTGCCGAAGATGCTTAGACACGAGCGCCATGCACATGCACCCGAACACCCGAAGCATATCCACCTTTGGCTTCCTTCCTAGCCACTCCACATAGGGCACCCATTTGTCTGCTCTCACATGAGTCAAGGCTCGGTTCTTGGCCACACACGCGCTCCGCACCGCATCAGGCCAGAAAGAGTCGGGTAGCCCGGCTTCAATGAGCAACCCGCGTGCCGCCTTCGTGATTGTGCGGTTCGCTCGCTCGGCGATGCCGTTCATTGCAGGGGAGTATGGCATGGTGAGGGAGTGCCGAATACCATTCTTCTTCAGCCACAACCCAACTTCCTTGCTCAGGAACTCTCCCCCTCGATCGGTGCGGATTGAGTTGACTAGACGGTCTTGTTGCCGCTCCACCATCGGGAACCAATCCGTCTTCAACGTTTCAGCCACGTCGCTCTTCTTGGCCAGCACATACACCCAAGTCATGCGGGTGTAGACGTCGACAATGGTGAGAAAATACTCAGCTCTAGCAGCTCCAAGCTTCAGGGGGCCCACCACGTCCATCACCACCTCATCAAGCGGTGCCTTAGCCGTCGCCTCCAAACAAGAGAACGGGAATCGGGTGAACTTGGCTTGCATGCACGTCGGGCAGCTAAGTACCTCATCGGGCTCCCCCTTCACACGTATGCCAGCAACCATCTCATTCTTTACTAGCTGCTGCAAGATGGGCAGGGCCACATGCCCCATGCGCCGATGCAAGGTGAGCCAATCACACTCCCCCGTAGCCGAAGTTGGATTGGAGAATGCCGCGCTCGCAATAGCGCCCCACATACTCTCTCCGTAGTCCTCCTCCGCTGCTGCCTCGGGGTTCTTCTCACCCTTTTGCTGCTCCTTGGCTGCTGCACCTCTCTCCATAGGTTCACCAAGCTTGCTGGTCCCTCCAAGTTTGCACTTCTTGGGCTCCTTCTCCTTAGCGCGACCATCCGCGCAATCGCCGCTACCAATCGCTCCACCTTTGGTGCTGACGCTTGCTGCCACTTGCCTCTCCTTAGGCATTGAGACCACAGGGATCTGCCACATCTCGTTGTAGACATCTCTGTCCTCATGAAGGTCCCAAAGAATCCGATCGCCAAGCCTTGCGGTGTAGGTCTTGGCTCCCTTCGAGTTCGTGTCCATGCCGACCTTTGCTAACCGCCGCACGGAAATCAGGTTGGCAGCAAGGCTGGGCACCCAAAGCACGTTCTTGAGGCCCACCATCGTCCCATAAGCACCCTTAAACATGGCCTTGCCCATGCCTTTCACCTCCGCTCGCTGCCCCAAAGCCGATGTGACATGCTTCACCGGTGACGGTTCGAGTTCGGTAAGCAAGTCCGGGCGAGGTGTCATGCTATAAGTAGCGCCACTATCGATCACCCAATAGTCCAGAGGGTGTAGGGTCACCTTCCCCACAGCTGCTGGCTCCTCAAAGCCTTCATCCTTCTCTGGACCAGTCGGTTCTTGCGTTGACACGAAGTAGAATAGACCCGGGTACCGATCGTTGCTCGGGTCCTTGTCATTGTCTCCGCTCGTCATGTTTGCAGCTCCGCCACCGAGACCACCACGGCCTCCACGACCTCTTGCTCTCCCTCCTCCTACTCCTCTACCCTCCTGGACTTGAGCAGGGGTCCAACCATCAGGGAGCTTGTAGCAATCACGCCACATATGTCCGCTCTTATGGCAATAATGGCATTCGCCGTCGAATCGGCCGCGACCGCGCCCGTAGCTCTTGTCGTTGCTGCCATAACCGCAGCTCCCGCGGCCTCCGCCGAAGTTGCTGCCACCAAACCTTCCTCCCCCTCATCCTCTGCCTCTTCCTCGACCATATCCACGGCCGATGCTCGCTGCCCCAGCGCCATCCGCACTCGCCAACTCACGGCGGCGGAAATCCTCTTGAAGGATAGCTCGCTTCACATCTTCGAGCGAGAGGCGGGGCAAGTCGCGATTCAGGTTGATGATGAGCGAGGACCATGACTCAGGGAGTAGGGCCAGCAACTTGGTCTTCTTTTGGAGCTCACTATAGTTCAAATCCGCTCCCTCAAGCCGCGTCAACAAGTCGAAGAATTTCTGCACCCCTTCTTCAACCGCTTCACCCTCTTCAATTCGTAACGTCGCCATTTGCCGTTCCAACACCACAGCTACCGCCGCTGTTGCAGGAGCGTGTACACCCTTGAGAGCAGCCCATGCCTTTGGTCCCTTCTCTGGTTCACGCTGGAAAGGCTTGATGTGACGGATTTGGCTGCTCCCCAACGCTTGCCCAAGTAGGAGGTAGCCTTGTGCGCTCTTCCGCACCCACGGGCTCTTCTCCGGATCGTTCTCGGGACGCTTCTCCGTTCCTTCCATTACCTCCAGCAGGTCATAGTGGTCAAATATGTTCTCCATTCTGAAGGACCACTCAGCAAAGTTGTCACCATTGAACTTGTCAAGGCCAAACACTCTAGGCTCATCCCTAGATGGGCCAACACTTGGTTGCACGGGCGCCGTGGTTGAATCACGGGGTTGGCTTTGAGCTTGGGCTCCTCCTCTGCCACCAGCACCTCTGCCACCCCTTTCCTCAGGTCCAGCCATTGTCGAAACTGCTCCAAGGGGCTCTGATACCACTTGTTATAGTCACAGTAGGCTCCAATGTGCCTAAAACGAAAGATAGAGTGCACAGTCCGATTTCTGCACAGCGGCTTCAAACGTTCATATCGTTCTGGTGACAGCTTCAAATGACTTGATTCAATTGGATCTAGAGCGTCTTATTGTCGCCTACAATAGGCAATTTAAATCGCACGATTTGACCAAGTATTGACGACACAGCGTTGGTTTGAACGAACGGCACTATGGCAGCCACTATAGTCTTAGAACACAAGATAGGAAGAAGTTTGGAAGAGTTACGAGTTGGGAATGACTCCCAGCTCCTACAAACCCCAAGAGCCGAGGTACAGTGACGTGGAACAGTGCCACATTGTCCCCAACCACGAAGGGTCTCGAACCTACCCTTCACTAGGGCCTACACTAAGTGAAATGTTGTACTACACAAAGTAACGTAACTATCTTCAATATCTTGAGGTGCACCCTTTTGGCGAGCTTCGAAATCACTCGAGGCTTGACACAAAGGCTCGGGCTCTTCATCACAAACTCATCCTTGAGTTCTTGATGGGTCTTCTCCACACACCTGCGACACGCCGAACGTTCGACACAGGACAAAATAGAAACCGCGCGCGAGACAAAAACGACCGCGTAACACGCGTCTAGCGATATCTCGCTATTGACTCGACACACACACTCGACATCATGACTCAACATTCACACACAATTATAAGCATGAAATATATATTATCCCATGCCCTCATACCATTCCATACACACACACATGCACGCACACGGACAACAAGCCGAGTGCAAACCGTAGGGTTGCACCAACAGACCCCGCACCCGCAGGCTCAGCACCCCTAGTAGCACCAGAGTCAACAGCTACCTCGTCAGGCACGATTGCGTCTACCTGGGACACACCTGACGGGGCACGACCCTGACAGGGGAGGGGGTCTACCGAGGGGGGGACCTTGCGCGAGGAAGAGCGGCGGCGGGAGGAGGGGCGCAGTGCGGTAGGGGAAGAGACGGTAGTAATGAACCGACTCGTCAAAAGTCACGGCACGGCAGAACACGGCACGAGGTGGGGTGGTAAAACTGCCAACCAGGCACGTCAGGGGGGAAGCCAAGGATGAGGAAAGTAGAACGAGGATGGATTGACTAAGGAATGAAGTGATACAAATATGCAACCCTAGAAATGTGTACCCCATATGGGCTACCCCACTATAGCCTACACAATATTATAACTTGACACACCCCCATAGGCAAAGTGGGGGAGAACAAGGGGTCACAAGACCAGTCAAGCAAAGCAAAGCAAAGCTCAGGGTGGATCACAACGTCACCACACAGTCCGAGCACAAGGTCAAGGCCAGAAGGCCGGTTCACATGCAGGAGTACACATAGATATATAAGGCTAAACAAGCAAGAGCAGGTATATATATATATGAGAGTACAAGCAAGGTCAAGAGGTGAGCAAGTGAGGCAAGACAGGTACAAGTCCCAGCTGAGTGCACAAGCGCTGATGATCACAAGGCGGAAGTGCCTTGGTGAAAACATCAGCAGTGTTGGCCTCAGACGCCACGTACGCAAGTCGCAACTGTCCACGCTGCTGCAGCTCACGAGCAAGAAAGTAACGGAGAGCAATGTGCTTCGTTCTGTGCTCCAGGCGCTGCTCCCGACACAAGGCCAGCATGGCCTTGTTGTCTACGTACAGCACTGGAGGAGAACCAGGCGGCTCTCCAAGGTCGGTCAGAAGGTAGGTGAGCCAGCGTAGCTCCTGTGCAGCCATGGCCCCGGCGTAGATCTCAGCCTCATAACTGGAGCCGAGAACAGAAGACGAGCGAGTAGCCCGCCACGAAACAGAGCCGGAACCAAGACTGAAGGTGTAACTCTGGGACGACCGCTGAGTAGCCTGGTCGTCAGCCCAAGAAGCGTCCGCGTGCCCAGTGAGGACCACAGGACTCCGCCCTCCAAGCACTAGCCCCATGCCCGACGTACTGCACAAGTAGCGCAACACCCTCTTCGCTGCAGCCATGTGCTCTGGTCGGTGTCTCCCAAGAGCAACATAGCGTGCAAGAATGCTAAGAGGGTATGCAAGGTCAGGTCGTGTGCAGGTCATCAGGTACATGAGGCAGCCAACAAGCTCTGGGTACGGGCCACTCGACTCTCGGACTCATCCGAAGGCAGAGCTGAGAGCGAGTGGCGAGTAGACAGAGGAGTGGCCTGAGGCGAGGAGTACGTGAAGCCGAAGCGCTGAAGGACCTGCTGCACCATGTGTGACTGAGTCAAGGTAATGGTGCGGCGTGCTCTGTCCCGGGTGATCTGCAAGCCAAGGTAGCTGCGCAGTTCACCCAGGTCTGTGCACGTGTGTCTCTTCTGCAGCTCGGACTTCACGTAGGCGAGTCCAGCAGTGTCAGCTGTGGCAAAGACCAAGTCGTCGACGTACACAAGGATGTAGAACGGCGGCATAGAGGTGTCGGTGCGAAGAAAAAACGTCAGGTCAGCAGTAGAGGGAGCAAACCCAAGAGCCGCAAGCGTAGTCCTTAGTGTGTCGTGCCACTCACGCGGTGCGTGGCGGAGACCGTAGACTGGCTGTCGGAGGCTCCACTGGGTGCCAAGAGGGAAAGTCCCAGTGAAGCCAGGTGGACAGCGCAGCCAGATCTCCTCGTGCAGGCTACCCTGCAAGAAAGCAGTGCTGAAGTCAAGAGAGTGAAGCTCGTAGTCACGCTGAGCGGCTATGTGCAGCAGCACCCGAAGAGTGGTCATCTTCAGGGTGGGAGAGAAGGTCTGAAAGTAGTCAACTCCGTGCCGCTGACTAAAGCCACGAGCCACGTATCGCGCCTTGAAGACAGGTGGAGAGCCCGGCGGCCGCTTCACCCTGAAGATCCACATGCCACTAACGATGTTAGGCCCAGGAGGGGGAACCGCGTCAACGTAGGTGCCTGTGGACTTCTAGGAAGCCATCTCTGCATCCATAGCTGCCTGCCACTGAGAGGAGTAGGGACCCTCTACGGCCTCCGCGTAAGAGCGCGGAGTCGGGATGTCTAGTGCATCCGGGTCTCCCTCAGGGGCAAGCAGTACGGACGCGAGATGAGGTGAAGCAGCAGCCAGACACTGGAACTCCTCATGCCTTTCCTCAAGGACGTCTGTGCCAAGAGCACACTCACCCCCGATGGACGGAGGACAGACAGACGCAGACTCAGCAACGAGACTAGCAGCGTAGTCTAGACGACAGCGAGCAGCAAAGTCGACGAGCTCAGCAACAAGAGCAGACGCAGCAGTGGACTCAAAAGAGGGGTCAATGACGACAGTAGCAAGGAGACGCGTGATAGTAGGACTGGCAACATAAAGAGAGTCCGACCCCGGGTCGGCTAGCGCAGGAAGAGAGGACTCAGGAGGAGAAGGCAAAGGGGCACGCAAAGGAGCAGTGGACGGACGCAGAGACATCCGGTGTGTGCCAGGGACAGGAGGAGGACGCTAACGCGAACCGCGACCACTAGCGCGAGCAGCACGAACAGGCGACGCGGGACGAGACGCAGGCTCACGGCGCTCAGCAAGACCTCCAGTAGGACCAGTGTAAGGAGAGGGAGCAGGCAGTGGGGAGGTGGGCGGTAACTGTGACAAAGACCGGACAGGCGGCGGACACTCTACAAGAGGAGAAGTACCAAGAACCTGCTGAAGGAGCGGAACAAAGTACGGCCGAGGCCGCGCGGCAGCTTCAGAAACAGCGGGGACAGCACCACTACGCTTAGCGGCAGCACCAGCGCCAACAGCACCTCCAGCTGTAGGACCTCCAGCAGCACCAGCAGCACCCGCAGCAGGACCACCGCTAGGACTGACAGCAGTAGTCGCAGCGCCAACACCCTCAGCAGCTCCAGCTGCAGCAGAACGCCTCCAGCGCTAGGCAAACCACTCGCGCAGCTCCTGTGGAGAGAGTGGCTCCCGCCGAGACGAAGCACCCGAAGAACCTCCAGGCCCAGCACTGCCAGACGCCACAAGGGGAGGTCCAGCAGCCGCAGGCTCCACACCTCCAGGCTCAGTAGCTCCTGACGTAGCACCCCTAGGCTCAGCACCCCCAGTCGTAGCATCCCCGGTCGTAGTAGCCCCAGGCTCAGCACCCCTAGGCGTAGCACCCCCAGGCGTAGCACCCCTAGTCGCAGCACCCCCAGACTCAGCACCCCCAGGCTCAGCACCCCCAGGCGTAGCACCCCGAGGCTCAGCACCCCCAGTCGCAGCACTCCCAGACTCAGCACCCCCAGCAGTACCAGAGTCACCAGCAACCTCGACCGGATCGACTGCGTCTACCTGGGACACACCTGAAGGGGCAGGACCCTGAGGGGGAAGGGGGTCTACGGGGGGGGGACCTGGTACAAGGAAGTGCGGTGGCAAGGGGAGGGAAGGAGTGCGGTAGGGGAAGAGGCAGTAGTAGGGGACTGACTCGTCGAACGTGACGTCCTGGGACGACGGAACACGACGAGAGGAGGGGTGGTAGAACTGCCACCCTGGTGCGTCAGGGGGGAAGCCAAGGAAGACACAGGGAGCAGCACGAGGGGACAGCTTGTCCGCAGACAAGTCGCGGACAAACGCCCGAGATCCCCAGACACGGAACGCAGACGCATCGCCGACCTTCCCCGTCCACAGCAGAGCTGGGGAGGTCTCCGGCCGGGAGACCCTGGGGTGAACATTGATCTGATGCGCCGCGTACCGAACCGCAAAGGGACACAGAAAATGGGGGGCAGCCGCATGCATCATGGACGTACGAGCGACGTCCATGACCATGCCAATGCGGCGCTCAGCAATCCTTTTTTGCTGTGGAGAGTCCGCAGGCGTAAAGGTCTGGCGGATGCCTCGCGCACGACAGTAGGCTCGCAGAAGGCTAGAGGAGAACTCTCCGCCTCGGCCAGAGTGCAGACGCAGAACAGGAAAGTCCGAGCCGAAGCTCCTCCTGAGCTGGAGACGAGCTGCGCGGATCCAGTCGATCAACACCTCAGTGACATCACCCTTGCTGCGCAAGGGGAAGACCGTGGTGTAACGCGAGTAGTCGTCAACCACCAGCAGGAAGTAGCGCTCGTGACCCTGTCCACGGACGCGGGCCGGGCCCCACACGTCCATGTGAAGCGTCTGCAGCGGAGCCTCTGTCGGGGGAAACTGAGAGGAGTGAGGGGCAGCCCGGAGCCGCCCCTCATCACAAGGGACACAGGAAGGACCAGGCCCCGAAGGAAGGGGAGGGAGGGACTGGGGAAGACCAGAGACAAGGACACGGGAAGCCATGCCCCGAAGACGAGGCAAGGAGGGGTGGCCAAGACGGTGGTGCCACAGGAGTGTCTCGTGAGACAGGAGGCGACACGAGCAGGGCCAGACTCAGGACCAGACCTAGATGTGGCAGCAAACACCTGACCCGACGCAGCTACCTGGCCTGACTCAGGGACAGGAGGAGACTCAGTGGTCAGGGTGTAGAGGCTCGACCCCGGCCGACGCGAAAACGTGGCCAGGTGACGGCCTGTGCGGGCGTCTGAGCAGTGGGTCACCCGCTGACTCGCAGGAGTAAACTGGTGAACCCCCGCATCCTGCAGGTCAGCACCACTCACCAAGTTTGTCGAGAACGAGGGGAGGTAAAGACTAGACAGGGTGCCAGAGGGGGCAGCCGGACACGGGAGGACAGTGGAGAAGTGAGAAAGGACAGGACCCCCAGAGGGGTCAGCCAGGGAGACTGCAACCGGCCGACCAAGCGGCGTGAGTGTGGTGCGGTCTCGAAAGAAGGAGCGAGAAGCCCCTGAGTCAAGTGTGAAGGTGAGGGAGGCCGAAGCCGGCGCAGTACCTGAGAGCGCAGCCTCACCAGTACCTGAGGGTGGAGACGCGCTGGCACCTAGAGCAGCAGCCTCACTAGCACCTAGCGCAACAGTACCAATGCCTGGGTCGGGCGGGAAACACCGGTAACAGTCACCTTCATCACTAATAGTCACAGCATACATGGCAGCAAGGATAGCATCAAAGTCAAGATCATAGATAGCTACACCTGCCCTAGACAGCTCTCCCCAGCGGGGGATCTCAGTAGCCTCGGAGAACTGCTGACGCCAAGCGTCCGTCAGGCGGCCAAAGCAGCGCTGGGTGGGGTGGGCACCCCCACACTGCTCACCCGCGCGGTCGCCTGAGCAAAGGACGTAGGTGCACGGACCAAAACCCCCACCATGCTCACGCTGCGTGTACCACTCACGGAGCTGCTGAGGAGGGGGGATGTCCCGAGAACGCTGCTGCTGCTGCTGCTGCTGGCGCTGACCACCACCAGAACCACTCCGCTGCGAGGCACCACCCCGACCAGCTCCACCTCCTCCGCCGCTGCCGCCTCCACCTCCGCCACCACCTCCGCCTCCGCTCCCACCGCTACCGCCGCCGCCGCCTCTGCCTCCACTGCCGCCACCGACACCTCCACCCCCTCCACCACTCCCACCGCCACCCCCACTCCCCCCGCCGCCTCCACCGCCACCTCCACCACCCCCGCTAGCTCCACCCGCGCCCTTGCCCCCCTTGCCCTTGCCAGAGCGGCGTCTCCCGCTAGGGGCAAACACCGCACTGACCGACTCAAGACCAAGTAGGTCGCCCGCAGCAGCAGAGGCGACAGAGGGCAACAAGGGGGAAGGGGAACACCCCTCAAAGATGGGGGTGCAAGGGTCACCACGAGAGGCTCCTACTGCGACTATGCTCTTCTCCGCTGCTAGGAGGGCCTTCTCTAGGAGGTCAACAGTGAGAGTGGTGGGATAGACTGAGTGGAAGTGGTCCCTGACTACGCGAAGGGAGTCAGGGAGGCGGGTGACTATGTAATAGAGAGTCATGTACATGGGGGGGGGGTTCTTGGTGCAGAACTCAGCAGGAAGCGCGGCGCGGTAGCGAGTGTCACTAGTGCGGAGGTGCGTAATGAGGTCAGCGACTGTGGGAAAGGCAGCAAGGTCAGGGAAGAGGTACGGTAGGATGAGGTGGCTCAGTGCAGCAGTGGCAGGGGAAGAGTAGCGCGCAACTACAGCGTCGTACAAGGTCTGAGCACTCTTGTACTGACTAAAGTGCGCGCGCTTAGTGGTAGGCAGGTGGCGACGCACAGCAAGACGTGCAGCAGCATCGCGGGTGGCCCACTGGGAGCGAACAGTGGGGTCAGCATCAGCAGCAGGGGCAGGAGAGGCGCCAGAGATGAGGTCAAAGAGAGAGAGAGAGACCGTCCGCCCTATCGCACTGTAAGAACAGCTGCAGGTCGTCGACCCAGACCTCAAAGTCAATGGCTCGACCCTCAGCGTCAAAAGCGAGGACACTAGGGGTAGCCATGACAGCAGTAGACCAGCAGTGCAAGCAGTAGGGGAAGGGCACGCAGTGACAGAGGGGCTGTGCTCACCGGACAGGGCTGCTCGGGCGGCTCGGCTGCAGGGCGGCTCGGCGGCTCGGCTGCTGGGCGGCTCGGCTGCACGGCGCCTGGCTGCACGGCGGCTCGGCTGGTGGGCGGCCGGGCGGCTCGGCTGCAGTGCGGCTCGGCGGCAGGGCGGCTCGGCGGCGGGGCGGCTCGCGTGCTCTGCTGCTGGGCGGCTCGGTTGTGCTGCTGAAGGGCGGCGCGGCGGTTGGCGGCTCGGCGGGGCGAGGCGGCACGGGCGGCTCGGGCGGCGCTGCAGGAGTTGAGAGCGGCTGGGCCGTTGAGAAGAGCGTCAGGGCCGCAGCAAACGGGCGGCGGGGCCGCTGGGTAGAGCGGCGGGGCCGCAGGAGAAGGGCGGCAGGGCCGTCGATGAGGGCGGCGGGGCCGCTGAGTAGGGCGACGGGGCCGGAGGAGCAGGGCGGCGGGGCCGCGGAGTAGGGCGGCGGGGCCGCTGAAGCAGGGCGGCGGGGCCGCTGAGTAGGGCAGCTGGGCCGCAGGAGCACGGCGGCGGGGCCACGGAGTAGGGCGGCGGGGCCGCTGAAGTAGGGCGGTGGGGCCGCAGAGTAGGGCGGCGGGGCCGCAGGAGTAGGGCGGCGGGGCCGCTGAGTAGGGCGGCGGGGCCGCAGGAGAAAGGGCGGCGGGGCCGCTGTAGAAGGGCGGCGGGGCCGCGGAGTAGGGTGGCGGGGCCGCGAATGCGGGCGGCGGGGCCGCGCGAACGGGCGGCGGGGCCGCAAATGCGGGCGGCGGGGCTGCGCTAGCGGGCGGCGGGGCCGCACGAACAGGCGGCGGGGCCGCGAATGCGGGCGGCGGGGCCGCGCTAACGTGCGGCGGGGCCGCGCTAACGGGTGGCGGGGCCGCTAGGGGAGTGTGGGGCCGCTAGGGGAGGGTGGGGCCGCTAGGGCAGTGTGGGGCCGCTAGGGGAGGGTGGGGCCGCTAGGGCAGCTCGACGAGGTGAGAGCCCGGAGCGCGACTCGGGCGGAGCGCGCTTCGGGCAGGAAAAAAAAATCTCGATGTGGTGGGCCCTAGGCACAGTTCCCACGGGGGAACCTGCTCGATACCATGAGGAAAGTAGAACGAGGATGGATTGACTAAGGAATGAAGTGATACAAATATGCAACCCTAGAAATGTGTACCCCATATGGGCTACCCCACTATAGCCTACACAATATTATAACTTGACAAAGGAAGACGCAGGGAACAAAACGGGGGGATAGCTTGTCTGCAGACAAGTTGTGGACAAACGCCCGAGATCTCCAGACACGAAACGCATACGCATCGCCAACCTTCCCCGTCTACCGTAGAGTGGGGGAGGTCTCCGGCAAAGAGACCCGGGGCTGAAGGTTGAGCTGATGCACCGCGTACCGAACCGCGAACAGCCACAGAAAATGGGGAGCAGCCGCATGGATCACGGACGTACGAGCAACGTCCATGACCATGCCAATGTGGCGCTCACTAATCCCATTTTGCTGTGGAGAGGCCAGAAGTGTGAACAATTGGCGTATGCCCTGTGCACGATAGAAGGCTCGCAGAAGGTCAGAGGAAAACTCCCCGCCTCTTTCAGAGTGCGGACGCAGAACTGGAAAGTCCGAGCCGAAACTCTCTCTGAGCTGGAGACGAGATGCGCGGATCCAGTCGATCAACACCTCAGTGACCACACCCTTGCTGCGTAAGGGGAAGACCGTGGTGTAACGCGAGTAGTCGTCAACCACCAATAGGAAGTAACGATAGTGACCCTAGCCACAGACGCGGGCGGGGCCCCACACGTCCAGGTGAAGTGTCTGCAGCGGAGCCTCTGTCAGAGGAAACTTGGAGGAGTGAGGAGTAGAGCGCTGCCGCCCCTCGACGCAGGGAACGCAGGTAGGGGCAGGCCCCGGAGGGAGGGGAGGGAGGGACCGGGGGGGACTACAGACAAGGTAACTTGAAGCCATGCCTTGGAGACGAGGCAGGGAGGGGTGACCAAGGCGTTGATGCAAGAGGAGGGTCCGGTGGGACAGGAGACGACACGAGCAGGGGGCAGACTCAGGACCAGACCTGGACGCTGCAGCAAACACCTGACCCAACGCAGCTACCTAACCAGACTCAGCAAGCGGAGGAGACTCAGTAGTTAGTGTGTACAGTCTCGACCCCGGCTGACGGGTAAACGTGGCCAACTGTCGGCCCGTCCAAGCACACGTACAGTGGATCACCCGCAGACTCGCATGAGCAAACTGGTCAACCCCTCCATCGTGTAGATCAGCACCACTCACCAAGTTCATAGAGAACGAGGGGAGGTAAAGACCAGACAGGGTGCCAGAAGGGGCCGGACACGGCAAGACAGTGGAGAAGTGGGCAAGGACAAGACCCCCAGAGGGGTTCGCCAGGGAGACCGCAACCGGCCGACTAAGCGGCGTGAATGTGGTGCGGTCTCGAAAGAAGGAGCGGGAAGCACCCGAGTCAAGGGTGAAGGTGTGTAAGGCGTGAGCCGACGTGGTACCTGAGAGAGCAGACTCACCAGCACCTGGGGCAGAAGATGCACTAGCACCTAGAGCAGCAGCCTCATCAGCACCTAGAGCAGCAGCCTCAATGTCCGGGTCAGGCGGAACACATATGTAACAGTCACCCTTATCACTAGTAGACACAGCATACATGGCAGCAAGAATGGCATCATAATCTAGATCAAAGATAGCAACCCCCGACCTAAGCAGCTCTCCCCAGCGAGGGATCTCAGTGGCGTCAGGGAACTGGAGACGCCACGCGTCTGTCAGGCGGCCGAAGCAGCGCTGGGTGTTGTGCGGGCCACCGCACAGCTCACCAGTGCGGTTGCCGGTACGTAGGCCGTAGGCAACCAGGAGGAAACGACCTAGTGAAGCCAGGAGGGCGGCGCAGCCAGATCTCCTCGTGCAGGCCGCCCTGCAAGAAAGCTGTGTTGAAGTCAAAAGAGTGAAGCTCGTAGTCGCGCTGAGCGGCTATGTGCAGCAGCACCCAAAGAGTGGTCATCTTTGGGGTTGGAGAGAAGGTCTGAAAGAAGTCAACTCCGTGCCGATGACTGAAGCCATCTCTGCGTCCATGGCTGACTGCCACTGAGAGGAGTAGGGACCCTCGATCGCCTCAGCGTACGATCGAGGATTCGGGATGTCTGGTGCATCCGGGTCTCCCTCAGGGGCAATCAGCGTGGACACGAGATGGGGCAAAGCAGCAGCAAAGCACTAGAACTCCTGCTGCCTGTCCTCAAGGACGTCCGCGCTAAGAGCATACTCACCCACGACGGACGGAGGACAGACAGACTCAGACTCTGCAACAAGACTAGCAGCGTAGTCTAGACGATAGCGAGCAACGAAGTTGAGGACCAGTCCAGCAGTGGACTCAAAGGAAGGGTAAGTGACAAAAGTAGCAAGGAGAAGCGTGACCGAAGGACTAGCAGCACGAACAGAGTCACACTCGGGGTCAGCAAGAGTAGGAAGAGAGGAGTCTGGAGGAGATGGCAATGGGACACGCAGAGGGGTAGTGGACGGACGCAGCGTCATCTGGTGTGTGCCGGGGACCGCAGAAGGACGCGGACGCGGAGCACGACTACTAGTGCGAGCAGCACGAACAGGGGACGCAGGACGAGACGCAGGCTCAGGACGCTCAGCAAGACCTCCAGTAGGACCAGCGTAGGGAGAAGGAGCAGATAGAGGGGAGGTGGGCTGTAACTGTGACTGTGACTGGAGAGGCTGTGGACACTCTAAGGGAGGAGCAGGACCAGTAGAGGGCGGTAGACCAAGAACCTGCTCTAGGAGCGGAACGAAGTACGGCCTCGGCCGCGCAGCTCCTCCAGAACCAGCAGGGACAGCACCAGTACCCTCAGCGGCAGCACCAGTGCCAGCAGCACCTCCAGCTCCAACAGCGCCAACTCCAACACCCTTAGAAGCACTAGCGCCAGCAGTACCGCCAGCGCCAACACCTCCAGCAACTCCAGCTCCAGCAACGCCAACTCCAGCACCCTCACAAGCACGAGCGCCAGCAGCACTGCCAGCGCCAACACCCCCAGTAGCTCCATCTCCAGCAGCTCCAGCTCGAGCAGGCTCAGTAGCACCCCCAGACGCACCAGCGTCAGTAGAAACACTAGCACCAACACCCCCAGCAGCTCTAGCACGACCAACTCTAGTAGCCCCTGCAGCACCAGTAGTACCTCCAGCTCCAGCAGCACGGCTCCAGCGGCGGGCAAACCACTCGGGCAGCTCCTGTGGAGAGAGCGGCTCCCGCTTCGACGAAGCACCGCCGGTGGCCACACGAGCAGACCCTGCGCCCCCAGGCTCCGCACCCCGAGGCTCCGCACCCCCAGACCCAGCACCCCCAGGCTCAGCACCCCCAGACTCAGCACCCCCAGACCCGGCATCCACAGGCTCAGCACCTCTAGCAGCTCCAGAGTCAACAGCTACCTCGACAGGCTCGAGTGCGTCTACCTGGGACACACCTGACGGGGCACGACCGTGAGGGGGGAGGGGGTCTACCGGGGGAGGACCTCGCACAAGGAAGAGCGGCGGTTGGGGGAGGGGCGCAGTGCGGTAGGGGAAGAGACGCTAGTAAGACACCGACTCGTCAAAGGTGACGTCTTGGGAGGACCGAACACGCCACGAGGTGGGATGGTAAAACTGCCAACCAGGCGCGTTAAGGGGGAAGCCAAGGAAGACGGAGGGAACACCACGGGGGGACAGCTTGTCCGCAGACAAGTCGCGGACAAATGCCCGAGATTCCCAGACCCGAAACGCAGACGCATCGCCAACCTTCCCGGTCCACCGCAAGGCGGGGGAGGTCTCTGGCAAGGAGACTCGGGGCTGAAGGTTGAGCAGATGCGCGGCGTACTGAACCGCAAACGGCCACAGAAAATGGGGGGCAGCCGCATGGATCATGGACGTACGAGCGACGTCCATGACCATGCCAATGCGGCGCTCAGCAATCCCATTTTGCTGTGGAGAGGCCGGAAGCGTGAAGGTCTGACAAATGCCCTGTGCACGACAGAAGGCTCCCAGACGGGCAGAGGAAAACTCCCCGCCTCCGTCAGAGTGCAGACGCAGAACAGGAAAGTCCGAGCCGAAACTCTCTTTGAGCTGGAGACGAGCTGCGCGGATCCACTCGATCAACACCTCAGTGATGTCACCCTTGCTGCGGAAGGGGAAGACTCTCGTGTAACGCGAGTAGTCGTCAACCACCAACAGGAAGTAACGCTTGTGCCCCTGTCCACGGACGCGAGCGGGGCCCCACACGTCCATGTGAAGAGTCTGCAGGGGAGCCTCTGTCGGAGGAAACTCGGAGGAGTGAGGGGCGGTGCGCTGTCGCCCCTCGATGCAAGGGACGCAGGTAGGGGCAGGACCCGGAGGTAGGGGAGGGAGAGATCGGGGAAGACCAGAGGCAAGGACATAGGAGGCCATGCCTCGGAGACGAGGCAGGGAGGGGTGACCAAGGCGGTGGTGCGAAAGGAGAGTCTGGTGGGACAGGAGATGACACGAGCAGGGAGCAGACTTAGGACCAGACTTGGACGCTGCAGCAAACACCTGACTCGACGCAGCTACCTGACCAGACTCAGCAGTCGGAGGAGACTCAGTAGTAAGTGTGTACAGGCTCGACCCCGGCCGACGGGTGAACGTGGCCAAGTGTCGGCCTGTCCGAGCACACGTGCAGTGGTTCACCCGGTGACTCGCAGGAGTGAACTGGTCAACCCCCCTATCCTGTAGATCAGCTCCACTCACCAAGTTCGTAGAGAACGAGGGGAGGTAGAGACCTGACAGGGTGCCAGAGGGGGCTGCCGGGCACGGTAAGACAGTGGAGAAGCTAGCAAGGACAGGACCCCCAGAGGGGTCCGCCAGGGAGACCGCAACCGGCCGACTAAGCGGCGTAAGCGTGGTGCGGTCTCGAAAGAGGGAGCAAAGATATCTACCTTCTGCCTCAGGAGCTCCAACCAGTCAGGGAGCTCAGCGTCGTCGCCAAACTCTGTACGCCAAGCGTCGCTGAGACGCGCAAAGCAGCGGGACTCTGTGTGACGATGCGTCCCGCGAGTCTGACCGGTCCGGACACCCGTGCTAATAACGTACGGACAGCGAGTAGTACTCAGCGACCCTCCACTCTGAGCGTACCACTCACGAATCTGCTGGGGTGAAAGAGTCTCGCACGGAGAACGCTGCTGCTGCACCGGGCCACTACGAGAAACTCCCAAACTACCCACTCCAGGACGACTCCCACTTCTGCCACCCCGACAACCCCAATTGGTGTACCACTCACGAAGCTGTTGGGGGGTGAGGGACTCACGCGGGGGGCGCTAGAGGAGCATCCTGCCACTACAAGCAGCTGCGGAACTACTCACTCCAGGACGACTCCCACTACGGCCACCCCGACAACCCCAACTAGCGTACCACTCACAAAGCTGTTGGGGGTTGAGGGACTCACGCGGGCGACGCTGGAGCTGCATCTCGCCACGCCTGGAGCAGCAGTAGTAGAAGAACGAGCAGTAGTAGAAAGAGCAGCAGTAACAGCAGTACGGGTAGGGCAGTGCTCACCAGTGGCGAGAAGGGCAGGCGTACGTCGGCGGCAACGGCAAGGCCGCTACCACTGTAGGGCGAGAGCTCCGCGGCAGCTACAGGGTTGGCTACTCCAGTGCCAGCTGCTCCAGGGGCGGCTGTTGCAGTGGCGGCTGCTCCAGAGGCGGCTGCTGCATTGGCGGCTGCTCCAGGGGCGGCTGCTGCAATGGTGGCTGCTCGAGGGACGGCTCCTGCAGTGGCGGCTGCTCCAGGGGCGGCTGCTGCAGTGGCTCCTGCTTCAGGGGCGCCTGCTGCAGCTCCAGGGGCGGCTGCTCCAAGGGCGGCTGCAGCAGTGGCGGCTGCTCCAGGGGCTGCTGATGCAGTCGCGGCTGTTCCAGGGGCGACTGTTGTAGTGGTGGCTGCTCGAGGGGCGGCTGCTCCAGGGACGGCTGCTGTAGTGGCTGCTGCCCCAGGGACGGCTGCTGCAGTGGTGGCTGCTCCAGGGGCGGCTACTACAGTGGCAGCTTCTCCAGGGGCGGCTGCTGCAGTGGCGGCTGCTTCCGGGGGCGGCTGGTGCAGTTGCGTCTGCTCTAGGGGCGGCTCCGCTGCTAGGCTGCTCGCTAGGGGTGACGACGGGGCCGGGTAGGGGCTGCAACGGGGCCGCTAGTGGCGGCGACGGGGCCGCGTAGGGAGCAGAGCGGCGACGGAACCGCGAGGGGCGACGACTGGGCCGCGTAGGGGCGGCGACGGGGCCGCTAGGGGCGGCCGCTGGACCGCGTAGGGGCGGCGACGGGGCCGCGTAGGGAAGAGAGCGGCGACAGGGCTGGTAGGGGCGGCGACGGGGCTGCGTAGGGGCAGCGACGGGGCCGCTAGGGGCGGCAACGGGGCCGTGTAGGGAAGGGAGCGGCGACGGGGCCGCTAGGGGCGGCGACGGGGCCGCGTAGGGGTGGCGACGGGGCCGCGTAGGGGCGGCGACGGGGCGGCGTAGGGAAGGGAGCGCTGACAGGGCCGCGTGGGGCGGCGACGGGGCCGCGTAGGGGCAGCGACAAGGCCACTAGGGGCGGCGACGGGGCCGCATAGGGGCGGCAACAGGGCCGCGTAGGGAGGGAGGCGGCTACGGGGCCGCTAGGGGCGGAGACAGGGCCGCCAGGAGCAGCGCTGAGGCTGCGTAACGGCGGAAATGGGGCCGCTAGGGGCCGCGAGGGGCTTGGAAGGGCGGCAACGGGGCCGTGTAGGGGCGGCAACGGGGCCGCTAGGGGCCGCGAGGGGCCTGGAAGGGCGGCAACGGGGCCGTGTAGGGGCGGCAACGGGGCAGCTAGGGGCCGCGAGGGGCCTGGAAGGGCAGCGACGGGGCCGCTAGGGGCGGCGCGAGGGGCCGTGAGAGGGGCCTCTACAAGAGCTCGACAGAAGGGCAACCCACAAGGCACGCCTCAGGAAAGAGCGACTGGCGCTCCGGTCAGAAAAAAATTCCAGTGGTGGGCCAAAGGAATCGTTCCCACTAGGGAACCTGCTCTATACCATGTGAAGAAATGAGGGATGAATGAACTAGCAAACAGATGGGTACAAGTAGGAAAACCTAAAAGTGTTGTACCCCATATTGTCTACCCCACTACAGCCTACACAGACTATAGCATATGAGTTTGACAAGCTCCCCTCAAAGAAGGGGGTACGAGGGTCACCAGGAGAGGCTCCTACAACGACTATACTCTTCTCAGCTGCCAGGAGGCGCTCCTCGAGGAGGTCAACGGTGAGTGTGGTGGGGCAAACAGATAGGAAGTGGTCCCTGACCGAGCGAAGGGAGTCAGGGAGCCGAGTGACTATGTAGTAGAGGGTGATGTACATGGGGGGGGGGGTTCTTGGCACAGAACTCAGCAGGAAGCGTAGGGCGGTAGCGGGTGTCTCTAGTGCAAAGGTGCGTAATGCGGTCAGCGACTGTGAGAAAGGCGGCGAGGTCAGGGAACAGGTACGGCAGCATGAGGCGGCTAAGGGCAGCAGTGGTAGGGGAAGAGTAGCGTGCAATGACAGCGTCGTACAAGGTCTTAGCTCTCTTGTACTAACTAAAGTGCGCGCGCTCAGTGGACGGCAAATGACTACGGACAGCAAGACGAGCAGCAGCATCGCGTATGGCCCACTGTGAGCGAACAGTGCTGTCATCATCGGCAGCAGGGGCAGGAGAGGCGCCAGACGTGAGATCGAATGGCGAGAGACCGTCTTTCCTATGGCATTGTAGGAAAAGCTGCAGATCATCGACTCAGACCTCAAAGTCGACAGCCAAACCCTCAACATCAAAGGCGAGAACGCTAGGAGTAGCCATGGCAGTAGCAGCAGCAGGCTACGAGCAGTAGCAGCAGGCTAGGAACAGCTCACTAGCAGAGGCGCGTCTTGGCGGTGCTCTTACCAGGGCGGGTGGGTAGAGTTCCGCAAATGGTGGGGCAAGGTCAAGGCGCGCTGTCAGGGACAGGGCCGCGACAGCGGTGGCGGCTCCTGTTGTCAGCGGCGGCAGCGGCGGCGGCTGCTCCTGACGGTGGCGGCGGCGGCCGTCACGGTAGCTGCAGCGGCGGCTGCCGCTGTCGGCAGCGGCTGGTGCAGTCATGGCAGCGGCGACGGCGGCTCCCGCTGTTGGCAGCTGCGGCGGAGGCGGCCCCGGTAGTGGTGGCGGCGGCTGGTACGGTGCGACGGCTGCTGCTGCTGGGGCGGCGACAGCGGGGCGGAAAGGCCGCGAAGGAGCCGTGAAGGGGCCGCAGAGGAGCCGAGAAGGGGCCGCTAAGGGCGGCAAAGGGGCCACGAAGGGCCGTGAAGGGGCCGCGAAGGGAGGCGACGGGGCCGAGAAGGGGCCGTGAGGGGCCGCGAAGGGCGGCGACGAGGCCGATGAGGGGCTGCGAGGGGTCGCGAAGGGCAGCGACGGGGCCGTGAAGGGCGGCGACAGGGCCGCGAAGGGCGGCGACGGGGCCGTGAAGGGGCCGCAAGGGGCCGCAAAGGGGCCGCAAGGGGCCGTAAGGGGCCGCGAAGGGCCGTGAGAGGGGCCGCGAAGGGCGGCGGAGGGGCCGCGAGGGAGCCGCGAAGGGGCCGCGAAGGGCCGTGAGAGGGGCCACGAGGAATCTTAAGAAGGCGCGACGGGCCTCTAAGGGCAGGGGACGCGACTGGAGGGCAGGCACACGGGGCGCGACTCGGACAGGAGCGAAGCGCGCTCCGGGCAGGAAAATAAAAAAATCGAATTTCAGTGGTGGGCCCTAGGAAACGTTCCCACTAGGCAACCTGCTCTATACCATGTTAAAGAACGAGGAATGAATGCACTAGGAAACAGGTGGGTACAAGTAGGAAAACCTAAGAGTGTTGTACCCCATATTGTCTACCCCACTACAGCCTACACAGACTATAGCATACAAGTTTGACAGGTTCCCGTCAATCAAGTGCTCGGTTTGCATTGCGCACGGCAGTGTGGGCACGAACTTCGGCGCCAAAGGAGAAGGGGCGACCGATGTGCAGACCCAAGCAATGCGGAAGCATCAACGCACAAGGAAGCACCACCGCGCTCTGCGCAGACAGAGGACAGCCGAGGCGGCGCTCAAAGCTAACCGCCGGATTGACGACAACCCGAAGGTGAAAGACGCCGAGGAGGAGCGCCTGCTCGCGCTATTTGAGACGGCACTCTTCATCGCTAAGTCCGACGCCCCGATCGAGATGTATGTCGACCTCGTCCAACATCTAGCGCAGCGTGGCACACCAGGCTTCCCAAAGAACAGTTATGGTGCCTACAACACGACGTAAGTGACACTGCTCTAGTACATATCGCCGGGGGTTGTGATATACGTGAAGCTATCACTAACCACACGCGTTGATGCCCGTGCAGGTACGGATTTGAAGAGATCACCACCGCAATAGCGACATACCTTCGACCGCGCCAGAGAGAATTCATTGATTCGAGTCCATTCATTGGTCTGAGCTGCGATGAGAGTACGAACCGCGTCAAAGGGAAGCACATGATTGTGTTTGTAACCTTTCTGCGTGAGCATGCCGTCACCACAGAGTTTCTGACTAACCTCTCTGTCGAGAAGTGTGATGCAGCATCTCTTTATGCCAAGCTCACTGGATTCCTTGACAGTATCAGCCTGCCGCTGGAGAAGGTGGCGGGTATCAGCACCGATGGGGCACCTGTGATGATAGGCAACGGCACGGGCCTCGTTGGGCGTCTTCAACTGGAGATCCCGCACGTGGTGGCTTCTCACTGCATCGCACACATGTAAACTGTTGCTGTGGTGGTGTTGTTGCGGTATGAGATGTGCAACGTGGTATGTCGCAGTGCGAATTCTAACACCTCCACTCGTGCATTTCTACCCGTGGCAGGGAAGCGCTTGCTGCAAAGGAGGCGGCTAAGGCACTACCCGAGCTTGGCATAATCGACGCAGTTATCCGCACAGTGGCGGAAGATCTCGGCAGATCCAGCAACTCCAACCGCAAGTTCAAGGAGCTGCAGGAAGCTTTCACGCATACCAACCTTGAGGTCCAGGGGATCCACAGCGTCCGCTGGTTGAGTCGCGACGATGCAATCGCATGATTCGTCCGCGTTCTGCCTGCTGTCATTGTTATGCTCGAGGAGACGGACAAGACGATGTACCACTTAGTAACGTCGTTCAAGTTTCATTACTTCCTGTTGTTCTTGGCAAATGTGCACACGGCACTCAACGCGCTCAACCTGCTGTTCCAGAAGCGTCAGGTGAGTTGTTGAGTTCCGTTTTGCAGTTCTCTTCTTCTCCCAGGTACTTATCTTTTGTTTCAGTGTACCAATTCTCCCCCCACCAACGGGTCGACCTCACTGCATTGCACTCCCAGGTGAGGCGGACCATCATCTACATGGAGCAGAGGTACCTGAATTGTGGCCAGCAGTTTGGCGGTGGGACCAGCGAGCTGCTGTCTGCTTTCCTCGCGCGGCAGGCCTCGCCCGACTGCCGTGAAGTGACTGTGGAAGGGGTGGACAAGGAGGGTCAGCCCCGGGTACACACGTTCCAGCTGCACGAGGAGGCAGTCAAGGGATACACCACTAGCAGCGGGGACATGCAAGGCTTCTACACCTACTGCCGCTCATTCGCTCTCGAGTTGGTGTACATCCTCGAGCTGCGCTTGGGAGACCTGGCGTGCTTGAACGGGGCGAAGCTCTTCATGCCCCGCTCGTGGCCGAGGGGCGTCAAGGCAAGAGACGCAGAGTGCAAGGAGCACCTGCACGGCCTTGTCCATCTGTTTCAGGCCAAGAACCGGGACACGATCTTGCATAGTGAGCAAGAAATAGAACCCCACTGACCTGCGTGTATGCATTGCCGTTTCCGTGGTTGCGTTGTTCCCATGTTGTGCGCTTGACTTTCTACCCGGTTGTGCTCTCCCATTTTGCAGGTGTCCAGAAGCGTGCGGCACGAGCGGAGCTGCGCACGTTCCTGTCGGTGCTCTCCACTGCCCCCAAAGAAGAGCAGCCCTTTCATGCATGTTTGAAGGCCATCTTGTAGACCAGCTACCCCAACTTAGTCCGTCTGTGGGCTGCGGTCGCTGTTCTGCCTCTCAGGACAGTCGAGTGCGAGCACGGGTTTTCCTGCCAGAATGTGATCAAGTCATGGCGCCGGACGAGTCTTTGCAACACCAAGTTGGGAGATTTGCTGGCAATGAGTCTGCTCGACTACGA
Organism: Closterium sp. NIES-65; assembly: GCA_948144175.1. Taxonomy (NCBI): domain Eukaryota; kingdom Viridiplantae; phylum Streptophyta; class Zygnematophyceae; order Desmidiales; family Closteriaceae; genus Closterium; species Closterium sp. NIES-65. The sequence continues at coordinate 669,601 of CANXME010000062.1, read as the reverse complement.
CATGGAGTGGGATAAGGTGCTGGACATCTGGCGGAGCACCAGGAAAAGGCGCCCCAGCAAGCGCAAGGAGCAAGCTGCGCCACAGAAGGAGCGGTCCAAGGCCAAGTTTGTTAAGGGGAGTGGCCGCCGGGTGGTGGAGGAGGACCTAGACGAGGGCATGTGTAGTTCTGCAGGCGATGGCAGTGAGAGTGATGACGATGCCGGTGGCAATGGTGATGATGTGAGCGTTTCTTCTGATGATGACATGACATGAGCTAGTTTGTTAGTGGTAGATTCAGTCAGCATGCGGTATTGGTGCTGCTGTCTGTGACAATGGTAACTTTGGTTGCATCCATGCACTGTTGCATCAGCTTTGCTTTTTTTGTTATTTTTTTTACACTGCAGGTTCAGTTTAGGAAAAAAATTTACACTGACAGTATCAGTATAAAGAAAACCACCAACGCTGATTTGGACACCTGGTTGGTGTTGGGAACAAATAAGTTAAGCGCCTCTGTCGTGTCAGAATTCAAGACACAAAGCGAAGCAGCTCGAGTCGAAGCATCGCGAGTCAACCCCTGGTGGTTAACGTAACCGTCGGAGGTTACGAGAAAGTCAAAGGTCAGCGACCTTTGACCTGACGCAGCGCGACAGCAAGGACAAACAACTGACTCGACATTGAGCAGTTGCCCGAGTCGCACTGTATCGAACCGCAACAGTAAAAGTAGTTATAATGTCTCTTCATATTCTCTGTACTCATCTATTTATATTCTTGTATCTCTTTGCTTTAATCAACTTACTTTGCCCTCACATACTAGCGCAAGGTGGTTCAAAGACTTTATTCAACGCTTCCGCTATTACAACATCTACTCAGACTTTAACTCTACAAAGATCCTAGGGCGTTTCAGCCCAACAGTTGGCAGGGGCACGCTGATCCATCGGCATACCCTCAAACCAATCTGAGGGCCTGTTTCCCGCCGACGCGTGCCTGATATTGACCACCTTTCTTAAAGAGGGGGGTAGTGTAAGGAATTTTGCTAATTCCTTACTGAGGCACTTCTTACGCGTACAATTCCAACTTTCAGAGTTCAGGCTCGGTCCGTCGACCTCGCCTCCCGAACATCCTCCGCGTCGCCTTCGGGTTTCCCAACCCCAAACCTGCACCCAGCCTTTGCGCGACTCCGCGACCTCGGCCTAGCTAGCTTTGCTATATTATGCCTAGGCCTCGTTGTTTGCTCAGTAGTTGTAATCACTTCCGCGATATTGTATTCTGCACACTCTTCTTTCGTACAACTCATAACACGTAGCATCTTGAGTTGACCAATTCCCCTAAAGATTGAGAGAGACTGGTACATTCAGAAGAGATGTGTACAATAGATGTTAATGGAATGCTTCATGTCAAGATCTAGAGATACTGTAAGAAAGGAGGATTAGGTCAAAGGGGGAGGGATTAAGGAGAGTATTGAGTGAAATATTGTACCCCCTAGCATGTAACTTACTACAGGCTAACTAACAAACTAACAATATAAATATAACTTTGACACTTCATTGGTTTTGTTAACGCACAAATGTATGGCAACAACCAATTTCTTCTAAGGTCCGGATTCAAAAACACCGACTTCTGCCACCTCGGACTGGCCTTGGGCTTTGGCCTTGGGCTTTGGCCTTGGACTGGCCTTGGGCTTTGGCCTTGGGCTTGTTCATAGGCTCTAGCCTGGCTTCACCTTGTTCTTGAAATTGGATTCTCAATTGCCAATACATATGCTAGATGTTAATGAAAACAAAATACCATAACACCATGCCACTTATTCCCTAATACATATGTTTCACAATATACCCCCCCTGGGAAACCTAGTATGGCATCACATTTGTCTTGGGCCCTTTTCATCCTACCATACCATGTGTTTCAGCCTTCAAGACCAAGGCGGCCTTTAAGTTTGATGCTCAATTTGATATCTTTGTGCGATACTATTTCTTCACCTGCTTCCAGGTTAGTCCTAATAAAATCACCGTTCGCTGCAACAGCTTCAATCATCTTGGTGTAGACAAGAGCAGAGTAAGCGTCAGGAGCAGCCAGCATGGCATCCGCCAGCTCCTTGTACGTCTGCCCGTTATCCGCCTTCAAAGTACCGGCGCTTAGCCAAGTGCCGGTGGTTTTATAGCTGTAGCGGAAGGGGGGCGGATCTTTCCTCAAGAATGCCGGCTTTTCTGCCAGCTTGGCAAGCTCAGCGTCTGATAGCGTTTGATTGGCCCACTTGGTGCTGCTGTTGGTCACAATGAGTGCCACGTCAGCACCTTTGGTGAGGACGACGCGGGTGGGCTCGCCAGGGTTGTTTAGACTCATGATGACGCGGTAACGGATGCTGTAGTCCTTAGTGGTGGTGTTGCTGAGGGGGTGGGTGGCAAGGAGAGGCAAGGAGGCGCAACGAGGGGCAAGGAAGGGCAAGGAAGGGCAAGGAGGGGCAAGGAAGGGCAAGGAGGAGCGAGTTTTAGGCCACGAGGCAGGCGGGTAAGGAGGGGCGAAGGATTACAAGAGGCATTTGGATGGAAAACTAAAACGGGACGTGGGAAGAAGTGTGGGAAGTTGAGAGAGTGAGGGGTGAAATGAGGGGAGAAGTGAGGGGGTCGAAGGTAGAGGGGGAAGGGGGAGGGAAGGGATTGAAGGAGAGGCTTACAGGAGCAAGGCAAGGGAAATGCTGCCTTTGGCCTTGACGACTCCAGTGGGGCCAGCGTTGGAGCCAGAAGGGTTCGCCCCCACCACCCCTGCACGACCGTGGGAGAGAAGCCCCCGTGGAAGGCGAGGGCGGGGGAGAGATGGTCGAGAGAGTGGGGAGACGAGGGTGGGGAAGAGATGGTCGAGAGAGTGGAAGGTGGGGGGTCGAAGGTGGGTGAGGACTTTTCAGGCGCCTTAAAAATCAGCATTGGAGCCAGAAAGATGTGGCCCCTGAACTAATGTGGGAGAGCAGCCCACGTGGAAGGCGAGGGCAGATGGTGAGGGTGGGGGAAGGATAGTGAGAGCATGAAAGGAGGCAGGAGAGGGACTCCTCGGTATATTAGGCATGGGGGTGAAGGTGAGACGAAGGTGGGGAACAGATGGTGAGGGTGGGCGGGGGAATGGTGAGAGGATGAAAAGAGGCGGGGGAGGGGACTCCTTGGTAGAACAGGCATGGGGGTGAAGGTGAGACGAAGGTGGGGAAGAGATGGCGAGGGGGGGGGGGGGGGGGGGGGGGGGGTGAGTGAATGGAAGGAGGCGGGAGAGAGGATTCCTTGGTAGAACACGCATGGGTGTGAAGGTGAGGAGGTGAGGGAGAGATGGTAAGAGAGTGGACGGCCCGTCAAGTGCAGGCGAGAGGTGGAGAGCAGGCGAGAGGAGGAGAGCAGGCGAGAGGAGGAGAGCAGGCGTGGGAGCGAAGGTGAAGAAGGTCAAGAGATGATGAGAGTGGGGCGGGAGCGAGTTGGGAGTGTATAGGGAGGGGGAAATGCAGGAGAGCCAGGACTTCTTACCGACTTTAACGAGCTCCCCCTTCTTATTGTCTTCCTTCTTTGTGCCTGCTGGGAGCGGATCGTTCATAAACATCCCACTCGCTGCCCCCGCCGTAAAAGACGCCGTCGTGAACCCCCCATTATAGTCTCTTGCCGACGTCATCATCGCATCCACCAGCTCCTTCACAGTCGTGCCATCCGCAAATGATTGTGTACTCGCTTTAAGCCACGTCCCCTTCAAAGCATAGGTGTATGTGGGTGTGATCGTTTTGTTCATTAACAGAGTTGGAGGTGGCGGGGGTGGTTTATCCTTCCACGGGGCTTTGGCCCCGGCAATCTCGAAGACGGTGGTTCCTGCATTCCCCGCCTTGCCGAGCGCGATGAAGGCGGAGGTCGGAGCGCCCAGTTTGGAGGTGGAGACGAGCGCTTGGTAGTGGACGTTGTAGTCTCCGCCCAACCTGACGGATCCAGTCGGGTTCTCATAAAGCGAGCGAAAGAAGGGAGTAATGATTGGTTGCATGCCTACTCAGAGAGATGAAAGCAACATTGGGTGAGATAACTGACGAGCTGGAAGTATGAGGGGCCGGGTTTCGTTAGTAGATACGGGAAACGAAAAGCGTCGACAGACGAGGCATCACACTGGTGCCCGCAACCGCCGGGATGATATCGAAAGTAGCAGTCGGGCTTACTCAAAGACGGCGAGGCAGATTCGACCGCTGGCGTTTTTGTCACCCGACGTCCCCATAGCGGAACCTTTCAGGTGCGCGGCGAGAATGGCTGTGCAAGGGAGAGGAGCGGCGGAACGACGTGAAAGAGAGAGAGAGATAGAATAGCGGAAAGGTGCAACGGACTTTAAAGGATCCTTCGGATTGAGATTCCAGAATATGGTCGCTTGGAAGACGTGCTCCTAAAGATTTGCAAAAGTCTTCTCCGTCTTACCAGTCAAATGACCGAGAGCCGCAGCCTTCTCGGGATTGGGCAACGGGCACGGACCCGCGCCAATGGGACCCGCGTTTATCGCTGCCCACATGGAAGAAAGTCACGTTTGGAATTAAACATGTGAAATACATGAGAAATAACATCTAGGGATTACAATACGAAGCTTTTCGCTGTAATGCTTCGTGAAAGTTAACTGCTTTGAATCTGACAGCAAGAAACGGCGAATGTGACAGTTGTGGGCAGGCACAGATCCGCATCACTCACTACTAGCACATGCGGTGAAGACTAGTAAGAGAAGTATCGAAACGTCATGGTAACGTTGGAGCCCCATCGCAAACTGAAGCGCCTAGCGGATGAATCGATCCTAGAATGTATTACGGTGGTTGGCTCGTTGACGAGGTAAGATAGAGAGTCTGAAAGCTTGAATGCAGAAACGAGCAAGCAGCCTTGTGGCATTTATGCTTGGCAAGAACAGGAGGGGAACGTGTTCAGACATGAGGGCGTTACAAAGCCGTTCCGTAGGGTGCTCTTTTGATATAGAGTGGTGTAAAACTGATATGCCTCGGTTCCATGACCAGGGAGTAAAATGCCTTGCTTGTCACGCTGTGGGAAACATCGAGAATGCGCTGTCGTGTGGACAGCACATTCAAGCGAACGCACATGGCGGGGTACCTGGCGGGAATGCCGTGGTTGAGGAGGGTAGAACTGTAGCTGCAAAACCTTCTAGGCAAGCAACAAATTCAGGAAAATTCCATAGCTGAGAAGCTTGCGCATTGCCGCAGAACACGGAACCCAGTGCCCGAATTACAACCTGGGCCCAGTTTGCGAAAACCGTACCTGAGTTGTTACCTGATTTGCTCGGGTGAGTTTCGAGAAAAACAGGCAAGTCCTGGGACCACACGCCAAATTCCTTGGCGATTTATTTTGAAATATCGTGATTCGTTACACTCGTCAGTTTGAGCTGCGATCGCAAGAGCTAACTGGCAATTTTGGCGCGACTAGATTTCTGACTGCAATGCAATTTCTGAATGTTGTCGCGCTACCAGAAATTGAGCCCAGCAGCTCGGCGAAATTTTCAGTTCGGACACCTTGTTCGCCGAAGCTCGCCACATCTCGATTCGGAAAACCGCGGTTCGGCAAAGATAATTCGGGGTCCCCAAACACCAGATGATCCGAAGCCGAGACTACGCCCTACACGTCATGGCGCGGTGAGCTGCCTCCTGGTCAATACGCACCTAAAGAAATGATACAGCATGGTTTGAGCCGTCGATTTGGAAGGGTCTGCACTGATAATATATAACCAGTGAACGAGCCTTATCGGCACCTCCTCTGGATACGAGCACGTAGGACCATGAATCGCGGATGTGAGACCGTAATCCAACTCTTACAGGGCCCGCGTCAACTTGTTACAAGTAGCAAAATCTCTTACCGCCGTCACTTCAGAACGTAAAGTTCGCGCTCATAAACTCCCGCCTCGTCCGCAGCTTTTTTCCACGCTCGCGGTATTGACGGCAGAACCAGCGTGTCCTCGCCAGCTTATGACCTAGCCGTCGCAATGTGGGCCCGTAGCATCTCCGCCCCGTAGGTTCTCCTCATCCGTCTCGTCTCCCCCGTCGCATTTCGTCCCCGTCGCTTTTCGTCCCCGTCCCATCTCGTCCCGGTCGCATTTCGTCCCCGTCGCAGCTCGTCCCCGTCGCATCTCGTCCCCGTCGCATTTTGTCTTCGTCGCACTTCGTCCCCCGTTGCAGCCCGTCGCATCGTCCCCGTCGCAGCTCGTCCCCGTCGCATTTCGGCCCCGTCGCCGCCCGTCTCCGCCGCTTCTCCTCGCCGTCGCACCACTAGAGCTCGCCTTTGCCTCCTCGTCTCGTTTCCCCACACCCGTCGCCTCTATCCCGTCCCCTCTCCTCCCTGTCGAACTTCGTGCCTCCTCTTGCGTTCCTTCTCCAGCCCTTCCCCCCTTTCTCGCTTCCGCCCTTCATCCACACCTCTCTTCTTCCACTCTTTCCCACCTCCCTACGTCCCTACCACCAGGGGAAGTCTCCCTTCCGCCGGTACACCATGACTCACATGATCAAGTCCGGCTCGCTGGCTTCTCGACCCCGCTGCCACCCGGCCTCCGTGTCCCGCGATCCTCCCTTCTCCCATTCTCGCATTCTCCCTTCCAGCCCTACCCACACCCCTTCAGCACCTTCCTAGTGCCGCCCTTCCGCCCCTCCTACCTACCTTTGTTGACTCTCATTTCTCCATCCTATGCCGTTTCCCCCACCCCTCTCTTTTCCCCTTGGTGTTCCTTCCCCATCGTGTTTGACTTCTCCCCTGCCCCTGTGCTCTGCTCCTCACCCGCGCCACGCACCTGCCCCCTGGTTCCCCTTTCCCGGCGCAAGTGCATTCCCCTGTGACTGCCGTCCGACCCTCTCCAATGCGCACACCTCTCCGCCAACCACATCGCATGACGTCCCGTCGCATCCCGCACGCATGCGTCACTGCGCCCGCGCTGCAGGTCGGAGAAGGAGCGGCGGTCCAGCTATGCACCCCAGGCATGCGTGCGGTACGACGGCGTCTACCACATCGAGCGCTGCTGGCGCAAGAAGAGTAAAGTGGTGAGGAAAGGGGGAAGGGAGGGAGAGGGGAGGGGGAAGGGAGGGAGAGGGGAGGGGGAAGGGAGGGAGAGGGGAGGGGGAAGGGAGGAGAGTCGTGGTGAGAAAGCGTCGGAAGGGGCCATGTGTTGAAATGGCGAGAGCACCGTGTTGAAATGGTGAGAGCACCGTGTTGAAATGGTGAGAGCACCGTGTTGAAATGGTGAGAGCACCGTGTTGAAATGGTGAGAGCACCGTGTTGAGGGCGAAAGCAGGGTCGCCATGAGTAGGAGCGGAAGGGAAGTCACTTGGGTTCGTGGGTGTTATCGCAAGCGCAAGTGCGAGAGGAATGAGCAGCGCCTCTGTCCTCCCCTGCTGCTGCAACACCCCCCCACCTGCAGGGCTTCCTCGTGTGTCGCTACCTCTTCGTGCGCTGTGACAACTCGCCCGCCCCCTGGACCAGGTCCGTACCCCTCTACCGCCCATACCAGGTCCGTACCCCTCTCCTCAGCCCATACCAGGTAGGTACCCCCCAGACCAGGCACTGACAGGCCCATCACACTCAGTGCGCGCCAAGCAGCTCTGGCCATCCATTCTCTCCCGTGTGGCCCGCTTGGCCCTCGTGTCCCTCACAGCACTCTCCTGCTCAATTCCCCATCACTTCGTTAACCTCTCCCATTCGAAACGTCACACAGCATCTTTCCTCCCTTTCTCTAAACACAACCGCGCTTCTCTCCCCTCGCACTCCCCCCCACTCCTCTTTCCCCAGTGACGACGTGGGGGACAGCCCGGGGAGGAAGCTGCCGCAGGTGGCGGAGTTGAAGCAGGCAGTGGACGTCACAGAGCGCACCGGCCCGCCCGCCTGGGACTGGATTGTGAGTGCGTTGATGTGTGTGGGTGGGTGTGTATGGGTGCGGGATGAGTGGCGCAATTTGGAGTGACTTGTGAGCGGCGCGTGCGGGGCTTGCTTGTGAGTGGCACGGGGTGACAGCTGCTAATGTTTCTTTGTTGGGATGAACACGCATGCTTGATGCGTGCTTGATGCGTGTGACCGCGATGCACTCAAGCACGAGCCAAACCGAAGAATCACCCGCACCCGGCAAGCCCCCCCTCACAAGCCAAGTCAACCAGTCTCGAGCTGGTTTGGCGGTAAACGGTGCACACTCAAGGCTGTTCCTCCCATGCTCTCACTCCCGCGTCCACAGGAGGAGAAGCAGCAGTGGGGGTGGGTGCGCGCGCCCCCAGCATGCACCAAGCCCATCGGTGGCACCAGCACAGCATGGCGCTCCGCCAAGCGCCTCGCGGTGGGCAGCACAGCCGAGGCCGTGACAGTGCATTCCCGCGCAAGTGCATTCCCCTGTGACTGCCGTCCGACCCTCTCCAACGCGCACACCTCTCCGCCAACCACATCGCATGACGTCCCGTCGCATCCCGCACGCATGCGTCACTGCGCCCGCGCTGCAGGTCGGAGAAGGAGCGGCGGTCCAGCTATGCACCCCATGTCAGAATTATGTTTATTATAACTGCATGTAGTTCTAGCTGTAGTGTAGTTATTAAATTTGTAGGTGGTGCACCTCTTCATTTGTTTCCTTTGCTATATGTACTTCGAAATCCATAGTGAAATCACACATTCTCCCAACTTCTCTTCCAACTCACTCGAACCTCACCCTAGGCAAAACCCGCTCGACATCCTAGTTGGGCCTAGGCTACTAAGCCTAGGCCCTAGTTAATCTTAACTCATTCTAGTTCAACTCTCAACATGCTATCAGAGCGCGTTACGACTTGGCCTGTGGGCCCGCCTCTTGCTTCCGCTGCTACGCTTTTTCTGTCGCGCGCCTAGGGCGCGTGGCGAATTTTTATTGTCCCGCCCCCCGGGCGTGTGACTCCTTATCTGCCCGTCGCGCGCCCCGTGGCACGCGACGGTGCCCTAAATCTGCCCGTCGTGCGCCCCGTGGCACGCGACGGTGCCCTGCTCGTCGTGCGCCCCGTGACACACGATCGGGCCCTACACTTACTCTTACCCGTCGTGCGCCCCGTGGCACGCGACGGGCCTTTCCGCACCCGCTCTCCATTCAGCCGCCCCTGAGCTACCCGGTCCAACACATTGAAGCCGCTCTGCGACTTTCTTCCCGCCCACCCCCTCCTTTTTTTTCTCCCTGCAGCCGTGGGGGGGAGGGTATGGGGGTGGCGGGTGTTGGGGTGTTGGGTCGTTCACTTCCCTTCCCCTCCTCCTCCTTTCGTTCCCACTGCTGCAACTGCCGCTGGGGGGGAGGGTGTGAGGGTGTGGGGGAGCAGGGGGAGTGGCACCGGGGTGGCGGGTGTGAGGCAACCAGCAGCCGTCCCTCCACCTCTCCTCTCTTCCCCCCCTCTCTGCTGCTCCTGCAGCAGTGTGGGGGAGGGGAAGGAGGAGGGTGAGGAGATGGAGGGGGTAACCATTCAAAGTTAGCCCGCCTGCAGTACCTGCTGTTGCTTGTTTTATTGTTCGTTGGTGTACCTCTGCAGGTTGTGCTCTGCACTTAGCTATTCCTGCATGCAGTTACGGGGGGATGTCAGAATTATGTTTATTATAACTGCATGTAGTTCTAGCTGTAGTGTAGTTATTAAATTTGTAGGTGGTGCACCTCTTCATTTGTTTCCTTTGCTATATGTACTTCGAAATCTATAGTGAAATCACACATTCTCCCAACTTCTCTTCCAACTCACTCGAACCTCACCCTAGGCAAAACCCGCTCGACATCCTAGTTGGGCCTAGGCTACTAAGCCTAGGCCCTAGTTAATCTTAACTCATTCTAGTTCAACTCTCAACACCCCAGGCAGGCGTGCGGTACGACGGCGTCTACCGCATCGAGCGTTGCTGGCGCAAGAAGAGCGCCGTGGTGAGAAGGGGGAAGGGGGGTGGGTAGTACACGGTGAGTGGGGCATGGTGAGTGGGACATGGTGAGTGGGGCATGGTGAGTGGGACATGGTGAGTGGGATGTGGTGCGTTGGAATGACGCCACAGGCGGGCGTGCAATGATGGCGTCTACCTCATCGAGTGCTGCTGGCGCAAGAAGAGCGCCGTGGTGCGTTGGAGAGGGGGAGTGTGGAGGTGCGTTGTGAGTTCGGGGAAAGGAGACGTGGTGAGGAAAGGGGGGGAAGGGAGCGTGATGACTGTTGTAGGTGGGTGGACGTGTAGAGTGGGAGGGAACCTTGGAATTATGGTGTTGCTGCCAACGCAAAAGCACAATCGGAATGAGCATCGCGCATGTCCTTTTGTGCTGCACGCCTCTCTGTTATCTCATACCCACAGGGCTTCCTCGTGTGTCGCTACCTCTTGGTGCGCTGTGACAACTCGCCCGCCCCCTGGACCACGTAGGAGCACCTCTCCACCGCCCATACCACGTTCTGCTCCCTGCACACTCAGGGCGCGCCAAGCTGCTTAGTCCATCCATTCTCTCTCGCTTGGCCCGCCCTGCTTGTCTCCATTATCCCCTCCTTGCCTCCCCTTGCTGATCCCATGCTCTCCCCCTTCTTCCTCCTCTTCTTCCCCCTCTCCCCCCTCTTCCTCCTCTTCCACCCCCGCTCACCCCTCTTTCCCCTGCCCCCTGTCCCCTGCCCCTGTCCCCTGCCCCTGTCCCTGCCCCCTGCCCCCCGTGTGTGCGACGCAGTGACGACGTGGGGGACAGCCCGGGGAGGAAGCTGCCGCAGGTGGCGGAGTTGAAGCAGGCGGTGGACGTCACCAAGCGCACCGGCCCGCCCGCCTGGGACTGGATTGTGCATGGGTGGGATTGCATGTGTGTGCATGCGTGCACACGTGTAACTGGATAACACACACTCAAGCCTGTCCTTCCTGTGCTCTCTTCTCACGCCCACAGGAGGAGAAGCAGCAGTGGGGGTGGGTGCGGCCGCCCCCAGCATGCACCAAGCCCATCGGTGGCACCAGCACGGCATGGCGCTCCGCCAAGCGCCTCGCGGTGGGCAGCACGGGCGAGGCCGTGAAGAAGCGCAGAGCGCTGGCACAGAAAGCAGCTCGCTAAAGGTGAGCGGGGTGGGAGATGCGATTGGTGTGTCTCTGAGACGCCTAAAAGAGAGGCTAGCGGTGGCAGCACGGGCGAGGATGTGAAGAAGCGCAGAGCGCTAGCACAGAAGCGGCTTGCGAAAGGTGTGGCAGGCTGGGTGATGGGAGGGTCTGGGCTGTGGGTCGTGACTAGTATGATCCTGCCTGCTGGGGGATTGGGGCTGGTTGTGGCATGACGAGGAATGAGAGTGCATGAAGCTGTGACAAGCAGCTAAGAGAACTCGTTTCTTCTCGCCCCTCCCTTCCACCCCTCCTCCTCCCCTCCCCTCAGACTTCGCGTGTCTGCTGTGTGGGGGAGTGCTGCGCGCCCCGGTGTCCACGCCCTGCCAGCACAGCTTCTGCCTCGCGTGCCTGCAGCAGCGCTTCCACGGGCAGGCCGACACACGCGACCGCTCCAAGACCGCGGGGCGGTCGCTGCGCGCACAGAAGATCGTCAAACAATGCCCCGCCGCACGCTGCACCGCTGACATTGCAGACGTGCTGTCCCGGCTGCAGGTGAGGGAAGGGGGTTTGGGGGGCAGGTGCAGGTGAGGGAAGGGGGTTTGGGGGGCAGGTGCAGGTGAGGGGATGATGGGTTCAGGTGAGGTTGTGAGGCTTTGCACGGGGAACGGTGATTTAACAATTCCCATTCTCCCTCATGTCCCACCGCTTTTGCAGCATCGCTCCTCCTCTCACATCAGCCCGGCATTGTCCTTTGCACGACTTCTCTCTTTGCCACGCTGTCGCATTCTCATTCCCTCTCCCGCACGCTCTCTCCTCTTGCAATCGCCGCATTCTTCTCACATCCCTCTTTGCCACGCTGCCGCATTCTCTGCCCCTTGCACCCCCACCTCACCCCCTCCTTCCATGACGGCAGGTGAATCACGACATGGCGGATTTGATCGCCATGCTGCTTGCAGAGACGAATGCACCAGATGCAGAGGAGGGGGAGGACGCAGGGGAGGGCGGTGAGGAGGATGGGGAGGAGGGCGCAGAGGGAGAGGAGGATGAAGAGGATGAGGGGAAGGGCAGTAGAGGTAAGGACGAAGGGAAGGAACGCGATGGTAGCATGGAAGGTGCAGGAGAGGAGGGGGTGAAGGAGGAAGGGGGGAGCACGGGGGTGCAAGTGTTAAATGCGATTGGTGCTGCGGGGAGCGGAGGTGGTTCAGGTGAGGGGAAGGCCAAGGGCGCGCAAGGAGAGGTCGATGGGGGAAGGGAAGGCAGTGTTGATGGCGGAAAGGCTGGGGGAGGAGGTGCGTTGAGTGCCACTTCAGAGGCACTGGTGGCGTGCAGCTCGCTGGCAGCCGCTTCAGAGGGGTTGCGGGAAGTGATGAGGGCCTGCCCGTGCGAGACATGCTGGTGCTGGGAGGGGGAACGGGGGGGTGTGGGGGGAGAATGGTGCTTTGTGCGAAGGGGGAGAGGGGGGAAGAATGGTGCTTTGTGCGAAGGGGGAGAGGGGGGGAGAATGGTGCTTTGTGCGAAGGGGGAGAGGGGGGGAGAATGGTGCTTTGTGCGAAGGGGGAGAGGGGGGAAGAATGGTGCTTTGTGCGAAGGGGGAGAGGGGGGAAGAATGGTGCTTTCTGCGAAGGGGGAGAGGGGGGAAGAATGAAGCTTTCTGCGAAGGGGGAGAGGGGGGAAGAATGGTGCTTTGTGCGAAGGGGGAGAGGGGGGAAGAATGGTGCTTTGTGCAAAGTGGGAGAGGGGGGAAGAATGGTGCTTTGTGCGAAGGGGGAGAGGGGGGAAGAATGGTGCTTTGTGTGAAGGGGGAGAGGGGGGAAGAATGGTACTTTGTGCGAAGGGGGAGGGGTGGAAGAATGGTGCTTCGTGCGAAGGGGGAGAGGGGGGAAGAATGGTGCTTTGTGCGAAGGGGGAGAGGGAGGAAGGTGGGTGCAGAATGGTGGGAGGACATGTGGCTTTGTGCCGTGGTGGATGGGTTGCTGGTGGATGTGTTGCTGGTGGATGGGTCCAGCCTTGCACTCGAAGTGGCTTCAGATCATATATAAAGGTAAACAAGCAAGTGCAGGTATAGAAAGATCATAGTACAAGCAAGGTCAAGAAGTGAGCAAGTGAGGCCAAGTAGGCACAAGACCTAGCATCGTACAAAAGCGCTGATGATCACAAGGCGGAAATGCCTTGGTAAAGATATCAGCAGTGTTGGCCTCAGAGGCCACGTAAGCAAGGCGCAGCTGACCACGCTGCTGCAGCTCACCAGCAAGGAAGTAGCGAAGAGCAATGTGCTTCGTTCTGTGCTCCAGTCTGTGCTCCCGACACAAGGCCAGCATGGCCTTGTTGTCTACGTACAGAACTGGAGGAGAAACAGGCGCCTCTCCTAGGTCAGTCAGCAGGTAGGTGAGCCAGCGTAGCTCCTGTGCAGCCATGGCCCCCGCGTGGATCTCAGCCTCACAACTGGAGCTGAGAACAGAAGACGAGCGGGTAGACCGCCACGAAACAGAGCCGGAACCAAGGCTGAAGGTGTAACCCTGTGACGACCGCTGATGAGCCTGGTTCTCAGCCCAAAAAGCATCAGCGTGACCTGTGAGGACCACTTGATGTCGCCCTCCAAGCACTAGCCCCATGCCCAACGTACTGCACAAGTAGTGCAACACCCTCTTCACTGCAGCCATGTGCTCTGATCGGTATCTCCTAGGAGGAACATAGCGTGCCAAGATGCTAAGAGGGTATGCAAGGTCAGGTCGTGTGCAGGTCATCAGGTACATGAGGCAGCCAACAAGCTCTCGGTACGGGCCACTCGGCTCTACGGACTCATCCAAAGGCAAAGCTGAGAGCGAGTGGCGAGTAGACAGAGGAGTGGCCTGACGTGAGGAGTGCGTGAAGTTGAAGCGGTGAAGGACCTGCTGCACCATGTGTGACTGAGTCAAGGTAATGGTGCACTGTGCTCTGTCCCGGGTGATTTGCAAGCCAAAGTAGCTGCGCAGTTCACCCAGGTACGTGCACGTGTGTCTCTTCTGCAGCTCGGACTTCACGTGGGCGAGTCCAGCAGTGTCAGCAGTGGCAAAGACCAAGTCGTCGACGTACACGAGGATGTAGAACGGCAGCAGAGAGGTGTTGGTGCGCAAAAACTGCGAAGGGTCGGCTGTAGAAGGAGCAAACCCAAAAGTCGCAAGTGTAGTCCTTAGTGTGTTGTGCCACTCATGGGGCGCGTGGCGGAGACCGTAGACTGGCCGCCGGAGGCTCCACAGGGTACCAGGAGGAAACGACCCAGTGAAGCCAGTTGGGCGGCGCAGCCAGATCTCCTCATGCAGGCTGCCCTGTAGGAAAGCTATGTTAAAGTCAAGGGAGTGAAGCTCATAGTCCTGCTGAGTGGCTATGTGCAGCAGCACCCAAAGAGTGGTCATCTTCGGGGTGGGAGAGAAGGTCTGAAAGTAGTCAACTCCCTGTCGCAGACTGAAGCCTCGAGCCAGGTAACGCGCCTTGAAGACAAGCGGAGAACTCGGCGGCCGCTTCACTCTGAAAATCCACATGCCATTGACGATGTTCGCCCCAAGTGGGGGAACCTCGTCAATGTAGGTGCCTGTGGACTTCTAGGAAGCGATCTCTGCATCCATGGCTGACTGCCATTGAGAGGAGTAGGGACCCTCGATTGCCTCAGCGTACGATCGAGGAGTCGGGATGTCTCGTGCATCCGGGTCTCCCTCGGGGGCAATCAGCGTGGACACAAGATGGGGCAAAGGAGCAGCAAAGAACTGGAACTCCTCCTTCCTGTCCTCAAGGACGTCCGTGCTAAGAGCTCACTCACCCTCGACGGACGGAGGACAGACAAACTCAGACTCAGCAATGAGACTAGCAGCGTAGTGTAGACGACAGCGAGCAGCGAAGTGAACAAGCTCACCAACCAAGGCAGACACAGCAGTGGACTCAAAGGAAGGGTCAGTGAAAACAGTGGCCAGAAGACACGTGACAGTAGGACTAACAGCACGAAGAGAGTCAGACTCAGGGTCAGCAAGAACAGGAAGAGAGGACTCAGGAGGAGACGGCAACGGGACATGCAAAGGAGCAGCGGTAGGACGCAGTGCCATCTCGTGTGTGCTGGGACTGCAGGAGGACGCGGACGCGGAACACGACGAATAGTGCAAGCAGCGCAAAGCGACGACGCAGAACGAGACGCAGGCTCACGACGCTCAGCAAGACCTTCAGTAGGACCAGTGTAGGGAGAAGGAGCAGGTGGGGGGGAGGCGGGCTGTAACTGTGACTGCGACTGGACAGGCTGTGGACACTCTAAGGGAGGAGCAAGACTAGTAGAGGGCGGGAGACCAAGAACCTGCTCAAGGAGCGGAACAAAGTACGGCCTCGGCCGCGCAGCGCCTCCAGAACCAGTAAGGACAGCACCAATACCCCCAGCAGATGCACCAGCGCCAGCAGCGCCAACTCCAGCACCCTCATACGCACTAGCGCCAACACCCCCAGCAGCTCCAACTCGAACAGCTCTAGCAGCACCAACTCCAGCAGGACCGCCAGCTCCAGTACTGCCAGTAGCTCCAGCAGGACCAACTCCAGCAGCCCAAGCAGCACCTCCAGTCCCAGGAGCTCCAGTACCGCTAGTACGAGCACCTCCGGGACCAGCGGCAACAGTAGTACCTCCAGCTCCAATAGCACGGCTCCAGCGCCAGGCAAACTACTCGCGCAGCTCCTGTGGAGAGAGTGGCTCCCGCCTCGATTAAGCACCGCCGGCGGATGCACGAGCAGACCCAGCGCCCCCAGGCTCCGCACCCCCAGGCTCAGCACCTCCAGGCTCAGCACCCCCAGACTCAGCACCTCCAGGCTCAGCACCCCCAGACTCAGCACTTTAGGCTCAGCACCTCCAGACCCGGCACCCGCAGGCTCAGCAGCTCTAACAGCACTAGAGTCAACAGCTACCTCGACAGGCTCGACTGCGTCTACCTGAGACACACCTGACGAGGCAGGACCCTGAGGGGGGAGGGGGTCTACCGGGGGAGGACCTGGCGCAAGGAAGAGCGGCGGTGGAGGAGGGGCGCAGTGCGGTAGGGGAAGAGACGGTAGTAAGGCACCGACTCGTCAAAGGTGATGTCCTAGGAGAACAGAACACGGCGCGAGGTGGGGTGGTAAAACTGTCAACCAGGCGCGTCAGGGGTGAAGCCAAGGAAGACGCAGGGAACAGCACGGGGGGACAGCTTGTCCGCAGACAAGTCGCAGACAAACACGCGAGATCCCCAGACCCGAAACGCAGACGCATCGCCAACCTTCCCCGTCCACCGCAAGGTGGGGGAGGTCTCTGGCAAGGAGACCCGGGGCTGAAGGTTGAGCTCATGTGCTGCGTAATGAACCGCAAATGGCCACAGAAAATGGGGGGCAGCCGCATGCATCATGGATTTACGAGCGACGTCCATGACCATGCCAATGCGGCGCTTAGCAATCCCATTTTGTTGTGGAGAGGCCGTAAACGTGAAGGTCTGGCAGATGCCTTGTGCCCGACAGAAGGCTCTCAGACGGGCAGAGAAAAACTCCCCGCCTCTGTCAGAGTGCAGACGCAGAACAAGAAAGTCCGAGCCGAAACAGTCCCTGAGCCAGAGACGAGCTGCGCGGATCTAGTCGATCAACACCTCAGTGACGTCACCCTTGCTGCGCGGTGGGGGTACTGGTCCCTGCTCTTCTCCGCTACTAGGAGGCGCTCCTCGAGGAGGTCAACGGTGAGAGTGGTTGGGCAAACTGAGAGGAAGTGATCCCTGACTAAGCGAAGAGAATCAGGGAGCCGGGTGACTATGTAGTAGAGGGTGATGTACATGGGGGGGGGGGGGTTTCTTGGCGCAGAACTCAGCAGGAAGCGCAGCGCGGTAGCGAGTGTCACTAGTGCGGAGGTGCGTAATGAGGTCAGCGACTGTGGAAATGGCAGCAAGGTCAGGGAAGAGGTATGGTAGCATGAAACGGCTCTGTGCAGCAAAGGCAGGGGAAGAGTAGCGTGCAACTAGAGCGGCGTACAAGGTCTGAGCACTCTTGTACTGGCTAAAGTGTGCACGCTCAGTGGTCGGTAAGTGGCGACGCACAGCAAGACGGGCAGCAGCATTGCGTGTGGCCCACTGTGAGGAAATAGTGTCGTCAGCAGTAGCAGGCGGGGCAGGGGAGGCACCAAAGGTGAGATCAAACAGAGAGAGGCCGTCTGCCCTATCGCACTGGAGGAACAGCTGCAGGTCATCGACCCAGACCTCAAAGTCAACAGCACGGCCCTCAGTGTTAAAGGTAAGAACACTGGGGGTAGCCATGTCTGCAGAGGTCTAGCAAGGATTGAGCTCACCAGTACGAGTAAGTAGGGCTGGGGCGCGTCGGAAGGACTGATAGTGGCTCGACGGCAGGGCGGCTCGGCGACTCAGCGGCTCGGCTGCTGGGCGGCTTGGCTCTCGGGCGGCTCGGCGGCTCGGCTGCTGGGCGGCTCGGCGGTCGGGCGGCTCGGCGGTTTGGCTGCTGGGCGGCTCGGCGGCTCGGCTGCTAGGCGGCTTGGCTGTCCGGCGGCTCGGCGGCTAGGCGGCTCGGCTGTTGGGCGGCTCGGCGGCTCTACTGTTGGGCGGCTCGGCGGCTCGGCTGCTGGGCGGCTTGGTAGAGGCGACGTCGAGGCCGCTTAGTAGTGGTAGCGGGGCCGCTTAGGGGGGGCGACGGGGCCGCTAGGGGCGGCACAAGGCTGCAAGAGGGCGGCACTGAGGGCCGCTAGAGGGCGGCGACGCGGCCGCGAGAGGGCGGCGACGAGGCCGCGAGGGGCGGCTGCAGGGCCACAACGAGCGGCGACGGGGCCGCGAATGGCGGTGACTGGGCCGCGAGAGGGAGGCGACGGGGCCGCGATAGGGAGGCGACAGGGCCGCAAGAGGGCGGCGACGGGGCCGCGATAGGGCGGCGACGGGGCCGTGGAGGAGGGGCCGCTGAGGGCGGCGCGACGGGCCGCTAGGGGGGGGGCGACGGGGTCGCGAGGGGCCGTGAGAGAGAGGGGGCCGCTAAGGGCGGCGCGACAGTACGCTAAGGGGAGGGCGGTACATAGGGCGCACCTCGGTCAGGGGCGACTCGATCTCAGGGCAGGAAAAAAAATCGATGTTCAGTGGTGGGCCCTAGGAAGTTCCCACTAGGGAACCTGCTCTATACCATGTGAGAATTGAGGAATGAATAAACTAGCAAGCAGGTAGGTACAAGTAGGAAAACCTAGAAGTGTTGTATCCCATATTGTCTACCCCAGTACAGCCTACACATACTATAGTATAAGAGTGTGACAGAGCCCACGTGGTGTTGTACGTCGGTCAACAGCTTCGGCCAGTAGTAATACTGCTGTAGTTGATGTCATGTTTTTTCTACCCCGAAGTGACCCGAGGTAATCCCCTCGTGTGCCTTTTGCGGTAGCAGCTCCCTCAGTAGTGAGTACGCAGGCACCCAAATGCGGTTGGTGCCTGTCTTTATGTAATAGACTCCCATAGCTTCTGTTAGTTGCTGTGAATTTCTGGTCGTGAAAAATGGGTTGGTATTGATTCGTGGGTGAATAGGCGTGTTAGCACCGGGTTGGCTCGGGTGAGTAGGATGGCGTGGAGTTAAACGGTAGGGCATGTGAGTGCGTCGGTGATGTTTGATGCACCTTTTTTGTACGTGACGGTGTAGTGGAAGCTGGACTCCAAATAGTCCAACTAGCGGATCTCACGCGTGTTGAGATTTGGTTGGGCGGAGAGGTACTATAGTGATCACTAATCAATCCGTACTATCACGTCTGCTTCGGTGAGGTAGCATCGCCATACTTTGGACGTGTGCATGATCGCCAGCATTTTACGGTTGTGTATCGGCTAGTTGCGTTTGGGAGGGTGGAGCTTGCGGGAATAATATGCGATTGGCTGAAGGCCTTTCCCAATCTCCTGCAACAGTATTGCTCCAACGGCGATGTCGTTTGCATCGGTGACAAGTTCGAATGGATGGTGCGGATCTGTGATGTGAAGCACAAGCGGCGAGCACAAAATTTGTTTGAAGGCCGAAAAGGCAACTTGCTCTTTCTTCCCCCACATATACTCAACCCCCTTCCTGAGCAGGTCGGTCAACGGAGCAGTCAACTTTGCCATGTCGGGAACGAACCGGCGCATGTAGTTGACAAACCCAAAAAGACTCTGCAGCTTAGTCAAAATTGTCGGCATGTGCCATGCTTGAATCGTCGCGATCTTCTACGGGTCTATTTCCACTCCTTCAGCTGAAAAAATGTGTCCCAAAGATTTCAGTCTGTCTTGTAAAAACTCACACTTATATGTTTTCATCAGTAGGCGGTTCTCAATCAGTATTTTAAAAACTGCTTCGATGTCCTGTAGGTGCTGTGCTCAGTTCGGGTTGTAAATCAGTATGTCGTCAAGGTACACGATGACGCACTTATCTAAAAATGGGCGGAAGGCTTCGTTCATGGTCATTTGGAAGGTGGCGGGGGCGTTGGTCAGTCTGAAGGGCATGACACTGAATTCGAAGGATCCGTAGCGTGTTTGGAAAGTTGTTTTTGGGCAGTCGGGTAGGTTGACGCAAATCTGGTGGTAGCCTCCTCGAAGGTCGATTTTCGAGAAAACCCGGGCTGTGCAAAGTTGGTAGTTGGTCGACAGTTCGTCGGCTCGTAGGATGGGGTAATGGGATTTCATAGTAACCCTGTTTAGTGCGTGGTAGTCGATGCACATGCAAAAACCCCCTGTCCTTCGGTGTGGACCGTATTGGTGCTGCGAACGGTGATGAGCTCGGGCGAATGAAAATTTTCTCGAGTAGATAATCAAGCTGCTTCCTTAGTTTGTCTAGTTCATGTTGGATCAGTCGGAGCTGTCGTTGTACTGTCAGCTGTGCCCCCGGTTCTAATTCTATTCTGTGGTCGTGCGGTTGCTAAGATGGCAGTCCTATTGGCAGGTCGCCCGGGAAAACCCCACTGTACTGCTTCAGGAGTGCTGCCAAGTCATCAGGTACGTCGGCTAACAGTTTTTGTCAATCCCCCCCTTTGTCTGCTGCCTCGGCTTCCTGAATGTCAACCGCATATACGTCAGCTCCTGCCGCTACGGCGCGTTTCATCGGGATTGCTTTGACACGCACTGACAAAGACTCGGGCGAGCCCCAGCCAGGTAAGGTGATGTTGTTACTGTTCACTCGCACGGTGCAGTCACTCGTCGTCCAGTCGATTCGCGGACTGTGTCGTCGCAGCCAATGCTCAGTAAAATGTCGGTTCCATCTAGGGTTGTCACAAGCATTTCTTGGCTAAACGTGAAGTTACCCCCGCATCGAATCCAAACTCGGTCCACACGTTCCCGTAAGGCAATGTTGTTACCGTTCACTTGCACGGTGCAATCATTGTTGTAAACTTTTGCTAGTGAATCTCTTGCCTGATTTCCCCGTGAATGTGCAAGTAGTGTGAGCACTAGTTAATGAATAAGGAACGCAAAGATCGCTCTAGCCCCGTGCCTAGCCCGTAGTCTAGCTCTCTTTGATTGAGTTATCTCCGCATGCACCAGCACCAAGACTGAAGGTGTAGCCCTGTGACGACCAAGAAGTCGCCTAGTCGTCATCCCACGAAGCGCCTGGGTGCCATGTGAGAACAACTGAACCCTGTTCCCCAAGAACTAGCCCCAAGCCTGACGTACTAGCCAAGTAGCGTAGTACTCTCTTAGCAGCCACCAATGCTTATGTCGGTTTCTCTGGGGTGCCACGTAGCGAGCCAGGATGCTGAGAGGGTACGCAAGACCACGCCGAGTGCACAAGCTCTGGGTACGTACCACTAGGCTCTATGGACTCGTCCAAAGCTAGAGCTGAGAGCGTATGACTTGTAGGCAGAAGAGTGGGCTGTGCTAAGGAAACTGAAAATTGGAGCGCTGAAGGACCTGCTGCACCATGTGTGACTGAGTGAGAGTGATGGTACGCGCTGCTCTGTCCTGGGTGATCTACTAACAAGGATATGTTCGCAGTTCACCTAGATCAGTGCAGCTGTGTCTCTTCTACAGCTCGGCCTTCACGAAGGCCACTGCCTCATTGTTAGCAGTCGTAAAGACCAGGTCGTCTAAGTACATAAGAATGCTGTAGAGTAGGGTCGGTGCGCAGAAACAGGGATCTCGCTCAGCAGTCGAAGGAGCGAAGCCAAGAGACGCAAGTATCGTCCTCAGTGTGTCGTGCCACTCGTGGGGCGCCTGACGCAGACCATAGAATGTCCGCCGGAGGCTCCCCTGGGTACCCCCAGGAAATGATCCAATGAAGCCAGGTGGGTGGCGCAGCCAGATCTGCTCGTGGAGGCTGCCCTGCAAGAAGGTCGTCGAGAGGTCGAGCAAATGCAGCTCATCATCATACTACACTGCAACGTGCAGTAACACCCAAAAAGTAGTCATCTCCGGGGTGGGAGAGAAGGTATGGAAGAAATCAACCCCCTCACGCTGATTGAAACCGCGTGCTATGTAATGCGCCTTGAATTCAGGCGGCGAACCCAGCGGCCACTTCACCCTGAAGATTCACATGCCACTGACAATGATCGCCCTAGGTGGTGGGACTGCGTCGATGTAGGTGCCACTGGACTTCCAGCATGTCATCTCTGCTTTCAGAGCTATCGTCCACTGAGAGGACCAAGGACATGTGATTGCCTCAGCGTAAGAGCGTAGGGTCGGGATGTCAAATGCATCAGGGTCTCCCTCAGGTGTAAGCAGCATGGCAGCAAGATGATGAACAACAACCGCGAGATACTCCAGCTCAAAGTGCCTGTCTTCAAGGATCTCACAGCCAAGGACAAGCTCACCCTTGATGGAAAGAGGACAGGCAGAGTCAGTAATCAGACTCGCAAAGTAGTCAAGGCGGCAAGTAGCAGCAAAGTCAATGAGCTCAGCGACCAAGGCAGACGCAGAGGCAGACGAAAACCTGGGTCCGTAACTAGCGTGGCGAGACATCGATTGACAGTCGGACAGGCAGCACGGGCGAGGTCAGACACAGGGCCAGGAATATCAAGAAGAGAGGACAAGGGAGGTAACGGCAGGACAGCGACTGTGAAACAGAGGAAGGACGAAAAGTCATGGTGTGAGTACTTGGAAAAGGTGGAGGGTAAACACGAGAGTGTCAAGTGCGAGCAACATGGGAGGTCACACGAGGCTCGAGCTCCCAACACTAGGTCGAAGAGTCAGTCAGTGGGGAGTAACGAAGAGGAGCAAGCAGAGGGGAGCAAGGTGGCAAATGTGCCTGACACAGGTCAAGCAGTTGAGGAGCAGTACCAGTGGCAGACGCCTCTGCAAAGGCAGGTGGGAGACGGAGAAGGTGGTGGAGCACCGACCCAGGTAGCAATGGCGACGGCGGCTGCTAGTCCTAAAAAAGCGGCCGCTGCTGCAGTGGCTGCGACGCACCCCCAGAACTAGCTCCTCCAGTACATACACTAGGAACGCCTCCAACTCCAGCACGACCAACACTCTCAGTGGCAGTTCCCCAACTCTAGCATCTCCAGCTCCAGAATTACCACCTCTTGCTCCAGCAACAGTACATCCAGAGACAGCAGCCCCAGAACCTCCAACAGCAGACCCGGGTAGTGGAAGAGGCAATCGCTGCTGCTCCTAGAACAACGGCTACGGCTCCAGTGGCAACAACGCACCCGTAAAACCTCCAGCTCCAGCACCAATACCACCAGCACCCCCAGAGGCAGCACCCTCAGAACCAGCAACCCCAGAATATCCAGCAGCAACACCCTCTGTCAGAATGAGAAGTGGTTGCACTAAGAAAAGTGTGGGGTACAAGTAGGAAACCTCAAGTTATCATACCCCATAGCATCTACCCCACTACACCCTACACAAACTGTAGCACATATAACATTTGACACACCCCCAAAGGCAAAGTGGGGGAGAGCAAGGAGTCACAAGACCAGGCAAGAAAGGCAAAGCAAGTTCAGGGTGGATCACAACGTCACCACACTCACTGAGCACAAGCAAGACGCCACAAGGCCAGTTTACATGCAGAGGCATATATGTAACACAAGCATCACAGTGATCTCTACCTAGCAAAGCAAGCATGCAAGTACATATATAAAGATCACAGTACAGGCAAAGTCTACAACAAGTGAGGAAAAGTGGGCACAAGCCCTAGCAAAGTGCAAAAACGCTAATGATCACCACAGAGAAGTCCCTTGGTGAATATATCAGCAGTGTTGGCCTGAGTGGCCACGTAACGCAGACGAAGCTGACCACGCTGCTGCAACTCTCGAGCAAGGAAGTAACGTAGAGGGATGTGCTTCGTTATGTGCTCCAGTCTGTGCTCCTCACACAAGGCAATGGTAGCCTTGTTGTCAACGTACAGGACAGGAGGAGAACGAGGCCGCTCTCCCAGGTCGGTCAGCAGGTAGGTGAGCTAGCATAAATCTTGTGCAGCCATGGCTGTGGCGTATATCTCAGCCTCACAACTAGAGCTGAGAACTCAAGACGAACGCGTAGAACGCCATGAAACTGAACCAGAGCCAAGGCGGAAGGTGTAACCCTGTGACGACTGCTGAGTAGCCAGGTCGTCAACCCTAGAAGCGTCTGAGTGCCCAGTGAGAACAACTGAGCTCCTCCTTCCAAGCACGAGCCCCATGCCCGATGCACTGCACAAGTAGCGCAATACCCTCTTTGCAGCTTCCCAGTGCACCTTTCGGTACCTACCACGAGCCACGTAGTGAGCCAGAAGGCCAAGAGGGTACGCGAGGTCAGGACGAATGCAAGTCATCAGGTACATAAGGCAGCCAGCTAGCTCTAGGTAAGGACCACTCGGCTCTACGGACTCATCCGAAGGCAGAGCTGAGAGCGAGTAACCTGTAGCCAGAGGAGTGGCCTGTGCCGAGGACCAGGTCGACAGTGAGGTCATTAGGGGAGAGGGCGAGAATGTGGTCCCTGACAGTGTGAATGGAGTCAAGGAGGCGGGTGACTAGGTGATAGAGTGTGAGGTACATCGGGGGTGGGTTCTTGGTTAGGAAATCGGGGGGAAGCGCGGCACGGTAGCAAAGATCACTAGTGCGGAGGTGCGTGATGAGGTCAGCTACAGTAGCAAAAGCAGACAAATCGGGGAAGAGATAGGGTAGTGAGAGACAGCCTATCGCAGCAGTAGCACGAGAGGAGTAGCGTGCAACTACAGCATCGTACAGCTCCTTAGCGGTCTTATGTTGGCCAAAGTGCTCGCGCTCATCTATCGGTAGGTGGCTGCGAGCGGGGTAAGAAGTGCAGGGGCCCACACCCCACCCAGCGCTGCTTCGGCCGCCTGACAAATGCCTGGTGTCTCCAATTCCCTGACGCCACTGAGATCCCTCGCTGGGGAGAGCTGCACAGGTCGGGGGTTGCTATCTTTGATCTTGATTATGATGCTATTCTTGCTGTCATGTATGCTGTGTCTAGTAGTGATGAGGGTGATTGTTACCTGTGTGTTCCGCCTAACCCGGACATTGAGGCTGCTGCTCTAGGTTCTGGTGAGGGTGCTGCTCTAGGTGCTAGTGCGTCTGCTGCCCCACGTGCTGGTAAGTCTGCTCTCTCAGGTACCACGTCGGCTCAGGCCTTGCACACCTTCACCCTTGACTCGGGTGCTTCCCGCTCCTTCTTTTGAGACCGCACCACGCTTACGCCACTTAGTCGGCCGGTTGCGGTCTCCCTAGCGGATCCCTCTGGGGGTCTTGTCCTTGCTCACTTCTCCAATGTCTTACGGTGTCCAGCAGCCCCCTCTGGCACCCTGTCAAGTCTCTACCTCCCCTTCTTCTCTACAAACTTGGTGACTGGTGCTGATCTACAGGATGGGGGGGTTGACCAGTTCACTCCTGCGAGTCAGCGGGCGACCCACTATACGTGTGCTCGGACGGGCCGACACTTGGCCACGTTTACCCGTCAGCCGAGGTCGAGCCTGTACACACTGACTACTGAGTCTCCTCCAGTTGCTGAGTCTGGTCAGGTAGCTGCGTCGAGTTAGGTGTTTGCTGCATCATCCAGGTCTGGTCCTGAGTCTACTCCTTGCTCCTGTCGTCTCCTGTCCCACCAGACTCTCCTCTGGTTCCACCGCCTTGGTCACCCCTCCCTGCCTCGTCTCCAAGGCATGGCCTCCCGTGTCCTTGTCTCTGGTCTCCCCCGGTCCCTCCCTCCCCTCCCTCCGGGGCCTGCCCCTACCTGCATTCCCTACGTCGAAGGGCGGCAGCGCGCTGCCCCTCACTCCTCCGAGTTTCCTCCGGCAGAGGCTCCGCTGCAAACTCTTCACATCGACGTCTGGGGCCCTGCCCGCGTCCGTGGCCAGGGTCACGAGCGTTACTTCCTGTTGGTGGTTGACGACTACTCGCGTTACACCACAGTCTTCCCCTTGCGCAGCAAGGGTGACGTCGCTGAGGTGTTGATCGTCTGGATCCGCGCGGCTCGTCTCCAGCTCAAAGAGAGTTTCGGCTCGGACTTTCCTGTTCTACGTCTGCACTCTTACAGAGGTGGGGAGTTTTCCTCGGCCCTTCTGGGAGACTTCTTTCGTACACAAGGCATCCGACAGACCTTCACGCTTCCGGCCTCTCCACAGCAGAATGGGATTGCTGAGTGCCGCATTGGCATGGTCATGGACGTCGCTCGTACGTCCATGATGGATGCGGCTGCTCCCCATTTTCTGTGGTCGTTTGCGGTTCATTACGCAGCGCATCAGATCAACCTTCAGCCCCGGGTCTCCTTGCCGGAGACCTCCCCCACCTTGCGGTGGACGGGGAAGGTTGGCGATGCGTCTGCATTTCGTGTCTAGGGAGCTCGGGCGTTTGTACGCGACTTGTATGCGGACAAGCTGTCCCCCCGTGCGGTTCCCTGCTTCTTCCTTGGCTTCCCCCCTGACGCGCCTGGTTGGCATTTTTACCACCCCACCTCGCGCCGTGTTCTGTCCTCCCAAGTAGTCACGTTTGACGAGTGGTGACTTAGTACCATCTCTTCCCCTACCGCACTGCACCCCTCCCCCCGCCGCTGCTCTTCCTTGTGCCAGGTCCCCCCCCGGTAGACCCCCTCCTCCCTCAGGGTCCTGACTCGTCGAGTGTATCCCAGGTTGTGATAGTCGAGCCTGTCGAGGTAGCTGTTGACTATCGTACTGCTAGGGGTGCTGAGTCTGGGGGTGTTGAGTGTGGGGGTGCTGAGCCTTGGGGTGCTGAGTCTAGGGGTGCGGAGCCTGGAGGTACGGAGCCTGGGGGTGCTGAGCCTGGGGGTGCGGAGCCTGGGGGTACGGAGCCTGTGGGTGCGGAGCCTGGGGGTGCTGGTTCTACTCCTCTGGCCTCTGGCGGTGCTGGGTTTGGGGCCCCTTTGGGTGCCTCGTCAAGGAGGGAGCTTCCCTCTCCGTAGGAGCTGCGCGAGTGGTTTGCCCGGCGCTGGAGCCGTGCTTCTGGAGCTGGAGGTGCTGGTGTTTCTGCTGACCCTGAGGTAAGCACTGGAGTTACTGGTGCCACTGGTCCTGGAGGTGCTGGTACTGGTGGTACTGGAGCTGCTGGGCCTGGGGGTGCTGCTGAGACTGCTGGAGCTCACGGTCCTGCTGGAGCTGCTGGGGGTGTTGGCGCTGGAGGTGCTGCTGGCGCTGGTGCTTCTGAGGGTGCTTGAAACGGCGCTGTTGAAGCTGGAGGTTCTGCTGGCACTGGTGCTGCCGCTGGGGGTGTTGGTGCTGTCCCTGCCGGTTCTGGAGGCGCTGCGCGGCTGCGGCTGTACTTCGTTCCGCTCCTGGAGCAAATTCTTCGTCTCCTGCCCTCTACTAGTCCTACTCCTCCCTTAGCGTGTCCACAGCCCGTGTAGTCGCGGTCACAGTTACAGCCCACCACCCCCCTACCTGCTCCTTCTCCCTACACTAGTCCCACTTGAGGTCTTGCTGAGCGTCGTGAGCCTGCGTCTCGTCCTACGTCGCGTGTTCGTGCTGCTCGCACTAGTAGTCGTGCTCTGCCTCCGCATCCTCCTGCTGTCCCAGGCACACACCAGATGGCAGTGCGTCCTTCCATTGCTCCTCTGCGTGTCCCGTTGCCGTCTCCTCCAGAGTCCTCACTTCTTGTCCTTTGCTGACCCGCAGTCTGACTCTCTTCGTGCTGCCAGTCGTACTGTCACGCGTCTCCTGGCTACTATTGTCATTGACCCTTCCTTTGAGTCCACTGTTGCGTCTGCCTTGGTTGCTGAGCTTGTCGACTTTGCTGCACGGTGTCGTCTAGAATACGCTGCTAGTTTAGTTGCTGAGCTTGAGTCTGTCTGTCCTCCGTCCGTCGGGGGTGAGTGTGCTCTTAGCACGGACGTCCTTGAGGACAGGCAGGAGGAGTTCCAGTGTTTTGCTGCTGCTTTGCCTCATCTCGTGTCTACACTGATTGCCCCTGAGGGAGACCCGGATGCACCAGACATCCGGACTCCTCGATCGTACGCTGAGGTGATCGAGGGTCCCTACTCCTCACAGTGGCAGTAAGCCATGGACGCAGAGATGGCTTCCTGGAAGTCCACAGGCACCTACCCCACCTGGGGCGAACATCGTTAGTGGCATGTGGATTTTCAGGGTGAAGCGGCTGCCGGGTTCTCCGCCTGTCTTCAAGGCGCGTTACGTGGCTCGAGGCTTCAGTCAGCGGCAGGGAGTTGACTACTTCAGACCTTCTCTCCCACCCCGAAGATGACCACTCTTTGGGTGCTGCTGCACATGGCCGCTCAGCGCGACTACGAGCTTCACTCTCTTGACTTCAGCACAGCTTTCCTGCAGGGCAGCCTGCATGAGGAGATCTGGCTGCGCCGCCCACCTGGCTTCACTCGGTCTTTTCCCGCTGGTACTCAGTGGATCCTCCGGCGGCCAGTGTATGGTCTCCGCCGGGCGCCCCGTGAGTGGCACGACACACTAAGGACTACCCTTGCGGCTCTTGGGTTCGTTCCTTCTACTACCGACGCGTCATTGTTTCTGCGCACCGACACCTCTTTGCCACTATTCTACATCCTCGTGTACGTCGACGACTTGGTCTTTGCCACTGCTGACACTACTGGACTCGCTCACGTGAAGTCCGAGCTGCAGAAGAGACACACGTGCACAGACCTGGGTGAATTGCGCAGCTACCTTGGCTTGCAAATCACCCGGGATAGAGCACGGCGCACCATTACCCTGACTTAGTCACACATGGTGCAGCAGGTCCTTCCGCGCTTCGACTTTATGTTCTTCTCACCCCAGGCCACTCCTCTGTCTACTCGGCACTCGCTCTCAGCTCTGCCTTCGGATGAGTCCGTTGAGCCGAGTGGCCCGTACCCAGAGCTTGTTGGCTGCCTCATGTACCTGATGACCTGCACTCGACCTGACCTTGCATACCCTCTTAGCATCTTGGCACGCTATGTTGCTCCTGGGAGACACCGACCAGAGCACATGGCTGCAGCGAAGAGGGTGTTGCGCTACGTGTGCATTACGTCGGCATTGGGCTAGTGCTTGGAGGGCGACGTCGAGTGGTCCTCACCGGTCACGCTGACGCTTCTTGGGCTGACGATCAGCCGATACAGCGGTCGTAACAGGGTTACACCTTCAGCCTTGGCTCCGACCTTCTTTCGTGGCGGTCTACCCGCTCGTCTTCTGATCTCACCTCCAGCTGTGAGGCTGAGATCTACGCGGGGGCCATGGCTGCACAGGAGCTACGTTGGCTCACCTACCTGCTGATTGACCTAGGAGAGCCGCCTCGTTCTCCTCCAGTTTTGTACGTAGACAACAAGGCCATGCTGGCCTTGTGTCGGGAGCAGAGACTGGAGCACAGAACGAAGCACATTGCTCTTCGCTACTTCCTTGCTCGTGAGCTACAGCAGCGTGGTCACCTGCTCCTTGCTTACGTGGCCTCTAAGGCCAACACTGCTGATTTCTTTACCAAGGAACTTCCGCCTTGTGATCATCAGCGCTTCTGTACGATGCTAGGTCTTGTGCCTACTTGGCCACACTTGCTCACTTCTTGACCTTGCTTGTACTGTAATCTTTCTATACTTGCACTTGCTTGTTTACCTTTAGATATGATCTTGCATGTGAACTGACCTTGTGGCCTTGAGCTTGTGCTCGGAATGTGTGGTGACGTCGTGATCCACCCTGAGCTTGCTTTGCTTTGCTTGACCGGTCTTGTGACCTCTTGTTCTCCCCCACTTTGCCTAAGGTGGTGTGTCAAACTCATATGCTATAGTCTGTGTAGGTTGTAGTTGGGTAGACAATATGGGGTACAACTTTTTTAGGTTTTCCTACTTGTACCCACCTGCTTGCGAGTTCATTTCATTCCTCATTTCTTCACACGGAGGCTCGCGATGTCGCTCATGGTTGCATAGTTGTCGCCTTGGCCCTCCATGCCTGACATTGGGCGTTCGAAAAAACCGAAACGATGAGGAGCGAAAAACACGGAACCGGTTTTACGTATCCGAAATCGGTGTTTATCAGTGTCGCCCCCGCCCTTTTTGAAGACTCAATATTAGCGGTCGAAAAACTTTTGCGTCTAAACGGGCTCTGGTTACCAAGTGTGACGATCTAGGATCGAGCTCAGAAAAGAGAAAGTGAATTGAATGATCACCTGGGTACAACATTAGGCTATATATAGGCTCGACACAAGACCCCGTAACTAGGTGTTATGTGAAGGTTCTGAGGGTCGTGAAGCGTCCCGAACAGAGCCTTCCCGAATTCGGTAGAAGGCATTTCGGTGACAACCGGAAAGCCCAGAATTCGGTGCACGCAACCTAGCTCGGCGCTATAACTATAATATAGGATCGCACCTAGCTTAGGAAATCAAGCAATTGATGCATGCATATAACTATCCTATGCTAGAAATCGCATAATAAAGTAAAGGCAAGCAAGCATAGCTGGCATAAGCTGTTGTACTCTCACAATCTTTTTAGATTATTCAAGTTGGAGATGGTAGCTAAGCCTAAGGCGCACAATCCTAGTGAGCGGATTTGTGTTTAGTTGAGAAATGAGTTAGTCATAAGCACTCAAAGTGACGGATCCGGAACAACAAGTAGGACGAGGGGGGGAGGGGGAGACTACCTGGGGGGGACTTGGAACTGGGACGAAGCTAGGGGAGGCGGGAACGGGGCAACTGTGGTGGGGGTAGAGACGGTAGTAGCAGTCCTCCTCAAAGGTGTCATGGCGGGAGGGCAGGATGCGGCGCGTGGCTGGGTGGTAAAGCTGCCAGTCAGGGGAATCGACAAAAATGCCAAGGAAGACACAGTGAATAGTGCGTAAAAAGAGCTTGCCCGTAGTAGGATCACGGACAAGGGCAAGCGAGCCCAAGACCCGAAACGCCGATGCATTGCCCACTGACCTCGTCCAAAGGAGGGTAGGCGAGGCCTCTGTCTGTGAAACACGGGGCTAGGGGTTAAGCTGATGCGCGGCGTATTGGAGCGCAAACGGCCACAAGAAATGGGGAGCAGGCGCATGGATCATGGAGGTGCGAGCAACCTCCATGATTGGGCCAATGCGGCGCTCAGTGATCCCACTCTGCTGGGGACAGGTTAGAAGCGTGAACGTCTGGGTGATGCCCTCCTCATGACAGAAGTCCTTAGGGAGACCGGACGCAAACTGGCCATCGTGGTCAGAGTGCACACAAAACACTGGGAGATCCTTCTGAAAACGTGCTCTCAGCTGGGGACGAAAAGCGCGAATCCAAGGGATCAGAAAAATAAATACATCCCCTTGATGTTTACGCGAAACACCGTGGTGTAGCGCGTGAAGTCGTCGATGATCAGCAGAACGTAATGCTACTGAGACGGCTCAAGGACGAAGGCATAGGCCCACATGTCCATGTGCAGCGTTTGTAGGGGAGCAGTGGTCTGAGGAAACAAGGAGGAGTGAGGAGCGGCGCGCTGCCGCCCCTCAATGCATGGAGTGAACGGCGGTTCAAGCAACGGCGAGAGCGGGGGCAGGGACTGCGAGAGCCCAGAGACAAGGTGATGCGAGTGCATGTGGTGGAGACGCTGAAGGGAGGGGTGACCAATACGGTGGTGCCCGAGGAGTAAATTGTTTGTGAGCAACCGGCATGAGCAAGACGCTGCTACCTGACCTTACGCAGCCACATGGGGGGACTATCACATTTATATGAATGTGAAGGGTAAGGGAAAGTGCAAAGGGGGATGTAAATACTGTACAAACTATATATAGCGAGTCACCGAGGTATGAGGATGGGAGCCGAGGGGTCGGATGGCACTTCAAAAGGTGAGAGGGTGGACGCCTGCTGAGCCAAAGGGTTGAAGGGTTGCATGGGAGAGAGTGGGGCGGTACTTAAGTAAGCAGGAGGGTGTTGGCAAGGAAAGGCAGCATAACAAAGCTAGGGGCAGCAGGAAGGCAGTTATATTGCCAGCTATGGATGGGTGTACGAGTGCATGCATGTTTGTTTCCATGTGTGTGTAGGATTGCTCCGAGGAGCCAGCTGGATCTGGATGATTGCAGCTGGAGGCAAGGCAGCAAGTGTTGGGAAGGGACGGCAAGAAGCAGCACGGCTACAAGTCTGCTCATAGAGGCTCTTGACCACTAGCCTGTAGACTAGGATGGTGGGACAGAGACCTGG
Source organism: Closterium sp. NIES-65 (assembly GCA_948144175.1). Classification (NCBI taxonomy): domain Eukaryota; kingdom Viridiplantae; phylum Streptophyta; class Zygnematophyceae; order Desmidiales; family Closteriaceae; genus Closterium; species Closterium sp. NIES-65. Next base: position 638,145 of record CANXME010000062.1, on the reverse strand, counting down.
TGGTGGGAGGAGCTGGTAGAATAGGTGGAGCCTTAGTTGCAATTCTCATTGCTTGTGTGTTTCCCTTTTTACACGAGTATTTTGCTGCAAACTGAGCAAGCGGCGATTGTAGGGAGATATGACGAGCAAGATACTTTTAGGATGAGGATCAGAGAATCGTATGTGTGTGAAGGAGTAGAGAGCTCATCATATACAAGCAATCACTGAACGGTTAGGGCATGCCTATTAAGGGCATCAAGGGAGGCAGGAATGAAATGCACAGGTAGAGAGTGACAGCAAAGAGAGTAAGGAAGCAGAGGTGGGAAGGAAGGAGGTAATTGAGTGGCAAGAGGTGTGTGAGTTATAGTTCAGAGAACGGAGCAAGAAGGGAAGAGAGAGCAGAGATATGCAAGCGTGAGATGGGAAGAGGTGGGTGAGTTTTTGACATGTCTGAGTGTGCATTCTGAACAGCCAAGACTGAGGTTTCCATGTGAATGTGGCTAGGTGAGCTCTAAACGCTATATCTGGATAGGTCGCAACTCACTCGCCTCCATAAATCGTGGTGGTGACGAAAAGATACTGGAGGTGACCAGCACTAACCAATTTGTAGCAAACGAGGGGAGGTACAGGCCTTTGAGGGAGCCAGAGGGAACTGCCAGACAAGGGAGGACTGTGGAGTTGCGAGCAACAACAGGACCAGAGGTGGGGTCCGCCAGAGTGACAGGGACAGAAGCCCGAGAAGAAGCACTGAGTCGCACCGGAGTCCAGCGTGAACGAGAGCGGCGCCTTCGCAGGAACTGCATCTGTGATAGCAGGCTCACAAGCACCTAGATTAGCAATCTCTACAAAACATGATCTACGCACACAGGAATAATATTCACCTCACTAGCACCAGCAGCATATATGGCATAGATGCCTACAAAAATCCTATTCTAAACACCCATGTTAAATAATCCTAACCAGTCAGGGACCCTGGCTTGCTCACCAAACTCGCCGCGGAAGGCGTCCTCGAGGCGGCAGAAATAGCGAGCCTCACCGTGCCCCATCTTGCTGCACGCATCACCGACTCGAGGGCCAGTGCAATGCACATACGGACAAGGACCAGTAGTAGAGACACCCCCACCGGTGGAGCCCCGCTGAGCAACCAACTCATGAAGCTGCTTCGGCGAGGGAGTCTCCTGCTGATGTGGCTGCTGCAGTTGCTGGTGCCCACCCCCAGAATTGCCACCTCCACCGGCTGCTCCACTAGACGCAGGTCCTTGGGTTACCACACCCATGACACCACCCTCGCGAGCTCCACCACAACCTGTCAGAACATATAGCTTACTTGTTTCTGTAGGCTATAGTGGGGTATCCCATAGGGGGTACAACACAATTAGGGTTGCATATTTGTATCACTTCCATTCCTTAGTCATTCATCCTCGTTCTTTGATTTCACATGGAATCAGAGCAGGTTCCCTCCTAGGGACTGCTTCTAGGGCCCACCGACCCGCGCCCCGAGGCGCGTTTTTTTTTTTTTAGCGACCCGTCGTGTCGCCCCTAGCGGCCCGTTGCGCCGCCCTTCCACTAGCGGCTCCGCCGCCCTTCCCTAGCGGCCCCGCCGCCCTTCGATCGCGGCCCCGCCGCCCTCTGCTACGCGGCCTCGCCGCCGCCCTTCGATCGCGGCCCCCCCGCCCTCTGCTACGCGGCCCCGCCGCCCTCTGCCACGCGGCCCTGCCGCCCTCTGATACGCGGCCCCGCCGCCCTTCGATTGCGGCCCCGCCGCCCTCTGCTACGCGGCCCCGCCGCCCTCTGCTACGCGGCCCCGCCGCCCTCTGCTACGCGGCCCCGCCGCCCTCTGCTACGCGGCCCCGCCGCCCTCTGCTACGCGGCCCCGCCGCCCTTCGATCGCGGCCCCGCCGCCCTCTGCTACGCGGCCCCGCCAGCCTCTGCTACGCGGCCCCGCCGCCCTCTGCTACGCGGCCCTGCCGCCCTCTTCAGTCGCGGCCCCGCCGCCCTCTGCTACGCGGCCCCGCCACCCTCTGCTACGCGGCACCGCCGCCCTCTGCTACGCGGCCCCGCCGAGCCGCCCAGCATCAGCCGAGCCGCCCAGCAGCAGCCGAGCCGCCGCCGAGCCGCCGCCGCCTGAGCCGCCGCCCGGGCCACCTGAGCCGCCGCCCAAGCCGCCGCCGAGCCGCCGCTGAGCTACGGCCGAGCCGCCGCCCGAGCAGCCCGAGCCGCCCGAGCCGCCCGAGCCGCCCGAGCCGCCCGAGCCACCCGAGCCGCCCGAGCCGCCCGAGCCGCCCGAGCCGCCCGAGCCACCCGAGCCGCCCGAGCCGCCTGAGGAGCCGTGCTGCTGTTCCTGAGCTGTGTCCCTCTGCTGCTGACCTACCCGACTCTCCCAGCCCGGTGAGACTTTCAGCTGCTGCCATGGCCACCGGGCTGGGAGAGTCGGGTAGGTCAGCAGCAGAGGGACACCCCCAATGTTCTTACTTTTGACGCTGAGGGGAGGGCCATTGACTTTGCCGTCTGGATTGAAGACCTGCAGCTGTACTTACTGTGTGATGCGATAGATGAGGTCTCTCTCTTTGACTTTGTCTCTGGCGCTGTCCCTGCCCCACCTGCTGATGCTGACTCTGCCGTTCGCTCCAAGTGGGCGACCCGCGATGCTGCTGCACGTCTTGCTGTGCGTCGCCACCTCCCTTCCTCTGAGCGTGCCCACTTTAGTCAGTGCAAGACCGCTCAGGCCTTGTACGACGCTGTAGTTGCACGATACTCCTCCCCTTCCTCCGCTACCCTTAGCCGCCTCATACTACCGCCTCTTCCCCTACCGCACTCCGTCCCTCCCCCCACCCCCGCTCTTCTTGGTACCAGGTCCCCCCCCGGTAGTCCCCCTCCCCCCTCAGGGTCCTGCCCCTTCAGGTGTGTCCCAGGTAGACGCGGTCGAGCCTGTCGAGGTCACTGGTGACTCTGGTGCTGCTGCGGGAGCTGAGCCTGGGGGTGCGGAGTCTGGGGGTGCTGAGCCTGGGGGTGCTGAGCCTGGGGGTGCTGAGCCTGGAGGTGCCGAGCCTGGGGGTGCTGTGCCTGGGGGTGCTGAGCCTGGGGGTGCTGAGCCTGGGGGTGCTGTGCCTGGGGGTGCTTCGTCTCGCCGGGAGCCACTCTCCCCACAGGAGCTGCGTGAGTGGTTTGCCAGGCGCTGGAGGCGTGATGCTGGTGCTGGTGGTTCTTCGGCTGCAGAGGGTACTGCTGCCGCGCGTCCCGCCGGTGCTCGTGCTGTGGGTGCTGGAGCTGCTGGGTCTGAGAGTTCTCCTGGAGCTGGTACTGCTGAGAGTGTTGGCGCTGAGCCTGCCGTTGGCGGTCCGAATGACAGTGCTCCTGGTGCTGCTGCTGGAGGTTCTGGAGCTTCTGGTGGTTCTGCTGGAGGTGCTGCTGGAGTGGGTGCTCCTGCCGGGGCTGCTGGTGCTGTTCCTGCTGTTTCTAGTGTCGCCGCGCGGCCCCGACCGTACTTCGTTCCGCTCCTGCAGCAGGTTCTTGGTCTTCCACCTCCTCCTCCTCCTCCCTTAGAGGGTCCGCAGCCTGTCCGGTCACAGCCACAGCTACAGCCTGCCTCCCCTTTGCCTGCTCCTTCTCCCTACACTAGTCCAACTGGAGGTCTTACTGAGCGTCGTGAGCCTGCGTCTCGTCCTGTGTCGCCTGTTCGTACTGAGCGCGCTAGTGGTCGCGGGTCGCGTCAGCGTCCTCCTCCTGTCCCTGGCACGCACCGGATGTCACTGCGTCCGTCCACTGCTCCTCTGCGTGCCCCTTTGCCTTCTCCTCCTGCTTCCTCTCTTCCTGCTCTTGCCGACCCGGAGTCGGACTCTCTTCGTGCTGCCAGTCCTACTATCACGCGTCTCCTTGCTACTGCTGTCACTGACCCTTCCTTCGAGTCGTCTGCTGCGTCTGCCCTTGTCACTGAGCTTGTCGACTTTGCTGCGCGCTGTCGTCTAGACTACGCTGCTCGTCTTGTCACTGAGTCTGAGTCCGCCTGTCCTCCGTCCGTCGGGGGTGAGTGTGCCCTTGGCACGGACGTCCTTGAGGACAGGCAGGAGGAGTTCCAGTGTCTGGCCGCCGCTTCACCTCGTCTCGCGTCTGTACTGCTAGCCCCTGAGGGAGACCCGGATGCACCAGACATCCCGACTCCGCGCTCTTACGCGGAGGCGATAGAGGGTCCCTACTCCTCTCAGTGGCAGGCAGCTATGGATGCAGAGATGGCTTCCTGGAAGTCCACAGGCACCTACGTTGACGCTGTTCCCCCTCCTGGGGCGAACATCGTCAGTGGCATGTGGATTTTCAGGGTGAAGCGGCCGCCGGGTTCTCCGCCTGTCTTCAAGGCGCGTTACGTGGCTCGTGGCTTCAGTCAGCGGCAGGGGGTTGACTACTTTCAGACCTTCTCCCCCACTCCGAAGATGACCACTCTTCGGGTTCTGCTGCACGTTGCTGCTCACCGTGACTACGAGCTGCACTCTCTCGACTTCAGCACAGCTTTCTTGCAGGGCAGTCTGCACGAGGAGATCTGGCTGCGTCGCCCACCTGGCTTCACTGGGTCTTTCCCTCCTGGTACCCAGTGGAGTCTCCGGCGTCCAGTCTACGGTCTCCGCCAGGCGCCACGTGAGTGGCACGACACACTGAGGACTACGCTCGCGGCACTTGGGTTTGCTCCTTCTACTGCCGACCCGTCGCTGTTTCTGCGCACCGACACCTCTCTGCCGCCGTTCTACATCCTCGTGTACGTCGACGACTTGGTCTTTGCCACAGCTGACACTGCTGGACTCGCCTACGTGAAGTCCGAGTTGCAGAAGAGACACACGTGCACTGACCTGGGTGAACTGCGCAGCTACCTTGGCTTGCAGATCACCCGGGACAGAGCACGCCGCACCATTACCCTGACTCAGTCACACATGGTGCAGCAGGTCCTTCAGCGCTTCGGCTTCACGTACTCCTCGCCTCAGGCCACTCCTCTGCCTACTCGCCACTCGCTCTCAGCTCTGCCTTCGGATGAGTCCGTAGAGTCGAGTGGCCCGTTTGCAGAGCTTGTTGGCTGCCTCATGTACCTGATGACCTGCACACGACTTGACCTCGCATACCCTCTTAGCATTCTCGCACGCTTTGTTGCTCCTGGGAGACACCGACCAGAGCACATGGCTGCAGCGAAGAGGGTGTTGCGCTACTTGTGCAGTACGTCGGGCATGGGGCTAGTGCTTGGAGGGCGCAGTCCAGTAGTCCTCACTGGGCACGCAGACGCTTCTTGGGCTGACGACCAGGCTACGCAGCGGTCGTCACAGGGTTACACCTTCAGCCTTGGTTCCGGCTCTGTCTCGTGGCGGGCTACCCGCTCGTCTTCTGTTCTCGGCTCCAGTTGTGAGGCTGAGATCTACGCTGGGGCTATGGCTGCACAGGAGTTACGCTGGCTCACCTACCTACTGACCGACCTTGGAGAGCAGCCTCGTTCTCCTCCAGTCCTGTACGTAGACAACAAGGCCATGCTGGCCTTGTGTCGAGAGCAGCGACTGGAGCACAGAACGAAGCACATTGCCCTCCGCTACTTTCTTGCTCGTGAGCTACAGCAGCGTGGACAGTTGCGACTTGCGTACGTGGCCTCTGAGGCCAACACTGCTGATGTCTTCACCAAGGCACTTGCGCGTTGTGATCATCAGCGTTGTTGCACGCAGTTGGGTCTTGTGCCTGTCTTGCCTCACTTGCTCTCCTCTTGACCTTGCTTGTACCTTCGCCTATATATACTCTTGCTCTTGCATGCTTGACTCTTGTATATCTCTATATATGATCTTGCATGTGAACTGGCCTTCTGGCCTTTAAACTTGTGCTCGGAATGCGTGGTGACTTTGTGATCCACCCTGAGCTTTGCTTTGCTTTGCTTGACTGGTCTTGTGACCCCTTGTTCTCCCCCACTTTGCCTATGGGGGTGTGTCAGAACATATAGCTTACTTGTTTCTGTAGGCTATAGTGGGGTATCCCATAGGGGGTACAACACAATTAGGGTTGCATATTTGTATCACTTCCATTCCTTAGTCATTCATCCTCGTTCTTTGATTTCACACAACCACCACCCCCACCCCCTCTGCCACCTTCGCCACCCCTGCCCCCCCGGCCCCCACGACTACCACCGCCACCTCCACCACCCCCACCCTTCCTACGCCCTCCCCAGCAACAAATGACGCGAAAGGGGAGGGAGCGCACCCCTAGATGAAAGGAGGTGCTGGGGGAGCCACGGGAGGCAGCTACAGCGTGGGCACTAACCTCGACCTTGAAGTGACAAGTCTCAAACATGGCAAGGTCGAGAGAAGCAGGGTCTAGGGTGAAAAATTAGTCTTAAACAGCATAAAGGGGGGTAGGGAGGCGAGTCATGAGGAAGTACATAGTGAGATACATGGGCCCGCTGGTCGGGCGAGAGGTGAGCGCGGACAGCAAGCTTTAGGGTGGCGTCGCACGTTGTCCACTTTGTGCAGGCAATGCGGTGAGCGCAATATTTGTTCTGTACCTCCTCACAAGCGTCAGTAGCAGGCTTAGCTGTAGTCTTGGGGGCCTTAAGGGACCCCAACGTGTGCTCGAACAGGGAGACATCGCCATCAGGGAGACTTCTTGAGCGGCAGCAAGCCGGCAGCAAGCAGCAGTGGCCGGCAGCGGCAACGCGCGGGCGGCCAGCCGGCCGGCCGGCAGTGGGCAGCAGCGGGCGGCAGCAGGCCGGCAGCGAGCGGCAGTGGGCAACAGTGGGCCCGGAGCGGGCGGCTAGCGGACCGCTGTGGGCCGGTGGCGAGCGATAGCACGGGGCGGCAGTAGGCAGGGCGGCGGTAGGCAGCGGGTGGCAGCGGCAGCGCGCGGCCGCGGCGGCGCGCGGTGCAACGGCGGGCCAGCGGACGGAAACGGCGATAGGCAGGGCGGGTGGTAGGTAGCGGGAGGGTGCGGCGCGGCGGTAGGCTAGCGGGCAGCGACAGCAGGCGTGCAACGGGCCAGCGGTGGGAGCGGGCGGCTAGCGGGCGAGGGGCGAGCGGCAGCATGCAGCAACGCGTGTCGCAGCACGCAGCGAGCTGCATGTGCAGCGTGCACAGTAGGGGCAATGGGTTGCGTGAACAACAGCGACAGGCAGTTGCGGAGGAGAACAGTAGCGCGCGCAGGAGCGACAACGCAATAGTAGCAGCAGTTAACAGCGTGCGCACAGAGGCAGCAGCGCATAGGGTAACCTGAATGAACCTACTACAATGATACCATGTCAGAATTACAAACAACGAAATGATTTACTAGCAAGAATTGCTGATAAAAGTACTAACCCTAAAATGGTTATACCCCATACAGCAAACTAAGGAATTCGGAGGCGTTCTCGCAGCAGGCACAAGAAGAAACGTTTTCCTCAAGATATAATTTTAAGCGAACAAGCAAAAACTGTTTTTAGTGAGCCTATTGCAACCTATTCTATCCTACACTATTTCTAAAGTTTGTGACTTCGTTCTCGTAGCGCAAACACTTATTGAAACTCGAGCCACTATATTTTGTGATCTGGCGTGTTCGCGTAGCTTCGACGATGTCGATTCGTAAAATACGGCATTGTATCACCCCGAGTAGTAGCGCATATGCGTTTATAATAAAACCAGTTTTTTAAAGGGGGGTGCTTGTAATTGAATATCGGCCATAAGCGCTGGCGCTTATATAGTGACAAATACAGAAATACAACTTAAGCGAACCAGATTGTACATTTCAGTCTCGTAAGTTGAATCGAATAAAAAATTTACAGCGTCCAGATTCAGAATCGCGTGAGGGCGATTCTGTAACAGTGCACGGAGCTTTGGCACGTCATTTTTCCCGTGTGCCAGCTCATACTGACTGGACGCGCAACCAGTGAGGTCCTCGGAAATCAAACAATGTGAAAGTGGGGTGTTGACTTGCTCGAATATTGAAATTCGTTAAAGTCTTGATCAGGATTGAAAAATAAACTATGTCAGCGTTTTACAAGGGGGGCGCTTATAATCGAATTCCGTCCATAAGTGCCATGCTCCGGTTAGAAGCGCCGGCACCTTTAATCAGACGGCACCTATATCCGGGGCCACAGGCTCACCCTGCCCCACTCTGTCCCTATTGGCTTCCCTTACCTTGTCAGGCCAAATCCTTGGCTCCAATTCTGCTGCCACTGCGTTTCGCAACGACCCAGGCCTGCTGCTCGTCGGGCTCGAAGCCGAAGTGGAACCCTGGACCTGCACTCTGTGCAACTTTCAGTGTGGCCCGGCGCTCGACGTAGCTATGGCCCATATTGCCTCCCCGCAGCACGTTGCTCGCCTGCGTGCAACCTCTCACCTCCCTCCGGCCAAGGACCAGTACATCACTTGGCGTGCTCTCACCCTGCTGGAGAACCCGAGCATTGCAGCTTTCCTGCGCGGGTAGACCGTCCTATTAGGCCGGTTGCTTCTCTTGGCCTCTTGCCTCATTGGCCCCTTGTGCCCACGCAACCCCCTTCAGCTTTGATTACTCCTCTGCGGCCATGCCACCTCCTCATGGCCCTTTTTTCCCCGCTTTATAATCTGCTTTCAGCTTCCCCTCGCACAGGACGAGTACATGTCCTGGCAGGCCCTTGTCCCTTCGTACGACATGTAAACTGTTCCTCTTTTGTGTGGGCAGCCTGCTATGATGGGCTGTTTGGTTCTAAGCCCCCAATGTACCGGTTTTACATTTTTACGTCTTTGTTGCCTTTGGCTATAGTTCTTTGTAACGCTTCTTTTTCAATATACCCCTTTCACTTTCATCCCAGTCCAAGCGATGGTTGGCTTTTATTATCCCCTTATCCCAGTGGATCCACGTTTTTGTCAACGTGGGGGGCTGATTCTATTGCATTATGAGAACTTTCCTCCGCACGCTTGTAGTCAACATTAATGGGATTAACCACGCTTACAAAATGAATTGCCTCAAGTACTGGATTTCTTCCCTTCCAGAGCGTGTAGATATTCTTGTCCTGATTGATACTCGTTTAACAACGAATCTTCGCAGCCTAACTCTCAGGCTACGCGCCACTTCCTACGCCCACGCCCCGTCACGTACCTCGTCGTCGCGCCCGCTGCCAGGGGGGATTTCTGTTCTAGTTTTCCACAAATCTGTTACTATCTCCTCTCGCTGCCCGTCCCCGGATGGTAGGCTACTCACTGTCCATTTGAATCATCTAAATGAACAATTCCGCTTAGTTGCAGCTTATGCCCCCGCTTCAACAGTGGAGCGCAGAGTATGGTGGAATACCTCCCTAGCACCTGCTTTAGCCGAACCGTCACCTGCGTCCTTCACCGTGGTCGCTGGTGACTTCAACTCTGTGGATGGCGCCTTTGATCGTAACCGTGCTTTGTTTGCGTATGAACGGAGCGAAGCAGCCCTTTTCTCCTCCCTTATGACCCAACACTCCCTAATGGACTCCTTTAGGGTACTTCATCCCACCGTCACGATATTCTTGTTCTTTGGTAGGCGCCGAAGCGACGCCCCTACATCCGCGCCTCTCCTGGCTGCCCGTTTAGACCGCATATATATCTCACAGTCTGCGACGCAACGTCTCTCAGCTACTCCGTACCTTCTCACCCCGATCACTGTCTCTGACCACGCCTTCGCCCCGCTTATCTCGATTCTGTTCGATAACCCTGCCATGGCACCACGGCCATGGCGCTTAAGCACTACACTCCTTAAAAGGCCCAAACTCTCGCGCATATTGGACTCTCATCTCCAATCCCTTCCCGCCTCAATCTCTCCAATTACTTGGGACCTGTGGAAAAATCGCCTCTGTGTCGAGCTTAGACGCTTCTCGTCGCTAGAGAAGTGCCGGGTTGACAGAACCATTGACCACTTACACCACCTTGTCTGCACGCTCCAACTCCAAGCTGCTGCCCATGCTTCCAATCGTGATATCATGGACTCTCTCTCCCATGCTAAGCAACAACTGGCATCATATGAAGCTACCAAGACCGCGGAAATTGCCTTAAAAGCCAAACTTAAAGTTGAGGGTCATCGCGAGATGGGTCTCTCCTCACTTCTGGTTGGCCTTGGTTCTCGCACCAAAGCCTCCTTAATACCCTCTATCACCATGGCCAATGGGCGGGTTACCTCGCACCTTCCCACTATGACCGTAGTGTGCTCCACCTTCTTCCAGTCTCTTTATAGTGGAACTACATCTATCTCGCGGGACCCCTCCTTTTGGCACCATATCCCCCGCACCAGTCTGCCCCCGGTCCTGCTTACCCAACTCTCTGCTCCTTTCTCGCTTGTTGAGGTTGGTAATGCTATCTCCCGGCTAGCTCGTGGTAAAACACCGGGGCCTGACGGCCTCCTGGGCGAGCTATACCGCCATTTCAAACCACGGTTCGCTCCTACCCTCTGCTCACTATTCAACCCAGCAACGCCACATACCTCCCTTCCTCCTTCCATGCTAAAAGGCCGCACCGTGTTGATACCGAAAAAAGGTGACTCCTCGCGGCCGGATAACCTCCGACCTATCACTCTCATGAACACTGACTACAAAGTTTTAGCTTTATGCCTCGCTAACCGTCTTCAATGTGCCCTTCCTCTGATGATTCACGCGTCCCAAACGGCCTTCGTACGTCACCGGAAAATTGGTGACACAATTAATGATATCCTTGATATCATTGACTGGGCGTCCCACACAAGTTCCCCCCTCTTGGTCCTCACGGTGGACCTTCGGAAAGCCTATGACTCTGTTGATCGGATCTTTTTGCTCCAGTGTCTTGCTCAGTTGGGTATTCCCCCTGAATTTATTCATTGGGTCCGCCTCATGCACTCAGGGACCTCAACGTGCATCTCGGTCAACAACTATGATGGCCCGGTCTTTCCGGTTCGCACCGGGGTCCGACAAGGCTGCCCGCTCGCGCCTTTACTCTTCATCTGCGTCATTGAGGTTCTACATCGTTTCACCTCCTTGCATCTCCCTGGGTTTGCCTTATCCACGTTGCAACGTCGCTTGCTTGCCAGCTATGCTGACGACATCACCATGTTCCTCAATTCCAATGCCGAACTCGCCCTTGCTCTCTCATTACTCTCCCGCTTCGCCTCTGTTTCAGGCGAATACCCCAACTGGGAGAAATGTTCTATCATCCCGTTCAATATCCTCTCCAACGACATCATATCTGCTGGCCCGATCCCAATTCGTCGACCTCAGGAAGCCGAGCGCATCCTGGGTGTTTTCATTGAAATAGGCTCTCCTGGACAAACCACATGGTCTACTACTCTCGGCCGTGTTCAACGCATCGCTAAGTTCCTTTCCACCCTACGTGCCACTGCCTCATGCCGGAAGACCCTTTGCGCGACGTTCCTCAACTCGGTGATCTCTTTTCCAGCTCAGTTCCAGCCCGCCCCAGCTGACATCCGCATTCGTCTTGATCAAACAATTGGAAACTTCCTTGCTTCCTCCCGTTACAAGGAGCACGGACTTGCTTTTAGAATTGTTCCCCAACGAATCCTTTACAATCGCGTCCGTCATGGGGGCTTGGGTGCAGTCGCACCGTCCGCTCAGATAAGCGCGCTCTCAATTCAACGAGCCCTCCGCCGCTTTACAACTTCTCCGCAAACGTGTGTTGCACGTTCATGTGTCCCCCTTCCATATGGACCACACGCATTCCTTGCGCACCCGGCCATCCTGAAGCCCGAATCCCTCTTATCATCCTTTCCCCTACGCATTCGGGACGAACTCAGCGCGCTGCTCTTGCTTAACCCTATTGTCCATCCTCCACGGCTCGAGCCCCGATGCCTTCTCTACGAACCCATCGCCTTTAATCGCTTCATTTTGCGACCAAATGGGAAACCGTTTGGCACGCGCAAACGAGATCGATTTCTCCTAACTCTTCAAGTCCGTGTGGGCCACCTTGTTCGTGCTGATCCCCCGGGCTGTCGCCCTATCTCTAATGAGGAATTCATAGCTCATTGCCCCCCCTCAACCTTCCCTTCGGGCCGTCAAATTCTCAAGGACATTTTCCAGGCGATTCCCCCTGAGTGGTGGCAAATACTCCGCCACCCTCCCCAACCCCAGATTTCCCCGGGTGAATGGTTTCTATCAGCCCATGATTCCCCTGATCAGTATTCTCTTGCTTTTGAAGCAATCTCTTTTTCCCCTCCGTTCTCTCTCTTCGCACGTGTCTTCCAAGTCTCCTCTTCGCTCCTCATCGACAGAACTCCGCTCGGGTTTCTCACGCTCGACATCAAGAATGTCACAGCAGCTTGCGTACAGGGTAGGTGGCTGCTTGGGCCCTTGTATACAGGTGCGGGTCTCGGTTCGCGACTGGAGCTTCTTACTGACGGCCTCCCCTCCCTCGCCACCATCCGACGTCGGCTATACCATCGGCAAACTCTTAACCATGATATCCGGTGGATAGCGGCTCTCTCAGGTCCTCCTCCTCCTCTCTTTCCGGACCTCTCCCACGCATTCCTACGTGACCAACCTAGCCTTCAGAAGGACCTCCTATTCCGGTTCTACACTCGTTCGCTTCCATCAGGATCGCGCTTCACCAAGGCAGCTGATCGTGGCATCTGCTCTTCTTGTGACTCTGGGTGTGTGGAATCTATTTCCCATATCTTCTTTGAATGTGGGGTTGCGAGATCGGTTTCGCTAGCTCTGCGCTCCACGGCTTGTCGTCACCTCGGCACTTCGCTTTCTGCAGAACAGGTCTTCTTCCCGCTTTCTTCTAGGACCGGCCAATCTGCTCCTTGGAGCCTGCTCGTTGGTGCTGCTGCGAAGGCTATATGGAACGCGCGCTGCGACCTCAAGTTTCATGATTCCTCCGCCACTGTGTTTGAGATTCTCCAGCTCATCCTCGCTCAGTTCCTTATAGCCTTCAAGATTTTTCTATGGCGAAGATCCAAGCAGTCTCCAAAAAAACAACGGCGATCCCCCTCTTGCCTTGCCCGGGCAAAGAAACACCGTTTTTTCACCTTCTCACCGGATGGTATTCCGTCTATTCACCCAGAACTCCGCTTCTCCTGGCTCTTAAACGATTCGTTCCGACCTCCTTAGTTGGTTTTCTCAGCATTACGTGTAGGGCAAACCACATGCAGGGTGGCTGTCCGTGGACAGAGGATTAGCGTGTGTCTTACGCACCTTCTTATTGAAGGTTGGCTTGTTAGCCGTTCTCCATTTTGCTCTACACACCTTGTTGTAACAGATTAAGATCTTAATATAACATTAACATTAACCTATATCCGGGGCCATACGGTATGCTTGACCTCCTTTCCAAAAGTTTGAGATTGATTCCGTTCGAAATGGGCAAGGTGTGAACCAGTGCGCAATCTTCAACCTCGTCAGCAGTAGCAAGCCAATCATTCGCGTCGAACACCTGGAAGCATGAGCATTTGTGAGTTCACACTTCGAGAGAAATGCAACGTGCCACTTGTGCCTTGCTCTCGAGGCATGAGCACACTCTTGGTTTGAGGTTTCACTGCTGTTCAGAACGTGAGTAACGATTGGCGAGCATATGACGCTCACGTTAATTCCCAAGTGGCGTAAACAGCTGCTCGCGTATTGACGAAATGAACACGCTGCGCGAGAGCGACCTATCAATAACTTCCTGAAGTGGCAGCGCGAACTTGCCGCTCGAGCAGACGCCACTCGCTGCGATTGGGTCCGAGAAACTCGAAAGTCAAACTCGATTTCAATACATCTCACTTGGTAGCGCTCGGTAGCGCTACCGTTTCGGTAAACGACGCTACCGAGTGAGTCAGCATTCTGCCCGCGGGCAGAAAAAACTAAAACCCATTCGGATTGCATGCCATTCGGGAGCCTCTACCCTAAAATTTTTGGGTCGATGCCTCCCGAATGGCATGCCATCCGATGGGGGTTTATTTTTTTTTCTTGCCCACTGACTCATTGCACTGCCTGCTGCCGCAGCCAGTGCAATATATTACCCAGAACACCTTCGCTAAGCCCCATTGAAGTCAAATTCTTGTTCTGAACTGCTACTTGATTGCTCGCTTAGAAAAACCAGTTCATTGCTTCAGATGCTTCAATCAATGTCACAGATAGTACGGTATTGGTTGGGTTACGAAAGAGAGTTATTTCTATAATCAACATCCAAGTGGTATGAAGTACATGTTCAAGGGTTTTGTCTAGAAACGCCGTTGATAATGTTCACCTAAGCAGTATTTCTTGAATTTGAGGAAAATCCCCAGGTCCTATATCCGGGAGAAGTCAGTACTGTACGTTTCAGCAGAACTTCACAACTGTAAATCTCCAAAAGGAACTCCGCCATCAACAGAGTGTCTTAATACAACCGACCTCGACAATCAACAGCACCACAGCAACAGTTCAATTGCTTCACTTCACCGTTTTCATCCATCACGCTGCCAACCTCGTAATTGTAGTCGTAGGTCAGTTCCTGCATTACAAGGCGATGCAGAGAAAGACAAAAACAGGCAAACAGGTCATATTACATGGCAAGCTCAAAGCTTGTGGCAAGCTCAAGTCGCCAGGGAACATTGGTGGTGAGACACCCTTTGCAATCTGGGTGAACAAAGCAAGATACCATTCGAGCTAGGGCTGAAGTTTGTGCAAAAGAAGACGTGATTCCGGGCAGGAACTTGGGCAGGGAGAGAGTGGAGAGAGGACAGATGAACTTGGGCAGGGAGAGAGTGGAGAGAGGACAGATAAACTTGGGCAGGGAGAGAGTGGAGAGAGGACATATGGACTTGGGCAGGGAGAGAGTGGAGAGAGGACATATGAACTTGGGCAGGGAGAGAGTGGAGGGAGGACACATGGACTTGGGCAGGGAGAGAGTGGAGGGAGGACATATGGACTTGGGCAGGGAGAGAGTGGAGAGAGGAACCTGAGGGACTTGGGGAGACTAAAAGCAGGGCCAGGAGAGTGTGGAAACAGAAACAATGGGACTAACAGTGTGGACAAGAAGGGGAAGGAGGCTGAAGGAAGGAAAAGAGAAATGGAGCCGACATTACTTACCGTTAGCGGGGGGATGTTCTCAGAGGCGACGAGGAGGAGGTGGGAGAGCTCGGGGCGCTTGTGGTCCCAGAGGGCGGACTGGTAGAAGAGATTGGGCGAGCAGCTGTGGTTGATGAAGCGCGCCACGTTGCCACGCCGCAGCCCGTCGATGGCGTAGTGCACCTCCTCGTGCTCCCTGCCCTCCCCGCCCTCCTTGCTTGCCTTTCCCGTTGCACGATGTTTTTTTTTGGCACTCGGCTTGGCCTTGGCTTGCTCCTCCAGTGCATGCTCCAAGTCCTCAAACATGGGCTGCAGGAAGAGGGAGAATACAAACAACAAACACCCAGCAATGTTTTATGAAAACAATGTCATACAAAGAACAAACACCCAGCAATGTTTTATGAAAACAATGTCATACAAAGAACAAACACCCAGCGAAGTTGATAGACTGTGCTTGTGCTCCTCCAATTGACAATGTTTTGTTTCCGCCCATTTTCTGCACACTCGCCCATTTGTGAGAGAATGAGTAGATGAGAATGGGAGCTTTGCTGGAATGAGTGAACGGGGTAGTCAGTTTTTTGCGGTTATAAGTGAATTGATTGCAAAACAACTCGACTAGCTAGGCACGGAATGCGTGAATATTTTCGCAAAACTAAGTGAAAGCTGTAGTCATTTTTCTGCTGTAACAATTTGAAAGGAACTCAATGACAATAGATAAAATTTGCTCTCCTTGAATTTGAATTACTTTCACCCTTTCTAATAGCGGCTACCTTTTCTGAAGATTTGTTTCCTCGGCCGCTGGATGATACATACATCTCTGCCCTGCGTGCCGAGCTTGGCGGTGCGAACGGTGTCGATGCTGATGACGTACATGTCGTCCTCCACGTGGTTGAGCCGCTCGTATGGCAGCACGTCGCCCACGTACTCGCACACCACCGCCCCCGCTGGGATGAAGTCCCACGACCGCACCGCCCACCCTTTGTGCGCTGTCTTGTACACCTGCGAGCGCGCATGCATGGAAGGCAACAGGGTATGTCAAACACTACTCATACACAATAATGATTGTGTGTTGTTAGATGTGCGTAGCGGCTTCTGCTTGTGCAAATGATCATATCAGACAAATGAAGGACAAGAAAGAAACAACCTCCAATGGCAAGACGGCCTTACCTCAAGGCGGAAGCGCAGGCCTTGCTGGCCAACTCGGTTATTACAAGCTGGGCCGCAGCCACACGCGGAGCCACACTCCAACACGATGCCGCGCGCTTTGACCAACCTGATTTATATGCCAGGGTGCACACGTTAATAACTCAAATCATTGGGATGTATATAAATCCTTTCAGACCATTTCAGATCCCAAGAATTCTCTTTCCGCCTAGCTGCCGAGAACAGGTGAGTGTGCAGAGAACAGGTGAGTGTGCAGAGAACAGGTGAGTGTGCAGAGAACAGGTGAGTGTGCAGAAAATACGTGATTCTGCAGAGTATAGGTGAGTCTGCAGGGCTTTGTACCTTCCTCCTTGCACGTAGGGAAAGCCGTCACGGTTCCTCTTGGCACACGCGCACTTGCTCTCACTCCTGCACGCCCCCTTGCACTCGCACTTGTGCGCCCCTCCATGCAGCTTGAGCCCCGTGGGCATGATGCGCTCCGTCACGTACTCGAATGCTGCACGGGTTACCATACCAGAACGGGGGGCCCCATGGTGAGCAGAAATGAGGAGTAGGGAAGCGATGTGATTTGAATTGAATTGCAAACATTTCAGCCTGAACCTGAAGAACCAGAGGGTGAACAAGAGGACGAGCTGCTTTTTCCTGCCTTCCCTCCTTCCCCTCCCTTGCCACCATGTCCAGGTTTCCTGCCAGAGGGTGCACCAGAGGGTAAATAAGAGGGTTTACCAGAAGGGCGAAATAGAGGTCGAACCGGAAGGGTGAATCATAAGGTGACTTGGAGTGCGAACCAGAGGGTGATACGGAGGGTGACCTGAGGGCGAATGGTGAACTGGAGGGTGAACGAGAGGTTGAACCCGAGGGCGCACCACCAGAGGGTGCGCCAGACTGGTTGGAGTCGGTGCCAGCTGAACCGGTTCGAGTATAGTCCTTTCTCAAGTTCAAGCGAATCCACACAGGCAACAAAACCACCGCATGCCAAGCCACCCCCAACCCTCCCCAGTCGCCCTCCTCCTGCTCCCCTCTCTCCTCTTTCTCATGCCCGTCCCCTCTAGGCCCACATCTACCAGCATGCACGAGGACCCTGATGCGTCACCGGATGGAAAACAAACGCGTGAAACAAACCATGAAGGGTCATGCATACACGCACACGCTTTGTGTTCAGACCATGACGTAATCAGCCTTACACCCATAGAAAAGACAAGCTTACTGATTACAAATATGCAAGGGATGATGTTTTTGTCAGAACTTGAGCTTATAATCCATACATTAGTAATGAGCTCAGAGTTCTTTAAATACATCCAGGATGAGCAAGGAATGGATGGGGAGGAGAATCATGGACAATCTCTAGGGATTGGGGGTAATCCGAAGGCAATCTCCAATTGGTGGGTTGGAGATTGCTTGGAGATGACATTTGGGTTTGGTTGGGATGTGGGTGTACACCCAACCAAACACAATGTGCAAAATACACTACGCTAGGATATAGAAAGTACAAATACAAAATGTGAGGTTGAGGGCCAACACGATCAGATTTTCACCGAGCAGCAAAACTATGCATGTAACGTTCTTATCATTCAAAGATCTGCCCAACACGTGTTGAGCCTCAAACAAGTTTTGTGTCGAAAATAATGTGCATATAGTACTTTATTCAAGTTGTGGAAACCTTTCTTGTAGAATGTATGTACCTTAATTTCACCTACCGGGTGGCATGGTGGGTGGAGTGTCGATGCAGTTGGTAACGGGGACAGGAAGCCTCTCCTTGCCATTTGAGAGGTCCGCGCACACAACACTGGCGCACACGGATGATCCCAAATTACAATTGAGTCAGTGATCGTGTAGTGATATGTTGCAGCAAGGTTGCAGCAATATGGTCTCATCCTAAGCCTCGACTCCCAGATGACTAAAGCGCAAAAAGTCATAATGCCAAGTTCCCCGTGAACGATATTCAGTGCACGTGCACTAGATGCAAGGGGCTTGTCGTGCACTAGATGCAAGGGGCTTGTCGTGCACTAGATGCAAGGGGCTTGTCGTGCACTAGATGCAAGGGGCTTGTCGTGCACTAGATGCAAGGGGCTT